>JAXCHB010000057.1:0-1267500 GCA_036926305.1 Uropetala carovei
GGGTGAGAGGGGGAGGGTGAAAGAGGGAGGCTGTGATGGGGAGGGTGAGAGGGGGAGGGTGAAAGAGGGAGGCTGAGATGGGGAGGGTGAGAGAGGGAGGGTGGAGAGGGAGGGTGAGAGGGGAGGCTGAGATGGGGAGGGTGAGAGAGGGAGGGTGAGAGAGGGAGGGTGAGAGGGGAGGGTGAGAGGGGGAGAGAGGGTGAGGGGGGAGGGTGAGGGAGGGGATGAGAGAGGGAGGGTGAGAGGGGGAGGGTGAGAGGGGGAGGGTGAGAGGGGGAGGGTGAGAGGGGGAGGGTGAGATGGGGAGGGTGAGAGGGGGAGGGTGAGGGTGAGAGAGGGGAGGGTGAGAGGGGGCGGGAGGGTGAGGGGAGAGGGGGGAGGGTGAGAGAGGGGGAGGGTGAGAGAGGGTGAGGGTGAGAGGGGAGAATGAGAGGGGGAGGGTGAGAGAGGGTGAGAGGGAGGGTGAGAGAGGGAGGGTGAGAGAGGGAGGGAGGGAGAGGGAGGGTGAGAGAGGGAGGGTGAGAGACCGAGGGTGAGAGGGGGAGGTTGAGGGAGGATGAGAGAGAGAGGGAGACAGGAAGCGAGACAGAGGGAGGGGTAGGGAGGGTGAGAGAGGGAGACAGAGCGAGGGAGAGGGAGGGAGAGAGGGAGGGGGAGGGAGGAGGAGAGAGAGGGAGGGTGAGAGAGGGATAAAAAGGTGAGAAACTGAGGAGAAAAGAAGCAATCATTTTTTAAGTTTAACTAAAGAGAAGTAGCCGCACGGAGCAAAGCACAGGGTTAGGCTCCAGAGATGCAATGCAATATTAATTAATGTGTGCTTGCATTCTGCAAGCATTTTCTCTTACCTTAATGTAAAGAGTAAGAGCCAACAAATAATTTTTAAACTAAATTGGCATCAGAAACATTGATTGTATTGAAAGTTATTTCCCTCTCCTTTTACCTCCCTCTCTCTCACACTCCCTCTCCAATCTCTCTCCGGCATTAAAATCATTCAAAGCACGATCATACCCATAAGGACTGAAATAACAATATGATATAGAGGTCTAACAATGGAATTGGTAGGCAAGGCAACATCCTCTTAAAATAGCTACATTTCCTCAAACTGCTTGAATTAAACGTTTAAATTGAGTGATTTCGAACTGTAGGCGGAAAAAGACAAACGGAATAAAAACCTTTATAATGTTTTCTTCAAAATGGTTTACATTCGAAGTTCGTAGGTCAATTCTTTCTAATTTTAATCTAAAAAAGAATAAAAGCCTACACGTCGAAAAGTTTATTTTTACGTGTAATTTCGTGCTATCTTATTCGAAATGGAAATTAACCCTCCCCTGGAGTCGAACCCGGGTATTTGATCTCAAGTTCCATCCATTAAAAACGTTTTGTTATTATATTATAATGCTATCCTGAAAATGTCATCAAATTCGGTTCAGTCGTTTGCAAGATATTAAGCTTCAAAGAGTGTTACTGACAGAGTGACTCAAGCAAATTATAAGGTAAGATTTTGAATACAAAATGAAGTAAATATTCAAGGTTTTGATTACTTAACGACACAAAAGCAACTGTAGTGTTTGATTTAACGCAATACAAAAATACGATTAAAATCGTTTATTCATTTCATTTTTAAAATTAATAACTACTTCGCTGATATGTAAACACAGCAACTGAAGAACAGAATTGCTATTAACTACTTCCTATTTAAGAACGCTAGTAATTTTATTGTTTCAAAAAATAGTATTTTTTTCCTAGTTTTTTATACTTTGTCATTATTTTTTAAATTTGCTAATCTAAGTGCTTGGCATCCTGTCATACAATTGACCAAAATCCTCCTCCTATGTAAAAATTAAGAAAGATATCCTTCAAATTCAACTTATAGCATTCATAAACGGATATTTCATGTCGAAGCTAGGAAATAATACGTGAAGTAGTTGCTGCAAATAAACATTTTTCATTGTTAATGCGTTGAAATGCGTATTCCTTTCCATACCTAATAAATATTTACGCTAACTTTGAATTTAATTAATTTAATCTTGACTGGAAAAATAAACTTTGTTCTTTTTGACATCCGAATGTTAGACTCCGAAGTTTGTCTCTCGTTTCTAACAAATTTTGAAATGCAAAGAATTATATCCGACGCTCATTCACGTATTACCATCATGAGGAATGAAAGCCCTACTGAATTAGAGCTGCGAGAGTCGTACACCCTCCTTCTCTAAGGGGAAGGAAGGAGAGGAAAAAGAGCCCCCCCCTCTAATTTCGTTGACAGCTCGTTTGAGAGTAGTAGTTCACTGAAATCCCAGAAGAGCGGTCGTAAGGCGATGCAGTTTTTTTGTCCAGGACCGTACTTTACATAAATTCAGAAAAATCAAAACGTGACAAAAATTTAAGTTTATGAAAAAATATTTAAATCCAAACTTGTAGAAAAAAGTGAAAATGAACTCGCAAGGGAAGGCACCCAAGTGTAACTGGCGGATCACGACCAAACTTCACAGGACGAAAGAAAACGAAAAATAATTAGACACGTATTTTCGGAAAGGTGTCTCTAACAAGCTCGCATTTTCGAGATATTTACAATAAAATTGAAAAACGAGTGGCTTTCCTCTAATACCATGACGAGCGAGACCTGGTCAACAGATGGCTGCGGCCTAGTGATAAAGTGTCGGGCTGCGAAAATTTTTCTGCGCATTCGATCCTCGACATTGCTGAATTTTTACTTTCTCATATGAAGTATCGAGAAAGTATTGTTTTCGCGAAAAAATTCGACCTCGAGATTTTTACGGAAATACGCATTTTAGGTGTCGCTGAATCCGAAAAAGTGGTTTTCACAATGCCGTCTGTCTGTCACTGACGCTGGAGCCTAGACGGTTGAACAAAAATGAATGAAATCTCGTACTTTGTCATTTTATCATACTGAGCAGAGTATACATAGAAATGGTTGACATTGATCAATAATTAAGAGTAGTTTATTCTACGCATTTTTTACAACAATCCGATTTTCTCGAAAACGGCTCTAACGATTTTGATCAAATTTCGCACAGTCACTTGAGTTTACGTCTTCAATAATACTGTATAGTTCGTATTTCTGAAAAAATGAATATAAGGCTAGTTTATTCTAGGCAACTTTAACAATAATTCGATTTTCTCAGAAACGGCTCTAACGATTTTGATCAAATTTCGTACAGTTACTTAAGTTTACATCCTCAATAATACTAAGTATTTCATTTTTCCCAACGAATGAATATAAGGCTAGTTTATTCTTGGGCAACTTAAACAAAAATTGGATTTTCTAAAAACATTTTCATTTTCTAAAGATAACTAAACGACGCATTAGTACCCATGTATGAGAAAGTTTGTACAATGTATGTTGTACCGATTTTTTTTCTCCTCCAATCAATGTTTTTATGACTTTAGTTTTATGTAAGTTGTCCAAATTACATCATTGAAAATTTTCTTTCTTTTTTCAGGCCAATATTATAATTTTAAATCCATTCCAACGGAACATATATCAATTAAGTCACCCGGTTCTCATACTACTAATACTAAATATAGAGATGGTATTTATAAATTACCTCTTTCTGTGCTCCTTCTTGAGTATCCAAAGGATCTTTAGGTTCTAATTTCACAGGCATTAGTTCCACCTAGAGTAAAAGTTGGACAAAGAATTTCATTAGAATCTAAAGAGTCGAGGATTATCGTCGTTATAACACAGAACGAAGGATACATACGGGATGACACAATCTACACTTGACTCTAACAAGGAGAGGACTTGAGGTGAAATCCACGGATTCCTGTCATACTTTGCGAGTAGGTAACTTCACTCCCCTAGTGTACGTGTGCAAAACGCTAGGTGTAGATAAGCAGTCGTTATTGAGAAATTAGCGATTAAAAATTTAAGGCAACTGAAGCTCAAATGAATACAATAATAAGCCATTAGTTGCTAAGCGAAACGGTGGTCTAGTGGATAGAGACGCGGCCACCGAAACTTATTTTCGCGCGTTCGAGACCCGTTATCGCGAATTATTTTTTCGTTTTTTATTTCTTCTTTCATGACACAATAATGCATCATTTATATTTTATCGGTATTTCCTGCGAAAAGTTCGCATTTTCCGCGATTGTGAAATTATTTACGTTAACCTGTTTTATCTATATTTAATTTTGTGTATCTAACTATCCAGGTGTGAGAGGCCTTGAAAGCATAATTATCACCACAGTATTGAAACGCAGCAGCGATTGCCCATTGCTGTAGCATTCTCGTGATGACAAGATGGAGATTTTGCCTAGCTTCCTTGAAGCGATCGTATACGTACGATTCGATCATCACTACTTTATCAGCCAACTTTCCACCACCTTCCAGTTGCTTTTTCCATCTCCATAACTGCAAGTTGCTTTGTAAGTGACGCGTTGTTTTCGATTGCAATGATTTAAAACTCCACGTCGGATGTAATTATGACAATTTAACAGCTTTGACCTTCATTGAAAACGGAATATTATCCGCACTCGTGACTTCTTCATTACATGATGAAGAGGAAGGAGAAGAATGCTGTGATTCGACATCCATTCGTTTAATTTCCTCCCTTTGCATGGCGACGTCTTCATCATCAAGGCCGCGTCTCTATCGACTAGACCACCGTTTCGCTTAGCAACTAATGGCTTATTATTGTATTCATTTGAGCTTCAGTTGCCTTAAATTTTTAATCGCTAATTTCTCAATAACGACTGCTTATCTACACCTAGCGTTTTGCACACGTACACTAGGGGAGTGAAGTTACCTACTCGCAAAGTATGACAGGAATCCGTGGATTTCACCTCAAGTCCTCTCCTTGTAAGTATGTTTCCACTAACCCTATGTTATTCTATAGTGTTTAAAAACATCCGATTTGTGTGTACAGCACATGACATTCTCCATAATACACAGCAATGAATAGCATTGCTCCCTCTATCTTAATAAGTGTCATGCCTGGCTTCGCCCGGGTGCATTTCGGACGGGAGTGAGAAAATGACACATACTAAAACTTAAGAGCACCTCTCTGTAAACTACATTAGGAGTCCTGTTTCCGGGTGGCAACAGTATATTTAGCTTCTCCCGTCGCCCAACTCTAGACAGCGCTACGTACAGCTGACCGTGGGTGAAACACAGCAATGGGAGAACAGCATTGATATTAACTACCGTATTTACTCATGTAACCCGCACACTCATGTACTCCGTGCACTTCTATTTTTGGGGAAAAAATTAATTTGGGCCAGAATAAGTTTTTTTTTAAATCACTCGTTCCCACTCCCTGAGACAAGTTCCACTCATGTTAAACATCTTCTCCCTTCTAGGTGAAGCAATTTATTGGATGACCTCTTTATGACGATACTAGCAGAAATCTCTTCACCGATAGTCCTCTTTTGTTAACCCCTTAACTGTTCTTGTTGTAATATTACGCAACTCCGTCCCCACTTCACTGTTTTTGACATAATATTACGGGATCTTCCCTACGCGGATGGGGAGTTTTTTTTCGCATATAGTCTTGTGAGTAAATATTGGAAGGTTAGGAACAAACGAGTCCAAACACTTGAGATGTGGAGTTCCTTCTTTCTTTCGAATGATGAAATCTTTCATTAGCAACAAAATTTCACCATTCGGAATTCCTTGAAGTGGAAGAGGGGAAAAGGACCAAACTTGAACCTAAATGGCAAACACTCAGCAGTCACTGAACTACAGTTATGTTACTCGGCGATTCTTTCTGCCTACTTTTGCGAGTCTTTGCACGTTTCCTTGGTCGCATAAATACGCGTATACTTCGTAGAATTTGACGTCTTTTACGAATATAAATGTAGATACAAGCTTACTGCAGAGAATTTACTATCGATACTCACAATTTATATAACCTGTTCAGAAATCCTGGTGTTTCGGGAAAAATGTGCACGGGGTACACAAGTAAATACGGTAATTCCTATTTAAGACTGCTAGTCATTTTATAGTTTAAAAAAATAGTTTCATTTATTAAAGTTATTTACTTCACTTTTGGCTACACATAATTCACAAACTTAAATTTAATACTTTCTCACTTAATTCCTGAAATGTAACGTTTTTCGTAGTTTTCTATACTTTGTTATTTTTTAAAATTACTTATCTAAGTGCTTGACATCCTGTCATATAACTCATCCTCCTCCTATGTAAAAATGAATAAAGATATTGTTAAAATTCAACTTATAGCATTCATAAACGGATATTTCATGTCGAAGCAAGGAAATAATACGTGAAGTAGTCGTTGCAAATAAACATTTTTCATTGTTAAGGCGTTGAAATGTGTATTCCTTTCGATTCCTAATAAATATTTATCCTAACTCGGAATTTAATTAATTTAATCTTGACTGAAAAAATAAACACCTGTAAGTGCTTACTAAATGCTTACTATGTGCGCTTACCCATTCTCCCTGACGTCCTGTGCCGCAAGAAGATGACAATTGCGTTTCTCGCACTGGATGCAGAATGCCGGATGTGGGACGCGCACCTTGCGTTTTGCAATGCTTTTTAATTTACACATGTGAGTCGGGAATGAAGTTTAGTAGAGAACAGACGTGACCCTCCGGCGAACCCCACGTTCGAAATGTAAGGTCTTACACATCGTTCTTTTTGATGACTGTATGTTAGACTGCAGAGTTTGCGTCACGATTCTAAGTAATTTTGAAACGCAAAGAATTATATCCGACACTCATTCATGTGTTACCTCCATGGGGAAAGTAAGCCCTACTGAATTCGAAACCATTATCTCGAGGGAAAATATTGGATCCCTAAGAGCTGGGAGAGAGCCATAAACCCTTCTCTAAGGAGAGAGAGAGGGAGAAGAAAAAGAGCCTTCACCCCCTCCTCTAATATCACACTGTTGCCATTTCGCTTGACAGCTCGTTCGAGACTAGTAGTTCACTGAAATTCCGGTGGAGCGCTGCTAAGGTGGTGCACTTTTTGTCCAGCACTGTACCTTCAAGCTTGCTAAACCATGACTGATCGGCCTGTCGCGATATTTACAAACCCGATCACAAGACAACGGGGAGGGATAGTTTTGTTCCAGTGAGGCAAAGGGCACGGTAACGTCCAGAGACAACTTGCAAAGGGAAATTGATGACTAAGGTGTGAAAATATCTCGCTTGACTGTTGCGCCATAAAAATACAAAAGTACACTCCTGGTCAAAAAACTGCACCACCTTACGATCACTCTACTGGAATTTTAGTGAACTACAAGCTCGGATCGGCCAGTCACACAAATTGACAACGCTGCTGCTTGAGGAAGTGGAAAAGGGTTCTTTCTTTCTCCCTCCCTCCTGCAGCGTAATAATACAAAAGTACCTAAAAGCTTGCTAAACCATGACTGATCGGCCTGTCGCGATATTTACAAACCCAATCACCGAACAACGGGGAGGGATAGTTTTGTTCCAGTGAGGCAAAGGGCACGGTAACGTCCAGAGACAACTAAAATAACAACAAAGTGAGCTGAAGTCTCGCCAATACCCTCTCCATTATTATTATTAATAATAACAATACACCATAAGAACATCAACATAACAACATCAACAAAAACATTTTTCCTAAATTACAGAGAATATCTGAAAAGTGGTCCGGGATAACCCACAACAACCAAATCGAAAACCAACGACAAATACCTCAATGCTTTCATATGGATAAGCGTTTTAAAGATATTCAGAGGACTGTATTACAACACCATTAATATTAAACTACAGTCAATGGGAAAAAACGAAAATGTTAAAATTCCAATTTTTAGGAATTGTTTCAGATAAGGCCGAAATGCTTGCGGAACGAGAGCACCGTCGTCTACTAGTATTCGTAAACACCTACACAATTCTACCTCAACACAGGTATTTCCATTGAAGTCTCGAATTCAATTCACAGAATCCATTACAAACTAACAAACATAAAGAAATAGTGCTTACAATATCTATTGCATGTTCAGCGTGACTTTCATCGGACACAAACACGTTATTGTAAATGTCCCTGGAGTTCTCGCACTGTTCCTTAAATTGTTTGAAGTCCGTCAGCTTTCCCAAGCAAGTGGTACATACAACGTGTGGATAACCATCTGTCTCGGACACCTATAAAGAAAACAATATTGCCCACGTTCAATTTAAAATGGACTTGAGTGAGTCTAACACTAAAGCACAACATTAAAACACTGGTTAATTTTATTTAGTATCGTATCATTTACGAGAATACCCAGCTTTGCCAACAATGCTCGGAAATAAATGAAAATGGAAATAAAATAAATAGCGTTATCGTTATAATATTTGCATTGTATTTTGAAAGTCGATTTAATTCATTTGTCTAGGGTAAGTAGGGTCGCCAGATGAAAATTTCTAAAAATCAGTACACACTTGGCTTGTGAGGTAAAATTTCTTAAAAAATCAGTAAGAGAGGTTTTCTTAAAAAAGTATTACTTCTGCAAAAAATAGATGTTTTTAGTTAAAGAAAAATACTTTATTTAAAATAGTATTTAAATAACAGAGACGAGATCAAATTCATCAATTTTTTTAAAACATACAACAGCAAAAACATTAAGATTTTTATATTAATTAAAATATACTCAAAGATTCAATGTAATATACATAAACATTGAAAATTTACAATGTTTGTAATATTAAATATTTGACAATAATTTTTTACAATATCATTAATACTGAATAATTTCAATAAATTCCAACTTACAATCTGATACAGTTGAAATGGAGAAAATGAAAAGTATAAGCTGTATGACTTCATATTCAATCACTTTTGGCAAATTATATTAGTAACAATTAGTAGGTGTTAAAAACTAGAAACAAATCTTATCGGGCAACTCATCAAAATAAATTGAGTTAACATTCTTATTTGCGCTTTTCACTTGATTTAATTGGTCTCAATAAATTATCATTCCGCAAAACAAATTCATGAAATTATTTGGAAGTTTTATTGAAATTATGTTTAACTAAAATGTATGCTTCCACACTGTTTAACAGTAAGCGATTTCTTTCTTTTCTCCAGGTACAAAATATCAAGCTAAACATTCTTTCACTCAGTGCATTTGAAAGAGAGAGAGCAAGAATAAATTTAACTACTTTTTTGCAAGTCTGGAGCATTGCATGTATTTAAAAAAGTTGTCCATCTAAGTCTCTCTAATTTATTTCCAGAAAAAAGAAAATCTACACTCAATGTACTCAAGTATTTATTCTAAAAACCTAGTTGATCTTTCAATAAATACGTTTTTTTGGTCATTTTATCATAGCTATCCAGCTTTTGTTTCGCAATCACACCATAAAACTTTTCTTCTATTCGAAATTTTGCTGCAACTCGCAGATTTTTTTAGTAATTCAAACATTTCAATAACAATAGGACCCTCTTGCTCCAACTTTAAAATTACGTTTTGTAAAAGCGCCTCTACTTAACTAAATGTGTCTCAGCTAGTTCATTATTTAAAAAATCTAACAAAAAGCTGGTGCAGAAGTCTTTGAATTAAAATACGATTTAATAGGCTCAAAATTTTTGTATAAACGGTCTACAGCCGGAAGCAGAGAGAGCCACCTATAGTAGTAACATGCCGCAAGATTTCGGAATACATACTCCAGATCACAGTACTCATAAAATTCTATCAGAGTCCGTTTCCTTTTTGCATGGGAGCTAAATTCGTCAAATATTTTTACGACAATGTATTCTAGATCAAACTTTAAGCAATTGGAAGCCTTTTTAATGGAATTAGCAATCATGTGACAGAGGCATCCGATAATAATTCAATAATTAATTAGTTAAAATTTAAATAACTTTCATAAAATCAATAACAAAAAGAACTAAACTAAAAAACAACAACATAAAAGAATAAAATAAAAAAGGATAAAATAACAGATTTCTCACCTTGTTCCATAAAAAAATCTGTTTTGATATTGTGAAAACGTCGTAGTAAGTAAAGGTGGTTCAAATGGAAAAAAATCCACAGAGAAAAGAAATTTATGCAGAAAACGGCAAGATCGTACGACACATACCTAGTTACCAAATGTGTGGTTTCTTCTTCCAAATTTAGTGAAGGTCTCCTCATTTTAATTTGTAAGCCCAATAATGAGTATTTAACGAAAGAATAAACGAATTACGTCTAACCGATTGTATCTGTCAATTAAATTTAATTACTCAACAATGATATTAGTTGAATTGTATTACCTTAATTAATTAACATTGTATTTGATTTGATTCTTTCCAGTGGATTTTCATTAACGTCTTCGTCAGAGAATTTTTCATTTTTGACAAAAAGAATTACATTGTGATACTTCTTTGCAAATTATTGAAAAGAAGTACGTCAAGCAAGGCAATAGAAAATCAGTACTGTACTTCCTAAATCAGTACATCTGGCAACCCTAAGGGTCGCAATCGTTTTTTCATTATAACAATGACAAAATACATTAAATAATACGCTAACATATATATTACGAAATGTAAATATTATAAACTATAATGCAGAAAAGAATGTACTACATTAAAACAGAACAAATAAAAATCACCTGGAATTGAATAAGATCCTTTATAACTTCGGCTGCGACGTAACCAAACAATTCGTTCTCTTTGAAAATATCGATGAAATTCTCACTCTCGCAGAGGCAAAGCCTGCACATGGTAAACTCGAGTCTACTCTCCATGGTGTTATTAGTTTTATAAACTTATAAAGAAGAATTTCTCTCTCATATCCAAAAATACGTCAAGCAATTAACAACACAATACATCTACAACTCAGACATCCATGACGCCTGGATTCGATGTATCAGTCCATCGATCCACCCAATCGACATTTTAGATCTCGGGAACGAAACGATAATTTGTGGACTAGCAATGCTGTGAAAGTTGTTCTAGAGCTGTCTGCTATGCACGTATTTTGTGAAGCTCGTTGGCTTAATTACGATCATATTTGTCCTAGTTAGGGGTTTGGTAATTAGATAAATATTGTCCCATAAATAAACAAATGTTTTCTTCGCAACGCCAAACACAAAACCAAAAACATTTGTAGCGTACCACAATGTTATAATTATACAGGAGGAGGCATTTCACTGTATAGTTCCTCCAGAAAGATGCTGAAGTGAAGAAAACATTGCTCACAATGACAAGAATTGGTAAAGCTTTTCAGAAAAATACCCGTGTTTGTCTTACTGTCGAATCGAACTAATTACACCGTAAGTATTTTGAAGCTACCTCGATGGATGGTTTTTGGGAACCTAGATGTAACTTGGTAGGTAGACACCCAACTGTTACAAAAACTCTTTAATTACGATAAATGAATTTATGTATGGCTCCTACATCACGACAATGCCATAATAGCAAATGATTAATTTTAACCTTTAAAACTTCATTCTGCTTGAATAATTGGCCTCAACATCTCCCATGTATGTACTCAATAATATCACCCAACTCAATTACTGATGATTACTGAAAAACATTATGTTAAAGAAATAAGCTGAAGGATTAAATAAAAACAAACATCGATGTAGTAGTAGTATTAACAGAGTCCTTATAATGCAATTAAAATGATTTTATTATTTATTAAAATAACGAAAAAGAGGAATAAAACAATCCAACGCGTAAAACAAGTCAATTCAGTGAGCCAACGTAACACAAGAACCATATGCAAACAGAACTTTCAGCAGTACATAATTCGATCAACAGAGTTAAGCCACTAAACTTGGACCTTACAATTTACCAAAAATATATTCCAAAAAATTCTTTCGTAGAATTTTTCACGTAAATGTCTTTCCATATACATTTTCCAAAATCTTTTCCACAGAACAACTTTTTCGAAATAAAATGGGAGAAAATTCATGGAAAACGTCTAAGAGAATATTTTTAAAAAACTGGAAAAAATGTTTTTGCAAATATTTCTGGGAAAAAATTTAAATTGAATAAATTTTTGGGGAAAATTTTTTCGAAAAAATTGGAAGAAAATTTTTGGAATGATTTTTTTTAATTTGGAGAAAAAACATTTTGAAAATAATGTAGGGAAAAAATTTACGAAATAAATTTTTGGGAAAGATTTTTGAAAAAAATTCTAGTAAATAGGTAAAGAACTTTTTGAAATAGTTTTGGAAAAAAATTTTCTAAAAAAATTGTAAATTCCTTCATGCAATTAAGAATGGCCATCATTGCTCCAATGAACTTGATAAACTTAATGGAATGTCTTTTTAAAATATTCAAAACAAAATTTATTTTAAATTTTCGTCAAAAAATGAAAAATTTGACCTGCGAGAAACTTTTTCCCTATTTGGTTTATGAAGGTGCATACAGAGATGGATATGTTTATATAAGCTGAAATATTTTATTGAAATATGAATGCAATTTATAGTTTTCACATTGCTGAATGATATATGAAAGCAAAAGTACAAGTTTACATATTTCTTTTCTCCCCTGTAAAGGTATTGTTTATAAATATTGTTCTATTAAAATCCTCAAAAAATTTCATATAAATGAGAAAAGTTGTGAATTTTTCAATTCACAGGAATTGAAATTGCACATTTTTGCAAAATTATGAAAAACCTCCTCAGACCTGCCATTTAGGTAAATGTCCTTCATGCTCGAGGGGTTAATTTGAAAGTTGGAAAACTTTATTTGCAAGAAGAGAAGCTGGGAGAATGGATGAAATAGCTTCAACCATTCAAAGCCAATGATATGTAATTTATCTTTGAAAAAGTAATTATGCAAAACCAAATTTCCTGAACTGCACTGTTAGAGACACGCACAAACGATAGTTCCTACATCTTCGCTATCTCTGTCACTGTATTCATGAAATTCTCTTTTCCTCGAAATAACTTTTTCAAAAATGTCTTTATTTCCATAATATTCTCTTTCAATTTCTTTTAATCACAAATTTGAAAATTCACAAAAGTTCACTGAAAAAGTCAACTTATTGTTAGAGAGAGAAAATGCAGAACTCTATTAAAGTGACTCCAAATCCTGAACTGAACGCTTTGATTTCATTAGTCCCTCTATTTGTATGATTAAAATTATTAATATCAATGAACATTATCAATATTTGAAGCAATGAGATCAAAAACGGGACTTGTCAGCTTTTTAAGGTACATATATGACTTTTCACTAGCACACTACAGTAAATTTACCAGCTGTTTGTTCTAAGATGGCATCTTCAAAAGAGTCGTCTGATGATCTGGGACTCGATTTTACTGAATTTAAGCGGAGTAACTGTGTGTAGACACCTGAAAACGGAATGTAACAAGAAATGAAAAAGTCGCAGGTGAAGAACACATACTGGAGAGAGAAAGTTGTACCAATAAGGCATACTGGTTTCGACTGCAGGTGTGAAACTATAGGCAGACGAATACTTTGTTTTTCTGTAAAGTAATATTCCTTTTCATATTTGAATTTCATTACAGATGCACACACACAAGTGTTTCAATAAATTCTCAGAAGGAGAAAAGGAACTACTATTGGCAGAATTCAACTCTATGCCAAACATAAACACCGTGACAGCGGTCTTTAGGACATCATCCCTGGACAACAAAGTAATTTTACAAGGCAATATTATGGGCAGGTTTTTTATGGTTGCATTGTAGTTTAAGATAGCCACAAACATTGGCAGCTACAGTCACTTACTGCAGCATATTTGTTTTATTTGCAGATAAAAGTTGGTTTCACAGAACTGATTGTGTGCCAAAAGTCCTTCATATCACACTTCATGGTAACACCAAGCTGAGAAACTGTGTAAGCTTTCTAAAGAAGGAATACCGTAAAGACCCGCGTATAGGACGCACTTTTTTTCCAAATTTTCGAAGCTAAAATGTAGGATGCGTCCTATACACGGGCACATAATATTTCATGTTTTTCTCTCTACGAATGTTCGATGAAAAATGAAAAAAATTAACAGGTGAATACTAATATTTATTAAACATCAAAGTGTTTTAATTAAAATAAAACTTTTTAATATGAAAAAAGATTGCACTTTTACAAATAAGTGATGTAAGTACAAGATATTTCGGCTTTATTAGCCACTTATACTCAGATATGGATTTTAAATAATTTTCGTTTTTTCTGTACGAAGTCTTCAGTTAAAATGAAATACAAATATAAAATGAAATTGCTAAAATTTAAATATTTAATGTCTGTCCATTGAAAGAAAATCTTCAATCAAGAAAATAAATCAAACTTTTCAAACAATTTCCCTAAAATCCTATAAACTCGCCATCATCTGAGTCGTCATCGGTAATCTGGAACTCGTTGTAGAATTCATTAGTTTTTGAAGCCTCAGATTCGTCTGATTCTAATTCCGCGGTCGTCTTGCCATTGTTTTTGTCATCTTCCCATAATACGTCGTCTTCACTACCATTATAAAATTATAGTAAATATTAAGGGATGAAACTTTGGAGAAATCTTTATCAATAATTGAAATAAATAACTTCTTTAAACTCATGATATTTTATTTTTACTGCAAGTTTCACAGACGATTGAAAAAATTTTTACCGTTTTTTTTATTTCAATTGGATAGGAGTCACGAAAATCTGCCACATTATATCTTCTACATTGCTTTCCAAAGTGTTTTACAGTTTCCCGTAATATGTAGTTTCGATATAGGTAAATCTAGTATTACAAATACTTCGGTAAATTCACTTTTCAGATCATACTCAGCAGAAAGCATACTTATTCGAAGGAACTCATTTAACAGAATGGATATGAATCTTTTATTGCGACTTATTGTTTATTCCTAGAATTTTAAGATAAAACTTTCTTGCGTCCTATAGGTACACGGGAACAAAGAAAATCCTCAGAATTTGACGCGGAAAACCACCCTGCGTCCTATACACGGGTCTTTACGGTATCTTCTCCAAATGATGGTCGTGGAAGACATGCCAACCAAAAGAAAATACCACAAGATTATAATGTTATGATAGAGGAATTTGAGAGATCTTTCCCAGTAAGGGTGGCACAGTATGGGCGTTCAGGTAGGAGAAAAAAGTACTTGTCAAGTGAACTTTAAATACAGAAAATATGGGAAATTTCTATTCAGGAACACTAGCCTGAGATGTATCTAACATATAGGAATTCATACAGTAATACAGGACCAGAACTGTTAAAACCAAAATTAAAATATCATTCTTTATGATTATTTTAAAAACCATTTCAACTATGGTTTTGATAGCCATCAGGTTGATATATGAATAGCTTAAATGCAAGATTGAGGGAGAGAATAATCCCGCTCTGAAGTGTACAGCACAGAAGGAGTTGCAACTTCACAAATTAATAGAAAATCTAGAGTTTTATGAAAGTATGAAATGCTGTGAAGTTTTAGTTAATGGGGACGTCAGAAATGATAGCTTTTTATTTTATGTAAAACATACCTGCGTCACACATGCCCGTAACCAATGTTTCATTACAGGCAGCCTTGGGTTTATGTCTTTGGAATCCACAGACTTTCTGATGGATAATTTTCACAGGCCAAAATCGTAATCGCAATATGGTGCATTTTTTTACACACTGGTTCACAATGGTCATATCTCTAATATCACACGTGGTCACTCCTATATGCCCTGCGATAAAGACTTTGCTAATCTAGATTCATGCAAAAGAAAACAAGATACAGCGTACACACCTTCACAGTGGTATGAGGTGCTACGTACTGCAAGAAAAAATATGCACATTGAACTACCAAGTGGACAGGAAAAGTTCTTTAATTTTCAAAAGTATCTAGACCTCCTTCTTTGACCCTTCAGCGCCGGCCTCTGTGTGACGTACGAACCCAGGCCACGGTGTTAGGGGATTTAAATACTCTTCTTCCTTACGGCCGGCGGGTATTTAACACAAATGACCGATTTGAAAGTACTTCGTTATAATCCTCTTTATGTTTTTATTAATAATCCGATTTATGTGAAATTTTTGGAAAATATACATTATAGTACGTTTATTGTACCATGTTTTATATATCTCTATTACAATAAGATTATAACATGAAGAAATAATAAAAGTTTTTCCTACACAAATGTTTAGTGCTAGATTTGTTCCCATGCATTTCAACTCCATTCATACGAAGCGCTCGAGTTCTCTGCATACATCAGCTAGTCGCTCTGTTCTCCTAACGACGTAGCTGTTGAGAGCCTCTTCCCACTTTCTTCAACTCTTCCAAGCGCAGACGCTGTGGCTCTCGAGAAATGTTTACGAATAACATCTCATGAATGGTACAGATGAGAACGAAAGAGAATCACCTCTAGCTGGCCCGTTCTCATTACTTTCACGATAGCTTACTGCTGAAATGATGCTCGTCTTATCATCAGCTGATTTTTAAATGTTAGCATCTCAGCAACTGAATGAAAATTAAATTATTAAGTTAGAAATATTACTGACATTAACGTGAAAATACTATCATTTGAGGAATCATTAGATTCCTCCAAAATTCTCTGCATATCTTTATCGCAAACACAGAGTGTACTCTTACTAGCCACGTCTGCGCAATAAATTGAATTAGCAGTAATATCCTTTGAAATGAAGGAACAGATATTAAGTCACTTAACCGATAAGTATATTTCCTTAGAAAGCAACTCCACCATTTATAGTTGTTACCGTGCAGAGGCAAGAAACGGAATGGAAACCAAAGGGCCAGAGTGATTCTATTACTTTTCAGCGATGTAAGCTCTCTTTCAACAAAAAAAAAGTGTTTAGATATGGCGTCTACCACTAATAATTCCTCACTAAGTGTACTGAAAGATTAATGAACTTTTGGAATGGTATGACTTGGCAGTTTTGAATAGATGTAATATCATTGAGCCTATTATTTCGAAAGACAGTACTTTTTTATCGAAATTTTTTATGAATAAGTTTTTTAGAAGAAATAGCCGGAAGTCTTACATAAAGAAAGAGATTATATCTTAAAGTGATTTAGAGATTTAAATAAACCGTTAGAAATTTACAGATATTGAGTGCGACGAAATAAAATAAATAATTTTTACTCACGTCAAACAGGGCAGCAGGCATCGTCAAGGCAGACGAAATTTAATTTTTACTAAATAAAATATTAGGAAAAAATATTTTGCTCGACAGTCACTTAAGAAACAAAATTTTTACTATAAAAATGTGAAGCCAATTGAAAAAAAAATAAAAACATTAAAATATATCAAATTAAAACCAAGGCGGCATGGATCCGTACCACGACAGAGGCTGGCAACCAAGGTAAGAAATTGAGTCTCGTACAATGCGCAGATGCCAGCGTAGAGTGATTACTGATTAAACTAGTGTAATGCCCATTGAAATATCAACGAAAGAATTATAGATAGATAGATTATTATTATTTTCATTTAAAATAATTGTCACACTTTTACATATGAAATATTTTGCCATATACAATATCTCTACTGAATATTGTTGTTGACAGGCTATATTTAGTTAAACTTAAAATAGTTGCCTCTCTTTCCCTCCCTCTCCCCCTCTCCAACCCTCTATCTCCCTCCCCCTCTCCAACCCTCTATCTCCCTCCCCCTCTCTCCCCCCTCTACCTCTCTCTCCCTCCTCTCTTGTATTAAAAGCATTCAGAGCACGCTTATACACCCATAAGGATTGATACAACAAGAGGATTTTGAGGTCTAACAATATAATTGGTAGCCAAGGCAACATTCCATTAAAATGGCAATATTTCCACAAAATATGTGAATTAAACAAATGAGCGATTTAGAATTGTATGCGGAAAAAGATGAACAGAATAAGAAACTTTGTAATTTTTTCTTCAAAATGGTTCAGATCCAAAGATCGTAGGTTAATTCCTTCTAATTTTAATTTCCAAAACAATAAAAGCCTGCACATCAAAAAATTGATTTTTATGTGTTACCTTACGGAAAATGAAAATGTCTTCCTTTTGGAGTCGAACCCAGGACTTTTTAGGAGATTTATTTTCGTCATTACCATAAAATATGTTAATCAAGCATCCTTGCCAAATTTCAGTCTTCTACCTATTCGGGAAATTTGTTAAAATGCTCTATATAGGCCATTGTGAAAGCGTGACCAACCAACCAACAGACCTGGGCTATTATAGTATATAATACCAACCAGGCGTCCGATAGAGTGGTATTTAAATCTATCCCGTCACTGAAGGGTTAAGAAATCTGTGTGTGAAGTGAAACAAGTGGGCAGTTTCTTCTTATAAAATATCTGAATACGGAGCTTACTCAAAATGTATCAGTGTATCAAAAGAATGGCATATACTGAATTTCCACTTGTAAAAACTGACTCGCAGCCTCTTCTCCAAAATGTGCCTAAAGCATATTTTGATATTCTTCCTATGAAAACTGAAAAGGTAAAAAGATGTATCAAAGATGCTGGATTTTATTCCTCTGCAGTATCGAGAATATTTCGAATAAAATAGTCAACAAATTTGGCAGTACACAGGCCGATGATCAAGCTTTGAATGAACGTGGAAGTGAATTGTGGGACAGTGATGAGGACTGATCAGAATAAGAAATGATACTGCACACTTTTTTGTATAAGATAAAAATAAATATCACAAATAATAATTTTTTCCCAAATGTACTTTCTGCTTAAAGATTACTTTTGGGAGATAGTGAAGAAGAATGATCAGAATAACAGATAGGGAATGATACCACAAACTTCTTTATATAAGGTATAAAATTAATATTTTTATTGTATCTAAAACCATGTGTCCTATAAACAATGCATTTGTTGATATCAAAAAGGGGACTTGTCAGCGACTTTCATTATTTAAAAACACAAATGCGGACAGAAATCTTTAGATTTTTGGTAATTATTCTGGAAGAGCATTTGAGCTTCAGAAAGTTTTTTTAATTTTTCTCACAACCAGATTTGAATGACTGGTCACCTTCTGGATCTGAATCTACAATTTTTGGAAAAAACTTTATTATAAATAAATAAATAAATATTTAGCACCCCTAAAATAACGCTGCATTTGCAAAATTTTGAGAAATAAAAAAGCAAACCTCAAATTCACTTTTTTTTATTTTTTCAGAAGCGTGTTGCGTGAATCGTATCAATTAACAGCAACAGCGACAACATTACACGTTCGTACAAATGGAAAAATCAATATCACAGTGCAAATTGGACATATATAGAAAAAAATTAAGGAATGATTTCACAGTAAAGACTCGGCATTAATCTCTCTTATCGAAAAAACGTGTTCACTTCATTTGGTCCTTTAATAATCTATCTAAAAATGGAATATATACACTCCAAATATATATATATATCTCCGAGGTTCCGGGTTAACCAACCTCTAAATACATTGTAGTCGTTTTAAGCTTGCGGTCAAGGTCACAGGTTATTTACCACACGTAAATCATGGCTCCTCACAACTTGGCTCAAAATCTTCCACTATCGGAACCACTAAACGAAGAAGACATTGCAGATTGGATGGCTGCAGACAGTGTTGACAGAAGACAGGATAGTCAACACATTGAACGAAGGAGAACAGAGTGATAATTAACTGTATCTCGCATACCCGAGGGACTTGGTGTACTGGAGAAAGCGTTTTCATTTTAACGCCATTTATAATGAACGTACAAATAACATCCTATTTGCGCCACCGTGCACGTTTAATACACCTTCGCTACCTTAGAATGTTACATTGTGAAGTTTCAAGGAAAATCTTCAGATGTGACACATCCCAAGTACGCTGCACAGCCAGAATATTGCAAGCTTTATTTATGTGTTGCATAAATATGAAATTTTTTAATATCTGCCTGTATTTTAATAAAATGATGTCTATATTTACTTTTCGTTTAATTCAGCACTTTTCCTTTATTTTCACTGCGTATTTGATAAACTCTTTAAGTTTATATGACCAGTGGCGGCTCCTATGTCTTTTAACTGGCGGGGAAAACCACAAAATTTTGTCGTAATTTTGTGTGTACGTGCGCGAGGGTAATTTTGGAAACCCAAAAATTACCGTTTCGAATTTTTTCACAGGACAGTACAACCTAAAGAAAAGTTTCAAAAGTTCGCTCGCATGAGAAATTTACGACGCGTTATTTGCATTAAACATATACGGGGAATAATATTAAATACAGGAATAGATTAACTATTGGCATTACATCGCCATAAAGAAAGATTTTACAGGGGTCTAAAAAGTTCTGGGAGGGATGAATTCCGCTATCCCCATGGTAGGAGCTGCCACTGTAAATGATCGACTACTGATGGGAAATTACTTGTGATTTACGCCAATTTCGATTTACGCCGTAATCCTCGGAAGGTATCTATGGCATAAATCGAGCGTTGCATGTACTGCAATTGCAATCTCATACACCTTGGGTTTAGGGGGAATCACTCAAATGCCAGGAACCCTCCTTTTCTTCGTTCACACACACACACACACACACAAGTACAGTAAAATCCCCAAATTCGCGGTGGTTACGTTCCCGAAAACACCGCGAATTCGGAATCCGCGAAAATAGAAGCAAAGGCCTTATGAGAAAATAGGGTTCACGTCTCTCCATTATTTTGGCAACAGTAAATGATGAAAAGTGGTTTTGAACCAATACAATGTGGCATTTAAATCTGCCGTAGCCGTACAGTTTATCGCACATTGCCTGCCCACTGATGCAGCACTCTGGCCACTTAGCAAGTTTATTTCACAACTCAATTTTCTCACTTAAAGTCTTCTTTTTGCTTCTGCTTTCTGTATTATCACTTGCTTTCCTCTTGGTAGACATTTTCGAAAAACGGGGTCACAGCGTGATAAAAAAAACCTCGCAGATGGGGAAATTCATTTGTTTAGTGCTTTTTCTCTCGACGGCAGTAGTCGAAAACCCCGCAAAACTGCGAAGCACGCGAATTTCGGGATTTTACTGTACTTCCTTTCTTAAAAAATTGCCCAAATGCACGTACTTCGGAATAAACAAATCCATCATCATTCGGTCGATCAAAAAAGAGAATAATGATATTTAGAACTTTTTGCCTTCAAATCTAAACAAGAAAATGTTCCTTTGCGGGTTGCTTTAGTACAACTGTCAATTCATTTGTCAACGGTTAACATAACCCCATCCTCGGTAGACGGATGGTTAGCATATCTGCCGACGGTTACTAAGGTCACGGGTTCGAATCTCACCTAGGACATGGATGTTTGTGCTCGTCAGGTTTATACGGAAGAATGGACATTAACGTCTAAAATATCGACCTAATAAAGATGACATTATTATTATTACTATTAACCTTACATATTTAAAAAATATTTTAAGGCTCATTAAACCTCAAGTGACAAAAATGGCCCCCAAAATGCAGTGTTAGCGAAAATGCTGCTAAGAAGTTCAGAAACGTGGCATGCCTTTCAAATAAAACTAGAAGCGAATGGATGAATTGTCTTTGAGGGAAGTGGGGGTCGCCTTATATTCGGGTCCTTAAGTATGAAGAAGTTACGCAGAACTCTTACGCATTCAAAGCCCTCAATTCTGTTGAAAATGTATTCCATACACACGTCTGTAGAATAGAAATACTCGCTAGAAACTGTTCTGTATCCCAAATACGCCCGAACGTTTTTCATTTCTCGTGAAACAGAGACTTTGATTAAATTTTATGTTTTCCCGACCGACTGTCTGACGATCGTGTCTCAACAAGAGAGTTTTCCTTAAACAGCTCAGCAATCAGATAAAAAACGTACGTATGGGTTCCTGAACGAATAAAATAAACTGATTCTGTCACAATGTATACATTTGTGTGTTTCAAAAATTTTATACAAACATAACAAAGTAGTACATACAAGGGAAATTTTTAGATACTTTGTCCATGACACTAAAATACGTTTCTAGAGGCCGTATGGCTGAGACTCGCAGTATTCCGCCTGCATTCAGGTATTCATTTTTATGTATACCTTTTATTCACTTATATGTATACTTTCTATTCATTTATAGGTACAGGCGACTCCCGAGATTCGACAGTACGAGATTCGACTAATTCAAGATTTCGACCCAGCCGATCAAATTGGGAATTACTTAACTTGAAGTAATTATTGTCCCGACCAACCACGCGAGGTTTAGTTTCAGTGTAGACATAGTTATTTCTGCTGTAATTGTTTGAATTTGTGCTGATTTCACTCTTTTTTCTGGTAATCTTTTATTTAAATTTATTCATTTTATTGATTTATTAATAAATTCATCGCTTGACATGATATCTAAAAGGAAATGTAATATTGATATTGCAAGTGAATCAAATAAAAGAGTGTCGTTCAACTATTAGCACTTACGTGAAACAGAAGGAGAAAATTCTAGAACGTGAGAAATTCACGTAATTTGATGACTGGTTTGACAGATTTAAGAGACGGCAGGTTTGCATAACCTTAAATTAACTGGCGAGGCTGCAAGTTATTTTGTGCTTTTTAATAATATTTATATTAATTTCGCTGCGATATACAGTTGTATGTATAGATAGATGTATGCAGGGTTGTGCTGCAGACGACGGCCCGGTCTGGCTCGCACGAGTCGTTTGTAACAAACGACTTGCGCGAGCCGAAGTGCAGGAACGTATCCCCGACTATAACATGCAAGTCTATAGAAGAACAGCGTTCAACATTCGACCACATTTTGAGGAACGCATCCCTGTCGAGTCTCGGGAGTCGCCTGTATACATTATACACGAAATGACTTTTTCATCTACGTTTCTAGAATTTTATATATTCGAGTTGGCCAAAAACATTTTTTCTCATTGGGAAAATAAGGAGCCGCCTCATATTGGGGCTAATACGCTAATTTATTTAACGCAAACAGGTATCCCCAATTACGGGTGTCGTAATAGATTTAAGACAAGCACGAGCGACCATTCCCTCGGCAGGATTTGAACCTCGCAATTGGGAGCTAGACACACTGACCACCCCTCTACCGAGACGGGTAACGGGTATTCCAACGAATTATCGATCCATGACATTGTTCCTACGGGAAAATCGGCTACGACTGTCGTCGTTTCGCTAATCTGTCAGGGATTCCAACGGAACCAATTAATGATGGTTTGACGAGGTCCTACTGTATATAAAGCCAGCTTGGAATACGGCTTACGTACTTGGAAACTCTTATACAGTGGAACCTCCAATAATGGACACTCTCACTCTTGATAAAGGGCAGATTCTTCAGGTCCCGGAATTCCCTAAATTCCCTACAAGTAATTTTACCTCTCATTAACGGTCGCTCTGAATAGCGGGCGCAGGCAGGGGATTTCCACTTTCCCTTTACCCTCTCAATATCGGTCAGTCACCTAAGATGAGTCACGGTCCAGGTATAAATTACCCTGCTTTCAAATAGCCTTTTGCAGTCAGTTTATGGCCAAGTTGAGTGCTAACATGGCAAACAAACGTAAGTGGCTTACACTGGAAGAAAAAGTGAAGATTTTGGAGGATCACGAGAGAACGAATAAAGACTTTTAAATGCTTGCACAGGAAAAAGTGTTAAGATGTCTGTTATCTAAAATGGACTCACCTCTCACAGTTTCGGAGCTTACTAAAACCGTGACTGTCTCTTAACCAGCCGGAAGAACTTGAAACGTACGAATTACTGAAACAATGTCTTGAGGATGCGATTAGCGCTGAAGAGTTTATTTGTTTTGACGACGTAATGGTTACGACATGTAACGAAACCGACATCAAACAAATCATAGCTCTTAGAGCAAAAAATAAAGAAGACAAAGAATGCAACGAGTTTGACAGCAGAACTACGGAGTAAGAAGGTGCTCCTAAAACTTATAAAGAAGCCATTCAATTAATTCCTAAGCTAGAAACATTAGCTCGTTCTTGTTTGGGCAGAAAATCAATTCCCCGCTGGTGCCCATTATTGGGAGATTCCACTGTATTAAGCGGATGTGTGTGAAGAAAATGACTGCAAAAACCAATATAAACTCGTTTCACAAATTAAGTCGCATTCTCCTAAAACTTAAACGATATATAATTAAAGAATAGAATCGTCGTAAACAATATATCGTTTAAACAAGTGCAGAAAGAGCTGCCAAAGAAGGCATTAAATAAAACAAAAGTCAGGAGATATAGTACTCCAAAAGCAGATAACTACAACGAGATTTTTTCCCACAAAATTAATCTAAAATTCAAATTTTGAACGGTACATTATGAAAAAAAATTGTCAGCAGCACCATCAATAATAATAATAAACTGCCTATTCCGAGAGATCAATTGTATCGTGGAATATTGAGTTTTTCCACTGGTCGTATTTTCATATTAATATAAAAGCACTGACCATGTTCCCACGGCAGCCTATTGTTGCGACCCAGAAAAATTATCACTTTTTTTTACCAATATAAACTGTCAATTTAAAGTAAACGGGCAATGAATTATTAATCCTGGGAGTCCTCTGCAATCGTACAAAATTTGATTCAAATCGTCAACAGCAGAACTTTGGGAAAATACGCATACTTTAATGTTCAAATCGGCCACCATTTTGAATCAAACTGGCAGATGAGGGACGAAATCCTGCACCGACCTTCCTCTTGCCATCCATTATAATCGTGTCAAATTTGGCCAGTATCCGTTTAAAAAATGGAGGTGTTCATAAAGGAACAGACAGACAATTGATCGCCATTTTGAATCAAGCGGACAGAAGGACATTAAAACCACACGTGACCTTTCTCTTGCTGTCCGCTACAATCATTCCAAATTTTGTAGGAATCAATCGAGAAATGTGATAAAGTCGAGAAATGTGCATAAAGGAACAGACAGACAAACTTACTAAACTATAACGTTGGAGATGTAGAAACATAAGATACGTTAATATCTAACAAGTTTGCGACAAAAACATTACCTTTTCAGTTCCTTAAAGAATAACAAGGTTCAAATAAGCGCCAACAGATGGTGCTGGCGTAGAGTGAACCACGCTTACCTCTTTAGCACGTTGCTTTTTATCTGTCGGTAAAAAGGTTCAAATTTCGTAGAGAGAAATAATGCCTTTGCCTTGTAAATCATTCCTCAAACTCCGATGTATGTAATGTATTTATACATTTATGTAATAAAGTGCAGAAAGATGATTTTTTTTTCATTAGTCCCAATCAAAACACCACATAATACGCACATTAATACTTCGATTTTGATGAGACTGTGCACAGATTTCTTCTTCTGCTCCATTTAAACGATCCGAGATCCTGAAAAATATAAATAAGAATTAGAGGACAAGCCACTTGTTTTTCAATTTTCAATTGCAAATATCTCGAAAACGCGGGCTCGTTAGATGCCTTTCCGAAAACACGTGTCTAATTATTTTTCGTTTTCTTTCATCCTGTGAAGTTTGGTCGTGATCCGCCACTTACACTTAGGTGCCTTCCCTTGTAAGTATTAAATTCAGAGGTCCGAAAAAAGATTTTTGTGGTTTTAACGTATGATTTCATCCGTAAATGACTCGACTATAACCAATTCTAGCTCGTGAATCAGAACTCTATCGACGAAATTATATGGGTAGTATGTGGGGGTTCGCGTAGGGCAGGAAACGCCTTGTCCCAGCTTCCGGAACCGCTTAACCTCCGAGATCAAATGTCTGCGATGTGTTGGCGTCCCTTTGCTGTGAGGTACATTGAGATAAAACCTTAAGTTATAGGAAATTTATCTCTCGTTAGACTCATTAAGGCCAGTTTCGGTTTGCGCCGCACATGAGAGAATGCCTATCCCCCACTGAGATGCTTCCAGAAAAAAATACTGTACACCTTATGGGTATTTTCAGTATACCGTACTTTCAGTATAAAGTATAAAAATTAGTGCTCCGTACAGATACGTTGTACCGAGATTTTACTGTACTCGGAAATTATCTCAAATCGCATCTAAAGAAAATGGATTCAGACGTGCGTATACAAGAAAGAAAGAACCCCACGCATTTTATAATACTAGCGGATCCCGCACAATCTTTGCGCGGTGAATCTTCAATTGATTTTTAAAAAATTATGAGTGTGTAAAATAAGTTTATCTCAATAATTCACGTGTAACTCTAAAAATGCATTACCTTACACAGTAATTGATCGCGAACTTTTATGTTTTTCTTTTTATTCAAATGTGTGTCCGTTATTTTTTATGTAACAATCAATGCAACCGTTTATGTAGATTATCAATGAAGAGAAGATAACAATGCAATGTGTTTAACAAAATAACATGTCCCCCTATTCTCATTTAATTTAAAATTTATGCGTGAGCCTATTTGCGTTAATAAACATTATAGATGTATAATATAATGGTTCTACTTACAAAGAGATAAGATTCCAGCATTCAAAGGATGACAGGAAGATTCCACTCCTTTGATACGCAGTTAACTGAATAATTACAAAATTTCAAAAACAATTGCGTATTTCTGAATGATTCAACCATGTAACATGTAAACATTGCAAGAATAAGATAGTATAGAGTTTTAGCCATCAAATAAAGCAAAAATGAAGAAAATTGGTCCATATTTACGTGTTTTAATGTTTGAAGGAAAAAAACCTTGCACTCTGAAAAATCGAAAATCCTGTGTAAACTTATGGGAAAATATAACTGTCTCTTGGATTCGAACCCCGGACTTTATGAAAATGAGAATAGTTTTCTAGGGGCCTTCCTAGCTTGTAGAAACAAAACGCAGTTTACCGCATATCTCTACGACGAACGGCTTTTGAGATACAGGGTGGGACGGACGGACAGCTATTATAGATAGCTTTAAAACCAATTCCCAAATTACCTTTCAGTATTCCAGCTGCGTGGTTTCTGCCTCTTTTTTCTTTTCAGGGAAGATAAGTTTTCATCACCCGTCATTTCCACCATAGAGGGCCAAGGATTACGCCAATTCCTTACACGTGTCGTTCGTTTCTTCTAAACGATTCTCCTCGCAGTATAAACGAGGAGAGAGACTTCACTCAAAGAGGAACAACGCAGTCCGCCAAAACACGGCGCGTACAAACACACACACACACACGCAAACATACAAACACGCTCGCTCAGACGCTCTTTAAAAATAAAAACGTTACTCGTGCAGAATGAGGGAAGAATGTCAACGTAATAATAAATAAAGTGCTTTCGTTGCGCGTTTAGCGTCCTTTCTTTTTATGGGGAGGATTATTTAGGAAAGGCCTCTTCCTCCACATCTCCCTTCCGTTACGTCCACTGCGTTGCACCAAGACATGAAACGGAAAGAGAATTTTAAATACATATATATTATATGACTAGCAGAATTTCCCGTTGAATTTCAACGGATTTAGTGAAGCTACCAAAGCACGACATACAAACTCTTTAAAATACCTATATAGTAGATACTTTTTAACTTACAATTATTATCTGTTCATTTTATCTTTGCGACTGAGGTTTCGTACGGGTCCGTATGGGCTCGGTTCTTTTCGCCACTAGGAGGTGGGGTTTCACAGCTAGGGGTTTGGGGAGATGTCTCCTCGCAGGAGAACACGCTAGGCGTTGCCACATCGACTGAAACTCAATTCCTGCTACGATGAGTCCAAAGTTCAGCTCTCCCGCGGGAAAGGGCGACTTAATTGCTTGGGCGCTACTTCTATAGTGAAATACACGATTGCTTTTAAGACCTTTTATTTTGGAGTCATACGTTTAAAGCTCCCTCGACTCGCGATAAAATAAAAATTATAATTTCTTGATTTTGGTTATATTTTAAGAAAATCTCGGCTCATCACCCCGAACTAATAACAAAACCATCCAGTGTCCTAATTAAACAATGTAATTTCATCAATATCGCAAAAACACGAAATACATATAGAATCGTTGATGAAACCTCTCCGGAATATGAAATTATTCAGGACAGCCCATATTAAATTCTATGAAATGTTTACTTAATTTGGAAATAAAAATTTCTTTTAAGGTTGGATTCAACACATTTATTTTATAGAAATATACAAATGGAAAAGATTTAATTTTCGTCCAATGGCAAGGCTAAATTATCCTGCTCGTCGTCTGTTTCTTCTTCTTCATCAGAACGCTCACTATCAGACTCATTCTCCGCAAGCAGCACAATTACATACTTCAAGACTTTGTGCGCCATGTTCCTGGCCTGACTGCGAAGAACGGAAAAGTATTTCTTCTCCATTGCCGACGCAAGGGTTGTGAAAACTCCACGAACAGAAGAAACACACTCAAAAACAACAACACAACAGTAAACTCAATGATAACAGAGTAACAAAAACTCAACGTTAACAAAGTAACAGCTTAACAAAAACTCAACGATAAACACGTGGCAACAGCGCACTCTAAGACTCGTGTGATCACAAAGGAAGCAAGAGAGAGAATGAACTTTCTACGGGAAGGTCCTCCTACTTCGTTCCGATTGGTTCCCTTAAAGTCACGTGACAGGTAGAGCTCTTCTCCCCCTTCCCTCCGAGTCGCAAAGATAGAATGAACAGATAATAGCTTTTCTTAACAATCATATTTGCTTGTAACAATCCGTTTCCGAACTTATTGCATTCAAATGTTTCGGTTAAGTCGGACTTGTGAGAATGCCTGACCCCTACAGAGATACTTCCAGGGAAAATACCGTACTCCTTATGGGCATTTTCAGTACACCGTTCTTTCAGTATAAAGTGTAAAAATTCATGCTCCATAGAGATACATTGTATTGAGATTTTACTGTAATTTAAAATTCTAAATTAAAAAAATTATTTATAAGTTAGTAATATAATTACGTGACATTTAAGTTATTTATACAATAAAATAAGCATATGAAGAACTTTTTAACCATGACCAATAGATTTCGTATTTTGACGTGATATAATCAGCCAAATTTCAAAACTCTCGCTCGTTTGGAACTGCCTCATAATTTTGGTTCTTGTGCGGGGCAAAAATGAGGCAAAATAGCCCCAAAAATGGAGATTATATCAATATCGGATTTCTTTCATTAGTTGTAGTTTAATATTAATGGCATTAAAATAAAAGCCTCTGATTCCCATTAAAAGCTTACCCATATGAAAGCACTAGCATAAATACCCAGCGTTGCCCAGGGAAATTTGGTTCAAATCCGATCGGAATTCTAGACGATACATGGTATTTAAGAATTCACTCGGCCACCATTTTGAATAAAACGGGCAGAGAGAGAAACAAAAACCACGTATGAATTATATCTGGGAGTCCTCCACAATCGTACCAAATTTGATTCAAATCAATAATAGGACTTGGGAAAATACGCGTAGTTTAATCAGTCCCTGCCGTCCAATTATGGATAAGGAAGAAGTCATTTCCTTACTTTCTCACTGTGTATAAGATGTAGAGTTGTTACCTGTTCTTTGAGAACAGGAAGTTTATGAGAACAGTTATTTTAATGAACAGTTTGGGTATCAGAACAGTTCGAAAAGACTGTCCCGTCTTTCTGACCCATCTCTAGTGTTAACATATTTAGCATTAGCATACAAAGTTCTTTTGCTTTTTGTACAATTAATATAAAACATTTGGGATTAAAAAGAAGCCTACGACCTTCCCATTTGTGAAGAAAGTATCTATTGAAAGTTTGATTACTCTAGTTTTAATGGTGCGGAAATGTATAGATGCACAAATAAACAAACTTTCATAAATACCGTATCTGTCCGACGTTTTTTGTCAAAACCTATCATGAAAAAATCATCCCTCGGCTTAAATGCGAGTCCAAGGAAAACTTGGGTTATGGTTAAATCTCGTAGTCACCCAAAGATGGCAGCATATCTCTCATTGCTGTTGTGTTAAAATGATAGCAGTATATTTTTCGTAAAGTAAATATTTGACCTACGATGAATATTAATGAATAAATAATAAATGCTAGAATATTGAATTTAGCACTACCTGTGCTTTGTTACCATTTAAGGCTGGGTTTTTCACATTATTTGAGTGATTACATTATTTGCATGTTTTGACTACACAGACGATTACGCAAAATGCATTGACGGCTTTGGATGCTCAACCGTTTGAATTTCGCTAAAACTTTACATGGAAAGTGTATAATTATAAAAATGCAATTTCTTAAGGCAATGTAAATGTTAATTTCATTGGAAATAGACTTATTGTTAGATGAAAAATTTCTTGGCGAGATCGCTATTACTATATTTGACCTTTTGTGAAAATTAAGATGAATGAAATTATTGTCACTGAATGTGGAACATTATTCAACAACGCAAAATTATTAATTGGAGTAATATTTCAAAATATCAACAACTAAACCATTTCTCACTCATTTCTTCGATCTCAAATAATGTATTCTAAGCCGTGCATGAATGCCCGGCACACACTTCAGCATAAACTCTACAAAATTTACGTTTTTGCCAAAATATTGTGGAAATTTTTGGGGGGGGGGAGGTCGGCTTCTATTTGGGCATATACGGTATATAGGAGATTAAGCTTGTTGCCATGACAGTCGATTGCTGACATCCAGAAAAATTCCTATTTTTTCCGATAAAAACTAAAAATTTACGCCAATTTTACAGGGATTTGACTTCTGTCTTCAAAAATAAGCAACTATAATCTTTTAGCTTTCCGATAGTACAAGTCCCGAGTTTGAATCTCAACGGGAAGTGATTTTGAAAAGCATATATAAAAACCTCTACACCGATTTATGAGCATTTCTTATGGGGCAAAAGTAGCCCATGAAAATTATAATTTTAATTGCAATATCAGATTGCAACATGTAGCTCACATACGTAGTAACTTATCCTGAAAATTTGGTTGAACCGTTTCAGAGATATCGTCCGCACAAACAGACAGACAAAGTGACCACACAGGTTGATTTCTGCAAAAACAAATACCAGCTATATTTGACTACTTAAGTATGGAAAAGCAAGTTTTTACACATTATTAATTTATAACTGTAAAACTAATTTTTTAATCAATTAATATGATTATAAAGTTGTTACTTATGCAATAATTAATTTTAAAATCAATATTTTAATTTGAAAAATGTCAATATTCACCTATTTCGTTAGTTATTCATACAAACAATGATAAATATTAACTTTCTATTTTTAAATAACTCCGAAACAACACAATTAATTGTTAAAATATTACGAAGTACATATAAATATAATATTTACCTGGACAAATAAATAATTTCTAAATATCTCCTATTCGATGCTATGGTTAATGATATCCAATTTCGTTGGTTCCGTTTTTAATTATAACAATTGGTTTGATGGCTGGATGGACATCCGTCACCGACAGCACTTCGTTATCTACGTGGTACGCAACTGGAAAGACAAAACAACATCTATAAGTGCACTATTAAATGGTGCTTTGCATTCTGCTAAGCATTTCAGCATACTTTCAACGTTAATTTGGGTGAAAACGACCCTTAAAAACGTGAATTTTAACGATTTCGAATTCTTCCAATCAGTTATTGATGAAAACCTATAACCATGACAAATTTCAACTCTCTAGTTCATTAATACGAGGTGTGGCTACAAAGTAACGGGACTGACGTCATAGCATAGACACACGCACCCCCACCACAAAAGTTTGCATAGAACTCGCTAGATGTCAGCTTAAGGAGGCTCCTCCAAGACTGCGGTAGTTTTACCAAACTGAAATTACTTATTTAATAAGATTATTTGAAATCGTTGAAGAAATCTGCAAGTTGTCTCTTTAGACTCTAACTTAATTCTAAATGAAATGTTTTTGTGTATATCAGAAGTATATTAGTATTATGCAAAATATAACATATATATGATATATATTGTGTTTCCGTTATTTTGAATTTAGTTTTGGACGGAACGCTGGTTGCCAAACCTTGATTTCTTGCAGTATTATTAATAATTATTCCCGGTATTCGCTATGAGAGAAATAAAACTTAATTTGATTTGATTTAATTTATAAACTGAAAAGAATAAAACGGAATCATCGATTTGTATAACACATTATATTAGATAGATTTTGCAATGCCGCCCGAAAATCAGCAAGGCAACACTGGTAGCAGCGTTTCAGTGGAGTTGTTTACCAACTGCATTCACAAACGTCCACGTGTAGAGTTCCTTTTTGCGTATTTTAGATAATTCTTCTTTATATATATTTAGTTATTACACTTATTTCTTTTTCTTTCTGTGTGTTAGACTTTAAATTAGTGTTTGTTAGGCATTATATTCGTTAGGTTAGGCAGTTATTACTAATTAGTTCGGTTTGTTCACTTACTTGCATTTCAGTTCAATCATTTATTTATTTTAATTTAGCTTTTCGTAATCATTTTTAGTATCTTTCTACATTATTATTTGCTGTATTAGATTAATATTTCGTATTCATAATAGGTTAACTTTTTTATTCATTAGATAATAGTTTTTGTTTACTAATTAGTTTGGTTTAGCTTTTCGTAATCATTTTCAGTATCTTTCTAGATTAGTATTAGGTTAATACTTTGTATTCATTGTAGGTTAACTTTTTTTATTCATTATATAACAGTTTTCGTTTCTGTTTGATTAGGCGACTTATTGTACAGTATGCCGAAATACAGTCGCACAAAATCAGAGCGTTTTGTAAAAGAAAGTGTACATGACAAATATAAGAAGGTTGGTGCGTCTAAAATGCGGAAGGAACCCAAAAGTAAGATGTCAATTGAGTGCAGTGGTAGGTGCATCGTAAACATGGCTCATTTGGCTACTGAATTACGGTGCACTTTATGCAATACTACTCTTTTGTTGAGACACATTATGGAAGAAAAGAGATACGGCTTGGTATCAATGTTGAAGATACGATACAGATCTTGCTTGATGATTAAGGACTCAAATAATGTCTACGACACAAATGCTATGGCATCAATTGGTGAGTCAAGAAATGTACATTATAATTGTTATTGTCATTAATTTTTTAAAGAAAATTTTTAACTTTAGCATTTTTGTTAACAAGTGATGTAGTTGAATTGATTCTTTGATTACGAATGTTGTATTCTAGGTATGATTGATGCTGGAATTGAGCCGACACAATTCAGTTCTCTGCTTCCTGCTCTGAACAAACCATCTCCAACCGATAACACCTTTAAGAGATACGAACGACTGGACATCGAGCGGTCTCTTACTTCTGAATCACCAACATAAGATGATCTACCGTATTTACCCGAAAGGAAGACGACCCCTAAGAAAACCAAGGTCTATTTACGAAAAACTTCTAAATAATAACACACTAAAAGCATGAATAAAGTGGAGAGAGAGGGGTGGAGAGAGATGGGGAGGAGGGAGAGAGATGGGGAGGAGGGAGAGAGAGGGGAGGAGGGAGAGAGATGGGGAGGAGGGAGAGAGATGGGGAGGAGGGATAGAGATGGGGAGGAGGGAGAGAGATGGGGAGGAGGGAGAGAGATGGGGAGGAGGGAGAGAGATGGGGAGCGAGAGAGATGGGGAGGAGGGAGAGAGATGGGGAGGAGGGAGAGAGAGGGGAGGAGGGAGAGAGATGGGGAGGGAGAGAGATGGGGAGGAGGGAGAGAGATGGGGAGGAGGGAGAGAGATGGGGAGGAGGGAGAGAGATGGGGAGCGAGAGAGATGGGGAGGAGGGAGAGAGATGGGGAGGAGGGAGAGAGTGGGGGGAGGGAGAGAGGGAAGGAGGTAACTATTTTAAGTTTAACTAGGTATATCCCGTCACATTGATGGGCTTTTATCCTAGTATTACATAACATTTATTAATGACTAACTTTGGTTGCAATGTATAGAAGTACATTTCTCCTCCTGGTGTTGCATTGCGTGTCCCAATTGAAGGGGAGAGGCGCCACTACTCTGGGCGCCAACGCCACCCATCTGAGGGACACACCAAGGACCTTCAAAGAGACAGAGATGAAAAATATTATTGCTTCATTAATATTATTATCCACAACAGCCATTACATAGGAGCATCAATCTCCAACTTTCTCACAATATTTAGCTCTCTAGCACTTGTCCGAAAGTACACAAACATTAGCCAATTTTAACTTGTTGGAATTTTTAACCGAATAAATAAACATCTAAATTCCTATAATCCCTATTTGGTTACTTAGCGAATTCTAGCATTAGGAAAATTTTCAGCGTCGTAACACATTTAGAAATACCTAAACTACGACATATTTCATTATATTTTGGGATTTTTTAACGGCCAAGAATGTCACCTTTTTTGTGATTTTTGATTTTTCTTGTCGGTTTTGCCGCTAGACCTACCTACGCATTAAATTTCAACTTTCTAGCTCATCTGGAAGTGCCTCATAATTTGTATTTTCTTATATTATATGTCAAAAGCATCTACCTTAATTTTCCAATTATAATACATATTTTTTCTCATAATAGTTGACAAAAAGTTAGGGTTATAAATGCACACAACTTTTTTCGGTACAGAAATAATTTATATTTTCGAACGTTTTTATCAATAAATCGTACATTTCAATGCATTTCGATGACATTCCTTTAAATATTGTTTTTGGAAACAAAAACAAGAGTATTTATTTATTTACTTTAGCTGTCATAATTACTAAAGCCTAGGAATTCATTACCACTCCTCTCACTACGTAAATGGCGTCCCCGAGAACGTCATATTCATCCTCACTATCCACTTCGGCTATTTACTTGTGTAATACCTTTTTCCCTAAAACTGGACCCAGAAGAAGAGGGTGCGGACATTACACGAGATATGACCCTTTACCTTTCCACGGTAGTCCACCCGCGAAACACCTGCCATGTTTCGCGGCAAAGAACGAATTCAATGTGTTTCCTGGAAGGTGCCGTACACCATGGATTCTGTCTTTAATTTTACGTAATTCACGCTTAAATTTGAAGAACACGATGGCAACAGGCAGGCCGAAACGCGCTCCACTCTCCGAGGCGTGGCAATGGCTGCTCGCAGCATGGTGCGGCATAAGTGAAGGAGCCGTGATCAAAGGCTTTAAAGTGACTGGAATTTCGAATACATTGGATGGAACTGAGGACCATTACTTATTACGTGATTATGTTGCAGATGAAGACCAGATCAGTGATTATGTATTAGAAAAAATCGGTACAACATACACTGTACAAACTTTCTCGTACATTAATGCATCGTTTAGTTATCTTTAGGAAATGAAAATCGTATCAGCCGGTTTTTTTAGAAAATCCAATTTTTGTTAAAGTTGCCCAAGAATAACCTACCCTTATATTCATTCATTGAGAAAAATGAAATACGTAGTATTATTGTAGATGTACACTCAAGTGAGTAAAAAATTTGATCAAAATCGTTAGAGCTGTTTTTGAGAAAATTGACTTGTTGTTAAAGTTGCCTAGAATAAACTACTCTTAATTATTGAGCAATGTCAATCATTTCTACACATACTCTGCTCAGTATGATAAAATGCCGAAGTACGAGACTTCATTCATTTTTGTTCTACCATCTAGGCTACAGAGCCAGTAACAGACAGACAAACGGCATTGCTAAAACCACTTTTTCAGATTCAGTGACACCTAAAACGTATATTTCCGTAAAAATCTAGAGGTCGAATATTTTCGCAATGACAACACTTTCTCGATACTTCGTATGAGAAAGTAAAAAAGATGAACATGGAATTCCTAAAGAAGCCATTGAAATGCGAGCTGAATACATAAATTCTTTGTTTAAAAATTTTGGATTTTACTACATTTCTTGTTTTCGTTGTAATTTTTTACGGATATTTACATAAAATTTAATAATCGAAAGATAATAAGACCGCATGGAGCCTTAAGACCTAAATCGATTTATAATTATGTTAAGAAAGAAACCAAAATCGTTCCATTGGATGTTGGCATTTAGTTTGTGCTCATATCTTTTAAGTTTTCTTTTAATGAGAGGTTCACTCTTTTCAGCCATGGTAGCATATCTGTCGTGATTCCAAACATTTAGCAAAACTAAAGCATGCACAATGTGCGGTGACTCAAAACAGAACCTTTTGGCGATATTAATGCACTGGCCTTAAAAATACGCTTCCGACTTTTTTCCTTATAATATAATATTGTCAAATGTCAATTTTTCACGATTGATTGCGTTAGAAAAGGCATTAAAAGCTGTTTTAATATTTACGTCTTAAATACGTGATTTTTGCTGCTTATGCATCATCAGACTCGACTTCAGGTAGATTAGTTTACCGATGTTGCCGTTAAATAACAAAAACGGAATTTTAAAAGTGCGGGCGTTACAGGAATACCTTTTTACCCAGACATTTACATCCAAAAACGGGGGTGTGGGTAATACTCGAGTAAATACGGTATCTCACTTGACGGCAAGGCGAGAACTGTCTCGATACTGCTAATAACCAAGTGAAAAATTACAGTGATCTTTTTACAAAAATGAGTTGCGCATTACACATGGTGATGAGACAATTTTCACATTTCGGTCGTAAAAACATGGGTGCGTATTATAATCGGAAAATTATGGTAATCTTACAGACATAGACAGGGCCGCCGAGAGCCAGAACGGGCCCAGGGGAAAACAACCTTCTGGCCCACCCCCCCCCCCCCCTTTTCCGAGAAATATTTTTAAAATTATAAAACAAAAGGAAACCTGCAACACCTATGGTCAATATTCTTCAGAGAATTTAAAAAAATATAAATTTTGATTTTCTACTTCGATTTTTGACTAAATGAATATGTCACATCTAAGCGATAATAAATTTACTTAATTACTCGCCCAGATACACTTAAATGTTGGTAATTGTTATTTAAAAAAAACTACTGAAATCAAATGCAGATTTTGAATTCCTGAAACTCTTTTGGGAGAAAACCTATATAAGTATGTACAGTTACAGGCCCCAACTCACTGCTCCGAATAACTGATTTCATCATTGCGTTTTGCTGTCATGACTTGCACCCGTGTATTACAAAATACGTATTATGACAGGAAAATCTTGTGACCACTCCATCTCGGGCCCCGGGAAGTTCTCCCCGCCCTCTCGGTTGCCATGGATATACACATACATGTCAAAGATAAACCTTTTGTAAACCCACTTTGGCAACAAAACTGCGCCGGAGGTCCGATCGGAGTGTAAGGAATGTTGCCAGTGGACTCCACCTTAACGCCAATCATAGCAGCGCCCGATTCGTGAATCAAAGGACCAGGCCAATCGCCTAAACACAAAAGAAAAATAAATTAGCAAATCATAAAACTAATATAAAAGACAGTGTCACAATGTCACTTTGTCATGTAATGCTTTTTGAAGCTTAATATCTCGCAAACGACTGAACCGAATTTGACGAAATTTTCAGGATAGCATTATGATATAACGACAAAACTTTTTAATGTATCGAACTCGATATCAAACGTCTGGGTTCGACTCCAGGGGATAATTTCCATTTCCCATAAGGTAACACGTAAAAAGGTACATTTCAACGTGCAGGCTTTTATTCTTTTCGAGATTAAAATTAGAAAGATTTCGCCTACAATCTTCGGATATAAATCATTTTGAAGAAAACGTTATAAAGTTTCTTATTTTGTTCATCTTTTTCCGCCTGCAGTTCAAAATTTCTCAATTTAAACGTTTAATTAACAAAGTTTGAGGAAATCTTGCCATTTTAAGGAATGTTGCCTTGCCTACCAATTCAATTGTTAGACCTCTATGTCATATTGTTAATTCAATCCTTTTATGGGTGTAAACGTGCCTTGAATGCTTTTAATACGAGAGAGAGAGAGGGGGAAGGGAGAGAGAGGTAAAAGGGAGGGGGAGGGAGAGGAAGTCGAGGTGGAGAGAGAGGGAGGGAAAGAGAGGCAACTATTTATTTATTGGTAAGAATTCAGAGACAGCTCAGGGTCAATTATACTGAACATCGTAACAACAATAACATGAACAAACACATGACCATGCCCTAGGCAGGATTCGAACCTGCGACCCTAGCATTGGGAGCTAAGTTTAACTAAAGATAGCCCATCAACAACAGAATATTCACTAGAAATGTTGTACAGTCGTGCCTCATTTAGCGCATGGTTGTTTAGCGCAATTTCGATATAGCAAAATTGGAATCCTGTCGTATACATTTTTATTTATTTTTAATAAAATACATACTGTATGTATGGTACGTACTGCAAAATTAAAATACTGTTCACGGTGTGTATTTTTGTTGGCTATTGGTTGTTTAATAAAATAAAGGAAAGCTGTTTTCACGTAATCAGTTCCAATGACATATTTGCCGTGTTTTGTTTAATAGTATCTATGGCAAAATAACATTTTAACAGTAAATAGGAGGGAAATAATTTCAATAGATCATGGCGATCACGGCAGAGAGGAGCAATCTATGCATAAATGCGGGCACCACTGCAAAAGATTTAAAAGTGTATTAATATTGACTTTTAATGATAATTAATATTAAATAAGTACAAAAAGTAACATTAGCGAACCTTGCAATTTCGCGAACTCATCACTAGTAAGTACATGTTATAATCGGTTTGTTTGTTTGTTTGGTTAGCTCAAAGACCGTTCGGAACGTATCCTTTGCGCTAAACAAGGCAAGACTGTATATGACAAAATATTTCATATGTAAAACGGTGACATTAATTATTTTAAATGAAAATAATAATAACCAACCTATCTATCTATAATAACTCTTCCGTTGATATTTCAACAGGCACCACACTAGTATATATACAGGGGATTCACGAAGATATGGAATAACTTCAGGAGCTGATTTCTGAGGTCATTAAGAACAAAAAAGTTCATATGAACATGTATCCGATTCCGAATATTTGCGGAGTTATGGCTGCTCGTAGATATTGAGCATCACAATAACTCATGCGCCTGCGAGACCACGAACTTGTCCGAACATAGCCTGTCGAAACATGCGCACGCAAGAACCAACATTAGCATTGTTAGCTGTCACTGTGTTAGTGTTACTTTCAAGATGCCTTTTGAATTTACAAGTGCTGAATATGCCGATATGGTGTATGTTTATGGATTTTGCGATGGAAATGCTGTTACTGCTGTCGCTGAATACCAGTGACATCTTCCAAACCGCAGAGTTCCAAATGGAAAAGTTATTAGCAGAGTGTTCCAAACTTTGCGAGATACCGGCTCACTTCCCAGCGTTAACACTCAATATGAGCATGTGGTTCAACAAGACGTGGCTGAGCAAGAGAACATCCTTGGGGCGGTACAGCGTAGCCCTCGTACTAGTACGCGAAGGATATCCACGTCTCGGCGTTTTGCAATCAAGAGTATGGAGAACATTGAATGAAGAAGGAATGTACCCGTACCACTTGCAACGTGTCCAACACTCGAACCTGGGGATCCTGCCCGAAGACTGGAATTTTGTAATTGGCTTAATGAGAATTGGCGTCTGCATCGGTACATCTTACTCACTGATGAAGCTCAATTCACCTGCAACGGTGTTAACAACACACACAATTCCCATGTTTGGTCGGAAATTAATCCCCATGCCACGGTGGGCAATAACTTTCAACACCGATTCAGTGTTAATGTGTGGTGTGGAATGTTGTGTGATCAGGTAATTGGTCCATTCATTTTTGAGGGTCGTCTTACTTGACAGATTTATTTACAATTTTTGCAAAACGAATTGCCTCAACTGTTACAAGATGTGGCCCTGGCTACAAGACTTCAAAAGTACTTCCAACATGATGGAGCTCCACCTCATTGTTTCCGTGCAGTGATTACCTCAATGAGCAGTTCCCTGGGCGATGGATCGATCGCAATGGTCCACAAAATTGGCCAGCTAGGTCCCCAGACCTAAACCCCTTGGATTTCTGCTAGTGGGGGTGGATGAAAGATCTTGTGTACCATACTAAAGTGCAAACACGGGATGCATTACTTCATCGCGTATTGAATGCTGTGGCTTGCACAAAAGACAGTCACGTTGAACTTCGGCGTGCAAAGAGCACGATTCACACATGAGCGGCGAAATGCATTGAAGTTGAATGTGGTGTTTTTGAAAACCTACTTTAATAACACACACGTTCGTATTTGACAATGTAAATAAGTAAATAAGCAATCAAATAAACACTGTAGCGGAGAACTCATTGCGTATTGGTCGGCAATTGTCTCCCGAGTTCCGGATATTGCTTTGCCTTTTTCTAATTTTCAAACAGCCATAACTCTTTAATTATTCGGAATCGGACACATGTTCATATGAACTTTTTTGTTCATAATGACCTCAGAAATTAGCTCCTGAAGTTATTCCATATCTTTGTGAATCACCCTGTATATAATGCTAAACAAGACACATACCAAGTTTTCCCAGTTAATTGACAATTATATACTAAAATTAATCCATAATCGGAGGATAAATAACAGATTTTTCATTAAATAGTAAGTTTATTGTCCAAAATTACTCATTAAAATACGATTCAAAGTAAAATTCACAGGAAAATCCATCAAAACCACAAAATAAAGTTTGTAGTATGGGAAATTTAATGGTGAGAATCCCTGTTTAGCATTAAAAAAAATTGAAAATGCAACGACAATGCCAATTGACAAAAGATTTCATTTTTATAAATGTTTTTCTGACCGCATTGTTCATCATTTCTGAAAAGGGAATCTGGTTCGAGAATTCTCAACAAAAATTGAAGAATCGTCTTAAGTTCCAAGAAAATTTCATTGGACACAACGAGATTTTTATTTAAATTAGAAATATTAGCTGTACCCGCTTAATCTTTGCGTGGTTTTTTTCAATTAATTTACAAATAATTAAGAAGTAAGTGAAATAAGCTGATCTACATAATTCACATTTAACTCTGTTAATGCATTTTCCCAGTATTCTGAAACACCATGTATCATCTAGAAAACCGATCGGATTTAAACAAAATCTCCCCGTGGGCTACGCCGGGTATTTCAGCTAGCGTAAACTCACCTTGACTGCAGGCGTCGATCGCTGGGCCCTTGGGAACTTCGCCGCTTTCAACTTTTATCTCTTCGATCGAGCCGTCATTGTGGACCAGAGGACCATGCCACGCTTCTGCAAAATTAAGGAGAAGAATAATATGCGTTCAGTCGGTTGTGGTCTTTTCTTAGCTCAGGTAATGAATATGATACATCTCTATAAATCAATCCAACCTGGTGCACACAAGCACCGCTGTGCTCTTTGACGGCCTGACTGTGCTCCTCTATGATGCTTAAATATCTCATTTCTTACGACTAATAATTTAATTAGGTAGGTTGATTTCTTTCTAAACGTATTCAAGATTGTTAGGAATAACTTTGATTTTATTTATTATCATTACTCCTCCTACAGGAGTGTAGTGGTGCTCTTTCAATATTCTAAGATACAACTTGGTGCTCGCTTGATGTTCTAAGATAGGGCTGTACAACTTCTTTGGTGTTGGGGACCAAATATGCTTAACCACTTGAGTGGGTATGCCGTATGTATTCCTCCTGGCCTGTCGTAATCTGTATGCCGTATATATCCGTCAACTGTTTTGCGGACCATCCACTATGGGTATGGTGAAATAGTCCGTCATGAAGCTTCTCCGGTATCTAGCTGTGTCCTTCTAGTACAGGTTAGAGCCCATAGATGGTGTTTTCTTCCTTTTGCTGAGAAAAAATATGCTTAGTACGAAAACCCTGCAGTTGTAATGCGGGGATGCCTATACCTGCCCCTGCGGTAGTGAAAGCGGAGGTGTGACCTCTAATGCCTTTTTCGCGTCCCCTTGTGAATTTTAACCAGCAGGACCACTTTCCTCTAACTGTAATAAGATACTTCTAGACAACTGGAGCGATAAAATCCTCCTATCCATTGCAGTAAATATTTCATATGTGAAGAAATATTCTCAGAAGATGGAGAAGGATATTTGTGATATTATGGATAAAAGTGATTCCAGCAAAGATTTAGAGGACATTTATATAAACACTGATGTAAGCGACAGTGAATCTGAGGGAGAAATTGAATTATTTAAAAAAAATCTATTTCCCAGAATTAAATACCCAAACGGGATGCGTTCTTTGGAAAAGTACCCACTCAAGCGGTTAAAGCCACTGAGTGACAGGACGGACTGGAGTTGAAGGGGGGGGGGGGGGGGGAGGGGGGGGGGGAGAAATTTTATTCCAGCGGAGATAGGCCGGAAAGCATGCGCTCCCAACGTGCATCGTTATTGTGTTGCCCAACCGCTCCTTAATTAGTCGGTTTTGGGGCATTTCCAAGGGAAATATTTATTTTATTTGCAAGAATTAAGAGACAGCACAAGGCCAATTATACTGAATATCATAACAACGATAACAATTAACAACAATAACAAGGACGAACACACACGACCAACCCCTCGGCAGGATTCGAACCAAAATATACAACCATATTGGATACCCTTATTACAAACCATAGTGGGATACCCTTCCAATGACAAGATTAGTTAAAATATAACAATAGAAGGTCAAACTAAAATTATTGAATAATTCAATAACTTTTAATTCCTCAAATAGCTCCAATAAGATGACTACTTTTATTTTTCACAATTATATTAATTTTAATTAATGCATTAAATTGTTATTTATTCATTCCTAAAATTCAATCTAAGACTTTAATATCAAAGAATGAAATTAAAAACAAAAACTGAAAGTGATAACTAATTTATTTTCTGTATTTCATCCTAGAACGTCTATTTTTAATTTATCAATAAACCGAACTTCATATAAATAAAAACCTTAGTCTGTAGCAAACGTTGTGTGTAATGCTTTTTGAAGCTTAATATCTCACAAACGAATGAACCGAATTTGACGAAATTTTCAGGATAGCATTATGATATAATAACAAAACGTTTTAATGTATCGAACTCGAGACAAAAGACCCAGGTTCGACTCCAGGGGATAATTCCCATTTCCAATAAGTTAACACGTAAAAATGGACATTTCGACGTGCACACATTCATTCTTTTTTAGATTAAAATTAGAAAGAATTGACCTACAGTGTTTGGATATGAACCATTTTGAAGAAAACATTATAAAGTTTCTTATTCCGTTCATCTTTTTCCGCCTACAGTTCGACATTTCTCAATGTAAACGTTTAATTCACACAGTTGGAAGAAATCTCACCATTTTAAGGGGATGTTGCCTTGCCTACCAATTCCATTGTTAGACCTCTATATCATATTGTTAATTCAATCCTTATGGGTATATATAAACGTGCTTTGAATGCTTTTAATACGAGAGAGGGGGTGTGAGAGGGAGGGGAGGGGGAGGGAGGGGAGGGGGGGGGAGGGGGAGGGAGGGAAAGAGAGGCAAGTATTTTAAGTTTAACTAAAGGTAGCCCGTCAAAAACAGAATATTCACTAGAAATAATAAAAATAAATTTCTTTGTTGTATATGACAAAATATTTCGTATGTAAAAGTGTGACATTAATTATTTTAAATGAAAATAATAATAATCTATCTATCTTTAAATAATTCTTCCATTGATATTTCAACAGGTATTACACTAGTGGTGGTATAAACTTCGGAAGGGAGAAGGGGCATGCAGGGGAAAATGTTTTATGATTGGTAAGGTTTACGCAGCTTAACAGCATTCTATAGATACAAACGAACGGACGGATAAGTGCCCCTAGAGTTTTGGTACCACCCATATCTCAGGCCGGATAAAATCATGACACGGGCCATCAATTGGAGAGCCCTATTCAATGACACAACTCGTTGCTCACCACAACGAAAAGGTTGGGAACTCCCCGCTCTAAGTACGGTGAAACTCGGATATAAGGATCGCCGAGGGACTGGGTAATTTTGCTCGTTATAACTGTTACTCGTTATATGCGTGAAATTCAAATAATATGCTATGCAATTCTGAATGTTTAGGGTACGTTTTAATTAACAAATATGACAAACTATTAAAAATATCTTCTTTATTTCACTCTGGTCCCGAGTGTGGTTTCATCGGCATTGTATATTTCGTCTTCCGTGTAATTCTTCTTGTAGTCTTCCCAGACATTTTTTGTGTCGGCGGATATGGCCTCTCCACTTACATCAGCATAAACGACGTTGTGCAGATTTTTGAAACGGTCCAGCCGTCCGTTACTGCAGCTAAACTCCTTGTCCCCTAATTTAACTGGAAATTTTTCAAATATTTTGCCTTTCAGCAGTAGGTTAAGATAAAGAGACTTGGTCTACCTTCCCGTTTACGTCCATAAAATTGTTCAACGTCGCGCCAACGACGAATTCTCATGAGTTTGTGCGTAAGTGGTCTTTATGTTATCTTTTTGGTCGATTCTCCTGTCGTGCGTGTCACCACGTAACTGAATTTTGTTGGATTTCTATGAATTTGTTCGATTTTGATGTGGTTTACAAGTTTATTACCCTTTAAATTTATTTTATGCTATTGCAATTTAAAATCAAAAGTTAAGGTCTCTACGATATAACAGCTAATCACAAAAAAACTACATTTTTACTCGGCACTCAAAGGGTTAATATCGTCTCGTTTAATTTGCTCGAAAGCGGCTACTCGTACGACGAAACCGTACAGGGAAAGAAATATTCTATTTGAACAGATTCACAAACATCCTAGCCATTTTAGAAGTACATAAACATTTATTTCCTATCTATATTTCTAATAGATGTGACGTTAGATATACAATTACCATTCCTTCCACTTTGGCTGCCGTCCATATAAGAGACAAACTGATCAGCTTTGCACTCTCCGTTCATCGGTTCTTGCAACGAGGACCTCCTTCTCGACGGACCAATGTCGCCACTGAAAGCAAATAACGAACACCAACATTACATTTCTAATTTAAGTCAAATTTCTGAAATCGAGGCCACTTGACGACATTTCTACAAACTACTTGGAAAGTCTAATTGCTCTGAGACCCCAATTTTAGATTTTAGAAATCAAAAAATATAACATTTTCGATTACAGTAGGACCTCGATAACCATGACCAATGATAATCATTGTTTGTCGCCAATTGGTACAAAAAGTCCCGTCGCCATATATGAATGAAGCAGAACACCACAAAGGGAGAACACAGGGAACCCTCGGGTTACGTAACCCCGACTTGCGTAAATCCGCACTCACGTATGCGACCCCAAAAATTGCGTATGGAAAAAATTTCGCACTGCTTACTCTGGCGGTTTCTGCGAGCGATTTTTTCACTTTATCTCAGGACTTTGGCGTCGAATTGCGCCCAAAAAATGCCACTGCGACTACCGTCTTATGTAATGAATCGATCTAACAATGTACCTAATTCTAGCGACTAGCTGCAATTGCGGCGTAATCTGTACTCGAATGAATACATTGACGATAGATAACATTGTTCTTGCATGTCTGCGTGGCACCGTGGTTCCTCTCCCAATCCCCTCAAGTCTTTTTCCGATCGTTGACATGTGTGGTGTTCGTGTGAGTTTACACTGTACGTTTGTTTCACTTTTAAACAAACCACCAAAGTGTTGCCCTTGTAACCATGGCTGGTAAACGACGGAACGAACGTAAAAGTGAGAATGCAGCTAAAAAGCGACGTACAATAACTTTGGAAGAAAAACTGTACAAGGTGAAGAGGTACGAAGACGGCCAGCCGCTCTCTCACATTTCACGTGCTCTTGGTTTGGCGGTGTCGACCATAAATACAATAGTAAAAGACGAGGAACGCATAAAAGAGCACGTAAAAGGCCATTATTTCCCCATCTCCTGTACTTTTCGTAGTAATTTCCAACTTACGCAAATTTCGAGTTACATAATGAGTTCCGGAACGCGTTACTTACGTAACCCGAAGGTTGCCTGTATAGTAAAAACATACCAACGAGACCTCAAAACGTGTTTCCTTTGAATTCTGAAGACTGTATCGACTAAATTCCAGAATACTTACCGTATTTCCTGCCACGTAAGAGGCACTTTTTTCTAGAAATCTATCTCAAAAAATAAGGTCTTATAAGGTGATGGTCACGATTTTTCCTCGATGACTCCTTGCAGAAACGATATGTATGTATATGTAGGTATACAATGGTCAAAGATCGAACGTTATTTTTAGAGGAGAACAAAGATCGCCCAAAGTTTTATTTAAAACTTCTAATCTTCGAAGAAACAAAACAAACGCATCCCAAGGTTAAAAACTAACAAACAAACATGGCTAAAAACTGTTAAAACTTAAATGAACGAATTAGAAAGGAAACAGTAGAGAAAAATCAAAAAAAAAATGTCCAAATAGAAGAAAAATAAATAAAAGACTAAAATACTTATCAATATACCGGTAATTTTATGAAACTCTTGCTAAAATGTTAAAAACGTCCAAATAAATTAACCTTGCTGGATCTGTTAAGGTACCTTAATGAATATTAAGTAGTCACTGTGCATGCACACAAACTATGAACTGTGCAAGGAGCAGCAGCTGGCGTTTTTCAGCCATTTCAGATACAGAACTTCTTGGTATATTTCCTTCCTAAATAATCGTTGCGGGAAATACGGTAATTATGTTGTAAAATGATATAGCAAGACTCAACGATTCAAACTTTTGGAAACTTGTTTCTTCCGATAATTTTTCAAATATAAAAAAACTTGCATTTATTTTGAAAGCATATTTTTCTTCTGATTTATTATGTGAATAAACATTTTTAATACGAACCTAATTAAATCAAAAAACCAGAAATGCACTCACCAACGAACATCTCAAGTACCGTTTACGCCTCTTGCTTTGGAGTTGCAAGCCCAATCACCAACCATGGGCCAAAGATATGCAGTGTAAACGCGCCCATAATCGTTTAAGTCAGGGGTCGGCAACCTTTTCTATAAGGCGGGCCACATTCGTTGTTGCAAATGCTTTGGAGGGCCACATTATAAATAACAAGAGCTTCAGCTGTCCATATTGGCATTTAAATCAGAAGTTATCTGGAGATTTTTTGGTCTTATATTAGCGAAAATCAATTCATAATTTCACTGAAAAAATATGGAATTGACCGTATTCAATTATACCCACAAAATTTTCATCATGGCATAAAACGCTCTCGGGGGCCGCATGAGGCCCGAGGGCCATAGGTTGCCGACAGTATTCAATTTATGTACTTGCCTCCTCCTCCCTCTCCTGAGGGCAGCCATCCTCGCCCTCTGAGACTCCAACTCGTTCTTTATCTGCTCCACGGAACGCCTCCTCCTCAGCTCCGCCATCCTGGCCCTCTGAGACTTCCTCTCCGCCTCGATCTGCTCCTCCGTCCTCTGGGCCCTTAACATCGCCACCCTCATCCTGTTTATTCTCCTTCTAACCTACGGTGAATGCATTTATGAGAATTAATAAAAACTATTAATCAAAAAAAAATCTGATGCGGTCAACACATGACTTTCTCCATATTTGGGATATAGATATTTAAATTATTATGAATGGCATTATAAGGCAAAATTACATTTCGTATCGTAAAAGAATACAGTCGTCCTTATTGCCATAAATTATGTATATTTTGAATATGTTTACAGAATTCACCGCTACATGGTGGTGGCGCTGTATACTAGAAAAAGCAAAATATCTCCGAAATGGAAGGTTCTACGAAAATTTGTTTCAAACAAAACTTGGAAGAAATATTATTCTCTACAACTTTGGTCCTCACAAAGACGACCAATTACGACATTTTTAAGGAGATATTCAACGGAAACCGAAAAATCGATTATTTATAAATAATTCCTAAACAATAACTGCTATGGAAAATTGTTTCAAATGAAAGTTGTAGGAAATTACATTGTCTATAACCTTTGTATAGAATTTTATATACAATAATGATGTTTTAACAGAGAAATATCGCAAAAACTGAATTGGGTTTTGAATATACCTTGACTTCCGGTTAACCAGTATTGTCCAAAAACTAATCAGTTCTTTGTGCTCATGCTAAAGTGTTATATATGAAGTTTGGTAATGATATGGCAAGTATTTTTTGAGTTAGAGCGCCCACATTGAAATATTGACAGCAATGGGCAGTTATCATTGTCGCGATGACCTCTCCAGTTGTATTTTTAAAAGGAATAAGTTGTTTCTGCCAACTCCGATGTTATCATCTCTGCAAAAAACAGTCGCATAATTTTGATAGTTTGAGTATCTTATAAATATTTTAGTGTGTATGTATGTTCTTTATACGTTTTTACACCGTTGAAGCTATCGAATTCAAAAGTTCCATGGGCCATCCTATGGACCAAAGGAAGAACTTGGTATAGGTTTGCAGACCGTGGGGTCTCTTATACCCCATGGGGTCAACAAAATACTATTTCCATAAGAATGCTTGAGAAATGGTGTGGAGAAACCCTAAAATGCCATGCAGCCCTTCACTGATGTGGATATAAATATACCTAAATATTAACCTACGATCACGGGAAATGGCTTATTTTACGCTTGAAAGACTGAATATTTGAATTCTGTTCACATTTTGTTGTTTTACATGCTCAATCGCTCGTAATTTTCCTTTAAGCGCAAAATTTATCGGTTTAGGTGTCCATTTTCCAGGCGGCAACAAAACTAAATTTCTTATTTGTTGTCCGCTTCAAAGGGAGACATACACGTCAAGATTAATGCAAGGAAAATCCACGCCGTGGCGCGCCGTAGACGAAGAATAGCTAACGCTAGGATAAAGGGTAAAACAAATGGATTCATGCCTAAATATAATTTATGAATGCTTTTAAAGTGAGTCAAATGATTTTTAAGGAATATTACAACATTGTTATCTTTTACCATTAACATCGAAAGATTGATCGCAACATAAATCGATACATCTACTTACATTTGTTCGGTAACCAAGATGTTGTTTATTGTTTACGTTTTGGCTAATAGTATTGAAATAATCCACAATTTTATTGGTGCTTTAAAGACTTCGGTGCATCTATCCATGTGAATATTAAGTAAGACGTTAATGCGTACAATACAATACATAAAATAATAAATGTTAATGTAAGCATCGCTTGCGTAATTAAGGAATGGGGAACGTTTGTCCCGAGCAATAAAAATCGTTTGCCACTCTTTCCCAAGCGAAGCCAGGCATTTCAGCTAGTAATTAATAATTAACGATAGAAGCTGCAATGATTTTGATGTTTTCACACTTGCATCTGTTTCTAATCCCATTTCTGACGCTGACTGCAAAAATGAAAACAGTTTTTGGCTATCACGTACGGTTTTGTTGCAAACAGCCCAGGTCTGTTTCTTCCAAAATTTACGTAAAAATTGTGTAGGACCAGGCGCCTCTCATAGGGGATTGCCCAAATTTGACAAAAATGAAAACCTATCTAAATAAATTCATAAGGCCAGCGAGGCCAGGGGGCGCCATATTATATCTCGCCTCAGGCGGCAAAATGTCTGGGCACAGCCCTGTGTAGGACTATATAACAATGCACGCATATACATATATAATTCATAATATCTGATCGTGTTTAAGTGAGAAATGGATTTACTAGACCAAGGCTAGAGGTCGGTATGTCTAGTAGTTGGCAATCCTGATTTGACCTTGAGTAGACTGTGCGGTATCTCTTCCCAGATGGCGATTTGTTAGTTCAGTTGCATTCTTGGTGCGGTATTGTCAACAAGTCGCTGCTGGGTGATTCATGTGATACTTATTTTTACTGTAAACATGGCATCACGCGGGTGTGTGAACAATCGTGACATATTTTGTTACGTATGTGGTAGTTATATTGTACAGAAGCAAAGACAGAACATCACGGACTTTGTGAAAAAAGTGTACTTTGTGTACTTCTGAATGAAATTGGGAGATCAAGACAAGTTATGGGCACCACATAAAATATGCCCTACGTGTGTGTCGAAGGTTTGCAACTGTGGTTGAAGGGTAAGAAGAAAGCCATGCCATTTGCAATCCCTATGGTACGGAGGGAACCTCGAAATCAAGAAGACTGTTATTTTTGCTAGATAAGAGTAGATGGGGATAGTGCAAAAACCACACAAGGTATTGTTTATCCCAATATTCAATCTGCAGTTAGACCAGTGCCACACGGATCCAAACTGCCGGAACCCTCCCCTCCAGAAGTTTTGGAGAATGTGCCATCGGACCCTGAACCTGAAATTTCTGGTTCTGAGAAGGAAACTGAATGTTATCAACCAGAAAATCGTGATTATTGACTATTGATCATACAACATGAGCTTAATGATTTGGTCAGGGATTTAAACGTAGCAAAAGAATCGGCAGAGCTTCTGTAATCTAGACTAAAAGCCAAGAATCCGCTTTCTGCAGGTACAGTTTCTTCACGGTACAGGCATCGTGAACATTCCCTATTTTTCTGAAGTGGACTCAATGGTATATTGCAATAACATCTGTGCCACTGACTACTTTGGAATTGTAAATTGAGCAATCAAATGACGGTTGTTTATCGCCTCTTCAAAGAGAAGCCTCAAAGGAGTTCTGCTTCATAATGGTAATGTGTATGCATCGATTCCTTTGGCCCACTCAGTGCATTTGAAAGAAAGCTATGAAAACCTTCAACTTCTCTTGAAGAAAGTGATATACAAAAAACATGGCTGGTTTATGTGTGGAGAAGTGATTGGTTTATTGCTTGCTGGGTAAACAAAAATGCCATGCTTTTTATGTGAGTGCGATAGTTGAGCAAGAAACGAACACTGAGATAGAAGACTATGGCCGCCTTGGAAAGCTCTTACACCTAGTTCAAAAAATATAATACATCTGCAGCAAGATTCCTTCACTCACAGCCAAAAAAATCAAAGAAGGAATTTTTATAGGCCCTCAAATCCGAAAGTTATTCAACGACAAGGAATTCGAAGAAACTACGGACGAAAGTGAATAACAAGCATGGAATAGCTTCAGAAATGTTGTCCATAACTTCTTAGGAAACAACAAGGATCCAAATTACAATATGATTGTGGAGGATATGCTGGAGAACTTTCGAAAACTGGATTGCAACATGAGCCTAAAGGTGCACTTTTTCCACTGTCATTTGGGCTATTTTCCTGAAAACCTAGGAAGCGTTAGCAAGGAACAGGGTGAAAGATTTCACCAGGATATCAATGAAATGGAGAATAGGTACCAAGGACTGTGGAATGTGAATATGACGACGGACTATTGTTGGATGCTGAAAAGAGGCAGTTCCCGCGAAGAGAGTTCCGGAAGGAAGTCAAAAAAAAACAGAAATTTAATCCTTTGAACACCTAAAAATGGGCATAAATGTGACAAATTGTAGTATTCACTAACACTGTGTTCTACTTCAACACAATTCCTTATGTAATATTATTGTTGAAATTGTAGGTACTTTCCTGTTAACGGGAATACCTCAAAAAATAAACCTGTATTGTTGTGATATGTTACGACGTATTTGTTTGTTAACAATGCGTAACAACGGGGGAATTACTTAAAAATCACACTTTTTTGAAACTTACTTATTAATGAAAGCAACATAATTACTAATGCAATCTAAATTTATGTTACTAGGGGGCCAATATGTCTTTATGGCATTTAAAATAGCTGGAAATATGTCGATTTCTTTGTTATGTTGTCGCCACATGAATTCTTCTGCTGACAGGCTTTCGCGTTGCATTTCCAAAATATTCTGTCTCAGAAGTAAAGTTTCATAATATGATCCTTCTTGCACATTCGCCCTTTAGATATAAAATACCATGGTCTTGAAGCAAAGATACAGCTTCTTCTTCACTCCTCGGCAAGCTCCACAAATTCATCATTAAGGGATCAACGTAACTATCTTAACGAGATTTGTTACGCATTGTTAAACAAAATATCATAACATATCACAACAATACGTGTTTATATTTTGAGGTATTCCCTTAACAGGTAAGTACCAAATTGTATTGCATACCTTTATTGTGAAATGTAAATTTAAGATGTATTAGAATTAGAGAAAATATTTCCTTTCGTTATTTTTACTTTGTCAAAAATTCGGACGTGATAGAGCAAAACGGATGTTATCTTTGAAATCAGCAAGTGAAAACTATTTAGAAACAGCTGTCATATTCAAAACATCGAAATTTTTTTTCAAAAATGCTGTGTAATTTTTACTCGTCAAAAATTGGACACATTTTGTTCATTTAAAACATTAGGCGACTTTTAGACACCGTTGTATAGCCAATAGAAATAAGTTTATTATGTCGCTGGATTTTATAAATGCCTTTGAGCCACACCACATAAAATATTAATACATAAAATTATCTTGGATTTGACATATTATAAAAAATGTTAATGTTTATGCTTACGAAATATCTACAAACACATTTTATGCTGCATATCCATTAAGTAACAGCATTTAATTTATTCATTTATTAATTACTTACATGGTTTTCCAGTAAAAAACTGCTTAAGTAGTAATTAAAGCCATATTCTGTGGAAACATGTAAACGGAAATATGGTCGAGGGGCTGAAACAATTAGCGCTAACCAAACTTCGTATTAATAACGGAATTCGATTGAAAACCAAAAGGAGAATATGCGGAATAGTAATTTATTTATAAATAAAAAGCAAATATAATCACAATACTGAAATATGAAATTTTTCTTGAATAATTTCCCTGTAAACGATGTTATTTACAATTGTTATTCCGGAAGTAATTATTTTCCTTGTAATCAAATAATACGCACGACCTATCAAAAAGGATTTATCATAAAGTATTACTATTTGATTATAAATAAATCAAAATAAAACTAGATTTAAATAAAACGCCAATATCAACTGCACATTATAACAATCAAACTCTGTCGTTATGTAAACAAAAAATGAAAACAATATCTTTTAAAATCATGTTCACAAATGATTTAACAGTAAGTATTATAACTTTAACTATAATTATAACAAAATTAAATCATAAGTAATTTATTTCAACTGTTAAAATTTGAGTTTATTTACTAACTTCTTTGACTATTTTGTTTTTGGTAACTATGTTGTACGAAGACGTACTTGTAAATTATTATATAGATAATCATTAATATAGTTCCTTTAAGTGTAAGTTTTTTGTAATTTTTTTCTTCTGAATCACTCATGATCAATAAGAGGGACTTCTGATGCATGTAATGACGGACATGTATATTGTGTAAAATAACGTAATCAATAAAACCAATGAATGTTAAGATAACACTGCGTTCAACAACAAAATAAAGTTAGAATTATTAGTATTTCTCAGAAAATATCAATTAGTAGACATTTAAACGTAAAATACGAACATCATGCAAAAACACATATTCATCACTAACAAAATCGTGTTGGATGAATAAATATTATCATCGTTACTTTAGACATAGCAATGCCAATCGGAATATAATGTATTCACAATATCCTCACCTCTAATTCTTCTTCCGTTAGCTGCCTTCTGTATGATTTCTTCTCCTCTAAACCTTCCGACTGTTGTTTTTCCGACCTTCCTGCCCTCAGCATCGCCATTCTCAGTCTGTTTATCCTCCTGTCCGCCTCCGCCTGCTCTTCCGTCCTCCTTTTCCTGAAAGCTGCCATCTGAGCTCTCTTGGCTTCTCTCACGGTCTGCATTTCCTGTTCAGAACGTTTTCTCCTCAACGCCGCCATTCTGGCCCTCTGGGAGATTCTTTCCGCTACTATCTGTTCTTCCGTACGCCTAGCCCTTAGGATCGCCATTCTAATACGGTTTATCTGTCTCTTCGCTTCCGTTTCTTCTTCCGCAAGTTTCCTTCTTAGTTCGGCCATGTCGTCCGCTTGGTGAGTGGTTTCTTCCGACTTCAGCACTGTCATTTTGATGGCGTTCCTTATCTGATTTATCCTCTGCTGGGCTTCCATTTTAGCGGATAACATGACTTCTTCGTTGTATTCTCTTTTCACGGCTTGCATTTCTCTCCGTTTTTTTGCTATTTTTAACCTTTGCTTTATCGGTTTTTAGTTTCCGATAGACGCGTACGGGATGCAATGTTGTCAAGCAACGGTAGGTGTAAACATACAGTGTTGCCAACGGTCATTCTTATTCAATGTTGCCACCTTGACGGGATTTTAACCGGTCTCTGGGTTTAAAATAAAATTTAATTTTTAAGTTACCGTAATTTCATTTTTGCTTATAAGATCATATAGTATATAGCCTTGTGTAGTGCATGCCAGTAATGCATAATCATGAACAAAATCATAACGATAGTTATAGAATTAGACGTTTTCGACGTTTTGTTCACTTTAATTTGTTTATAATATAAATTACTAGCTGAAACGCCCGGCTTCGCTCGGGATTTTTCTTTCAAGTGGCAAACGATGTTTATTGCTCGGGGCAAACGTTCCCCATTCCTTAATTACGCATGCGATGCTTACACTAAAATTTACTATTTTATGTATTGTACATATTGTAAAGTTGTGCCATTAATATAATTACGCATTAATGTCTTACTTAATATTCACATGGATAGATGCACCGAAGCCTTTAAAGCACCAATAAAATTATGTGGATTATTTCAATACTATTAGCCAAAACGTAAACAATAAACAACATCTTGGTTACCGAACAAATGTAAGTAGATGTATCGATTTATGTTGCGATCAATCTTTCGATGTTAATGGTAAAAGATAACAATGTTCTAATATTCCTTAAAAATCATTTGACTCACTTTAAAAGTATTCATAAATTATATTTAGGCATGAATCCATTTGTTTTACCCTTTATCCTAGCGTTAGCTATTCTTCGTCTACGGCGCGCCACGGTGTGGATTTTCCTTGCATTAATCTTGACGTGTGTCTCCCTTTGAAGCGGACAACAATTAAGAAATTTAGCTTTGTTGTCGCCTGGAAAATGGACATCTAAACCGATAAATGTTGCGCTTAAAGGAAAATTGCGAGCGATGTAGCATGTAATACGACAAAACATGAACAGAATTAAAATATTCAGTCTTTCAAGCGTAAAATAAGCCATTTCCCGTGACCGTAAGTTAATATTTAGGTATATTTATATCCACATCAGTGAAGGGCTGCATGGCATTTTGGGGCTTCTCCACACCATTTCCTATGCATTCTTATGGAAACAGTATTTTGTTGACCCCATAGGGTATAAGAGACCCCACGGCCTGCAAACCTATACCAAGTTCTTCCTTTGGTCCATAACTTTTGAGATCGATAGCATCAACGGTGTAAAAACGTATAAAGAACATACATTCACACACACATACTAAAATATTAATAAGATTGCATTGAACCCAGCCCGAAATTGTTTCGAAAAACCCACAAGATCCTAAGATAGATTTAAGGTTAAAGCATGTATTATGGCTCGAGTGAATGAAAATGAGACAAATTATAAGAGAAAAGTACTTTCCTGTTAACGGGAATACCTTAAAAATGAACATGTATTGTTATGATTGTTTGAGAGGGTATAACATTGAAAGGATATTTTGACGTATTGTTGCATTTACGATATTTTATTTTAAAAACAACATTAACAGAAACTGATTGGCCGGTCTTGACATTTACAAATCCAATCTCCGGACATGGAGGGTTTCTTTGGCTCCGGGAGAGGCGAAGGGCGCGGTAGCGCCCGGAGATGACTACCCATTACAACAAAGCGAGCCGAAGGCTCGCCGATATATCCTCTCAATTTGCGGCACAACAGTCAAGAGGATATAACATTGAAAGGATATATTGACGAGACTTCGGCTCGCTTTGTTGTAATGGGTAGCCGTCTCCGGATGCTACCGCGCCCTTCGCCTCTCCCGGAACCAAAGAAACCCTCCACGTTGTCCGGAGATTGGGTTTGTAAATTTCGAGACAGGCCAATCAGTTTCTGTTAATGTTGTATGTAAGTATGGCATGGGGATAATACGTAAGTACCAGGTCCTGCGAAGGGTCCTGGAGGTATTCCCGTTAACAGGAAAGTACCAAGAAAACTATTTTGCTAAAAGTACAATCACATTTTGCTTTATTTTGAGTGAATAAATATTTGCTTTTACTTGTCTGAACGAATTTGAATGTTTTCTAAATTTCTCAAGTTTTCTTTACGCCAACAGATCAATTATAACAAAATAATAATTTTCGTGGTACCTTGACCAAGAAAAATGGAAAGAAAACAAAAACATTTGGTTTCGCAAAATATTAAACACTTCAAAGAAATAAGTAGAGTTTAATGTTGTTGGTGTAGGTGTTGAAGGAAACCCAGGGAGCACTTACGAAAAGAAGAGCCACTGGAGTGTCGGAGAGACATTTGTAGACGTAGATTATGGGGCTTTTGGGAAAATCCCTTTGTCAGCACAAGAGAGACAACACCTAGTTGTCTCTTGAAAATATTTTTCCAAAAACAATTTTTAAAGAACTTTTTTTTGAATAATTTTTTACAAAACGTCTTTCAAAAACGATTTAAAAATTTCCTAAACTATTATTCATAAAAAATTCTTTTTTACAAAAATTTTTCACAAAATTTCAAACAATTTTTCAAAAAAATTCTCAAAAAAATCTTTTACTTAGGATTTTTCACAATATTTTTTTAAAAAATTTAAAGCAATTTTTTCAGATTTTTCAAAAACTTGAAAATTTTCCCAAAAATATTTTTCATTAAAAAAATTATTAAAATTCTCCACAAAAAGTTTTGAAAAATATTTTTTCTTTAATTAAGAAAAATTCAAAAACATTTCTCAAAAAAATTTTTTAATTGCTTTTTTAAATTTTTCTAAAAAACTTTCAAAAAAAATTTTTCCACTTAGGATCTTTCACAAAAATATTTCAAAATCATCTTTTTACAGAATTTTTCTCAGATTTCCAAGATTCTTTTCAAAAACTATAAAATTTCCCCAAAAATAATTTCATTAAAAAAGTATAACTAAATTCTTCACAAAAACTTTTCGAAAAAATATTTTTTTTTAAATTCAAAAAAATTTTCAAAAATTACTATTTTAAATTTTTCTAAAAAACTTTCAAAAACAATTTTTTCATTTAGGATTTTTTTACAAAAATATTTCAAAATCATTTTAAAAACTATTTCTCACACATTTTTCAAGAAAAATTCTTACAAGAAATTTTTCTAAAAAATTTTTCAAATATAATTTTATATCCCAAACAGTTCTTTACAAATGCAAAACCAATTTAACATTAAACTCTGGTTTAGTCATCTGATAGAAGCAAACAGGCTTATTATTTACTAAATTTAAATAAAAACTCTTTAATTTCACAGAAAAAATCATTTTAATATGCAACTCATCTCCTCATGGCTTATCTACACATTCTAATATAATAATATTTACTATACAAAAGTTTAAAACAATTGAAATCTCACCCATATCATGTCTGTGTGTGTGTGTGGTATTCTTTATTTATTTATATTGGTAACCAGTCTCATTTTTTGCAACGCCGATTGTCAACTTTCTTAAAATATTTACTCATTCAGTCATTCGTTTGTCTGACCAAAATGGCATACAATCACATTTTTCCAGTCAACAAATTCATTTTAAATAAATCAAATTTTAACGGTAACAGAGAAAGAAGCACGTTTCACAAACAAACTTCCGTTTTAATAATAAAAAATGTACAAATAAATTATAACAATATACAGTTTCTTTAGTCTGATTCAGTTAAGTAACAAAGCACCGGTGGATTACGAATACCGTTTTCGTTCAGCACAAAAAAAAGCATCAAACACGCACCATTTTTTTCATAAACTTTACGCACCAATTTTTGCGTGAGAAATTACATTACCGCTAATAAAACCTTAAAAAGTAAGAAATGTAATTTAAGGGTGTTTAGTTATTTTTCAAAACACTGCCTCAATTTAATCAATTTTATTTACGAAATTTAGGACCGAAACGTTTCCTATAAAGACAGTGGTCGCCCTTGGGACTTCATGAGGCCCTCAAAGAGGTCATGCGACCAGCGAAGCACCGATGAAACAATAGTGACTTGTATAATTCAGTGGCAGATTTCAGGAAGTACGAACTCAACCCATGTCTGGGGTCCCGAAAAAAAATGTTTTTACCTACAATATCAGAATATTAAACATCTCGTTTTAAATGTCACGGATGAAATTTAAGGCGATACTTAATTTATCGAAACGGGGAATCAAATAAATGAGGTATTCATTAAATCAAGGTTTCAGTATACACAGTGAAACCCCTATATAACGTTTCCCTGGGGGATTAATTTTTTTTACACTAAATCAGGGTAAACGTTAAATAGGGGTTATATAATATTACTGTAATGTTTGATGAGACTTCTTGAAAATTAACACCAAATGCGAGTAAACGTTACATGGGGTACGCTAAAAAGGGGTTTGACTGTACTTTGATCGCACATCCTCCAATAATTTATAGCCAAGGGGCCCAAATAGTTCAGTGCAGCATTTCCCAACCTTTTGAACTCCGCAGACCACTTCAGCGACCCTTACAGGCGCTAAGCACCACCTCATTCCTTAACAATAACCTACTTTACCGTATCTGCGTTTAAGAAAAGGGGTTTTACATTGTTACGTGGTTTATTTTATCATTTTCAAATATGTCACACGTATTTCTGTCCGATTATCTTTTGTTTTATTCTAGAAATTATTTTCAGAAGAAAATTTCGAAACACAAAACAGTTTTACAAACGTTCTTAATGACAATATTCAGGGATGGCAAATAGGTTTTCATTAACGCGCCAAAAATGTAAAATTTTCCCAACAAAAGTTTCAGGCATGCCACACAGTTATTAATTACTAAATTTACCTATATATTTATAATAATACTGACATGTATTTATTCGTTTATAAATTTAAATGTCCAAAGGTCGGCATTTTCGACCTGGACTGCAGCCGAAAAGGAAAATAATTACTCAAATATAAAGTTGGAAAATCAAAATATCTTATTCCGTTTCAACTTTTTTTGGGTCGTTTTCGACAAAATTCTCCGGAGTTTAAAATTCAATTTGGTGAACGAATAGCGAAACAATCCGCTGAAACTTGGACTCTCTCTCTCTTTCTGAGCACGCATTCACATATTAAGATTCAAATACCGTATTTACTCGCATATAAGACGCACCCAGGGTTTTTCAACATTGAAGATAGGAGGAAAAAAAACTTTCCTCGATGTAAGCTGCGTTTTGAACTCAAAAATAAGGTTACAATCGGAGGCTCCGGAAATTTTCTTATTTGCTGTCGCGAATGGTAAATTCGTGAATGGCGAGGGATTACCGTATGTCTTACGACTTCTAATCGAAAATGACGTAAACGTGGAAATTGTGATCGTAACGTGAGAACGTCTCACTTTAAGAATGTTTTTCCTTCGTATTCGCACGTATAAGCACTCACCCTGATATTTCGAATAAAAATTTAGGAAAAAAAGTGCGACTTACATGCGAGTAAATACGGCGATACAGGTTTTTTTTAAAATTCACTTCGCGATCAAAAAGTTTTAGCGTGCCGACAATGCCTCACGCCGTACCGAGTTTGGCACGGCGCGAGGCCTATTTGCCGTCCCTGTGTTACCGTGTAAAAGAAGCTAAATGCGATGCGCAGCCTAAAAAGCACCACATTTCGGAAACTTTCACGGACCACCACCGACAAAACTTTCACGGACCATAGGTTGGTTGCCAAGGGACGTAAGTATGTCTAAATCCACCACCGGTACAATTTTTAACTCACGTCGATTCCATATTATTTATCAGGCGATATCACGGTATCGAGTCTTAATGCCAGTTAAACTAATTTCGCTAATAGGAGACCGTGAAATCTCTCTAGGTAAACTTCTGATTTAAACGTCCAATCCCGTCTGACAGAGGCTGAGATATCCACTCAGTTTGAGTCAGCTGTATTGCGAACACTGTAAGCTACGGTGTACTACATTGTCCCAACCGATTTGCCAAACGACTCCCCGTCGTTTGGGGCGAAGTCCGTCATCGCCTGAAATTCACGCAGAACTCGGATCCAGCAGATTAAACCCTTTATAGGGCAGGAAGTCGAGGATTGAAAATCACTTTATTTTCATTTATAACTGCTAAATATCATATTGTGTTACTAACCAAAGAAAGTTACAATTCAAAAAAGTGGTACCAGTAAGTGGTACCAGTAACCTATAAAGAATTAAATCCAAAGTCTGCTAAAAACCGAGGTCTGTTAAGTCGAGGGTTTACTGTATCAATAAATTTGTGCTGTTATATGAAATATTTGTATTAACAATACATACAATCCATTTTACAATGGAATTCAACAAAGTCTCTGCCTCTATTGATTTTATTTTGAAAGTACACTAACGAAACAGAGAAATATTCAACAATTACCAACTTCCAAAGCCTTAAACCAGGGGTCCCCAAACTTAACTTTTTATTGAAAGGGCCACATTAGGCTTTATGTACGACAATGCGGGCCGGGGGGGGGGTCATCGGGAAGTTTTACCATTACAAATTATTTTGAGGGGTGGTTGTTATTGAGAAATTTCACAGTTACAAATTAAATCACTCCGCGGCTCGTAGTTTGCGGACCCCTGCCTTAAATAACAGCTGACGCAATGACATTCAAAGTTTAAACTTCCGAAATCATCGCTAGAGACAAACATTTTTCCGACCAAACCTTCCCGGTTACCAAAAAAAAAACCTGCGAAAACCTAAAAAATTTAATAACTAAATTCTCCGAAAATAAATTCAGGGGTTTAAAAAAAAATTGAAAATTGATACAGACGGACAAAAATTTAGACACGTAAATAGGAAATTGGCATTTTTAAGTACTACAACGTTCCAAGTCTCTAGTTGAGTCTAGCTTATCACTAACTTAATTATTAATATAATTTATGTATGTATATATGTATATATATATATAGTCATATGTATATATACATAGAGTAAAATGATATTGCACGATTGTTGGCTCTAATAACAAGCCGTTACATACAAATTTGTCTTTATATATATATATATTATATATATATATATATGTGCACCTTTTTTCTGACTCGTTTTTTTCTCCCTAAGTCTCCGTTAACTAAAAAGCTAAGCTAGTCCTTTCGGATCAATAATTATCCCATTTATAAAAACTCACCTGTTTACAAGCAACACGCAGTCAATTTCAGTTTCTAGCGCATTCTACACGTCCTTTCCGAACCCGTCGCATTGCTTGCACACGCATACAAAATCCTAACCCTTGCGCGAATAAAAATTATAGCTTATTTTTTTCTAGTGCAAAAATACAATTTTTCAAGGTTTTTCCCCAAAATAATAAAAAGAGAAATTATTTTTTTAAACGTTTTTGCATCGATTAATTATTCTACTGACAAAGTTGTAATTAAAATAAGATAAAAATCAAGCAAATAATATTTTTATATTAACTTCATATTTAACTTACGATTTCAAATTAAAATAACGATATTATTAACTCAAAATTTCCCCAATGCATTTAAAATGTAATTAATAATTTTCTTATCGCAATACATAGCTCATTCATAATTTAAACAATAATATACAGTTTCTATTATCACTGTGTTTTGGAAACTTTAAACTTTGTTAAATTGTTAATTAATCGGTTTTTGACTTGTTGCAAAGCTAAATCGTAAATATTCATCGAGTTAATGGCACGAATTTAACGAAAAGTAACGTGAAAATCATTTGCGGCACCCAGCGTTACAGAAATTGAATTAATGGCATCCTTTTCTATAAACTCCAAATGTCACAATTTTTCACTACAAATTCAGAAATAATTAGACCGAAATTTTGATAATCTTTAATCGCTATTTAAATTTTAAAAACATTGTTTCGCAATAAATTAATTCGCGTTAACGTCAACCGTGTCAGCAGAAAGGAAGGAAAAAAAACTGCAGAATCACGAGAAACCCGTCACAGAAGCGAAGAAGCCAATACGGAAAAGTTAAATAAATCACTTAACGAATCAATGCATAATTTGTTTGATTGTCTGACAGCGCAATTATCCATTTTTATATCGCTTGCTCAAACTTAATAACAAACACTTTTCCGCTTTAGAGAGATGAACAAAATAAAGACGACAATCCACGTCATGCTCCAACAATGGAATCCGTCGTTCATTTTTGACCGGTTAATATTTTCAAGGACCTCACGATTCTGCAGTCTTTTCCGCAATTTATCGACAAAAAAATACAACAATCAGCCTCACTTCCAACAATGGGACATTTCATTCATTTTCAACTGCTTAATATTTACGAGGACATCCCTCATTATTCTGCAGTAATTTTTTTGTAACTGATCGAATAAAAAAAAGAGCCTCGCCTTCATTGTTACGCTCCAACAATAGGATACTTGATTCATCGTTTGCAGGTAAATATTTACAACGGGAGCATAATTAACGTTTCTGCAGTCTTTTCGTCGCTGATATCTTTTTCCTTTAATAGACTTAAAGACCTCGTCCAAATTTATCATTTACACATCATTTTACATTTCAAAATGAAATTTCAGCTTTCATCGTTTAACTTCTTTTTAGAAACGTTCCGCCCCTTCCTAAACAAAGGACGTCTCCTCTTTACGAAACACGGAATCGGGCAAAGGCATTATTAGCAAAATACATACTCAAGTACTACGAAAAAAGAAAGGAATCGGAAAAACCTGCGGCGGAATAACTAACGAATCTAGCACATGTTTTACATAATATTATAAAAAATAGCGATAATGTAATCAAGATAATTGTTTGTTCCCTCGACAATGACAAGGAGACTTCAACGGCGAAAGAAATTTGGCATTGATAAATGACTGCTTATATTTCTAATGCACACACACACACACATAAACATACAAACATACACAGCGACACCATTCATTCACTAGCAAAAAAGAAGTAACATTTGTATCTGTGCTTTACGCAATGCACGCTATCAGCAGCTGCAATCAAAGTCCTGAGAATCCTCTGTCCTAATTACGTGTGTTTATATTTATATGTAAATACATGCGTAAAGAGACAATGGACAGCTTGCTAACCTGCTTAAATAAACACAGGCAGGTCGATCCGTCAAAACCGTGTAAAATAAACGAAATTCTCCTCGTTATAACATCCAAGAATGATAAAACCGGCAAAATAATCCCTCAAAACATTTTCAACAATAAAGTAACAACAACAATGGACAAGAAAATCATCGTTGAAACGAAAAAACTAAGAAAAAAATAAATTCCTTTCGTTTCAGTGTCGGAAAACAATAAACCCGACAGAATAATTTGCGGAAACATCTTTACCGCTAAATTAACTTCAAGAATGGGTAGGAAATGACAACAACGGATAGGAAACCATTGTTGCAACGGAAAAATATATATTTTTAATTTTTCCCTTCTGTCTGAACGTCCAAAATCCTTTAACCTGACAAAATCATTCACAAAAACATTTCTAGCGTTAACGTACGATGCGCAGGAAATCATTGTTGCGGTGACTTCTCCAGTTGCATTTTTAGAAGAAATAAGTGGTCTTTGGGTACTTCGATGTTATCGTCTCCCCGATAATACTTGCCGTACGCCTTTCTCCTGTGATCATTTCCATTTTTAAACACGGCATCCCAGAAAGAAACACAACAATCGTATTAGTAAGAAATTTCCGATCGACTCCTGCAAAACGTGCAATTCACTCATTGAATTGCAGTCTTTTCGTAAGCTCGATTTGATTCAAAGATGAATTCCGTCAACGTGGTAAATCAAAGCCCGTCAACGATCAAAAGTATTAATAGACATTTTACACACGTAAAACCAAATACTTTTGTTACATAGGGTACGAAATTCCTCGGGAATTTTTCAGGAAGTACTAATTACGAGTATTGTGCATCGTCCGTCCCTCTTTTGAGGAGATATTCTTAAAAAACAAGAATGTCTCGATAGAACGACATGTTCTAAGGGAATAAACGAAGGTCGTTTAGGAGCTGACTTCTACTGGGGTTCGCAGTTATCAGAAAAAATTACAAAAACAACCCTAAATTAAATTTTTACTGCCGAAAATGAGAGTTTTCTTGCAAAACACGTGCGTCGCTCGCTGTATTAAATGTTCAGTCGATGATATTATCAATTCTAGGTGTTCAAATGCATTCTGAAACAGAAATACTCGGCGACTTTACGAAAACGACAATATAATTGAAAAAATGACCCAATTTTTGCAATTTTTTAAAAATTCCGCAAGAATCAGTTGCGCCGTAGAAAAAAACAGCTTTTCCAGTCTCGTAAATCATAAATCCGAGAACGTAACACAATATTTCGATGATTCAACCTTTCGCTTTCACAGCACCTACGAGAAACACGTACATTTCACTTTAGTTAACTAACGGAAAAGATATTTCAAACACAACCCAAAGGAAGCTTGGATATATTTCAGGGATTCCCAACAATAATTTTAACTTTATATTTCTAAAAGGCATTACAGAACGCCGTCGCTACATTTTCACTTAATTCACGAGAATTCCTTTTTCTACACAATTATCAAATTAGGATACAACTCGGCGTTTGCTTACATTGGATACGTTATAGGGAATCCGAGAGATAATATCCACCACATAAACAAAGAAAGACGACGAATGACTCGAGTATTGGCAGAAAAATAAGATACATTTGCAAACCAAAGTAGAATCACACGTTTTGAGAGACATTTTTCATTTTAAAACAAAACATTTTGGCCCAAAAAACTGGTTCGCGACTCCGTCAATAATTTGCATGTTTTTTAATCTTAAAAAACACGGAGGACCCCGTCGTGCACGCCGTACAGACACGATATAACAACGCAGCGCAAAAGCAACAAGGGCCACCTTCAAGAGGCCCTTTAAAATTACATGAGGCCTCCTTTCCGCCCAAAGAATATGGCGGATATGGTCCCTCTCGGACTGTGAAACTGCAAAGGGTCCGTCGAGGTCTTCTTGGTCGTCGTCGGGACCGTTCCCAAGTCCTGTCTCCTGTTTGGTTTGGGCCTTAGTTTGGCCGGCGAAGGCCCGTCCGTCTCATCTTCCGTGGAACGGCTTCGAAGGGTGGATTTTAGGCTGGTTAATTGGGCCATTGGTGATTTAACGGCAGGACGGGCGTACATCGTTCCAACCTTGATTACGTTGCAAATATAAATACAAATCTTATTATAATATACTAGTGAAGGTGTGTGCTTGCATTCTGCAAGCATTTTCACCGACATTAATGTAAATAGTAAGAGCATACGAATAATTTTTAAACGCATACATATGCACCTCTGCGAAGAATTACGTGTTCTTCTTTTTGGAAAATATTGGGGTGAAAACAACCCCTAAAATATACAATCATAAAAGTTTTATAGGTTTTAATCAGTCGTTTTGAATACGTCACATTTGTGCAAAATTTCATCGATGTAGCACCTCTAGAAGTTTATTTATATAAATGAAACTGTTTAAACTTTATGAATTTTTAACGGCCACAATAATGAACTTTTATGAAATTTTCAATGTTAATTACCAACAGAACATTATTCCTTAACTTTTTTAAAATTTTCAGCTTCCTTGCTCTTCAGAAAGTACATAAACATTAGTCAAATTGTTTAACATTTAAGAATTTTTTACGGCTTAACGAATAAAAATTTTCAAATTTCTATAATTCCGTTTTCGTTATTTGGTAAATTCTACCTTTAGAAAAAATTTCAGCATTGCAGCACATTTAGAAGTACCTAAACCGCAAAATGTCCATGCCACAAAAAATTTCTGAAAACGTCAGCCCTCCAACTATTGTAGTTTAGGCCAGACATTAGTATCCTCCTATATACTGCTAGTGAACGTGTGCTTGCATTCTGCAAGCATTTTCTCTCAGCTTAAAGTGAAAATTAAAGCCGAAAAATAATTTTCAACGCATAAGTTTGCATCTCTGCACCGAATAACACGTTTTTCTGTTTTGAATATATTGGGGTTAGAACAACCCCTAAAATGTATAATAACTTTTTTTGTTAGGTTATCATCATTCGTTTCAAATTGTGCAAAATATCATCAGTGTAGCACCTCTAGAAGTGCATTTATATAAATTTAGTTGTTTAAAATTTATAAATTTTTAACAGCCAAAATAATAAATTTTTCTAAAATTTTCAATGTTAGATACCGCCGAAGCACCTTGGATAAAATATTCAGCTTCCTGCACCTTCAGAAAGTACATAAACATTAGTAAATTTGTTTAACTTTTAAGAATTTTTTATGGCCGAACGAATAATAATTTTCAAATTTCTATAATCCCGTTTTCGTTATTTGGCATATTCTACCATTAGAAAAAATTTCAGCTTTATAGCACATTTCTAAGTACCTAAACCATGAAATGTTAGTAAAATTGTTTATAATTTTTAACGGCCAAGAAAATAAACGTTGTAATTTTTCAATTTTTTCTCCTATTATTTTTTTCGATTCACCTAGGTATTAAATTTCAGCTTTCCAACTACTGTAGTTTGGGCCGGAGATTAGTATCCTCTTATATCCTATATATCATATCCTATATCCTCCTCTGTAAGAAGAGAGCTTATAGAATATCCTCTGTAAGAAGAGAGCTTATAGAATGATGTACTAGAGAAGACTGCATTTGAAATTTGAAATGTCTCCAGCATTTTTAATATTAAACACGGAGATGCTTGAAAGTTTATTGAATATTATTTTTTAAATTTCACATCCATATTACTTACTTACCATATATTCCGGTGCATAAGTCGACCTTTGAAGCCTTCCTAAAACTTAAGAGTCGACTTATACGCCGAACATAAAATGTGAACCTTAAATTGCAAATGAATAACATCGATATTTACGAGGACCGTTGTTCTTTCGGTGGAGGTGATCGCTATTATGAATCAGCTGTTCCAGTGTTCACATTTAATGACATTTATTTTAGAAGATTTATAATAATTAATTTTAACACTGTATTTACGTAATCTGCATAGCAATGTTCATTCCACCCATGGATGAAAAAAATTTGAGGGAACTATGGTTCTCTCCAGGGTTAAAGGAGCATCGGCAGCTCACGGTGAATATGGCCAATAGAGATACCAGACGCCAACTTATTCCGGCAAAAAGTGTAAGTAGAAACTGATAGTAAATTTTTAATGACAGAACTCCTTTTTTTGAGTAACAATAATAAACTTAAAACTCAATTAAAAGGTACAGCTTTAATATTATAAAAATATTACGCCATCTCAATGTTGAAAATGCACCAACGGCAGTATAAACAGCGCATTTCAACCCTAAACGTTTCTTGGTCGCGTAGATATGAGTCAACTTCGTAGAATTCTTCGTCGTTTGCCAGCACAAACGTAGACGCAAGCATGTTACAGTAAATTTACTATCGAAACTCGCAATTTTTTAAACTTGCTCAGAAATCTTCATGTATGACGCGCTGTCTCTTTTTTTACCAACATTTTGGGGAAAAAGGCACGTGGGATACGCATTTCCTACATTTTATTGAATTTCATCGCCGTAGAGATCAATCGCTATCGCTAGGTATGGTCAATTTCGATAGTATCATTAGCAGCTGACATCAATCGAATTACAGGAAAATTTAATTTAGCGGTAAGCTCTCCGAGAATAACAGTTTCTTATTGGTTGAAATTAAAACATCTGTCACATGGAATGCTCAAAAAGAATAGCACAGACTCTAAACAGTATTTATATTGTTATTATTGTTTATTCCTGTTTTGTTAAAACTAGGATTGTACATGACTTTGATTTTGTCTGAAAACAATTTCACGAGAAGTATTTTTAAGTGAAAAAGTTAAGACTGTTTTACGAAATCACCTGTAATGTTGTGGTGAGCGGTGCGAGTCCTTGGTACGGCCTCAGCGGTTGAGAATAAGCCATCAAAGAGTCCAAACCTATCCTCTCCAGTTTCTCAACCAACTTCATGCCAGCCAGCGCCTTTAATTGAGGAAAACAAACGAATCAGAGAGTTTTTATTAAATATATGCACCGATAAGCATGCTAAAATCGGGTGTGTGTTTATAGGAAATAACTTTTCCCATAATGCAAAGTAATCATACATGAATACTCTCTCTAAATTAATGTCCTAAAAGAACAATTACTGTAAGTAATTACACCCAGGAAAATTAACTACAACACTATGGATAATTACACAAGTATAAATAACTCGTTAACCGTACAAGGCAAATGTTTAGAGAGACAATAAAAAACAAGAAAGATAAAACGTCGGAGGGATAAGGAAAAATGGATAACGAGTCTCTCCATAGTTTAAAATCGTAATGGCCATTATGGTCATGTGTAACGCTCTAATTTTGTGAATAACTCGATTAGAAATTAACTTAGAAGCCTGAAATTTCTCAGGATTTCAGCGTTGATGCATCTTTACGTTACGACTAAAAAAAATTCGAAAAAGGTCACGGGTTCGACTCCTAGAGGATGAATGTCGTTTCTCGTAAGATAACGCGTAAAAATCACCTTTTTGGTTTGAAGGCTTTCATTCTTTTACTCTTTCAAATATCTTAAAATTAAGTTATCGACGCAAAATTTACGCTAAAACATGCAAAAATGAATGAGGATTCTTATTCTTACCATCGAATACTCAATCTCATGCATATTCTCTCATATTTTGAATTTATACTCAAGTTTTGGTAATTTTTTTAACATTTCATTAATAAGATTCCATGATTACCGGTATTGTTGTCGTCCTCGGTAATTTCCGTGCATATGCACTTCAATAAAGGCTTAAAGATTGAAAATAAGATTAAAACTTGCTCGAAATGAACAAAGATATGAATTTAATGCAAACAAATCGAATGCAGTATTCATGTTATTTATATTTTTTATCTATATTACTAAAATCCTATTTCTGTTTGTCTCTCACTTAAATGATCTATATCTCAGCCACTTTTAATCTCCAGGAATTTCAGCCCTCTTTAAGTTTATTTTTTTTATCGAGTTATTCAACTAATTTTCTTAATTTGTTATTAAAAACCAAACATACATCCCTTATTAAACTCGTATTCAAAACATATTCCCGTTAAACTAATCTAAATCCAATGGGTACATACGTGGTAGGAACGAAGAAACAGCGAGCACAAAGAGGGGGGGGGTGGGCGAACGTCAGCGAACTCACCTTCCTGTCCGACCTAGACAACGATCCGATTGGTGGCCTGCTACTCCTTTTGAGCATCCTCCCTCGTGACGTCCTCTGTTGCCCAGCGACGCCGCCGCTACCACCTCCGAGCGAACGCCTCAACAGTTCGGCACCACTCGAAAACAGACCTGAAAACGAAGATTCCACTTATTAGGCGTCGCACATCTTTAATTGAATTAAAAGCGAAAACTGATTCTCTGGTCAGTTATACACGTTCGCAACTTTCGTAGTATAATTTAAACAAGTTAGGAAAGTGTACAACGTATCACAAATGGAGTATTAGAAAGCAATTATATACCTGTACGTAAGAGAAATTGCGTTTTAAAGTTCTTTTCTTCCTCTTAAATAATCCATTTCCTTCCTATTTAATAATAGTGCATGCACACGTAAGGAAATTAAACGTTTGTTTGTGAGATTGTTTATGTTAGCAACAATGAAAAAGTAACCATGTAAGAAAATTTCCAAGTTCAACTCGATTTAAGACATTTTTGTTTGATTTTCTCGATAACCGCTACTCCTACGATAACAATGCATAGGAGAAGAAATACTCTAATTTATTAGTTCTACAAGTTTTATTAGAAAAATATTTTGATATGAGCAATACTTTACGAGATATGACAGAAGTTCATTTTTTGTCACCAGTAAAGTTGTACCCCTGATTGGATTACATGATTCATTTTTGTGATTTTCTTATTATATTTTATTGTAAGTCCTTAATATCAATTTTCAATGAAAATCCGTTTGGTAGAAGCCGAGAAAACGAACATGCGGACAGACGGACGGACAGACAGACAGTCACCAACGATAACATGTGTTCACACTGGAAGCGAAACGCACCTTAAAATTGGTTCTATGGAAAAATGTTTCAAACAAAACTTGTAGAAAATTACACAGTCTGCAACTTTGATTATAACAAACATTTGCATTGATTGCGTTGTCAAGGAGATATTCAGAAAAAATGAAAAACGATAATAATAAACCTTCATGTTGACCAGTTGAAGCCAAAAACCTTTTTACATCTTCGTTTGCTAATAACATTCATAAATACAGCGAAACCTCGGTTTTGCACTCTCTGATTTTACGTTTTCCCTAACTTACATTTCTTCCAAATTATTTTCCGAGTCTTGACGACGGAAATTCACCCGATTTTTCGTTCACGCTATTTCGGAAAACGCGAAGAATCACCGGAGGCGTTCTGATCGTATTTAAGGTTAAAATACATGTCTTTGCATGCGAAAGGTTTGCAACATCACGTGTAAATTCATCCGTAGGCTAATCCAGTTGTCCTCAACCATTTTCATCTCCTACGCCCCTTCTAATCTTCTAAAATCTTCCCTCCCCGAGAATATTTTCTTTAACGTTTTCAAGAGGTTTATCGATAAAATATTTACAACTAACTTTAATGCTCAGCTTCCCTCGGGAAAGTTTTCTTTGAAGCAGCAAATGATTTTTATTGTTTTATACTTTAAAAGTATGTATTCATAGACTATATTTAGGCATGAATCCATTTGTACCCTTTATCTTGGCGTTAGCTATTCTTCCTCCACGGTGAGGATTTTCCTTGCATTAATCTTTAATAATAATATTTTATTTAATACATACAGGAAAAACCCCAATTGCATGTATTTTAATAAAGACAAACATAACATTCATGCCCCAAGTGGGATTCTAACCCATGACCTTTGGGTTAGAAGGCAGCCGCACTGCCTACCAGTCTAACTTGGCCGACATTTATATAACGTGTATATCTCCCTTTGAAGAGGACACCAATTAAGAAATTTAGCTTTGTTGCCGCCTGGAAAATGGTCATCTAAACCGATAAATTTTGTGCTTCAAGGAAAATTTTGAGAGGTTTAGCGCGTAATATGACAAAGCATGAACAGAATTGAAATATATAGTCTTTCTTGCATAAAAAAAGCCATTTTCCGCGATCGTAAGTTAATATTTAGGTATATTTATATCCACATCAGTGAAGGGCTGCATGGCATTTTGGGGTTTCTTCACACCATTTCCCATGCATTCTTATGGAAATAGTATTTTGTTGACACCATGTGGTTTTAAGAGACCCCACGGTCTGCAAACCTAGACCAAGTTCTTCCTTTGGTCCATAGGATGGCCCATGGAACTTATGAATTCAACAGCTTCAATGGTGTAAAAACGTATAAAGAACTTACATACATACAGACACACTATAATAATTATAAGATTATTGTTTTATTAGTTTTTTTGACCGAGATCAACCTAACTCAGGATTAGAATAATTGAAAGTCATTTTTCTGAATTAGGCATATATTTTTACCGATTTACCTTGCAAACACTTCCCAGCTTAACAAAAAACAATAATATTTTGACAATTAGACACAGGATTACGACAGCAGCAACTTCAAGTCGGCCAACTCGTGAGGCGCTCAGGACACGCTGTTGCGACACAATATTATGTTTTCTCGTTAGGCACAAATTGTGTAAAAAAATCCTTGCTGTTTTTTAGGAAAAATTACCGTATTAGTCCGGATATAAGGCGAGGTTTTCATCAAAAATAGTCTTTGAGGGAAGTGGGGGTCGCCTTATATTCGGGTCGTCCTTAAGTATGAAGAAGTTACGAAGAATTCTTACGCATTCAAAGCCCTCAATTCTGTTGACAATGTATACCATACACAGGTCTGTAGAATAGAAATACTCGCTAGAAACTGTTCTGTATCCCAAATACGCCCTACTGTTTTTAATTTCTTGTGAAATAGATACTTTGATTAAATTTTACGTCTTTCCGACCGACTGTCTGACGATTCTCTCTCAGCGAGAGAGTTTTCCTTAAACAGCTCAGCGATCAGATAAAAAAACATACACATGGGTTCCTGAACGAGTAAAATAAACTGATTCTGTCACAATGTATACATTTGTATGTTTCGAAAATTTTATACAAACATAACAAAGTAGTACATATAAGGGAAATTTTTAGATGCTTTGTACATAATACTAAAATACATTTCTAGAGGTTGTACAGCTGAGACTCTCAGTATTCCGCAGTATTCTAGGCAACTTGAACAATAATTCGATTTTCTCAAAAACATCTCTAACAATTTTGATCAAATTTCGTACCGTTACTTAAGTTTACGTCTACAATAATACAAAATATTTCATTTTTCTCAATGAATGAATATAAGGCTAGTTTACTCTAGATAACTTTAGCAAAACTTGGATTTTCTAAAAACCAGCTGATACGATTTTCATTTTCTATAGATAACTAAACGACGCATTAGTACTATATGAGAAAGTTTGTACAATGTATGTTGTACCGATTTTTACTTTCTCATACAAAGTATCGAGAAAGTATTGTATTGCAAAAAAATTCGACCTCGAGATTTTTACGGAAGTACACATTTCAGGTGTCGCTGAATCCGAAAAAGTGATTTTCGCAATGCCGTCTGTCTGTCTGTTACTGGCTCTGGAGACTAAACGGTAGAGCAAAAATGAATGAAATCTCGTACTTAGGCATTTTATCATACTGAGCTGAGTATACATAGAAATGGTTGACGTTGCTCAATAATTAAGAGTAGTTTATTCTACGCATATTTAACAACAATCTGATTTTCTCATTAACGGCTGTAACGATTTTGATCAAATTTCATACAGCTACTTGAGATTACATCTTCAATAATACCAAATAGTTCATATTTCTCAACAATTGAATATAAGGCTAGTTTATTCTTGGGCAACTTGAACAATAATTTCATTTTCTCAAAAACAGCTCAAACGATTTTGATCAAATTTCGTACAGTTACTTGAGTATACATCTACAATAATACTACGTATTTCATTTTTTCAATGAATGAATATAATGCTAGTTTATTCTAGGCAATTTGAACAGTAATTTCATTTTCTCAAAAACAGCTCAAACGATTTTGATCAAATTTCGTACAGTTACTTTAGTATTTATCTGCAATATTACTGTATAGTTCATATTTCTCAATTGAATGAATATAAGGTTAGTTTATTCTAGGCAACTTTAGCAAAAATTGGATGTTCTAAAAACAGGCTCACAAGATTTTCATTTTCTAAAGATAACTAAACGACAAATTTGTTTATGAGATAGTCTGTACAACGTGCGTTGTACTAATTTTCTGTTTTGTTTCAAGGCGTGTACAGAATGGCTTCCGCTCAACAATTCTCGGAAAATTGCATGAATTAATCAACAGAGCGAACAAAAACTCACTAGCGATGGGATTTGCGTCCATGTCGTCATCCGGCGACGGCGATCGACTCGAGAAAGGAGACTCGTCCGGACTGTTGCAGGGCGTCGCCGTGGCCGACGTGAAGTGCGCCTTCCCGCTCAGGTCGTTCTCCGAAGAGGACGCGGATATTCCCCTCTCGTGGAGCATCTTGGCGAGGCCGAGGGCGGTCGAGAAGGTCGGAGTGGCGGTCGAGACGGAGGACCTCCTACTAAGGAGCGGGGTCGGCTGGTTTGGGGAGGAAGGGGCTGCTGGGGTTTGTGGCATCGGACTGCGAGGTGGAGAGGACGAGAGACGCATGTTAGTGAGAGACACACGTCAATCCGTTAACGAAAGCCACTGTTAAAAATTGTTAAGGTTAAATTAGGTCATCACACCGGGTCACAATTTTTAGTGGTTTTTCAACAAACTATGCTTATCTATATCTATAATAGCCGACTGTCCGTCTGTCCGTCCATCCTGTATCTCAAAAGCTGTTCGTCGTAGAGATATGCGGTAAACTGCGTTTTGTTTCTACGAGCTAGGAAGGCCCCTAGAATACTATTCTCATTTTCATAAAGTCCGAGGTTCGAATCCAGGAGACAATTTTATTTTCCCATAGGTTTACACGGGATTTTTGATTTTTCAGAGTGCAAGGTTTTTCTCCTTCAATCATTAAAACAAGTAAATATGGACCGATTTCCTTCGTTTTTGCTTTATTCGATGGCTAAAACTCTATACTATCTTACTATTGCGATGTTTACATGTTACACGGTTGAATCATTCAGAAATACGCAATTGTTTTCAAAATTTACGGATATTTCGTACTCTTTCCGGACGTTGTCAAGGCGACCGTTGCCTCCGATTCAATTAATGCCAATTAAACATTCAAATAGGTGAAAGAATAGCATTATTCGCTTCGCACTTTGTTTAAGCATCGAAATTATTGCTGAACCAATGTCAACATATATACATAGCAACATAAATATTTACGGATAATTATTCTGTTGACTGCATATGGGAAGCGTTTCTAACGATTTCATCAAAGCAGTTGAATCTTCCTCTCATCGTCAGAACGCTGGAATCTTATCTCTTTGTAAGTAGAACCATTATATTATACATCCATAATGTTTATTAACGCAAAGAGGCTCACGCATAAATTTAAAATTAAATGAGAATAGGGGGACACGTTATTTTTTAAAACACATTACATGGTTATCTTCTCTTCATTGATTATCTACATAAACGGTTGCATTGATTGTTATATAAAAAAGAAAGGACATATATTTGAATAAAAAGAAAAACATAAAAGTTCGCGATCTATTACCGTGTAAGGAAATTTTTAGAGTTAAATGTGAATTATTGAGATCAACTTAATTTACATACTTCATAATTTTTTATAAATCAATTTTAAAATTCACCGCTCAAAGATTGTGCGTGGATCAGCTAGTATAGCAATATATGGGATATTAATATTTATATGAGCGCCCATTAGCATCGGTTTGTCCGTCCATCTGTCTGTCTATCTGTCCTTATGTTCGTTATCTCAGCTTCTACCGAAGGGATTTTCATGAAATTTGATGTCAAGGACTTACTATCAAAGATAAGAAATTCACATGAATGAATCACGTGAGTCAATCTGGAATACCACTTTACTAGTGACAAAAAATGAACTTTTGGTCACGACCGATGGAAAAACTCTGAAATTGTAAAAATTTCGGGGCTGTCTCACCTCTTTTATCTCCCCTCTCTCTCTCCGAAGGATTAAAATCATAAGGCACTTTAAGGTTAGCTTGAAGTTTGGCACAGTTATATGTTTTGGACAAATCCTATGGGGAAAATACGAAATTATATTGCCTCAAATCAAAACCACATATGCGACAGACATTAGAACATAAAACGTGCAAACATACGACGAATTTTAAGACAGGTCAAGATATAATTAGGTAACGGACATCTTACAATTAAGGGAGAACTCCCACAATAAACAAGTAGCTCACATAGGATCTATAATAGTAATAATACACAGTTTTTGTCTGTCCGGAGAATACAGTAGCGCCATCTATCAGGACATGCAGGCTTTTATTCTTTTGGAAATTAAAATTAGAAGGAATTAACCTATGATCTTCGGATCTGAACCATTTTGAAGAAAAAATCACAACGTTTCTTATTCTGTTCATCTTTTTCCGCCATACAATTCAAAACTGCTCACGTTAAAGGTTTGTTTTACATATTTTGTGGAAATCTTGCCATTTTAACGGGATGTTGCCTTGGCTACCAATTATATTGTTAGAAGATCTCAAAATCCTATTATTATATGGATCCTTGTGGATGTAAGCGTGCTTTGAATGCTTTTAATACGAGATAGGGAGGGTGAAACTGAGACTATATAGTCCCTTCTTACACTTAAGAGAAAGAGAGAGAGAGAGGGAGAGAGGGGGAGGGAGAGAGGGGGAGGGAGAGAGGGGGAGGGAGAGAGCGGAAGGCAGGGGGAGAAGGGAGGGAGTTTACACGTAATTTTCAATTTTTCGCAGTGCAAGATTTTCTTTCATCATTCATCTAAATAGGAAAATGCGGTGCAGTTTTCTTCATTTTTGCTTTATTTAATAGTTAAAACTGTGTACTATGTTATTCTTGCGTTGTTTACATGTTAACTAAATCTGTTGAAATTCAACGGGCACTCCAGCCAGTAGTTAAATAAAAACCTCCTTCAGACAAAACCATGCGACAAAACATTCCCAAAATTTAAACATTATTTGCGTAAATCGTACCTAGAATTCCAGCCGCTAACGTCTCGCACTAACAATTCAAGCATTAAACTATGATCGACTAGCGTTTAAAAAAAAAAAAAACGACCATCTATCCGAGAACGTCTGCTAATCAGTACGATTCCACCAAAGCGTTTGCTTCGGTTCCACGGCAACCGTTCCGAACGAAGGGAATCTTCCCTTTCTCGACGCTAGGTAATGGTTTTTAGTCACAACGCAACACGGACACACACACACACGTGTTCAAACAACGATAAACACACACAGAGACGGAGGATGAAATGACGAAAGGAAAGGATATAAAAACGATGAAAGGAGACAGTCAATGGATTTTCAAATAGTACATACAAATTTATTATAGAAACTTATATGGAATTCTAAAAAAGAATTACGACACTACATAGCAGGATTAAACTATCTATTTTAAGGAAATGTTTAGAGCAGCATTTTTCAACCTTTTTGCTTTGGCGACACTTTTTAAATGATCCAGCTCTCGCGACACACCATGACATAAAAAGTCATTTTTTTGCTTAAAACATAACAACAATAATTCATTATTTGACGATAAAACATCATAAATATGACAAAAAATATAAGAAAATGTTTGTCTGTTAACCTCAAATTAGTAGAAATATGACCAAGGTCATTTCAGAGTATGTACAACGAAATCTATGTATGTATAAATAAAATTCATTATTTAAAAAATAAACAAAAAGAATAAAAATCTGTCGAATAACGATTTTTAAAAAATTAACGTGAAATTTGAGCCTTTTATTCTAAATTTTCGCGACACGCCTGGACCTCGTCCACGACACACTAGTGTGTCGCGACACACCAGTTGAGAAACACTGGTTTAGAGTATAAGTCTAAGGACGTCAATGGGATTGAATACAGGTAAATAAACAAATTGATAAATATACTTATAAAACATATATAATTCTAAAGATAATGCCTAAATAACAAGTTAAATTGTTCATTTTAAGAAATCATTTACTGTATAAGTCAAATGAAATTCAGTTTTATGGATTTCAATACAAATATAAATACAAATTTAGTATAAAAACTTATAGAATTCCGTAAATTATGTCTAAATAACAAGTTAAATTATCTATTTTAAGAAAATGTTTAGAGTAAAAGTCTAAGGATATCAATGGATTTGAATGGAAATAAATAAACAAATTGATAAATATACATACAAAAACATTTAATTTTATAAATTACGCCTAAATAACAGGTTAAATTATCTATTTTAAGAAATACATTTGAAATATCAATCAAATAAAATAAAGACCAATGCATTAGAATGAAAATATATACAAATTTACTACAAAAACTTATTGAATTCCAAAAATTATGCCTAAATAACAAGTTAAATTATCTATTTTAAGTAAATGTTTAGAGTATAAGTCAAAGGAAACAAAAGTTTAAACGATTTGAATACAAATATAAATACATATTTTAATATAAAAACTTATTGAATTCACAAAAATTATGCCTACGTAACATGTTAAATTATTCATTTTAAGAAAACATTGGCAGTATAAGTCAAATATACAAATATATACAAATCTGTAATTATTTATACAAATATATGAAGATACCTTAACAGTATGTGGCCAGTGTTGTGTATACTTGGGCATAACAAAATTACATTATGTAGTTTAACGACATGTTACATACAAATCAGAAAACTCATAAAATTAGGAGTCGATACATTCCAAGTATTCCAGTTTCAAGGTGACTTTTAACACCAAAGTGACAGAGAAATCAACGCCAACGAAGAAATTAAAGCAAGGTTTAACAATTCAACACAGTATGCACGTACTTAACATCATTGTTCATTTGCATTTTATTGGTTATTTTGTAATAAATTTTTCTCGTATATTTTATTATACAAATATTTCGTCACAAATTTGTATTGTTGTTCATTCTTGATCAACCAAAATGCGCAATTATTTCACAGAATGTATCTGTGCATAAGTACCATTAAAACGAAAAATACTCAAGAAACACGAGATTAAATTGAAAATTTCCAAATGAACGAAACATTATTCAATGCACGTACTTTAATTAACAATTATAACATGGTTGTGGTGACGCAAATAATTATCTTCCGCAAAAATTGACATAAAAAATCCGATTTTCCCTAATGGTTAACAAACAGAGAATGAGAAGCGGTCAGAGAATGTTTATTACCTTGGCGGCACGCACGTTACGTTGTCAGGATGGAGAACGGTTGAGTTGGTATACGTGTACACGGACGCCGTGCCCTGAAAAAAAAAGGCCAAAGGTCAATACACAAACAACAAGTATTATACCATTCCACTCAACGTTTCTTTTCAAAGCTCCGTGAATGATTATGGTACAGTAGGGCAGTGCTCTCCAACCAGCGTGCCACGGCACATTAATGTGCCGTGAGGAAGGCACTAGTGTGCCACACACTCTGAGGATATTTCCCGCCATATAAGACGCACCGGCATATAAGATAATTTAGCAAAGATTATTTAGGAAAAAAATATACCAAGAAGTTCTGTGTCTGAAATGGCGGAAAAAAACCAGCTGCGGTTCCTTGCTCGGTTCAAAGTTGGTGCGCATGCGTAGTGACTATGTAATATTCATTATGGTTGGTACCTTAACCCTTTAAATCCCAAGCGGCCAATATATCGGCCGCAGGTTTAAAATCAAATTGCAAATGAATGAAAACATGTATTGCTTTGAAATTTTTTCTATACGAAAGCCTATATAACATAGCATCGATTACTAATAATTTTATAATTTTTCTTTTGTTTTTAATATTTTTAAAATGTGACGATACTTCGGTCATGCGCATGAAGACAATTAAATGGCTATTGATGTTATTTGAAAAATAATACAACTTCCAAATACTGAAGTATTATAAGGAGTTTGCTTCTCAAAGCGCTAAGTACAATATTTCGTAGATAATATTATTTGGTTTGTTCCTCCTTATCAAAATTTCCGACCCTCGTCAATGTTTGCATCTTGCAAAACTTTTTTTCCTTCTAGCGTATGCAGCTGACTAATACGCCGACGAGATGTCTCCGCAAGCACGACGCATTTGCAGTTTTGTTTATCTGAATGATACTTTGTAATCACATCGAATCATACTTGCTTCGGTTGCTTCTCTTGAGGGTATCGTTGGCGTTTTCAGATCCGAGTTTGCACCACGGAGACGGCCAATTCAGTTCGTATTCGCAGTAGTGCGGTAGAGTACGTTTCCCTCTCTTTGCCACACATTTTATTTTATTTAGCACTAACTAAACTTTCATTAGTGCATTTCTACCAGTAAATATAAAAGTTTGGTGTCTGTGTTATAGTGAGTACACTGTACGTTTCATTGTAAAATTACCCCCTCCTAATGGCTGGACCGTCACACGTAAAGGATCACGAAATTATGGACTATTTAGACAATTCATCCGATGAGAGTGGAACAGATTTCCATGAAAGTGACATTGAAACTGAGAGTGATAGTGATGACGTCCAACATCCTTTACGGTCGTCGCATGCTGTGTTGGACAGTGACAGTGACGAAGAAGTGGATTATGAGGAATGGAGAGAGAGATACTATCCCCTGAGGAACCACTGCACACACCGGTATGTCTCCAAGAATTGGAAGGCCCCAAGCATTTTCCTCCCTCTGAATCTCCTCCAATTTCATATTTTAGTCTTTTTTTCACAGATCCCCTTCTAACTCTCTTTGTTAATGAAACTAATCGGTATGCCCAACAGCACATCTCCACCCAGACAGGAAGATCTTCGCCATCACTAAGGTGGGAAAAAGTGACTGTGGCAGAAATGAAAGGAATCATGGCCTGCATTTTGAACATGGGGATTATCAGGAAACCTACGATATCCTCGTATTGGTCGACTGTATCATCTCAAAGTACTCCTTGGTTTGGAAAGATGTTTCCAAGGAATCGCTTCCAACAGATTTTGAGGTTTTTTCACTTGGTTGACAGTCAAAAATGCTCTGGGCCTAAGGATATGGAATATAATCCCTGTGTCAGGTACCAACCACTCGTTGACCATGCAAACTCTGTATTCAGACACCGTTATACCCCTCACGAACAACTTAGCATAGACGAAAGCCTAGTAGGAACAAAGAACAGGACGAGTTCGTTGCAGTACCTCCCAAATAAGCACCATCACCGTTGGGGTATCAAGTTTTGGATGCTCTGTGACGAATTATTGTTTAGGTTTCTTTACCTACAAGAGTAGTGCTTGCAAAGAAGAAAGGGCAGAGATGAAAGAACATGGATTGGGATATACTGCGGTTAGGCAATTATTTTCACAAAGGATACCATATTTTTTTATGTCAGTTCCGCTAGTGCGTCAACTTTATAAAATGGGTACATATATTACGGGTACGGTCAGGAAAAACCGAAAGTATCTGCCTGAAAAATTCAAGCAGAGATTTTCGGTAGGGAAAAAAATGTACCGTCGTTCTGGGCATGTACTTGCATGTGCATATAGAGAAAAAAGTTCTCAAAAAGGACCCGTTATGCTTCTTTCAAGCAAGGCAACAGCGAAGGAGGTAGAAGTGAAAAAAGTGAAACAGGGCTATGAGAAACGTTCAGTGAAACCAGAAATAATTGTGAACTACAACAAGTTTATGGGAGGGATAGACACATCTGACGTGATGTTGTATACCTATTTAGACGAAAGAAAAAGAGTAAAATATTGGAAGAAAGTAGCATTCAACATAATTGGAAGGATGGTACTAAATAGTTACATTATCTACAAAGAGAATTTCAGAGGAGCAGGTAAACTACAGTCCAGACTTTTGTATACAGTGAATATTATTGAGGAGTCAGGAGTTGTGTGGTTGACCAGCAAAAAAGAAAGTAGAAATAATGAACGTGGTCCAACAGGAATAAGAAAATTGGGCGGCAGGAAAGAAGCAAGATGTTGTGTTTGCAGATCAAGGACAGTATGCGTCAAATGTAATAAGGGTTTGCATGGCGAGTGTTTATCTAAGCATAAGTGCTAATCAAAATGTGACAGAGTTACCCTATTTTGTGTATGTAATATATATGTAAATAATGTATATTAGGCATTTTCTAACTAATATCATAGGAAACATAACTAACAGTTTTGGTAAATTTTTCATTCGCTGACAAAAATAAACATTTTTATGATTTTTATTTTTAGTAACATAACAATTTATAACAAAACAAATAATATTTCCAGACATTGTGAGTTATTCTACATAATGTTGATTATTTACAAGTCTCTAACTAATAAATTGAATCTATGGTGATTTTATGAACATTTATTAGAAATTCCATAAAAAATGCGAGTTCCAAAGTTAAAAATTTTTATTCCATGTAATATATATGTCATGTATTTAATACTTAGGAATATTCTGTTATTATAGAAAACACAACTGCACAATAAAAATTCATATTAGACAAAAACAAATTTTGTTATAATAACAAATTTCAATTACTGATAAAAGATTTAAAAATATATTTTTGGTTTATATTTTTTTGTTAAACAACTATAAAGTGTACAACAAAATAAATGCCATTTCTAAAATCTTCGAGGTATTCTACATATTACTGAATATTTACAAGCTCCTAACTAATGAATTGTAGCCATGGTGATTTTTAAAAAATAAATCAGAAATTTCATAAAATTGTTCTTTTGGGCCAAAATATCAAAATGAGCTTGGGAGTGAAAGGGTTAACAGATCCAGCAAGGTTAATTTATTCGGACGTTTTTAACGTTTTAGCAAGAGTTTCATAAAATTACCGGTATATTGATAAGTATTTTCGTCTTTTATTTATTTTTCTTCTATTTGGACATTTTTATTTGGATTTTTCTCTACTGTTTCCTTTCTAATTCGTTCATTTAAGTTTTAACAGTTTTTAGCGATGTTTGTTTGTTATTTTTTAACCTTGGGATGCGCTGCTGTTTTGTTTGTTCGAAGATTAGAAATTTTAAATAAGGCTTTGGGGGATCTTTGTTCTCCTCTAATAATAACGTTCGATCTTTGACCTTTATATACCTTCATATACATACATATCGTTTCTGCAAGGAATCATCGAGGAAAAATCGTGACCATCACCTCATAAGACGCAGGGTGATTTTTTGAGATAGACTTCTGGAAAAAAAGTGCGTCTTACATGGCGGGAGATATGGTAATTTTCACAAAATCGTTTGGAACAAACAAATTCGCATAAATGTTATCATCCAAGGTATTTATCCTGAAACTACGAGAGGAACTGATAGACCTTAGTAACGATCACGCGACTTAAAATGAGTATTATGCCACATCTAGATGTATTATGGCTAAAAGTAAAAGGTGTGAATATCCTTCAGTATCTGAACGTGTGCCATCGACGTGACGATCCAAATTCAACAACGTATTTATGCGAATTTAGTTGTTCTTCAACCCATATTAAAAATATTAAAAGGGCAAGTTTAAAGAACTTAGACGAAGAAGTCCTTGTAGCTCTTTCCATTAGTGAGACAAATACAAAGCATCTTCGTACCAAAAAGGCAAGCCCAAATTTTCTGTCGAAGAGCATAACATTTTTACACCTTCAATTGTGTGTGTGTACTTAATTTACAATAAAATTTTACAGTTATTTGAATATTACTTTACCAATCATAACAATCTAATACAATTTGTTTCATGCTAGTTTTTTCTTTAAAAATATGCATTTACTTGGTGAAATTAATCAGGGGTTGTTTGGTATGCCGCGAAGTTTTCAAGCACGAACAAAGGTGTGCAAAAAAGGTTCTTGGGGAGCACTGCGGTAGGGAGCCCTACCTCCAACGTGACGTGGGGGGTTCCGTTTTCTTTGACGACGCCGTGTTAGGCAAACCCGAATTTGGAGGAACTTAATACCATACTGTTGCCAAACTTTTTGAAGCCATGGAACAGTTATATTCAAACGTTTTTCCCTCACGGAATCCTAACTAAGAGGAGGTAATGGACTTAAATATGTTTATACATATACCTTATGTATGCACACAGTTTTTGTAAGTAAAAAGAAATGTATAATTGATGATGAAGTAATGAACATACAAATAAATATTCCATTAAAACAATTCGAGTGAGGTATGTTTTGTTTATATATATTAATAAGAAGAGATTAGAAAATTAATCAATAAATCGAAATTTCAATAACTCTTTGGCGTTAATCTTTTTCCAGTGTTCAGACATTACTATTGCTGTTTTTTCTGACATTATTTACATAAATCGTGCTTTTTTTGTGACAGTACGTGCCAGTATGGCGTACCGGCACATTTTTTCAGAGCATCTAATTGTGGTACATTTTCTTTTTTTAATTCCTTAAAAACTTAAGGCACAGGCGACTCCCGAGATTTGACAGGGATGTGTTCCTGCAAACGTGGCATAACCCAGGCACAGCTAGCTTGTTAATAAAAGCAGGATGCCCATTCACCTAACTATAATACAGCATCAAGTTTAGAAACACTTAAGCTGGCGCGTCGCACTCTCCCGTTACCTGAAAAAACTTCCCGGGATGAATAGGAGCCTTGTCCTTTTCGACGGACTTTCCGGAAGCGACAGATAACGAATCGTCTTCTTCGAAATCCATCAGTGTGTGCTGCGTGACGCTGTCGTTTATGCCTCCTCTGACCTTCACCCCTGGCCTCTCCTCCAGTGCCGCCAACAGCGAAGGTTTCGCAAGGTACGACCACCTCTCCAGAGTGTTTGATCCTTCCAACGGTTTCACAATCTGCGGTTAAAAGGAAAATAATGTTATTTTATATGGTGATGGACACAGACAAATGTTGATGCTACTATAGCGTGCGGTCTACCAAGATACGGTAGAAGGAGCGTGTCTACCCTTTAATAAGTTATACTTATGTTTATCTTTGCATGAGTACGACATTACGGGTCATTTTATAAAAACATGATATTTGGTCGTTGGGTCAGAAGCGTAACCCAAATTTTTAACATTGCTCTCATGGAAACATGTGCTTCGACTTCCAGGACTGCCTGTTTGTTTGGCACAGGCTTGGTTATAGCTTAGACCTTTTGGAATGCATCTTTTGGCATGACCAATGTAACCCTCCACTCCTCCGTCTCTAGCAACACCTAATGTTTTTTTAATTACAATTTTTACATGCATATTGGTTAAGATTATCAATAGGCCAAATTCTCGAAAGGAAAAAATGCGTTATTTTCTTTATAAATCCAGCAAGGGGCTATAAGGGGTATAAGACTTGTTTTGCAGCCAAAATATATCAGTTATACAAACCTATTCATGACTGCTTAAGACAACCTTTATTTTATTTTTTCTAGACTTAAATGACTGGTTTAATCTTGCTCTCATCTGACTTACAGTGCATGAGTAATGGATAAATTCCTTTCTCATATACGAAGTATATTGAGAAAGTATTGTTATCGCAAAAAAAATTCTACCACAAGATTTTGATGGAAATACAGTAGAAGCTGTCTCATCCGGCTATCTTGGTTATTGTGGATAGCCGGCTTGGAGAAATAGTTGGTTAGGGGAGCGTTTTTCGATTTTGACATAGCAAATTTAGCAATAACCAAACAAAATAGGGCTTAGGTTCACTATCGTACTCCCCAAATGCTCCTTCTAGCGGCAGACAACATAACAATGCGTAAGGTTTGCATTTTCCATTTTATTTCTTCCATACATAGATCTAAATATCTATGCATTCTTATTTTATCTGTTGCATATGTTACCATGCTTACTTGGGAAACAAAAGACTATTGAAAAGTTTTGGGCGTCCAGGAAGAAAAGGACGAAATTATTTGATTTTGTTCATTTTCTCCTTACTGTCGTAACAGCAATTAAAGTCGATACGATAACAATAACTTTTTAAAATAATAAAATGCAATATGGAAACATCTAGACAATGCAAATGACTGACGAAATCAAAAACGCCATGCGTCATACGTAACTCGGCAGCCCCAGAAGTACGCGGAATAAATACGTAATAAATATATATGTAATATTTTAGGAAATTTTAAAGTGGAAGTTGTGGTATTACGCTAATACAATTCATACAAAAACTCATAAAAAAATTAATAAAATACAAAAAGAATTATATCTGTGTAATTGGCGGTGCATAAGGATGGCCAGTTTCTAAATAGCCGGATAGCACAGCTTTTAATTGCATTTGTGAAAAGTCCAGTATCTAAAGCATTCCGGTTACTAAACACAGCTTCTACTGTATTTACACTATAGCGTGCATTCCACAAGATATTTACACTTTGATCCCCCATTATTTATTTGTATCATTTTTAAATGATATACGATGTGTACATTGTCAAGGTGTAATTCGATTAGTCAATCAATTATTTAGCGCATAATTTTGATTTTTATATAAAAATACAATAATACTAAATAACTGAAAATAAATAATCACAAATAAAATTGGGATTTTACACATTCTAAATTACTGTAAAAATTGTAGACTGCAGTCTTCGGTGTATATATGTTGTAGACCGCACGCTATAGTGTAAATATCCCGGTAGACTGCACGCTATAGCGTGAATACGCTACAGTATAACCCAAATGTCTTTATTGAGGGTGAAATTGAGACTATATATAGTCACTTCTTAAAAAAATCCTTTTCCGTAAAAGGTTTTAAATATGCATCACAAAGCTTTCTCTGAAAAAACTACAGACGTTTAACTGCTCTAAAACTCTTGAGACAGCCATGTTGCCAGTACGACAAATGGAAATTGTTTTCCTCTTTTTTTAGGCGAGTTTCGCATCCAGCCTGTTAGCGTCGCTCTATCCGTCCGTATGTTCGTTTTCTACCAAACGGATTTTCATGAAATTTTATATTAAGGACTTACTATCAAAGATAACGAGAAAATCGCAAAAATGAATCACCTAAGCCAATCAGGGGTACCACTTCACTGGTGATAAAAAATGAACTTTCTATCATATCTCGTAAATTATTGTTCGTATCTAGATATTTTTCAAATAAAAGTTGCGGAACTTGTAAGGAAGAGTATTTCTTTTCCTATACATTTCCATCACAGGAGTATCAGTTATCGAGAAAATCAAACAAGAAAGTCTTGATTCGAGTTCAACTTTGAAAATTTCTTTCATGGTTACTTCTCCATCGTTGCTAACGTAAACAATCTCACAAAAAACCTTTAATTTCCTTGTGTGTGCATGTAATATTTTTAAATGGGAAGAAAATGGATCACTTATGATGAAGAAAAGAACTTTAAAACGCTATTTCCCTTAAGGTGGTTCCACCATGACTGAAGGGTTTTAGGAGAAGGAAAATGCTTTGTTATTAATTTACGAACATGTGCAAAAAAAATTGCTTCAACCTTTCTAGTAGATAGAATATTAAATTTATTTGTGAGAGTATTAACAAACAATATAATATTAATTACGTGTAATTATTGGTTAGCATAATAATTTTCGCAAAGACTGAAGTTTGACTCATATTTCTCCAAGCCATGTTGACGAAAAAATTAGTTTTTCTTATAAATAAATGATTCCATATGTGTTATTGACTATATAAATATAAAATATTCTTATTACAAATCTATTTTTAGTTTGGAAATATGTATTTTCTTTTATAATAAATGTATAGCAACAGGCGAAATCCTTAAATTTGGCAACATTGTATACAAAGATTGTATATGGCATCAACTTCCGGTTTCCGTGAGCGTTAGTTGTTTGCTGCGATAGTTTGTGGACACATTGCCACTTTAAAAAAAAATGTTTCTTGGACAGGTGTCATATAAACAGAGTTACTTGGTCAAACAATTTACGAATGATGATTGTGAAAATGCACACACTGCATGATCATTATATGATGTACAATCGTTAAATAAATTACTAGATACATTGAAAGTAGATCAGGAGGCAATTTTATCTAATGCTGTATCATATGAGGATGACAGTAATTTAAAGAGTAACAAAATGAAAATTTTAGAAGCTAAAAAGACCCTCCAGCCATTGAAAGGTAATGTTATATCTGCTACTATGGTAAATAAAATTGCATAATTTTTCATAACTCTTGATGATATCATAAAAATATATAATGAAAGTGGAGAAGAAGGTCTCAAACTAATTTTCTGTGAAGATGTTGGTGGTAAACCTAGAATTACAAAAAATAAAAAAAATTATCTATTTTCAGTTTTTTGATAAATTTGTAATCTGTATTTTAAACATATTCTTTTGTTATGCATTTAGTACACATGCAATGTAACGCATTATAGTTGCCTTTATATCAATAAATATCTTGAATGTGATTGTTGACAGTTATTAATACACTGGTGTTTATAATTTTGATCCCCTTTCAAATGTAGTGGTGTTGCCATTTATGCCAAATCTGGTTTTATTTTATCTGACCTAAATTTGAACGTCTCTTCTGAAAAGGTTTTTGAGTGTTGTGCTGCCATTTTAAAGTCAATTAGTCTAAGATATGCTTTACTTTGTGTTTATCGCTCTCCAAGTGGTTCCTTTAGAGATTTTCTCTGCTTTCAATGAAGTTGTTCAATATATACTTGGTAAAAAGATGGACAAATTCATAATCTCAATGTAAATCAGCTTAACAATACAAAAGAAAAAAATGATTTACTTAATGTTATCCAGTATTGGCCTCTTTAAGTTCTCAATAAGGAACCTACTCGTGTTTCCTTTCAATCCTGTTCTCTTATTGATTTGATAATATCAAACTTGTCAGTGAATGATATCTACTGTAAAACTATATATACTGAATTTTGGAATCTGGTAATACATTATATATTTTCTTCCCATTTAAACATTAAATTCCTCAAATAAGAATGAATTTCTTTTAGGACAATGAATTTTGGTACTTTACTAGATGATTTGCCTTACGGAGTGCAAAATTTGTATGGTTTCAATAGGAGAGTGATTAGAGAAGGGAGGTGAGTAGCAAATTAAATAGAAAAAATAAACAAATTAAAGAATATAAAGGATGTGGAATACAAAAAGTAGATATAATTAAAATAGAGGTATGGAATTGGGCAGAGTTGAAATTGATGAAATGTAGATAAGGTTAAAGAGGAATTAAAAGAATGGAGAATAATTAATTAAATAAAGGAAACTGGAATTACAAATATTATAAAAGTGATAAAAAGACGACAAATTAAAGGAAGATTAAATTTTTTCCATTTTCTTTGTTGATATTTTGAGTTTGATTTCGAACGTTGTTCAAGAGCTAATTTGTTATGTTATGGGTAAGTTCTGTCGTCCTTCTCATTTTATAACATTTAAAACGACGAACAATAATAATGTTTTGTAATTAGTGTCTAAATAAAAACTAATACATGTGAAACAGATAACTAGCTCTCTAACAATTTCTAATGCTTTCCTTTTCGTATAAACGAGAATTTCTAAATGCGACGTATATGTCACGTTAGACAGAATGAGATTAAAATTAAAACTTTTATTTCGTTTTTGAAATTCATGAGTATCTTGATAGTGAAGATAAGTTCTTCAAGAAACTCGTTATTAAGCAGCAAAAGTACATTTAGCAGACTAAAGTTCTAGCCGGAAATACTGCTACAGCATAGTTGCCACATTTACTTGAGCAAAGGCGAGAATTTTGAAATAAACTGAATTTCAGGCAATGATATCTCAAAAACGAGTTCGGGTAGAAGCGTATATTTTTCCATAAAACAAATTAAATAGCACTGATTATTTTAATGAAGCATTTTTAAAGGCGGCGTTGGATTCCCTTCACCCTCAAATAAATATTTTTATACTTGTCGGTGAGGATCTACTCATAAGGCTATTTGCACACTTGACGATATTATCGCTGCCGCCCGCCACAGCGACAATTGTCGCTGTCGCATGTGGTTTGCACACGCAACAACATTATCGCTGTCGCGGTATAACTGGCGATATTTCCCTAAACCCGGCGATACTGCCAGTTGTGATTCAGATTTCAATTTAATATAAATAAAAATGTATTTCCATTCAATTTACCTATCTTATTTTGTTCCTTCCGGTTCAAACTTTCAAACTCCTCCTTGAAAAACATGAACACTTATTTCCACGCCGTTTGCTTCTTTATTTTATCTTTGTAGTCATCTGCCGTCTTGTCCCACAAGGTGGGCCTGCTCTCCACTAGTCCAATAAGTGTTGTTATATCATACTTAAATTTTTCAGCACTCATTTTTAACACAATAAACATGCGCTGTTTAAAACTTTGTAAAGTTCACGTGTTCCAAACTCAGACTGAAATGTGGCACATCGGTGCTAGAGGGAAGCGACATGTCAGTGCGTGTGCAAGTGCGCCAATAGGTTACACTGTTTTTCTGAGAACGCGATATCGCCTGTCGCGCCGATTGTTAGAACCGGGCGACAGACGAGACGACACTTTTATCGTGACGCGTGTCGCCGCGATACTTTTGTCGTGTCGCCCTACGTGTGCAAGTCACTCGTTTAAACACACGTATTCACAAGTCGAGCGATATCGCTGTCATCGACGACAGCGATAATATCGTCACGTGTGCAAATGGCCTAAGGGGCCATGTTAAATATGTCATTTTTAAGGACGATTTACAGAAAATTTAGCTCGGTAAGATCAGGTTTTTTTTAAATGCAACGGATAAACCGAGCGTTCAGGAATGCATAACGTGACTTTCAGAATTTTCTTGGATAATTTACTTCATGGAGGAACCACCTTAATGCACTCTCAAAGAGTTATGCAAGTGAAAACAAATGAATACTTTCCAACGAAGGGACAAGTTCAGAAATGTTTGTACAACCATATCTTTTAAACAGTCCACTGCAGGAAACGCACCCATCTGCGTTGTGCTGTACGCTATCCTAACTTGTTTTGAGGCATATAATAAAGGTAACACACCTTTATCTGGCCTTGTTTGGGGACTGAACCAACAAACAAGTATACGAATATTAAGAAAAATACGAAAATGGCTAATTAACTCACCTGCAGTTTCTCTGGCATCCTCCAGGAAGATCTCGACCCGCGACTGCTTCCCGTGGACATTATGCTGTCTGGCGTTCGACAGCCGTACGGCAGAGCATGGCACACTGACGGGGCAGAAGACGTGGAAGACATCGACCACCTGTGTGGCCCCATGTCCATCAATGAACCTAATCAAAATATATGTATATTTATTATAAACAAATGCTTCTTACGTAGGATGTAAGCCGACCTTATTTTACTTTTTACCTCCTTAAAAATAGCTTAGAATTGGGTCTTAAAAAATCAATGAACGAAAAAGTAAAGCCTTAGTAGTTACATTATAACTCTAGATATAAGAGAATCGATATATAAGTAAACAATCTACTTTAAATGTACATGGTGGGCCAAAAGTCAGGACACACAAAAAACATTTTAAAAAACAGCAATATTAATGTATCTAACAAAAGTCAGTACGCACGGAATAGTTGATACCATACCATCACTTGTCAGCCAGCGTATCAGACAGTCACCTTTTAACTATAATAAACAAGCTCCTATATACATTATTTATCTTAAGAAATTCAGCAAATAATTAAAAACTAATTAAGAAGTAGCATTTCGTCTTTTACTTTCTCCATATACGTAGCATAACGAAAGTATTGTTTCCATGAAAAAAATCGAATTCGAGATGTCAACGGAAATACACGTTTTGAGGTCCGCTGAACACGTTTTGACTGTTTTCTCTATGATGTCTGTGTCTCTGTGCGTGTGCGGGTGTGTGTGTGTGTCCGAATGTGTGTGACAGAAATTATGCGTGCACTCGAACTCAAAAACTATTCATCGGATCAGCATGAAATTCTATATTTGTGATTTTATATATATTCTTAAGATTTGAAAAGATTTTTAAAGAGTATCAAATATATTAATCATAAGATTTTATCTCCTCAGGTTTCCTCTTAAGTCACAAGGTTTCAAACAATCTCAGGTTCGTGAAGATCTTAACGTAGGCAACCCTCAACACAACCTTCGGTTCGCTACTTGTTCAAAGTAGGCGACCCTCGACACAATTTCCAGTTCATGAATATCTAAAAGTTGGCAACCCTAGTTAGGTGGTGCACAAGTCACACAGAGGATAATAGGGTCTGTCCCAATTTTAATGACAATGTGTAAAAACCTATTTCTGAGCGACAGCTATAAGCAGTGGCGTGTCTACCATATAGCAAGAGTAGGCAATGCCTAAGGGGCCTCGAACAAAAGGGGCCCGTACATTGTGTTGAAATTGTCAATTGTCAATATCTTCGCAAATGCAAAAGCAAGGAAAAAGACATTTTAAGCTGATTTTTTCAATCCTTATATATCCTGTGCTGCATAATAAACTAGTTGTTGGTATTCTCTCATCTCTTTCTCAAGAGGGCCTCCTATTACTAAAATATTTCCGCTTAGGGGGCCCATCAGTGATTCTCGCCTAAGGGCCCGATACCTCCAGCTACGCTACTGGCTATAAGAGAGCTTTTTGAACAGTTGTGCCTAACATTTTCTGCGTCCTTTCATCCCGGTTTACGTTTGCGTTAATATCTCATGAGATATTGGATATACTTTGGATTGCGACATCTGCATGAAAAGTACTCTTAAAGTGCGTATCAGTGCATGTGTAATTAAAGAAACAATTTTTTTGTTCCATCACACTATAAACAATTATTTTCGGTGATTTCTGAATTTGTTATCACAATTGGTTACTCGTTGTTACTATTAAATGTACGTTAAACCCTAGTAGCAATGAGTGGTAAACGCATAGTGGTAACATAGTATGTCCAATGTACTGTATTGATATGTACTATTTGGGACACAAATGTGTCACAAAATATCCGCCAGGAACGTAACCCATAACTATTATCATAGTTCTTATGGTAATCTTTGTTTCGCTATACGTTGTTTTGTTACAAGTCGCATTTCTCAGGAACGCATCTCCGACATATAGCGGGGTATTACTGTACTGAATCGACGTGTGCAAATCACCCACGGGGCTCACAATGAGAATTTGTAAAGTAAGATCAAAACTTTGAGAGTTTCTGAATACAACAATACACCACACGTCTTGACTGAATCATTTGTTTTCTCATAAAAAATTATTGAAAATGTTACCTTCTTTACGAATAACCCTGTATTATAATTGCATCGATTTCATGTTATTTAAATGAGAATTAATACACCAATTGTATTTTCTTATTTGTACGAAGACTAAATTCAGATTCGAATTGACATAAATATAATTTTGTAATCAGAAAGAAGCATATTTTTAAAGGATGATAAATATAATCTAGCATGGCAATTCCAAGAGTTCTTTAAATATTAACGGGAAATGCATATTAAGAGACAAAATCACGGTCAGTCTCTCTCAGGCTTCTAGCCAGGTCATAGCGGTCTTCATGGCCGACGTTTCGGCGACTAGCTCTGTCACCTTCATCGGTAGCGGAGCATATCCTGGAGACAGATCATCACGTAAGATCTGACGACACCAAGGTACTATATCTAGAGCCAATGATTTTTGGGACCGCATTGTAAAGGAAGCAATTACAATTCGGATGTAAAAGGAAAACGTAAACAGGGACGAGGGCTTCAACCTAAGCAGGGCACGGGACCCGTTAATCACCAGATTAACTCAGAGACGCGCGACGATTGGTTCATCGAACCACCAATCACCAACGAGCAGCCGTACCAAGGCAGATATATAAACCCAGATTTTAAACCACCTCAGCACTCAGGTCCCTGATGATGGCGATAGAGCTAGTCGGCCACGAAGACCGCTATAACCCGGCTAAGAAGCCCGAGAGAAGTCGACCGTGATCATCCACCGGGAAAGTTTTAAACCTTTCTTCACCAAAATCACCTCTGATCTTTCCTTCGTAGCCTCCGATGGCCTTTTCTCCTTTGGTCAGAGGAGGTTGATGGTGCTGCTGCTGCTTTGCCATCCTTGCGATCGCCGCTTGGAGTTCTTTAGCGCCAGGAGAACCAGGGATCCCGTCCCTCACCCTACCACTACAAATGGCACATATTAAATCAATTAAAACACTCTCTCAATTTATAAATAACTAGCGTAATGCCCATTGAAATATCAACGGAAGAATTACAGATAGATAGATAGATTATTATTATTATCATTTAAAATAATTAATGGCACACTTTTACATATGAATGCAAACATTTCCAGACAAACAAAAAGCACATTTAAATAATATAGTTATATAAACGATTAAAAATTAAGTAAAACATTACCTTACGTTAGCATTCCTGTTGGTTATGGCACAGATCAGGAAGGAAGAAAAGAAGAAAAATAAAGTCTTAATTGTCAATACAAAGATGCAAATATAAAATAAAGCGCTTATAATAATAGAAGATTAAATTGCTTAAGGTGCGTTCATACAAGTTACGCAAGTTAAATACAGGCGGCGCTCGATTTATGCCAAAGATACGTTCTGAGGATTATGGCGTAAATTGAAAGTAATTTTCCAGCAGTATTTGATCATTTACAGTGGCGGCTTCTACCATGGGGATAAGTGGGATTCATCCCTCCCAGAACTTTTTAAACCTCCCTAAAAATCTTTCTTTATGGCGATGTAATGTCAGTAGTTAATTTATTCCTGTACTTAATATTATTCCTCGTATATCTTTAATGCAAATAACGCATCGTAAATTTCTCATGTGCACCAACTTTTAAAACTTTTCTTTAGGTTGCACTGTCCTGTGAAAAAATTCGAAATAGTAATCTGGAGGTTCCAAAATTACGCTCTCTCGCTTACACAAAAATACGACAAAATTTTGTGGCTATCCCCGCCAGTTAAAAGACATAGGAGCCTCCACTGATCGTGTAAACTTAAGAGTTTATCAAATACGCAGTAAAAATAAAGGAAAAGTGCTGAAAAAGTAAATCTAGGCATTATTTTATTAAAATACACGCTGATATTAATAATTTTAACATTTATGCAACATATAAATAAAGCTTGCAATATTCTGGCTGTGCAGCGTACTTGGAACGACCGCATCTGAAGATTTTCCTTGAAACTTCACAATGTAACATTCTAAGGAAGCGATGGCGTACAAACAAGCACGGTGGCGCAAATAGGATGTTATTTGTACGTTCATTGTAAACGGCGTTAAAATGAAAGCACGTAAATCGGATTGGCGTAAATTGAACGTCACCTGTAAGGTCAAAGAAGTTAAAAGTTTGTGCAAGCGTGGGAATACAAAGGATCATCAATGAAACAAAGCATAAATCAATGCTGTTATTAGCCAAAATTTGGATTTTTGTTAGTGGTTTTATTTTTGCATGCATTTGACGTTTTTACGGCACTCTTTGAAATAAATAGGAACTCAAGATAAGATTTCAATACACGAGAACAAGAAAAGGATTCGAGGAAGAAGCAAAAGGTAATTAAAAGCATCAATACACACGTTATATTCATTAGCGATTAAGTTATAAATACTGTAAGGTGAAATGGAATGTTTTACTTACTCTATGCATCACATAGAAGAAAGTACAGTAAGTCCCCGACTTACACTGTTAATTCGTTCCGAAGGTCACAGTGCAAGTTGAAAACCGTGTAAGTCCAACAATGCTTAAATACGATATATTTTATCACATATACGTTCGTTTCAATGGATATTTAAAGCTAAAAAAAGTAGCGCTCATGTGATGAGCGTTTATAGTTTGTTTATGAAGGGCAGTACAGTAACGAGACACAACTTGCACCCACGGGATAACGAATGTAAATGGTGAAAGCGACGCTGTCAGCTGTGCGTCATTGTACTTAATTTTTTCCTCAAAAACTGCTCGTAAGGCAAAAACTCGTAAAACGAAAATTAACTTCCCAATACATCCCATGTTATAAATTTTATAAACAATAGTTACATCATTAAAGTTGGGATGCCGTGACGTTCTGCACATTCGAGAAGATTCGGGAACCGACGAAAGCCGAGAATAGGCGCCGGGAAAAATGATCGGTTAGCGAGACGAAGGAGATCGTATTACAAGCGAAAATTGGCCCGTAAATTGAAAAACGGGTATTAATTTGTGCATCTCGTACAGGTGAAAATTCATAAACCGATTGATCATATACCGAGGGATTACTGTACTAGTAACGCCATCTATTGAGCAGAAGTTGAACTAATGATCAAGCGCCCTGATAAGTTACGTCATGTAACTACGGATGCACGTAACTCGGACCTATCTAAGTTGGGGACTTACTGTATTGCATTCGCGAAAAGAACGTAATTTGGGATTTCAACATAAATGCACGTTTTGAGCTCCCCCTGAGTACGTCAACGCTAATTTCTCCATCGTGTCCCTCTGTTATAGGAACATTGTGGTTGCTCTAATTCTGAAACCACTAATCAGAACAGCGCAAAACTTTATACTGTATTTACCTGAATATAACACTTCTCTGAATATAAGACAACCCCCCCTTTTTTAAACTCCGTAAGTATTTAAACCAGTAATTTTGACAAATTTACTATCCGATTATGTTCGTTTATTACAATTTTTGTATTCAAATCATACCATATCTGCCCGAATACAAGCCGATGTTTTTTGCCAAAATCTATCATGAAAAAATCATCCCTCGGCTTAAATGCGAGTCCGAGGAAAATTTGGATTATGGTTGAATCCCATAGTCACCCATAGATGGCAGCACGTCCATCACTGCAGTCGCATTCAAACGATAGTACTATATTTTTCGTGAAGTAAATATTTGACCTACGATGAATATTAATGAATAAATAATAAAGGCTAGAATATTGAATTTAGCACTACCTGTGCTTAGTTAACGTTTAAGGCTGGGTTTTTCACATTATTTGAGTGGTCACATGATTTGCGTACATTGACTACGCAGACGATTACACAAAATGCGTTGACAGCTTCGGATGCTCAACTGTTTGAATTTCGGTAAGTAAAGAGGCATTGAAGGTATGAGTAGGGGCTTGAACTGCAAAACTCAGCTGATAATGAACAGTAAAACTTTACATGGAACATGTATAATTATAAAAATGCAATTTCTTAATGCAATGTAAACGCTAATTTCATAGGAAATAGACTTGGATGAAAAATTATCCTGGCGAGATCGCTATTACCATATTTGACCTTTTGTGAAAATGAAGACGAATGAAATTATTGCCACTGAATGTGGAACATTATTCAACAACGCAAAATTATTAATTGGAGTAATATTTCAAAATGTTGACAACTAAACCATTTCCCATGCATTTCTTCGATCTCGAATAATGTATTCTAAGCCATGCATGAAAGCCCAGCAAAAACTTCAGCATAAAATCTACGAAATTTACGTTTTTGCCAAAAAATTGTGGAAATTTTTGGAGGGGTGAGCTTAAATCCGGGGTCGGCTTCTATTCGGGCAAATATGGTAATTACATTTATTAAAATTGCTGGCACGACCAGACTGTTTCCTGCTGCGGGAGAACTGGCTCCCGGCAGCGCATAACGGAACCAGTGTCGCCGTACTCGAGTCAATTATCTATGAAAGCATGCCACAAAAATCTTTTTTCGGGACCTCTGAAATTTCATACGTAGTGTTGAAAAATATGTCAAGTTGAAGTAAGTTATTTTGAAATACTTATACAGGATAACTGACAAGGGATTCTAAAAAATTACGTCAATTGCAAACATACGTAATTATGAAGTACGTTGTAATAAGATTTCACTGTATATTACTGCGTATTAGAGTGCAATTGTAAAGAACTGTTGCGTTTTAAAGTTTAACAAGCCGTGAATCAGAAGATGTAATGGAATTATAATGTTGAATGTGGAAATATTGGCTTTGAAACATTATATATATATATATTTCATTAGGTAATATTAATTAACAGACTTACGGATACAGGCAATCTTCGCTGTCCGTGGCCATTTCAGAATGATCAGACTCTTCGCTTTGTCCGGTAGAGTTCAGGCTGGAAAACCCAGTGCCAGGAAGAGCTCCGTAAAGATGTTTCGGTACGTCACTGCTGTAAATGCAATCAGAAAATTACAATAATTTGGGTAAAGAACTCGATCCTGCGACTAAAAATCCCAGTATTGTTGCCAAGACTGCTTTGTGCATTGTTGGAATAATGACAAAATTTAAAAAAACTACGTTTGCAAAATGAAAAGATATGTTTCATTTATTTAGAAATGTAAACTTAAAATTTGTAACGTAATTGTACTAGCATAATTGCATGTCAAAAATTATATATATGCATGGCTAATATATTAAATAAATTAAAATGTAAATGAAAAAGTAATGAAACAGACTATTATTTGCACAAAAAAGTAAACAATAAATATAAAATTCACAACATTGAACGTTACACAAAGTAAACATGATTTTAGGCATGACAAATTTACATGGAAAACAAATATTAATGAATATTTATTTGTAAACATTACGCTAAGAAACTTTTATATGCCAAAGACTATTTCAACTTTCTAGTATTACATACTTTGAGAATTTAATTTTTTTTTAATTATTGTGTATTAAAAATGCTTTTTCCTTCAAATAAATTTAAAGGTTCTATTTTTCTGTTTACAGTCAAAGATTTAAAAACTTATTCGTTTTTGGCAGAAAATATAATCAATATATTTAATGAGGTTTTAATATGTGTATCTGAAACAAAACACAGTTTACAGCATATCTCTACGACAAACGGTTTTTGAGATAAAGTGGTTGACGGAAGCATCTAAAATTACATATAAAACAAATTAAAAAAAATTTTTTTTAGGGAATACACTTTTATGTGAATTAAAATGCACTCAAAAGCAAAAAATATTTTTTTTTCTAGATAAATATCGTTATTGAAAAATTTGTACCTATGCGCTTCATAAAAGTGGACGGCTTATTGTGGGAAATGATACTGGTATAATAGATGAACTTAGTTGATTGATAAAAAAGCCATCCACTTTTATGAAGTATACAAATTTTTCAATAACGATATTTATCTACGAAAAAAATTATTTTTTGCTTTTCAGTGTATTTTAATTCACATAATAAAAGTGCATTCCCTAAAACATTTTTTTTGTTTTATTTTTTACTTTTTAGGCGCGTTTCGCTTACAGCGTGAGCGCCTATTATCGTCGGTCGGTCCGTCTGTCCATCCATCCGTCCGCATGTTCGTTCTCGGCTTCTACAGAACGGATTTTCATGAAATTTGATATTAAGGACTTACAATCAAATATAATAAGTAAATCGCAAAAATGAACCACGTACGCCAATCAGGGGTACCACTACTGAAGACAAAAAATTAAATTTTCGTCATATCTCGTCAAGTATTGCTCATATCAAAATATTTATCAAATAAAAGTTGTAGAACTGGTAAAAAAGAGTATTTCCTTTCCTATATATTTTTATCGTAGGAGTAGCTGTTATCGAGAAAATCAAACAAGAATGTCTTATATCGAGTTGAACTTGGAAAATTTCTTGCATGGTTACTTCATTGTTGCTAACATAAACAATCTCACAAACAAACGTGTAATTTCCTTATGTGTACATGCAATATTTTTAAATAGGAAGAAAATGGATTATTTATGATGAAGAAAAGAACTTTAAAATGCAATTTCCCTTACATACAGGTATATAATTTCTTTCTAACACTCCATTGCACGAAACGCGCCCATTTATGATACGTTGTACACTTTCCTAACTTGTTAGTCTTTTTATTAAAATTATCAATTTTATTATTGATAAATATTCTTTAATAAAAAATAGCCAAAATTCGATTTGTTTTGAAAATTTTCAATTTAGAAAGAAGTGAGTTGGCAACCCTGAATGTTGGTGACAAACAAGATCCCCTAAATGTTGGTGACAAACAAGATCCAAGTGAAAATCAATAAAAGTGTGTAATAACTGGTGTAATGGCCGTCAGAAATGACGGGAGGAAAGATACGATCGTTCAGACTATTTAGGGAGATCACATTAACGTCAGAAAAACTCCCCCTCCTCCTTTTTAGGGTTAAACGTAAGAAGACACTCTGTAGTCTCAATTTCACTCTAAATAAAGACGTTTGTCTGTCTGTCCGTCTGTCTCTTTCCACTCTCTCTCCCCCCCCCTCCCTCTCTCTCGTATTAAAAGCATTCAAAGCACGTTTACACACCCACAATAAGGAATGAAATAACGATATGATATCGAGGTCTAACAATATAATTGGTAGCCAAGGCAACATCCCGTTAAAATAGCAAGATTTCCACAAAATATGTAAAATAAACCTTTAACATGAGTGGTTTTGAATTGTATGGCGGAAAAAGATGAACAGAATAAGAAACGTGATTTTTTCTTCAAAATGGTTCAGATCCGAAGATCGTAGGTTAATTCCTTCTAATTTTAATTTCCAAAAAAATAAAAGCCTGCATGTCCTGATAGATGGCGCTACTGTATTCTCCAGGCAGACAAAAACTGCGTATTATTACTATTATAGATCCTATGTGAGCAAGTTGTTTATTGCGGGAGTTCTCCCTTAATTGTAAGATGTCCGTTAGCTAATTAGATCTTGACCTTTCTTAAAATTCGTTGTATGTTTGCACATTTTATGTTCTAATGTCTGTCGCATGTGTGGCTTTGATTTGAGGCAATATAATTTCGTATTTTCCCCATCGTATTTGTCCAAAAACATATAACTGTGCCAAACTTCAAACTAATCTGAAATCGTATTAAAAGCACATTTACACACACATAATAAGGACTGAAATAACGATATGATATCGAGGTCTAACAATATAACTGGTAGCCAAGGTAACGTCCCGTTAAAAATGGCAAGATTTCCACAAACTGCGTGAATTAAACATTTAAATTGATTGATTTTGAACCGTAGGTGGAAAAAAGATGAAAAGAATAAGAAACTTTATAAAATGTTTTCTCCAAAATGGTTTATATCCGAAGAGTGTAGGTCAATTCATTCAAATTTTAATCTAAACAAGTTAGGAAAGTGTACAACGTATCACAAATGGACGCCTTTCGTGCAATGGAGTATTAGAAAGAAATTATATACCTGTATGTGAGGGAAATTGCATTTTCAAGTTCTTTTCTTCATCATAAATAATCCATTTTCTTCCTGTTCAAAAGTATTACATGCAAACGTAAGAAAATTAAACGTTTGCTTGTGAGATTGTTTATGTTAGCAACGATGAAGAAGTAACCTTGCAAGAAAATTACCAAGTTCAACTCAATGACTTTCTTGTTCGATTTTATGGATAACGGCTACCCCTACGATAAAAATGTATAGGAAAGGAAATACTCTTCTTTACCAGTTCTACAACTTTTATTTGAAAAATATTTTGATATGAGCAATACTTTACGAGATATGACGGAAAGTTGATTTTTAGTCACCAGTAAAGTGGTACCCCTGATCGGCTTACGTGATTCATTTTTGCGATTTTCTTATTATATTTTATTGTAAGTCCTTAATATCAAATTTCATGAAAATCCGTTTGGTAGAAGCCGAGAACGAACATGCAGACGGACAATAATAGGCACTCACGCTGGAACCAAAATGCGCCTGTGTTATCTTATGGGAAATGGAAATTATACCCTGGAGTCGAACCCAGGTCTTTGATCTCGAATTCCATACATTAAAACGTTTTGTCATTATATCATAATGCTATCCTGAAAATTTCATCAAATTCAGTTCATTCGTTTGCGAGATATTAAGCTTCAAAGAGCGCTACACACAACGTTTGCTACAGACTAAGGCTTTTATTTATATGACTAGACGAATGAGCCCGTTTAAAACGGCCTTTGAAAACAAACAATATAAAAATAAAACCAACAAAATAAATGATAAAATTATAATATTTGAATAAGATTGGAAAGGGCTACAAATGAAAACAAAGGAATAGTTTGAAAAAATTAAGAGGAAAACAATATTATACCTCAATAACATTATTTTAGCTATTCAGTAGCTCTCTTATAACGACGTTCCTTGTAAATACTCTTTCGTTTAACATCAATTGCCCTTGATTATCTTTATCCTTAATCCAAAATTTCAAATTATGTTCGTCACGTGTTCTAGTCATGGCTGCATACAGCTGTCCATGTGAAAAAACTGCATCTGGCAAATGTAATTCATAATATCTGTTCTATTCAGATAATGCGAAGCTACAGCGCAAACAACTTCCTTTAATATGCAGAAAGACTTCAATAAGACAACGAAGGCACGTTAAAACATTGTCGAATTATTTCAAACATTAGCATGTTTTAAAATACGTAATTTACCGCATCTATCCATCCAATTTACGTAAATGAATATAGGTTTATGAGCATATATGGCTTGAAACAACAATGCCCGTTTCCAAGGCGATCATTGATGAAGATGAACGATTTTTCTTACATCGGCGAATTTAAATGTAAAATTTGCTAAAGTTTTTTTACCTTTAGGTGAGAAAAGACGAACAAATTTAAATGGCCCGTTTATTTTCCTTTAAAATGGTCCTAATTTGAAGGTCGTAGGTCTATTCTTTCTAATTTTAATTTCCAAAAGAGTAAAACTCTGCACGTTGAAAATTAAATTTTAGCGTGTAAACTTATGGGCCGAGATATGAGATTAATGTGGAATGCAAAACACTCTCCTGGCATCGAACCAAGGACTTTTTGAAAAATTATTTTTATAGCATTGGGTTTTCGAACGTATTCATAGCAATCCTACCGAATCTGGCCGGACTGGCTGGAGAAATGGCCGAGATATGTCGAGATATTTAGCGTTACGCAAAAAATGATGACCAAGAGATTTAGCCTTTTATAGTTGTTGATTTACCTGTAAGAACTCCTGTACCCCGCGCTGGGAATGGTCTCCATCCCTTGCTTAGCGCTGACTCTGCACGTCTGCATGGAAGAAGCCGACAGAGTGGCCGTAGTGGACAGCTGTGCAAAGGTAGACGAGGAACCGTGGAGGGAAGAGCCGGAAGGCATCCTGTGCAGCGGAGACGGAGAGGGGGAGTTCGAACTGCGAGACGCGGACCTCACCGTTTCAAACACCTTGCGGTAATGAGGACTGGAAAGGAATTACAAAAGATGACATTCAAATTAAGAGGCTATGTCAATCGGTAAACGTATACTAGTGAAGGTGTGCTTGCATTCTGCAAGCATTTTCTCTCACCCTAAAGTAAAGAGTATGAGCCGACAAATAATTTTTAAACGCAACAGTTTGAATCTTCTTGCCGGTTTACGTGTTTTTCCTTATTGTCAATATTGGGGTATAAACAACCCCAAAAATTTATAATTATGAAACTTTTATAGGTTTTCAGCATTTGTTACGAATACCTCATATTTATGCAAAATTTCATCAATGTAGCACCTCTAGAAGTGCATTTATATGAATTTCATTGTTTAAATTTTATTAATTTTTAACAGCCACAGCAATAAATATTTCTAAAATTTTCAATGTTATTTACCACCGGGACATTATTTCCTAACCCTGTTAAAATTTGCAGCTTCCTGGGTCTTAAGAAAGTACATAAACATTAGTCAAATTTTTAAACATTTCAGAATTTATTACGACTGAACGAATAAAAATTTTCAAATTTCTATATTCCGTTTTCATTATTTGGCAAATTCTACCTCTTGAAAAAATTTCAGCTTCATAGCGCATTTAGAAGTACCTAAACCATGAAATGGAAGTAAAATTGTTTATAATTTTTAACGGCCAAGAAAATAAACATTGCTGCAATTTTGCAATTATTCCTGCAATTATTTTTTTCTATTCACCTGTGCATTAAATTTCAGCTCTCCAACTATTACAGTTTGGGCCAGACATTAGTATCCTCCTATATCCTGTATATCATTCTATAAGCACTCTTCTTACATATCCTATATCGTATATCCTCCTCTGTAAGAAGAGTGCTTATAGAATGATACCTGGCCCTCCTATAACGCGAGGGATACGTTCTGGTAAAGCACCATGTAATTTGAATCCGCGTTATGTGAATTCTCGTTTTACATAGTGAAATGGGGGTTGCGTTCCATGCTCTTTCAAACCTCCTCATCCAGGACAAAAATTCCAAAACCTATCTCTCTAATTCACGTTCACGTAATAAGGCAGTCTCATCTGCGTTAAAAACCTGCTGTGGGTTATATCCTTCTTCTCTCAAAATAGCCTTAAACTCTTCCGGGAAGTTTGAAACTGCTTTTTATGAAAAAATCAATGCAAGCTGCGAGCAACATATATTATTTAACATACCTCGACCGGCTCGTATGAAGACAGAGTCAGAACTTGACATGATATTCACATAAACTATCTTGCTCGGTGGCAAGGCGAGAAGTGTTATTCCAACTGATCAGATTATTACACAATGCAACATTGTATTGATCTTTAAAGTGAGTCAAAACTATATACACAAAGTTTTAGTAAACACTCTAGCACATAACTCATTTGGTGGTAATGTCAGAACTGTTATTCCAACTGACCAGATTATTACACAATGCGACATTGAGACCTGCTTTATACATTGTATCGATCGTTAAAGTGAGAATCAAAACTATATAAACACTCTCACACATGTCTTGCTTGGCGGAAAGGCGAGAACTGTCTCGATACTGCTATTAACCAAATGAAAAATTAAAGCGATCTTTTCACAAAAAAACATGGGTGCGTATTATACATGGTGATGAGACAATTTTCGCATTTCACTCATAAAAACACGGGTGCGTATTATATATGGCGCATATTATAATCGGAAAATTACGGTATACCGGTTAGTGATGGTTGCACACGTCCGGTTGCGTTAACAAACAATTGTTCCAAACTTTGACCACATTTGCAAACAAAACCAGGCGCATCCTAGCCGTTGAATACCAGTAATAATTTCAGTGTACAGGTAGGCCTCGATTTACGACGCTTTATTATACGCCGTTTCACATTAACGCCCTTTTAAAATTATAAAGAAAAAATCAAAAAAAAATTTTTTAAATACATGGTGATTCAAAAGTAGCTTGACAACTTTGAATGAATGTATATTTTTATTAATAGGCGTAACTTACTATTTTAAAACATGAGATTGCAGCAAAACAGAATCACTTATGGTGGTGGTATATAGAATTACGACTGGCAGGCTTGATGCGTTCTGCTTTTGAAAATGCAAGCGTAAACGCAGCAGAGGAAATAGGTACCTATGCGACGGTAGTGTCAGCGTCATTTACTTACTTCTCGTCCGCTAATGTGCACGTGTTGTGAGCTGTGCCTTAAATTTTAATACTTTCTTGTGTTCATTAGTGCCTTATTACTTTAAATAAATTGTGCACCCATGTCTTCTAAGCGGAGTGGTGAATCTGTGCCTGCACATGTTAAAAAAAAGTCGCAAATCTCTAAAGATTGAAGTGAAATTGGACGTTATTCGTCGTATGGAATCTGGTGAGCGGCGTTCAGAGGTGTGCAAGGCCTTAAACTTAGCACCTTCTACTGTTACGACCATTATGAATAATGCTGAGAAAATCAAGCGATCACATACAGCAATTGTTAATGTAAGTGTTTCTAGAACAACTTATTCAAGGAGTGAGATAATGGAGAAGATGGAGAAGTTATTAGTGCTGTGGATAGACGATTTAAACCAAAATAACATTCCTGCAACACAGGCAGTGGTTATGGATAAGGCTAGAAGCTTGTCCAAAGAAATTAATGAGGAATTGGGAGGTACTGAATCATTTTCGGCTAGCAGGGGCTGGTTTTTCCGGTTCCAAAACCGGACCAGAATTCACAATGTGAAAATTACTGGTGAGGCGGCTAGCGCCGACATTGCAGGTGCTGAGGAACATCCGCTCATATTCCAAAAGTTAGTGGACGGAGGCAGCTACGCCCCTGACTTGGTCTTTAATGTTGATGAAGCGGGGCTATACTGGAAGAAGATGCCTGGTAGGACGTACATAGCCTGTGAAGAGAGGTCTGCCCCTGGTTTTAAGGCTGCAAAAGATCGACTTCTGGGTGGTAATGCATCAGGCACATTTAAGTTAAAGCCGATGTTAATGTACCATTCCGAGAATCCATGTGTTATGAAGGGCATTGTGAAGACTCGACTTCCTGTTTTCTGGCGCTCTAATAAGAAGGCGTGGGTGACCCAAACCCTTTTTAGTGAATGGGTGAATGGTACACTTCGTACTTTTGTCCAGAGGTGGCCCAATTTTGTGCAGCAAACAACCTGCCCAACAACGTTGTTTTAGTCCTCGACAATGCTCCAGGTCATCCAGCCAACCTTGAAGATATTCCTAACGACGTTCTGAATGTGAAGGTCATTTCTTTGCCACCCAACACCACCTCACTGTTGCAGCCAATGGATCAGGGCGTTATTGCGACCTTCAAGGCGTACTATTTACGTACGACCTTCAAAGGGATTGTTGAGGCAGTACAGGCATCTGACTCAGTGACTGTGAGGGACTACTGGAGGTGCTACAGCATCCTTAAGGCCATTAGTAACATTGCTACAGCGTGGAAAGAAGTGTCACAATCATGCATGAATGGCGTTTGGAGGAAATTGTGGCCTGATGCGATGTCTTACTTTCTTGAGTTTGAGCCAATTTCAGCAGTGGTTGAAGATGTCACTCGGATGGCTGAGGATGTTGGCCTTGACAAGGTTGACATTGATGATGTCAGTGAGTTGCTACAAAGCCATGGTGAGCCTCTTCCAAAGGAGGACTTAGAGGCGCTGGCTGAACAACAGACTAAACAGAACTCTAAGGAGGAATGGGAAGAGCAGGAGATTGTACCAATTAGAAGCCTCACCACAAAGACACTTCAATCAGCTTTGGCACAAATACAAACAGGCTGTGAAACTCTATGTGATAATGACCCAGACTGGGAACGCAGCTCTTCCATCCAAAGAGCTGTTGCTAACATATTGAAGCCCTACTATAATATGTTAGAAGAGAGGAAGAGAAATACTCAGCAGACGTCATTACTGCAGTTCTTTTCCAAGGACAAAGGACCTGCAGAACAACTCGACCCAGACGACCTTCCACCAGGCCCATCCCATTAATCCACCACCACTGTCAAAGAACATAACAAAGGGGGCAGACAGTGGCGTTACTACATACACCAAAGATGGCTCTACAGAACCGATGTAGTAAGTTAAATTTTTATTTTATTACTTAGATTTTATCTAAAAATATTATTTATATCTCACAATTACAAAATAAAAACAAATATTTAAATAAAAAGCATTTATATTAATTCTTATGGTTCAATTTTCTTAGTGAAGGAACCTATCTCATTTAAATACATTATAATTATTCCTCGATTTACGCCGCTTCAGCTAACGACCCTGAGGTGGTGGAACGTAACCCCGGCGTAAATCGGGGTCTACCTGTATAATGAATTTAAAGTCTCAGTTTTTAATGTTTTCTTAGTTTAAATTTTTCTTTTTTTTTGTTATGAATAAATTCGATTTTTATTTTGTTAATAGAATAATAACCTCTCATATTGTGGGTAACATTACAAATTATAACAGACTGACTTGATTAATTAATAACAAAACAATATAGGCTGCATGGCAACTCATGCTATGATTAAGCGTTAAAATCACAAAAAATACGCACTTTTACATATTTTTAAAATTTTAAAGGGCGAAAATGCAATTAAAGACCGCTACAATAAAATAATTTAGAACTTCGTTCGTCTTTTAGTTTTTGTTTGAAGTTTCTAAGTTAATATTTAGGTATTTTAATGAGCGAAAGAAAATATGTCTGCACAGACAGAATTGGAAAACTATATGAGAGATACATTTGACTTTTCTTTCAATTTTACTATATAACGCCATCTTTGGTGCATCTTCTCGGTGTTAGGATTCCCAGGGGAAAAAGATTCGGACAAAAGGTTCCGTGGCCTCACGAAGTTTGATGACCACCGCTCTAGAGACTTGATATCTGACATGTTTTATAGGTTTTCAGCCGACATCCAATGGGAACTATATGACATCATTAAAATACCAATTTTTAGAGGTTGTGTTTTTACCTCATTAATATTGAAAGTAGGCTGAAAGATATTTACTTTCTCCATACACTTCATTAATTTATTCGTAAATTTCCAGTATACAGCACCACCACCATGTAGCAGTGAATTCTGTAAACATATTCAAACCATAATTTACGGCAGTAAGAACGACGTGTCTTCTTTTACGATAGGAAATAATAATTTTGCCTTATATGCTATTCGTAATAATTTAAATATCTATACCCAAAATATGGAGAAAGTCATGTGTTGGCCATTTTATATTAAACTTACACCAGAGGCAGATCCAAGGGAGGGGGGGGGGGGCGATCGCCCCCCTTCCTTGGATAACCCCATTGTGTTCCACTAGGTGCTTTCTTAAATTCATTCCGCTCAAAAATCCTCAATTATACGCTGCAGATTAGCTCTGTATAGCAAGGGAAAGAAGGATTCTGATAGGGATAGGGATTTTCTGGATCTGCCCTTGACTTACACTCTCCCTTGCACCTCAGGGATGTGTATTCCGGAGTCGGTGCTCAGCATAGAGTTCATGGACTCCAACTCGAACGCGATAGACTCTCCAAAGGCATTGACGAATCCCGGTTGCATCGGAAGCGGAGGCGCCAAGTAGCGCCCCGTGAGCACGGAGGGAAGCTCTTTCTGTCTCACCTTGCGCAAGTTCTCCTGCGCCTCTCTCAGAAGACATTCCACCTCCCCGTACCTCTCCTGCACAAAAGGATACGCAACGCATTAAACGCTGTCACTGAGGGCCAAACAAGGAGGTCCAAACAAAAGGTCTTAAGAGGTTAACAACACATACAGGGTGATTCAGAAGGAAATGCCCTAACTGAAGGAGCTAATAGCATAGGTCATTTGGAGTAAAAAAGTTCACATAAACATGGGTCCAATTCTGAAAGAACTGTTTGAATCTTAAAATGGGTACAGAGTTTTCAGTGGTAAAAAATAAAAACATTAAAAAATACATATTTGGTGAAGTGTTTACTCATTAAAATACGGTTCATGTTACAGTACGCCCTCAAAAACACAACCCTTCACTTCAATGTACTTTGCAGCTCGTGCGTGAATCGTATGTGCTGATCGTCTGAGTCAGGGGTGGGCAAACCGTGGCCCGCGGGCCATATGTGGCCCTCGAGAGCGTTTAACGTGGCCCGCGAAGCTTTGGTGAAAAAGCAATCTGTAAAATTTAACACAATTTTATATTACTTTTGGTAAAATTATGACAATAAAACCTTTAGTTTTGAAAATTTAGCCCTGCAATCCTTGTTTGCGCTTGTTTTTCACTTATGTATGATGCCTAATAATCTAAGCAATTTCCGATTTAAACTCTAATCTGGCCCGCCTAAGCATCGACATCTGAAGAATTCGCAAACACAGATGCCATGCAGAAAAGTCTAAGTTCATCATGACAGTCCTTTATGAGGAATGCAGCATTCAAAATGCAAGACGTCAATGCGTCTCGTGTTTGCACTTTCATCTGGTACACCAAGCCTTTCATCCACCCCCAAAGACAATAATCTAAAAGGTTTAGGTCCAGAAACCTACGAGGTCAATTCTGTGGACTACCACGACCGATGCAACGGCCAGGAAAACAGAATTGGACCCATGTTTACACGAACTTTTCACTCCAAATAACCGCTGCCATTAGCTCCTGCAGTTATGACGTTTCCTCGTGAATCACCCAGTAAAGGACCGTCGGGAGAGACATAAATGCTTACCTTGACATCAGCAAGCTCTGTCGTCAACCTGTCCTGCGTTTCCCTCAGAATCATCACCAATTTAGAAAGCCCTCCGTTTTCATCCTGCAGCTGATTTAAGACGGAAGAAGGGAATTTGAATTAACCGTCGTAAACCACACCGAGAGCAGAAATTTGTTAGCTTACCAAATGCTGAAACAGGTAAACTAATACACGAATAGCAGAAAACATATCTTGTTCATCAAGCGTTCGTTAGGAGTGAAGAAAGAGTCTTTAACATCTCCTCCGCTCGTCTGTCTCACCTAAAATCCCAGAAACGACTCAACGGACTTCGATACAATTTTAAATTAAAATTCACCGTTCAAATACAATCTTTGGCTCTATCGCTCGATTAGAATCATTCGTTACAGCAGACGATTAAAGTTTTGGAATGACAAATATGGTTTTTTCAAACATTTCCACGAGAATTCCACGAAATATTTTCGAAATACAGGCGACCCTCGATTTACGCCAAAGATATGTTCTGAGGATTATGGCGTAAATCAAAAGTAATTTTCCAGCAGTATTTGATCATTTACAGTGGCGGCTTCTACCATGGGGATAAGTGGGATTCATCCCTCCCAGAACTTTTTAAACCTCTCTAAAAATCTTTCTTTATGGCGATGTAATGTCAGTAGTTAATTTATTCCTGTACTTAATATTGTTCCTTGTATATCTTTAATGCAAATAACGCGTCATAAATTTCTCATGTGCACCAACTTTTAAAACTCTTCTTTAGGTTGCACTGTCCTGTGAAAAAATTCTAAATAGTAATCTGGAGGTTCCAAAATTACGCTCGTGCGCATACACAAAATTACGACAAAATTTTGTGGTTATCCCCGCCAGTTAAAAGACATAGGAGCCTCCGCTGATCGTATAAACTTAAGAGTTTATCAAATACGCAGTAAAAATAAAGGAAAAGTGCTGAAAAAGTAAATCTAGGCATTATTTTATTAAAATACACGCAGATATTAAAAAATTTCACATTTATGCAACATATAAATAAAGCTTGCAATATTCTGGCTGTGCAGTGTACTTGGAACGACTGCATCTGAAGATTTACCTTGAAACTTCACAATGTATCATTCTAAGGAAGCGATGGTGAAAATAGGATGTTATTTGTACGTTCATTATAAACGGCGTTAAAATGAAAGTGCGTAAATCTGATTGGCATAAAATGAGCGTCACCTGTATTACCGCAAAATTATTGCTGAAAAATGAGCTTTAACCAAACTTTTTCCGCTGAAATATTTCATCGATTATAACCTCGAAAAGAGACCTTTAAATCTGAACGACATTCTTAAAAACCTTTCGTAATATAACTTTCCAAAATAGGTTTCACTAAATTTTTCACTAAAGCCTAATTAACTTTATAAATATTTAAAGTATTCCGTTATTGTAATTCAGGAAAAGTTTAAAGCGAATAATAATGAGAAGGATTTAATGAACGCAAATGCGATAACCACAATTATATGCTTTACTATGAAAAATATAAACAAATATATAAAAACAGATAACAACTATTCACAAATACATAGTTACAAACATTTTAAGATGAATAAAACGTTCACAAGTGTCGGTTTCTGCTATTTAATATATTTCCTCATGTTTCCTTATACTGGAAATGAGTAAATATATTTATTGTATGAGTTTAAGTGACGTCAATTGCAATTTCCGTCGAGACCTTCAGGAAAATTATTCACTTGTTTATTTTTCAACTCACCCGACTGATCTCAGCTTCGGCTGTCGCCAGCTTCTCCAAGAGAATATCCACTTCGTCCTTCTGTCTTTGGCCTTCGTTCCTAACTCTGTCCAGTTCTTCCGAAAGTATGCGACTCTCTTCGCTTACGCTGGCTGCAAAGCAAAGCAAATACATATATTACCGTAAACACCCGTGTATAACACGCTGGGAGGTTTTCCACCTCATAGTGACTCTAACATATTAGAGATGAAATTAACGCTAAGCAATAATTGATCAAGAACTTTCATGTTTGTAATTTTCTTTGTTTCTTTTCATATCAACTTGTGTGTCCTTTCTTTTCACTCTCTCATATACGAGGTATATTGAGAAAGTATTGTAATCACGAAAAAATTTGACCTCGAAATTTTGATGGAAATATATGTTTCAGGTGTACCAGAGTCCAAAAAAGTAGTTTTTTGCAATGCCGTCTGTCTGTCTGTTACTGGCTCTAGAGCCTAGACGGTAGAGCAAAAATGAATGAAATCTCGTACTTGGGCATTTTACCATACCGAGCAGAGTATATGAGGAAATGGTTGACATTGCTCAATAATTAAGGGAAGTTTATTGTACGCATTTTTAACAACAATTTGATTTTCTTGAAAACGGCTATAACGATTTTGATCAAATTTTGTACAGTTACTTGAGTTTGCGTCTGAAATAATACTACATATTTCATTTTTCTCAAAGAATGAATATAAGGCTAGTTTATTCTTGGGCAACTTTAACAACGATTGGATTTTCCAAAAAATGGCTGATACGATTTTCATCAAATTTCATATACTTATTTAAGTTGATGTTTATAACAATTCTACATGGTTCGTATTTTTCAAAAGATAACTATACTATTTTTCCTGTCTTATGGCGCATGACCTTGAGTGCACTGGCGAAAGTGCTACTGTTGCAGCCAATCAGACACCAGTGACACGCAATGCAGGGGGGGGGAGGGGGGGAAGCCAGTGTCTCTTCGACTGCTGTGGTGTTCACTTAGCTCTCCGCTCGACCGTGTTGCCAGTTATACAGCTATTTTACCTCACTGAAAAAGGCTAAATAGCGACCGCAATTTCTCGCTGTCCAAAAACTACCCCGCATGCATTTGTAGCAACGCTGTTTGGTAGCTAGGGTCATTCGGAGAGCTGCAAGCAGTGGTGGAAGGGGAAAACCCTCTCATTAGCCATTCGCTCTTCCAAGGTCATGCTCCATAAGACGGGAAAAATAATATAAACGATGCATTAGTACTATATGAGAAAGTTGGTACAATGTATGTTGTACCGATTTTTACTTTCTCATACGAAGTATATTGAGAAAGTATTGTTTTCGCGAAAAAATTCTACCTTGAGATTTTTACGGAAATATACGTTTTAGGAGTCGCTGAATCCGAAAAAGTGGTTTTCACAATGCCGTCTGTCTGTCTGTTACTGGCACTGGAGCCTAGATGATCGAACGAAAATGAATAAAATCTCGTACTTAGGCATTTTATCATACTGAGCAGAGTATACATAGAAATGGTTGACATTGATCAATAATTAAGAGTAGTTTATTCTACGCATTTTTAACAACAATCCGATTTTCTCGAAAACGGCTCTTAACGATTTTGATCAAATTTCGCACAGTCACTTGAGTTTATGTCTTCAATAATACTGTAATGTTCATATTTCTCAATGAATGAATATAAGACTAGTTTATTCTTGGGCAACTTTAACAACAATACGATTTTCTCAAAAACGGCTCTAACGATTTTGATCAAATTTCGTAAAGTTACTTAAGTATACATCTGCAATAATACTACGTATTTCATTTTTCCAATGAACGAATATAAGGCTAGTTTATTCTTGGGCAACTTTAACAAAAATTGGATTTCCTAAAAACCGGCTCACACGATTTTCATTTTCTGAAGATAACTAAACGATGCATTAATGTATGAGAAAGTTTGTACAATGTTCGTTGTACCGATTTTTTCCTAGATTTTGGTATCGATCAGTTATTTAACCACAAAAACGTTGAGTTACATCGTGAGCAAAGGTAGAAGGACTCAACCATGGCGTCCCCAACTCACCCAACTGTAGCGTGACGCCTTCCACCAGTTTAGCCTCCGCCTCTTCAGCCTTCTGCGTCTCTTTGGCCAAATCGGTCACCTCTTTCCTCAGGCACTTGTTGTCGTCCTCCAGGAACTTGACCTTCCTCTTGAGGCGTTCCACGCTCGCTTGCGCGGTGGCTTTGTCGCTGAACAGTCCGTGAGAACCAGAGTTGACGGGAGGGGGGAAGACGGAGCGGGGAGGGGACAGGGGGGAGTTGAGATCGTGGGGACTTCCTGTAGCGATTTTTAAAAAAAAAGAAAAAATTATTAACTTTTTCAGTTGAAGTTTGAGTTTTTACACGCTAACTATAATAACTAAACAAGTATATATACAAACAAGTAAGGAAAGTAATGCAAAAGCAGGAATTTTATAACAATAAATTAAAAGGTGTTAAAAATATAACTGTTTTAAGGTTTTCGGCCGGAATAGCGGAGCAAACACAGGGTTACGTAATTCCAGAAACACGTAAAGTTCTGTACGAAGTCCTATCACTTAAACACACGAAGGTTAGATAAAAGGAATTGCTTTATTTATTTTGGCTAAGCAAAAGTGCACATAGTGCACATAGTGCACATAGATTTTTTTGTTTACACGTTTAACCCTTTACATGCGCAATATATACGCAAAAGTCTGCCTACTGCCGTGCGCAAAAAATTTCAGTTCGTGTTTTTCTAAAAATTGTCCTCCCAAATGCTTAATCCCCTATAATATATTTTGAAGTTTGTGTTTGTTGGTTTGTTCACGGAACTCCTAAACGATAAAAGCTAGAATAACCGAATTTGGTACGATTCTTCCTTACATCCTAACTTGGTGAATGGCCAAGGTTATGTTTCTGTCCGTCACTTTGATTCGAAATGGCGAACGATTTAATTATCGAATGTCGCGTATTTTGCCGCATCCTGCGACTGAAATACAGTGATGAGTGTAGACTACTTTTAACTTGCACTTTAAAATTACTTAAAATAACGGTACAAACTTGAGACTTGGATACTTCTTTGCGGGAAAGAACAAAGTTTATTTTTATTGAAGACAGATTCCGAATTCTGGTCGAATTCGCGTAGAAATGCATGTGTATTCGTGTTGAAATCTCGATTTCGAATTTTTTCGTGAAAACAATACTTTCTCTATAATACTACATATATTGGAGAAAGTAAAAACTAATTCTGAGGTATCTCTGATAATTATGAATTGGGCCAGGATGCAAGCACACATTAACTAGTATATCATATATATATATATAGGAGGATACAAAATTATGAGGCACTTCCAGATGTGCTAGAAACTTGAAATTTGGTAGGATTATAGGTTTTTAGTCACAACCAAAGGAAAAAATCCGAAACTGGTGAAATTCCTATTTTGAGGGGCTATTTTGGCCCCTTTTTGTCCCATTTTCTGCCCATAAGAAAACATGTGAATTGGTGCAGAGGTTTTTATATTTGCATTTTAAAATAACTTCCCGTCAAGATACGAACTATAGACTTCAACTATCGGATAGGATATAAATTGTAGTTTCTTATTTTTGAAGAGGGAATTCAAATCCGAGTAGAATTAGCGTAAATTTATGGTTTTTATCGCAAAAAAATGGTAATTTCTCTTGGTCTAACAATAGGATTCCTAGGAAACAGGCCTAATGCTTTCATATGGGTAAGCTTTTAATGGGAATCAGAGGCTTATATTTTAATGCCTTTAATGTTAAACTATGCCTAATGAAGGAATTCCGATATTGTAATAATCCCTATTTTTGGGGCTGTTTTGCCCAAGTATTGCTCCATACGACAACAAAAATAATGAGGCAGCTCCATATGACCTAGAGACTTGAAATTTGGCCTGGTTATAAAAATTTTATTGCAACCGAAGATAAAATAAAACTGCGAAAATTCCAAATTGTAAGTGCGGTTTTGCCCTATTTATGACCTATACCAGTGTGAAAAAGATACGGCAGTTCTTAATGAGATATAAACATGAAATTTGGCAGAATTATGGGTTTTTAGTTACAACAGAAAGAAGAAATCCGATATCGTGAATATTCGAAATCTTAGCGACTGTATTGCCACATAATTGTCTTATGCAATGAATAAAACTATAATGCACTTCTAAATGAGCTACAAAGTTGAAATTTGATACGGATATATGATTTTGTACAAAATTTATTGGGAATAATTTGAAATTGTAAAAATGCTAAATTCTAAAAATGCTTGCAGAATACATATATATACTAGTTAACGTGTGCTTGCATTCTGCAAGCAATTTTAAAATTTAGCATTTTTACAATCTCAAATTATTCCCAATCGATTTTGTATATATATGTGTATGTATGTATGTATGTATGTGTATATATATATATATATATATGTGTGTGTGTGTGTGTAAGAAGAGTCCATATATTATAGATATATATATATATCATGTATAAGAAGCGTCTATATATTATTTATATATATATATAACCTTACCATCTTCGTCCGAAGTGAGCGCGTGCAGGAGTTGAGTCTTCTGCTGCAATTCATGCTTCAGCTGGGTGTTCTCGTCGTGAGCAGAGCGGAGTTCCACTTCCAACGCAGACAGCTTCACATTCAGACCTTGGTTCTGTTCCAGGAGTTCTTTGCCTATGCGTGCCGTCAGCTCAAGGTCTTTTTCTTTCTGTTTTGAAAAACGAAACAAAACGATAACTTAATAATGATATCAGCACTCGACACTACTGTTTGTCTCAAAGAATCTAAGTTTACGACTAGCATCTGCATTTCTGTTATTGTTAAAAGAATAACAATCAAGGTTTCGATGGAAGTACACGTTTTGAGAGGTCCTTGGAACACGCTTTGACCATTTTCTCCATGATGTCTCTTTGTATGCAATAAGAATTTTGTGGGCAGTATAACTCCAAACGTATTTGCCATTTCTGTATAGAATTTCAAATATAATATTGTAATAATAGGGACAGGAGTTGAGTAGTTTTTGGACAATGTAGGTTAACTAAAAATGGAGGTTTATTCCTGTGGTTTTCTCTTTTTACTTTCTCCATATACGTAGTATAGGGAAAGTATTGTGATCACGAAAAAAATCGACTTCGAGATATCAATGGAAATACACGTTTTGAGGTACCTAGAACATGTTTAGACTATTTTCGGAATGATGTCTGTGTGTGTGTATGTGATTGTGGGTGCTCTAACTCAAAAAGTACTTGCGATATCATTACCAAACTTCGTATATAACACTTTAGCATGAGCACAAAGGACTGATTAGTTTTTGAACAATACCGGTTAATCAGAAGTCGAGGTTTATTCGTAACCCGATTCGGTTTTTGCGATATTTCTCCATTAAAACATCATTATTGTATATATACAATTCAACTCAAAGGTTATACAGAATGTCATTTCCTACAACTTTCATTTGAAAAAATTTTCCATAGCAGTTATTGTTTATGAATTATCTATTTTACACTATAATAGCCCAGGTCTGTTGGTTGGTTGGTTGGTCACGCTTTCACGATGGCCGATACAGAGCCTTTTAACAAACTTCCCTAATAGGAAGAAGATTGAAATTTGGCAAGGATGCTTGATTAACATATTTCAAGGTAATGACGAAAATAAATCTCCAAAAAAGTCCTGGGTTCGACTCCAAAGAAGACATTTCCATTTTCCGTAAGGTAACATGTAGAAATCAATTTTTTGATGTGCAGGCTTTTATTGTTTTGGAAATTAAAATTAGAAGGAATTAACCTACGATCTTCGGATCTGAACCATTTTGAGGAAAAAATTACAAAGTTTCTTATTCTGTTCATCTTTTTCCGCATACAATTCGAAATCGCTCATCTTATACATTTAATTCACATATTTTGTGGAAATCTTGCCATTTTAACGGAATGTTGCCTTGGCTACCAATTATATTGTTAGACCTCAAAATCCTATTGTTGTATCAATCCTTATGGGTGTATAAGCGTGCTCTGAATGCTTTTAATACGAGATAGGGAGGGAGAGAGAGAGAGATGGTAACGCAGGGGGAGAGAGGGAGGGAGAGGGAATGACGGGGAGAAGGGAAGGAGAGAGTGGAAGGGAGGGGGAGGGAGGGAGAGAGAAAGAGAGGGAGGGAGGCAACTATTTAAAAGTTATATTGACGGGAAATTATGCTAGTTTATAAATATTGGGTCTAGTCTAAACGTGTTCTAGGGACCTCAAAACGTGTATTTCCATTGAAATCTCGAAGTTGATTTTTCTCACGAATACAATACATTCCCATTATTACGTATGTGGAGACAGTAAAAAAGCATAGTTTGTTAGTTGAAAATATAGAATTTCCCAATGCGCCATCTGCAGACCATAAGCCAGCGTTTCTCAACCTGTGGGTCGCAAACGCCCTGTGCTATGAATATTTTTTCGTCAAATTCCATAGTAACCTCGATCGTACGAGCGTACCTTTAATTTCACACAGATTGCATGCACCGTTGGCCCAGCCAACACTTAAGCGCTAGTCGGGGGGAGTAAATACCACCTCCTTCAATTCACGACACGTACCCACAGACTCCTTGGAGTAAAGACTGAATACCGTAAAGATCAAATTATCGTCGAAATAGTTTGTTTGACACTTGAAAGGGTAATCAGAGGCCCAGTTCCTAAAGAATGTCATTCGATTTCATTCCTTCCTCTTCGTAAAGCGATGCGGTGCCTCTCGCGATGACACGATTAACACTCTCGTCTCCGAGTTCATCCCCCGTTCTTTGTTTTATTTCATCTTTATTCTGTCACGCGGTATTAGGATCTTTCTCGGTTAATCTCACTTAGTCGTCATCCACAGTGCCTGACTTGTACGGCAAAAATTTGGTTTTACTACTAATTTACTGAGCTAGTAGTTTTAAATAGGTAACTTGTCAATATTTTTTTTATAAAATACTTTTCGTTTGAAGGTTTTATCATTATTAGTTCCCGAGATACGATGATTTACTCAAAAAGAAACATAAGACATTTAAATACTGTTAAACCCCGCTATAAGTTTCCCTGCTATACATTACCCCGTTATACATTACCCCACTATACATTACCCCGCTATACATTACCTCGCTATACATTACCCCACTATACGTTGTTTCGCATATACGTTGCAATCAATTAAGGAACATGTTTCGTTATAAGTTGTGTCACTTTGCAAATACGTCGTTTGCGAAATGCTAAAACCAAAATGTCAGAAATTCCAATTGCGGTGCATAAATTATAACTATAACAATAAAAACTATCTCTTCAGCTTTTAATTTCATGTTTATTATTATTTATATGAATTAATTTCGTGTTTATCAATTCGTGTAAAATAATAACACTCAGAATACACATTTGCTGGCCATGTGTTTGAGAGATCACGATGGGTTATTTTGTTCACAAGATACACAGGGGATAAAAGGCACTGCCCCAATTAAAAAACCTATTTCTGAGCGACAGTCAGCTATAAGAGAGCTTTGCGAACAGTTTTGTCAAACATTTTGTGTGTCCTTTCATCCTGGTTTACGTTTGCATTGATATCTCATGAGATGTTGGATATATACTTTGGATTGCGGCATCTGCGTGAAAAATACTCTAAAGTAAAGGCCTGAACGGGCCGAGCCTGGGCTGGGTAAGACTGAAAAGTAATGGACTTGGGCCGGGCTTGGGCCTTGATGATTTATCCGACGCCTTTCCTGTTCGGGCCAGTTGATCTTTGGGAGTCTTACATCCGAAGCTTCATTCCCTACACCTTATCCCGTTATCCTCCCTTTTGTATCCGCCATTGGTCGTCAGTTCGCTCTGGGTAGAGATGATATTGGTCTTCCGTACTGATAGAAATTGACATAATCTGTATTCTTCGTACATTTGTGTGGTTTGAAATATATTTCGTGTTATTAAAACTTTTTATAAATCCCTAAAATACCAGAATGTATTTAATCAAGGAATTTTTAAAAAAAGTGTTTACATTTGAAATGCCACGAAAATTTAAAAACATAAAAAGATAGTTTATAAAAGGTATATGTTTACTGAATAATGTACAAAATGTTCATGGCCGGGCCGAATTTGGGTCAGTTTAAAATAATTCGGGCCTCGGGCCGGGCCTGGGTGTGAAAATGGGATGAAGTTTCGGGCCGGACCGGCCTTGGACTCAATTACGAACCGGCCAGACTTGGGCCGAAGATTTCAGCCCATGCAGACCTCTACTCTAAAGTGCGTATCAGTGTGTGTGTAAGTAAAGAAGCAATTTTTGTGCTCCATCACACTATAGACAATTATTTTCGATAATTTCTGAATTTATTACTGCAATTGGTTACTCGTTGTTACTATTAAATGTATATTAAACCCTACTAGCAATGAGTGGTAAGCACATAGTGGTAACATAGTATGTCCAATGTACTGTATTGATATGTACTATTTGTGACACAAATGTGTCACAAAATATCCGCCAGGAACATAACCCCTAACTTTTATCATAGTTCTTATGGGAATCATTGTTTCGCTATACGTTGTTTCGTTACAAGTCGCATTTTTCAGGAACGCATCTCCGACGTATAGCGGGGTATTACTGTATTCCAAATAAATCCATACAATAAAAGGTTAATTTTTTCCTGGGTGCCTCTGGTGATTATTATAAGATACGAAAACTTTTGATGAAATGCACGAAACAGATGACTGCCAAAGAACGAACCTCCAAAAGTCAAGCGACAATAAATGGATGGGTCGCCATAGCTAGAAATTTGGATTTGTGGGTCGGCATATCAAAAAAGGTTGACAACCACTGATCTGAACTGTTTTGCTTACTCAACGAATTCATTATTGAGAAAATAAATGGCTTTTTTTATCGGTCAAAGGCTTCATTTCTGGATTTTGGTGGAAGGATACGATAATTTTAACTGTATCTCATTTCAAACGGCAGGCGGAAAAAATTATTTACCAACCTTTAATTGTGGAAATGTTTGAGTACATATTGGGGGAAACCCCGCTTTTCTTTTGCAAGGGTTAACGGACAGCATAATCATCCTCACCTCTGGATTAGCACCTCCTCTAATTAAATTACCACATTGGCCGTCTCGACGGAATCTGGTATTTAATTACGGCAACGTCTGACGTCAAAAGTCCTCGCCATCAGGGCTGGTTTCAGGCATAAGCAATGTAAGCGGTCGTTCAGACTTCAGAGGGGCAGCAAAATCAATATTTCGGATTTTAACTTTTTCATTTTTACTTTCTCATATAAAAGTATTGAGAAAGTATTGTTTTCACGAAGAAATTCGACCTCGAGATTTTTACGGAAATACACGTTTTAGATGTCGCTGAATCCGAAAAAGTGGTTTTCGCAACGCCGTCTGTCTGTCTGTTACTGGCTCTGGAGCCTAGACGGTACAGCGAAAATGAATGAAATCTCGTACTTAGGCATTTTATCATACTGAGCAGAGTATACATGGAAATGGTTGACATCGCTCAATAATTAAGAGTAGTTTATTCTACGCATTTTTAACAACAATCCGATTTTATCGAAAACGGCTCTAACATTTTTGATCAAATTTCGTACAGTTACTTGAGTTTACGTCTTCAATAATACTGTATAGTTGATATTTCTCAAAAAATGAATATAAGGCTAGTTTATTCTTGGGCAACTTAACAAAAATTGGATTTTCTAAAAACAGGCTCATACGATTTTCATTTTCTAAAGATAACTAAACGACGCATTAATATATGAGAAACTTTGTACAATGTATGTTGTACCGATTTTTTTTAAAGGTTTATTGCACAGAACTTGAAAACATCGCAAAAAAACTATATTTTATGCCATGATAAGTCATTTACATTCAGGGTCGGTTTAAGGTGTAAGCAACGTAACCTAAGAAGGGCGAAAAGACGAACGTTTTAAGGTTTTACATTGTCTAAAACACTCCGATACGCTATGCACTTTCCTTCACCTCTTTAGCGGAATATATACATGCAAAAGCGATAACTATACTGCCAAGTTTCATGTGCTGTTAGGGATTATAAGCATTGTAATTTCAAATAACCTTCCTGCCCCCAAATACAGTGAACCTTCAGTACAAGAGAGATATTGATTACTCGGGGGGGTGCAACTATTTAACATTCGGGATCTCTACCTTTTGGACGTGGTAGCTTCCCTCTCTGATCCCTGATAAACGACGTTGCAACGAAAAAAGCCCAAAAAAACTTAATCTCGTCCTTTTCAAAAAGTGGGTTCGTAAAGTTGCAATATATAAAAATATTCGGTAATACAATCGTTACATAGTAACGTTGTTATAAAGTCAGTGAATGTTTTATTTCTATTTTCTGAAATATTCAGTTGAATATTTCTTTGAAAAAATAAAACTGAGTAAAATAAGTTTATTTTCTTTTTTTTGTATATCATTAATATCAGTTCATGCCTTTTATATCCAGAAGGGCAGCAGAAAATTTTTACCTAGGTTACGCATATTTTTTAACTGAAACCGGCCCTGCTCGCCATTCATTGTTGCATTCAGGCAATTTGCTAACCTTCACGAAAACCTCCAAAAGATTCTTTAAAAAATGTTTCGCAACACTGCAATATTTACACGTCCATTTCGAGTTCAAATTCTTTCGCAACTTTGCGTATTTTACTTAAAAATTGTAATTCTTTAGAGTTACATCAAATCGTTGTGTCATTTATCAATACGGAAGTTAACAGTCCCTCTTATGTATTGGTCATTCCGTCACGTCAAGGATGGGAATGCATCCCAATTTCACGATTAATTGAGTAATCGCGATTTACACAAAAATATCAGGTGAATCGTTTTTCAAAAAATAACTTAAAGAATGAAATTATTTCAGCTTTAATTTTTAATTGCCAATTTTACGCTACTTAGTTCATGAAATTGTATGTCAGTGTTTTAACGAGAGCAACACAGGTAATATAAAGTAGACAAATAGTTAACGAATCAAGCAAGTAGATTCTCAAACGTTAACTGTATAATATTTTATGATCATCACGTAATATACGGACAGTTTTTACGTAACTGAAAAAATACTGTTACAGAAACATTTTCTGTTGTTTAATAGCATTTCTTCCTGATGTTTCAACACAACAAATCCGTAAAAACCTCAGACGTTTTTTTAAACTAACGTTAACACTTCTCTACCATTATTTAAAATTTTCGTTCAAATTTATATCAATTCTCCACATAAAACTTGATAATTACAGTAGGATGCACTTTGATGTGATCATTGATTATTGTTATCAGTCGCTTAATTGTAATCTAAAGCGAAATTTCAAAACTTACCCCTCCAAAGGGTATTGGACTAATGTGAAGGCCCTAACGTATTTTCAGACATGTGCAAAAGAAAATTAAGCTTAAATATTTTATATAAATACTTAAACTTTTCGAAAAGGACGCAAGATTTTTTCTTAATTATTGAGATATGACATAACGTGATTTATAATAGCAAATTTAATACAAGTGACCGTCCTTCTAAATGAAGTCTATTTTAATCGTAATTTGTTTACATCAAAAATGCTCCATATACAAGTGAGCTGTATAAAATCCAGCGTTTTATCGCAGTTTATTAATTATGTAAATGAAAAATATAAAATTTGTTCACTTCTCATGCCCTCAAATGGACTTTTTTTCGGAACTTTTACTGGAAAATATTAGTTATGGACGAGAAATCCTTTATTTAATGGAAAGCCAGAAGTTTTATACATTAAAATAAACAAAATGATAACCACATAGCTACCTCCTTTTGGTAATGTTGAGTAATGCAAACAAACGTCATTTACACGCATCAATATCGCGACTCATATTAATTGGGAACTGTAAATATAATTGCGCTACCATCGAGGCTACTGCAAGATAAGGCAAATCCTAGTGATTTATGACCTTGGCACGGTTTCATGTTTGTTTTGACGACACCTACGGGGTCATAAACATCTCTAGAATCACTACCGAATACTGTTCTGCAAATACCCTTTATCGGAAGAAATTACGTAAAAACTATTGGAGACTATGAACGAAAATGGCGAAATTCTAAAAGTAGATACTTATAAATCACGATTACAGACAATCCTTACCGTATATTCAATGAAAAACGTTGAAACCAACAGAAAACGAAGTGTTTACAGCAACAAAAACCGATGTTTAGATAGCATTTATAAGTTTAACACAACCAATCACAATAATAATACACACATGAGAAAATGGGATAATTATTTTAACCAGCAGTAGAAACTTTTAACGTTAATTAATACTTAACGGCATTTATCCACGACATTGAAATACGAAGCCGGTTCCCGTCACGTTCCCACCGACGCCAAAATTATTTAAATGTAAACAAGAGAGAAAAAAATGAATAACGAAATTACCTCTTCGAGAAGTCGCAATACAGCTTCAATATCATTGTAGGTCCTTGTCATCTGGCTGACTCGGTTAGCGCATAGAACTGGAAAGGAAAGAAAAAAAAAGTCGAGTTGAAAACGCTGACAAATCGGTGAAATGCAACGTCTTTCGGGAAATTATTAAATCGCTAAAAATAGCAAATGGCGTGTATGAAAAATTTGCGAATAAAGTTTTTTAGTTATTTTTCATGCAAATTAAACCCAAAATTCATTAAAACGTCATGCAGATACGGCCCCGATAATATTTAAACGGCAAAAAAACATGCATAAAATTAGAATTATATTCGAGAGGCAGGAAGCGGAGAACGGAGAACACGTTAGATTAACCAAAAAATAAATTAAATTCTTCATTGCATTAATAATCACTAAATAAATGATCTTTTCGGTGTTTTCAAACACTTAAACCCACATAAAACATGGCGGAGAATAAAAATAATCTCACGTGTACAGCACACTTACTTACAATTTGCTCTCCATGCCGGTGACCTCAAAAATAATTCATTATCGGCAATTACGCTCTTGAATACTTTTTAAGCATTTTCAATAATTTTTTCAGTGAAAAATACTTACTAACAATCACTTTTCACACAAAAAAAAAACGATAAACAAACAAAATTTATATCTGTTGCTATGCATAACAAAACATCGATGAGCAATTGAAATTAATTAACGTAAACAATGTTATCACTTACTTAACGTACATTCAGGAGAAAAATCATTTGTTTATGAGTTAGAATACTCACAGATTCCACCAAGACTCGATCACTTAAACACACACACACACAGCACACTTAAGATTATAAATGAAAACACTAAATTACCAAAGCGACGACAAAAATAAACTTTTAAAAAAATCCCGAACAAATAAAACGCGATTTTCGTAAAAATCAACAACTTCAAAAATCACCCGGCAACGTCTCGAATGAGTCCGCTCCCATGGTGACTGAATGAACCAACTGAGAGAATTTACCATTTTCCAAACTCAAACATCCAAATTTTTTAAACTATTTCGAAAGGATAACAGAGATGCACGCACTCTGATATAATAAAAAGACAAATAAAACATTTTTTCAAAGAATAGTCTAAATTAATCGATTTCTTACAATCGAAATCGATAAGAAAAGACATTTCAATGGAAAAATAACATTGTTAACACATGATTTTTTCCATTAATACAGAGCAATGAATGCTTATTGCCGTCTCTAAATAAGAAGAACAATTATTATAAGCAATTACACTAGTTAAATAATGTTATTAAACATTTTCTATACTATTAACATTGTAAATAACAATAGGTAAACAAAGGTGTTAGCTGTTGCTATGGATAACAAAATAATATTACTAAACATTTTCTATACTATTAACATTGATAATAACAACAGGTAAACAAAGTCGTCAGCTGTCGCTATGAATGACAAAATATCCATGGGCTAATCAAATCGCCCTTGGAAACGTACGCATGGCCGTCAACAATTAAACAAATTTTAACATAGAAACAGGAAACTAAGGTATCGATTAATCGTGTATTTAACAAATTCAGGCGAAAAAATCAAAATATCTCTCAAAAATCGGTTTCAGGGGAAAAAAGTTTCAAACGAAACACGTAGGAAATTACATTGTCTACAACTTTTACGATAACAAACATTTACGTATTTCGAGTTTTCAACGAGATATTCGCAAAAAACGGAAAAATGACAAGGGTAAACCCATACTTCCGGTTGGACAATTTCAACCAAAATGTAAACAGATCTTCAGTTGTTAATATATAACTTAAATATAAAGTTTCGTTCCGACAGGATTGTTAGTTTTTGAGTTAACAGCACCCGCAAAATTCGATCGCCTCGGATTCTACGCAAAACCCTGCCAACGACCTCCCTGCCTTACCTTCCTCGATAAGGTCTTCGTCGATGTTGTTCGCGTCTTCGACGCAAGTGGCGTAATCTTCGTCGTACACGTAATCGTCCAGATCGTCGGCGTCCATGCCGGAATCTCCGCTCATTCCCGGAAATTCTCCGGGCCGGAGGATGACTTCCGGGAGCTCCGGACCGCCCTGCCCCCTCCTGGCATCCCTCCTAACTACTTCCTCGTCGCCTTCGTCTTCCAAGTGACTGGCGTACACTCCGTAAGACGCTTCGGAGATGGCAGAGCCATCGCTCGGCACGGAGGCGAACCTGTTGCATCCCAGGTCCTCCGTTACGTCACCGAACTCGTTCTGCAGGTTGTAGCTGTATTCGGAACGACCGCAACCTGCCCCGGAGCCTACGGCGTCCTCGAATTCCGGTTTCCGGCACAGTCCGGCCAGTTTTTCGAGTCCGATATCCTCCGATACGTCTCCAAACTCTCCGCACATCCTGTCCCGGTAGCTGGACATCATGTCTCCCGGAGAAAGCGAGGAGAAACGGTCCAGGAACATGGTCCTGGAACTTTCTGAAGGTTCCCTAGTGTCTATTCCGGAGTCTTGGGAGACTAACCTAACGGGGGAAACCGTTTCGTTAGCGTACAAAGGCCTGTAAGCGGTCGTCGTTAAGATATGTTCGTTTCTGTTGATATGTGGGTCGGGGTGAAACCTGGAAGGGTACCACGATCCGGTTGGGGGCGAAGGAGAGGTTCCAGTGAGGGAAACTGGAGGATAGGTTCCTGGAGAGGTTGGCGAGACGTGTACCCGGGTGACACCACCGGATCTGAGCTCGGTTCCAGGCCTGCCAACATCTTCCAAGCCCGGAGAAATGTCTAGACCACCGGAAGTGTCCCTTGAAGTGGATTTATCACACGATTCGTTAGCGTTAGACAAACAATCTACCTCGTTATTTATATTTTTAGGCTCGACTATATCAGAGTTAGAAGCTAACCTACTGTCACTAAGATCTACTTCGTCGCTACGTCTTATATTCTTAGTATCTACGTTCCTAACACCGTTTGAACTCTTAGGATTCACACCGTTACCGAATTTTCCCGATGCGGCACCGACGTTGCCAGATTTAAACCCAGCGTTGCCAGATTTAAGCCCAGCATTGCCAGATTTGGGCCCTGTGCTGCCGGATCTGACACCTAAGTTACCCGGCTTGGCGGTAACGGGCTTTAGTCCGGTATTAACAGACCTAGAAACGGTGTTGCCAGATTTGGAGGCCGCGTTGCCGGATTTGGAGGCAGCGTTGCCAGTTTTTGACCCAACGTTGCCTGATTTAACGCCAGCGTTGCACGGTTTGAGACCAAGTTTACCGACCCTAGCCTGCTCAACGTCGCCAAATTTACTCTTGCAGGAGTTGCCGGACTTAGACCCGCCGTTGCCGGTTTTACCCCCCGAACCGCCCTCCCCGGCGTTGCCAACTTTCATGTCGACCTCGAGGCCCATCCTGACCAGTTTAGAAGACTTGGCAACCCCGCAGGCGCCCCTGCCTTCTTCGGAGAATATTGAATTGATCCCTGACTCGTCAGATGGCGTCGGATTGCGCCTCTTGAGCCCTGGAGAACCTCCAGGACTGCCAACCTTGGGGAGATTTTTCCTCAAAGGTTTCACCGGCTTCTGAGGTCGCTTGGGCTCTTTCTGGGCCTTTTCGGCGCCGCTTTCCGACAGCATCAAGCAACCTTCTTCGTATTCGAAGCTGTAATGGCGTTCCAGCTTAGCTGTGGACTTTACAGGGCTGCCAACCCTCGGAAAAGTATCGCCTCCTGCCTCTGTAACGCTAATGTTGGCTGGAAGAGCCGGGTTCGAACCGGAAAGGTTATTAGGGTCTATTTCCCCTTCTAATGCTACCTCTGCAGAGCTGCCACCTTGAGAATTTTGACCGTTTAGGGGAGAAATGGACTCCATCGGTTCCCCCGTGTTAACGGGTACCCCGACGTTGTTGCCAGATCTCCCCTTGTCATCCCCCGCATGATGTCTACGTACGGTACCACCCTTCATGACTTCGGCGCTGCCAACCTTCTCATCGGGCCTTATCCTCTCTCCCTCTCCCTTTTCTCCCTCTCCCTCTCATCGCTCAGGAAGTGGCAACACCTGCGAATAGGAGAGAGAGGAGAGGAAAATGTGGCAACACCGCCCCAGGTCTGTTATCTCCGCCTCTCACAACACAACTAGCGACATCTATTTAAGGCTCTCTAAGGTAATCAAGTTCATCCGTGCTGACATCTACTGGCCTTTTTTTATCAACTGTTATAGAGGGTTAGTCAATATAAAAATGTTACAGTTAGCGACATCTATCAACCGCATTCATAACTACGTTTGATATTCAGGGGTACCAACTCTTCGAACACTAACCTTTTTCTAAATTTTTTCTCGATAACAACAAAAAAGTTTCATTTAGCGACATCTATCGGCCATATATTCAATTACGTGTGATATTCAGGGGTACCAGCTGTCGAACACTAAACTTTTTATACATTTTTCTCGATAACAATAAAAAAGGTACAGTTAGCGACACCTATCGGCCACATTCAGAATTACGTTTGATATTCAGGGGTACCAACTGTCGAACACTAAACTTTTTCTAAATTTTTGCACGATAACAATATTAATGTTACAGTTAGCGACATCTATCGGCCACATTCATAATTACCTTTGATATTCATGGGTACCAACTGTTCAATACCTTTCTCCAGAATTTTGCACAACAATAAAAAATGATAAAATTAGCTACATCTATCGGCCATATATTCAGTTACGTGCGATATTCACGGGTACCAACTTTTTAATAGTTAACCTTTTCTAAATATTTGCTCCGTAACATTCTACTTTTTATCGTTAAATCAATCAGAACATAAAAAATAGCATTAACAGCCAGTAAAATTTTCAAATACAGCAACATTAATAAGTCCCAATTACGTCGGATAATCAGGAGTGCCAACCGTTGAATGCTTTACTTAATATAAATTTATTTTTTCTTCTCAAAATCAACATTCTAATCTATTTTAAAATCGAATCAGAATCAGGACATGTCTACAATCACATTTACAGCCTACAAAAGCACCTACATCAGTCACGTCCTACATACCTGTTTCAGATTCACGGTTTTAAACTGCTGAGCGCTAAACTTTTTCCAAATTATGTACTTTCTTATTCACATTAAAAACTTGTTAAAATTCTCATTTTTACAGGGTTTTAAAACAGAGACATAAAACAACACGGGCAACATTTCTACACTTTGGCGACATCTGCCGTCCAAATCCTACAATTACGGAGATATACACAGGGACGCCAACTTAAAATTATCCTCAGATATTAAAAAAAAAACATTTTCTAATTTTTTCTCATACTAATACTCACAAACATTTCTAAATAAATCTAACAGAACACATCACAACAGCCAACATGCCGGGACTAAACCTCTACTGACATATTTAAAAAAAAAATTTTTATAATCCTTGAGAATTTCGTATATCTCTTTAGCATTGCGTTAAACGAAGAACAACAAACAGGTGTTAGGAACAACACGGGCGCATGCAAACACGCTTAAAAACCTGCACAAGGAAAGGGTGTATTGTTTAACTACAGCATTTGAAGGAACTGCATTACAGGAATATTGTGGGCGATATATCTCTAAAACTAATAAAGGTATCAACGCAAAACTTAATATTTAAGAAATTCATCGGTAAAAGAAGACCTGAGCAGGTTTTGGTTAAAATCTTTCGACCGGAAATTTATGTTTATTAGTGTCATTTTTCCGTTTTTTTGAAATAACTCGTTCGAAACTCAATGAATGTCAAAATATGTAATGACCAAAGCTGCAGGCAATGCGATTCTCCGCGAGTTTGGTTTGAAACGTTTTTCGATAAAACCGATAGTTTTGGAGATATATCGAATTTTCATCCGAATCAGTGTAATACACACTCCACTTGTAGCGACAGCAGATTTTCCGTTGTTACGGTACTTACACATATAAACAAACATGTTTTTTTAAAAATGAAACGTATTTTTCCACGCTTTCCAATGTCACAAATCCTCTTAATGACATTATTCCTTAAATAAATGCTTCTAAAAACCCAAAAACATTCGATAAATCTTATATGTAACTATGAGATTAGTATTTGGAACTTGTTTTGTAAAATTCAAAGTTCTGATAACTATAATATTTTAATTCCTTTCCTTCACGTTGTCGGTTTTTTCGTAATAAAATCATTAAACTATATTGACGGCTATTAAAAAAAATTATAATTAAACAAATGCTAAAGAATATTAAATTTCGAAGTTAGTGGCAGAAGCAATTAAATAGGTAAGGGATTTTAATGTTTACACATATATACACACACACAAACACACATATATATATATACACACACACATACACAGGCGACTCCCGAGTATCGATCGTTCGAGTCTCGATTAATTCGAGATTTCGATCCCGCCAATGGATAACATACGCGGAATAAACTTCGCGTAGTAATTGGTTCCGACCTAAAGCGAGCTTTAGTTTTGGTGTAGACGTTGTTATATCTGCTCTAATTGTTGGAATTTGTGCTGATTTCACTCTTTTTTCTGTTAATCTTTCATTTAAATTTATTTATTTTGATTTATTTATAAATTTATCGCTTGACAGGGCATCTAAAAGGAAATGTAATAGTGACAATGTAAGAGAATCAAATAAAAGATGGCATAAGACTCATTAGTTATGAATTGGAATTAGAAATTTTAAAGCGTATTGGGAAAGGTGAAAGCCATAGTGAAATCGTACGATCGTTGAGAATGTTGCAACTATTAGCACTTATGTGAAACAGAAGGAGAATATTCTAGAAGACGTGATAAATTCAGGTAATTTGATAACAACAATAAACAGTTCCCCACCCAATGGCTCCTCTTCTTCCAACTAATAAAATCTTCCAACTTCTCAATTAATAAACCAAGTCCAGTAAGCGCAGTTGAAAAAGATTTAAGCTATGAAAATATTTTTAATTTTATTGTTTCTTTATTCTTAAGTTAGTATTTTGTGCTTTCTAAATAACTTTTATATTAATTTCGCTGCGATAAATAGTTGTATGTATATATAGATGTACGCAGTTATGTTATCCAGCTCGCGCGATCCAGACCGGGCTGTCTTTAAAGCATATTGCATACATCTATCTTTGAAGTTCGAAACACAAATTTATTTTTTCCTTTTTAGTGCAAAATATGAGTTATACATTTAAAATATTCATTATTTAATTTATTCATAATGTAATATCGTTGTATTAACATATTGGTAATGTTATTTTATCTTTATAGAACGTGAGGGGAGACTTTTTCCCGAGATGCTGGAACGTATCCCCCGATTATAACATGCAAGTATATGGAAAAACGGCGTTTGACACTCGAATACTGGAGATTCGAACACGTTTTCAGGAACGCATTCCCTACGAGACTCGGGAGTCGCCTGTGTATGTATGTATGTATATATATATATATATATATATATATATATATATATATATATATATATATATATATATATATATATATATATATATATATATTTATATATATATCGAATTTTCTGTAAGTCAAATTTTCTGTAACTACAATTTACTGTAAGTCAAATTTTCTGTAACACGAAATTTCTGTAACTATTTTTCTGTAACACGAAATTTCTGTAACACGAATATTCTATATCTCGAATTTTATGCAACTCGAATTTGCCATAACTCGAATTTTCCTTAACTCGATTTTTCCTTAACTCGAATTTTCCTTAACTCGAATTTTCCTTAACTCGAATTTTCTTTAACTCGATATTTCCTTAACTCGAATTTTCATTAACTCGAATTCCCTATAACCCCAAATTTTCTATAAGTCGAACATCCTATAAGTCGAACATTCCATAACTCCAATTGTCTATAACTCAAATTTTCTATAACTCGAATTCTCTGACATGTTCTCTATAACTCGAAGTTAATTCATTTTACAGAAAAAAATCAGTTTCATGAGTTTTTTTTTAACATAAAACGAATTTCTAATACGTCTAATGTTAACATTATTTTCCTCGAGGTTCGACTTAAAGAGGTCCCACTGCATATCCGTCATGTTGTCACGCCTGATTCGACTTAACTATAGTCTGCACGGCGGGGGTTGCCTAGAGACCATTTTTACACTCGATACAATCCTAAAAACATAGTTACCTTCTGGGCTTAAGCAGATGGGGTTTTGAGCTACTAAACTTGGCAACACCGCCGACGTAACCGCTTTCTGTTGGTAGCTCCGCCAAGGCATCGTCCCACTGGTCCTCGTCCTCTACGTTATAGGTGAAGCTGTACCACCCTTTCTCATCCAATCCATCCTGACCGTCTTCAGTGAAATAGGCTGATTTGGAGCCCAAGCCGGCTTGTTTATTCCAATTTCCCAGCTCACTATCCTCCACAGTACTATTCCAAGCCATTCCAGCCCATTCCTGAAAGTTTCCCTCTTCGTTTAAGCCACTGGCACACGCATCCGGACTTGAAGACCGCTTGAAGATCTTGTGTTCCGAATTTTTCACCATATCAGCCATCACAGTGCTGTTCCAGGCCAAATTAGCCCTTTCCTGATAGTATTCGTCTTCGTACGAGTCACTGGCGAAGGCATCCAGACTTTCTGACCTCTGGAGGATCCTGTGGTCGGAATTTTCCATCATGTCAGCCCTTGCAGTGCTGTTCCAGGCCATGCTAGCACGATCCGGAACGCGTCCTTCCCCATGTGAGTCACCTGCACATGCTCCCACACTCGTTGGCTGTTTTAAGATCCTCCTGGACCTCTCCGAAAAGCTTTTGCTCCTGAAGATCAGCCTACCACCCTGGTCTGACCTTTCAAGGTTTTGGAAGGTCACGGAATCGGTCCAGGTGATTGTGGAAGCCGCTGGAGAACCATCCGAAGCCAAGCTACCACTGAAACAGTTGTCAACCACGCTGGAACGCCTCGTTAACCCTATTTCCAGTCGGTCCGTCGTGACGTCAGCATCGGTGGAAGAGTACTTACGCATACTCACGCGGCTTTCGGTGAATCCTAAGCCATTTGACCACTTATCATGCTCGATCCTGACCCCTTTCATGAGCACGGAAGCTTGTACCGAGCTCGGATCCTGGACGGAGGTCATTTCACCTTCTGCGCAGCCAGCTGGAGCTTGGGAAATGCTGTGATTCCCTGGAGTGAAGTACTTACTGTAATCGAGGAAGGCCGAGACGAACGGTAAAGACTCCCCTTCGTCCGCGGTTGCCAAATCGTTCGAGATCCTCCCGTCCTGGAGTTCCTCCACGCAACTCTCGTACACGCTCTCCCTCCCGGAGTCCTGGAACCTCCTGACGACGCCTCCAGCCTCCGACAGGTTGGCCTCCGACAGGAGATCCGATTCGTGGTCGCCGTCGCAATAATATCTGTGCCCAGTCTTGTGAGCAGCGTTGCCAGACTTGTGAGCGGCGTTGCCACTTCTGTGGGCTCCGCCGCAGTGCTTGTGAGGGGCTACGTGCTTGTGCGTACCGGTCCCGTGCTTGTGGACGGCATTCTTCGCGGCGTTGTCGCATTTGAGGTCCGTCTTCTGTTGTGATTCTGATTGGCTCGCGCGATGGGGCCTCCTTCCCCTTTTGTAGAAAACCCTTTCTCTCCTCTGGCGGTACACCGTCAACGGTATTACGTCGCCCAATCCAGTGGCCACTTTGACGTCACAGTCCCAGCCTATGACGTCATCGTCTCCTTCTTCGAACAAGCCGTCTTCTTCGTCTTCCTCATAACCGTCCGCTTCCTCTTCAAAAGTGAGGTCATACTGAGGACACGAGGCGTGGCGCCTCCTGACGGGTTCCCGTGGTAATGACATGGCTGATTTAATTCAAGCCTCGTATACCAGTCTATACACAAGGATTAACCTCATAAAATCAAACAGACAATAGATAAATATCAATATTACGTTGAATCTAAAGCTGGAAAGACCTTTGCAAAGTTCAAAAATTGTCTATTCCTTGTAAAAGTTTATAATTAAACTAGTAGCCAGTTTCTGCAACATCTAATACTCCTGTTTGAGAGCTCGAGCCTTTGAAAACAACCTTAAATATTCAATGTTTATCAACTACTTCTTTTAAAATGATTTAAGCCAGGTTTTGGTGAATTTCCCAGCTGGAAGGACCTTTGCAAAGCTCAAACGCGGTTTATTGCTTGTGAATGTTTATATATCAGCTACTACTTAGCTTCAACATCATCCGGTACACCTTTCCGAAAGCTGGAACCACTGAAAACACTCTTGATTTGTCCATGTTCAGCTCCCGAGGTTCAAAAATGTCCTTCTCGTCCATTATAATTATACTTTACCATAACAGTCCACTTCTGCCACATTTAATAGCTAGGAACACGTTTTTGAGAAGTAATTACCGTCCACAAAACACTTTATAATGTGTCAATGCACAGTCACTAGACTCTTCCTAATCTAAACGTTGCTAATTCCATGTAAACGTTTATATTTAAGCAATTGTTAATTTTCTACATCTTATGACAATTATAACGCTACTGGGACCACGTTTTGATAGTTAAAAACAACTTTTAAAACACAGTCTCACTTTAGTCCACGTTCAACTCTATTTCAAAAGCTCAATATGGCCAATTAGATGTTCACGTTTGTATTTAAGTTAACAGAAATCTTCTACAACATCTTATAGCGGTGTTGACGACACTGGAACACCCTTTTCAGAGCTAAATTCATTCAAAACACACTCTTGAATATGTCAATGTACAGGTACTAGATGTTTCCAGAGCTCTAGACGGGCTGTTGGTCATTCATTTTTATACTTAACCTACCAATTGTTTTCTACAACATCTTATAGCTATGATGGCGACACTGGAACACCGTTTTTAAAGCTAAATTAATATAAAACACACTATTGACTACGTCAATGTTCAGGTACTAGATGTTTCCAAAGCTCTGGAAGTGCCGTTTGTCGACTATTTATATACTTAAGCTACCAATCAACTTCTACAATATCTAATGGCTATGATTAAGTCACTGGATATGCTTTTTCATTGCTAAAATACCACTTAAAGTGCCATATTGAATTTTTGAATTGTGTCCAGCTACACGATCTTTCACAACAAGACTTAAATTCCATACAATAAGGTTTTGTAAACCTAGGGCGAGTTCCTATGGCAACGATGTGCCAATTAACTAAAGTGCGAATATTTGAAGATTTGATATCAGTTAGCCTAATGAAAACATGGGTAAAATATGCGATTTAGAGGTAAAATCCGAGTGTTTAAGTAGAAATTAGGAACTATTTTGATACCTTTAACTATGTAAAGAGTTCCTATGGCAACTATAAGTCGACAAACTTTGCTAAAACTTGGCTAAATTTAAAAGACAGCTACAATATGCAATTTAATGGTAAAAATGTATGCATTTATGCAGAAATTAAGAGTTAATTTAATAGATTTTACTATCTAAGGATTAGGAAGTCGGAAATCTATAATTATCATAATATCAGCTGATTCGCACGTGATACCTGATTCTGTTATATTCCAGGCGTCACCCGAACTAAGGTAAGATAATAAACCAGATTACGGCTGTATAAATGTCAATAAAAATCTTATCTAGAATGGAACAGATTATGCAATCGGCAAAATTTACAGAAAAAAGTCGAAAATGAAATATTTTCAAATGTTTACCCAATAAAAATTGGAAAAACCCCGAGAAAATTCTTTTTTTCTAACGCAAGACACACGGCGCCATCTATGATCGCGTTTAACAACTAACAAAGGCACCCGCGAATTTAATGGAAAGTCTGTAGAAAAAACCAATAAATTTTCAATTCAATGCCTTATAAAATAGAAAAATACTAATTAGATATGATTTTAAATGTCACAGGTGATACTGAAAGCAAAACTGAAATAAAAACCCCAAAAAAAGTACAATACCAGTGAAATTAAACTATATTCTTACAACATAAAACACGCAACACCAGCTATGAATGTGTCTTCCAACTACCTAAAAATACCGTCTCAAAAATTAAATTTCCACTGTTACCTGAAATCTGTTAACGTGTTTTTGTAACTACCAAAAATGCTGCGAGACTTAAAATTAAATTTCCACGGTTTACCTGACATCTATGAACGAGTTTTGCAACTAACAAAAGACAATAAGCGTAAAAAATTAAATGGCCACAGTGCGTGACATCTTCGAATGCGTTTTGCAACTACCAAAGATAGTTTGCCTAAAAAATTAAACGGACACGATAAACTGACATCTATCAAGGAGTTTTTCAACCAACTGAATATAGTTTGGCTCAAAATATGAAGACGTCACAACAGTCACAACAGATGCTATTGGCGCAGTTCAATTAACCACGATTATCGCCTTGGAAACCGCTCAAATAAAGCGTGACTGACGTAATTATCGGCTAGAGTAATGAAATACACTTCTAAAGACTGTATATATATACATAAGCGAGTGAAGTGGTCCAATTCGCACTTAAAAGACCTCAAAATGAGTCATTCACGACGCCAACACACTTCAAGGAGGACAAATGAACACTCGACAACGTCGTTTTCCATGGAAACAACACTTTCTTACGATACACACGCTTTTAAAACTCAAACAATCCACAATTTCGGGTATCCAACACGACGCGATTTTCGCCTTGACTGCACTTTCGCACTGTCACCAAGCAACTGAAACGATATATTGTTTATCTTTATAAAAAAAGCAACTCGCCCTTCCGTTTGTATATCTTTAAAGATTCCTTTTGAGATAAGGAAAAAATACCTTTGTAACATTTTTAAAAGATAAAACGCACAGGACTTTGAATGCGAAGGCACTTGCGAAACGGTAATCTTTACGGAGGGAGAGGTTTTCTCGCGAATCGCGGGAAAAAATAATAATAATAATAATTATTATTATATATTATATTCAAAAGGAAGGATATTATCCTCAAACACGCTTTTTTAGGCGCGTTTCGCTTACAGCGTGAGCGCCTATTATCGTCGGTCTGGCCATCTACCGAACGGATTTTCACGAAATTTGATATTAAGGACTTACAATCAAATATAATGAGAAAATCGCAAAAATGAATCACGTACGCCAATCAGGGGTACCACTTTACTGGTGACAAAAAATTAAATTTTCGTCATATCTCGTAAAGTATTCCTCAAATCAAAATATTTTTCAAATAAAACGTAGAACTAATAAATTAGAGTATTTATTTTACTATACATTTTTATCGTAGGAGTAACCGTTATCGAGAAAATCTAACAATAAAGTCTTTAATCGAGTTGAACTTTGAAAATTTCTTGCATGGTTACTTCTTCATCGGTTGCTAACATAAACAATCTCACAAACGAACGTTTAATTTCCTTGCGTGTACATGCAATATCATTAAATAGGAAGAAAATGGATTATTCATGATGAAGAAAAGGACTTTAAAACGCAATTTCCCTCACGTACAGATATATAATTTCTTTCATAAATACTCCATTGCACGAAACGCGCCCATTTGCGATACGTTGTACGCTTCCCTAACTTGCTTTAATTATTTCCCGACGAGATACGAGTTAAGGACTCGAACCATCCGATAGATAAAAGATTATAGTTTCTTATTCTCGAAAACGGAATTGAAATCCGTTCGTATATAGAGCAAAAATTTTAATTTTTTATGGGGAAAAATAAAAATTTTTCGGGGTCTCAACAATCCGCTGTCATGGCGACACGAGCTGCACGGTATACCTCCAAAAATGAGCTGGAATGCTTTTCAAAATAAACGTCTAAGATCACGCGGCCTTTGAGGCGTTCCCATAGCAACGCCGAGCTGGTAAATAACGCAAAATACCCACAGATGTTATCTAATTGTAAATTAACCTAAGAACAAAACAAATAAATTGATTTATGACCGCAAAACGTGACTTTCTCCGTACGTTAAGTCGTCGACTAAAATCAAATATAAATACGGCGATGGGAACGGTTCAACTTAACACGCTTCAGCGCATCGAGCGATTCAAATGTTTTCACCACCACGCCCTCGCGAGCTGCCCACTAACCGTCAATTTCGAAGAAAATTGTATATCTCTCGAAATATTCCTCGTACGAAAATTTAGTTCAAACAAGAGTTGTAGAAAAAAATAATATCTACAACTTTCGTATACGTGTATGTTTACAAAAACTCAGTTTTAAGCGAAATATTTAAGAAAAACTAAAATTTTACAAGAGTAAACCGCTACTTCCGGTCGACCGATTGTCATCGAAATCTTCACAAATCTCAAGAATATGCATAAAATCGCAAATATACAATTTTGCGATCATCTGTCGAATATTTTTCGAGTTAGAGCGCACGCAAAACTTCTGTCACACACAAGGACACAGACATCGTCGCTAAAACGGTCAAAACGTGTTCGAAATGGACCGAATTCGATATATTTTTTTCGTGAAAACAATACTTTCCCTATGTACTAAGAATACGGAGAAAATAGAAATCATTTGTTACGAAAATGTCAGATTTTTAAAAATATTTGCCAAATATCGAACTGAAATATTTTATTTACCTTTTAAAAACCAATTTTTGAAACAGCGAAGAAGGTTGCCACGGACGACAAAAACATCGGCGCGCGATTAAAAATCACCAATGGCGACGCTTATCAACAATTAAAAAAATTTTACCTTAGAAACTGATGCTACATTATCGCTTATTTAACTAAAATTTTTGAAGAAAGTAGTTTTCTAAAATCTTTTTCAATTTACTTGTTTAATGTAATAACTAGACGTGTTAATATCGAATTTAAACAAAGTTTCTTTAAAGAAATAACATAATAAATGTTTTGTTTAATACAGTAAAATATTTAAAGATATAAATATCATAATTTTTATGTTAATACACAATTCCTTTAAGGAAAAATTTAGAAGCGGAATTTTATATTATCCTTTGGAAACGTAGGCTAAGCATTCGCATCTTAGCAACGTAAAAAAATGGTGTCACTTAGCCAAGTATACAACGTACATTCAGAAGAAAAACAAAAATATCTCTGAAACTATCCAGTTTATGGAAAAACGTTTCGAACGAAACTCATAGGAAATTTGTAATAACAAATATTTACCTAAGTTGAGTTTTATGGGTTATATTCGGCAAAAACTGAAAAACGACAGTAATAAACTCCCTCTTCAGGTCGACCAATGACAGCCAAAATCTTACCATATCTTTAATTAGTAATAAAAACGTTAAATATAAACTTTTGTGCTCGTGCGATTATTAGTTTTCGAGTTACAACGCCTAAAAAAATCCCCACCTCTTCACCATTAGCATTATTAAAATACTCATTCGTAAAAGGTTAAATTTTATATGTACATTCATTTGTTTAGTGGATTAATCTTCTCAAAATGGCGAATATCTTGCGTTTAAATACCTTACGTTTATAAGGAATACAAAATCCTATATATAATTTTGAGTGTCAGTCCGTTTGTCTGTCTGTCCCTCCCATGTATCTCGAGAACCGTTCGTCGTAGAGATATGCGGTAAACTGCGTTTTGTTTCTACAAGCTAGGAGGTCCCGGGAAAAATATTTCCTCTCCGTAAAGTCCCGGGTTCGAATCCAGGAGGCAATTATATGTTTTCCTATATGCTTACACGGGATTTTCGATTTTTCAGAGTGCAAGGTTTTTTTAATTCGTGCATTAAAACACGTAAATATGGACCGATTTACTTCTTTTTTGCTTTATTCGACGGCTAAAACATTAAACTGTCTTGTTCTTGCGATGTTTACACGTTACACGGCCGAATTTTGAAGAAATACGCGTTCTTTCTCGAAATTTTGTGGATTTTTCGTACTCATTCTGTTTCAGTTTCAAAACTTTTTATTCATTCATTAATTAAAACACGTAAATATGGACCGATTTTCTTAGTTTTTGCTTTATTCGACGGCTAAAACTCTAGACCATCTTATTCTTGCGATGTTTACGCGTTAAACGGTCGGAATATTCAGAAATACGCATTCTTTTTCGAAATTTTACGGATTTTTCGTACCATTTCCTGGCGCTGCCGAGGAAACCAGTATAATACATAAATTTCGTATTCGCTGGTTTCTCAATTTGAACTATAATCTTTGGCTGTTCTGATCGGTTTTATCCATCGGAACAATAAGTTTACAGAACAAACTGCTTGCATTCCTTGGAAAATCATCTGATACCTTATCTAAAACGCAGAAATCTGCCTTCATTTTTTTAAATGACGTCGTGCCTGTCCGTAATGTCGATATTCTGCCTCGTTCATCAGGTATCCAAGTCATTCCACCGATATATTTGGTCCATTTCGGTCTATTTATATCGGTATAGCAACCAGCCGTAACCCAGGCAACGTTTCCGCGGATTTTTTCCGATTAATTTATCAATTAATAACGTCGTGAAACAATTGACGGTGCGAATGATATCCGAAATAGAAAAACAATCTATTTAAAAGAGTTTAACCTTTTCTCTTTATTATTCATTTATTATTCATTTAAACGACTCATAAAGCACGTTAATTTAACGTTTGTAAGATATATATATATACACACGTTTTACACAACAATAAGGACTTCCGAGAGCAGACGACAATGAATGCCCGTCGTCAAGGCATTTTTAGAGTTAAAATGGCCAATACAGCGCGAATTATCTGCGCTAAAATTAAAAACGCGGTCCATTCAGATTCGTGAACGAAAAAATAAGGTGAGAATAAGGTTCCTCGATAATTTCTCTGTAAAACGATTGAAATTTGAAGCTCGCAGGGCAATATTTCGAATTTATACGAGCGAATTAACAAAAGCCTGCGTAATTCAGCGTGTTTGTATGCATGTCCGTTTATAACTTGAGAACCAAAAGTTCTTTCAAACTTGGCACGTGATTTTCAAATCATCTCCGAAAAGATTTTTATTAGTTATCCTAGATATGATAATGTTTTGGCTGAAATAAGTCCACCGGAAGAAGTGGTTCTTTCTAGTAATTTTTCCGTTTTTTTCGAATATATCATTTAAAAGACGAAATACGCCAAAATTTGTTGTTATCAAAGTTGTGGATAATTACATTCTCTACGAGTGTCGTTTGAAACATTTTCCCTTAAAACCGATAGTTTGGGAGATATATTCATTCTTCTCCTAAATTTACGTTAAATACGTCCAATAAATTGTTTCCGTTGCTATGACAATATTTTATAAATTGTCGACAGCGTTGCCAATGGTAATTTTAATTTCGCGCTGACGTCTAGTTGTCCACATCAACGAATAATGACGAAAACGGCCAAAATATTGCAATAAACACGCTAATATCATCGGTGGCTGCGAGAGATTTTGTTTACGCAATTCATGGCGCCGTTTAGTAATTCTTTTATCGTGATACCGATAAAATAAATCCGTCGTCGAGTGACGGCGAGATCAACAACTTCCGATTCGGTTTTGTTTTCGGGAAACTTTTCAAAAATTGCTCTATATATATAAATACACAGATAAGGCATTTTGAGTGACTTTTAAGGGGTGCGATTCTTCAAAAAAAACAAATATAACGAATCTGAAAGGGTTTTCGTTTAATTAAGATAATAAAGTCGATTAAAATGGTTTTGTTGTCGTTGCTAAACAACAGTTGGCAGCAGTGTTTTACACAGGTATTCGGCTCGGCCGATTCAAAGTTTGTGGGGCCTCTAACTCGCATCGTATCGTTATAAAAACTAATATTTAAGGTATTTATTAGCGAACGAAGGTCTGTTCAAGTTTTGGTTAAAATTGAACCAAGGAAAATTGATGTTTGTTCCGGTCACTTTCCCGTTTTTTCAAAATATCTCCCTTAAAACTGAATTTATTTAAATATATGTCATTATAAAAGTTGTAGAGAATAATTTTCTCTACAAGTTTCGTTTGAAACATTTTTGGATTTCAAAAATGCTTAAACGGCAACCAAAACAAATCAATACATTATTGTTTTTACAACTGATTGGCCGGTCTCGACATTTACAAACCCTATCTCCGGACAACGTGGAGGGTTTCTTTGGTTCCGGGCGAGGCGAAGGGCGCGGTAGCGCCCGGAGACGACTACCCATTACAATATTATATCCTCTCAAAGGCCCTTCGCCTCGCCCGAAACCAAAGAAACCCTCCACGTTGTCCGGAGATTGGGTTTGTAAATGTCGAGACCGGCCAATCAGTTTCTGTTAATACTGTTCCAACAATGCCTTACAGATTCGTTTGACTTTACCCTTGGTGATCTTTTCGCTGCATTTTAGAAAATGCGGGGCGATTGTACAAAAGAATCCATTGTTGTATAAAACCGACGGTTTAGGAGATATTTCCACTTTTCTTGTAATTTAAATATATTTAAGTGATATCAACATTGTTTACGCTGCCATGACAAACTTCACATAGCAACCGCTAACAATCACATTTAATTCAAGTTTTACTTTACTACAATACGTAGAATGATTCTAAAGTTGTATTCAACGTAAAAATTATTGAAAATGTTTTAAAATATTATCCATTGGTAAATTTGCTAATAATAATTATTATTATTGAGGACTTTATTTATATAAGTAAATCGATGTTCATTACTTTAATTATAAAGATCGTCACGTGCTATTGAGGCGCGCAAGATTTCCTCGTAATTCACATTTCGCAATCCATTCGATTCTGCATTTCGCCGGCCATATTGTTAAAAGGTAACAATCCGCAAATCCTGGCAGGAAATTATCTCCCCGGCAACCGTTCACGCATATCAACCTTCGCCGTGGATAAGATAACGACAATTAGAAAGGGGAAAACGGCCCAAGTCGGCAGATAATTAGCGATTTATCCGATAGGCGTCGTCGCCTGCTAACAACGGTTTCCTATACATATTAGCAACGAAAGAGAAGCCAGCGCCGCGGTCGGCCGAGATTGGAACCTCAATCACGCATTCGTTAATTAACGAAAAGCGTCGCTCTTTCAATATTTCGTCGCCATGGACACCTCGTTCGTGAATAAACGAGACTAGGATTCACAACTGCTTATTTATATCCTACTTTCAATATTAATTTGAGCGAAAAAAGGGCCTAAAAATTGGAAATGTGACATTTTCTGAATTTTCTCGTTTTTTGTTAACGTAAACCTTTATTCTTTCCAAATTTCAAGTTTGTAGCTGATTCAGGAGTGCCTCATAATATTTTAAATCCTCGTATTGGGGCTAAAATGGGGCTAAACAGCCCCTTAAACGACGTTTTAGGAATTTTATTTCTTCACCGAGGTTTTAATCAAATGCCACACGTTTCTGCCACATTTTTAATGAGGTAGCACCTCTATAAATGCCTTTATATGGATTTTAATTGTTTAAACTTTATGAATTTTTAACAGCCGCAATAATAAACTTTATTATATTTTTCAATGTTATTTATGGCTGGAACTCCATTCCCTAATTTTCTCAAAAATTTCAGCTTCCTAGTCTTCTAATGGAAGTGCATAAACATTAATTTGTTTAAACTTTTACGAATTTTTAACGGCCGAACGAATAAAAATTTTGAAATTTCCATAATCCCGTTTTCATTATTTGGCAAATTCTACCTTTGGAAAAAATTTCAGCATTGTAGAACATTTAGAAGTACCTAAACCGTGAAATGTTCGATGAAATGTTTTTAATTTTTAACGGCCAAGAAAATACACATTTTAGTAATTTTAGATTTTTATGGCAGGTTCTGCAGCTAGACCTAAGTACTGAATAAATTTTAAGTTTCTATCTCATCAGCAATTGCCTCGTAATTTATAAAATCCAATGTCTGAAGCATCTATATATATCATGGAATATTTTTACCAGCGGAAAGACGTACTCTCTGCGTTGCCATGAGGAAAACGCCATCATTTCAACATGTCATGCATTGAAACTTGAGTAACATTAGCCTAAATGTTTAATTTAAGTTACTTTCGAACAACTTTTCTTTCTCACTTTCTCCATACACGTAGTATAGAGAAAGTATAGTGATCACGAAAAAAATCAACTTCGAGATTTCAACGGAAATACACGTTTTGAGGTCCCTAGAACAAGTTTAGACTATTTTCGGAATTATGTCTGTGTGTGTGTGTGTTATTGTGGGCGCTCTAACTCAAAAAGTACATGCCATATCGTTACCAAACTTCATATATAACACTTTAACATGAGCACAAAGAACTGATTAGTTTTTGGACAATAACGGTTAACCGGAAGTCGAGGTTTATTCGAAACCCGATTCGGTTTTTGCGATATATCTCCGTTAAAACATTATTATTGTATATAAATTCTAAACAAAGGTTATAGAGAATGTAATTTCCTACAACTTTCATTTGAAACAATTTTCCATAGCAGTTATTGTTTAGGAATTATTTATAAATAACCGGTTTTTCGGTTTCCGTCAAATATCTCCTTAAAAACGTCGTTATTGGTAATCTTCGTGAGGACCAAAGTTGTAGAGAATAATATTTCTTCCAAGTTTTGTTTGAAACAAATTTTCGTAGAACCATTTATTTCGGATATATTTCGCTTTATCTTAATACCAGTATATAGCGCCAACACCATGTAGCGGTGAATTCCGTAAACATTCAAAATATACGTAATTTACGGCAATAAGTACGACTGTATTCTTTTACGATACGAAATAATAATATTGCCTCATAATGCTATTCATAATAATTTAAATATCTATACCCAAAATATGGAAAAAGTCATGTGTTGGCCACTTCAGATTTTTTGAATTATTAAATGAAGTTTTAAAAAAAAAAACGGCATTACTATTAAGCGTTTGACGATACGGAACGATGTTATCGACAGCAGAGCGCCGTCTTGCGTAGCCTTCATTTATTACAGATACAATAGCTCATGCAACCTCTCATTTCGTGTTTCCGGTTACTATTTTCCAAGTCCGTGACATTAAAACCGCTTAATTCCGCTCTCTTCGCTTCCAGACGTTCTTCTGTTCTCGTATCATTCAGCTTTACGCGATGTCTAATATATATATATATATATATATATATATATATGTATGTATGTATGTATGTATGTATGTATGTATGTATATATATGTCTATATATATATGTCTATATATATATATATATATATATGTCTATATATATATATATAGAAAAAACAAGTCAGGAAAGTGTACAACATATCACAAATGGGCACGTTTCGTACAATGGAGTATTAGAAAGAAATTATATACCTGTATGTAAGGGAAACAGCATTTTAAAGTTCTTATATTCTTCAAAAATAATCCATTTTCTTCCTATTTTGAAAAATATTGCATGCACAGGTAAGGAAATTAAACGTTTGTTTGGGAGATTGTTTATGTTAGCAACGATGAAGAAGTAACCATGCAAGAAGTTCAACTCGTATTAATACTTTCTTCTTTGATCTTCTCGATAACGGCTACTCGTACGATAAAAATGCATAGGAAAAGAAATAATCTAATTTAAAAGTTCTACGAGTTTTGTTTGAAAAATATTTCGATAAGAGCGATACTTTACGAGATATGACGAAAATTTCACTTTTTGTCATCGGTAAAGTGGTACCCCTGATTGGCTTACATGATTCATTCATGTGATTTTATTATTGTATTTGATTGTGAGTCCTTAATATAAAATTTCGTGAAAATCCGTTGGGTTTGAAGCCGAGAAGACGAACATACAAACGGACATAGTGAAGCAATTTTAAAAAATCATGAGAAAATAATTGTAATATCATAAAAAATCGTGATAAATCGCCAAAATAAAAACAGTCGAAGCCTAAACTTTTTTAACAAACATTAAAACATTTCGTCTTTAACAGAAAACTTAAGTAAAATAAAACCGACATTTTTGTTCGGAAAATTTTACCCTTTAAAAATCCAACGGTGAACTTGTTAATCTGGTTTTTTTTCCGTCTACTCATTAACATTCCTCGCGCGCATTTTAAAAGAGTTTCGAAGAATATTAAAATGCCTTTTGGGAAATTTCAAATTAACAAAACGGTTTTCCCCGTTTGAAATCATGGCGTTGGCATTCGGGTCAACCAGCCTTAAAAGTTGCACTGATTCCTACGAAATATTAAGCATTTTTAATAACTTTTATGTTAACCTCACTCGATATATATATATATATAGCGGTTTGTAACCACTTTGGCAAGATACAAAATTGAGGCACTTCCAGATGTGCTAGAAACTTGAAATTTGGTAGGATTATAGGTTTATGGTCACAGCCGAAGGGAAAAATCCCAAACTTTCGAAATTCCCACTTTGAGAGGCTATTTTGGCCCCTTTTTGCCCCATTTTTGGCCCATAAGAAAACGTAAATTGGTGTAGAGATTTTTACATTTGCACTTTAAAATTATTTCTCGTCAAGATACGAACTCGAGACTTAAACTGTCAGATAGGATATAAATTGCAGTTTCTTATTTTTGAAGACAGAATTTCAGTCCGAGTAGAATTAGCGTAAATTTATAGTTTTTATCGGAAAAAAGTGGTAATTTTTCTGGGTCCAACAATCAGCTACCTAGGCAACAGTCTTAATGCTTTCATATGGGTAAGCTTTTAATGGGAATCAGAGTCTTATATTTCTCCTTTAAAACCTTACTAGTGTAATGCCCATTGAAATATCAATGTGAGTAAAGATTCGATCGTTGAAGCTATTTATGGAGATCAAATTGGCATCAGAAACATTAATTCTATTGAAAGTCATTTGCCTCTCCCTCTACCTCCCTCTCTCTCTCGTATTAAAAGCAATCAAAGCACATTTACACCCATAATGATTGTGTAATAGTACCGATTACTTACCTTTGATATTACTCGTGTTGCGCTTCGTTGATTTGCATACGACAAGAAATGTCTTCAGCCTTGATATCCAGATTAATTGAATATAACACCGCCTCCACCAGTAAAAGGTAACTTATTCAGGTAATTTAACCAAATTTGAAGTAACGAGTATAATAAATGTTAAAATATAAAAGTTATTCCTAAAAATTTATTTTTATACCCATTTCTTGTTTAAATTCTTGCTAGCTGTATTTGGCTCCCAATGTAAGGTCCGCGGGTTCGAATCTCGCTGTGTGGAGCGTATTGACGATTTATTATGCGAAGTCGGAAATCTACATTTAAAAAATGTCATATTAGAGAAGAAATTTAAAGCTACACAGTCAATTTTATAGCGAACTTTTATGTTTTTAACTTTCTTTGGTTCTTTTTATGTTGAATTGTATGTCCTTTCTTTTTTATAAATAAAAATCGATTCAACCGTTTGTGTAGATTATCAATGAAGAGAAGATAGCCATGTAATGTGTTTAAAAAAAATAACGTTATGTCCCTATTCTCGTCTAATTTGAAACTTATGCGTCAGACTATCTGCCTTAATAAGCATTATAGACGTATAATATAATGGTTCTACTTACTAAAATATATGATTTCAGCATTGAAACGATGAAATTTTAAGATTCAGCTGCTTTGATTTAAACAGTTAGAAACGCTTCCCATACACAGTCAACTGAATAATTATCCTTAGATATTTACGTTGCTATTTATAATTTTTGACCTCGCTACGGCAATAATTTCGATGCTTAAACGAAAGTTCGAAGCGAATATCGCTATTCTTTCACCCATTTGAAGGTTTAATTGGCACGAATTGAATCGGAGGCAACAATTACGGTCGCCTTGACAACTTCCGGAAAGAGTAGATAAGATAGTTTAGAGTTTTAGCCGTCGAAAAGAACAAAAACGAAGAAAATCGGTCCATATTTACGTGTTTTAATGCATGAAGGAAAAATAAATAGACGAAAGTTTAGCGTTATTCGATTCGCAGTTTTATTTAAGCAACGAAACGATCGATGTTTATGGATAGCAACGTAAATAGATACTGATTATTATTCGGGAAATTCTGCTAGTCTAACTATAATGTATCTCGGTAGAAACATTCTTCAGATTCTCGCTTTATCGCATAATAAATCTCTCGGATGAAACTCGCAGCGCAGTGAAAGTTATCCCATTATAATAAATCGTTCTTCTCTCTCTCCTGAGATACTAAAATAAAAACTTGCCTGGAAAGAAAGGTGAAAGCATTTCTCTCCAGACAACTTTTACCTTTTTTTTAAAGGGGGTCAGAGAAAATAATTCAACAATTAAAAAATTTTACCATGGAAACTGAAGCGTTGGTTATCACTCGGTTACGTATTTAACATAAATTTAGAATAAAAATCGAAATATTTCCCAAACCGTCGGTTTAACGGGAAAACGTTTCAAACAAAAGTCGCGGGAAATTACATTCTCTACAACTTTGATAATAACAATTATTTACGTAAATTTAGTTTTAAGGGAGTCGTTTAAGAAAAACGGAAAACTGACTGACTGGTTGGCCAGTTGCGGCCAAAACCTTTTCATATCTTCAAATACTGATAATAAAACTTATATATAAAGTTTTGTTCCTATCCGATAATTAATTAACCATCACTAATCAATTTTCTGGAACAAAATCTTCAAATAATTGTATAGTTACATTTTTCTACAAGTTTTACAACACTTTCGACCGATACTACGTATGTAGAATGTAAAAACTCTGTTTTTCCCGTCAGATAAGTTCTTGTAAACGCCTATAATATTATATTTGAACGAATTCTTTATACTGGTAGAAGGCATTAGCATTTTAAGCGTAAGGATTATATTGTTTAATCTTTATGAATTTTTAACATCCACAATAATAAACTTTTTCGTATTTTTCAATGTTAATTTCCGACGGAACGACATTCTCTAATTTCATGAAAAATTTCAGCTCTTTCAGTTCGACCAGAAAAGCATAAAAATTAGTCAATTTGTTTCGAGATTTACGAATTTTTTACGACCGAATGAATGAACACATTCAAATTTCTAGAATACCGTTCTCGTCATTTATCGAGATCTAACTTTAGAATAAATTTCAGCGCTGTAGCACTTTCAGAAATACCTGAACAACGAAAAGTTTAAATTTCGGGAATTTTTAATGGCCGAATAAATAAAGTGTTTCCTAATTTTAGAAGTGCCTCATCTTTCATATAGTTTTCCAATTCTGTCTGTGTGTAACGCTCTCAGAATCTATCAATATATCTAAGCACCGGAAGCAGCTAGAGATATGAAATTTGGCGTCTTCTTAGATGGCCACATTAACTACTAGAAAATGTTATTGCTTTCACGTAAAGTGTCCTAGGTTCGACTCCAGACATACTTTCGTATCGCCATTTTGAAAGCACGGACATTTCTTCTTTCGCTCATTAAAATACCTAAATATTAACTTAGAAACTTCAAACAAAAACTAAAACACGAACGAATTTTCAAGTTATTTTATTACAGAGGTATCTTTCCCTTAAAATTAAAAAAAAAACACGTAAATGTGCGTATCTTTTGTGATCTTTTGACGCGTAACCCAGCATGTGTTGCTATGCAACCTGCGTTGTTTAGTTATAATTTTTAATGTCACCCGTCAAACGACGGGTTATTATTTTAGTCATATGGCCGCTTTGAATTCGTCTACCGCATATTCCCTCACATAGAGAATCCTTAGGCGTGTTCTGGGCGTGTTTAAGGCGGCATATCGATCTGCTTTAAATGGAACAACCTACTTTTAAAAAGACGAACGGAAAGTAGAATATAGCAAAACACGCGGGGTTAGGGTTATCAATTTTCAGTCGTTTTACACTTTCTCCGTACGTATTTTAAAGTTAAACACGTTTAAATTTATAGGAAATTTAATTACCTTCTACTTTTATTTGAAAAATTATTTCATAAAATTGATATTTAAAGAGATATTTTGATTTTAAAAGCTCGTCTGAAGATTAATCAAATGCCACGTTTAAAGGTAATGCATTCTTTGTTGCCATGGTAACGTTCCCCCTCCCCCCACCGATTTTAGACGCGTTTCGCGTCCAGCAAGAGCGCCTTTCGGAATGTTCGTTTTCTAGGCTTCAAACCCAACGGATTTTCACGAAATTCGATATTAAGGACTCACAGTCAAATACAATAACAAAACCACGTAAATGAATCACGTAAGCCAATCAGGGGTACCACTTTACCGATGACAAAAAACGAAATTTTCGTCATATCTCGTAAAGTATTGCTGTTATCGAAATATTTTTCAAACAAAACTTGTAGAAATAAAAAATTAGAGTATTTCTTTTCCTATGCATTTTTATCGTACGAGTAGCCGTTATCGAGAAAATCGAACAAAAACGTCTTAAATCGAGTTGAACTTAGAAAATTTCTTGCATGGTTACTTCTTCATTGTTGCTAACATAAACAACCTCATAAGTTTTACGATTTTTTAATAGTTTCTATTGATTTCTGATTTTTTGATGATTTTTTACGATCATTTTTATGTTTTTCGACGAATATTTATATTATCAGATTATTTTTGACTATTTTTTAACTGAAAATTTAAAATAATTACATTTCATGATGCAACTGGAAAAAAACATAGCAGAAGAAGAAGGTTTTAATAAAAAAGCAATGTCTCTCTGATAGAGTAACCTTGAGGCTCATTAAGAGATCCAAAGCGAACCTTTAAAGCTAAAAATAGAACATCAACTTGGTTCAGAAGACCGGAAGAGGAGAATCCCGTAAAAAATAATTATATCGTTAGCCAAATCTCGGAAAAAGGAATCTTTAAAAAAAATACATATGCTATAATATAGGAAAAAACAGCGAAAATATTAAACAATATATATATCTCATAGCAACCAGAAAATTGAATCATGGGAAACGGAAACCATCACTTAGCGACGAATTTTTAAAGAATATAAAGGAAAAATCAATATATCTCATAAAGTATCAGTTTTATAAAAAAATGTTTCAAACGAAACTTGTAGAAAATTACTTTCTCTACAACTTCGATAATAACAATTATTTGCGTAAATTTAGTTTTAAGTGAGATATTTGATAAAAACGGAAAAATTAAAAGAACGAACTACCATTTCTGGTTGACCGGTTAGAGCCAAAAGTTAACCAGATTTTCATTTGTTACTAAATATCTTAAATACAAAGTTTTGTCCTTGTTTCATCATTAGTTTGTGAATTACAGAGCCCACAATATTCCTACCCCTATATGCAAAAGAATGTAATTTCTATCAGGAATACAATTACTTTCTCCTTGAACGGAGAAAGTAATTTTCGAAAACAACGCCGGCGCGGTGAGAAGTTAAGCATTGCAAAGTGGCAGCGACCGACTTCACAAGATTTTTCCTCGTTCGCACCATTGTCGCCGAAATTTTTACAACAATAGGACGACGACAACGATGCCTAGCAACCACTGTTGTCGGAATTCGGACTTTAAAATACCCGCGACCGATTTTTTCGATTAATACGGTTGCAATGGTCTAATTTAAGGGGAAATAATTAATCTCGAGTCGGTATTTAAATGGAAATAATCTATAAACAAGGTTTGTATCAATTCATATTGCATTATATGGACAAAATAAACACGACAATTAATTCCTGCGTAAGGAGTTCCCTTGGCAACGCTCGTAATCGATTTAGAATAAGCCTTTAATGGAAATACTCTATAAATACGGTATATATAACATTCGTATGGTGTTTTAATTGACAAAAGAATGGCGATAATGAATCCGTTCCCGCACAAAAAAAAGGTATCCCCAAGGCAACCATGCGACCTCTTTACGTTCACGTCGGAAATACAACATTAACTCAGAAAAACGCGTAATGTAAAACAGAAAAACGAGAAAATTACGTAAAAAAACCGTAAATTCCGTCAAAAAAAAACCCAAAACAAAAGAGACGGACAGATTAGAAAGCTCCTTTTCGAGTTAATGAAAGCTCCCGAAAAAAAAATAACAACGAAAAAAAATAATTAGTCAAAAAAAATAAATAAATAAACCAATTAATATTCACTTACTTTTTTCTCTTACGAAATATTTTCGGGGCGGGATAACGAACACGACAAAGGTCTCCTAGGCGACGCGTGTGTTTAATAAAACTTCGTAAAACAAAAACACAACACCACACGCAAAACAAAACACGGGGCACTTCCTTTTCAAAAGAGAGAACAACACGGTCTGCACCTAAATAAGAACACGACAGCAAACAAACACACCTTTTAACAAAACACTGCAATAACACACTCACGAGATATATAGGTACGTGTATTCCTATGCAGAAGAGAAGCTTGTTCCCGTGGTTGAAAACGACCGGTTTTTTACATAAAGACGGCGGTTAACCGGTTAAAAACTTAGAGGCGTCACATGTTTAAACAGTAAACGTAATACGTAAGGAAAAAAAGTGTGAAATTCGGGCGAGAAACTGAGATATACGACGCTCTCAGTCCGACATCTGTCGCGAGACTAAAAAGGGATCTCATGTATGGTGTGGGAGAGTAAGAGGGGGGAGGGGAAGGGAGGGGGGAGGAGAGGGGAGGTAATTGGAGGGGTAAGTGGAGTAGGAGAGTGTGAAATTGAATGGAGTGGGAGAGATAGAGAGGAATAGAGAGAGAAAATCTGACGTGGCCAGCACACGACTTTCTCCATGTTTGAGGTAAGTATAGATATTTAAATTATTACGAATGGCATTATAAGGGAAAAGTTATCATTTCGTATCGTAAAAGAATACAGTCTTCCTCATTGCCGTAAATTAGGTATATTTTGAATGTGTTTACAGAATTCACCGCTACATGGTGGCGGAGCTGTATACGGGAAATTTACGAATAAGCAAAATATCTCCGAAATGGATGGTCCTACGAAAATTAGTTTCAAACAAAACTTGGAAGAAATATTATTCTCTACATATTTGGTCCTCACGAAGATTACCAATAACGACGTTTTTAAGGAGATATTTGACGGAAACCGAAAAAACCGATTATTTTTTATAAATAATTCCTAAACAATAACTGCTATGGAAAATTGTTTCAAATGAAAGTTGTAGGAAATTACATTCTCTATAACTTTTGTATAGAATTGCATATACAATAATGATGTTTTAACGGAGAAATATCGCAAAAACCGAATCGGGTTTCGAATAAACCTCGACTTCCGGTTACCCGTTATTATCGAAAAACTAACCATTTCTTTGTGCTCATGCTAAAGTGTTATATATGAAGTTTGGGATCGATATGGCAAGTACTTTTTGAGTTAGTTAGTTATTCAGGAGTGAGTTCTTCACATCAAAACAAAGAAAAAAGTCTATATAAACATATGTCCGGAAATGAGTGGTTTTTTGAGATAAACCGAAAGATCACATTCAACAATAAATACCTTAACTATGTAATATTTACTTACGACTGACATAATGCATTTACAGCACACGTTCCCAATTTAATAAACGTTGAGTTCTTGTTGGTCATCAAGTCACAATTCACAACAAAAGCTCAAAAATGTCCTCCCCGTCTGACTCAATGATGACACGTCTGATCACGGACCCTTTCAAAGGTTTGACTGGCATGAAAAATGTGTCGGTGAAGTGTCTCTTCATTTTCAATTGGCGCTGAATACACTAGGGTTTTTTTTAAGTGTCCATACAGATAAAAACCTAAAGGACTGAGGTCGGGCATGCTACAGGTCCTGCATTTGTCACGATAGGTGGTGTTATTGAGTACGTCTCGCACAGGTCGGCTGAAATGTGCCGGAGCCCCGTCGTGGTTGCTCTTACTGCCAAAGGCACGCCTTCCAGTAGTCATGGAAGGTCGTTTAAGAGGAACTCCCTGTGGGCATTGCCCGGAAGACGTCGCGGCAAAACACGTGGACCTACCAGACAATCACCCACGATACCAGTCCACACATTAATCCTGAACTGCTGCTGGTGTCTAGCATGGATTGTACCACGTGGATTGCCCCTCTGATGTTGGCTTGCGGACATATATTGATGTGACTTTTTTCCTTGTTTTGGTGTAGCGAACTCACTCCTGAAGTTTGTACGAGCGTTTTAGTTACAGAGATAGCATATATATAAAATACAGCTTGTGTTGCAAACTCTGTTAGTTCATTAAATATCATTCTATAAGCACTCTTCTTACAGAGGAGGATATAGGATATAGGAGGATACTAATGTCTGGCCCAAACTACAATAGTTGGTGAGCTGGAATTTAATACATAGGTGAACCGAGAAAAATAATCGGAGGAATAATTGGAAAATTGCGACAATGTTTATTTTCTTGGCCGGTAAAAATTATAAACAATTTTACTAACATTTCATGGTTTAGGTATTTCTAAATGAGCTATCAAGCTGAAATTTTTTCTACCTGTAGAATTCGCCAAATAATGAAAACGGGAATATAGAAATTTGAAAATTTTTATTCGTTCGGCCGTAATAAATTCTCAAATGTTTAACAAATTGACTAATGTTTATGTACTTTCTGTAGATCCAGGAAGCTGAAAATTTTAACAGGGTTAGGAAATAATGTCCCGGTGGTAACTGACATTGAAAATTTTAGAAACATTTATTGCTGTGGCTGTTAAAAATTAAAAACATTTAAACAATGAAATTCATATAAATGCACTTCTAGAGGTGCTACATTGATGAAATTTCGCATAAATGTGAGGTATTCATAATAAATGATAAAAACCTATAAATATTTTATAATTATAAATTTTAGGGGTTGTTTTTACCCCAATATTTTCGAAACAGAAAAACACGTAATTCGGAGTCGAGATGCAAACTTATGCATTGAAAGTAATTTTTAGGCTTTTATTTTTACTTTAAGGCGAGAGAAAATGCTTGCAGAATGCAAGCACACGTTCACTAGTATTAATATATAAACTATAGTATATCCCTTAAGGTAGACGAAAGAAAGAGATATATAGAGTACGAAATAATGAAAAAGAGAAAAAAGAAAAGAGCATCGTAGGCGGCGCCTGGCGGCGTGGCGTGTTAAAAAAAACAGCTGAATAGAGGGAAACCCGTCATAAGAACTTATGATACGTATACAGATAAACACGCGATCCTAAAGATGATTGGAGAGGGAGGGGGAGATAGGAGGGAGAGGGAGAGAGATAGGAGAGAGAGGGAGAGATAGGGAGAGATAGGAGAGAGAGGGAGAGAGAGAGAGAGGGAGAGAGAGAGAGATAGGAGAGAGAGAGGAGAGAGAGAGGGAGAGATAGGAGAGAGAGGGGAGAGAGAGAGAGAGAGAGGGAGAGAGGGAGAGAGAGAGAGAGAGAGAGAGAGAGAGAGAGAGAGAGAGAGAGATAGGAGAGATAGGAGAGAGAGAGATAATACAGGATACAGAAGGATACTAATGTCTGGCCCAAACTACAACAGATGGAGGGCTAAAATATAATACATAAGATAGGTTTGTTCAATAAAACCGCCAGAATAAATGGAAAATCGCAACAAAGTTTATTTTCATGGCCGTTCAAAATAATAAACTTTTAAACGAACATTTCGTGGTTTGTGGCACTTCTAAATGCGCTACGATTCTGAAATTTTTTCTGTTGGTAGAGTTTGCCAAATAACGAAAATGGGATTATGGAAATTTGAAAATGTTTATTCATTCGTCCGTAATAAATTCTCAAATGTTTAACAAATTGACTGTTTTTATGTACTTTCTGAAGATTTAGGAAGCTGAAAATTTTAAGAAAGTTAGGGAATAGTGTTCCGGTGTCAAATGACATTGAAAAATTCGTAAAAGTTTTATATTGTGGCTGTTAAAAATTCATAAAACTTAATGAAATTCATTTAAACGCACTTCGAAGAGGTGCTACATCGACGATATTTCGCATAAATGTGAGAAATTCGTAACGAATGATGAAATCCTATAAAATGTTTATAATTATAGATTTTAGGGGTTGTTTTTATTCCAATATATTGTCCAAAAATAAAAACGTAAATCGACGCAAAGAAGTGCAAACTTTTGCGTTTCGAAAATTATTTGTCGGTTTTTATTCTTTACATTTATGTGAGAGAAAATGCTTGCAGAATGCAAGCACACATTAACTAGTATCCTATATCCTCCTCTGTAAGGAGAGACCTTATAGAATGATAGGATATAGGAAGAAAGGGTAATAGATACATGCATACATAAAAAATCTGATGTGGCCAAAACATGACTTTCTCCATATTTGGGGTATAGATATTTAAATTATTATGAATAGCATTATGAGGCAAAATTATTATTTCGTATCGTAAAATAATACAGTCGTCCTTATTGCCGTAAATTACGTATATTTCGAATATGTTTGCAGAATTCACCGCTACTGGAGATTACGAAAAAAGTTGAATATCTCCTAAATGGACGGTTCTACGAAAATTTGTTTCAAACAAAACTCGGAAGAAATATTATTCTCTACAACTTTGGTTCTCACGAAGAATACCAATTACGACGTTTTTAAGGAAAAATTTGACGGAAACCGAAAAAACCGATTATTTATAAATAATTCCTAAACAATAACTGCTATGGAAAATTGTTTCAAATGAAAGTTGTAGGAAATTACATTCTCTATAACTTTTATATAGAATTGTATATACAATAATGATGTTTTAACGGAGAAATATCGCAAAAACCGAATCGGTTTTCGAATGAACCTCGACTTCCGGTTAATAGGAATTGTCCAAAAACTAATCAGTTCTTTGTGCTATGCTAAAGTGTTATGGGAGAGAGAGAGGGAGAGAGAGAGGGAGAGAGAGGGAGATAGGGGGGGAGGGAGAGAGAGAGGCAGAGAGAGAGAGAGAGGGAGAGGGAGGGAGAGAGAGGGAGAGAGAGAGAGGGAGAGAGAGAGAGGGAGAGAGAGAGGGAGAGAGAGAGAGGGAGAGAGAGAGAGGGAGAGAGAGAGAGGGAGAGAGAGAGGGAGAGAGAGAGGGAGAGAGGGAGAGGAAGAGAGGGAATTATCCCCCCCTCCCTTTTTAATGCGAGATAGCACATCTAGAGGGTGTCAGCGACGGGGAAGATCCCAAAGAAATCGATTTGACCTCGGCGAAAATTGATTTGAGACACGCCAACACCTTCAGATACCTATAATAACATTCTCATATATAATGTGCCAGTGTATCGCCCGTCGAAATATCAACGGGAGTAAATATTCGATATCGTTCAAGCTATTTACGGATATCAAATTGGCATCGGAACCATAAATTGTATTGAAAGTCGTTTCCCTCTCCCTCTAACTCCCCCCCCCCCCTCTCTCTCTCTCTCGTATCAAAAGCATTCAAAGCACGTTAGCACACTCACAAGGATTGAATTAACAATACGATATAGAGGTCTAACAATGGAAATGGTAGGCAAGGCAACATCCCCTTAAAAATGGCTAGATTTCCTCAAACTGTGTGAATTAAACGTTTAAATTGGGCGATTTCGAAATGTATTTGGAAAAAAGATGAACAGAATAAGAAACTTCATAATTTGCCCTTCAAAATGGTTCGCATCCTAAGTTCGTAGGTCAATTATTTCTAATTTTAATCTAAAAAAGAATGAAAGCCTGCACGTCGAAATGTCCCTTTTACACGTTACCTTATGGGAAATAGAAAATGTCTCCAGGAATCGAACCCGGGTCTTGGATATCGAGTTCGATACATTAAAACATTTTGTTGTTACATAATAATGCTATCCTGAAAATTTCATCAAATTCGGTTCAGCCTTTTGCGAGGTATTAAGCTTCAAAGAGCGTTACCGACAGAGTGACTCAAGCAAATTATTATAGCTCTAGATTCTCTTATGGAAGAAGTGTGTGTGTGTGTGTATATACGTATGTATATATATATATATATATATATATATATATATATATATATATATATATATATATAGGGAGAATAGATGATAAATAGGATATATAAGGATACGAATTACGAGGCACTTCCAAATAAGATAGAAACTAGAAATTTAATAAGTAGGTAGATATGGTTGCAGAGCTTACGATAAAAGTCGAAAATTTCGATAATGTTCATTTATACGGCCATTAAAAATTTCCGAAGTTTCGAAAAATATTTCGTTGTTTAGATACTTCTAAATGAGCTACGACGCTGAATTTTTTTCCAAATGTAGAACTCGATAAATAACGAAAACGGGATTATAGAAATTTGAAAATGTTTATTCATTCGGCCGTTAAAAATTCATAAATGATAAAACAAATATTTCGTTTTTTAGGCACTTTCGGTAGGGCTGGGGAGCTGAAATTTTTTTAAAAATGATAGGGAATGGCGTTCCAGCGGAAAATAACATTGGATATTACAATAAAGTTTATTATTGTGACCGTTAAAAATTCATCAAGTTTAAACAACTAAAATCAACGTAAATCCATTTCTATAGGTGATACATCATTCGAACTCATGACCTTCCGACTTACGAAGCATTTAATCCCGCATAAAAAACCCACCAGGAAAAACAACTCGTTTCTGTTTTTCATTCGGCCATTGCGTAAAGTAACCAATGACACGGCCGTTGCTAGGCTACGCAATTTCGACAGGCGATTGTTATTCCGAGAGAAGCCCATTTGAGCTACCGCCGACAGGCGAGCGTATTTATCGAAGTTATAGATACGTAAGCGAAGTCCTACGTGAAGCGTTGAGTCCTTAGATACGAAAGTATCGTCAGCTGAAATGCTTTTTTTATATTACTTAGATAAGCAAATCCTGTTTAAAATCGGCCAGCCGGGTGAAATAGGGCTTGTGATTATAAATAATCATTTCTAACTCAAAAACTAATAATCAAACCAGCACCAAACTTTATATTTGTGATTTTTATCAGTGATTCAAGATCTGATTACAATTTGGTTGGAATTGGTCCACTGGAAGTGGTACTTTACCTGTCAATTTTCCGTTTTCCTCAAATATCTCCTTCACAACTCAATTTTCATAAATATTCGTTATTATAAAAGTTGCAAAGAATTAAATTCTCCACAAGTATTGTTTGAAACATGTTTTCATAAATTCAATAGTTTACGAGATATTTCGAATTTTCTTCTGAATTTATCTTCAGTGACGCCATTTTTCCTGGTTGCTGTGGTGACATTTTAAAAATTGTTTATAGCGACGAATACGTTGCCAAGGGTGATTTTAATTGCGCGTCCATAGCAACAGCTAACAATTAGAATTAGAAATTTACCAGTGCAAATAATTATACATTAGAAAGACGGGTAATGTGATCAGGTTACGAAGCAGCCGACATCAGTGGAACTTCCTCGATAATAAATCGTCGAAAATAATTTTATTTGTCAGCAGTTTACATTGTTTCAATTATAAACCAAAAACATTAATTATAATTATTCGTTTTTTATGTTTCACGTATTCATTTCATTTGAAATTCATTATATTCACGTTTGCTTCATTTTTATTCTTCGTATTTGACTCAATTTAATTAAATTTTATCCATTTTTTAACTTAATTCATTTAATTTCAGTAATTTATCCGTGTTTCTGGTTATACAATATTCACATTTCTCGCTTAAAACGAAAAATGAAACACGAATTGATGACGTACTGTTTAAAAAGGTCGCCATGACAACCTAGGCAAATCGTTACCCTTGGCGACGCCCAAGGTAACAAAACGCTGTCTATAGTATAAGCGTTATCGCGTTTTTTCGAGTGTTTGTAGCAATTTACACTTCAGATAGAGCCTTTTAATTTATAAAACTAGGTAAACTATGATAAGTTTTATCAATTAATTGGATTTTGAAATACTTAAACTGGATCTAGAGAGTGTTTTTTAAATTTAGTTTTGCAACGCATAAAACGGTTAGAAAAATATGTTTACGTGCTCAGTATCAAGTTTCCTTACAGATTTATCGATATATACATTTCATTAAACATCCAATTAGATAGGAGAAGTTATCTGTGGCTGTTATGGCGACACAAATTCCATCGTTAAAAAGATTTCTATTTAGTAGGCGAGTTTCCATGACGATTTTTATACGAACTCCTTCGTTTACAATTGATTTTTTTTCACTTATTGTTAGACACGAAACTTTTACCGTGTATTCGGAAGAAAATTCTAAATATCTCCCAAACTAACAAGTTTATGAAGAAATGCTTCAAACAAAACTTGCAGAGAATTAAATTATGTACAACTTTTATAATAACAAATATTTATGTAATTGGTGTTTTAAAGGAAATATTTATAAAAAAAGGAAAAGCGACAGGTATGAACGTCTATTTTTTGTCGGTCAGTTGCAACCAAAATGCAATCACATCTTCCTTTACTAATATTAATCTTAAATACGAAGTTTCGCGTCGATACGATTAATGGTTTTCGAGTTACGGAGGGAAAAAATACATAATTTCACGCCACGCGTAGGGGCGTGGTGACGCAATCCGTGACGTCACCGATCGGCCGTCCAATACGTTTCCGAGGGCGGATTTCTCTCCTCGCATTTTTTTTATTCAGCGATTTTTATCTCCGCTTTGACCTTCTTGGAAAGCTCTCTCTCTCGTAAGGTTAATGGCTTTCTGCAATTTCCGCTTTTACCTCGAAGATACATACACACTGCATATTTACGACCATTGAAAGACGATAAAATCCCATTTTCGTAAGCATATGCATTGGTTGCTACACGCGGTTCACGTTTCTCATTGTTGCAAAAATTCTTTTTTCCTCGTTTCTGAAATGGGAAAATATGACTTATGAGGCACTTCCAAATGAGATAAGACCTTGAAATTTATTAAGTACTTAGGTCTAGCGGCAGAACCTACCACAAAAATCTAAAATTACGAAAACGTTTATTTTCTTGGCCGTTAAAATTTATGAACATTTCATCAAACATTTCACGGTTTACGTACTTCTAAATGTTCTACAACGCTGAAATTTTTTCTAAAGGTAGAATTTGCCCAAAAACCAAAACGGGATTATAGAAATTTGAAAATGTTTATTCATTCGGCCGTCAAAAATTCGTAAAGTTAAAACAAAATGACCAATGTTTATGCACTTCCGGTCGAGCTGGAGAGCTGAAATTTTTCATAAAATTAGAGAATGTTGCTCCATCGGAAATTAACATTGAAAAATACAATAAAGTTTACTACAGCGGCCGTATTCAAGGTAAAAAGGACAAAAATAAAACTTGCGCAAATGCATGCGATAAAAATTAAGGAAATTTTATTTTATTCTGACTCAATCACATGCTGAGACATTACACAAACAAAAACCTTCAATTTAAACAGCTTAATTATAAAGACACGCTCGTAAACTATATAACAATAAGGACTTTCGAGCACGCGACAATGCCCGTCGTTAACGCATTGTTTAAGCGTCGAAACGGCAAATTCAGTGCAATTTACGTGCGCTAAACATAATTTCATTTATACGAAAGTCACGAGATAAATAACAAGATGGTAAAATCAAACATATAGCGAGCGATGATGAAAGAAATCTGATGTGGCCGACACATGACTCCATATTTGGGGTGTAGATATTTAAATTATTATGAATAGCATTATGAGGCAAAGTTATTATTTCGTATCGTAAAAGAATACAGTCGTCCTTATTGCCGTAAATTACGTACATTTTCAATATGTTTACAGAATTCACCGCTACATGGTGTTGGCGCTGTATACTGGTATTAAGATAAAGCGAAATATCTCCGAAATGGATGGTTCTACGAAAGTTAGTTTCAAACAAAACTTGGAAGAAATATTATTCTCTACAACTTTGGTCCTCACGAAGATTACCAATAACGATGTTTTTAAGGAGATATTTGACGGAAACCGACAAAACCGGTTATTTATAAATAATTCCTAAACAATAACTGCTATCGAAAATTGTTTCAAATGAAAGTTGTAGGAAATTTCATTCTTAATCAAGCTGTATATACAATAATGACATTTTTCGGGGAAATATCGCAAAAACCGAATCGGGTTTCGATTAAACCTCAATTTTCGGTTAACCGGTATTGTCCAAAAGTGTTATATATGAAATTTGGTATTAATATGGCAAGTACTTTTCGAGTTAAGAGTGCCCACAATCACATACAACAGACATCATTCCGAATTGTTTATAAATAATCGGTTTTTTCGGTTTCCGTCAAATTTTTCCTTAAAAACGTCGTTATTGGTAATCTTCGTGAGGATCAAAGTTGTAATATTTCTTACAAGTTTTGTTTTCGTAGAACCATCCATTTCGGAGATATTTCGATTTATCTTAATACCTGTATACAGCGCCAACACCATGTAGCGGTGAATTCTGTAAACATATTCAAAATATACCTAATTTACGGCAATAAGGTGGACTGTATTCCTTTACGATAAGAAATAATAACTTTGCCTTATAACGCTATTCATAATAATTTAAATATCGCTACCCCAAGTATGGAGAAAGTCATGTGTTGGCCACATCAGATTTTTCTTTAATTAAGCTCGCAAAGCCAATATTTCGAATTTATATCAGCGAATGAATCGAAGTCTGTTTTTTTTCCAGGTGTTCCGTAATAGACACGCAATTTTTGTCCTTGCGAGAGATTGGCAATTGCTTGTCACCTGACGCGTACCAACTGGTTCTAACATTTCCTCAATGGTTTTCTTTTTAAAAGCTGACTCACGCTTCGTCGTCGTCGATAAGGAAAGACTTTAGTTCCTCGAAATAAAATTCGCGTATACCTTTACATTCTCATATAGTACGAAGTATAAATTGACAAAGTATTGTTATCGCGAAGAAATTCGACCTCGAGATTTTTTACGGAAATATATTACGTTTTAGATGTAGCAGAGTCCGAAAAAGTGGTTTTCGCAATGCCGTCTGTCTGTCTGTCTGTTACTAGCTCTAGAGCCTAGACGGTAGAGCGAAAATGAATGATATCTCGTACTTGGGCATTTTATCATACTGAGCAGAGTATACATAGATATGGTTGACTTTGATCAATAATTAAGAGTAGTTTATTCTACACATTTTTAACAACAATCCGATTTTCTCGAAAACTGCTTTAACGATTTTGATCAAATTTCGTACAGTTACTTGAGTTTACGTCTTCAATAATACTGTATAGTTCATATTTCTAAAAAAATGAATATTAGGCGTTTATTTTAGGCAACTTTAACAATAATATCATTTTCTCAAAAACGGCTAGAATGATTTTGATCAAATTTCGTAGGGTTACTTGAGTTTACGTCTTAAATAATACTAAGTACTTCATTTCTCTCAAAGAATGAATATAAGGCTAGTTTATTCTTGGGCAACTTGAACAAAAAGTGGATTTTCTAAAAACAGGCTCATACGATTTTCATTTTCTAAAGATAACTAAACGACGCATTAGTATATGAGAAAGTTTGTACAATGTATGTTGTACCGATATTTTATATTCAACTGGAGGCTTTTGATTGATACAATAATATCGATTTAAAAAATTAATAGGAAAAACAACTAGACTTTAATAATAATTTCAGTTTTTGTCATGGCTTCTTTGAAATATAACAATAGGATTTCGAGGTCCGACAATGTAATAAGTGGTAGTCAAGGATACATCCCATCTCGATTCTATCTAGAATTATTCGCATTTTTATACATTATATACAAACTTATAGATCGTGGAAATATATATAATGTACAATACAATAACAATTTATTATAAAACCCTAAGTTTAACATTTTATTAGCTTTTTCTGAGTGAAATATTCCTTAATTTAGAAATATTTATTTCATCGATACAAATGTTTCCATGGCAATATAAGATTTTATTTCAAATGTGCAATAAAGTAACAATTTATTATAAAACCCTAAATTTAAAATTTTATTGGCTTTTTTCGAATGAAATATTTTCTAGTTTCGAAATATTTACTTATTTCATCGATACTAATAATTGTTTCCACGGCAATATAAGATTTTATTCCGAATTTCAAAGTACGTGGTTCGGAATAGGAATCGATTGTAGTACAGCCAGTATCCATTGAATCTTGACCCAAATCATTGACATTTCCTCAACGTGCCTCGATATCCTTGTGCCGCGACGCACAAAAAAATACAAATTCTAATTTCAAGGAAGCAAATTAGCATTTTCCGGAGAAAAAACGTTTTTTGCCACATTCACGAAACGACATTGGCTCCACGGTAGCTATTTTTCTCTTCAACAGATGTCGTTGCACGCGGCAAACGATTAATCTTTGACGTTTTTTTAAAAGCAATCTTTTAAAAATAATTCTAACCAGAAAAACGTCCAATAGAAAAGAATTTCCGTTTAATAAGTGGAATTAAAGAGGAAGCCACAGTGCTCACGTTAAACGCCAGAAAAAAAATCTGATGTGGCCAACACATGACTTTCTCCATATTTGGGGTATGGATATTTAAATTATTATGAATAGTATTATGAGGCAAAATTATTATTTCGTATCGTAAAAGAATACAGTCGTCCTTATTGCCATAAATTATATAGAATTCACCGCTACATGGTGTTGGCGCTGTATACTGGAAATTTACTAAAAAGTTGAATATCTCCGAAATGGATGGTTCTACGAGAATTTGTTTCAAACGAAACTTGGAAGAAATATTATTCTCTACAACTTTGGTCCTCACGAAGATTACCAATAACGACGTTTTTAAGGAGATATTTGACGGAAACTGAAAAAACCGATTATTTATAAATAATTCCTAAACAATAACTGCTATGAAAAATTCTTTCAAATGAAAGTTGTAGGAAATTACATTCTCTATAACCTTTGTATGGAATTGTAATTACAATAATGATGTTTTAACGGAGAAATATCGCAAAAACCGAATCGTTTCGAATAAACCTCGACTTACGGTTAACCGTTATTGTCCAAAAACCAATTAGTTCTTTGTGTTCATGCTAAAGTGTTATATATGAAGTTTGGTAATGATATCGCAAGTGCTTTTTGAGTTAGAGCGCCCACAATAACATACACACACAGACATCATTCCAAAAATAGTCTAAACGTGTTCTAGGGACCTCAAAACGTGTATTTCCGTTGAAATCTCGAAATCGATTTTTTTCATGAATACAATACTTTCCCATTACTACGTATGGAGAAAGTAAAAATGGCAAGAACAAACCTCCATTTCTAGTTGGCTAATTTCAAGCAAAACTTTAAAAGTTCTAGAATAACCAATAAAAATCTCAAATATAAAGTTTCATATCGATATTATTATTAGGTCAAGAGTTAGAGCACCCACAAAATTATATCAGATTTTCGTTTACTTCGGTTGCTACGGAAACCGAATTATTTGACGACAATTAAAATAAATCGCGGGAAATTTTCAAAGTTGAAAGTTGATCACGGCTTTTTCATCGGATTTTATCGATAACGGCTGGTCCTACGGCAAAAAAGCATCAGACATAAAATGTTCCATTTGATCAGCTCTACAAGTTTCGTTCGAAGAATCTTTCGGTGCGACTAATATTTCGCGAGATACTACGAAAAGTTCGTTTTTTATCATCAGCAAAGTGGCACCCCTGATCGAATTATGCGAACCGCTTGTGGTATTTTATAAATGTCTTTGGTTATTGGTCCTGAATACCAAATTTAGCAAAAATCCAACGTATAGTTTGCGATTAAACGGCGTTACAAACATACACGAACTTACCAAATACTTTTTGTATAAATACATAGATCAACGATGGATAATTTCAACGCCTATTTCATTAGAATCTTAAGTTTGCTTTCCTTTTTAGCTGAAGTATTGCGATAAGACTTGAAACAATTCTTATTCATACTGCAGGTCACGCGTAACCAGTGCCGTTTCTTTCCGATTACGTCATCGGATTCTTCAAATAATATTCCATTCTCGGAAGGAAAAACTCTCGGCGTGGAAGGTCCTACAAAGAGTTCTCCGAACCGCCGCAAGCTAGGGCGCCACCGTCTTGTGGTGCTGCCATTAGTTGAGAAAATTGTAACTACGTCGAGCACCGCTTGCCTTTTGGAGGTTTCTCAATGCTAATTAATCAAAATCGACTTCTAACAAAGACTTGGACGAGATAAATGACTCTCAAACGCCAAGAAAAGGTCGATTTATTACATCAAGAAGCAGATGTCGTCGAAATTCAGACTTTAGGCATGGTAATCATCACGATATTCTAATATTTTACGTGATTTTATCGAGGTCTAACAATGTAACTGGTAGTCAAGGCAACATCCCGTTAAAATGGCGAGATTTTACCCGATAATATGTTAATTACAAACGTTTAAATTGAACGATTTCGGACAGAATGGCGGAAAAAGATGAAAATAATAAGAAACTTCGTAATTCTATATTCCAAACGGTTCACATCCGAGGATCGTAAGTCAATTCTTCTAATTTTAATAGCAAAAAGAATTCGCCTACTTTCGACGCTAATATTGAAGCATAAAACATCACCATGGTTACCATAAACATCTCCATGGCAACCGAAATAAATAAAATATCCCAATTCTTTCATACACACACACACACACACACATATATATATATATTACAATCCCAAGATTCTAAATTAATATTAACTCGTTTAAAAAACCAATTTTTATAATATTCTGCAGTAACTAATACGCCAAATTTGCACTGTAAAACACTAATTCAGACCCGCCATATAATTTTGTGGCGCTCTATCTAATAAAATAACGATCAAGACCTGAGGAGGTTTTGGTTGAAATTTGTCAACCGGAAATGGGTGTTTATTCTAGCCATTTTTCGGTTTTTTTCTAAATATGTCCTTTAAAATTCATTTTACGCAAACAGTTGTTATTATCAAAGTTGCAGAGAAATAAATTCTTTACAAGTTTCGTTCGAAACTTTTTTTCCTAAACCCCGTAGTTTGGCAGATATTTCCATTTTTATTTTATAATTTTATGATAATACCGTCGCCATGAGGGATGAGCCATTGTTTGAAAGTAACAATGACTACCTCAAATCCGACAATTAATGAAGCGTTTAACAAGTTAGCCATGTGCTACTTTTAAATCCATTCCTGAATAATAGCCTCCAAGGAGATTTTATTAGAAAAATATTTTAAAAAGTCGACATTGGAGAGATTACGTATGGCTGTGACGTCAGAGATTGCGTCAGCGATGAAATTATCGCCATTGGCAACCGATCCGATCAATTTCAGCCAACAGGAAGCATATGGTAGGTATTATAAGCTTCGAAATAAGCTTATTTCTTTGATAAATACGACATTGGATTAACATAAGACTATATTTACATCTACTATACAAAGAGTTTGTGTGCGTGTTTGTGTGTTTGTTTGTGGAATTCCTCCTAAACTATAAAATCTAGAGTGACCAAATTTGGTACGTTTCTTCCTTAAATATTAACCTATATAACGGTCAAGGATTCGTTTCTGCACGTCGCTTTGATTCGAAATGGCGGACGAATTAATTGTGCCGCGTCCTGCAACTTAAAAACGGGAAATGAGTGTAGACCATTTTTAATTTGCAATTTAAAATTGCTTAAAATCAAGGTACAAAGACGGGACTCGAACCCAGAGACGGAAGAAAAGCTATAGTTTCATTTATCTCCCGTCGAATTTTAAACACAATCCGAATTCGTCCAAAATTCAACTTTTTTAACACAAAATTTGTTTTTTTGCGCGTGAAATTTTTCCTCGCCAAGACAACGCGATTGTTTAGGAATTTAACGATGTAACATCATCCCAAATGCATCGACATGGCAGCCATGCTTATCATTTATCGAAATACGTACGAATTTCTTTCTGAATAATACGAATGACACGCAGCAATGACCTTTTTTTTAACTTTTCACTCTAACATAGTTCTTTAAAAATCATCGAGAAAAAATAAATATTTGATAAGTCGAAGAATCAAAAGATAAAAAAAGCCAAAAGATTGTATACTTTAAAATGGAGGTAAAGTCCGTCTTTTGTCAATGGCTTGAATACGAAGTTCATTAGCGAAAAATGTATAGATTGCTAGATATTCTTTATCGCCGTCAAAAGCGATCGCAACCTTTTAAAATAATCAAAAAATCTGATGTGGACAACACATGACTTTCTCCATATTTATGGTATAGATATTTAAATTATTACGAATAGCATTATAAGGCAAAATTATTATTTCCTATCGTAAAAGAATACAGTCGTCCTTATTGCCGTAAATTACATATATTTTGAATGTTTACAGAATTAACCGCTACATGGTATTGGCGCTGTATTCTGGAAATTACGATAAAGCAAAATATCTCGGAAATGGATGATTCTACGAAAATTTGTTTAGAACAAATCTTGGAAGAAATATTATTCTCTACAACTTTGGTCCTCACGAAGATTACCAATAACGACGTTTTTAAGGAGATATTTAACGGAAACCGAAAAAACCGATTATTTATAAATAACTCCTAAACAATAACTCCTATAGAAAATTGTTTCAAATGAAAACTGTAGGAAATTACATTCTCTATAACCTTTGTATACAATTGTATATACAATAATGATGTTGTAACGAAGAAACATCGCAAAAACCGAATCGGGTTTCGAATAAACCTCGACTTCCGTTTATCCGTTATTGTCCAAAAACTAATCAGTTCTTTGTGCTCATGCTAAAGTGTTATATATGAAGTTTGGTAACGATATGGCACGTACTTTTTGAGTTAGAGCGCCCACAATAACATACACACACACAGACATCATTCCGAAAATAGTCTAAACATGTTCTAATGGACCTCAAAGCGTGTATTTCCGTTGAGATTTCGAATTCGATTTTTTTCGTGATCACAATACTTTCCCATTACTACGTATGGAGAAAGTAATGAGGCAAATTCCTCTCGAATTGTTGGTCTCGCACATTCCTAAGAAGGGGAGAAATGTTTTTCCGCTTTCAAGTGTTCACCACGACGAAAAAATCGATCACGACACCGGAATTGAAAAAAAAAGGAAATGATTACGTACTATAACGATACAAAAGCTGGAGTCGATGTTGTTGACCAAATGAATGCAACATACAACGTCGCAAGGAACACAAGGAGACGGCCAATGGTCGTATTCTACAGCCTTTCGAATGCTGGAAACGCGAAAGTAATTTATCGCGGCAATGGTCGAGAACAAAACAACTATCACTTGTCCTTGTTAATGAACGCCTGACACGGAAATCACTCGTCAGTTAACACCATTCCTACTGAAATAAGAATTTTTAAGAAATATCGAGGATTAATCCTTTAATTTCCGGCGATAATTCAATAGAACAATACGTTTTCAAGTGTTAAATTGATTGGAGAACATTTTGGTTTTCGCATAAGAGCGACGTATTTTTTTTATCAGTTGTAAATCTCGAAAAATGCTATTTATATAGTTATCATAATTATATCTGTATTACTAGCAGCCTATTTCCTTTAATAAACACAAAAATTTAGAATGTAATGATTTCACTTACGAAATATGTAATTTCCAGTATTCCATAAACGAAAGAATATTCAATTCCTTTGATTAAATCATTATAAACGCTTCCCACGCACACGCAGTTTCCAAAGTAATTATCGGTAACTATGTAGGTTGCTATGTACAAAGATTGACGCTGCTACAACATTAATTTCGTCGCTTGTAAACAAAGGTGCGAAACAAATAACGCTATTCTTTTGTCTATTTTGAAAGGCTTAACCGAATTGAATCGGAGGCAACAATGAAAGGGTCGCCTTGGCAACGCCCAGAAAAAGTACGAAAAATCCACAAAATTTCGAACACGAACGCATATTTCTGTAAACTTGGACCGCCTAACACGTAAACAGCGCAAGAATGAGTTAGTGTAATGTTTTACCCGTCGAATAAAGCAAAAACGAAGAAAATCGGTCAATATTTACTTTTTTTAATGAACGAAGGAAAAAAACCTTGCACTCTGAAAAATTGAAAATGTTTTATTTTTGAATATGGAAGATTATTTTTCTTCATTCAATAAAATACGTAAATATTGACCGATTTTCTTCGTTTTTGCTTTATTCGATGGCTAAAACTCTATACTAGCTTATTCTTACATGGTACAAGTTTTAGAATCATTAAATCCGTTGAAATTAAACAAGAAATTCCTCTTGTAATCTAAAGGTTTGTCTGTGTATAATCCAATTGTGGAGGATTTATGGTAGACTCAGAAAATTGCTCATAACTCCAAAACTATTTATTATTATACGATGATTCTTTCAGCATTTATTTAACCTTAAATCCTTTTATATCACAATTAATTCGAAATTCCAAAATTCAAATATTGTGTGTGTGTATTCCGATATTAGTTCGCGTTTCTTCCGCGCCTCACAAAAACGGCGCTGAATGTTCGCTTAATTTCGACGCTATATTTGAAGCATAAAACATCACCACGGTTACCGTAAATATCTCCATGGCAACAGAGATAAATAAATGATTAAATAAATATGCCATTTTACGATTATATTATTGAGCGTTTGGTTTCCACTTTCATAGACGAATTTTAATATTGTTTATTTCAATAAATAATATTTTTAGCGCACGAAATAGGTGAATGTTATTATATTTAGGTAAATTTACATCTATAATACCCTTAAAATTCCAATAAATTGCTGATAAATTTTAAACGGTAAAAGATATTATCGGAAAATTTTCCGGTGTTAGTTATTAAAGCAGTTCACAGATGGCGTTGGACGTATAGGTTAATTAAAAAGTGTCGGAATGCAAGGAAAATCAGGAAAAAACCACAAAAAGCGGGAAGTTAAGTTTTCAGAAGCGTAGAGCCAAAGCGATTATTAATAATAATAAAAAAGATAGCAATAATGAAAAAGACAGCCATTTTTAATTTAACAAACAAACAGTACTCACGAAAATAGTTGAGGGTCTCTCTGATCTGTTCCGGACTCAAATCCAAAACAGGATGTCCTCCGTCGCCAGATTGAGCCTTTGGAAAAGAAGCTGGGCCCCAATCAGAGTTCTCGTAACCTGATAGAGACCAAAAATCACACGTCATATATATATATATATATATATACTATAATATATTTTGAAGGGTATGTTTGTTGGTTTGTGTGTTTGTTCATGAACTCCTCCTAAACGATAAAAGCTAGAATAACCAAATTTGGTACGATTCTTCCTTACATCCTAACTTAGTGATTGGTCAAGGTTTGGTCAACAGGAATTAAACAGCGCTGCCAATATAGGGGATTAACATTTTTCCATAAGATAACACGAATGAAACCATTTCTTGACTTGCAAGGTATTCTTCCTTCAAGCATTAAAATACGTAAATATGGACCGATTTTTTTCGTTTTTGCTTTATTCGACCAATAAAACTCTATACTATCTTATTCCTGCGAAGTTTACATGTTACACGGTCGAAGTTGTCAGAAATACGCTATTTGTTTCGAAATTTTGTTGCTTTTCCGTACTATTTCAGGGCGTAACCAAGGAGGCTGTCATTGTTACCTCCGATTCAATTAGCTTCAATAAAGCTTACAAATAGACGAAAGTTTAGCGTTATTCGATTCGCACTTTTGTTTAAGCAACGAAACGATCGATTTTTATGGATAGCAACGTAAATAGATACTGATTATTATTCAGGAAGCGTTTATTGATGAAAGTAATTGAACCTTCTTTCGTCTATTGAATGCTGGAATCTTATATTATTTGTAAGTAAAATCATTATATTCAACATTATAATGTTTATTAACGTAAATAAGCTCACGTATCTGGTGTAAATTTACCGGAGTCAGTGTTCAATCATGGACAACTGTACGTTGCTTTTTCAGGGGTTTCTTGCTTATACAAGCCATAAAAGTAAATATTTCAGCGAGGGATAATTACGCAAGAAATGAAGCTGGATTTGGCGAAAGAGATATATATGATAGGAAATAAAATTATCGTTATATTTGAATGCTAGGCTCGGAAACGGACTGTTACAAGCAAATATGATTAATTGTTAAGAAAAGCTAATTGTAAGTTAAAAATATCTACCATATATTTGAAAGAGTTTGTATTTTGTGCTGTAGTGGCGTCACTAAATCCATTGAAATTCAACGGGAAATTCTGCTAGTGTGTGTGTATACATCTCCATGCCCCTCTGTGTTGTTTGCAGGCACTGTATCATTCTGGCATTCATGGTCCATGTTTCACAACCATATGTCAGAACAGGCAGAACACATTGGGAAAATCTATTTATATATATAATCTATATATATATATATATATATATATATATATATATATATATATAAAAATAAATTATATATATATATAAATAATTTTAATTGTTGTAAAAATTATGAAATTCGGATAAATTCATATATATATATATATATATATATATATATATATATATATATATAGATTTTAATTGTTGTAAAAATTATGAAATTCGGATAAATTCATATAAATAGATTTTAATTGTTTTAAAAATTATGAAATTCGGATAAATTCATATATATATATATATATAAATAGATTTTAATTGTTGTAAAAATTATGAAATTCGGATAAATTCATATATATATATATATATATATATATATAAATAAATAGATTTTAATTGTTTTAAAAATTATGAAATTCGGATGAAAGGGGTCCCGGATAAACGGAATTTCATATAAAGAGCTTAAAAATGAGAATCGTTCCGGATGAACGGATAAATAAAATTCCGGATTAACCGAGATTTCGTATTAACGAGATTCCGGATATACGAACTCCTACATAATAAGCTCTACACGGCAATTATAATTGTCCAATCTTTATAAATAAAAAGTTTATTTACAAATAATTTGTTAGATAATATAAGAAATTGAACTCACCGGCGAAATCTGTAATGGTGTCAGCCCTGAGCTTGTATTTCGGTATCTGCTCCTCGACAAGGCTGATTATCTCAACCTCCGGAATGTTTCCTCCACTGCAAACCTCTGCAATTGTAATTACAACGCATTTTTACAATATTTTTACACACATCAAAACATGAAGATTCGTATTATAGACAACAACTTATATAAATACAATCGGATCGGAAAGAAACTTTATATTTAAGATTTTCATTAACAATGGAAGACCTGATTAAATTTTGGACGACATAGGTAAACCGGAAGTAGAAGTTTACTGCTGTCAATTTTCCGTTTTTTCGAAATACCTCCCATAAAACGCAACTTATGCAAATAATTGTTATTTTCAAAGTTGTAGAGATTTTAATTCTCTACATGTTTAGTTCGAAACATTTTTTCCTAAAACCGATTGTTTGAGAGATATCTTCGTTTTTCTTTCTGAACGTACATTACATATTTTTGCCAAGTGACGCCATCGTTTCGCGTTGCTAGGATTTGTTTGTTGATAGCTTAAGCCTACGTTGCCAAGGAGAGATTTAAAATTGCTCTTCTATATTTTCCTTAACGAATTGTCTATGTACGTTAACGTGAAAAGTATGCGATTTAAATATTTTGCTGTATCAAAACAAAGATTCGTCTCATTAATCCAATTTCATTAAAGAAACTTCGTTTAAATTCGACGTTAATACGTCAATTTATTAAATTACACCGCTAAAATTAACAACAATTCAGAAAATTACTCGTTTTAAGGCCAGAGCAAGGTGTGTAAATAAAGCAAGACGCTCGTTTCGACCGCAGAGTAGCCGTCTTCAGCGGCAATCCACCAAAAATTATCATATTTTTCAAAATAAAATATACTGGGATATATATTTACCGGGCTTTTCCCGGGTGCATGGCAACCTTGAGATCGGTCGTCATGGAGTTTTTTTTTAGCACTGGTTGCCCTTACATCATAATCAATTCGCGAAGCGTAACGTAGCATGTTAAAGACATCCCAAAACGAATATTACCGTTATTCGATGAGGCGCTAACGCGCGGCCGAAAAAGGAACCATACTCATAATAGCTTATGAGAGGGGTGAATTTATTAATACTAGTCTCCAAGGAGACGAGGCGAAGAAGTGATTGCCATGAGAACAGCAAACGGGGAGAGAATTTAGGGACGCGTGACCATCGCCCAGGAAACGGCACAATTGATCCTAAATTAAGCGGGGAAGGTATTTTAATCGCAAATGGAAGTTGAACCATCTGACGATAGATGGTGCTAGGGTAGGGGGTTTATATTTGTGTCAAGGAAGGTTGGAAAATGAGAAACATATCTTATAAATATTTTAATTCTTTATACGTTTTTACACCATTGAAGCTATCGAATTCAAAAGTTTCATGGGCCATCCTATGGACCAAAGGAAGAACTTGGTCTAGGTTTTCAGACCGTGGGGTCTCTTATACCCCATGGGGTCAACAAAATACTATTTCCATAAGAATGCATAGGAAATGGTGTGGAGAAGCCCCAAAATGCCATGCAGCCCTTCACTGATGTGGATATAAATATACCTAAATATTAACTTACGATCACGGGAAATGGATTATTTTATGCACAAAAGACTGAATATTTTAATTCTGTTCATGTTTTGACGTATTGCACGCTGAATCGCTCGAAATCTTCCTTAAAGCGCAAAATTTATCGGTTTAGATGTCCATTTTCCAGGCGGCAACAAAGCTAAATTTCTTAATTGTTGTCCTCTTCAAAGTTAGAGATATCCACGTAAAAGATTAATGCAAGGAAAATCCACGCCGTGGCGCTCCGTAGAGGAAGGATAGCTAATGACAAGACAAAGGGTACAAATGGATTCATGCCTAAATATAGTTTATGAATACTTTAAAAGTATAAAGCAATAAAAAGTGTCCAACGTATCACAAATGGGCGCGTTTCCTGGAATATTAGAAAGAAATTATATACCTCTACGTAAGGGAAATTGCGTTTTAAAGTTCTTTTCTTCATCATAAATAATCCATTTTCTTCCTATTTTGAAAATATTGGATGCACATGTAAATTAAACGTTTGTTTGCGAGATTGTTTATGTTAGCAACCGATGAAGAAGTAACCATGCAAGAAATTTTCAAAATTCAACTCGAATTAATACATTCTTGTTTGATTTTCTCGATAACGGCTACTCCTACGATAAAAATGTATAGGAGAGGAAACACTCATCTTTACTAGTTCTATAACTTTTATTTGAGAAATATTTTGATATGAGCAATACTTGACGAGATATGAAGAAAATTTAATTTTTTGTCACCAGTAAAGTGGTATCCCAGATTGTCGTAGGTGATTCATTTTTGCGATTTTCTTATTATATTTTATTGAAAGTTCTTAATATCAAATTTCATGAAAATCCGTTTTGTAGAAGCCGAGAACGAACATGCGGACGGACGGACGGACAGACCGACGATAACAGCCGCTCACGCTGGAAGCGAAACGCGCGTAAAAAGATTTTATTAGCAATATTTCAACAAAAAACCGACAAATATTTGGTTGCCATGTAAACAAAGCAAAATCGCGCACACAAACTGAAAAACGATATTACGTTAAAAATTTTCCGTATAAATGCGTAGGACTTCGGTGACAATAGGAGTTGTCACGGTATATTTGGTACGTTTTCATAAAACTGATAAAATCGCGTATTTTTCTGATTCTAAACGCATTTCTACGCTAATTCGATTTAGGATTCGAATTCTGTCTTCGATAAAAATAAACTTTGATATTTCCTTCGTAAAACCATCCAAGTCTCGAGTTCGTGCCTTGTTTCTAAGTATTTTTAAAACCCAAATGAAAAATAAGCTGCACTCGTCCCTATGTTATTCAAATGGAGAAAATTAAAAAAGAAAATATTTTTTTAAATTAGAAAGGTTAATCAAATCGGTATAAAAACCTGACTACACCACTTAACTCTTTATTCTGGTTAAAATGACACCTTCTCCGTGTTTCTAGGTGCTTTAGTTGCTGAGTTATAAAAACATACATACATACATACATACATACAAACATACATACATACATACAGATAATATCTATAGATGACATAACATGCAAAATAAAATTTTTTTCGGCAAGCAGTGCAGTCCTTCATTAATTCGCTCGTATAAATTCAAAATATCGGCGTGCGGGCTCCATTTCTCGATCTTCTTAAAGAAAAATCATCGAAATCTCTTATTCTCATCCTCTTCTGCCGTTTGCCATTCTAAATCGCCCGTAATTTTAATTACAATGCACATAATTTGCACTAAAAGTCGCCATTTTAAGACCAAAAATACCTTGACGACAGGATCTCATTGTCGTGCTCAAAATCCACATTGTTGCATAAAACGTACATATATATAGCTTAGGAACATAAAATTAACGTGTTTCAATGCCGTTTTTTCATTTAAATACATCTTAAGACCAGCTGTGAAGTCTTGGACATCGAATTTCATTTACATTTATTTTAACAGGCATTTCAACCAATTAAAAAACCCTTTATCGTGTTATCTTACGATTGGATTCCGCGATGCATTTGTTTTTGCGTCACAAACACCTGTGATAAGATTAGCTTCTTAATTTTCCGTTGACATTTCCGTTTGAAATCGCTGAATTTTATTTAAGATTCGCGAACACTTCCTCCCAGAATGGAGAAAGAAAATAAAGAATCCTGAAGGGATGAGCGAGATATATTGAGGCGTTTGGGAGTAAACCTATTTATAATTTAACGCGCTCAGTGAATGAGCTAAGCGTGTATATTCAGACAGATACCATTATGTATATATATATAGACGCTTCTTACAGAGGAGGATGTAGGAGGATGCTAATGCCTGGCCCAAACTACAATAGATGGAGAGCTGAAATTTTCAGAAATTGTAGACGGCATGGAGAAACCGCCAGAAAAATTGAGATCTCATACCTAGGTGTCATGGGTTCGACTCCAGAAATTCCGAAAGTTGCCTTTTTTTCCCATAAGAAAAGCATGGCGGCATTTTTGAGAATTAATTTCAGGCACTTTCCGATAAGATAGAGAAATAAAACTTGGATTTTTGTTTAGATATCCACGAGATATATTTAGAAACGTTGTTACGTTTACCGCAAGTGTCCTGGGTTCGACTCCAGACGACCCGGTATATCTCCCATAAGAAAGCATGGAAAAAATCAAATTCCTTCATATAGACGAAATTATGAGGAATAAATAAATGATATTTTCAGGGTTTGTGGATGCCATGAGAGTAACTCCATATTATTTGAGAACTCCCGTGTAGGTGTCATCGGTTCGACTCCAGGCAGCCTTATATTTGAGATTATTTATGTAAACTTTTGCTTTTAAAAATTATTTCTCGGCCCTAGTAATATGTCTCAAATTTAAGGCTGCCTGGAGTCGAACCGATGACAGCTACACGGGAGTTCTCAAATAATATGGAGATATACTCACGACATCTACAAACCCTGAAAATATCATCTGTTTACTCCTCTTAGTTTCGTCTATACGAAGGAATTTGATTTTTTTCATGCTTTCTTATGGGAGATATTCCGGGTCGTCTGGAGTCGAACCCAGGACACTTGCGGTAAAAGTGATAACGGTTCCCTATAGATCTCGTGGATATCTAAACAAAAATCCAAGTTTTATTTCTCTACCTTATCGGAAAGTGCTCGAAATTAATTTTCAAAAATGCCGAAATGCTTTTCTTATAGGAAAAAAACGCAACTTTCGGAATTTCTGGAGTCGAACCCGTGACACTTGAGTGGGAGATCTCAATTTTTGCGGCGGTTTCTCCATACCGTCTACAATTCCTGAAAATTTCAGCTCTCCATCTATTGTAGTCTGGGCCAGACATTAGAATCCTCCTACATCCTCCTCTGTAAGATTTGAGCTTATATAATGACTTGGGAGGTTACAAAATTATGAGGCACTTCCAGATGTGCTAGAAACTTCGAATTCGGTACATAAATAAGTCGAATGGCCAAACCGACGGAAAGAGTCGAAAATTACAACAATGCTTGTTTTATTGACCGTTAAAAATTATAAACATTTCAACAAACATTTCGCGGTTTCGGTACTCATAATTGTGCTACGATGCTGAAAGTTTTTCTAAAGGTAGGATTCGCCAAATAACGAAAAAGGGATTACGGAAATTCGAAAATGTGTATTAATTCGGCCGTTAAAAATTCATAAATGTTTTTAAAAATTATGCACTTTCAGTACAGCTAGGAAGCTGAAAATTTTAAGAAAGTTAGGGAATAGTGTTCCAGCGATAAATAACGTTGAAAATTATAATAATGTTTATTATTGTGGATGTTAAAAATTCATAAAGTTTAAACAACTGAATCTATATATAAATGCACTTCTAAGACGTGATACACCGATGAAATATTGCAGAAATGTGAGTCATTCGTAACAAACGATGAAAACCTATACAACATTTATAATTATATAGATTTTAGGGGTTGTTTTTACCCCAATATATTGTCCAAAATGAAAAACACGTAAGTCGGCGCAGGGGAGCCAACTTTCGCGTTTTGAAAATTAATTGTCTGCACTTACTCTTTATGTTAAGACGAGATAAAATGCTTTCAGAATGCAAGCACGCATTAATTAGCCATTATAATGTGATTGGTCCTTCTATTGATTACATACCTCACAGCATCTTATCTCTCCCTAACTACCCCCCCTCTCCTTTTCTCTTAGCAACCGAATAGGAGGCGACAATGAAAGGGTCGCCTTTGGCAACGACCCTCGTAAGGACTACGAAAAATCCGCCGAAATTTCGAAAAATAATGCGTATTTCTTAAAATTTCGACCGCGTAAAGAGCAAACTTCGCAATAATAACATAGTCTACAGTTTTATCCTTCGAATGAAGAAAAACGAAAGAATTCGGTCCATATTTACGTGTTTTTACGGACGGATGAAGAAAACCTTGCACCCTCTCTCAAAAATACTCACCTTCGACTGTTTTACGTAGCAACTTCGTAATACTTCATTCATAAATAATAACCGTTTAAACATTTTTTTAAAATATCTCCGAAAATATCAAAGATATGAGGCTGAAACTTTGAACGTACATTCTCATATCAATGCCGCTCGTTCTGATAAAGTTTCAGAAAAATCCAATGCGAAACTCCTTAGTTATTTCCCATTTTAAAAATAGCATACGGGGATTTATCATTTTGATGTCAACGGGAACAATCTTCTACTAATGCTTAAATATGTTTAATTTAATTTATTACGCAATCAGAACGTAATAAATATAATGAAACTGATTACTTACGGTGAATATATAGACTTAAAATTACCCTTGGGAGCGTAAGAAAGGCTATCAACAATTAAAAAGTTTTAACGTAGAAAACAATGGTTACCCTTGGCGACGTATTTTAACATACAAATTTAGAATAAACTCTAAATATCTCCTACACTATTCAGTTTACGAAAAAAAAATTCAAATAAAAGTTGTAGATAATTGAATTTCCTACAATTATGTTAATGACAAATATAGACGTAATTTCAGTTTTAACGGAGTTATTTGAAAAAAACTGAAAAACGGCAGGAATGAACCTCAATTATTAGTTGACCTGTATCGTCCAAAAGGTCGTCCCTAATATCACAATATTATTTTTGAAATTTGGTGCTGAAATTGCAAACACTTTTCGAGTTAGAGCGCCCACAAATATAGATACGCGATTAAAATTACCCTCGGCAACGTCAGAAACGCTACCAACAATATCAGACAATGTTGTTATATCAACGGTTGTTATACCACTTAGCGACTGATGTAACAATAATTTAGAATAAAAATCAAAATATCTTATTAACTATGGACTTTACGAAAAATTCCTTCAAACAAAACCTGTAGAAAATTTTATCCTCTACAACTTTTATAATAAGAAAGATTTGCATATTTGGAGTTTTAAAGCAGATATTTGGAAAAAAACTGGAAAACGACACGAATAATCACGTACTTCCTGTCGATCGATTTTAGCCTAAACTTAAACAGACCTTCATTTGTTAATGAGAATCTTAAATATAAACTTTTGTTCCGATTGGGTTATTAGTTTAAGAGTTATTGCACCCACAATATCCTGTCACATAGAGAAAAAACAAATGGCGTTAACCTGTAATGGTTTCCGCATCCTTGGTGTCAGCTTTGACAGGCAAAGTCGACGGCCTGTGACCCCTCGCGGCGCTGACGTCGTTCTGACGGGATTCCTTATTTATAATGGACTTATAATAGCTGGTTTTGGTGCTGTTGGTTGAGGTGGTGTTGTTGTCGGGAGGCTGTTCTTTAGAAGTAGCTGAGATTTGTTCGGCCAGCTTGGAGGTCCAGCTACCTTTCAACGAAGCCGCACCTCCCAGAGGGTGCAGCCAATCAGATCCCTGCAATAAAACGAATCTGTATCCTAGCAACTTTAACAATGGTATCGAAGCAAAAATATAAAATCCGACGTGCATGACTTTCTCCATATTTAAGGTAATATAGATATTTGAATTATTATGAATAGCATTATGAGGCAAAATTATTATTTCGTATCGTAAAAGAAGACACGTCCTTGCTGCCGTAAATTACGTATATTTTGAATGTTTACAGAATTCACCGCTACATGGTGGTGGCACTGTATACCAGAAAAAGCAAAATATCTCCGAAAGGGATGGTTCTACGAAAATTTGTTTCAAACAAAACTTGGAGGAAATATTATTCTCTACAACTTTGGTCCTCACGAAGATTACCAATAACGACGTTTTTAAGGAGATATTTCACGGAAACCGAAAAAACCGATTTTTTAGAAATAATTCCCAAACAATAACTGCTATGGAAAATTGTTTCAAATGAAAGTTGTAGGAAATTACATTCTCTATAACCTTTGTATAGAATTGTATATACAATAATGATGTTTTAACAGAGATATATTGCAAAAACCGAATTGGGTTTCGAAAAAACCTCGACTTCCGGTTAACCGTTATTGTCCAAAAACTAATCACTTCTTTGTGATCATGCTAAAGTGTTATATATGAAGTTTGGTAACGATATGGCAAGTACTTTTTGAGTTAGAGCGCCCACATCCCCACACACACACAGACATCATTCCGAAAATAGTCTAAACGTGTTCTAGGGACCTCAAAACATGTATTTCCGTTGAAATCTCGAAGTCGATTTTTTTCACGAAAAAAATAATATTCCGCGGATTAAAAGTCAATAGCGTATGTATGTAACGCTATCAACCGTACAGAACGAGCTTTTCCGGCACTCGATATGACGCACCTCTTCTAAATGCAGGCCCAATATGATGTCCAAGCTGCTCCTTCGCCTGGCCCCCTGCACCCGCGATTCGCCGGGCTCCTTCGCTAGTCTGTCTGTCGCTCTCCTCTCGTCCAAGCTGCACGTCCTGCTCCTGAACTCGACGGCGTCGTCGAAACGCGCATCGAACCCGGTCTGTTCGCCGCAGAAACCGTCCCCAGTGAGGTAAGAATAGTTCTCCCCGACCTTCCCGTGGTCCGTAAAGCCTAAAACTTCCCTATTCTTGTTCGGCATGAGCTGTTCCACCTCGTCAGACGTCTTGTACAGGGTTTCCATCGACGACGGCTCCCTGGTACCCTGCCAGATTTGGTTCCCGGAGAACACGGAGTCTAAATCCGTCAAGGAAGAGGAATTCTGGACCTGTCCGAGCTTGGATTCCTTCCTGGGACCGTCCTGGACCTCGCTCTTATTCCTCAAACGCATTATCTGGACTGGATCCGGGTAATCTTCGCCCAAATCCAGGCCGATCACAGTCCCGCACCCTTTCGCGACCGTTTCTTCCTGCAAAGCGGACGCATCTCTGTCCGGGAGGTTAAACTGTCGGTTTCTACCGTAGAAAGCGCCTTTTCGGTGAGTCAAGCTGGAAGCTCCCTCTTCGTATCCTGCGCCGGGATCGAATTCCGAGGACCAGTCCACGTCGTCTTGGTTACCGACGACTGTCTCCTTGGAGTTCTTTGTCGGGTTGGACCGGCGATCGAAATCTTTGGTCTGGTCCAACCTTGTAGCCAGGGTCGCTCTGGCCGAGTACACTCTAGCCGCCCGGGCGATGTTCATACCTATAGCAGGTAAACTCTCCTCTAAAAACTATCAAATATGTCCTTCAAACGCACAAAACAAGCGACTACTACTTGGATATAACGTTTACTGACGACTGTACTATCGTTTCCAACTTAATTCCGTCCCCTAGCTACCAGGACGAGCTGTTTTACCGCCAATTTCACCTCTTTTCGAGGGAATTATCGAGTTCCAGACACAGTAGAGCACAAATTCAACCTTTTAAACGAAAAGTTAGACCTAAAATCCACTGGAAACTGGATTTTCAGGTACCTAAAGGTTCCAGGAAAGCTAAAAGATCCGTAAAAACTACGCTTAGTACTGTATTTTAAGTTTTTTAAAAAGAAATATCACAGTATCACATAAATAAAAATGCAAAAAACAATTATGTGACGAAATCCTGGCCGCAGAACAGCAGGAACTCGCAGTAACAGAAGAAACGTCTGTTGAACAATGAGCTGTAACGGTTGCCAAGTAACACTTTAAAGTCGCCTTGGAGACTCGTTGGCATCACAGCGACCTGTTCAAATCGACGCGGGTGCGTACAGAAGAGCCATTTCCATAGAGATTATGAGAAAAACACTAAAAAAATGACCAACTTCTGCAGCTTCTTAAAAGGTTCTCCGGTTGTAACTGTCTAAGCTGAAAACACACTCGAAAAATTACGAAAGCGATTCTCAGAACAACCAAAATCGCTCCAACACTTTATATAGTCGCTGGGGAACGGAAAATAAGCTTTTACAACCTAAAACAACCTCACAACACACTATAAACATGGGCAATCGATCCTCAGGACAACCTACGTCCCTCCAACACAGTTTTTAACACCAGAGTAGACAGGGAATGCCTCCTTCTTCGGCAACAACCCTCCAACAACTTCAAAACAAGCTCAAAACTGGAGAAACGGACCGGTAGAACAGCCAACACGCTCCAGAGACGAACAGAACACGGGAGTGCCCTATTTCGAAGGACAACGCCTAAAAAACGACCCTCAACACTCGAAAGGTAGGTAATCGGTCGTCGGAAGAACCAATTATCCTCCAACACGCCCTGTAGGTAATACAGGGGACAGAGATATCCTTTTCTGACCGTAAACACGCTTACGAAACCTTTTATAATACGACGCACTGTTATTCAAGCATAAAAATGCTCCAAAGGCTTTAAAAACGACTTAAATGTCTTCCAAAATCCGAAAAACTTTGATAAATAACGTATTTCTGCACTGTCTACGAAAATAATGCACAATGAAAAAGCCCCTCGGCTCCAAGAGACGCGTTACCGATGAGAGTGTTTCCTTGCCAACAAACGGACACCTAGTGACGTTGAGTACCTGGTACCAATGATACGGCAGGGAAAACATGACTGTAAAGTCCAAAAGATAAGATAAGACGGTATTAAACACAAAGAGAGATAAAAACTGTAGCTTAGGGGGAAGTAAACAAAGAAAGTCTCTCGGCTTAAGATCGATTTTTTTTAATAAAAGGTATTGCTTTCTAACACGAAATGGTCCACCAACCGAATTAACACGAAAATTTTTGAATAATCTTTAGGATAATGGACGGTATTAGTGATGGAAAATACTTGGAGACATTTTCCCGACTGAAAAATTGAATAAGTGGCAATATTATGGTTTGTTGCTAAGGACAACGAAACATTCGTCACCCCTGACAGTGTAGCCATAGATAACGACAGTTAAATAAATTCGTATCGTAGAAACAATGGTATCACTTGGAGACGTATCTACAAAATATATAGACGCTACTTACATACGAAACTAATTATGAGGCACTTCCAGGTGTGCTAGAAACTTGAAATTTGTTAGGATTATACGTTTTTGGTCACCGACGAAGGAAAAAATCCAAAACTGGCGAAATTCCAATTATGAGGGGCTATTTTCGCCCCTTCTTGCCCCATTTTTGACCCATAAGAAAACACGTAAATAGGTGTAGAGGTTTTTATATTTGCATTTTAAAATTATTTCCCGTCGAGATTCGAACTCGGGACTTTAACCATCGGATAGGATATAAATTGTAGTTTCTTATTTTTGAAGACGGAATTAAAATCCGTTTAGAATTGGCGTAAATTAATAGTTTTTATCGGGGGGGAAAAGTGGTAATTTTGCTGGGTAGCAACAATCGGATGTCATGACAACGAGCCCCAACGCTTTCATATATATGGGTAAGCTTTTTAAAGGGAATCAGAGGCTTACGTTATAAAATGCCATCAACAATAAACTATGACGAATGAAAAAAATTCGATATTATCAACATTCCGATGAGTTAGATACATGAAATTCGGCAGGATTACGGAGTTTTCGTCGCAATCAACGAGAAAAATCCGACATTATAAAAATTCCAATTTTTAGGGGCTGTTTCGCCCCATTATTGCCCCATGCGAAGATAAAAAATTATAAGGCAATTCTAAATGAGCTACAGACTTGAAATTTGGCAGGATTATGGGTTTACAGTCACAACTCAAGGAAAAAATCTTATATCATAAAAATTCTCATTTTTGGGGGCTGTTTTGACCGTAATATAATAATATATATGTATAAAATAAACTAACCTTCTATACTGATGGCTCCAGCCTTCTCCGTTGTGCAGGAGAGGCAGAAGTTGACGACGTCAAAGGCCTTTTAATGAGAGAAAAACAACAAATTAATCCCAAGCTTAGCACAGTTACATAACATCGTGCAATCTATGTAAACGACACCTATAACTCATAAACTATTAATCATATCACCACAAAAATTTATATTTAAGATTGTAATTAATGGTTTAAGATCTGATAAGATTTTGGCTCAAATTGATCCACAGGAAATGGCTGTTTATTCCAGTTATTTTCCGTTTTTTCGAGACATCTCCTTCACAACTCAATATTTGTAAATTGTTGTCATTATAAGAATTACAGACTATTTAATTCTCTTCAACTTTTGTTTGAAACGTTTTTCCGTAAAACCGATAGTTTCAGACATATTTCGATTTGTTCTAAATTTATATGTAAAAATACGTTGTCAAGTGATGATGACGCCATTTTTTCGGTTGATACGTTAAAATTTTATTGATTGTTGATAAGCGTTGCATCGATATTTTTTGTTCTCCATAGAAACAGATTATTGTTTATAAGAGTGGCATGCTATGTAAGCCCTAACTCAAAAACTAATAATCAGATCAGCACAAAACTTTATAATTAAGATTGTAATTAGTGATGTAAGATCTGATAAGATTTCGGCCGAAATTGGCACACCGGAAATGGCTGATTTTCAGTTTTTTCGAATAACTCCTTCAAAACTCAATATTCGTAAATTGTTGTCGTTATAAAAATTATAGACGATTTAATTCTCTTCAAGTTTTGTTTGAAACATTTTTCGATAAAAGTAACAGTTTCGGAGATATTCCTCCATTTGTAATGACTCGCTCGTGGACAGCATTAAGACGAGACGCGTGCGTCATCTACGTTTCTTTATTTCTTATTAACGACGTATATATGTATAATCTCGATCGCTCGCATTAACTTTTAATAATATTTTAATAGAACAAAAAAAACATATCGATAAGTAAATACGATAAGATAGCGACTTTCAATTGTCCTCTGAAAGATTATTGAGGATTGCTTTCACACGCCTGCGATCATTATGGTTGTTTTGTTTGCTGAAATTGCGTATATGCACCTCTATAATATACTGACGATTCTGACATAGGATACGAATTATAAGGCACTTCCTGATTAGATAGAATCTTGAAATTTAATAAACGGGTAGATCTGGTGGCGGAGCCTACCGGAAAAATCTAAAATTACGAAAATGTTTATTTTTTTGGCCGTTAAAAAAATTCCAAAGTTTAAAAAAACATTTCGTCGTTTAGGTACTTTTTAAATGTGCTACAGCGCTGAAATTTTTTCTAAAGGTAGAATTCGCCAAATAACGAAAATTACGTCATACAAATTTAAAGAGGTTTTTTTTATTCGACATTTAAAAATTCATAAATGCACTTTCAGTAGAGCTGGGAAGATGAAACTTTTAATAAAGTCAGAAAATGGCGTCCCAGCGGTAAATAACATTGAAAACCACAACAAAGTTTATTATTGTGCCCGTTAAAAATTCATAAAAAGTCTAAAATATAAAAATCGATACATGCGCTACGTCATTGAAAAAATTTGGCAGAAACCTGTGGAATTTGATGAAAACATTGGGAAAATTAGAAAATTCTTAAAATTTTAATTTCCAGTGAATATTTTCGGCAGAATAATTGCCCCACTATGTGGTTTTAAAATTATGCGGCCCTTCTAAATGACCTAGAGGCTTGAAATTTGGAGAGGTAAATAGCTTTTCAGTAAAACAAAAAATTCTGATTTTTAAAGGGGCCGTATTCGAACTCATTAATGTTGAAATGCTCAGAAGAATGCAAATTACGTCAAAGAAATGTTTTCAACTACAGTACGCGTATGTCAATACACCTTGACACAATTTCAAAAGCGATAATCTCGGCCTAAATCTTTTATTTAAAAAATCACTAATCCAAAGATATCTTTGAGTGCGTAAAAATGGGACAATATTAAAACTGACGGCCTTTCTTATCAAGTCGCCTACATTTATTATATACATAGACGCTTCTTACACCAGATGTCATTATATATATAGACGCTTCATACACAGGATGTAGGAGGATACTAATGTCTGGCCCAAACTACAATAGTTGGAGAGCTGAAATATTCAGTAATTGTAGATGGCATGGAGAAACCGCCGGAAAAATTGAGATCTCCTACCCAAGTGTCATGGGTTCGACTCCAAACATTCCGAAAGTTGCGTTTTTTCCCATAAGAAAAGCATTGGGCATTATGGAAAATTAATTTCGGGCACTTTCCGATAAGATAGAGTATTTAAACTTGGAAGGTTGTTAGATATCCACGAGATCTATTGGAAACCGTTACCGCTGTTACCGCAAGTGTCCTGGGTTCGACTCCAGACTACCCGATATATCTCCCATGAGAAAGCATGGAAAAAATTAATTCCTGCATATAGATGAAACTAATAGGAGGAGAAAAACTGGTAGAATTCTGTGTTAATAACGACTTAGTAGTGACTAATACATGGTTCAGAAACCATAAACGAAGGCTGTACACATGGAAAAGCCCAGGAGATGGAATGAGATGCCAAATAGATTACATCCTAGTAAAACAAACACCCAGGAACAGCTTAAAAAATGCTAAGACATTACCAGGAGCAGACATTGATTCAGATCACATCCTTCTAATAGTCGATGTAACTACAAAGCTTAAACAAATAAGGAAAACGGGAACAGATAGACAGACTTGGGACCTAGAAAAACTGAAAGAAAAGAAAGATGCCTTCAGCACAAAGTTGGAAGATCGCCTTAGAAATTTGGAAAACAAACCGAAGACCGTGGATACAGAATGGGAGGAAGCGAAAGCCAGCATCAAAGATACCTTAAATAAAGAGATTGGGAAACAAGAGAAGAAAATCAGAAAACCATGGATCACTAAGGAAATGCTGGAGAAAATAGATGAGAGAAGGAAATGGAAAAACGTTAACAGTGAAGAAGGTAGAGCCAATTATAGACGCATAAAAACAATGAGATGAGAAGGGTAACAGACAAAGCTACGGAAATTTGGATAAAAGAAAAATGTGAGGAAATACAACAGATGGAGAAGTTAGGACGATACGATATGATGTACGCTAGGGCACTGGAGTTAGAAGATAAGAAGGCTAATGGGATTCGTGGTAAAGGAATTATTAATACAGATGGGAAAATAGTCGCAGAACCAAAGGATGTAGCACAGGTATGGGAAGAATACATTGAGGAACTATACAAAAAGCAGGCAGGATCGGTACAAATGGAACTGGAAGAAGAGAATTGCATTGAAAAAGACAACTTGGGACCAAGTATTATGAAAAGTGAAGAGGAGAAGGCGATACTGGAACTGAAGAAAGGAAAAGCTACAGGCAGCGATGGAATACCGGCAGAGGTACTTAAAGTCATGGGATCGGAAGGACTGAAAGTGATTACGAAATTAATTAACAAGATTTACGACTTGGGAGAGTAGCCTCAGGATTTCTTGTATGTGACAATGATCCCTATAAAGAAGAAGCCAAAGGCAATGCAGTGTAAGGACTACAGAACGATATCCCTACTGTCACACACTTCCAAGATCATCACGAGGATTCTTAATAAAAGACTAGAGAAAAAGGCCGAAGAAATGCTAGGGGAAGATCAATTCGGTTTCAGAAAAGGACGAGGAACCAGAGATGCTATCAGTGTAGTGAGAATCATATTAGAAAGGGCAATAGAGTACAGTCAAGATTGCTGCGTATGTTTCGTCGACTGGCAGAAGGCTTTTGATAGAGTAAATTGGGTACTGCTGATGAGGATATTAAGAGATATAGGTGTAGACTGGAAAGACAGGAGACTGATCAGGAATCTATATGTGAATCAAGTTGTAAAGGTCAGGTTGGAGAATGCGGACATCAGCGGAGTACATATCGGTAGAGGAGTAAGACAGGGCTGCTGTCTATCGCCGATTCTATTCAATATATATGGAGAGAGACTAATGCAGGAAGCGTTAGAAGGCACGGGAGATTTCAAAATCGGAGGAAGGATTATAAGAACAGTGAAATACGCGGATGATCAAGTACTTCTAGCAAGACAGGAAAATGACAAATAGACTAGTGATAACAGGTAGAAAATACGGTATGGAAATTAATACAGAAAAATCCAAGGTTATGCGAATATCAAGTAAAGAAGAAGAAAATTTGAACATAAGTATATTGGAGGAAAGCCATTAGAACAAGTTTCAGATTATAAAAATATCTTGGAAGCATCATAACGAGAGAAGCAAAATATACAGATGAAATCAGGACTAGAATAACAAAAGCAAAAGCCGCTTTCAGAAGAAAGAAACTCCTGCTAACGGGAAATATAAAGCAGGAAATCTGCAAGAGGTTGATAAAATGCTTTGTATGGGGCAGAAACATGGACGCTAAGGAAAAATGATATTAAATACTTGGAAAGCTTCGAAATGTGGACATGGAGAAGAATGCTGAAGATAAAATGGACAGATAGGGTGAAGAACGAGGAAGTATTACGAAGAATAGGAGAGAAGCGAACGACTGCTATCAGAAAGAGGAAGTCGAACTGGATTGGGCATTACCTGAGGAAAGAGTGCATGATTAAAGAAGTGCTAGAAGGAAAACTGGATGGAGAAAGAGGTAGGAAAAGGTTTCAGCTGGTAGACGACTTGAAAGGGAAAGAGAGCTATCAATTCATGAAGAAAACTGCGGAAAATAGGAGTACATGGAGAACCAGGTTTAACTATGAATAATCACGGACCTGTCAACGGACCTATGATGATGATGATAGATGAAACTAAGAGGAATAAGTAGCTGATACTTTCAGGTATTATAGAGTCATGAGAATGTCTCCATATTATTTGAGAACTCCAGCGTGGATGTCATCGGTTCGACTCCAGGCAGCCTTAAATTTGAGATTATTTCCCATAAGAAAAGCATCGAAATTCGTGCAGGGCTTATCTTAATTGCATTTTCGTTTAATATTAGAATGCCGTCAAAAAAGCGAACGGCCGAAATACCTTTTTTTTTAAATCCGAAAATGAATTCTCGCATCGCTTCGGAAGTTCGTCATCTTTCAGAATAAACTTTATTATCGACCGACCATCGTAGATAACATGTCTGATTATAATACGTCGCAACCTTCGTCTCGAAATTGCAAAATCAACCAAATGTTTTGACGAATAAACGCATATTTCAGCAACTTCGACGCAAAATAAAGTTTAAAAAATTAAGTATACCGCGAGAAATAAGAAAAAAATCTGATGTGGCCAACACATGACTTTCTCCATATTTGGGGTATAGATATTTAAATTATTATGAATAATATTACTAGGCAAAATTATTATTTCGTATCGTAAAAGAAGACACGTCCTTGTTGCCGTAAATTACGTATATTTTGAATGTTTACAGAATTCACCGCTACATGGTGTTGGCGCTGTATACAGGTATTAAGATAAAGCGAAATATATCCGAAATGGTTCTACGAAAATTAGTTTCAAACAAAACTTGGAAGAAATATTATTCTCTACAACTTTGGTCCTCACGAAGATTACCAATAACGATGTTTTTAAGGAGATATTTAACGGAAACCGAAAAACCGGTTATTTATAAATAACTCCTAAACAATAACTCCTATAGAAAATTGTTTCAAATGAAAACTGTAGGAAATTACATTCTCTATAACCTTTGTATAGAATTGTATATACAATAATGATGTTTTAACGAAGAAATATCGCAAAAACCGAATCGGGTTTCGAATAAACCTCGACTTCCGGTTACCCGTTTTGTCGAAAAACTAATCAGTTCTTTGTGCTCATGTTAAAGTGTTATATATGAAGTTTGGTAACGATATGGCACGCACTTTTTGAGTTAGAGCGCCCACACTAACATACACACACACAGACATCATTCCGAAAATAGTCTAAACATGTTCTAGGGACCTCAAAACGTGTATTTCCGTTGCAAACACGAAGTCGATTTTTTTCGTGATCACAATACTTTCTCTATACTACGTATGTGGAGAAAGTAACAAGTAAATTAAATTGTTAGCTGTTTCTATGAACGAGAAAATATCTATGAGACCGCCATCGACAATTGGAATATTGTAGCGACACAACAAATAAATTTAGAATAAAAATCAAGATATCTCTTCAACTATCGGTTTTACGAAAAATTGTTTCAAACAAAACTTGCAGATAATTGCAATCCCTACAACTTTTATAATAACAACTATTTACAAATATGGAGTTTTAAAGGAGATATTGGAAAAAAAACGGAAAAATCATTAGAATAAACAACTTCCGGTGGATCAAATTCAGCCAAAACCTTTGCAGACCTCCATTTGCTGATAAAACTCTTAAATATAATGTTTTGTGTTGATCTGATTATTAGTTTTTGAGTTAGAGCGGCTACAATATTATTCCTATCAGGTACTACAGACACACGCACACACAGACATCATGGGAGAAAATGGTCAAAACGTGTTGTTCTAATGGACATCTCAAAATTCGATTTTTTTTCGTGAAAACAATACTTTCTCCATGCTACGTACGTACACGGAGAAAGTAAAAAGATTATAAACAACGACAACGTGTAACTAACGAAACAAACCTTTAGAACTTCTTAAACATGAGTGAAAATTAACATAAATCCCATAAACTCGAACAAATATACCTAGTTTATGTTAAAACACGCAATAAAACGTTCCAATACCGTACGATTTACTTTATATTCAACCATTTGAACGAATAATTTAAATAGGGAAGTTTGCTTCGGACGCCATGGCAACTCGAATAAATAAACATCCGAAAAAAAAGAAAATGTTGACGATATACTACGCATGTAGGTAATTTTTTTTTTAGGTACTTACATTACCGTATAATAATTCCTCGTTATAAGATTGGCCCTGATGTCCTTTTCGATGCAGTAAATTCACTCGAACCGTCGTTTTTTAATAAGTTTTTACGACAATTATTAAGAAACGTAAAGTTCGGTTAAACAAACAACGCCGTCGTCATGTCTACGGCTGTCGCGAAACGGATCTTTTCATTTACTGTAAAAGTTCATTTCTGTTTCGCAAAAGCAGACAAAAACTTTCGCCGGATCGAAAAGATGACAGGCGAAGCGCGAAATTCCGAAAACTTTCGTGAATTTCGAAATTCTACTACATGTGTTGTTCTCCAGAATTTGATGGATCTCGAAGATTTTATCAAAAACGGAAACTTACATCAACCGCACACACACGCCCACACACGCCTACATTCATATACCAATCTAACAAATTAAGAAAATAAAACATTCGCAAAATCAACCTTTTATATTTACGAAAAGAAAATTTTATAAATGTAATACATATTTCGAGAATAATTTGAGAAAACGTACAAGTTAACTATTGAAATAACAATAATAAATGATAAACAACACGATTAACTGATAACTCGAGCGTTGCTATCAATCAAGACGAAGACAAATAAACAACATTTCAAAAAGTAGACATCTTTTGAAGATACTTCTCTAAAACGTCAAAGTTAACGATTAAAATAATAAACAAGGACAAATAATATAATTAATATGCAACCCTTACAGAAAATACATACGAATAAATAAAATCTTTGGAATAAATAACGAATTGTTTACGTTAGCAACGATAAGTGAAGTAACCAATGCAAGAAATTAAACATCTTTCGAGAAAATTATAATAAATAATTGAAACAATAATAATAATAATAAACACAAACATTATTAATAATGTGATTTTAATTCGCGACTAAATGAATGAATAAAAATTCAAAAACGTAAAACAGGTATCTTTGGAAATAAGGATATTGTTTGTTATAGCAACGATGCAAGAAATATCTGTACACGAATCAAGACATTCTTTGCATGATTTTTCTCGATATACGGCCACTACTACTATAAAAGATGTAACAGCTTTCGAAAATGACCTTCAAAAACGTCACAGCTAACGATCTATATAATTATTTATGATAAACGAGATAACTGATTCGTAAATCAACGATTTCTTTATGCCGAGAAAATAACAAATGAACGCACAAATATTTAAATTGTAATATATTTAAAAGATTACTGTCAAATTCGTCCAAAATAACGCTGGAAATAATAAACAACGATACGTAATATAATTTCCAACGATATTCGTTCGATTTAAAGAAGAAATACACGATTTAACGAGCTTAAACGTACATCATCGGATGCCGATTCACCATATTGAATATTAAAAACGTCTTCTTTAGAACACAAATCTAATTTCACCGCTAAATATACATACATATACATCGCGTATTAATTTTTTTAAATAAATAAACAATTAACACTCACCCAGCACATTTATAGAGTAGACACGAATGTTACAAGTATCCTAAGCGACCAGTATCCACGCAACCTTAACATTTACTCCACAGCACTGCACTTCAAAGGACTGAATATAGAACTTGGAAATTTGCCTATCGTATATTCTTTTATAGGAAGGTTTTAAAACGAAGGTAAAATTAAGTCGTCGACCCTTAATGAAACATGTGACGCAATATTTACAATCCGTTCCCGTACCTTTATCGAAATTAGATAACTAAATCCCTCGCTGGTTGCCATGGGATTCGAACAGATGATTCACGCTTCTCCCGTCGCCAATATCATCCCAGGGAGACAATTGTTGTTCAATAAACTCCAATTCTTCGGTTGATTCGTTAATACTTTTGGTACTTTTTCGAGAAAATCGGTAATTCGAGGGGAGAACACTTCAAGACCTCGACGCAACCGACATCACAGACGTTTTTCGACTAGAACGGGTTTATACCACCAGGTGGCAGGGTATCTTCAACGGAGAGGTTATCGTCTGCCAACGGCCCACCACGTCGTTATTTTTTTCGACGTTTTAAAAAGCCTTGACCTACCGCAAAAAGCTTGCCTATCTCGTTTGCACTTTTAATATCGGGAAAAGGATTTTACCGTCTCAAACGGATTTAAAGATAAGGCTAGCGTACCTGTTTGCGTAAAAAAACTGAGTTCGTTTTGCCCTTGCGCGGCGTAGGTTAGCAAAAAAAGTTGTCTTGGATACGTCGTGTTTGTTAAACTTTTGAGCAAAAAAATCCAATCTTTTTCTTGCTGAAATTGCTTTATATCGGAGCGTTGCCATGGTCACTGTCTCCAAATTTATTTTCACTAAAATCTTATAGTATAATAAAAGTGAATGTCTGTCCCTCTGTTCCTTATACATTTCCACGCCCTTTGAGCTATCGGGACCAAACTTTGCAAATTGACTTCATAAGACTCTACGAGTAACATAGGATACCTGGGATTTCCAAAATCGACCCGGGTTCGATTCCAGGAGACAATTTTATTTTCCCATAAGTCTACACGGGATTTCCGATTTTTCAAAGTGTAAGGTTTTTTTCCTTTATTCGTTAAAATACGTAAATACGGACCGATTTTCTTCGTTTTTGCTTTATTCGACGGCTAAAACTCTATACTATCTTATTCTTGCGATGTTTACATGTTAGACGGTCGAATCATTCAGAAATATGCAATTGTTTTCGATATTTTACGGATATTTCGTACTCTTTCCGGACGTTGTCAAGGCGACCGTAATTGTTGCCTCCGATTCAATTAATGCCAATTAAACCTTCAAATAGGTGAAAGAATAGCGTTATTCGCTTCGAACTGTTGTTTAATCATCGATATTAATGATTTATAGCAACGTACATAGTTAAGGATAATTATTCTGTTCACTGCGTATTGGAAGCGTTTATAACGACAATTCATCGTGTGTATGCTGGAATCCTACCATTTAGTAACTAAAACCTTTATATTATACATCTGTAATGCTTACTAACGCACATTTATAATACTCTCCATAGAAGTCACTCGACATAAGTTTGTGGTTGTGAATAAAACGTCTAATCTATACAAGTTTTTCTAGGACGCCAACATTTCCCCAGAAAGTGACAAATGCTTCTTTGGTTCGTAAATGACACACGTACCGCACAGCAATATATGGGGCATTAGCTGTAATTAGAAGGTAAGTATGCTTTATTAAAGATTCGATCCCATTTTGAATGTTCCTACAAGTTAAAATTCTTAAGATTTATGGATTACAGTGTAAAGGCGACTTTCTCTTGGTCACTTGGTTACGTGTCTGGCATAACCCGGGCATCGCCGGGTACTTCCCACATAGCATCATATGTCTCAGAAACGTCTCATCCAAGTCTCCTGAGACATCGACAGCGAAACATCTCAGAGATATCTCAGAGAAGTCTTCTGAGATATCAACTGTGGAATATCTCCGGGACGTCTCAGAGCCATGCAAGTCATGTCTTGTGTTGGCAAAATGTGAAAAGTATAAGTAATAAATCTATTAATGTATTGCAGAGATTTTTAAATATTTATTCTCTATGAGATTTTTTGTTGTACCTGCAATCCTGGGAATATTACATTCCCTGATAAAATTGAATAAAAGATAACATTTTTAATTTAGATGATTTTGTGGAAGGGAATACTCTTGAAGACGTTGGTGAAAAGTCACAAATTTATAGTATTTATACTTACCGTAGTATATTTCTATTTCATTTAATGTATATCTCCAATTTTTGTTAAATTGTAAATTACAATTATTAAAAAAGCTTACCATGTACTAAATTGCTTATTACCCAGTAATGAGAATGTCTCAATCGAGACAATTTTTCTCTTATTATTAAAAACACTACATTATTTGTATTATAAATTGTTGTAAATAACACTTTATGTTCAATTTATTTTTCCATCTGGAAATTTGTATTTGATAAAAGGCGTTTTCCCGTTAAATAAAATAAAAACTAAGTTATGCTAGAGTTAAAATTCTTTGTTGGTACGTAGTCTACGCCATCGCTTAATGAACGGTTGGTATTGCTGTTAATTCCGGGAATTGCAACTTCAAATAGATTTGAACGTGGTCGAAGAAGAAGACGGTTAAGAGCTTTAACTGAAGACTGTTTTCGATTTAACTTTCCATTTTGGGGTAAGTATTAGATGAAAATTTATGGTAGTATCATTAAAAGTAAACTTACTATTAGTAATATGTCTGTGTTTTGTTTTAATATGTGTGTATAACGTGTATATGAACTCCATGACATGATTGGTAGCAATACAGTAATAACATAAATACCGTGATTCATTGCGATTTGAGTGTGTTGGTTTGGTAATCATAGGTTCAGAGTCGTGTGATTTTAGTGTTTTCGTGCATTTCATACCATGGCTAGTCGTTGTAGTGCGAGGAAAAAGCCGTATGCTGTTAGACATTTGAGAAGACTATCAAAAAAATGCTACTGCAGAAACAGGGAACCTTTACTCTGTGAATGCAGATATGTTTTACGGGGAAAGACTCACCAGAAGGGTATTTTGGGGGCAGATTTTTCTTCCGATCAAAGTTCTGAAAAACGTCGGCGACATACGGGAATTATCTTCCTTACCCGTTGACTCCAGAACGCCACTCAGGACACCGGAAACTAAGCACCTTAAATCCGTTAATCCAGGCCAGTGTCTGCACATGGGAATTGAAAATGCATTGCTAAACACTTTGCCACAAACTGAAGTGAATAAAGTTCAGTTACTATCTGTTAACATTGATGGATTGCCACTGTCGCGATCTTCTAACCAAAGTCTATGGACTATTTTAGGCTCTATTTCAGGGTTTGATGAATGTTTTTTAATCGGTGCCTATCATGGGATTAAAAAGCCCGATGATGTTAATGTATTTTTAGGAGATTTTGTTAACGAAGCAAAAGTTTTAACTGAAAAGGGGATTTCATTTAATAAATAAACTACTGCAGTTTTGTGTTAGCTGTTTTGTTTGTGATGCACCAGCAAAATCTTACGTTTTGTGTGTAAAAGGGCATAGCGGCTATTCCAGCTGCACAAAATGCATGATTGAAGGAAGCCATAAGAGAGGGAGAGTACGTTTTCCATGGGTTTCCCGCAACAGAAGGACCGAGGAGGACCTTCTTAATCAGAAAGATTGTGATTACCACGTCAGAAGAACAGCGTTGTTGGATATCCCCAATATGAAATTTATTAGTGGCTTTCCTTGTGACTACACGCATCTGGTGTGATGAGGAAGTTGCTGAATTTGTGGATTTCAGGTGACTTATCTTATAGGGTAAGATTTTCAGACATTGAAAAGATATCACTTAAGCTGGCAGAAATCAGTTTATATGTACCTCAAGAATTCTGCAGAAAACCTAGGTCTTTGAAGTATATTAAACTATTTAAAGCAACTGAATTCCGTCAAGTTTTATCATACACTGGACCTATTATTTTAAAAAATATTTTAAGGGATGACGTATATGATCATTTTATCACTCTTCATGTGGCCATTCGTCTTTTGTGCGGTGGAAGTTCGAGTGAATTGCTCATAAACTACTCCAATGATGTATTAGAGCATTTCAATAAGTCTTTCACATTTGCATTTAGCCGAAGATGTGAAGAATTTGGGACACCTTCAGTGCTTTCAGGTATGAAAACTACCTGCAGCAAATGAAGAAAAAATAAGGAAAGCAGCTGAACCTGTGCAGCAAATTGCCAGGAGATGTGCTGAATATTCATTGCACGTAAAGAGACCTCTTGGATTGCCCTCCACAGGTGATTTATTGCCCAAAGAGGAGCACTCAAATGGTCCTCTAATAAAAGGATTCAGTTCTCCTCAATATGCTAAGATTTTATTTTAAAATTACACCGTCGATACCAAGCACTTCAAAGACAGTTGCATAATGCTGGAGAGCGGTAAAATACTTATTGCAAGAAACATAGCACATTCCCTTTGCGATAAATGTTTATATTTCATTGGTGCAATTTTTCAAGAGAAACAAGAATTGTATACAAAACCATGCAGCTCCAGGCTTTTAGATATTTACGCTGTGTACAAATTGCAGGAGAAAGATTTAAAGGCATTCAAATTAAACAGCATAAAAAGCAAGTGTTTTGTGATGCCTCTCACAAAAAATAAGTTTGTAACCAACTTCACGTAGAGGTATAATCAGGCATAGGCCAATTACTTAAATTTTAGGTAAGTATTTTGTGGTATTAATCATGACAGGGTACTTAGTAAATCACGCAAGGGAACTAAAATTGGCCAAGGAATTATCACAGATAAATATTTTAATGTAGTTTACCCTTTAACTTAGTTAACTGTCGTCATTTTTGAGGCCAGGAAAATATTTTAAATGCTCAGTAATTATTTTTAATCTTATTACTTCACATTTTTAAAGAAATTATTTATTATTTCCTCTGATAATTTCATGATTTGATTGGTTAGAATTATTCCAATCGAGGTATTTTTAAAGTTTGCTGATTGAATGAAACTATTCACAGATTGTTTTTATCACAACAGGAAATATGTCGACTGCAAAAAGTTTTTGCATTGTGGAATTTGAAGATGGAGTGCAGCTTTCACCAAGGAAATGGATCTTGCAATCGGAAAAGGAAGCATACTGGCCAAAGTTCACCAACGCTAAATCTTATGATAAGGCAGTGGAAGACTTAATAGATGAAAACTGGAACCTATACTCCTATAAAAGGATTATGTACAACACAGGTAATTTAAAGACATAAAATTGAAATGAAGCCACAAACTATCTTATCTCTAGAATAGTTACACTTTATGTAATTTCTAGTATAACGGCTTTCTTGTGATAATTATGGCATTTAAGTTGCTTAATCCTCTTATAGTTATGTATCTAAAATGTTTGTTTTGATTTCTTTAACAATTTTAGAATGTTTTCAAAAAGGAAAAAAAAGTCGAGGGAAGCAGAAGAATTTTCTGATTTGTATAGAGTTATTGACGAGCCCCCAAGCAGGAGAAGAAGAAAGCCATCGAGGATGGTGCAATTTGATGAAGATATTTCTTCAGAAGAGGAATGCCAAACATCGTCAAAGATACCTCAATTTCCAAAATGACCACAAATGGTTAAACCTTTTTCAAAAAAGGTAAAAACCAGTTCATCTGTAATGCCAGAGAAGCAGGCTATAAATGAAAAAAATGGAAAATTCAAACTCAACTTCCAATTCAGGTATAGTATTTCTTACTGATATAAATATATTTGTGTTTAATGAGACCTTCCCTTACTAGAATACCACTATCTTTTTTTAAATTTATAGATAATTAGTTTCGATAGTGGTTTGATGTTCAATTACTAAATCACTAATTATTTTATAAGTGACACAGTAATTTTTTATTAATAAATATGTATGTATTCTCCTTAAATGTACTGATAGTCTGATGTCAGTTCTTTATTTTTAAATCCTTCATGTTGTCATTTTATGCAGAATTTGTGATAAACTATGAGTGTTGACTTATTGACGCAATGTATTATTTTTTGCAGATGATACCAATTCCCAGGTTCTTCACATGCTGTCTGGGATTATGAGGGGTGTCTCAGACGTCAAGGTGAAGCTGAATGCTGTGCAAACTGCACAGATAGATGTATTGCAAAGGCTGGATGCTATTGAAGCAAAAGCAGATAGGTTGTGTTGAAGAGGAACTTGGGTTGCTAAAGGAATTCCCCCTGGAAAATTTAGTAGATCTTGAAAGACTTGAGGACCAATTAGAAAGTGATTCATCTTTTCAGAAACGTTTGGTAAGTTTTGATTTTGGAACAAGAAAGATTTTCTTGCATCCTGCTGCTAAAAAAATAACTCTGCATTACAGTTTATGACTTATTTGGTAATTTTTATCATTTTCGCTATTTGTAGGTTCCTATTAATAGTTATTATCAATGATCTCTTTCCCAGGAACATTTTCTCTCTCGATATTTCCCTTTGCAGTGTTTCACTTAGTAATATTAATGATTCATTTTCACTAGACTAAAATACAATTTCAGAAGACGTCGTTTCCCACTCCCTTTCATGAAAATTGGCTGTATTTTAAAAAGAGTTATATTTTTCATAAAAACACTCAACTGATGTTTCTTACGAAAGGATTATATTAATATAACACTTTTAACTCAGAAGCTGCATTTTGGTCAGTTGTGGAAATCTCTGAGTTAATTATTGATATTTTATTAGAAAACCACGTAAGATTGTTACAACTTCTGTTTATATTTTTTTTTCAACCTATCGGGGAATAAATGCCAAGATGGCAACAATAAATATATTGAAAAGGACAATGAGCGACAGTCTTGCTAATCAATTTTGCTGGATTGGGGTGAAGAAGAAACAAGTATTTTACACATGACATTTAACTAGAGTTATACAAAGTAAGTTTTTACCTCTTTGTAGTCTTGTAGTGGCTGTGGCCTTTATTTCCCAATTTTGACTTCTTATCTGACCACCTTTATATTTGATGACTATCTATTTAAAAGTGCTCCTGAATTTCTTTCTCGTAACTTTAAAACTATTTATAGACATAGCTCTAAAGTTATACAAAGTTTTGGATTTTAACATTGCTGAAAGTTGTGTTTCTTTCAAATGGCCGCATAATTCACAAAATTCACAAAAATTGCTAGTGCTGGGTTCCAGACAAGTTTTAAGCACGTTTTTCACATAACCAGCAGCTTAATATTTTTTATAGGTTCAAATTTGCGTTGAAATTGCTAATTTTATTTTTTAAAGAATTCAGGTGTATTTTTATGTTTCTTATACTTGAATTAATTTTTTTAGACAACTTAGTGTGCTGTAAACCTTTACAACATTTCTCAGAACTTCTGATACATAGGTATATATATATGCAAGGTATATATAGGAATGACCATGGTGTTTTTATTTTACAGTAGTTTTAAGGAAACAGTTTATGGTGGTGACTGATGAAGAAATTTCTTCACACGTGAAGAACTGGCTTTCAAAGCTTAGATTGCAGCGGGAAAATGTTAGGTAAATAATAACCAGTTCATAGTGTAATTTTTCCAGGAAAGCAATTTCCTCAGCCTTAAGACAATTTTATTTATATTTCAGGTCTAACGTAGAGCCTGCTCTTGAGGATGGAAATTTGTAAATTAGATGAGTAATAAAAAATAACTTCTATTCTAATGTACTAACTCTTTGCTTCAACCAAGCCTCCTCCCTCTTACCATAAACCATAATGTTTTCTTGCATAGAAATAACATGATAGTGAATGAATGAAATAGCAATAATGAGACAGAGCTTAAGCTCGGTCTCATTATTGGTCTATAAGTCAGGCAGTTCTAGTTTACTTCTTAAATGAAGCATTTTTCTCAATTTTGTGATCTCTTATAAAAGGATGGAAATAATGTTACCTAGATGACCCGCTTTTTATATTTTTCTTGCATCCTATAATTGTGAGAGATTGTTCTATAGTTACCAGGAATGGGTGTGTTCAATATGTTGCTCCCTTGCAGTGCTTGTGTCAATTCCAGGAGATGTCTCTGAGACATTTCAAAATGTCTCAGAGCTGTCTCTGATATGAGTCCATAAAGAGCCAACACATCTCAGAAATGTCTCAGAGATATCTCAAATGTTTCACAATACCTCTCGGAGATATTATTGGCTCCCTCTAGAGATAACATAGAGACTACTCTGAGACATCACTATGCCCTCTTAATGTGTGTCATTGTCTCAGACAACTCTCATGTTCATCAGCGGTGGCCGGAGGCATCGGACCATGGCCCTATCATAATTCACAGAAAGAATATATATAAATATTCATAAGCAGTTGGAATTGACACAAGCACTTCAAGGGAGCAACATATTGAACACACCCATTCCTGGTAACTATAGAACAATCTCTTACAATTATAGGATGCAAGAAAAATATAAAAAGCGGGTTTGCAATACATCTATCTGTGTGGTTTGCACAACATTCAGCTCCACCTTGACGTCTGAGACACCCCTCATAATCCCAGACAGCATGTGGAGAACCTGGGAATTGGTATCATCTGCAAAAAATAATACATTGCGTCAATAAGTCACCACTCGTAGTTTATCACAAATTCTGCATAAAATGACAACATGAAGGATTTAAAAATAAAGAACTGACATCAGACTATCAGTACATTTAAGGAGAATATATACATATTTATTAATAAAAAATTACTGTGTCACTTATAAATTAATTAGTGATTTAATAATTGAACATCAAACCACTATCAAAACTAATTATCTATAAATTTAAAAAAAGATAGTGGTATTCTAGTAAGGGAAGGTCTCATTAAACACAAATATATTTATATCAGTAAGAAATACTATACCTGAATTGGAAGTTGAGTTTGAATTTTCCACATTTTTCCATTTATAGCCTGCTTCTCTGGCATTACAGACGAATTGGTTTTTACCTTTTTTGAAAAAGGTTTAACCATTTGAGGTCATTTTGGAAATTGAGGTATCTTTGATGATGTTTGGCATTCCTCTTCTGAAGAAATATCTTCATCAAATTGCACCAATGGCTTTCTTCTTCTCCTGCTTGGGGGCTCGTCAATATCTCTATACAAATCAGAAAATTCTTCTGCTTCCCTCCACTTTTTCTTTCCAACTTGGCAAAATCGTCGGCAACATCGGTCGGCAAAGCTTCAAAGGAATCACCTTGTTGAAAAGTTGTCTGGTCAAAATGGGAAACGAGGTGATTTACAGACCTTTCAATCTCACCCCACAACCACCCAATTTTCACTGCACACGCATCTGAGTCAGTTATGCATTTTGCCTTTCACTCACTCAGAATGACTGTTTTCGTTCTCCTGCGCAAAGGCCATGACGAATACCGGCCTGAAAAGTTGAAACAACGCAAAAGAATCTTCTGCGGCGTGTGGATGTGCAACAGGCTGTCCAACGTCAGCCCAACAACTTTTGATAGCGAAAGTTACCGAGTTTATGCGATGTCGTCCAGTGCGTACGCACCTTAATGGGGCAATAATTGGGGCGAAACAGCAACGAAAAATTGCAGTTTTTAGAATTTTATATTTTCTCCAATGTTTTACATGAGTGCCACACATTTCTGCCGAGTTTTAAAGATTTAACACCTCTAGAAATGAATTTATTAGGGTTTCATTGTTTAAATTTATATGTATTTTTAATAGGCCTGTCAATTTTTTTCGATTTTTTAAAAATTTTTTAACGGTCACAATAATAAAATTCGTTGTAATTTTCATGGTTAATTGATGAGGCACTTCCAGATTAGATAGAAACTTGAAATTTAATGCGTTGGTAGATCTAGTAGCAAAACCGACCAGAAAAATCGAAAATAATAAAAATTTTAATTTTTCGGCAGATAAAAAAACGCAAAATCTAAACAATCACTTCTAAATGTGCTACAATGCTGAAATTTTGTCCAACGGTAGAATTTTGCCCAATAACAATATTGAGATTATAGAAATTTAAATGTGATTATTTATTTGGCCATTAAAAATTCATAAATGTTAAACAAAATGACTAATGTTTATGTACTTTCGGTCAAAATAGGGAGCTGAGATTATTCATGAAGCTAGAGAATGGTGATCCAGCAACAATTAACTTTGATAACTAGTATAAAAGCCTGTGAATATGACGGAAAATCTTTAATTAAACTTAAAATAGTTGCCTCTCCCCCCCCATCTCCCTCCTTCCTCCCCTCTCTCCCACCCCTCCTCCCCTCACCCCCCCACCCCTCTCCCCCCTCCTCTCTCCCACCCTCCTCCCCTCTCTCACCCCCTCCCATCGCTCTCCTCCCCTCTCTCTCTCCTCACCTCCTCCTCCCCTCTCTCTCCCCCCCTCCCAGCTCTCTTCCCCCCTCCTCTCCCAACCCTCCCCTCTCTCTCTCCCCACCTCCTCTCTCCCATCTCTCACCCCCCTCCCCTCTCTCTCTCCCACCCCACCTCCCCTCTCCCCACCTCCTCTCTCTCCTCCCCCCTTCCATCTCTCTACCCCCTCCTCCCCTCTCTCTCCCCCCTCCTCCCCTCCCTCTCTCTCACCTCCTCCCCTCTCCCGCCCCTCCTCCCCTCTCTCTTCCCCCCTTCCATCTCTCTACCCCCTCCTCCCCTCTCTCTTCCCCCTCCCTCTCCTCCCCCCTCCACCCCTCTCTTTCCTCTATCTCTCTCCCCCCCACCCATCTCTCTCCCCCCTCCTCCTCTCTCCCATCCCTCCTCCCCTCTCTCTCCCCACTTCCTTCTCCCCTCTCTCCTCCCCCCATCTCTCTCCTCTCCTCCTCCCTCCTCCCCGCTCCCAAACCTCTCTCCTCCCCTCTCCCCACCTCCTCTCTCTCTCCTCCCCTCTCCCCAGCTCCTCTCTCTCTCCTCCATCCTCCTCCCCCCTCTCTCCCCCTCCTCCCATCTCTCTCCCCATCCCCTCCTCCCCTCTCTTCCCCCCACCTCCCCTCTCTCTCTCTCCCCACCTCCTCCTATCCCTCCCTCTCTCCCCCCCTCCTACATTCTCCCCCCCCCCTCTCTCCCACCCCTCCTTCCCTCTCTCTCTCCCCCACCCCTCCTATCTCTCTCCCACCCCTCCTCCCCCCTCTCTCTCCCACCCCTCCTCCCCCCTCTCTCTCCCACCCCTCCCCCCCTCTCTCTCTCCCCACCTCCTCCTCTCTCTCTCCTCCCCCATACTCCTCTCTCCCCCACCACTCCTTCCCCCTCTCTCCCCCCCCACCTCCTCCTCTCTCTCTCCTCCCCTCTCCCTCCCTCTCTCTCTTCCCCCTCCTGTCTCCCCCACCACTCCAACCCCCTCTCTCTCCTCCCACCTCCTCCCCCCTCTCTCTCCCCTCCTCCCCCTCCCTCTCTCTCCCCACCTCCTCCTCCCCTCCCAGCTCTCTTCCCCCCTCCTCCCCTCTCTCTTTTCCCTCCTCCTCTCTCTCCCCACTCCTCTCTCTCCTCCCCTCCTCCCCTCTTTCTCTCCTCCCCTCTCTCCCCACCTTCTCCTCTCTCTCCTCCCCCCTCCTCCCCTCTCCCAACCCTTCTCCCCTCTCTCTCTCCTCCCGACTCCTCCCCTCTTTCTCTCCCCCCTCCTCCCCTCTCTCTCCCCCCTCCTCTCTCTCTCGCCCTAAATAAAGTCGTTTGTCTGTCTGTCTCCCCTCTCTCTCCTCCACTCTCCTCCTCTCTCCCACGCCTCCTCCCCTCTGTCTCCCCACCTCCTCTCTCTCCCCTCCTCCCATCTCTCTCTCCCCTCTTCCCCCCTCCTCCTCTCTATCCCCACCTCCTCCTCTCTCTCTCCTCCCCCCTCTCTCTCACTCCCCCCTCCCATCTCTCACTCCCCTCTCTCCCCCTCCCCTCTCTCTCCCCCTCCCCTCTCTCTCCCCCTCCCCCCTCTCTTCCCCCCTCCTCCTCTCTCTCCCACCCCTTCTCCCCTCTCTCTCTCCCCACCTCCTCCTCTCTCTCTCCTGCTCTCCCTCCCTACTCTCTCTCCTCCCCCCTCCTCCCCTATCTCTCCCCCTCCTCCCCTCTCTCACCCCCTCCTCTCTCTTCCCACCTCCTCCTCTCTCTCCTCCCCCTCCCTCTCTCTCTTCCCTCCCCCACCACTCCTACCCCCTCTCTCTCCCCACCTCCTCTCCCTCTCCCCCCTCCTCCTACCACTCTCCCCTCTCCTCCCCCCTCCCTCTCTCACCCCCTCTCTCACCCCCCCACTAAAATAGACCTTACAAATTCACCTTCCGAATTTTTAGGCAGCAAATTCGTTTCAATAAAGGAAAATCTATTTTTCAAAAACAAAATCATTGCTGTATTTCAATTTGTTTAGAATAAGAAAAACGGGTATTTTTACATTTTCATTTATTTTTTATTAAATTTTCTTTTTGCTTTCATTAGTACAGCCTAAACAACAGACAACCTACGAGGTGGGGTCCATAGGTACGTGCCTATTGGGTAATCTGGCACTGACTGGAGGGTTAAATTATAATTCACTCTGAATGCATATCACAATTTTATAATTTCTATATTTGGGTTTTAATCTACAATTTGATTCGTCAAAAATTTTTATAAAAGTTGTATATTTCAAGAATGGTTCTAGCGATTTTCATCAAATTTCATAGTTACTTGAGTGTACGTCTTCAATAATACCAAATGGTTTTATATTTCTCAAAAAATGAATATTAGGCTAGTTTATTCTACGCATTTTTAACACATTTGATTTTCTCAAAAACGGCTCCAACAATTTTTGGTACTTTCCTGTTAACGGGAATACCTCCAGGACCCTTCGCAGGACCTGGTACTTACGTATTATCCCCATGCCATACTTACGTAAACCATTAACAGAAACTGATTGGCCTGTCTCGACATTTACAAACCCAATCTCCGGACAACGTGGAGGGTTTCTTTGGTTCCGGGTGAGGCGAAGGGTGCGGTAGCGTCCGGAGACGACTACCTATTACAACAAAGCGAGCCGAAGTCTCGTCAATATATCCTTTCAATGTTATATCCTCTTGACTGTTGTGCCGCAAATTGAGAGGATATATCGGCGAGCCTTCGGCTCGCTTTGTTGTAATGGGTAGCCGTCTCCGGATGCTACCATGCCCTTCGCCTTGCCCGGAACCAAAGAAACCCTCCACGTTGTCCGGAGACTGGGTTTGTAAATGTCGAGCCCGGCTAATCAGTTTCTGTTAATGTTCTTTTTAAAATAAAATATCGTAAATCCAACAATACGTCAATATATCCTTTCAACGTTATATCCTCTCAAACAATCATAACAATACATTTTCATGTTTTACTGTATTCCCAGTATCAGGAAAGTACCCAATTTTCATCAAATTTCCTACAGTTACTTGAGTTTACGTTTATGAAAATATGAATGGCAAAATTGTCAACATTTAATCAATCTTACAAAAATGCAAATTATATCGTTGTATTACACTGAAAGTTGATTTAAGTCACGCGTCTATTTTGCCAAAGTATAAGTAGTCTTTAATAAATGTTGCAATTGCCCTTTCATTTTAACAAATAAGAAGATACATAAATTAATACGCTAAAATATATTATGAGCTTGGTTACTACGGCATGTTTGTTTTCATTGCTACAACAAATCTTTCACACATTCGCCATATCTTCCTCGTGGGACCTGGCCCAAATTTTTTTTCCCGTTTATTGGAGTTACTCGTGAAAAGGTCACGATAGATTGCAGGGGAATTTCTCGAATATTCATCTCTGAAAGTCGTAATAACAAAGTACACGAATACTTTTCATTGCGGTATTAACCTTTCAAAAGCGTCCTGCTTACACAATACGCTTAGAAGAACGTTTTGTATGCCGCCATTCATTTCTCCGACACAAATTGCCGCTGCGACCGCCAGTTATTCCATTATTTTTAATGGAATTTCTTCGATGAATCGTTAATAAAGATGTAAATGAGTCAAACCAAATTACAGAATCACTTTATTTTTACAACTACTTAAAATTATTACACGTATAATAATATTATAATTATATTTATATAACCATTTTTTTGTTCATACTCAATTTTAAAAAGGTAAATTTGTGGTTTACCAATCGAGGAGTAGCAAACAATTATCATTTTCACGGGGAATTCTTGCGTCCTTCTACCCCCCCTCCCCTCCCCCATTCTCCCCTAACTTTCTCCTCCCTCCCCCGCCAGCCAAATTAAACCAACGTTTTTTTTTCCGAGTCCTCCCTCTTCCCAGGATACGAAACCCAACAAAGTTATCTTTCGCCTGAAAACCCCAGATGCAACATTTCCCACTTTATTTCAGTCCGTTAAATAAAATCCATTTATAATTCGTTTCTTATTTTTTTCTTCAAAGATGAACTCTGAATCAATTTCGCCCGTTCCAAACCATACTTTTTCTGCTCTCTCTCTCTTTCATTATCTCAAGCACCAAAAACTGGTTCGGGAAAGTGGACTATATTCGGGACGCCATTCCCTGAAATGAAGAGAAAAAAAAACAGAAAAATTGAATGAACGAAATGAAATTCTGCTATGTTAATCGAGTTCGTAAATTAAGCTAACAAAGGGTTTACAGCAATAAACCAGTGAGAAGAAGAATGGAAGAGTAAAATTACACAAGACGCTTTGGTACTTGGGTAGTACCGAGTTCAACGTTTCACCGCTAGATGGCAATATTTCATCGTGCCGTTGGACTTCCCAAGAGCATCCAATTTTGGCCAATAGTTGGCACTGCGTGCATCGTTCGTTCTGATAGGTTGTTTCTCTTGTTGTGTGTGAAGGAAAATTAAGTGATAAAATCGGTACAACATACATTGTACAAACTTTCCCATACACAAATGCAGTCGTTCTCAACCAGTGTGCCGTGGCACGTTAGCATGCCGTGAGGAAGGGATTAGCGTGCCGCACACTGCGAAGATATTTAATTTTTAAATTACGTATTTAATGTACAATAAAATTATGCAATTATTGCTTTACCAATCGTAACAATCTAATGTAACTGCGACTTTTACTTGTTACGCTAGTTTTGTCTTTAAAAATGAGTATTTTAAGCAGTGAAATTAATTAGGGGTGGTTTGGTGTGCCGCGATGTTCTTAAGCATGCATGACAGTGTGCCGTGGAGCAAAAAAGGTTGAGAAGCACTGCATTAATGTATCGTTTAGATAGCTTTTGAAAAATATAAAATATGTAGAATCATTATAGACATCAACTTAAATAACTATACAAAATTTGATGAAAATCGTACGAGTCACTTTTTAGAAAATCAAATTATTGTTTAAGTTGCCCTAGAATAAACTAGCCTTGAATTCATTTTTGAGAAACATGAAGTACTAGCAGGAATGCCCGTTGTATTTCAACAAATTTAGTGATTCTAAAACTTCGACCGTGTAACATGTAAGCATCGCAAGAATAAGATAGTACACAGTTATAACCATCGTATAAAGCAACAAGTCAGGAAAATGTACAACGTATCACAAATGGGCACGTTTCGTGCAATGGAGTATTAGAAAGCAATTATATACCTGTACGTAAGAGAAATAGCATTTTAAAGTTATTTTCTTCATCATAAATAATCCATTTTCTTCCTATTTAATAATATTACATGCACACGTAAGTAAATTAAACGTTCGTTTGTGAGATTGTTTATGGTAGCAACGATGAAGAAGTAACCATGCAAGGAAATTTCAAAATTCAATTTGAATTAAGACATTCTTGTTTGATTTTCTCGATAACGGCTACTCCTACGACAAAAATGTACAGGGAAGGAAATACTCTACTTTATCAGTTCTACAATTTTATTTGAAAAATATTTTGATATGAGCAATACTTTACGAGATATGACGCAAATTTAATTTTTTGTCCCCAGTAAAGTGGTACCCCTGATTGGCGTACGTGATTCATTTTTGCGATTTTCTTATTATATTTGATTGGAAGTCCTTAATATCAAATTTCATGAAAATCAGTTCGGTGGAAGCCGAGAACGAACGTACGGACGGACAGACAGATGATAATAGGCGCTCACGCTGTAAGCACCTAAAAATGAAGAAAACCACTCTGAATTTTCCTATTTAGATGAATGAAGGAAGAAAATCTTAGGAAAATAACGTGTAAACTCCCTCCCCCTCCCTCCCATATAAACGCACTGAACTCTCAATTTCAGCAACAATGGGAGTTGCCATGGTAGCTTATACTCGGTATTGTAATAATACTGAAAAATCATGTATTTTATTGATTCTAAATGCATTTTTACGCTAATTTGACCACTTTTTTGGACCCAGCTACATTTAAAACGTATATTTCCGTCAAAATCTTGAGATGGAATATTTTTGCGATTACAATACTTTCTCAATATACTTCGTATGTGAGAAAGTAAAAATGGTTGGAAGAACCTCCATTCCTCTGGGAATCGGAGGCAGAGGTGATAACAATTTTGCCTCATAATGCTATTCATAATAATTTCAATAACTATATCCCAAACATGGAGAAAGTCATGTGTTGGCCACGTCAGATTTTTTTCCTTTGAATCGGCACAAAAATAGGGGTGCGTGTGATACACGATGGTGCTGGTTACACGAGTAAATACGGTATTTTAGCACGCTTAGCGGTCCATGCCAGCTCTATATGACATTCTAATTAGAAAGCATACGTTAACATCCATCGTCAGATCAATTCAACTCCTGTGAAACACGTCCGGCATCCTTAAATCTAAACCAAACAGAATCAACGTACCTTTGGCTTTGTTTTTCTCTCAACCACAAAAGCTCCTTCTTAGGCTAGTAGTCTGTTGGCATCGAGACGATGGCCGACTGAGGCGGCCCCGTGACGTTCGTCGGATACATTGGGGGCTGAGATCCGAATCCTATTGGCATGGCAGCTGCTGAGACAGTTATCGGAGGCATTCCCGGCAGGGATATGGGCGTGGTGACGACAGGCATACCGGGGATAGACGGATGATGAGAGGGATGCTGCATTGGGGGATAAGAGGCTGGAAAGAGAGCCAAATTAGATTGAATTGAACTGAAATAATTAACAGCTTGACTGCCAATGCGAAATTTCAAGTTTTTGTTCTCAGGCCAAAATACTAAATGGATGTAATCTATATATATATTTCTCTTACTCCGTCTGCCACAACAACTTCATTTTTCACTCAATAGATGGCGATACTAACTAATCATTAATGTTCTTTGTATGTAAGACATTCAACAGCGTAAGTATTACAGAATTTACTACAAGCATATACTCAACTATAAGTAGTGCTATATATTGTATGAGTTACGAAGACGCTATGTTCAATTATGATATTAAATGAAGAAGTTTATTTATTTACTGATTGCTGATAGCAACCCTACAATGAGGTATTTCTTTGTTTATGAAGAGGCATATCATTCCAATCGATACATTTGGTGGGTAAAACTTTGATTTGTAATAGTTATATTATTATGTATGATATAAAATCGGAAACTTTGTGATATTATTAATATTAAATCAAAATATTAAGTTAAAGCGCTTCCGTACGTGTTTTCGAAAGTAAGGCATCCAAATGCATTCAAAATTATGTTAAGACATTTACTCAAGCATAAGCGTTAACTATCGCAGATGAACTTCTTTATAATTTACGCAATACGTCACCGATTATACTTGGGTGCCACAATCTTGCGTCACTCGATTTATGTAGTAACGCCATGGTAGTATTTTAAATTTCAACTGTTTGCGAAATTTACATTTTCAAAATAAATAAAATAAAGTTTAGATTGAAATATTTTTGTAATTGCTATTTTTAATTTCAACTTTTTGTGAATTCAACATTTCATACTGAATAAAGAAATTTACAAATCATATTGTTGTGCCACAGGTAACATAGAAAAGCTATTTTAGATTTATTGATGATGGAAATTGTAATGTTTCCGTCATTTGTGATGGATGCTATCTATGTAGTAGATTAAATCTTTTCATTGAGATTTTGGGGTAATACAAAAGACTTTAATATACAAATATTCCTGTATTTTCCCCGTTGAATTTCAACGGACATTTCTACTAGTTTTACTCATAAAGTATGGGGAAAATAGTGAAATACGTGAATTCTTTTTATATTATAACTACCAGAATTTCCCGCTGAATTTCAACAGATTTATGAAAATGAAAAAAAAATACAAAAAAACCATAAACCCGATCAGGAGGGCCGTAGCAGACATATACAATATGCTGAAACACAGCAGCGGCGGCCTTTCGGCCTCTACGGAGAGAATAGCTCAAGCTCAAGGCAGTCAACCTCTTAAGGAATCCAAATCCAGAATACTTATCCATCTTTACTTGGTCGTATTTATGACTAGCAGACGGTGCTTTGCATTCTGCTAAGTATTTCAGCACGCCATATTGACCCGAATATAGTGCAATGTTTTTTTCCGGAACAGGAACCTTTAAAAGTCACACTACAGTCAAATCTCTCCCTATATACCGCCACTCCCACACAGCGCCAACGAACCCTTGTGAACAGAACTTCCGCATTATGATTACAAACAGAAACCCTCGGTAAAGCGCCACCGCCGCTAGCCGCCATACGCCACATCTGTAAACCCGCAAATATACGGTTTTGCGTCAAAAGTGAGTTTCTATTTAACGCCATTGTCACTTGGGCAAAGCTTTAAATAAAACCTATAAGTATAAAATCTATAAGTGTTGGAGACATTCTGAGTGATAAAGATAAGTGGGTGAATCAGACAGTAGTAAATGTGAAATGGCTTAAGGGCCCAAAACATGAAAATCTGGAGAATGCGTTAGTTATTTGAATAAGGCAAGTGAATGCAAAAAACGGTACAGTAACCGATGAAGTGAATAAGGAGCAGGCAAAATTAATGGGAGATCAGATGTCTCTATAGTACTTTCAATAGTACATTCTCGTAAAATTAACATTTCTAGGAGCCATACCGATACTCCATCCTCCGAAGGAGTTTCCCGTTCCCTTGACCTGATGTCAAAGAACAATCTTTGTGTTTGCATTACAGGCTTTTTTCTAGATTCCTCCTGTTTTTTTGCCAACAAGTCAACTTTTTCCTTCATAATGTTTACGTATAAATTAGATTGTATATTATAATAGCGTAGCATTGAGTTTGTTATTGAATGGTCGCGATTTCGTAAGGATACTATGTAACGAATAAAATTTAGATTACCATTTACTTCCGGGTGAATGGTTATCAGATTTACTGTAATTTACAGAATAGCAGACGCGAAGTAAGTCTCATGCTTGTGTGTTTTTATTTAAGTTTAATTCGATGGAATCTTATAAAATAATTTCCGATGCTACATTGTACTTGAACATACTCGAAAAGCATCTGAGGAGACAACTGACAATAGATCAAGGTCGAATTGCAGCTGAACTTCACTCACTGAATTCATAGGACAAATACCAGAACTCCTACAGAAACACTTCAAACTCTAGGTTGGCCCTCCTGATGGGCTGCTACTATTTAGGGGCGTCGTCCCATTTCCACTTAAAAATTCTCCCTCCCTTTCCCCTCTCTTTCCTGAAAGGTTCGTGCATACCTCAGCCACCAAGTTTCGTTTTGCCTCTTACGTGTTCTACAGCCGAAACCCCTGGTATCTGCAGCCCTCACTGCATTGGTGTATTTTTTGTGCCTACTTTCCTGGGTTTTTACCAATCCATTATTTTAATAACAGATCATGCTGAGAAAAAGGCTTCTTCCAAATCCCAAGTTAACAGAAGAATCCGACAAAGTTATGATATGAACTTTAAACTACTCGTAGCTCAAGAGGCAGAAAAAATAAACAATGTTCAGACTTCGAAGATTGAAGAAAACTCTGGATATTTAGTACATAATTCAGGAGTTCACAAGTAATTTAAATGTGTAATACAGAGAAATTAAAATTTTTCTTTTTAGTCTTTTTCCAGAATTCCTTTTAAAATACTTGGGGTTGCACTATATTCGGGTCGATACGGTACTTTCAATATTAATTTGGGTGAAAAAGACCCCTTAAAAATTAGAATTTTAACTACGTCATACTTTCCCCATCGATTTGTAGCTGAAAGCCTATAATCGTGCCAAATTTCAAGTCTCTAGGTCATCTATAAGTGCATCATAATTTTAAATCCTAATATGGAGCGAAAATAGAGCAAAATAAAGCCACTAAAAATTGCAAATTAAGTAATTATATATTTTTTTCCAATGCTTCGTACAAATGCTGCACATATATGCCTAAATTTCAACGATGTAGCACCTCTAGATATGCATTTATACTGATTTATAATGTTTGAAATATATGAATGCTGTTTCAGAGCGTGACAATGGGACAGAATAATGCTTTTATATGTTATCGATATATATATATATATATATAAAATATATATATATATATATGAGAAAGTGAAAGGTATTACACATGTAAATAAGGTATTTCCCCCTCAAATCCAAGAGAGAGCATACGCGCATTCAATAGTATTCATACCTGTGGTGGATGTAGCTAGCGTAGTGGCCACCCTGGCAAACGAGGGCACCACTCCGCTGGCCGTAGCTATAGTTTCCACTCCGCTCCTCTTAGGAAGGGGCGGAGTCGGAGGCCTCTGGAAGGCAATGCCTCCAACCGCCGACATGTGCGCAGGAGGTATTGACGGGCTGAATACTAGTCCCGGATGAGACGAACCCATCATCTGAGATACATCCACTGAAATAAACAAAAGTTATAAAGTTTTTTCCTTTTTTTTACAGTTTAAACAAGTTTTTTAACAGTGAAGAAGAGATGGCGACGGCATCGCATATATACCGTTTGAAAGAATGTGAAGCTGGCCAACAATTTAAAGCGTGAATGAGCAAATCAGTCTATTATATTATCGGTAAGTCTAATATTTTATATTGATTTGTTTAAAATAAAAGTAGTAATACCCCATTTAATCTCTATGGTATTTTACGAAGCTATATTTTTTTAACAATTAGAGATATCGAAAAAAAGTCAAACTGCGAATTGAAGACTATCTCAAACAGTTTTACGCATCGATGTCAGCGCAGCACACCAACCACTGTCTGACCTACAAACGTGTCATTGTGCCTGAGTGCAATGGAGACTCCACAAGTGACAGCACAGTGTGTTCTGTTGTTTGCTGAATTTAAATCAGTGATTCGCTTGCAAAGAGAATTCAAACAGACGCACAACAGAGATCCTCTCATGGATAAAATGATCAGCCAATGGTATCAAGAGTCTTGCTAACAAAACAACCTGGCTGAAATTGATTATCGACTAGAAATCTGCCATGTGACAAAAGGAGCACACACAGAAGTTTATTAGCCTCAGGTTTTTAACCTTTTTAGTTATACATTTTTATTGTTTTTCTTTTTCTATGATATCTGTATTGGTTTAAAAAATATAGCTTCTTAAAACACCGGAGAGATTAAATGGACACACTGTATTTTGTGATGATTGCTCTGTAATCCTCACTTTAATGTATCGTCTGTATCATTATGCAAAGTCAACTTTATCCAGAATAGATTTCAAATCAATTTTTCTTCGATAAATTGTCACTGAAAATTACATTTTTAAGCAAATTAAAGCATTTTAAAGATAATATTTAGTCAAGTTTGTTGTGTTAACAGTTTATAATGTTGAAACAAATTGGCGATTTGTATTTGTCCAGATAGTTTTCAATGAAATTATTCTGTTGATTGATTAATTAGTTAGTTTTTAATTTTAATCTTTTAAAGAGTTCTATTTAAATAACGATGGAGAACAATGTTGAGGATTCGAGTAAGCTTTCTTTCTTCGCAAGTACAGAGTACAATCATAACGTGCATGAAATTTAATTATTTTCCCTATGCTACATATACATATAATTATTTTGCACACCGACAAGTATATGCAGCATTGACGAGAACAAGGTGGGAGAAGAATACCAGAATTTTATATCCAAAAATAAAAACCAATGGCATTTACTAAACGACAACAGAAAAACATTAAAACATCAAACTTACTGCTCTCGATGTGCGGCATAGAGGAATACGGTTGACCCTGCTGCATCGACTGCATCGTCGGAGGCTGTCCGTACCCCGATCCGCGATCGGATGACGCCGGGACGACATTGCCTTCGATGGAATGACCTTGGGGAGTCATGGGTGCCTGAGACAGCACCGGCACGGCCTGGTTAAGGGGTTGAGATGCCGCGTACGCCGTCGTCGTGGTGGCACCCGTCAAGGCAGGGTGCGAAGCTGCCGTGTGGTCGACTTGGCCCGAAGACGACGTCGCACCGCCAGCAGACGATGATGCCTTTTTTAAGGAGAAGCACGTAATTATTAACGAGTAAGGAAAGAATTGCAGAACAAATTAGATGCTTTATTTTTTAAGAATATAAAAATAAAAAACATTTCCTCCTTACAGACCAACCTATCTCACGGAAATGTATTTTGCCATTTAATTCAAATATGTTCAAAATAAGCGGTGAAAATTTGTCTTTAATCAGGATAAAAAGGGTATTTTTGATAACAAAGAAAATATAAGCTAAGATTTAATTATGATATGATAGAGAGAAAGAGAAAAAGTAGGAGAGGAAAAGAGAGAGGAAGGAAGAGAGAGAGGGAGAGGGAGGGGGAGAGGAAGAGAGGGATAGAGGAAGAGAGAGAGAGAGGGGAAGAGAGATAGATACACGTCTTTATTCGGCCAAAATTTAGACCATAATGTCCATTCTTACATTTATTAACCCTTCGTCAACATAGATCGTTTCAGTTGAAGTTAGAATACAACATTACGAGAGTACAGAACAGCATAAAAGTCGAACATAATGAGAAATGGTTTAAGTTTAAGAGAGATTTGAGTTTGTGGGAAAAACCTAGATAATAACAAACTTGTCCTAACTAGTAAAAACCCAAGCAGTAAATAGTAAATACATTTCAAAATAAAACTAAAACATTAAATACCGTATTTAATCGATTGTAAGCCGACCCCCACTTTTCACAAGGCCACGCAAGAAAAAAAATTTGATTTTAACCCTCTCGTGACCGGACCACCCGAGAATGCCCGTAAATTTTTATACTCCCGATCGCGGGACTGCCCGAGACCGCCCAGAAAATACGCTTTCAAATTTACCTCTGAAAACGTTGACTGGATGGCTTCTCTCTCGGAAATGTAGTATACCATATAAACACGAGATTTAGATCGTATTTGGCAGATTTTTCTTAACTTTGTATACAAAGAATCTTTTTTAAATATTCGATCGAAATTCGATATTTTTTTGGACCCTGAACAATCTAATATGTCTCGCAGTAATTCTCCTACTTCGGAGATTTTTCAAAATATATATTTTTGGAGATTAATATATAATTGTTTTATTTAATGTTTCCCATTTGGTGGCCATCTTGAATTTCTCCGGACTTTAAATGCCAGCAGGTGCCCCACACCTTAGGACGTTAGAGGATTAAAGTATTAACTAAAATTATGGTGACATAAAATACATTTTATTCACTTATTCATAACTTCTACAAAAAAAGTAATTTGACCTCGCGGGATCTTAATATAATAATACCCCAGGAATAAATTATGTAAATAATACGTGGTGCGTCAAAGTCTTAAAGAATGCAGCGATAGCACTCATATGCGTAAGGAGCTAACACAATGTTTCATTTTACTCGTGAATCGAAGCATTTGCCCTCCCTCCTCCACCTATCATGTTTCCGTGTCAGCTCCTTACGCATACGAGCGCTATCGCTGCGTTCTTTTACGACTTTGACGTGCCACGTATTATTTACATAATATATTTCTTCGTAGGTGTTCAGTCAATTTGATTCCTTTTTTGCATATATTTAAAGATATTGCGTTATAATGTAACTATGGACATAAATTCATTGACTACTTTTTTTTGTCCCCGATTCTAAGCCGAGTGGCGATTTCTGAGATGGTAAAAAGGTAAGAAAAGGTCGGCTCACAATCGATTAAATACGGTAGTATGTACATAAAGTAGGAGAAATCTTGAATACAATCATACTGTATAGTATCATAACAACACATATAAAGATACCGACTTAATTTTTACAAGATATATACATTAATCTGGCAGGATAAAAGGAAATATACATGAACAAGTTAGGAAAGCGTACAACGTATCACAAATGGGTGCGTTTCGTGAAGTGGAGTGTTAGAAAGAAATCATATACCTGTACATAAGGGAGAGAGGAAGAAAAAGAGATGAAGATAGAGAGATGAAGACAGAGGAAGATAGAGAGAGGAAGAGAAAGACAAGAGGAATACAGAGAAAAGATAAAGAAAGAAGAAAGAGAGGAAGAGAGAAAGAGACAGGAAGATATAGAGAGAGGGGAAGAGGGAGAATTCAAACCCTCTCTGAATTAGACATAAACATTTTGAGATAACGTCAAGCTCACTGATTGGGTGGTGGTTGTGGTGGTTGTCGTTGGCGCAGTAGCAGAGGTAGGGGAAGGAGCGCTTGGTACGGCACTCTTCGCCACGGGTCTCTTCTTAACTGTCGTCTCGTGTCCGCTTCTAACCGGTATCCTATGAAGATATCCGTAGCCTATGCCACACCCAACGCTGAAATACACAAATTTTATTACATAGATAGTGTACAGAAGACTTTGCTAAACAACCAAAACAGGATTATAGACATTTAAATGTTTATTTATTTGACCGATAAAAATTCGTAAATGTTTATGTAATTTCCGCTGAGCTAGGGAGCTGAGATGTTTGAGGAAGTCAGGGAATGGTGTTCCACTGGCAATTAACATCGAAAATCACAGTGAAGTATCTTATCCTGGCCGTTAAAGATTCATAAAGGTTAAACAAATCAAAATAAATGCATTTCTAGAGGTGCTACATCGTCAAAAATTTGGCAGAAAGGCGTCACATTTGTAACAAAACATTGGAAAAATACAAAATTTTCAAAATTACCATTAGTAGCGGCTTTTTTACCCCATCATTGCTCCATACGAAGATAAAAACTATAAGGCACCGTCTACTAGTCTATAATATATTGAAGGGCTCAGTGCCAGAGGTGCCTAACCCACATTTCCTGTGTTTTTACTCATGTACTAATAACGTGCAATTTTTAAAGCCATTGTTCATATAATTCTGTGCATTTTCTCAGAAAGATTGGATTATAAAAATTACAATATCCTTAATACTTATTTTTTTTAATTAATTAAACTTTACCTTCATTTTTCTCTATTTGATAAAATGTGGGTTAGGCACCTCTGGCACCTATAGCGGTACTGTCTTGTAGTTTTATATATTTTGTATGATAAAACTACTACTACTACTAATACTAATTTTACAGAAAATATCGTATCAGGTTGAGCGTGACCTGTGGAGTTTGGAAACCAATCAAAACTATTCAAAAGCGTAACAAAATTGCGCTTTTATTAGGAGGCTCCTTTGCTCGCTGTTTCTTCGTTCCTACCACGTATGTATCCATTGGATTTAGATTAGTTTAACAGGAATATGTTTTGAATACGAGTTTAATGAATATATTTTTTAATAAGGGATGTAAGTTTGGTTTTTAATAACAAATTAAGAAAAGTAGTTGAATAAAAAATAAACTTAAGAGGGCTGAAATTCCTGGAGATGAAAAATGGCTGAGATATAGATCATTTAAGTGAGAGACAAACAGAAATAGGATTTTAGTAATATTATAGATAAAAAATATAAATAACATGAATACTGCATTCAATATATTTGCATTAAATTCATATCTTCGGTCATTTCGAGCAAGTTTTAATCTTATTTTCAATCTTTTAGCCTTTATTTAAATGCATATGCACGGAAATTACCGAGAACAACAATACTGGTAACCATGGAATCTTATTAATGAAATGTTAAAAAAATTACCAAAACTCGAGTATAAATTCAAAATATGAGCGAATTCGATTGAGCATTTGACAGTAAGAATAAGAATCCTCATTCATTTAGGCGTGTTTTAGCGCAAATTTCGTGACAATAACTTAATTTTAAGATATTTTAAAGAGTAAAAGAACGAAAGCCTTCAAACCAAAAAGGTGATTTTTACGTGTCACCTTATGGGAGACGACATTCATCCTCTGGAGTCGAACCAGTGACCTTTTTCGAAATATTTTTAGCCACAACATAAAGATTCATCAACACTGAAATCCTGAGAAATTTCAGGCTTATAACTTTATTTCTAATCGAGTTATTCACAAAATTAGAGCATTATGCATAACAATGATGATGACCATTACGATTTTATAATATAGAGATATATAGGTAATTGCATAAAAAACGATGAAATAAGATTTAAACGCAGAAACTTTAACAATTCAATCGCCACTGACCTTCCCTCTCCGCCCCATGCAGCGTTTGGAGTGATAGTCACTTCCCTGCAAGCATCTTCTTGAGTGTTATACACATAGAGTTTGAGGGCCCGGCCCTCGTGGGCCTCGATCAAAGAGAACAGGTCCTCTGCAAGTGGGAGAAAGACGTTTCAAAAATCAATACAGGGAAAACAAATAAATTTTACTTACTAAAAAGACATTAGCATTGTAAATTAATTGATGTGTCAAACACAGGACTTGCTCCATACGTAAGTTGTCAACTGAAATCAAATAAATACGGTGATAGGAACCGTCAATTTAAAAGAAAATTGAATAACTCTTGAAATATTCCTTTTAGTTCAAACAAAAGTTGTAGAAAAAAATATCTACAACTTTTATATGTATGTATGTTAACAAAAATTCAGTTTAAGCGAAATATTTAAGATAAACTAAAATTTTACAAGAGTAAACCGCTACTTTTGGCTGACCGACCGTTATCAAAATCTTTTCAAATTTTGGAGTACGCTGCTCCTCGGTTATAACGCAGGGTATCATGGGAGGAGCTGCGACCCGCGTTATAAGACGACCGCAGTATAACCGAGGACGTGACTTTTCATTTTCTAAATTTCTATACTTGCTACAAACGACAAAATTCAAATAAAATAACAATATACACTGAGTAGAAGAAATTTATCTAACCGATTCCTCGAAACGTCAGTTTGTTTTGTTTTTAATTTAGTACTAAAAAAAAATGACAGGACTTTCTTTACAAGAAATGGGGAGGAAGACCCACGGTATATCCGATTCTGCGGTATAACCGACGGTGTTATAACCGGGGAGCGGTGTTGATACAAAATCACAAATATAGAATTTCATGGTGATCTGATAAATGGTTTTCGAGTTGGAGCGCACACACAGACATCATCGAGAAAACGGTCAAAACGTGTTCTAATGTACCTCTCAAAACGTGTATTTCTGTAGAAATCTCAAATTCAAACTTTTTCACGATAACAATACTTTCTCCATAAACTATGTATATGGAGAAAGTAAAAATCGGTACAACATGCATTGTACAAAATTTCTCATATATTAATGCATCAACTTAAATGGGAAAAGGCGAAAAAAACTGCCACGACCGGGATCCGAGCCAAGGTATTCCACTTGCCGGGCGGATATTCTACCAATGAACTACCGTAGCAGACAAATAGTCCTGTTTCAGAACCGTTGGGACTGGGCAATGCCTGTTTTCAAACGACTTGGCAGATGAGGGGGAGGTAGAAGAGAAAGTGGACGGGGACGAGCGAACCAATAGGTAAGGAGGAGGAGGAGCCTAAGCATCCGGGAGCTCACTCTTTATCGGGACTCCGTAGTGGTGACATCGTGTCTGAGCGTGCAGAGTTGCCACGTGCTTACGCCGCTGAAATTGTGCAGTTAAAGTTGTTGTTCGTTGAGCTTTTTAGTTACATCTTTTGTTTTTTATCCTCGTTAATTCAATTTTCTTGTTATTCATACCATCTGTTACAGCGTTCGTTATAAGTTATTCAGTTACTTCGTTATTTGTTTTTTAGTCACATCTTTTGTTTTTTATCTTTGCTAATCCATAGAGGAGACTGGTTCACCTTTTCTTAAATCGCCTATTAAGCAACGGAAACCACGCTCCGAAACAGTTATGCAGCTGGACGATTTCCAGAAGGATGTCACGAGGAGGACCGTTTTGGAGTTTTACGACGAGGGAAAATTGCCCAGGTGAAAAGTTGCAGAATATAAGCTGGCATCACTGTTCAGGAGCCTTCTGTCTTTATTACGACAGGGAAAGACTCGACTCTTGGCCCTTCCGATTCAGGATCATTGGGTTATTTGCTCAGGTATGACATAGTTCAAACGCTTAAGCTTTGCGTTTTGCACTTCATTTATTATTGGTGGAGTTTCGCAGAGTTTTTCAGAAACGTAACCCCGAGAAAGACGTGGTCTGCCATATTTGGTGAATTAGCCCCTGCAAGTTAGGCAACTTCCGTTCATTTCTTTTTCTCGATTATACTACAGAACTTAAATTAAAGACTTTATTTTCTGATACTTTTTCATCTTCTTTTAACTTGTTTAAGTCTCACTTTGATTGAAGTTCATTTTTCCATCTCTTTCTCTATTTTTCTGCCGTCACCAATACAGAGGACAAATGATGATGAGACAGGAACCAAACCCTGAATTTCCATTGCCTTAATTACTTCTCTTTCGCGGCATTTTCAGAAACGTAACCCCCATGAAAGACGAGGTCTGCCTGTATTTCGGAATTGGGAAAATTTCTGTTTTTGGATATTACACATTCAGTTAGTATGCATAGCGTTCTTGCGTAAGTGTATCCTGTACATTATCCTATAAGCACTACACCACTCACGCTACCTTTTACCAGCTTGAATACAAACGAACAATTATTAAATATGTTTTATTATAACGCACAATATTAAAATAAAAATACAAAAGAACAATTACCGTAGAGCCGTTAATTTCTGCCTCCCTGGTGAATTTTTACGGGACAAAAGAGTTTCAGAATAACTGCTACAGTCAGTACACAATTCACTATACACGGTGTGAATACACGGTGGAGATACCCACGCCACAGTCCTCGCTTAATCGCCTCACAGACACACAATGATCAAGTTTTTGCAATAACTCAACATTCTTAGAGATTGATCATGAATTTTGCTTCCTTTTTATTTTCATACTGTTACCCACAAGAGTATCTGATGGTCTTTTTGACATGTTCACTATCACAAATATGATAAATAACCACAAACGTCTTAAGGTATGTCAGGAACCAAATACTATGAACCGCAATGGTGAATGACAGTGCGGGCAGTGTCAGATGTTAGGTTACATTGTTACTTAAGTTTATCAACAAAGATTTCTTTGAGCAGATCAGACTCAGTGATGACAATAGACTTGGATGAAAAAATATTTTGGCGAGATCGCTATTACCATATTTGACCTTTTGTGAAAATGAAGATGAATGAAATTATTGTCGCTGAATGTGGAATATTATTCAACGACGCAAAATTATTAATTGGAGTAATATTTCAAAATGTCAACGACTAAACCACTTCCCACTCATTTCTTCAATCTCGAATAATGTATTCTAAGCCATGCATGAATGCCCGGCACACACCAGCATAAAATCTACAAAACTGACGCTTTTGCCAAAAAACTGTGGAAATTTTTGGGGGGTCAGCTTCTATTCAGGCAGATACGGTATGTAACCATTAATAATAGTGTCCAAATAAATCATATCTTACAAATTTATCATGTGTGTCACATCCCGGTAGTTAACGTCGGTGAAAGAGTCCAGTAAGATTAGGGTTAAACTTATCGTCTAAGAAGGAAAGAAGTTTTATGCGATGACTTGCCACTCTCGTGAAGCACGGAATCCGCTCCTATGATGTAATCCTCAAACGCCCTCAGACCAGCCTCTTCTGCAGGAGAAGACGGGTTCACTTCCTAAAGACAAGCCAACAAACAAATTACAATTTAGAGTCACACGGCATACTTAATGAAACAAGTCAGGAAAGAACTGCGGATATTATAAGGCAATTATTTTACAAAAAATTAATAGGTTATAACAAACACCTCTAATTGTGCCAGATTAAAATCTCTTAACTCAATTAGAAGTGCCTCATAATTCTGACACTTATATGGGGTAGAAATGAGGCAAAACCCCCTAAAATTGGAATTTTTACATTATTTGATTTCTTCCATTGATCGTAGTTAAATATTAATGGCATTATAGGGAGAGAGGGGGAGATGGAGGGGAGGGAGAGGGTTGGGGAGAGAGGGAGAGGGAGGGAGGGAGAGAGAGATGGAGAGAGGGAAGGGAGAGAGGGAGGGAGGGAGAGAGAGGGAGGGAGAGAGGGAGAGAGAGGGAGGGAGGGAGAGGGAGAGAGAGAGGAAGAGTGAGAGAAGAGAGGAAGAGTGAGAGAAGAGAGGAAGAGTGAGAGAAGAGAGGAAGAGTGAGAGAAGAGGGAGGAAGAGTGAGAGAAGAGAGGGAGGGAGAGGGAAGGAGAGAGAGGGAGATGTTCTCCAATAATGCAAGGATATAGTAAAAGACTTCCATTAAAAAGAATAGATTCCTATTTAGAATAACATTTGCACCATTAATTGATTCACATTATAATTATTAATAAATTAATTAATCTCCTATAATATATTTTGAAGGGTGTGTTTGTTCATGGAACTCCTACTAAACGATAAAAGCTAGAATAACCAAACTTCCTTACATCCTAATTTAGTGAATTGCCAATGTTTGGTCAACCGGGATTAATCAGTGCTGCCTATATAGGGTATTAACATTTTTCCATACGATAACACGTACGAATCCATTTCTTAACTTGCAAGGTATTCTTCCTTCAAGCATAAAAATACGTAAATATCAGCGAAGTTTACATGTTACACGGTCGAAGTTTTCAGAAATACGATATTTGTTTTGAAATTTTGTGGATTTTTCGCAGTCTTTTCGGGCGTTGCCAAGGAGTCTTTCATTGTCGTCTCCGATTCAATTAGTATCAATTAAGCATTCAAATAGACAAAAGTTTGGCGTAATTCGATTCGCACTTTTGTTTAAGCAACGAAACGATCGATGTTTATGGATAGCAACGTAAATAGATACAGAATATTATTAAGGAAGCGTTAATTGATAAAAGTAATTGAACGTTCTTTCGTCTATTGAATACTGGAATCTTACATTTTTTGGAAGTGAAATCATTATATTCTACATTATAATGTTTATTAACGTAAATAAGCTCACGTATCTGGTGTACATTTACCGGAGTCAGTGCTCAATCACGGACAACTGTACGCTGCTTTTTCAAGACATAAAAGTAAATGTTTCAACGAGGCATAATTACACAAGAAATGAAGCTGGCTAAAGTAATATGATAGGAAATAAAATTATCGTTATGTTTGAATACAATAGGCTCTGAAACGGATTGTTACAAGCAAATATAATTATTTGTTAAGAAAAGCTAATTGTAATTTAAAAAGTATCTACTATATATTTTAAAGAGTTTGTATGTTGTGCTGTAGTAGCTTCACTAAATCCGTTGAAATTCAACGGGAAATTCTTCTAGTTATTAATAAATCAATTAATAGAAAATAAAACTCCGCTGAAACACTGCGCAAGTCACAGCTAGTCCAGGATAAACAGGCCGAAGCAAAACTCGACTCACCAGCACGTGCCAGACGTTCTCGTTGGCTCCTTCGAAGGAGCAGAAGCGTATGGATATCCCGAGGAGGCCTTGCCCTCCCCATCCCTCTCCCGGTCTGACCATCACCTCCCTCACGTTCTGCGTCTTGCTGCTGTACACGCACAGGCGCACCTCCTTCCCCATGCCTTCTCTGAGGGCGTCCTTCAAGCTCTCGTTGTCCTGGTCCTTTAAAAGAACGTCACCAGAGAGAGATAAACGTTTTATTCTTTTTCGTCGACCCTCTTGACGTGTTTCAAACACCGGGAGCTCGCACGCTGGTTAGGCCAGAGGTCGACAACCCGCGGCTCTTTGAGGTATGACCTGCGGCTCCCGACGCCCATTCCCCCGCTTAAAGCGCACCAGACGACAATGACAGCCTCAATTAATAATATAATCGTTTTCGATGAAAAAATCCAGTATGGGCTCTTGAGTAAAAATTTCAGTTTCAACTTTCTCTTTTTCATCTACAGTCCTAGATTCATTTTCTGAAAGAATCTCTTTATTCGCTTCATTTGAAGGTTTACTTATATTTTCATTGAATAAAAAAATATGCAAAATATTCTTTTGTTTCTCAAGATTTTTTTTACGAATTATCTTCAAAACATCATTTTATGGGTGTGTGTGTGCAGCTTTTAAATAAATAGAAGTCATTTAATATGGCTCGACGGTATTTAATACGTATTTCTTCAGTATACATGCTCTGCGGCTCATCTTATGTTACATTCTATACAAACTTTGAAAAAACGGCTCTTCTTGTCAAAAAGGTTGCCGACCCCTGGGTTAGGCAAAATGAGACAACGCAATTTGTACAGAAAACACACGCTTCATTTCAGGATGTTAAGCGATGATGATGAGGTTGTTCCCATTCTGTGGGAGTGGTTGGTGAAAAAGTCAGTAACACTCGATACAATAATAATGCACTAATGTAATTAATGCAATTGAAATAGAGTTAAACGCATGGCCATTTAAATTGCTTCGAAAACAGACCTGCTGACAGGTAGGTCGTATTGCCTTGCGGCTAAAGGTGCTGCTAGATCACTTTGAACCTGAGGACCCAGGTTCGACCCCCACACACGACATACTTTTTTCCCTCGCCTACGAACATTTTCCTGACTTAAATTTTTGCCTTTACGTCATATTAGCGTGCATCTCACTCACTGTAGATTTTTATTTCTATTTTTAAATGACATTTACGGGTTTTTCTTCTCTTGCGATTCTCACTCTATGTTACGCACATTACAAAGCGACTTTCTTCCTAACGTGTCGTGATTTCCTTTAAGGAGCTCATTTACTTTGCGCTTACAATTAAAAAAATCGGTACAACATATATTGTACAAACTTTCTCATATATAGGTAGTAATGTGACGTTTAGTTATCTTTAGAAAATGAAAATTGTATGAGCCTGTTTTTAGAAAATCCAATTTTTGTTAAAGTTGCCCAAGAATAAACTTATATTAATTTATTGAGAAATATGAACTATACAGTATTATTGAAGACGTAAACTCTAGTAACTGTATGAAATTTGATCAAAATCGTTAGAGCCTTTTTTGAGAAAATCGAATTATTGTTAAGAGTTGCCTAGAATAAACTAACTTTATATTCATTTTTTGAGAAATATGAACTATACAATATTATTGAAGACGTAAACTCAAGTAACTGTACGAAATTTGATCAAAATCTTTAGAGTTGTTTTTGAGAAAATCGGATTGTTGTTAAAAATGCGTAGAATAAACTCCGCGTTTTAAGTAGGTACTGTCTCTCCGTGCCTTCCAACGCAGTGTCTCTCTCTGTATGTCGCTTTCACTGCCAGGGTCGGAAACATGAACTGTTAGACGCAGGACTGACATGATTATTTGAAAGGCCTAGTTCGTCGGTGAGCGGAGCCTATTTATTGATGTATATATACCTGGTGGCACAAAAAAATTACGATTTTTAAAGAACAATTCCAAATTAAATTAAATGAAAGACAGTTATTAAACTTAACTTCTTAAATAACTATTATGTAATAATATTAATATGTAATAAAAACTTAAATATCTCAAAACCTTTCAGGATTTTTGACCCAGTATGTCTGAGAAAGTTGTTCATAATGATGAACCACAGATTCTGACACCATTATTGGAGGGGGCCCAACCCCAGGGTACACAAAATTTTTTCGGAAAATTCATATTTTTCCCTACTTCGTCCAGAAATACAATAACATTAAATTTTTAGGTACTGGTCAGTTATACGCCCACACGCAATTAATTACAATTTTATTTATAGCTGCTAACGAAATACAATTATTTATTAGTTTTATTAATAGTTGCCATTTCTAATAATAAAGGATTAACCTTTTGAATCCAATTCTAATGAAAATGAATTTAATTAAGTTATTTGAACTGTAGTTGGTTGCTCGGGGAAATAATAATTCTCTGATTGGCCGGTCTCGACATTTACAAACCCAATCTCCGGACAACGTGGAGGGTTTCTTTGTTTCTGGGTGAGGTGAAGGGCGCGGTAGCGCCCGGAGACGACTACCCATTAAAACAAAGCGAGCCGAAGGCTTGTCAATATATCCTTTCAATGTGGGAGAACGGTGAAACTTAAAAAACAGCAACATGGACATACTTACGAGAATTAAAGTTTTTTAACTCATCCATTATTCTGTGGATTAATTCCGTTGCTATTTACTACATCACTATTCACCCGAGTTGGGTTGGATGGTTTTCCATCTCATCTTCTATTTTACCTTTGTTTTTCTATGTATATACCGTGTGGGCGTATAACCGACCAGTACCAAATTTTCTTAATCTTCATATTATTGTTTCAATATAGGGTACTTACATATTATCTCCAGGACCTTACTTTGGTATTATCTTACTTACGTATTACAGAATAACAAGGTATTGTACTTCCAAAACCTACTGTTTATTGGCGTATCTATACGATGGATATTATTAATTTATTTATATCAATAAGTCCATAGAAACCAAGTGGGAGGCAATACGGAACTGGCCCCGAAGAAAATTGTACCCGCAATAGATAACTGAGATGCAAACGTTAGTATTCAGATTTTAGGCTAGGGAATTATTATCTTTCAGGATGAACAACTCTTTAAAAACATCTCGATTGTGGAAATTCATTTGTTGCATTCATGAGCCAGCCACATTGATGAAGAAAATTTTATTTCTTAATGCATTTGAAGTAAAAGGGTTTTTAAAAATATTACTGGTACTTTCCTGTTAATGGAAATACCTTTAAAAAATAAACATGTATTGTTATGATTGTTTGAGAGGATGTAACTTGAAAGGATATATTGAGGAGCTTTCGGCTCTTTTTTTAATGGGTAGTTGTCTCCGGGCGCTACCGCACCCTTCGCCTCGCCCGGAACCAAAGAAACCCTCCCCGTTGTCTAGAGATTGGGTTTGTAAATGTCGAGACCGGCCAATCAGTTACTTGTCTGGTGATTGGGTTTGTAAATGTCGAGACAGGCCAATCAGTTTCTGTTAATGTTGTACGTAAGTATGGCATGGAGATAATACCTAAGTACCAGGTCCTGCAAAGGGTCCTGGAGGTATTCCCGTTAACAGGAAAGTTTTACTTATATTTTTGTTGTTTCGAATTCCGAACAAAAGACCAAAGAACTTTTGGAACGCAACCCGTTTGTAGGTCAAGGACTTATTCTAGTTTTTTAAAAACATTTGGAAGAGGACACTGTCCATCTATATTTAAATATATAATTAAACTAGCTCCATCATAGGTTATTTCCGATGTTAAACATGTTCTGGTAAAAATAAATACGTGAATAAATCAGACTAACCAGTCTCTTGTTTCCTATCGACACAATGAAGTCAAAAAATGCTTCCAATCCAGCTTGCTGCCCTGGTGAGCCATCCTGGACCTTAAATTAGAAAAAACGAAAACAATTCACAGATTAACAACACGAGAAAGTCGCTTAAAACACGTTTAAAACTAGCGTAATTGCCAGGGAATAATCATAAAACAATTGAATATCAACACCTTTAAAACCACTGAATAATCACAGGCATTAAAAACATAATCAACTCCGATACATCGTAATAAACATGACAATAAAGGTGCCGACATTTTTAATCATTCGTTGTCGGGGTAAACAATTTCCAGCCATTATTTTCCCCACAAAATGTATAAATAACACCAAAATTTATGTTTACTCGATATTTTCCCATCCGATTTACTTAAACAATAGCATAACATCCTGGATATCGAAACTGATAAATTAAAAATAAATTTCATATATCGTTTAAGATTCAATTACTGGTCGATAAATTATAAACAGCACACGATGATTTGCGGTTAAATCTAGCACCTATCGTAATATATTGATCTTGTTTGTATACTATTTTAATTTTTAATATAATTTCACGTGTCCTCTTGTCATAACATGACCTAACGGAATTGATAAAAACTACTGTTACTATTATACATACACTCCGATTCAGACTGACAAACAAAAACAAGACTACGAAATTCCAACACGTCGAAGCTTTCTTAACGAGACTGAAAATTCATCGATAAACTAGATCCGACGAAACGATAACATATATAAAAAAGCTGTCCATATGCGTGTTCCGGTTAGCTTTAATAAAATTGCTATTACTGGATGAAAAATAATTAAAAATGAATTTGGCGAAGGATGAAAGCAATGCTAAAAAATTATTTCGAGCCAATTATATTATCAAAATCCTGCGAGAATTACTGCCTAGCTACAGTTATGTTATTATTATTATTGCCTACGATGGATAAACAATAACCTGGTTTATTTTCGCGGAAAACCCGTCAGCAACGAGCAAACCAGCTTAGCGTCCATTATGTTAACAAGGATTAATGACCGGGAATAAAATAACCCACCACCTATAATTTTGTTACACGTGCTGAAAATTATGTGTGCATTTAAATTCATGCTACTACAAAATATTTTAAAAGTATACGTCTACAACACAACACCTCTCGACTATGTTAAAAACAACACCGTCTTATTCACCATAGAAACCAATTCGAGTAAATAACAAGACAAAACGTGCAAAATTTCTCAAAACTTTACCTAAAACGACGTATGATAAGTACAAATTATATAAAAACAGAATAAATTAAGATTCATCAAACCGGACCAACAATGAAGGAAGTACTCACCCTCAATACGTGGTAACCTTCAGTCCCGCCACCAGGAATTTCAACGCTATGAGACCCGCCCATTATCTAGGACCGATATAATCCTTTCATTCAATGGGAATTAACAGGGAATCATGACTTGTGTGAGGTACCTGGAATATACTCCTCTTACCGTATCCTCCATCAAACGTGGCACGCACTGAATGACGGGAAGCGTTGGTGGATGTATGAGAAATTGCTGTTTCGGAATCGTCTTAGCGCGCGCAAGCCTACGTTGCAAGTGTAAATAACCATGAAAATATCTGCAACACAGCGTTATGTGGTAACCGAAATGTTCTTCGGAAATAAGTTATTTGATAGCGATTTTTTCGAAAATCAATTAATCAGCGTTTTAGCTTTAAACAAGGGGAAGCGGTGAAATGAGCATTTGCATAGGGCGGAAAACCTATTAGCGCCGGCCCTAATTACACGCGTGGAAATGAAAGGGAAGTATTTATAAAAAAACCTTTTTCAAAATAAATATTTTAAGAATTTCAAATAAAAATTTCCAAAAAAATAAGTAAAATTTTCAAAAAAAGTGTTACAAAAATAATTATAAAAAATATTTTTTTAATTTTCATAAAAGTACATTAAATATTTACAAAAAACCTACTTAAAAATATATGTAATTTCTCAAATTTTTTTTAAAAATTGCTTTTAATATTGTTTTTAAAATATATAAAAATAACAAAAAAAATTGTTTAACAAAATATTTTTTTAAATTTTCAATAACCATTTTTCAAAAATAAAGTTTTAAAAAAATTTCAAAAAATATTTTAAAATAATAATTTTAAATTTTTTAAAAAATTTTCAAAAAGTTTTTAAAAATTTCAAAAATGTTTTTAAATTTTTTTTTATTATGAAAATATTTAGAAAAATATTTTTTTTTTCTAAAAAATTTTTATATAATTGTTTTAAATTTTTTTAATTTCTAAAATATATCTTAAAAATTTCAAAAGAAATTGTTCAGAAAAATAATTTTAAAATAAAAACATTGCTTCAAAAAAGTTTTAAGGATTTTCAAAAAACATTTTTCAAAAAAAAATTTCAAAAAAAATTTTCATTTAAAAAAAATCTTTCAAAATAGATTTTTCAAAAACGTTTTTTATTTTTAAAAATATATATTTATATATAAACAACAAAAATAAAAGGTCTGCAAAAATAATTTTAGGGACGAAATGAAAATATTACCACGCATCAAATATGTTAATACTATTTTAATAAAACTTTCTCAAATTACACAGCCAAACAGTCGCATAAAATACATTCTCCTTTACATATATATATATATATATATATATATATATATATATACATATAAAACCATGGATAAATACATACATACATAACACAATGGAAAAAACACAGCAAAAAAAGCAAAAATTAAATCAATAAAAATAACAGAAGAACATCTACAGTTTCCAGGACAACGGAAATCCATAGTTTTGCATTGTTTGAAAATTGTTGCACTAATTTAAAATATCAAGGAACACACATATTATAATGATTAAGAATTTCTCATGTAAATATGCCTATATATATATACTACGGAAGAGGAAAGGTAAGTAAGGATATTTAGGGCAACTAGGTGTTGACGGAAACCCAGTAAACACTTACCGGAAGTAGAGCCGCTGGGGTGTTGGAGAGACACATTTGTAGAGGTTAGAGCTTTCGGGATGATCCCTTCATCAGCACAAGAGAGAAACAACTCTTGTGCTGACGAAGGGATCATCCCGAAAGCTCTAACCTCTACAAATGTGTCTCTCCAACACCCCAGCGAGCCGGTAAGTGTTCACTGGGTTTCCTTCAACACCTAGTTGCCCTATATATATATAGAGAGAGAGAGAGAGAGAGAGAGAGAGACAAACACTTTAAAATAATAATGTAAACATGCTTTAAATTTTCAGCAATAGCACGGCGTTCGCATGATGATAAATTTGCCTCAACATTGATTTCACTTGTTTACAGTATCCAAGCGTTTATAAAATATGAAAGAAAACCTATAATTATTCAGATCAACTCAAGATAAAAGTAAAATTTATCAATTTCAGGACACAATTTTACCGATTCCAGCGTTAAAAAATAATACAGTCTACATTATATCTTTTAAAAAAAACATCCTACGTCACACGAAAGCAACTGACAGTCTATTTAAACGGATAATAAACAAAAATTGTGCAAATAAGTACATAAATTAGCTACGTGATGTAAACAAAACCGTCTCTCCGGAAACCGTTTCTGGGCAACACTACAACCGCAACAAAAAAAAAATATTAAAATCACAAAAGTTGTCGTATTTCCAGACTTTTGACGGAGTAAGATTAATTACAAATGACGAAACTGCGTCTTCTGCATTTTTTTTATTTTTAAATTCTCGATTCTTTTACAAACCATTTTATATCGAGTAACACACAAAAGGTTTCGCTCACTGCATCCTAGCATCATCACACAAATGTAAACATCAAATCGTCATGACGATCACACAAAACACAAAAAATCGAAATTTTCTAAAATATAACACTGAAAACCTTAGAATCAGATCTAGACGCAGTTATTTTGCAACTTTAGTGGTATGCATCTGGCTCACACCACCTAGTTCAATGTTTCTCCCAATAGATGGCACTGCTGATGCGTGCCGGACTGCCTACTAAGAACTTCCCGTTCCGAGCCATTACCTGGCACTGCGTGCATTACTCGATCTGTCTGTGATGTTTCCACCAGGACCAAGAACGTAGAAAAATCGCAGACTTTCCGAGTAATGCACACAGTGCCACATAATGGCCAAAATAGAAAGTTGTTATTAGTAAGCAACCTAGCATATTTAAGTAGTGCCATCTAGCAAGGAAACGTAGAACTAGGTGGTGTGACTCAGATACATAAGTACAATGATATTTTTTTTAGCGATTAAACATTGCTTTGTTTTTTATCAGATATAAATGATTAAATTGCTTCTTTCAATGAGTTGCGTAATTAAATAATTTTCTAAATTACTCTTTTAACAGAGACATTTGCAATTCTATAACTTGAAAACAACACAAAACATTCCTGTTTCATCACTCAAAATACACTTTTACTCATTTTAAAGTCTTAATTTCCTATTCCAATCCTTTGTCGGCATAGATTTCAACAAACAAAACCTAAATTTTACTTTTTTAAACGAGAAATCCTACGTAACGTAACGTTATCCACGGAAGATCCTATCAAACCTCGCACAAACAAAAACTTACCGATACACGATTTAAAACATCCTTTTACACAGTAAACCACACAACAACACCGTTATTACCTTTAATTAAGTATAGACTGCCGATTAAAACTGCCTAAGAACTCTGGGAGAGGGAAACTGTACAAAAATTCTCGAGATTATAAAAATATCCATTCTTGCGAAGACTCGACTGTCGACGCAGTAATTTCAGCGGTAATAGTTCAGGTAGACCTTCTGTTCAACGTCGCTATCTTGTCTGCTATGTAAGACCTTATCTTCTGCACCCTCTTCGCCAGTTCATCTGGAGAGACGTTCGATTCGTTCTCTTGAATCCGCTGGATGAATTTCTCTGCAACCAAAGAACGAGAGATGACGGCGTAAATAATTAATCATGAAACATATATAAAAGACAGTGTCACTTTGTCCCTTTGTCACATTGTCCCTTTGTACCCTAGTCACTTTGTCCCTTTGATATGTAATGCTTTTCGAAGCTTGATATCTCGCAAAAGACTGAACAGAATTTGATGACATTTTCAGGATAGCATTACGATATAATGACAAAACTTTTTAATGTATCGAACTCGAGCTCAAAGCCCTGGGTTCGACTCCAGGGGATAATTCCCATTTCCAATAAGATAACACGTAAAAATCGCCTTTACGACGTGCAGGCTTTCATTCTTTTTTAGATTAAAATTAGAAATAATTGGCCTACAATCTTCGGATATAAAATATTTTGAAGAAAACATTATAAAGTTTCTTATTCTGTTCATCTTTTTCCACCTACAATTCAAAATTTCTCAATCTGAACGTTTAATTCACACAGTTTGAGGAAATATTGCCATTTTTAACGGGATGATGCCTTGTTTACCAATTCCATTGTTATACCTCTATATCATACTGTTAATTCAATCCTTTTATGGGTGTGTAAACGTGCTTTGAATGCTTTTAATACGAGAGAGAGAGAGAGAGAGAGAAGTAGAGGGGGGAGCAAGAGGGAGGGGGAGGGGTAAGAGGGGGAAGAGGGGGGGGGGGGGGGGTAGGTAAGGTTAACTAAAAACCTTTATTATTCGTTTTGCATTAACTGTAACTTCAATTTTTTCAATTTCTAGGAATTTACTAAAAACAGATTCACACTTCAAGTATTTGTTGGCATATAAATTTTCACAAGACCGCCTAGAACCGTTATTTTCAAAAATTAGAAATAGATTTCGTTCAAATAATAACCCAAATGTGCTGCAATTTAAAATGGCAACGAAGCAGATAATGTTAAAAAAAATAGCATTCGGCCATCACCTGCAGCCGACTGCATGGCTTTGGATGTTGATCCATTAGGGAGCATTTTTGAAATAAAATGGTCTTATAATATAATAGCAGAAGACCCCACTGAGAATGACAGTTCTTTCGACGATAGTGACTTTGTTTGTTCAAAAGAGAACATTCTTTATTATATATCTGGATACAAGTGAATGTGTGCTTGCATTCTGCAAGCATTTTCTCTCGTTTAATAAAGCCAACAAAAAAGTTGTATATGCAAAAGCGCCTTGGACCTATTTCAATGGTTTTCTTATGGGAAATAATCTCAAATTTAAGGCTACCTGGAATCGAACCGATGACACCTAAGCAGGAGTTGTAAAATACTATGGAGATATACTCATGACATCTACAATCCCTGAAAATGTCATCTGTTTATTCCTCTTAGTTTCGTTTATATGAAGGAACTCTTTTTTCCATGCTTTCTTATGGGAGATATACCGGGTCGTCTGGAGCCAAACCCAGAACACTTGCGATAAAAGTGATAACGGTTCCCTATAGATCTCATGGATATCTAACAACCCTCCAATTTGGAATTCTCTACCTTATCGGAAAGTGCCAGAAATTAATTTTCAAATATGCCGCAATGCAGGATGGGAAAAAATGGAAATTTAGGAATTTCTGGAGTCGAACCAGTGACACTAAGGTAGGAGATCTCAATTTTTCTGGCGGTTTCTCCATGCCATTTACAATTACTGAAAATTTCAGCTCTCCATCTATTGTAGTTTGGGCCAGACATCAGTATCCTCCTATATATATATATCCTATATCCTCTGTAAGAAGAGTCGATATAGAATGATATTGTGAGAAAAAATTTAAAGAAAATGAAGTGCATTACATGTGTGGAAAGGATCATTCAAAAAAGAGGCGAGCACAATTATAGTCATGTTACTGATTTCGCAGTTTTGTTTGACATTAACAACAGAGGCGGGTTAATTTCAGCTTCCACAAATGTTTTCAAAATTGTAAAAGCAACTGAGAAGTTAATCTGTATTCATACAGCAAATTTCACAAAGTTGTCAGAACAAAATTTGTTACGATAGACAGACAAATAGAAAGACTAACCAAAATAAACAGATAGGTATATATAATCGCAATAAGCGTTAAACGTTACCTTTGATGAAATCGACTTTCCTAGGAGACAACGGAGGCTTTGGTACAGAGTCCTTGATGGCCATGCACCTCTTGCCAGTTACGCTCCTGCCGGCCAGCGTCTTGGCGCCCCAAATGGCCAGCGCCAAGTTCTTAACGAACAGAGAATCCCCGGCTTGTCCACACCTGACGCACAAAGCGGCTTGGAGCTTCTCCTCGGATAGTATAGCCTGAGCGCTGCCTTCTTCTTCGTTAGGTGACAACTCGCAAACCTATTCGGGACGAATACGTACGTTAAAACTGCGCGAAGACGTAAAAAATCACGTTCGCAACGCAAAAATAAATCGATGCGTCCGCAACACGTGACTTTATCCGTACGTTCCACTTAACACGCTTCAGCCCGCTGAGCGATTCAATTGTTTTCGCTACCACGCCCTCGCGACTTGCCCACTAACCATCAATTTCGAATAAAATTGAATCTCTCTCGAAATATTCCTCTTATGAAAATTTAGTTCAAACAAGAGTTGTAGAAAATGACAATACCTACAACTTTTATGTACATGTACGTTAACAAAAATCCAGTATTAAGCGAAATATTTAAGAAAAACTGAAATTTTACAGGAGTAAACCACTGATTACTGCTTTCGGTTGACCGAATGTTATCAAAATCTTTACAAATCTTAAGAATATATATAAAATCACAAATATAGAATTTCATGCTGACCTGATGAATAGTTTCTGAGTTAGAACGCACGCAAAATTTGTCACACACATACAGACATATGGACACACAGATATCACAGAGTAAACGGTCAAAGCGTGTTCTAAATGCACCTCTCAAAACGTGTATTTCCGTTGAAATCTCAAATTTGAATTTTTTCATGAAATCAATACTTTCTCTATACATACAACGTACATGGAGAAAGTAAACAGGTCAGGAAAGTGTACAACGTATCACAAATGGACGCGTTTCGTGCAATGGAGTATTAGAAAGAAATTATATACGTGTACGTAAGGGAAATTGCGTTTTAAAGTTCTTTTCTTCATCATAAATAATCCATTTTCTTCCTATTTAAAAATAGTGCATGCACAGGTAAGTAAATTAAACATTTGTTTGTGAAATTGTTTACGTTAGCAACGATGAAGAAGTAACCATGCAAGAAAGTTTCCAAGTTCAACTCGATTTAAGACGTTCTTGTTCGATTTTATGGACGGCTACTCCTACGATAAAAATGTACAGGAAAAGAAATGTTCTAATTTATTAGTTCTACAAGTTTCATTTGAAAAATATTTTGATATGATCAATACTTTACGAGATATGACGGAAAGTTGATTTTTTTATCACCTGTAAAGTGGTACCCCTGATTGGCTTACGTGATTCATTTCTGCGATTTTCTTATTGTATTTTATTGTAAGTCCTTAATATCAAATTTCATGAAAATCCATTCGGTCTGAAGCCGAGAACGAACATGCGGACGGACGGATGGACGGACGGACCGACTGACAATAACAGGCGCTCATGCTGGAAGCGAAACGCGCCTAAAAAGGGTTTTTAAGAGACAGCCAGAAATAGGATTTTAGTAATATAGATAAAAATATAAATAACATGAATACTGCGTTCGATTCACTTGCGTTAAATTCATATCTTTGGTTATTTCGAGCAAGTTTTAATCTTAATTTTGACCTTTAAGCCTTTATTTTCAAGTGCATATGCACAGAAAATACCGAGGACAACAATGCCAGTAACCATGGAGTTTTACGTGTTATCTTACATATAGAAAACATATGAAATGATTCCTTAAGATTCGAGTCCAAAATTTAACGAAAATGAAAAGTTTTTTCGTAGGGCCCACCTCCTCACCTGTAAAAACAATACGCTGCATCTCTACGGCAAACGGTTCTAATGTTACAGACGGACGGACGCTTGTAAAATTAGATAAAGGACGTTCGTAATCGTCAAGGTTGCAGACAATGTAATTTTTTAAGTGTTGTTTGAAACATTTATTTCATAGACTCAATTTTTACTGAGTTATCGAGCGACAAAATATAGTAGCATTACTCTGCACGTGTGCTTTACGCATTAGATTTGAAAATAGAATAGTCTGAATAGCTACGAATCAGTAACTCATGGGTTAACTGGCGCAGTCAGGTTTTTATACCGACTTGATTGACCTTTCTAATTTTAAAACGAGTGCAGCTTATTTTTCATTTGAATTTTAAAATTACATATAAACGTGGTTCAAACTCGAGACTTGAAAGGTTCTACGAAGAAAAGAACAAAGTTTATTTTCATCAAAGACAGAATCCGAAACCTAAATCGATTTAGCGTAAAAATGCGTTTAAAATCAGATAAATACGAGATTTTGTCAGTGTTATGAAAATACCAATCATAAGCTGCCATGACAACTCCCATGAATTTTTATATGGGAAAATATTTAACGTAAAATAGTTTTTCAATTTCTGTGCGTGCGATTTTGCTTTGTTTACACGAGAACCTAATATTTGTTGATTTTTATCGAAATATTAGCAATAAACCGTTTTTAACGATATTTTTGCGTGGCGTAGAGTACTCCAAAGCAAACTGTTTTTAAAACTACGTAAGTGGCTTAAATAATTAGACGTACATTGTCCACAAATTATGATTTTCCACACCTTTGAAGATATCGTCACGAAACCTCATAGAAATATATGATTTTACCCTGCGGATAACATAAGCTATATGGCGATAAAATAATTTAAGGGGGGGGTTTAATTCAATAATTATCTTTCGATAAGTTTACATGTAATTTTCTACTTTTAGGCGCGTTTCACCTCCAGCATAAGTCCCTATTAGGTACAGTCTGTCCGTCCGTATGTTCGTTTTCTTGGCTTCAAACCGAACAGATTTTCATGAAATTCGATATTAAGGACTTACAATCAAAGATAATATGAAAATCACAAAAATGAACCACGTAAGCCAATCAGGGATACCACTTTACAGGTGACAAAAAATTTAATTTTCGCATATCTCGTAAAGTATCGCTCATATCGAAATATTTTTCAAATAAAACTTGTAGAACTAATAAATTAGAGTAATTCTTTTCCTGTACATTTTTATCGTAGGAGTAGCCATTATCCATAAAATCGAACAAGAAAGTCTTAAATCGAGTTGAACTTTGAAATTTTCTTGCACGGCTACTTCTACGTCGTTGCTAACACAAACAAACGTTTAATTTCCTTACGTGTGCATGTAATATTTTCCTAAAATAGGAAGAAAATGGATTATTTATGATAAAAAAAAGAATTTTAAAACAACATTTCCCTTTAGTAACGCAAATAATACGATATAGAATGGTTTGAATGGGTACGAATCGGTTACTCACAGGTTCTCTAGCGGACACGCACTCCACGAACATGTTGTGACCCTTGACTTCGATCTCTTCGGGGCTGGAATCGTTCCCGTTGTTGCTGTACATGGCGGGAGACGCGCAAGGGTCCGATTCGTCCAGAACGGGCTGCTGCTGCGTCTGGTGCATCATCTCGTCAGGGCTCTGCGCCATCACGTAGTGGTGCTGCTGTTGCTGCTGCTGCTGCTGTTGTTGCTGTGACGACGACGACCCGTGGTGCTGCTGTCCCATCGTGTACGGCACGGACGACGGAGGCGTCTCGTAAGAGGCCTGCATCGACGTCACCTCCATGAACCTCTTCTGCAGCTCGATGTTGAGGGCGGTCACGTCTTTGTACCGCTCTTTGGCATTCAAGTACTTCCTCCTGGGAATATAAATCCGGGATTTAACGTTACGACGGTGGCAACGCTGAAAGCGGAAAGAAACGACGGTGAAACTTTATTGTGTTGGTACTACCGCATGCCCGAAACTGCTTGTAACGTTGTCCTGTTGGTATCACTGCCGATGGAAAATTCTGTCGTGGTGTTATTGTACGAAACTTTATTGTGTTGGTTACAATGCAGGCCCGAACAGCTTGTAACGTTGTCCTGTTGGTATCACTGCCGATGGAAAATTCCGTCGTGGTGTTATTGTACGAAACTTTATTGTGTTGGTTACAATGCAGGCCCGAACGGCTTGTAACGTTGTCATGTTGTTATCACTGCAGGTGAAAAATTCTGTGGGGGTGTTATTGTGTTGGCTCCACTGAATGTCAAGTCAACTATATATCTCTTATATATTTTGAAGGGTGTGTTTGTTGGTTTGTTCATGAAACTCCTCCTAAACCAGGCATGCCAAACTCAAAGAAGCATCAGGGCCGCATTGAAGCGATGGACGTTATAAGAGGGTCGCATTAGGATTAAGGTTATTTAATGAGAGCAAGACTTAGCAAAATTGACTTTATCTATAAGACTGATCACCCGTTTTGCTATTAAAAACAATGATTCAGAAACCACGTTCTATTGCATCTCAAAAAGCTATTAGGAAAACCTGTGTCCTATTCACAAAAATAAAATATTTATATAAAAGCTCGAACGATTTATTTGAGGGAAAATTACTATTTGGGCCGCAGTAAGGCAGATAAAGGGCTGCATGTGGCCTGCGGGCCGCCAGTTTGACATGTCTAGAATAACCAAATTTGGTACGATTCTTCCTTACATCCTAACTTTGTGAATGGTCAAGGTTTTGCTTTTGTCCGTCGCTTTGATTCGAAATGGCGAACGATTTAATCATCAAACATCACGTATTTTGCTGCGTTCTGCGACTGAAATACAGAGATACTTTTAATTCGCACTTTGAAATTACTTAAAATCACGGTACAAACTTGAGACTTGGATACTTCTTTGTGGGAAAGAACAGTTTATTTTTACTGAAGACAGTTTCTGAATTCTGGACGAATTCGCGTAGAAATGCGGTTAGAATCAATAAAATATGTGATTTTATAGGTTTTATTACAATACCAATTATAAGCTACCATGACAACTCCCACTGTCACTGGAATTGAGAGTTCAATGCATTTATATGGGAGTGAGGGGGAGGGAGAGAGGGGGAGGAAGTTTACACGTTATTTTTGGTTTTTCACAGTGCAAGATTTTCTTCCTTTATTCATCTAAATAGGTAAATGCAGAGCGGTTTTCTTCATTTTTGCTTTATTCGACGGTTATAACTGTGAACTATCTTATTCTTGCGATGCTTACATGTTACACGGTCGAAGTTTTAGATTCATTAAATCCGTTGAAATTCAACGGGCACTCCAGCTAGTATATATATATATATATTTTGGGCAACTAGGTGTTGAAGGAAACCCAGTGAACACTTACCGGAAGTAGAGCCGCTGGGGTGTTGGAGAGACACATTTGTTGTGTTGTGTCTCTCTTGTGCTGACGAAGGGATCATCCCGAAAGCTCTAACCTCTACAAATGTGTCTCTCGAACACCCCAGCGGTTCTACTTCCGGTAAGTGTTCACTGGGTTTCCTTCAACACCTAGTTGCCCAAAATATCCTTACTTACCTTTCCTCTTCCGTAGTATTTATATATATATATATATATATATATATATATATATATATATATATATATATATATATATATATATATATATTTATTTATTTATTTATAAAATATCTTATGTATCCCTTGATTTGGCTTCATGTACCCTTTTAGGGATACACGTATCCCAGGTTGGCAACACCTGTACTAGTCTATAATACGTAGCGATAAGTTGTTAAAAACTGGTGGAGTCCCTCACGGATCCATCTTGGTACTCAACGTATTTTAAGGGTTTAAAACGGCTGAGGAGATATTACCTATAATGCTTAGCAGTCCTTCTAAGCCTTCTGTTCTCCTCCCTGAGTTTAGAAAGTTCTCCGTCCGTGTCGCTGCTGCTGCTGCTACATTCCAACGAAGAGTCAGTTCCCAGCTCTAAATGCCTCCTCTTGAAATGAGTGGCCAAACGCTCCGTTTCCTTCTTCCCCGCCACCGTTGCGCCGTTGTTACGCAGGCCGAACTTTTGATACACGCCAGGAATCCTGTTGGAGTCCATTCCCTGCACACTGAGGATCAGAAGGAAGAAAAGTGACTTAATGTGTGACCTTCCAAAAAACAACAAAACGAATTTAGAATTTTTTGGAAAAAATTAACAATTTTCGCTTTCGTATACGCTTAATTTTATATTATAACAGCCCAGGTCTGTTGGTTGGTTGGTCATGCTTTCACGATGGCCGATGTAGAGTGTTTTAACAAACTTCTCGAATAGGAAGAAGATTGAAATTTGGCAAGGATGCTTGATTAACATATTTTAAGGTAATGACAAAAATAAATCTCCATAAAAGTCCTGGGTTCGACTCCAAGGAAGACATTTCTATTTTCCGTAAGGTAATATGTAAAAATCAATTTTTTGATGTGCAGGCTTTTATTGTTTTGGAAATTAAAATTAGAAGGAATTAACCTACAATCTTCGTATCTGAACCATTTTGAGGAAAAAATTACAAAGTTTCTTATTCTGTTCATCTTTTTCCGCATACAATTCGAAATCGCTCATGTTATACGTTTAATTCACATATTTTGTGGAAATATTGCCATTTTAACGGAATGTTGCCTTGGCTACTAATTATATTGTTGGACCTCTATATCATATTGTTAATTCAATCCTTATGGGTGAATGCTTTTAATACGAGAGAGGGAGGTGGGGAGAGAGGTAGAGGGGGGGGGGGAACGAGAGAGAGGGTGTAAGATGGGGGGAGTTATGGGGGAAGGAGAGAAGGGGGAGGGAGAGAGGGGGGAGGGAGAGAGGGGGGAGGGAGAGGGAGGGAAAGAGAGGCAACTATTTTAAGTTTAACTAAAGATAGCCCGTAAACAACAGAATATTCACTAGAAATGTTGTATATGGCAAAATATTTCATATGTAAAAGTGTGATATTAATTATTTTAAATGAAAATAATAATAATCTATCTATCTATAATTCTTCCGTTGATATTTCAACGGGCATTACACAAGTAAGGACATAATTTTCATGGATTGAATTACTACAGTCTATTACAAGTATTAATCCTTATAATATAAAGGAATTTCTATTTCGTAAATAACGCAAAATAACATATAATTCATAGATTTTCAAATTAAATAAATTTTAGAAGTTGGATTAAAACGAAATTATTTCATTGTTAATTGTTTGAGGTAAAACGGATTTGGTGTTTGGCAATTCATAATAAACAAATCCCGAAAAAGTTAATGATCTGAAGTTTTATATTTTGTTTAATATAAATTATTCAAAAATACTTACCTAAGCAGTTTATTCGTTTAAGCAGTCATTATAACTTCGTGCAACGTTGATCTGACGTAAAACCCGCCTTATACATAATCGATAAATTTATATCGAAGTTGAAAAATCAATAAAATTATTAACTTTTCAATTACCAATGAATAACCAGTCAAATAAGTCAATTTTTAAAACAATTCTCAGCGGTATGTTTTGTTACATTGTCGTTTCAACCATTTCTGACCATTTCAGACGCCACAAATCTTTGTTACATCGTATTGCCGAAGCATAAACATCAATACATTTTTGAAATAAAAGACTTCATACTAAAAATAATCTCAAAATGTTTAAATATTTTATATTTAATATTAGTCATATAAGCTATTTAGATGAAAAGTTTTATATTCCGTTAGTTAATTCCCAGGTTCAATTGTTGTTTGATAACTATCAATTTCTAGCCAATAAAACGAAAACGGCTCATAATCATTCGTTTAGTAAACACGAGAGCATCAATTCACGCTATTAAACTTGATTTCTTCAGTGCCTCTCATGTGAAGATTTCATTGTAAGTAATCACGCAATTATAAGCTATTATCGAGCACGACATAATTAAAAGACGCGTTATGACGTTCATTTCTTATCACGAGATCAATAATTGGGATTCACATCACCAATAGCTCTATCCCAACACTAGTGTCCCGCGTCGGGATTCGAACGAGAAACGCTTAGGCACAGCGACGCATCGCTTCAAAATTGAAATCCAAAAACTACTGAAACTTTCTCCTGAAACGTATTCGTCACACCAGGTAATGTAATGCATTTTATTAAGAAATATTCGACGAACTAGTTACGAAGAAATTAAACCTGTGTGATATACATTGAATAAATTATAAGTTAAAGCATTCTTCAATGGATAAATTCATCACACGTGAAAATATTGCGGGAAGGTGACATGTAGAGGTCCCCTCGCCATGGGGACGAAATTATATAACAAATTACCTATGGAAATTAGTAATATTACCAAAGTATTATTATTCAAGAAAGCGGTTAAAAAATACTTGATTCTTAAATGTTTTTATAATATTAATGAATTTCTTATGTGCAAGAGGTGACTTCTTTGTTATGTACAATTGTATGTTAACTATCATATTGTGATTTTATCATGACGATTCCTATACCTACAAAATGTATGGTCAACCGGGATAATAAAGATTATTATTATTCGACTGACTACAGAAAAGTAAGTTGGATTTCCCCATAAATTATATACAGTATGTTCCGATTAATGTGATAACATTAAGCGGTTGATAACAACAAACCACAGGTTCGGAAGCGATGCTTAATCATGCAACTGAAAATTATTTTATAATAATTTTACCATAATATTACCTATTTTAACGCAAATAAAAATGCACAATGCTAAAATAATCCATTTATTATTAACCTATTTGAAAAATAGTGGCTCTGCACATGGCAACACAAACTTTATTTTTCTTTCTCTAACAAAGTAGCGGATTTGTTATTTGCCGGCGACAAAGTTACAAGGCACGGGCTCCACACGCAAAGCTGCGCCATGCACATTAGTCTGACTCATACGACTTACAATAGCCTTGAGGGATAAGCTACGTTCCGCGTTAAGACCTACTTCCTCATTAATCCGGAAAAAAAACGGTCTCTTACAAGGTCAGGAATGAATATCGCCCTACATTGGTCATAAAACGTGTTTTTGTCGAAAAAATTGTAAATATGGTGATGCATGTGCCATTAAGGTAAACCCCTACACCTAATTTTTAACGCAATAAACAATTCCAACGAGTTAAAAAAATCGTAATTACATCAGCTTCGGCGTTTTATGAACATACATAATTATTTTCGATAAAATAAAGTTATGATAATGCTAAACTGCGGATTATATCACATTAGGCGGAAAAATTGACCGTCTTACTGTAAGAATCGTTTTGGAATATCACTTTTGACAACAATAAGAGGATGATAACAATAAACAGTTATCACGTAATAGCGGAACCTACTGCATCTTTAATTTCATCAGAAATTATTATTATTACCTTTTGTTTATGAACTGTTTTGAAAATTCGAAATGAAAAATTTTTACACAAATTACTTAAATTATTTAGATCCTGCGTAAACTTTAATAAACTTATCAATACGATATTGATTTGTTGGAAACAAAAACAAACATCACATGAGTACACCGTTGTCTCGAGGGTAATAAAGTTTAAACATCGTAAAACAAACTGTATTTAAGACATGGAAAAATAAAAATACTAAAAGAACACAAAAATAATTGAGTTGTTTATCAATTCAGGACATATTGATCATGGAAGCGTTGCCATTTCCGTTGTTTATTTAAACGATGAAAATAACAATGGTTCCAAGTACGCCATTGATCAATTTGAGAACGCTATGGTAGACACACTATAATATCGATGAACTTTCAAACTTAAATCAATACGTACCCAATAAAAGTCGACGAATTCAACGTGTGCAAGTCCTAGTTGACACACATTTACCCTATTTCGAATGCTAAGCCTCGATTTTAACCGTACTGTCAACCACAACGAAAATAGGTCGAATTTCACGCATGTAATTATAATATAAGAGTTAATACAAGGTCAATAAAACGTCAATATTGACAAATACTCACGTTTTTGGCGAGACAGCGGCCAACAGCTACCACTTATTACCTTTATTCCGGCGCAAGTATTGCCCTCTTTATTTAAGCTGGAGCAGTACGAAGAACGGTCAATATAAACAGTATATGAAAGTCAATACGAGTTGGTGTCGTGCTTATTCCTTCGAATTTCTTATTGGTTATCGTCGCGAATTTACGGAATAATTAAAACATTTTTCTCCCTCCGACTTTAACGCTATAAATTGTTTAATTAAAAAAAATAGTTTTTTGCCGTTATAAAAATATTTATTATATACGATGAGCACAAATTAATGGTACGTCTTTGAGCTTCACCAATACTCCATTTATATAGCAAATATAAATACTCCTTTTTATGGGGAGATATAACATTTGTACTTTGAATTAACTTTTGCTTCATAATTCAGCAGTATTATTCGAAATTTAGGTTTAGGAATAGAAAGCATATAATACTCTGCCCGCAGTGACGCCTTCGTTTGTTTTCAAATTTGGTTGTAATGCGATTGATAAGTTCCAAACAAGGTTTTGGCCATCGTGTTTTTTTGCTTTATAGACGTTTAGAAGAGTAATTACTGTGTATATTTTTCTATCGGAAAATTAAAGGTACCGTATTTATCAAGAAAGTGTATCTTGAAATGTGGAGCAAGCATGTAACGTACTTCATATTGTTATTGTTAATATTTCGAGGATTCTTCACAATCTGAGGGAATTGTTAAGTATTTGTTTATTTAAAAAGATAATGAGAAACTTATTGAATATTATCCATGTACAATTAAAGGAAAGTTAGTCGCAACCTCCACTAACAAATCTAGGACAACGCTAGTGGATTTTTTCCAGCAAAATTGTAACGCTTTCATCAAAACTGCGCATAAACAGTATACAGGTAACGATTTTAAATACATTTTTGACGTTTTTTGAATAACTAAATAAGAAATTTGATAACTTTGTTCATCCTTAAGTTTTAAAAATTCAATTTGAGATTTAGGAAAACGTGAAATTATATCGAGTTACGTTTGAATCATTTTGCTGAAATATGCAACAGTTAAATAATACCATATATCTTTAAGTTTTTAGGATAAGTTTAGATGCATTGATGTTTAATAATCTTGAATTACATTACCGTAAATCAATGTAGGCGAACTTTTTCTGATACCCAATTGACTTGTGCAAGGTTTTTTTCTGCGTCCATTGAAATACGTAAATATGGACCGATTTCCTTCCTTTTTGCTTTATTAGACGGCTAAAACTCGATCCTATCTTATTTTTGCGATGTTTACATGTTACGCGGTCGAAGTTATCAGAAATACGCATTCATTTTCGAACTCTCTCCGTACGTTGTCAAAAATAGAGAGAGATGGAAAAATTAACTTCAATGAAAGTGAGACTTAAACAAGTTAAAAGAAGACGAAAAAAGTATCAGAAAATAAAGTCTTTAAGTTTCGTAGTAGAATCAAGAAGAAACAAGTTAGGAAAGTGTACACGTATCACAAATGGGCGCGTTTCGTGCAGTTGAGTATTAGAAAGAAATTATATACCTGTACGTAAGGGAAAGTGTTTTAAAGTTCTTTTCTTCATCATAAATAATCCATTTTCTTCCTATTTAATAATATTACATGCACACGTAAGTAAATTAAACGTTTGTTTGTGAGATTGTTTGTGTTAGCAACAATGAAGAAGTAACTATGCAAGAAATTTTCAGTTCAACTCGATGTAAGACGTTTTTGTTTGATTTTCGCGATAAAGGCTACCCCTACGATAAAAATGTATAGGAAAAGAAATACTCTAATTTACTATTTCTACATTTGAAAAATATTTTGATATGAGCAATACTTGACGAGATACGACGGAAAGTTGAATTTTTGTCACCAGTAAAGTCGTACCCCTGATTGTCGTACGTGATTCATTTTTGCGATTCTTGTATTACATTTGATTGTTAAGGCCTTAATATAAAATTTCATGAAAATCGGTTTGGTAGAAGCCGAGAATGAACATAACGGAGGTAGCCTAACTTGCAGGAGCTAATTTCTCCAAATATGGCAGACCGCATCTTTCTTGGGGGTTACATACCTGAAAAACTCTGCGAAATACCTCCAATAATAAATGATGCGCAAAACGCAAAGCTAAAGCATTTGAACTATGTCAAACCTGAGCAAATAACCCAATGATCCTGAATCGGAAGGGTCAAGAGCTGAGCTTTCAACTTCCCTGTCGTAATAAAGACAGAAGGCTCCTGAATGGGGTTGCCAGCTAATATTCTGCAACTTTTCACACAAAAGTGTGGGAGGATTGCATCCTAAAAATATTTAAAAGTTTATATAAGACACGTACACGTCTTATATACATAATATATATATATTTAGGGCAACTAGGTGTTGAAGGAAACCCAGTGAACACTTACCGGAAGTAGAGCCGCTGGGGTGTTGGAGAGACATTTGTTGTGTCTCTCTTGTGCTGATGAAGGGATCATCCTGAAAGCTCTAACCTCTACAAATGTGTCTCTCCAACACCCCAGCGGCTCTACTTCCAGTAAGTGTTCACTGGGTTTCCTTCAACACCTAGTTGCCCTAAATATCCTTACTTACCTTTCCTCTTCCGTAGTATTTATATCATCATCATCATAGGTAGTCTGTCCATTGGCAGGTCCGTGATTATTCTAGGTTAAACTTGGTTCTCCAGTATTTATATATATATATATTATATTTTAACGGAATGTTGTCATGGTGACTAGTTATATTGTTAGACCTCAAAATCCTTTTGTTAAATCAATCCTTATGGGTGTAAGCGTGCTTTGAATGCTTTTAATAGGAGATAGGGAGAGGGAGGGAGTGAGTGAGAGAGAGAATGGAGAGTAGGGAGAGGGGGAGAGAAAGAGGGGGGAAGAGGGAGAATATAAAAAAGAAATGGTTATAATCTGTCATCCAACGTTTCTTAGGTTCTATTTTCCTCTTTCCCAAAACCTCGTCAGTAGCTTCTATTATTCCTGCCTTCCCAATTAGCTGGTTGTCCACATTTAGCTATTATTTCATTTGTTTTTTCCTCAAAACTCTATTTTATTGTTTCTTCCTTTAAATCCTCTAATCTTTAATTTTTCTTTACGGATCTCTTCCTTCTCTTAAGTCTAATATTGCACTTTGCCAAGACAAGTTTATGATCACTGTCTATTTCTGGTCCTGGATAACTATGGCTTGCTTTAACTTGGTTCCTGTATCGTTGCTTAACAAGAACATAATCAATCTGATATCTTTTATTATCTGGTGCTTGCCATGTATATCGCCTTCTTTTAGGGACTTCATAAAGCGTGTTTGAAATCACCAACTCATTTTGTTCACAAAATTCAATCAGTCTTTCTCTTCTCTCATTCATTTTTCCTAATCCGAAGTTTCCTACTATCTTTTTATCTCTATGATGAGATCCCACTACAGCATTAAATTCGCCCATTATCATAACATTTTCTTTATCCTTTGTTATTTTTAATAGCTCTTCTATCTCCTCATACATAATCTCTACTTCATCATCATCGTGGCTTGTTGTTGGGAAATAAACCTGTATTATTATTAAATCTGTCGGTATGCTTCTTATTCATACCATTAACAATCTATCATTTACGTGGTATGTGTTACATACATTTTTTGCCCATTTTGCATTTAACGTGATTGCCACTCCACTCTTTACTCCTCCACTATAAATTATTCTAACATCATCGCTGTAAAAATCTCCATTTCCCTGCCATCTTGTCTCACATATACCGTATATACTTGTGTATAGGACGAGTTTTTACGACCAAATTTTTATCGCAAAAATTGGAGATCGTACTATACACGAGTAATGCATTTGAGGATTTAAAATTCATGTATCTTCACATGCATTTTCGGTGAAGTTATGCCACCCGCACACATTCTAATGGTGGGCTAACCTTAACAGTGAGGTCCTTTATCGTTGTTATGTTGCTTCGTGAAGAGTAGAATCTTTTTCATATATACAGCTTCAAATTCACAAATACTTGATATAAGTGACGATTTACGGGCACTTCCTTTCTTGAATTTTATGTATGTACATCTTTGTTTGCGTCTTTTTACAAGGGATGGATTGGAACGAGTTGGACTAAAAGTATCGTAGACGGCGTAACTTTATGGAATTTCGACATCTCGGAAAAAAGAAATTACTTTGTAATATTTGACAGTCTTTATTGTTTCTTCAATCACACACCGATCGGTTTCCACTACAAAGTCATTCTAAAGGTGTTACGTCGGTTAGTAACACCATTAGAATGATTTTGTAGTGGAAACCGGTCGGTGTGTGATTGAAGAAACAATAAAGACTGTCGAATATTGCAAAGTAATTTCTTTTTATCCGTTATCCCTACCTATTAAGTAGATGAGAGAGTGGAACCATTACATACGCAGAACGTAATCCAGACGTACTAGAATTGAAACGATTTTATTCCATCTTGTGCAATCATGATTCATATCACTTTTTATTAGATGTTTTAGGAGTAAGATACTTAACTTATCCGAATTTTAGTGTACTCGCAAGAAATACTATTTATGACATTTACGGTCTATTCTATGGCTGTGTGGAAAATCAAGATCGTTCGATATATCTCGCTCGTAACCATCGAGTCATCGAAACGAAATATATCAACCCTGGTGGAAAGCTGGGGTCGTACTATAAACGAGATATATGAAAAAATCAGGTTAGTTCACCAAAAAATCAGGGGTCGTACTATACATTGAGTCGGCATATACACGAGTATATACGGTACCCAAAATTTCCACTTCATTCTTCTTCATCTCATATTTTGCTTCTTCTAGCTTACCCGCCCTCAATAATGTTCTCACATTCCTACTTAGGCAATAATAAAAGCAAAAACATATGGTCCTTCAAGTTTTTATTAATCCAAAACGATTCAAAGATATATATATATATTTATATTCATAATAATCCAAAGTTAGACGAAGAAATTTTTTAAAAATCGAATGTTTTACATTAGCCAAAAAAAATTTTTATTTTTCGTAAATGAGTAATATCGAGAGAAATCTTTTCCCCCATTTTAGAATTAGGTTCTGACGTTCTGAGGCCGGAAGATAACGCAAAACATAATAATAATAATAAACAATTATTCACCTCGTTTACACATATATAGGCTCTTGAAAAACAAAAAAACGTATTTTATTAATTACCTGTTAATATGTCAAATTTCATTGGCTGCCAAAAATTATTCTTAACAAAGGTATTTATGTCAAAATTTTACCTTGGGTAATCTTTCGACAAATATATTTAACATGTATTTTTCCAACGTTTAAAGCGAACTTTATATGACAAAACGTACATTAATCAACGCAAATTACGAAAATTTGGCACTTTTTCGACAAACTTGTCATATAAAATGTAACATTTTAAATTTCCCCTATTTATAAACATTTAAAAACAACAATTTGACAAAACTTACAGTAGTTAATCCAAATTGAGCAGATTTAGTTCACGGCAATAAATTGTGGTAGTTTGTACTTCGCAAGACTTATACACTTACAACACCCTAGTTTTAACGATTAAATTCACCATGCGAAATAAACTCGTATCACCGTGAAAATTTCAATTTGTACTCAATTAATTTAAAAATACACATCTGACTGACACTTTGCTGAGATATTTAAACATTTAAGTACCTTTTGGACCGATTTTCGCCAAAAATATTTGTTCCAGAAGTTCGAAAGATAAACAAGTTCGCCTAACAACCCAAAAACGTCATTATTCCAGCCATGTTTGTAATAATCCTGAAAAATAAATTTATTCCAGAGTATAAATGGCAAATTTACCCATTTCTGCACATATAACCACGTTCCAATCACTAATGCTAAGTCAGAACACGAAATAACACCCGAGGGCTGGTCACAAAACTAAGTTCTCTTGACAACCGCCATGTTTACGAAACAAAACACTAACGATAATAAATAAAGCGGCCCTCCCGACCTCACGTCGTTCTTACCGTGACAGTTTTGGGGAAAAAGACTCCGAAAACAAAAAAAAAAAATATTAAAACCTAACTGTAACTTATTTTTATTAAAAAAAATTCTCAGACAACCGCGAAAAATTAAAAAAAAAATCATTTAAATTAAGACAACTTCTTCGCTTTCTGGTATAAGGTGTCTACGACCTTCCCCATGTTGTGTATAGTCTCCAAAGCTTTCTCGTAAGTCTTGTCGACCGGCGTTTCTTCGAAAACCACCAGAACCCCATCACCTTGATCCAATATGCCGTGGAACTTCTTATCCAATATCATTTGAGATAGCTTCAACTCCACCTGCGCCACTGGCAGCCGTATTGACTGAGAGATGTAATCAACCTGCAATAACAAAATAGTCCCTCATTGCATCGTTATAGTATTGTTTATGCTGCTTAACAGTATTCACTATGTTAAATACACAACGAAATACACTGAATACGGAACAAAAAAATGTACGTAAATTATAATACGCAGCAGGTTTGAGTAATTCCGTAAAAAGTTGGATTGATTTTAATGGTTTTCTCAATTTGATGATTTTTCCATTATTCTGGAGATTTCTCAAAATGATTTTTGATGAATTTCTAATGATTTATGGCGATTGACGATTTTCCGATGAACATTGATAATTTAAAAAAATACTTTTAATGGATTTTAGACGCTTTTTTTTAAAAAGAATATGAACATTGATAATTTAAAAAATACTTTTAATGGATTTTGCGAGTTTTCATGTTTTAGACGCTTTTTTTAAAAAGAATATTGATAATTTTTAATGAAATATTATTATTATTATTAAGCAAATTGTTACAAGTTGGCCAAAGGGCCAGGTGGCAACAGTATAATTGAATAAAAAGTAACAAATATTCCCCACACATTACAAACAAATACCTATATATGTATATATATAAACACATTCCAGTGGTGGATTTTCGCGGGCTCATGACAGGCCTTCACGGCTACCGTAGCGGTCACGGGGCCCACGAAGTCCCCACCGTACATCACCCTGCCAAGCATTCCCCTACTTCTCCCTCACTTGGTCGTTAACTATGGATATTGCATACAATAATTATGATTTATGTCTTCTGATCTTAATCTTGAAGAGAGACAATTTCGTGGGAAAAGGCTCAAAAACATCCGCAGGTAAACTGTTCCATCTCGCAATCCCCCTTTTCAGGAACGAAAACTTTCCCCAGTCTGTCTGTCTTCTTTCCTAAGGGTTCTATTTTGTATTTATGATCCCTACGTCCATAATATTTCGGTTCGCCCATTCTGACGGTTATATCCATCCACGAATGTTTCCCAACATAAGCATTATAAATTCCGCTCAGTCTAGCTAAATCTTTCCTTTGCTCCGGCAACTCCCATCCTAAATTACTGATCACTAGTAGCCGTTGCAACTTCGCCAGCAATTTTATAAAAAAACACGGAATGTTTAAAATATTATAACCATTTCTTTTTTATATTCTCCCTCCCTCCCCCTCTTTCCCCCCTCTCTCTCCCTCCCCCTCTTTTCCCCCTCTCTCCCTACCTACCTCGTATTAAAAGCATTCAGAGCATGCTTACACCCATAAGGATTGATTTAACAAAAGGATTTTGAGGTCTAACAATATAACTAGTCACCATGACAACATTCCGTTAAAATGGCAAGATTTGCATAGAATATGTAAATTAAACGTTTAACGTGGAATACTTCGAACTGTGGGCGAAAAAAGATGAACAGAATAAGAAACTTTATAAATTTTCCTTCAAAATGGTTCAACTCCGAAGGTCGTAGCTTAATTCCTTCTAATTTTAATTTCCAAATGAATAAGAGGCTGCACGTCGAAAAATCACGTTTTACATGTTAAGTAATAGGAAATGGAAATGCTTCCATCAGAGTCGAACCAAGGAATTTTTTCGCAATTTAAATTCGTCATCACCTGAAAAAGTGTTAATCAAGCATCCCTGCCAAATTTCGAGTTTATATCTTCATTACTTCTCGAGTTATTAGCTTTATGAATCTTAGCGTGACGGACACTAAGCAATTTATTATATAGATTTTCCTCCTCTTTTGAAATTACCTTGAACGAATCGTGCTGCAGTCCTCTGTACCATTTCTAACTTTTTCCCTTGTCCTGCGTGGTGAGGATCCCAAACCATGACTCCATATTCAAGTATTGGCCTCACTAATGATTTGTATGTCACTTCCTTTGCCCTATATGTGCTTTTTCCTAGCACTCTCATTATGAAATGTAACGCTCTATAAGCTTTCGCAACAGCTCTGTCGATCTGAGACCCCCATTGCAAGTCTCTCGCGAAGGTTACCCCCAGGTATTTACACAAACAACCTTCTGTTAATCTCCTACCGTCTAATATATAACTGTAATCCACTCTACTTTTACTGCGACTGAAGTGTAGAAATTTGGTTTTGTCTACGTTTATTAACATCTTATTCCTAGTAGACCAGTCTGCAAGCTCGTTTATATCAGCTTGCAGAGTGTTGCGGTCGTCTCCGTTTTCGATACGTCTGTATATTATGCAATCATCAACGAATAATCTAACGTTAGATTTGAGGTTTTTCGTCAAATCGTTGATGAAGATTAGGAAAAGCAAGGGCCCAAGCACGCTTCCTTGTGGAACGCCAGAGTTAACAACAGATTCCTTTGATACTTTGTCTCCTCTTCTCACCTTTTGCATGCGTCCTATAAGAAAAGACCCGATCCACCGCACCACTCTTCCATCGTGTCCCATTTCCGAAACCATTCGTAATAACAAGTTATGGTATACCCTATCGAAGGCTTTAGAAAAATCAACTACGATAGCATCAATCTGTTTTCCTCTGTCCAGTGCCTCGGCAACATCTTGACCCACTGCTGTTAACTGACTTTCGCACGAGTAACCACTCCGCGAAAACCGTGTTGTTTCTCCCATAACCGAGTGTTTCTCTGCCAGATTTTTTTAATGTGCTTCGCGATTATGTGCTCCATCTGCTTACAAATTACACATGTTAAACTGATTGGGCGGTAATTATCTAAATTTGCACGAGGACCACCTTTGTGTATAGGAACGACGATCGCGCTTTTCCAATCATTTGGTATTTCTCCATTATTTAAAGTTATTCTAACACAAAGGTCGCGGGTTCGAATCCTGCTTCGGGCATGGGTGTTGTGATATATGTTGTTTTTCTGTATGTTTGTCTTTGTTACTGTTAAAAGCTCTTTGTAAAAGGACGTATATGTGCTGTTTAAGGGCTATTGAAAAAAAAAATAAAAAAAAATAAATATTACACGAAGATACTAGCTATTATTGCATAAAAATTTCTCTTTCGTCTTCTCCTTCTCTTTTGAAGGCTCCCTACGGATCTCTTTCTATTTCTCTGTGTGTTTCTCCTCTTTACGTAATATTTACGAATCGAAAATTTTTGACGATGCTTTTTTACGAACATTGATAGTTTTAAAAATAATTTTAAGTGATTTTTCCATGGTTTCACGTGATTTTTTGATAATGTATTATAATTTTTTTATGCTTTTCCATTAAATTTAAAAGATCTTTGGTAATTATTTATTGTTCCCTACAATGTGATTCGTTAATTTTTGCCGTTAGTAACAACTGATAATGAAAAAATCGAAATATGAAAAAAAGGACATTGTTTAAATGAAAAAAAAACGATCGCAATCAATTACAAACAAAATTTCCCCAGCGTAGCGTGTTTCGTCTTTAAGATAAAATTTTAAAAACTTGCAGACTTCCAACAGGCTCAGTTAAATTCTTCGCAGGTAACAAACGGTACCCTTAACGAAAACAGGAATTCCAACAAACCTGGACTCTGGAGTATGGTTCGATGATTCTGCAGAGATTCTGCTCCAACATGGTGTCGTACAGCGTGTCCAAGTGAGCTCGCACTATCGGATCTTCTTCGAGTTCCGCTTTGTACGTCTTCACTGCCTGAAAAAGCAATAAAAAAATATGTACCTCTTAATATCCCAAATAATACACATCAATACAGTACATTGGACATACTATGTTACCACTATGTGTATACCACTCATTGCTACTAGGGTTTAATATACATTTAATAGTAACAGCGAGTAACCAATTGCAATAATAAATTCAGAAATCACCGAAAATAATTGTCTATAGTGTGATGGAGCACAAAAATTGTTTCTTTACTTACACGTACACTGATATGCACTTTAAGAGTACTTTTCATGCAGATGTCACAATCCAAACTATATCCAATATCTCATGAGATAGCAATGCAAACGTAAACACACAAAATTATAGACACAACTGTTCACAAAGCTCAGAAATAGGTTTTTACACATCGTCATTAAAATTGGGGCAGTCCCTTTTATCCCCTGTGTATCTCGTGAACCACCTAACCCATCGTGATCTCTCAAACACATGGCCAGCAAATGTTTATTCTGAGTATTATTATTTTACACAAATTGATAAACAGGAAATTAATTCATATAAATAATAATAAACGTGAAATTAAAAGCCGAATAGAGGGTTTTTATTGTTATTGATATAATTTATGCACCGCAATTGCAATTTCTGACATTTTGGTTTTAGCATTTCGCAAACGACGTATTTGCAAAGCGACACAACTTATAACGAAACATGTTCCTTAATTGATTGGCGACGTGTATATATGCAAAACAACGTATACGCGAAACAACGCATAGCGGGGTTTTACTGTACAAATATTTACGTGAGAGAGCTTACCTTCTGGAAATCAGCGAGAGACCTCTTGTGACTGGCCTGGGCCACTTCCTTCATCGCATCTATTGCACTGCCAGCGTATTTCAGCGCTAACTTGCCGCTTACTATGTGCTGAACGTCTTCTGGCCTGAGAATGAGATTGCCAACATTAGGGAAAAAAATCTTAAAGAAATTGATAATATTAATTATGAGAAAGATTTCGCGTACAATTAACTTTTACGATACTGCATTTTTCTGCAGTTTAACAACTTGTATCATTGGTTCTCTATATGTTTTCAGAAATAAACACAAGAGTTTATATTAACAAGTATATTTCTTAGCAATGACAAACATACCTTAACTTTCAAAGATAATAACATTTCCTAAGCATTAATTTATATTTACAGCATTAAAACATATAAACAATTGTGAACAAATTGAAAAAATCTGATGTGGCCAACACGTGACTTTCTCCATATTTGGGGTATAGATATTTAAATTATTATGAAATTATTATTTCGTATCGTAGAAGAATAGTCGTCCTTACTGCCGTAAATTAGGTATATTTTGAATATGTTTACAGAATTCACCGCTACATGGTGGTGGCGCTGTACACTGGAAATTACGAATAAGTTAAATATCTCCAAAATGGATGGTTCTACGAAAAATTGTTCCAACAAAAGTTGGAAGGAATATAATTCTCTACAACTTTAGACCTAACAAAGGTGACCAATAACGACGTTTTTAAGGAGATATTTGACGGAAACCGATTATTTACAAATAATTCCTAAACAATAACTGCTATGGAAAATTGTTTCAAATGAAAGTTGTAGGAAATTACATTCTGTATAACCTTTTAATTGAATTGTATATACAATAATGACATTTTTACGGAGAAATATAGCAAAAACCGAGTCTGGTTTCGAATAAACCTCGACTTACGGTTAACCGGTATTGTTCAAAAACTAATCAGTTCTTTGTGCTCATGCTAAAGTGTTATATATGAAGACATTTTAGCAAGAGTTTCATAAAATTACCGGTATACTGGTAAGTATTTTAGTCTTTTATTTATTTTTCTTCTATTTGGACATTTTTTTTGGATTTTTCTCCACTGTTTCCTTTCTAATTCGTTCATTTAAGTTTTAACAGTTTTTAGCGATATTTGTTTGTTATTTTTTAACCTTGGGATGCGTTTGTTTTGTTTCTTCGAAGATTAGAAATTTTAAATAAAACTTTGGGCGATCTTTGTTCTCCTCTAAAAATAATGTTCGATCTTTGACCTTTATATACCTACATATACATACATATCGTTTCTGCAAGGAGTCATCGAGGAAAAATCGTGACCATCACCTCATAAGACGCAGGGTGATTTTTTGAGATAGACTTCTGGAAAAAAAAGTGCGTCTTATATGGTGGGAGATATGGTATTTCATTTTCCAGATCTGTTGCGTCCATGTTGAACATTTTGCTAGAAATTTCCTCAGTGTCAATTTAGGCAAACAAATTAAAAATGGGCTGGAGATCTTTAAAATCTAGAAAATGGCCCTCGAAGTCAGTTTTTAATTTTTCTAACAGCTCGGTCTCTGCGGTTGACCCCAATTTTCCTAAAGGGCGACCGGTTGTCTGCGGGCAATATAATGGGCAACCCTGGTATAGAGCAATGGTTCCCAACTTTTCTGGAGCTGCAGACCCCCATCCTGTTAAAAGTTCAATAATGTTGTTTAAATAGAGTAAAAGCTTCATTTTTTTACATTGAAATGTAAATATGAAAATGAACCAAAATATTAATTTTTATTAAAACCTAACTAAGAAGTTGCCATAAACGAAAAAGTGAATATCTAACTAAGGGTGTAACCAATCTTGATATTCAGCTTCTCTCAGCACCCGTGATCGTACTCACAGCCGATTTGCTTCCATTCATTGAATGTAATGTCTTGTTGTTTTTAGCAATAACGAGAAGGACAGTTGTCTTGGTTGGGGCACAGACCTGATCTGTCCACGAAATACAGTAGTCTAGGCAAATAATATTTCTAAAAGAGAGGGTCACAAATTCAGCTTACATCAAATAGTACCAACGGTTTCTACTCTTTTAAAGACACACACTAAAATGACATAGCTAGAAGTCTAACGGGATTTTTGCTCTAGGATATTTTTCATTCATTCATCTCTGCCCATCTACCCAAAACTTCTAAAATCCATCGGATAGGGGCCGAGATCTTACTTAACGTAATAAAGAATGTAATATATGCTATGAGACCTTTCTTTTAAGACATTTTCAAATGTTATCCAACCACTATAAACAGTCAAAATGAGTCTTGAGGAAAATCATGCATCGTTTTAATATATAAGGTACCAAAATCAACTCGCAGACTCCCTGGAGACAAGATACGGACCCCTAGGGGTCCACGGACTCCCAGTTGAGAACCACTGGTATAGAGTATTATCAAATGAAGCAAAAACAAAGAAAATGGATCGACGTTTACGTATTTTGATGAATGAAGGAAAATAACCTTGCACAAGTAGATAGGGAGAAGACTGTGGACGGAAGGAAGGAAAGACTTCGGAGAATTATTACATGATATCAGTTTTAAACAATATTAACATTACTTAAACATAAAACACGATTAACTTGTACAAACAGGCAAAACGTTCACCCATAAAAATTCACAGATTGACACAAAAACAGAAAACATGACAATAATAATAACAATACAAAATCCTTTAGCACTTACAAACTGAGCATTATCTTCGAGAGTAGCATGTACTTCAAAGCCGTGAGCGCTCTTGAGCTTTCAACGCTGTCATAACCTTCAAAAGCTTCATAGAAATACGAGTAAGCAGTCTTGAAATCTCGTTCGTCGGCTGCGTGCAATATTCCTGAAAAGACCACAATCGCTTCGTGAGAAAAATCTTATACAGTAAAACCTCACATGGCGTTCCTTGTGAAATCGCTTTACAAGAAGCATTAAATTAATAGGAAATGTGGAGTAAGCTTCTTTGGATATCATATTTTCTACATTTTTTATAATAATACCGTATTTACTCGCATAATCCATGCCATCATGTATTCCAGACAACCTCATTTCTCGATGTGGAATTAAGAAAAACTAATACCTCACACATCCGGCACCCTCAGGACCTAGCACAAGCAGGATTTTAGAAAATTCCGGTTTTTTGACAATGTTGCACATTGCCTAAGTATCCAGGGGCAAATCGGCCTATTGCGGGATAAAACAAAAGAAACCTTTTTGTAATCTATTTAATGCATTTCAAAATTTAAATCAGAAATCACGCCAGAATATTTTCAAATATGAAATACATACACAAAATGTATGTAAATAAACATGCAAAATATTAATTAAATCATAATAGACGCCTTGCCCTCTCGCCACCCTTGGCTACACCACTGCACCTTCATACCATATCACGACCTATACGTAAAAATAAATAAAATACATAACATTAAAATCCAAAATTTACGCCAAAACTTATAAAAGAAAGAATCGTAAACAAGTGGACGAATTTGGAATAAGGTCATAGCAAATTTAAGGCACACTTACCAATTTACACGTCTCGTTTCTACTCTCTATGGCTAGACGATAAGGTCGAGACAGCGTCTTTAGTTGCGGGAATGCAAGTTTCATATATTTCAGTGTTGGAAGCTTTTTGAAGGTTTTTCTGCGAAAATGTCTTGAACATATCACACAGCTTGCTTCATACATTGTGATCTTTCCTTAATAAGTTTATCTTTAATTAGGTACAAATTCATCATATTCTGTGATTCGATGCATGACCGCTGCTCTAAAGCCGATATTGTATCAGAGACTAATTCTATGCAATGGTCTATTGAAGCTTGTTCGCAGCTGCATTGTCATTATCGTCACTTTCACTTTTTTTCATGATTCTCACGTTCGGGTTCCAAAACAATTTTAACTATTTCTCCGTCAGTTAGCAGATTCACTACAGGCACTTCATTGTCGATTTCCATCCAGTTTTCAACGTCGTCTTCTTCCAGGCCCTTCGTGAAAGCGTTATTCGTCGATCCCTTAGCAAATTCCATAATTTCAGACACCGGCCTCCTTTTGTCACTAACATTGAAACCTAGAAAATCTGGTGGTGATTCATCACATCCTTCAAACATGCTTGCAGGCCACAAATTATGCCAGGCATTTTTCAGTGTTGCGGCCTTTACATCAGTCCACGCTTTAGCTAGAGTCCAAATCGCGTCCTTAATGTTAAATTCCTTTTTAAATCCGTCAACACCTTGGCCTCTATTGCAAGCAACAAGCAATTTCTGCAAAAATTGCTGTCTGTAATAGCATTTTAGTGAGCGTAATATTCCTGATCCATAGGTTGAATAATAAATGTACAATTTGGAGATAAATAAACCACATGCACGTGATGCATCAGGATGGGCAGGACAGTTATCTAACGTCAGAATTATTTTACAATCATCACCTAGTCCCTTAGATTTACAATGAGCACGTGCCTCCGGTGCAAAATAATTCAAAAACCAATCCTACATTAATTGAGAAGTTATCCATGCACGTTTATTAGCACGGTAGTTGACAGAAAAATTCTTTACACCCTTTAAAGCACGAGGGTGTGCACTTTTACCAATTACAGTTAGCTTTAGTTTGTGCGTACCTGCTGCATTTGCGCACGCAAGAATCGTCAGCCTCTCCTTTGACTCCTTCGCTCCAAATGCCATATCCTCATCGGCGGCTGCAAGTGTGCTCCGAGGAAGAGATCGCCAAAATAATCCTGTCTCGTCCGCGTTATATATTTGCTCTGCAGTAAGATTTTCATCCGAAATTAACTTGGTAAACTCCTCTACAAATGTTTCGGCAGCATCCGAATCGGCACAAGTTTTTCGCCAGACACTGCTAATTTTCGTATTCCATGGTGAAGCTTGAAGCGATGATGCCAACCATGCGAATAATCGCAAGCTTTATTGATTTTCAAATCGTCGTGGAATTTCTTTGCTTGCTGTATTAGCAATACCGGTACACTTTCACTTCTTCTTTGTCGAAACCATTCAAACAATACTCTATCGATATCGTTGACCCTGGAAGTGTGTAATGTTTTTCGGCCTTAGAAGTGTCACTGTCTGCATAACATGTCAGCAACTCACTTTTTCGTTTCTTCAAGTCATACACAGTAAAACTGCCTACACTATATTCTTCACAAAGTCTCTTAACCTAAGCACATTTTTCAAGTTTTCTTAATAAATCTACTTTTTGTTCAGTAGAAAGAGATTTATGTTTACGCTTCATAATACTACTGGAGGGGTTTTCAGCTTTTTTGAAGACATTCCAATATGAACTTGAGCAATATCACACTAATGAAAGACACATGCGATCGCTACGAATCTGAACACGCGACTGTATACAAGTTATACAATGTGACTGTGGAAACTATTCCCTAATATGTACCAACATGTATTGGTCAGCTGACAATTGGACTCACTCACACACAATGTAACTGCTGCCGTCTAATTGGTTCTATAATTCGCGAATTTTGATGCGAAGCAGTGAGTTTATTGTTTCATAGCGGATTAGGCTACCCGCGGCTAAAATTTTAAAAAGTGTACTTTTCAAAAAGTGCCGGATTTTTCATAATTCCGGATTTTCGAATGCCGGATTTCTAAGGTTCTACTGTATAATATTACGCACCCAAGTTTTGGTCACCTTTTTTGTTTCACAGAACACCGAGTTTGTTCAATCCTAATGGCACAACTAACCAAATTTCATGCCGATATTGTGTAGAACACTTTTATCGCTAACTACGAACAACCGCGAGAGGAAATGATCACTTTTTTTTATATAGATGGGACAAATTACAACTAAAATTAGTCACTTTCATTTTGAAGATGACAATTATAACTAACTAGCTGAAACGCCCGGCTTCGCTCGGGAAAGTTTTCTTTTAAGTAGCAAATGATTTTTATTGCTCGGGGCAAACGTTCCCCATTCCTTAATTATGCAAGCGATGCTTACATTAACATTTACTATTTTTTGTATTGTACTGTACGCATTAACGTCTTACTTAATATTCACATGGATTGATGCACTGAAGCCTTTAAGGCAGCAGTAAAATTATGTGAATTATGTCAACACTAAAACGTAAACAATAAACAACATCTTGGTTACCGAACAAATGTAAGTAGATGTGTCGATTTATGCTGCGATAAATCTTTCAATGTCAATGGTAAAAGATAACAATGTTCTAATATTCCTGAAAAATCATTTGACTCACTTTAAAAGTATTCATAGACTATATTTAGGCATGAATCCATTGTACCCTTTATCTTGGCGTTAGCTATCCTTCCTCTACGGCGTGGATTTTCCTTGCATTAATCTTTACGTGTATATCTCCCTTTGAAGGGGATAACAAATAAGAAATTTAGCTTTGTTGCCGCCTGGAAAATGGTCGTCTAAACCGATCAATTTTGCACTTAAAGGAAAATTTCGAGCGATTTAGCATGTAAAACGACAAAACATGAACAGAATTAAAATATTCAGTCTTTTGTGCGTAAAATAATCCATTTCCCATGATCATAAGTTAATATTTAGGTATATTTACACCCACATCAGTGAAGGGCTGCATAGCATTTAGGGGTTTCTCCATACCATTTCCCATGAATTCTTATGGAAATAGTATTTTGTTGACCCCATGGGGTATAAGAGACCCCACGGTCTGAAAACCTAGACCAAGTTCTTCCTTTGGTCAATAGGATGGTCCATGAAACATTCGAATTCGACAGCTTCAACGCAAAGCTGCAAACCAAACCAAACCGCTGAACCAAACCGCATTCATTTTGCTGAACCGCGAACCGAACCAAAATCACTGATTAACCTTTCAATGAACCGAAAACTGAACCGCAATTTTTTGTCAAAGTGGTTCGGTTTCGGTTCGATCTCAATCCACAAAGTACGGACCAATGAAAAGACTAGGAATTTCCATTGGAAAAAGAAGCGGTTTTGCTTCAAAGGAAAGAGTGCCTAACTCCTTCCTCTCTGAGACTATTGTTATCCACATAAAAATCATGTTAGGATCAAAAATACAATTTTTTAAATATAAATAAATGAAGATGATGATGGGATTGTAATATATTTAAAATATAAATTTTTCCTTTCTTTAAATAAATTCTTCTTTCATTAAAAATAATAATGACTGCTGATTGATGTACTTACAGATTGATACTGAGTGCGTAATGTTTATATAGGATAAATTATTTCTGTATAGTATTTCAAATGATTGATTTAGTTGAACCAAACCGCACCACTTGTCAAAATTTCCGTCTGAACCGAACCACGAACCGAACCATTTTCAAATTTTGAAGTGGTTTGCAGCTCTGCTTCAATGGTGTAAAAACGTATAAAGAACATACACACACACACATACACTCTAAAATATTTATAAGATGAGAAAAGTAATGGAGAATAGATGAAATAAATGAAGAAGTGTAACAAATTCGGCCATAAAGTGTCGCTGCTTATAAAAAATTTACTTTCTGTGGTTGTAGCTGCAGGATAACAAAATGCGGTAATATCCTCCGCTTGCTTATAAGGGAAAATATATACCGTGGATAGGGTTGCCAACCTACGGCTTTTGGGCTGGAGATCTTTGGATCACCACCATTAATCTCTGGGTGAATAGCTCAAATCTGCGGTTCAATTTCAATTGCCCTTTTTACGAATTTTTTGCATTTTATATAGACGATTTGAATTAAGATAGTTTGCGCCTTAATTTCGATTGTATTTTGTTTCACGCAAAAAACTTGAAGCCCTTGCGAATTTGTTGATCGTCCCACACTCTTAACTTTATTTCTGGGTCAGCAATAAAACACAACTACAAATATTATAATGTATACTGTATGCATTTTTTAACGTTTTCTGTTCTATTTGATTAATTGAATAGTTGATACTCGACCTCTCTACAACCAATATATTTTGCATACACTTATTAGTTTTATTTTAAATTGACGATGTTGTTACGATTTTGGCAATTAGTGATATTTAAAAATTAAACTCATAAAGATTTTTAATCATATGTCTTACAATCATGAGTGTCTTCTAGAATTATTGAATATATTTATCCAGGGCCATCCCAATAGAGGTGCGGGGCCTAGGATAAATCGACCTAAGCGGGGCCCCATTGTCATTAACCGCCAAATTAAATTTAGACTTTCCTTGTGGTAATATAGGAGCCTCTGAAACTGTGGGGCTCAGGGCGGTCGCCCAGATTCGCCATGCCCCAGGGACGGCCCTGTATTTATCATTAGATTTAATTCCTCTTGGGTTTCTTCCAAAGAATCCAGGTTTCCAGCAAACTCCGGTTCATGAATATATTAAAGTAGGCAATACTTAACACAATCTCCGGTTCGGGAAGATCTAAAAGTTGGCAACCCTAACCGTGGCACATCAAGGGCTTTATCGTGGCACACCGGTTTGCCGAGCTCTGCCGCATCAGCACAGTATGAGAAGCACACGTACAAATCTCTCGATGAAACATTGTCATAAAATAAAATAATCACACCAATCGATTTGTCAGTATTTTTTCTTTAAAATGTATTAATTTGAAGTTTTTTTAACATTCATAGTTTACGAGAAATTTAAATGCTAACTTTCGCTTTAAATTGTCAAACCTCATGTTATTGAGGCTAACCAAAGCATCTCCTTAGATTTGGTAGGGAAATGTATACCACATCTCAGCAAAATTGCGTCTCGTGAATTCGTGCTACATGAGGTTTTACTGTACTTTCTTCCGTGCTACATATGGAGAATACTATATAATTTCCACGAATAAGTTCCTTTAGCAACAAAGATTCTTAAACAAACTGCAGATATTTTGCACATTACCTGACTGCAAGTCGAGGGCAGCCTGCAGCTTTGGAGGGCAATATATCGCATTGGCTGTCGTTCTGGCAGACGTCAAAGCAGCTCTAGCTTTCGGCAAGTTGCTCAGTGCGTGGTACGTCTTGCTTTCCAAAAGTTGGACCTAAGGAAAGAACAGATTATAAACATTAACATTATTAATATATAGCTATGAGAAAATAAACAGCCACTAAAAAATGTAATTTAATAATTTTATAGTAGTTGCCCATTCAACTCCGACATCGGAGCTCTGTTAGGACCATGTCATAGTGTTAGCTTCAAAGAAGTTGTCGTTTAAAACTAACCCATTGTCTCCTTATGGTATTACACTACAGGCATTTTTAATTGGTAAATGTAAACCTTATCCATGGGCCTATTTCCATTAATAAAAACAAAAAACGTAGAATATAATTATTTTACTTACGAAATAGGCAAGGCTTCAGTATTCAAATGATGAAAGACGATTCTATTAAGTATTTACGTTGCTATGTATAAAGATTGACATTGCTACAGCAATAATTTTGATGCTTAAACAGAATACGAAGTGGATTCACTATTCTTCCATCTATTTGAAGGCTTAATAGACTATAAACGAATCATAAGCAAGAACAGAGTCGCCTTGCCAACGCTCGGAAAGAGTACAAAAAATCCACAAAATTTAGAAAAGATTGCATATTTCTGAAAAATTCGACCATGTGACATGTAAACATCGAAGAATAAGATAGTATAGAGTTTTAGCCATTGAATAAAGCAAAAGCAAAGAAAATTGGTCCATATTTACGTATTTTTATGAATGAAAGAAAAAAACCTTGCACTTTGGGAGGGGGGGGGGGGGGTGACAGACATTACTCAATTAATATATATGTCAATTTTTTTGCTATGTATTCTGAAAATGCCACACATTTCTGCCAAGTTTTAATGATGTAGCACCTCTAGAAATGCATTTATATTGATTTAATTGTTTATAATTTATGAATTTTTAACTGCAATAATAATAAACTTTCTGTATTCTCCAATGTTATTTTCCGCTGGAACACCATTCTCTAATTTTCTGAAAATTTTCAGTTCCACAGCTCTACTGAAAGTGCATAAACATTAGTCAATTTGTTTAACATTTATGAATTTTTAACGGACGAATAAATAAACATTTCCAAATTTCTATAATCCTGTTTTTGTTATTTGACAAACTCTACAGTTGGAAAAAATTTCAGCATTGTAGCACATTTAAAAGTACAGTGAGTCCCCGACTTACACGGGTCCGAGTTATACGGATACATGACGTAACTTATCAGTGCACTCGATCGTTAGTTAAACTGCCACTCAATAGATGGCGTTACTAGTACAGTAATCCCTCTGTATACGAGCAATCAGTTTACGAGTTTTCGATTATATGAGATGCACAAATTAATACCGGTTTTTAAATTTACGAGCCAATTATATGATCTCCTTCCTCTCGCAAACTGATCGTTTTTCCCGGCACCTATTCTTGGCTTTCGTAGGTTCCCGAGTCTTCTCGAATGTGCAGAACATCACGGCATCCCAACTTTAATGATGTATCTATTGTTTATAAAATTTATAACATGGGGTGTATTGGGAAATTTATTTTCGCGTGACGAGCAGTTTTCGAGGAACAAATTAAGCTCGTCAACCGAGGGATTACTCTTCGTTGATGCACAGCTGACGGCATGACTTTCGCCATTTAGATTTGTCATCCCGTGGGTGCAAGTTGCATCTCGTTACTGTACTGCTCTTCATAAACAAACTATAAACCCTCATCACATAAGCACTACTTTTTTTAGCTTTAACTATCCATTGAAACGAACGTGTATGTCAAAAAATATATAACGTATTTAAGCATTGTTGGGCTTACGTGGTTTTCAACTTACACGGCGACCTTCGGAACGAATTAACCGTGTAAGTTGGGGACTTACTGTACCTAAACCATGAACTGTTTGTTTAAATATTAATATTTTTTAACAGCCAAGAAAATAAACGTCGTAATTTTCGATTTATTCCGTCGGTTTCGCCACAAGACCTACATAAATACCAAACTTCAATTTTGGGTCCTCCTCCAAGGCACTGCGTGTGCGCCTGCACCCCCTAAGTCATGCACCTTTCTTCCATTAACGATAGCAGTGCTCCAGAAATCCGCTCGCACACTCGCCACGGGCGAGTTAACAGAGTGAGTCAATTTTCAGCCTCTTTCAAGATGCATTTTAAATGTATTACGTTATTTCCTTACATAATTCACACAACATATTATGCAGCCAAGAAAAGACACACTGGAGGGCATAAGAAGCCCTCATGTAACTAAACTTAATGTTATCTGTGTACATTCTATACCTTGACCGCGTAGAAAACGACCTTCATGGCGACCAGTGGGTGGAGCTAAGGCTACCTACCCCACCTCCACACCTTCCCACCTCCCCTGCTATCCCTTCCCCTCACTCTCCAGTGGAGAGTCCCTTGTAAGCAGCTCAGTGTTGTCAGTTTCCCTCAAACGTGGGCTGTACGCCTGTTTTCCACTTATGAAAAGTAGCAGAGTTTTTAATTTTTCGGGAAAAATAACAAACAGCAAAAGCTGGCAACCATGAAGGGACGTTCACGAGGGAGGGTGTTATAGCGGGAGTGGGCATATACCCCTCCTCGGAGGGGATGCGCAGCAGGACGTTTTCTACGCGGTCAAGCTATAGATCCATCTAAGGCAAAGAGTGTTACTGTATAATAATGTGTAAGGTGTTGTAACAATTAAATACACTGTGTTTGTTTCATCGTCATAACATTTAATACTGAGGTTTTTTTTAAACATCACCTATAAAAATGTAATATATAAAAATATCTTCATCGTCGTTGTGAAACTCTGTAATGCTACTTTTAACAAACTTTCCGAGTAGCTAGAAGGTTGACATTTGTTAGGAATGTTCTGTTCTTAAAGTAGAAGCCATTTACGGAAAAAAACTATCGAAAATCGACCCGGGTTCATTCCCGAGAATGATTTCCATTCCTCATAAGATAACACCGAAAAATCGATATTTCTACCTGCAACCTTATTTTATTTTGCTTATTAAAATTCACATATTTGACCTACGAATTTTGGACTTGGACCGTATTCAAGAAAAATAAATGCAGTTTCTTATTCGTATCGTCTTTTATCGCTTTCAAATCTAAATCTTTCGGATTTAACGTTTCAATATCATATTTTGAGAAAATTTAGCGTTTTTAATGTGAAGTTGCCTTGCCAACCGATTACATTGTTAATCACTCAACTGGGTAATTTTTTTTATCAAGTCCCACCCTCAGTGGGTAATTAAATAAATAAAGTTAAATATCACCCAGTTTCCGCAAATATAAAACAGCGTAACTGATAAAAATACTTCTCTTAGAAACGAAACGTCTCTTTTAAATCTCAGAAGTAAACTGAACTTTCCATATACATCTGTTTTTCACACGTACCGTTAGGATTACCAGCAGGATTACCCGTGAGACAAAAAAGCATGCAGAGAAAAGTGTGAGTTTTCGCAAGGGAGTGTGTCATAAACGGTCATTCAAGAAGTGGCAGAAATGGAAATGCAACCCGCAACGCAGAGCTCCCTTCTGAAGACCAGCTTCTCAAAGAAAAAGGAAGACAAGGCCATCTGTGGTAAGTAGGACGAACTAGAAGAACCAAGCTATAAGTGCGAGAAGCTACGGGATGGAAAATCACGGCATACCCATAGCAATCGGCATGAAAAATGCCATGACGTCTATACTCGGCATACCCAACACCAGTGTGTCCGGCCATGATGTCTATACACGGCATACCCAGATGAGTGGTTAAACTCGAAATCCTATTACTCTCACATTCTCTCCGGACTTCCACGGACCCTCCAGGCCCAATTTATAGGTATCAGAGATACCTCAGAATTACTTTTTCTTTCTCCAATATACGTATTATATACAGAAAGTATCCTTTTCTTTAAAGGTGGCTGGCATTAATTTGGAAAATCAATGTTTATCTCACGGCCAACTCTATGTGGCATGTTCACGTGTTGGATCAAGCAAAAATTTGTTTATTTATGCTAATGAAGGAAAAACAAAAAATTATGTTAGGTATATTCCTAGGTATCAGAGATATCTCAGAAATAGTTTTTAGTTTCTCCACTACACGTAGTACAGAGGAAGTATTGTTTTCATGAAAAAATTCGAAAACGAGATTTCAACAGAAATACTTTGATTATTTTTGCGATGACGTCTGTGTGTTTGTCGGCGTGTTTGAATTTTATTCGCCAAAGATGTCTGGCGTAACCCGGGCATCGCCGGGTACTTTCGGCTAGTACTTATATAAAACAGGCCGCAATACTACGAGCGAGTAAACGTTTTTTGTGGTGACTAGGTTTAAGTTGTATTTCTGGAGCCCTTAATGATAGTATGGGTAGTTTACCTCTACTAGTAAATTCTTATCGTCCAACTTCTTGAGTTCCTTGAGCAGCGCAGATCCCAACTGGAGGGCTTGAGGGAACATTCCGGTGTCGAAATACAGAGACACGAGCCTGGCTTCCAGGGACTGCCTCAGGAACGTTCTCCTCTCCTGCTTCGCCCAATCTATGCATTCCTAAAAACAACGGAAAAACAGGTTAGGAGAGCGTAATGGCGTTTCGTGCGATGGTGTACAGGCGACTCCAGAGTCTCATAGGGGATGCGTTCCTGAAAACGTGTTCGAATCTCGAATATTCGAACGTCGAACGCCGTTTTTCCATATACTTGCATGTTATAATCGGGGGATACGTTCCCGCATCTCGGGAAAAAGTCTCCCCTCACGTTCTATAAAGATAAAATAACATTACTAATATGATAATACAACAATATATAATTATGAATAAATTATATAATAATAATTTTAAATGTATAACTTAATTTTTGCACTAAAAAGGAAAAAATAAATTTTTGTTTTGAACTTCAAAGATAGATGTAGGTATGCAATATGCTGTACAGAGAGCCTGGTCCGGATCGCACGAGTCGTTTGTTACAAACGACTCTCGCAAGCTGGATACATCTATATATACATACAACTATTTATCGCAGCGAAATTAATATAAAAGTTATTTAAAAAGCACAAAATAACTTAAGAATAAAGAAACAATAAAATTAAAAATATATCATCATGGTCTCATTAATAGGAATGTGTTTCTGACACTGATCATCTACCCAAAGTTTTAAAAGTTTTTCCATTTTAGGAATCACAACACCGTGCCTAGGACTGTTTATTGTTGTTATCAAATTACGTGAATATATCACATCTTCTAGAATTTTCTCCTTCCGTTTCACATAAGTGCTAATAGTTGAACGACACATTCCCAACGATCGTGCGATTTCAGCTTGGCATTCACCTTTCTCAACACGCTTTAAAATTTCTAACTGCAATTCATAACTATGAGTCTTATGCCCTCTTTTATTTGATTCCCTTACATTGTCACTATTACATTTCCTTTTTGATGCCATGTCAAGTGAAAAATTTATAAATGCATTTGAATGCTTTTAATACGAGATAGGGAGGGAGAGAGATGGATGGTAACGGAGGGGGAGGGAGGGAGGAGGAAGGGAGGGAGAAAGAGGAGAGAGATGGAGACAGACAGACAGACAAACGAGTTTATTGAGGGCGAAATTGAGACTATATAGTCCCTTCTTACATTTAAGAGGGAGAAGAGAGGGGGGGAAGCAACTATTTTAAGGTTAACTAAAGATATCCTGTCATATTGACAGGCTTTTATTTATTTTTTTACATTACGTAATTTATGACATAAGTTTTTAAATATATAAACATTAACATATTAACTGTTACAGAAATATACATTCTTGTCTCGATATAGAATAAATCATTGTTTACGTGCATACTGTAACACAGCTCCATTTATATCACAATTTGAATAAAAAAAAGAAGAAATATAAACTTATTGTAATATCAGTTATGTCCTGCCAAGTCCTATTAGACTTGTCAGCAGGTGCCTTATTCTAACACGTTGATTGTGGCACAAATTACGGATATTGTTTACAATATAAAAGGTACATATTTCAAGTAGCTAAACATCTAATAGTTACTCCTCTAATATTACTAGGAATGATAATAATGATGACGATAGCATTTTAAGGACGATGGGGTTACTCACCTGACACAACTCAACCTCAATGCCGATTCCAGCCTCGAGGTCCAAGAACATGTCAACCAACGCTCTTACAAGCTTCGCTGCCTTCGCTTTGCTTATGTATGCGAGAAAAGGTCTCGTGGCTCGGATTAGTTCGCCCAATTCTGAAAAACAAACAAATTATAAGTGTACGTACATATCAGCTAACGTTGTAGCAGAACTTGATGTGGAAGAACATATATATATTATAATTGGCTTGGGATTCTTGTATTCTTGTCTATTTAGATGTGATTTAAGATAATTTCTGAATAGGTTTAAAATTTGGCAGGAATGCGTGAATCACACATGAAAAGGTAATGATGAAAACAAAATCTAAACTCCGGGAGATAAATTCTGTTTCCTGTAAGATAACACATAAAATGCAACATTTCGACATGCAGGAATTTTTCACTCTTTTGCAAATTAAAATTAAACAAAATTGATCTACAATCACCGTACGTAGGCTGTTTTAAAAAAGAACGTACAAGGTTTCTTATTCTTATTGTCGATTTTTGCCTCACATTCTGATATTGCTCATACTAGGGGCGTATTTTATTTTGCCTTATTTAATTTTCAAAACTTCTTTATATACAACACTAGCGGAATTTCCCGTTGAATTCACCAAATACAACGGGAAATTCTGCTAGTTTACAACAAACACCAAAATTCACTTTTAACATTATTACAACTACTACGGATTTAAAAAAAGTGAGAATGCGAAACTGTGAATGATGTCGCGATGAAATGTGTAAATGAGAATTCTGTGCTCAGAAAACGGATGAGAAAATTTTTCCTCCATTTCTATCAAGCTACATTCCGTACTTAAGTTATTCTGTGCTATTTACTACCATCATTTACATTTCTGGAACGCTTGCGTGCATCTGTGTTCGATAGGTATTTTGCGGCCATTCTAACTCGTGGCGAATTCCGGCTCCCTTTATCGTGCCAGTTGAATTAATATGCTCTTTTTGTTCATATCTTAAAAATGTGCATTTTTAGGCGCGTTTCGTTTACAGCTTGAGTGCCTATTATCGTCCGTCCGTCCGCATGTTCGTTCTCAGCTTCTACCAAACGGATTTTCATGAAATTTGACATTAAGGACTTATAATCAAATATAATAAGAAAATCGCATAAATGAATCACGTGAGTCAATCAGGGGTACCACTTTACCGGTGACAAAAAATGAAATTTTCGTCATATCTCGTAAAGTATTGATCATATCAAAATATTTTTCCAATAAAACTTGTAGAACTCGTAAATTAGAGTATTTCCTTTCCCTATACATTTTTATCATAGGTGTAGCCGTTATCGAGAAAATCAAACAAGAATGTCAGAATTCAAGTTGAACTTGGAAAATTTCTTGCATTGTTACTTCTTCATTGTTGTTAACATAATCTCACAAACAGACATTTAATTTCCTTATGTGTGCATGCAATATTTTTAAAAAGGAAGAAAATGGATTATTTATGATGAGGAAAAGAACTTTTAAAATGCTATTTCCCTTACGTACAGGTATATAATTTCTTCCTAGTACTCTCATTGCACGAAACGTGCCCATTTGTGATACACTGTACACTTTCCTAACTTGTTTATCCTCATTCAGGAATGTTACCCCCTGTTACATCACTGTTTATACGGTGAAATCATTTTCGACTTACGTCGTTTCAACTTACGTCATTTCAACTTATGGCACCTTTATCTAGAAACGTAACCTGCCCTAAGTCCAAGGACTGCCCGTATCCATGTCTTTTGATTGTCCGGCTCCCGGTTCACCCCAAAATTGCCACAGATAATCCGCACTCCACTGTACTACCCTAGCCAGCCTGGTCCCAACCAAAGAAAATATTCCCATTCTGAAACAATAGAATTTGCCCGCTATGGCAGTTCAGTGGAAGAATATCTGCCTGGCAAGTGGAAGACCCCAGTTCAGACTCCCGTTCATAGCGGATTTCTCCACCTGCTTCCACATTTCCCATGAATTTGATATAATAACTAAAATTCAAAATGGTTTCAATGATGCAAGAATATAGTACAAGAGGTTTTTAATAGAATAGTTTTCTATTTGAGATATCATTTGCACCATTAATTGAAACAATTATTATTAATAAATTAATTGAAGAAAATATGTGCAAACATTGCACGAGTACAGCTATTTTTCCTATATTTAATCATTAAATACTTTAATTTGTCGGAGGAAGTGTCAAAATGTCACCATCAGAAAACATTTCTTTGAAATATCACGACAACCATAAATAAACAAGTGTATGAAACAAAAGCTCGTCGTTAAGACAAAACATTTACTTGGGATCTAGTCTGTTATAGCACCACCAATCAGAAATCTTTGGTTATAGCACCACAACTTATGCAATATTTATTGTAGAGAGGCTCATCAGATCGCTATGCAAATATTTATTTTGCGAGATTATGCATAGTTGGAATTTTTAATTACAAGTAACCAAGGATATGAGCTATCCTTCAGCTCGCTATCTTTTTAGATTATAATGCCTTTTATATCAGGTGTAGCCATCTCCGGACTCTATCGCACCCTTCGTCTTTCTGAAATGAAACTATCCCTTACCAAAGAGGCCAGTGATCTGGTCGGTAAATGTCGCCACAGGCAGATCAGATAATATTATTGATTGTAAAATCCCAAATACATAAACAATAACACAAACTAAATAAACAATAGCATAGTTACTGTTGCAAAATGAGAAAAAAATAATGGGGGTGGGGATATATTACACTTTGACCAATTTGTCTAAGAATCCAGCTTGAAAGACATTTAAAAATGAAACTTGCGGATAATTCAATCCATTCCTGGTTTAATCAACGTTTTACTACCAAACGATGCATTAAAAAAACACCAATTGTTCTAATAATTTAGAAACAAACCTTTCTGATACTACTCCAAAACCATAACAAGAATTTAACAACTTAAGTGTGTATGTACAGTGTATCACAAATAAGGGAAATACCGTTTTAAAGTTCTTTTATTCCTCATAAATAATCCATTTTCTTCCTATTTTGAAAATATTTTTGCGAAATTGTTTACGTTAGCAACAATGATGAAGTAACCATGCAATAAATTTTCAAAGTTCAACTCGAATTAAGACACTCTTGTCTGATTTTATTGATAACGGCTACTCCGACGATGAAAATGTATAGGTATGAAAAGAAATACTCTACTAGTTCTACAAGTTTTATTTGAAAAATATTTCGATAGGACCAATACCTTCCGAGATATGACGAAATTTCACCTTTTATCACCAGTAAAGTGGTACCCTTGATTGGTTTACGTGATGCATTTAAGCGATTTTCTTATTAACTTTTAATGTGTCCTTAATGTCATATTTCACGGCAATCCGCCCGGTAGAAACGTGTCTAAAAATGTTCATTCATACCTAAATTAAAGGTGTACTGCACCACTACGCAACATATTCTTTTCTATATATGTAAAGTTAACACAACAGGCTGTATCTGGCACCTTCCCTGGGACATTGACCTACTTAATACAATATGTTAGCCAATGCAACTGTATTTCGTCATTTTTCAAGTTAATTTCTATTTTGGAAACTTATCCGAGCCAAAAGACGCGGTAACGCGCAGCAAAAATCATACACAACCCTTTTTGAAAGATTTTTCAAACTCGACTTTGAATTTAATCTCCAGAATATTGGCAACCCTGAATATATGCACTGAAATACAGTCGTTTAATCCCACAAAAATCGCTTAAATCTAACGAAATCACAGGACTTGTAACCTGAAATTTTGAATTTTCTTTCTCTTAATGAATGTTAACATTTTATACTAAAAAACATCCAATTTGGTCACGCTGACTAAACAATATCCCATCCACCTTTCAATTATAACGTCAAATAATGAAATTCTGGAATAAATGCTTCGATAACATAAAAAATAACAGCACATTTAAGATATCACTCTAAAATTTTATGTACACTACCAAAAAAGGAATGTTTATTTTTCATTCTACTAAACTTGTTTTCTATTGTTAGCTATGGCGAATGGTAAAAAATATTTTGTTGGCACCCCCTAACCAAGTGAGCCAGTCCGAGTTTATAAGAATTCTGTCGACTATATTGACATTGATCATAAATGCTATATCACACAAACAATCAAATTTATGGAAAAAAAACTTCAGTCACATCACTTAAACGTCAGACAGAATTCAAACTTTTGACGGACTAATCAAATTCAACTGGCATTCAGTGAATTTATATTGTTACGGCACACAACTTAAGTTACCTGGGTAAATTTTCATTATGGAAACATTTCGAACTCTCTCCACATAAAAATGTATATTAGAGGAGAACCAAACATTTATAACATTGAATAAGTCTTCAAGACAATTGCAAAACAACGATGAAACATCAATCAATAAGATAAACAATGCAGCAAAGAATGAAAATTTTCACAGCTATTATCATACAAATAACAATTATTTTGGAGAGAACGTTAAATCCAAACCAAAAGGCAAATAAAAGTATACTTATACTGATATAAAAACAATCCATTCCACATTAATTATGACAGCTCACCTTAATTTTATAAATATTACCTTTAGCTTTCTTCTCCTTCTTGTAGGTTTGGGCCAGCTGTAATATCTCCTGTTCTTTGTGGAGTATAGTGTCTTCGTCTGCATCTTCTTCACAACGTTCTAATGGTTTCGAATAAACAGATAACATTATCACTTAAAACTACTTGAGGAACTACAACAAACCCACAATTTTTTCTAAGTTATTCAATAATAAAATAGTACAAAAAATAATTTGTAGTTCGAAATATTTCTATTATTTTAAATGCACTTCACGAAATAGGCGTACGAACCGTCAAACATTTCTACTTACTAAATTCGTAAATAAGTTGAATAAAATTTGACAATCGTTATGACTATGCGATTTTCGACATCGGGCATTCCTTCCAAAAAACCAAATAATTCGGTTATTATACTGGACTAGAAAATAACGCAGAATTACTTACTAATTTCCTCCAAAGCATTGCGACCGACGCTTTCGTCAGCGTGGGCAATGTCAATTTTCCTCTCAACCATCGTTGCACCGGCCATGATGACGGATAAAATTCTAATGTCGATTGTTCTCGAATCGTTTTCCAAACTTTCGTACTAGCGCCCAGTCTGATGAAATTGTAGCCAAATTATTTGTTTGACCTTTTAATAAAAAAATATCATCAGAATAATGTTACTAATTTAATATTTTGCTTTATGATGCATTTTTACTTTTAACAACGAAAACAATTCGTTATTGCGACCTTGATGCGATAGGTTACTAAAATGACGAACGCATGACGTCATCAATGGAGCGTTATTTCGAAGTAGTGTAGCAGACAACAGTTCATCATACTGATATTTGAAAAAGGTATTAACTTTTCAATTATAACATTTGTCTTTATTATACGCTATTTTTGTGTTATAGTGTAAAGATTTAGTGACATTTTGCTATTTTTGTAATTTTCATTGACGAATCATTTTATTGGCACACGTTTGCTCAAGCGAAATTAATTTGTTTAGACTCGAAGAAAAAAATACTCTTTAAACTTTATCAGGAAATATCTTTGGAGTGTATAAAATTTAAGTGGGATGGTTTTAAGAGTAATAATGACAATTTTACGATGTTTCACAATAATTTGTTGCCAATTAACTGGTTAGTTTTCCAACAACATATTTGATATTCTGAAACAGTTGCAAGTACAGAAAAATAGATTATCAAAGGTATAAATTAAGAACACCTAAAATTAGAATATTGATGAATTTCAGTACCTATGAAATATAGTCAACATATTAATATTTTATCTTCTGTTAAATACCCACATAGTCTTGAATCTTTCTCTTTTTACTTTCTCCATACGTAGTAATGGGAAAGTATTGTGATCACGAAAAAAATCTACTTCGAGATTTCAACGGAAATACACGTTTTGAGGTCCCTTGAACACGGTTAGACTATTTTCGGAATGATGTCTGTGTGTGTATGTGATTGTGGGCGCTCTAACTCAAAAAGTACTTGCCATATCGTTACCAAACTTCATATATAACACTTTAGCATGAGCCCAAAGAACTAATTAGTTTTTGGGCAAAAACGGTTAACCGGAAGTCGAGGTTTATTCGAAACCCGATTCGGTTTTCGCGAAATATCCCCGTTAAAACATCATTATTGTATATACAGTTCTATACGAATATTATATATATATGAGAATGTAATTTCCTACAACTTTCATTTGAAACAACTTTCCATAGCAATTATTGTTTAGGAATTATTTATAAATAATCGGTTTTTTCGGTATCCGTCAAATATCTCCTTACAAACGTCATTGGTAATCTTCGTGAAGACTAAAATTGTAGAGAATAATATTTCTTCCAAGTTTTGTTTGAAACAAATTTTCGTAGAACCATCCATTTCGGAGATATTTAAATTTTTCGTAATTTTCTATATACAGCGCCACCACCATGTAGCGGTGAATTCTGTAAACATATTCAAAATATACCTAATTTACGGCAATACGAACGACTGTATTCTTTTACGATAGGAAATAATAATATTGCCTCATAATGCTATTCATAATAATTTAAATATCTATACCCCAAATATGGAGAAAGTCATGTGTTGGCCACATCAGATTTTTTATTATAAAATATGTATCAGAATTAAAACAAAAATAAAATGTTTTTTCTTGGTTACCTGAAATGCAGACTTTATTCTTTTAATGTAGCACAATGGCTAATTACAACATGAAGGTATTATATTACAATTTAGAAATAATAATATATAAAATAAAATAAATCATTCCTCAATACATGTACTACATAAAATAATAATCTTTATTATCCCAGTTGACCATACATTTTGTAGGTATAGGAATCGTCATGATAAAATCACAATATGATACAATTAACATACAACTGTACATAACAAAGAAGTCACCTCTTGCACATAAGAAATTCATTAATATTATAAAAACATTTAAGAATCAAGTATTATCTAATCGCTTTCTTTAATAATAATAATAATTTGGTAATATTACTAATTCCCATAGGTAATTTGTTATATAATTTCGCCCCCATGGCGAGGGGACCTCTACATGTCACCTTCCTGCTGTGATGAACTAGACGTATCATTTCATGACCTCTAGTACCATATTTGTGTACTTTGTCATTTTTTATAAACATGCTAATGTTACATTTTACTAATACAAGAATATTATATATATACAAACTTGGAATGGTTAACGTATTCGATTGAGTAAAAAGAGATCTACATGAAGCCCTGCGAGGAGCATTCAACATACACCTAACAATGCGCTTTTGAATAAGGAACACTTTGTGCAATAATGATGGAGATGAGCCCCAGAAAACAGTACCATATGAAGGTCTTCAGTAAAAATAGCTATAATAAACAGATTTGAGGATTCCAAGAGATACTGTTTCTTTAATAAATCTTACGCAGTAGAATGATGAATTCAATTTTTTGGAGAGTTGTGTTACATGTTCTGACCAGTTTAATGTTTCTTCAATGTCATTGCCCAGGAATTTCGTATTTTTGGAGTAGGTGTGATTCTTCCATTACCATAACATTAATAATAAATAACAGTCGTAACATTCAACAAATATTACCCATTATGCAGGGGCGGATCCAGAAACTTCTCAGGGGGGGGGGGGGGGCGATCGGTCCTCCACCTAGCGAATCCGCCTCTCCTGACTGCCCTCTATATTTTGAAAACCCCTATCCCTATCAGAATCCTTCTTTCCCTTGCTATACAGACCTAATCTGCGACGCATAATTGAGGATTTTTGCGCGGAATGAATTTAAGAAAGCGCCCAGTGGAGCGCAATGGGGTTATCCAAGGAGGGGGCATTCTTTGAATCTTCATCGCTCCACAAGTGCATTCTTTTTTATCTTTCATTACGCCAAGTTTTAGTGTTTATGTGTGTTACAGAAGTTGCGATAAAGAATCACAAAATTGTTTTACGTTTTCAATTAAACATCTTTCCGTGTTTGAACTTTCAGTTCAGAAACGTACGTGCGAATACTGATAGATGTTCTAATAACTTTTATGCAATATATTTGGCTGAGTCATGGCATATTTCTTGATTTAACTATATTCCATTCTTATCACCGAGATAATAATCCATACAATTTTAGGTGTCATTACTCATTTCCTTCAATAAATAATTGGTAATATATAACCCTCTGTAAAGCGTAATTCAGCACGTTAGATAAATTAAGTTGTTTTTTCCAAGGTAAGGTGCTCGAGCTGGAATTTTTGATGCTAGGCACCGTCATCGATTTCTCTAGAATTATCGATTTTTCAGGGCGTTCTTAAAATATCAATTTTTTCAGAGTATTGTTTGATTAAAATATTATGGTACCATGGAAAATAAATGCTCCCACGAGGCCAATGGTAACACAATTTTCAGCGCTGCACTCTGGTGGCCAATTTGTTTCGTTGGCGGCAATTCAAATCTCAGCGTGCTTTTCCGCTTCACACGAACCAATCATTTGAATCCTCATTAACGCAATTCTCTATTCATGATATTTTTCATGATTGTTTGTCAAATTTATGGTTGAATACGACGCCAGTTGAACTTTCCCAAGGGTTAAAAAAAATCTCGAAAAGTCGATTCCAGTTAATTAAAAGATATTTTATTCACTAACATGATTAAAAGCAATATAAACACAACTGAAAATCAATTTTAAAAAACAGAAGAAAATAATGCTCGCAAAAACCTTTATTATTATATACAAGGGCCAAAATTCCTCTTAATGATTATTTGATATCACTTCTTGATTTGCAATAGCGTTCTGCCAATTTTATATTCTTCGCCACAGTGCGAACTCGTTCCCGCAAATCAACCACTTCCGGACACTCTGTGTTCTTCACAGACGAATCCCACGCTGAGCTGTTAGAAAACCTTTCCTGAAGAAGAGTTCTACATTTCTTCACCGTCATCAGGTCCTTTTGCAACTATAAATTGACAAAAAATCAGTACGTTAATAATCATGTATAATCAACTAACAAGTGTAATAATCTACAAGTACATAGGAATATCAAGACTGGTTACACCAGTAAGTTATTCTATTTTTCGCTCATGGCAACTTCTTAGTTATATAAGATTTTAATAAAAATTCAACTTTTGGTCCTTTTTACTTTCTCCATACGTAGTAATGGGAAAGTATTGTATTCATGAAAAAAATCGACTTCGAGATTTCAACGGAAATACATGTTTTGAGGTCCCTAGAACACGTTTAGACTATTTTCGGAATGATGTCTGTGTCTGTGTGTATGTGATTGTGGGCACTCTAACTCAAAAAGTACGTGCCATATCGTTACCAAACTTCATATCTAACACTCTAGCATGAGCACAAAGAACGGATTAGTTTTTGGACAACAACGGATAACCGGAAGTCGAGGTTTATACGAAACCCGATTCGGTTTTTGCGATATTTCTTCGTTAAAACATCATTATTGTATACACAATTCTATACAAAAGTTATAGAGAATGTAATTTCCTACAACTTTCATTTGAAACAATTTCCTATAGGATTTATTGTTTAGGAGTTATTTATAAATAACCGGTTTTTCGGTTTCCGTTAAATATCTCCTTAACAACATCGTTATTGGTAATTTTTGTAAGGACCAAAGTTGTAGAGAATAATATTTCTTCCAAGTTTTGTTTGAAACTAATTTTCGTAGAACCATCCATTTCGGATATATTTCGCTTTTTCTTAATACCTGTATACAGCGCCAACACCATGTAGCGGTGAATTCTGTAAACATTCAAAATATACGTAACTTACGGCAACAACGTGTCTTCTTTTATGATAGGAAATAATAATTTTGCCTTATAATGCTACTCATAATAATTTAAATATCCATACCTCAAATATGGAGAAAGTCATGTGTTGGCCACATCAGATTTTTCATATTTATATTTCAATGTAAAAAACTTATGCTTAAAGAACATTACTGAACTTTTAATGGGAAGGGTGTCCGCAGAAAATGTGATTCGTAGAGCAGCTCCAGAAAGGGGTTCGAGGATTAGTTTTCGTTATTACCTTGGAAAAGCAATCCATTTGTTCCGTTAGCTCTTCCAATGCAGGTATTTTTATAGGTTCCATGACTTCCACAGGTAAAAGTGCTTCTAGTTCTGATTTGTATAGTTCATCAACAGTCTGCCAGAGGTTTTCCACAGATGACGCTACGTTAGCCAACCTCTCTAGTTTGTTATTTCTCTCTCGAAATAATTGTTCCAAGTAATCTGCGGCACTCGTGTTATCATCCTTTATCTGAAAATAAAATATAATGATCGCATAGGGTTTTCTTTCGAATAAATGACTGATTTAAAATACAATTTTAATGAAAATAAAACCACTTTCATCAATTTTCCAAATAAAAAATAATCGCAAGTTGTGCATGTAAAAAGCACTGCTGTTAACCTTCATAGTACAATGAAAATTTGAAATAAACAGCTAGGACTTTCACACTTGATCATTAAACCAAATGCCTTACTTCTTTTGGTCTCTTTTCTCCTACGGCTTTTGCGCAAATAGATAGCAAAAAAATTTCAAGTACAGAAAAAGAAATCAAACCATAAGATCACTATTTGTCCATCAATGGTGTTTACGCTGACAATTAATACACACTGCACCTCACTTGGATTGGGAAACGTTAAGAAATTTGCCATATTAAAAAAAAAACAGCAATTGTGAGATTTTGCACAGGAAAAGTAAGTGCCACAGGATAGCAAAAAAGATCACATGATCTGTGATAACAGTAACACTTAAAACCCTAAGCCCATTCATTGCCCATTAGTTCAATGCACAAAGTCGTGACTCGGAAGATTTATTTTGCATTCCTATTAAATAAGATCCTTTTCTTCCATCTAAAACTTAACTATTGGGCTGCTCACCTAACGGCTAGGACTTAATGGATAACCCCAATAACCTCCAGACAATTTGAAAAAAAAACCAGACAAATCTGTAAACAGAGCTCTGTGATTTATAGCATTGCTGGCTCTGAAATAGAATGACAGACCAATGAGAACATCTGCTGTACGACTGAAATGCAAATCTGGTTTTCCCAATCATCCTTCCTCTTCTTCAGTCTCTTTTCCAATATTTAAAAATGATACGCACGTCACAGATACAGTTAACTATTACCGTAGAAAATTTTTAACTGTATACAATCTAAAAATATCTAGATTGTAACCATAACCAAGAAACTATAACCTCTTATCTCTATACATTCACACAGTAAAATACTATCAAGTATAATGATGAAACAAATATTTTTTGTCAATACTGGTTGGTTGTTTATAAATGTTAACTTCTGCCAACAGGTTAACGCAATCTTTTAGTTACTAAAAATAATCTTATAAGTTACTTGTTAAAAACTGCTCATATCTCTTAACAAATTAATTCTCTTAAGGAAAAAAAAACCAACAGAAAAGTCATTAATTAAGACGACAGTAAGTACCCCAAGTTTGTGCCTCTTCTTTTTTATGCTTTCTTCGGCTGCCGCAACCTTTTCTTGCATCTTATCCAATGTATCAATAAGTGAATCCATATGGTAATCTTCAATTACCTCATTTGACTGGGCATTATTTCCTTTTATTATTTCTTCAAAAATCCTGAACACCTACAGAAGTATGTGAATTACTAAAAGTGATCTATTCATGATTCACATCTACTTCTTCAATGGAAAAAGCAATAATATAGTATCAGGTATTTTCAGCTAACTATTACAGTAAACAGTTGAATTTTCAGAACTACACCTGTTAGAAAGTTAGAATTGATAACAGACTATCATATATACATGAAGTTAATATTTTAATAATAGTGATGGAATTTACAATACTTTTTAGCCTTTCATTTTTCTAAACGTTTAGTCAATATTCAAACAGGGAATCGGATAAAAAGTAATTTCGTAAAAGAAAATTAATACCAGACCGAAATCACCGTTTTAAATGCAAGCTCATAGTATTATCTGCAATAAAGTAAGCCTTAATAATACTGCTCGTGCCCATAGCATTAATTAACCAGTCATTGCATTGCGTTCTTTTAACGCATCTGGTCCATCAGTAATTAAATAATAAAAATGAGGTGAACTGTTTAAAATAGCGCCGAAAACAACGCAAAACCAGTTTTGATCGTGCGCAAAATCTGAGAACGAGTAACTACAGGTTTATCACGGTTTTGAAAATTCTGAAAACGCAATAAATGCATGTTAAAGAACAATAAATATAAATACCTTAAAATCCGACACGATGGCCAACTTTTCATTATTTTCCATGGAATCAACATTAGGAGTTCCATCAACGTATTTCTTCCTCTTCAATTGGACTAAATGAATTAACATTGAACAAAATTCCTTTCGTTCCTGAACAATTACTTCGCCCTATAATAATAAAGTACCTGAATTTAAGAACATAAGTGATTCCATTGCTGATATTACTAAAAACCCGCAAAAAATACATTCGTAGTTACCGAAACGAATTTATCTGATGAATTTGCAGAACAAAATCCGAGTCCAATTATTACATCCTTGATACCTGCCAAAATAGCAAAATATTTTATTAAACTCTCAAAAGCCACGAAAACACGCATAAAAACATACTCGAAGTAATCACTGACTGTCAGGTAGTTTTTCCCTTTCAACAAATTTCAGTGTCTCTTTGATATCACCATCAAGCTCCCCAAGAAGCCACTTAAGCAGTTCAAACCACGACGATCCATTTACAAAAACAGCATTCTTTAAATCTTCATCGCTCCACAAGTGCACTTCCATATATCTTATATTTATAAGTTCATCCCTTAACCTTTTTATCACCGAATTCGGTACACTAGCCATTCTAATCTATAATGAAATACTCTCAACTACACTTCGTTGCAGACTCTACCACGTTATACCATGGAAGAATACTAACAATAATAGGAGGCGTAGCTCCCCACAGACGCGAATCTCAACGTTATAAAACGAGGTACGAGTGGGCGTAAGCGTAGCACGTGTCGTTTGGATCACTTCCCATTGGTCCGATACTAGCTGCGTAAACAGCCCCTCCCCTCTTTCCCCCCCCCCGCCCTTCCCGTTTCTTAGAGGGAATTTTCCGTAAACCAAATGGAGTTAATTTATTCCATAAATTTCACGCTATGATCCTCCAATTTTTTTAAAGTTCTGAGAACAATTTACCCCATCAAATGTTTGAGCGGGAATTATTCAAAGAACCAAAAGAAAATTGAGGAATTATAACGTCAAATTTATGAACAAATGAAACTCCATTTGGTTACCTGAAAACTTCCTGTACCTTTATAAGGATGTGGGGAATTGGTGCACACTTCTTAAGGAAAAGAACATATTTTCCTTTACAAATTTATTGAAACACAATGAAGGCAAATTTACAAAATATAACAATAATAATAGTAATGACAATAATAATAACAGTTGTATTCAGTAGTCCTTCGATCTGTATAAACAGATATAAGACAAGTCAAGTTTGACTTTGTACAAACGAGTGTAGCGGCTAATGAGTAGAAAAGTGTGGATGCGGCCGCTAATAGTCATTTGTCTGCGAGTGCAGATCTCGGCCGCTAGGGGCGCACGAGTATGACGAACGGCGCGAGCGTCATAGAGTTCCGGTTGGGCGCCCGCACATGGTCGTACTGTTGAGCGTCAGTCCTACTGTGTATCGCATCGCATCGGGTTGTGCGCAAATAAATATATACATAAAACCGAGCCGGTGTTAAGTTATTCATACAACCCCCCCTCAATTTGGTGACCCCGACGTGATCCTTGCAGTTTTTTCTCCGCGCCGGTCCCGGAATCTATGGAGCCAACCGACAACGTGGCCACGAATGGCTTGCGCGTGGGGATTCACGCCCCGCCGTTTTGGGCGGAAAAACCGGCGCTTTGGTTTACGCAGTTAGAGGGGCAATTCGCGTTGGCTGGAATTACGCAGGACGCGACAAAATTCTACCACGTGCTGGCTTTACTGGACAGCCGTGTAGTTCTCGAGGTCGAAGACATAATCTCCCAGCCCCCGGAACAGAACAAGTACGGGAAGCTCAAATCCGAGATCGTGAGAAGGCTCTCCGCGTCGCAAGAGGAGAAGATAAGGCGACTCTTGGAGCACGAAGAGGCAGGCGACCGGAAGCCATCGCAGTTTCTCCGGCACCTGAGAACGCTAGCCGGGCCCGCCGTGCCGGCCAGTTTCCTGCGATCCCTATGGCTGAATCGGCTTCCACCGCACATGCACGCGATCCTAGCCACGCAGGAATCAGTGGAACTCGACACGTTGGCACAAATTGCTGACAAGGTCCACGAGGTTACCCCGCGCCCGCAGGTTGCAGCCGCCTCCATGACATCGGAAATGGCGGAACTGATGAAGAGGATCGACACACTCACGCAGCAAGTCGCCGCCCTGAGCACGGCTCGGGAAAATCCGCGATTCCGCCCGCGTTCAAGGAGCAGGTCGCGCAGCCGCAATAACTATGGGCCCGCACACCCAGGTTGGTGTTGGTATCACGACACATTCGGCGCCAAGGCGCAGAGGTGCCGACCACCGTGCACCTTCGACGCGGGAAACGCGGAGGGCGGTCGTTAATGGCGGTCAACGACCTCCCTACGAAGCCTAGCCGCCTGTTCGTGACTGACGCGTCCACGAAGACGCGATTCCTGATCGACACCGGGTCGGACCTTTGCGTTTTCCCTCGCCAGAGGACGACGGGTCCAAAGACGGAGACGTCATACCAACTTTTCGCGGCTAACGGCACCATCATCCCCACATACGGCTGGACGTCCCTTTCGCTGGACTTCGGCCACAGACGGGACTTCAGTTGGCGCTTCGTCGTGGCCGACGTCGATAGCCCGATCATCGGCGTCGACTTCCTTAGCTTTTTCGGATTGCTTGTCGACGTCCGTAATCGCCGCCTAATAGACGGCGTAACGTCGTTGTCCGTTGCGGGACTCGTCGCGAACTCCCCCGCGGAGCACGTTAAGGTCGTCGTAGGAAACTCTCCGTATCACCAGCTGCTCGCCGAGTTCCCCGATATCACCCGACCATCCGGAGCTCCGAAGGAACCGAGGCACACGACGGTGCATCATATTCGGACTACGCCCGGCCCCCCTACGTCTTCCAAACCACGGAGGTTGGCGCCGGACAAACTTCGAATCGCCAAGACGACGATCGACGAGATGTTGCGCATCGGCACCGCTCGACGTTCAGAGAGCTGCTGGTCTACCGCGTTGCACCTGGATCCCAAAAAGGATGATGGTTGGAGGTCCTGTGGCGATTACCGCGCGCTCAACGCCCGCACAATCCCCGACCGTTACCCCGTACCCCATGTCCAGGACTTCTCCCACGCATTGGCCGGAAAAACTATTTTTTCAACAATTGATTTAGTACGCGCGTATAACCAAATCCCCGTGAACCCGAGCGACATACCCAAAACGGCCATTACCACTCCTTTTGGCCTTTTTGAATTTCCCTTCATGTCTTTTGGCCTAAGGAATGCCGCGCAAACTTTCCAAAGGTTTATGGACGATGTGCTCCGAGGATTAGAGTTTACGTATGTGTACATAGACGATATTTTGGTGGCGTCCTCTTCGGAGGAAGAACATGTGGGCCACATGAGGACACTCTTTGCGCGGCTGAATGACTACGGCGTACTCATAAATGTACCAAAGTGTAATTTCGCGTCCGCAGCCGTCAATTTTCTCGGACATTCGGTATCCGCGCAGGGCATTAATCCCCCGCCTGAAAGAGTAGCGGCAGTGAAAGAGTTCCCGAAGCCCACTACCGCGAAGCAACTCAGGCAGTTTCTCGGGATGATTAATTTTTATCGCAGGTTCCTTTCCGACGCAGCCGCCACGCAGGCTCCGCTAAACGCTGCTATCTCTTCGCCCAAGGCGACGCGTAACTTCCCAGTGGAATGGACGCCGGATCTAGAGCGCGCATTTGTGGCGTGCAAGGAGAACCTCTCTCAGGCTACCATGTTAGCACACCCAGACGTCACTCTTCCCTTGGCGCTTTTCACGGATGCGTCGGATTCCACGCTCGGCGCGGCACTACAGCAGCACACCGAGGATGGTTGGCAACCCCTGGCTTTCTTTTCCCGTAAGCTGAACGCGGCGCAGCGAAATTATAGCCCTTATGACCGCGAGCTATTGGCGGTATATGAGGCTGTCCGTCACTTCCGACACATGCTCGAAGGGCGCCATTTCGTCATCTACACGGACCACAAGCCGCTGATTTTCGCATTTTTGCAAAAGCCGGAGAAATGTTCACCACGGCAATTCCGCTATTTGAATTTTGTCGGGCAATTCAGTACGGATATTCGCCACATCGCCGGCAAGGACAATGTTGTCGCCGACGCTCTCTCTCGCGTCGACGAAGTAACACGCGGGGTCAGCCATGAAGAACTCGCGCGGGCGCAGGATGGAGACGAAGAACTCTCCGCACTTCTCCAAGCGGACTCTTCCCTTGTCCTCAGAATGGTCTCTATTCCCGGTTCGCGATCGGACATTTATTGCGACGTATCAACGCCAACAGCCCGCCCCTTTGTGCCTGCCCCCTTACGTAAGCAAATTTTTCATTCACTACATAGCCTCTCCCGTCAAGGCGTCAGCAAGGCTCGTAGCAACTCGTTTTGTGTGGCCGTCCATAAAGAAAGACTGTAGAGAGTGGGCACGAGCGTGTATTCCATGCCAGCGTGCCAAGATAACGCGGCACGTTTCATCGCCCGTTGGCACATTCACCACTCCTAATTCGAGGTTTGACCATGTGCACCTCGATTTGGTGGGGCCATTGCCCACTTCCCGGGGATTCCAATATTGCCTCACATGCGTCGACCGTTTCTCACGTTGGCCCGAGGCTATCCCCATCGCTGACATTAAAGCGGAGACTGTGGCGAGGACCTTTTTCCGCGAGTGGATATCGCGCTTCGGCGCGCCCTTACGCGTGACTACGGATCAGGGCCGCCAGTTTGAAAGCCAGCTTTTTCGGCAGCTGGCGGACCTCTCCGGCATAACCCACCTGCGGACGACAGCCTATCATCCGGCCGCCAACGGCCTCGTGGAGCGCCTTCATAGGCAGTTGAAAGCCGCTATCCGCTGCCATGAGACGGAAGACTGGGTAGATGTTTTACCGGCAATACTCCTCGGCCTCCGCTCCGCCTGGAAGGAGGATCTCGGGAGCACGGCCGCCGAGATGGTGTACGGAGAGCCATTGCGGCTCCCAGGCGACTTCTTCTCGCCTCCAGCTGGTCCGCACCCGGAGGATCAGACAAATTACGTGGTGCAGTTAAGGCAGCACATTAAGAAATTGTGCCCTAGACCTGCATCCCGACATGGCGAACGTCCGACGTTCGTTTTTCAGCATTTGGCGTCCGCATCCCATGTTTTTCTGCGGAATGATACCATACGCGGCGCATTGAAACCACCCTACGAGGGCCCTTACGAGGTCCTTCAGAGGTGCCACAAGAGTTACGTGGTGCGGCTCCGCGGCCGTGAGGTGCGGGTTTCCATTGATCGCCTGAAGCCGGCCTTCATCACAGGCGGCGACACGCCAGCCGCCGCACCGACGAGCAGCCCCCGACCTGGTCCTGCTGAGGTTCCGACACCCATGCCGCCTACCCATGCAGAGGAGAAGACTACACGGACTGGGAGAAGAGTCCGTTTCCCACGACATTTAACAGATTTTTCTGTTTAACGTTTCCTTTCCCTTGAACCTATTTCTAGTTTTCCTCACCCACCTGTCCCTTTTTGTTCTTTCTTTTCTCTTTTGTTTTTTTTGTTTACAGAACCTTGAGTACTGCCAGGGGGGTGATGTAGCGGCTAATGAGTAGAAAAGTGTGGATGCGGCCGCTAATAGTCATTTGTCTGCGAGTGCAGATCTCGGCCGCTAGGGGCGCACGAGTATGACGAACGGCGCGAGCGTCATAGAGTTCCGGTTGGGCGCCCGCACATGGTCGTACTGTTGAGCATCAGTCCTACTGTGTATCGCATCGCATCGGGTTGTGCGCAAATAAATATATACATAAAACCGAGCCGGTGTTAAGTTATTCATACAACCCCCCCTCAACGAGAATGGATATCTCATAAGAGCTTCTCTATTAGCACATCACAAGCAAAAACAATAAATTCTAAACATTATTGTCATATTAAAAGTGCATACATTCAAAGGCAGGGTCGGCCTTCTAGGGTATACATCCGCTGCCTCCATACAGAACAATGAATGATTGCTCTAAACATTATTCTCCTCAAGAATAATACTAATATGGAAGAAGTAGACTTGCTAGATTAAAATTTCGAACGAATAAGTACGTACATATAAGGGATTTTATGTAACAAAAAGTATTACTTTTGCTAAAAGATTATATTTGACTTTTGTCAAAGAACTTAACTAACTCGATTAATAAACTTTTCGCCGCAATTGATGACACAGCACCTCGGGCTCACCATGATCACTTCCAATGGCTTCCACTTATATCATTTCGAGAGATAATTACATGCAAATACTGATTACTGGAAAAATTTGGCAACGCTGGGAAGGAAGTTCCCGGGAAATTTAAATCGACACTACTTCGTTAAGCGTGTGTGCATACGTTTGTTTTTTTTAAATTATTAATTCCGTCGGCCATAGTTATGGCATGGAACAAGTCAGTTACAAATACAGGGGAAAAATATAAAAAAGAAAATATAAAAAAATACAAAAAATACAGAATGTAAAACATTAATATCCAGAGTTATAAGGACTGAGATATATTCGTTAATGCTATAATAGCATTTATTAAGTAGAAATTCTTTCACTTTATGCTTAAATATATTTAAAGAGTTACCGTAAAGACCCGCGTATAGGACGCACTTTTTTTCCAAATTTTCGAAGCTAAAATGTAGGATGCGTCCTATACACGGGTACATAATATTTCATGTTTTTCTCTCTACGAATGTTCGATGAAAAATGAAAAATAAACGGGTGAAAACTAATATTTATTAAACATCAAAGTGTTTTAATTTAAATAAAACTTTTTAATATGAAAAAAAGATTGCACTTTTACAAATAAGTGATGTAAGTACATACAAGATATTTCGGCTTTATTAGCCACTTATACTCAGATATGGATTTTAAATAATTTTCGTTTTTTCTGTACGAAGTCCTCAGTTAAAATGAAATACAGATATAAAATGAAATTGCTAAAATTTAAATACTGAATGTCTGTCCATTGAAAGAAAATCTTCAATCAAGAAAATAAATCAAACTTTTCAAACAATTTCCCTAAAATCCTATAAACTCGCCATCATCTGAGTCGTCATCGGTAATCTGGAACTCGTTGTAGACTACAGTTGTTTTTGAAGCCTCAGATTCGTCTGCTTCTAATTCTGCGGTCGTTGTGCCGTTGTTTTTATCATCTTCCCATAATACGTCTTCTTCACTTCCATTATAAAATTATAGTAAATATTAAGGGATGAAACTTTGGAGAATTATCAATTGAAATAAATAACTTCTTTAAACTCATGATATTTTTCTTTTACAGCAGGTTTCACAGACGATCGAAAAAATTTTACCGTTTTTTTTATTTCAATTGGATAGGAATCACGAAAATCTGCTACGTTATATCTTCTACATTGCTTTCCAAAGTGTTTTACAATATCCCGTAATATGTAGTTTCGATATAGGTAAATCTAGTATTACAAATACTTTGGTAAATTCACTTTTCAGATCATACTCAGCAGAAAGCATACTTATTCGAAGGAACTCATTTAATAGAATGGATATGAATCTTTTATTGCGACTTATTGTTTCTTCCTAGAATTTTAAGATAAAATTTTCTTGCGTCCTATAGGTACACGGGAACAAAGAAAATTCTCAGAATTTGACGCGGAAAACCACCCTGCGTCCTATACACGGGAACACAGAAAATTCTCAAAATTTGACTTCGAAAACCACCCTGCGTCCTATACACGGGTCTTTACGGTAATCTGTTTGATATGTAGTGGCAGATTGTTATAAAGTACAGAGGTAGAGTGGTGTGGACCCTTTTTACAAGACGAGTATGAATAAAATGATTTATATATCACCACTGCTGTAATCGTGGAATTCTGAATTTATCTGGAATAGATGAGGGTGTGATTTGATGAACATGACAAAGTTCAATATATATATATACATGGAAGGGTTAAAACTTTGAGGCTATGGAAAATAGGCTTGCCAGGGATATAAAAAGGCACCCTGCGAATTGCCTTTACTGCTTTCTTCTGCATGGAGAAGGCTTTGAGAGAGAGAGAGCCTGGAGTTTCCCCAAAATACAATTCCTTATGAAATTAACGAGTGGATTTTGGCATAATAAATCATTATTAAAGTTTGCTCAGATAAAATTGGAGCAGTCTTCCGGATCATAAATACGCCAGAGGCAAGTTTCTTCACTATATAATAGATATGGTCGGACCAGTCCATTTTTTCTTTGATATATAATCCCAGGAATTTCATCACTGGAGAGCGGTGTATATTGCCTGTATGTAACTTGAGGAGAGGGCTGCATATCGGATGGGAATTTTTAGTGTAAAATTGTAAAAATTGAGTTTTACTTACAATTAGATTAAGCTTATTGGAGCTACACCATTTCTCCGATGGTTTCATTTGCAATAGAAGATAGGCATTGAGATTTATTAGCGGTTACAATGCAAGAAGTATCGTCTGCATACAGAATGGGAATACTGCTTTTACAGTAACTAGGAAGGTCATTTATAGAAATTATGAAAAGCAGAGGCCCGAGCATTGATCCTCGAGGAATGCCACAATTTATTATTAAGGGTTTGGATTGGCCAGTTATAACGCCATTTGGTGAAGTCCGTGAATAGCTTACATATTGATATCGATCACTTCAAAAGGATTCAATCCAGTTTAAGGCAGTACCTATTATGCCCACACTTTTGAGTTTGTTACTTAATGTGACATGGCAATACTATTGAAGGCCTTACTTAAATCATAAAAAATACCCAATACACTATCTTTCTCATTCAAAGAACACCGTATATTGGTAATTGGCTGGTAAGCTGCAGTAATAGTAGATTTACCTTTAAGGAAGCCGTGCTGATTGGTATTTAACAATTTAAAAGAAAGGAGGTAGTTAACGACCCTAATGTAGAACAATTTCTCAAAGATTTTAGAGAACACGGAAATTACATTAATCGGTCTGTAATTATCACACTCTTCTAGAGAGGAATTCTTGGGGACAGGGGTCACTGACTTTAAGTCAGATGGAAATATACCATCGCTGAAAGATAAACTGATAATATTGCAGAGTGGTTTTGCAATAAGCTGGGCAGCTGCCTTCACCAGTATCATATCAGGACCACATGAGTGTGAATTATCAAACTTGTTAATTATGGTTACAATTTCTTTAATGTCTGCAGGGAAAAGAAAGAGGGATTCTGATGAGGTGCATAGGTTATTATAGCTGTATGAGTTGTGGTTCCTGCAGCAGAAATGTCACAGAATTGAAGGTTGAAATACGTGGCTATTTGTTCCGAGTCGGAGATTGACTTTTCATCAAATTTTATGCAAGTTGGACTTGGGCGGTTAATAACTGTTGGTAGTGTTATGATTTATTACATTCCAGATTGCTTTTATGGCATTTTTGGAATTATTTATGTATTGCTCAACTGAGGCTCTCCTTATATTTAAAAGCAGGGATTGCAAATACTGAGGTGTAATGCTAGAATCGACAAATTTACTTTTAAAGTGAAGATCTCGCAATTAACTGTTGGGAATATATCTTTCTTTTGTGGTTAAAGGTTTGTTGGTTAACCTTTTTCAATGGGAAAGCAGCCTCAAAACACAGAGTAAATGTAAGGAGGAATGAGTGGAATTTTTCATCAACGCGATTCATATATATATCAGACCATGACTCCTGGGAAAGATTGTTTAAAAATTTTAAAATAGCCTTATCAGAGAAACATCGTTTAATGGTAAACGAGTTACCGGTTAGATTCCGGGGATGTTGGAAGTGGCCAACGATTTTTAAGCCAAAGTGATCAGTGTTAATTGTCTCATAAGAAAACAGGAATGAGTCTAAATCAGATATTGCATAATCAATTAATGATAATGAATCAGAAGCAGGTCTAGTGGCCTCTGTATTGATAGTAATAGATCAAACGGTTCGGTTTCTTCAGTGGAATCTTTAAGAGAGTTAATGCTAAAGTCACCAAAAACGATTAGTCCATGGACATTTTTAGATATTGCAAAAGATAAGGCATCACCAAAGCGATTCATAAATTCTAAGGTGTCACTGCTTGGTGAACGGTACACACACAGAATGGCATATTTAGAAGAATTTACGCTAAGAATTGCCATGCAACATTCTAGAGACTTGTCCACACTATTACTAAAATTCAAATTCTTAATGTTTATATTGGGTTTAGTATAAATTGCTACACCGCCACACTTATGATTATTGCGACAAAAATAAGAAATTAGACTAAAACCACGTAGACAAAAGGTTGGGATTTCATCACCAGTAAGCCAGTGTTCCACGACCATGAAAATGTCAATTTCCCTCTCTTCAAGTAAGAGTTCTAGAAAATATGCCTTATTCCTAATACACTGCATGTTGACATAGAAGAAATTAATGCCATTAATTTTAACATCGGGAGGTTCGTCCGTGCCCAGTCACAGTTTCTTGGGCTTAGAAATTCCAGACTGGAGACGGGTAACTCTCTTGTCAGGGTCACACACTGCATTAATTGGGTCGTCATCTTTTACACTATTTAGGCCACTAATAGGAGTTGTTGGGAGGGCAACATTGGCGGCAGAAGCCATTTTAGCTGGGGTTGGAATGGAGAACATATTCACTTCACTGTCGATCTGAAGTTGATAATGATCTGTTGATGACACACGCATTAATTTGGATTCTCTTCAATTGTGAAAATTGAGTTAGTTGGACAATGCAGCTAAACGAATAATAATAATCTCACGTGTGGTTCGAAAATGACAATATTATTATTATTATTATATGATTAAAGTATAGTTTTGATGAAATAATTATCAATTTACGTTCACCAATCTTCATGTATTATTTTATAATTAACCAACGTCATTGTAATGATATTCTGTTTATATGTATCTTATACTATTTCTACCTTTTCAGGCTTTCCTTACAGTTTTTTCACACTTATGTAGGAATTTTCATGCTGTAGTTTTTTAAATGATCATTTCCCCACAATTGTATATATTCTTTTCTTTCACAACGTATTGCAATAATAATTGTTATAAAATTACCAAATACACTAACAAGGGATTAGGTCTTCATAGACTCAATCTCACCTTAGCAATAAAGATATTAACAAATCAACCCCAAAGTAATGATTAAACTCCATAATAATTCCATTTACGTAAATGAAGACAAATGAACAGAATTTTAAATTCCGCTTTATTTATAAAATTACAAAAGTATTTATAAAGTGGAATTTGAAACTATTTTTCTGCCTTCATTTCTGATTATAAAAAGTTTCTTGAAAGCAAATAGGAGTGTCACGTACATAAAATTTATTAACTTCATCTTTAAATTAGTACCTAAGTACTTGTTTTAAATGATGAACCTAGAGGCAGCAAAGAAATGTTTCACATTAGAACTTTCTGCTGGAATTTCAAATACTTCAGTAAATGTAGATATGTTAATTATAGAATAAGATTTTATTGGGGAACAACATTTCTACAGCATACTAAATATCTCTAATTAGTTTTAATATAGACAATAACACCACTACATTATTTATATTTTCCCAATTTTCAACACATCAGATAAATGAGACAAATCAGAATTTTGGCATATATATTTTATTTAAATTTATCGATTGAGTTACAAATTTTTGTAATTATTACATGGTTTTTTGTAACATTTATCAATGTCTTTATTCCTTCTTCGCCTAATGTTCTGTTGTTTCAACCAAGTCTTGGATATTCAACCCATTCTCTGAAATTCAGCTGATCATATATTGTGATTTCTTTTAATGGCTTCAATGTAGCCATTCTAATCCTTTTATTCACTAACCATTCCTGCCTTGCCAGAAATGATTCTAAGCTAAAACTTAATTTTTTTAATATATCATCAGTGACTTCCATCTTGTCACATAAATATTTTAAATTAAAGGCATCTGCTTGAGCATAGTGACATTTTGTTGAAAATTACTTGCTTAAACAATCTTTTAAAAGATTTTCCTGGGTATAAGACTCCCCAAATCCCACTACAACATTTTGAAAATCTGTCAGCATCTGGCAATCTTTAACTGCTGCAACTGTCATCCTGGCATCAAAATGAACATTATGACCAACAAGTAAAATCTTTTTGTCTGATTTTAAGAAATGTAAGAATAATCTCCAAGTTACTTAACTGGCTGGCCTTTAAAACATAAGTTCTTAGCCACCACTTCAAAATTCCTAAGTTGTGTTACCTCTTGGGGTATGATACCAGAAGGAGTAATCTGTATAACTTCACAATAACTTGTAAGTCCTGTGGTCTCAACATCGAATGATACCACTTCAAATCCAGACTCTATTGGATTTAATGTTTTTGGTACAGAAAATGGTGAATTATTCAGATTTCCACAAGATTTATTGATAACAGATGATTTTTATAAAAAATACATCCAAAACTCGGCAAGAGAAATTGAAACAAAGAGACAAACACAACTGTGTTTACCGGAAATTATTTCCACGCCAGGGACAATACACACACTAAAGCAAAAATATATTATTAACAGGCAATTTTAACACAAAAAATATCCGAAACAAATTAAGGAAGAGAAATTATAACAAGTGGAATAGTTAACAAAACGTAAACGTCAGACAGTATGGACAGCCACGTGGCGCTGTTGCCAAATTTGTGGGCTACATTTATTACGATTATTTTGCCTAAAGTTTTGTTTAAATATTTATTTTAAGGATATTTTATAATTTTAAATAGCATTAAACTTATCAATAAACCCATACATTTATTTTACTTTCCTTTTTAAGAAAACTTTTAATCTATTTATCACCGATTCAACTTAATATGTGTCTTCTGATCTTCGCCTTGAAGAGAGACAATTTTGTGGGAAAATGCTGAACATTGACAGTTAATCAATTTCGTTTCTCGTTTGCCAAATGGTTCAGGATATAGAGGAAAATAAAAACTCTGACGAATTATACAAACAAATGTCTTTAATTACACTTTGTACACAGCCACAGAAGCGCAACGGAAATAATCAATTATTTAACGTCAACGCCTTCTTTTCCACTTTCACTAAGCGAAAAACACAACCAATTTGTTGACTACGGAATCGACTTATTCCGAATGAAAGTCAACGCCACAAAAACTATGAAAAAATAAACATAACGACAAGACGGACGCTTGTATACAATGATAGTTATAAAGATATGCAGAATGTACAATGAAAAAAAAACAACAATTTGCGAAGGAGACGTCGCACTCGTTAACCTCGCAATATCCGTCGAAACTTTGATGATTGGACAGTACATGTCAAAGTTCACTCGTCTCTTCATATTTTAAACACAATAATGCGCTAATATTTTGAAAATTGAACTGGTTTCATAAGCGTCTTATCATTTCAAAGTTCGTGGTTTCCTTGCATCATAAGAAATAAACCAATAATAACGTCGCGTTCGAGATGGCGACCGATCGATAATTAACACAATTATCGTCACTAATTACGGTATTCATTGTTCGTTTCGGCGTCGGCATTGTTGCCCACATTATCACTTTATTTAATTATTTATTTTTCAAAGCGCAAACATTTACCGTCGATTCGCTAACCGTTCTAAGAAGAATTTTCATTATTTAGGTAGTATCTCGGGCGTCATCGGGGTGACGGACGGGAAAATTCGAATTTCGGCCCACAGGACGGCGTCGTTTACGACTCAAAGAGTCCGGAGAAATTTATAGGGTCACCACCCTGTTTATATGTTTTAATATTGCAGAAAAGTTTATTTTAAACAACCAAAAAAAATGTTCCTTTGCGTGTATTAATAGCATAGCAAGTATTGCGGAGGGGTGAAATCAGTTAGCGAGTCTTGCGTTCTTGGCAAGGAATATTCTATTACCTTAACGTCGGTTGGAAAGAAGGGTTTTAAAAAAATTGGTAGGGGTTGTTTGGAAGAAGGTTTAAAAAAAAACGGTTGGGCTGGGTTGGGTTGGAAGGAGGTTTTCAAGAAAATGGTTGTGTTGAATTGGTCGGAAGAAGAGTTTAAAAAAAGGTTGGAAGAATGTTTTCAAAAATGGTTGAGTCGGAAGTTTTTTTAAAAAGAATGGTTGAATTGGTTTGAAGTAAGTTTAAAAAATGTTTGAATTGGTCGAAAGAAGGTTTTCAAAAAAATGGTTGTGTTGAATTGGTTGGAAGAAGAGTTTTTCAAAAAATGGTTGGGTTAAAAAGAAAAAAATATTCCTAAAAACGGTTGGCTTGTTTGGAAGATTTTCATAAAATGGTTGGGTCATTTGGTAGGTTTTTTTTATAAAAAAATGGTGAATTGGTTGGAAGGTTTTTTAAAAAATGGCTGAATTGGTTGGAAGGTTTTCAAAAATGGTTGGGTTGGTGGAAGTTTTTTTGAATGGTAGATGGTTTACAAAAAATGGTTGAATTGGTTGAAAGAAGTTTCAAAAATGAGTTGTTTGGTAGAAGGTTTTAAAAAAAATGGTTGGGTTGAATTGGCCGGTAGAAGGTTTTCAAATAAAAAATGCTTGAATTGGTTGGTAGATGGTTTTTAAAAAAACTGTTGATTCGGTTAGAAGGTTTTCATAAAATGGTAGGGTTGCGTTGGTTACAAGAAGCGTTTCAAAAAATGGTTGAATTGGTTGGTAGATTGTTTTTAAAAAAATGGTTTAGTCACTTGGAAGAAGGTTTTTAAAAAAACCCATTTGTTTTTAAAGAGAATAATTACATTTGCTTAGCAATGTATCAACAGGCGAACCTAATAATTTCACCGACTACTCCTGACATCTTGCGGCCGAAATACGAACTTCCTACCACCCCTGCAATACCTAACGTATTTCTTTTTTTTGGAATTATTCCAAAAAAAAAAAACTGCAAAAAAAAACACTCGAAACGAGATAATTTCCTGCTGGCTGGAGACTTTGCCGGCACAAACCTTTTTTTAATTAAACCATACTTTTTCTCCCGGATACGCCAATTTAATTTCCCATCTTTGCACGCACGACTTTCGATCCGCCTCCGCTAGTACCTTGTCTCCACTGACGTGACGTGAAATTCCCGTCTCCTCGAATTTCCGACAGCTTGACCCGTCTCCGCTCGACGACGATGGCTCCCTCGGACATCTTTCCTCTCCTTAAACCTTCGGAGTTCTTCCTGACCTCCGACAGCCTCTCTTCTTCCGCCTCTCCCTCCGTCCTCAGACTCAACGCTTCCATCGCGTTTACGTTCTTCATTTCCACGACGTTCTGACGGTACCTGTGGGCGGCCAAACGCATCTGCTGCTTCCTCTTTGCGGTGGTGACGATCTCGTTCTTGAGGGTGACGGACGAAGTGGGCTGGATGCCTAAGACGCCGGAGGTTTCGTCCACGACCTGGCAAATCTAGGAAAAATACAGACAAGTTAGCTAAAGCGTGCAATAAATTCGTGCGATGGAGTACGGTAGAGCCTCGCTAATCCGAAACCTTCAAATAGACGAAAGAAAAGCATTATTGTTATCTTCTCTTCATTGATAATCTAAATAAACACTTGCACTGACGTCGCCTTTATAGTAGGTCCCGTAAGAAGTTAAAATCAGTCGTTGATAGACACTTGAAGGAAAGCAACTGTATATGCCAATTAACACTACAAAATTGCTTATTTCAATTGGTTCAATGTTTATTAGTCAATGGTATAATAAACCTCTGTCGTTATGTGCATAATAAATTTTTTCCTTTTATTAGGAGTTCAAAATGGGGGGGTCGTCTTATAATCAGAGTCGTCTTATATTCGGGTATATACGGTAATTACCTTCCTTTTCTTCAATATGGAGAAACCAGGATTACTGGAATTCAGCGGACTTCCCTTCAGCAAAGGGATGTGTTTCACTGCAAATAAAAGGGGAAAAAGCACAGAGTCAATGGAATTTGCACTAGCTGTACTTGCTCTAATGTTTGCAAGGATTTTTTTCAATTAATTTATTTATTACTAATAATGCGAGTCAATTAATGGCGCAAATGATATCCCGGATGGAAAAATATTCTATTTAATAGACGTATTTTACTAAATTCTGGCATTATTTAAAAACATCTCCAGGTATGTACGGTTTATAAAACAATAAGGACTTCGAACGCACGACAATGCCCGTCCTCAAGGTATTATAAAGCGATAAAAATGGCAAATTTTAGTGCAAAACACTTGCATAATTGGTAGCCAAACCAACATCCCATTAAAATGGCAAGATTTCCGCAAAATATGTGAAATAAATGTATAACATGAGCGATTTTGAATTGTAGGCGGAAAATGATTTTTCGTTTGAATTTTAAAATTACTTGGAAACGTGGTACGAACTCGAGACTTGAATGGTTCTACGAAGAAAAGAACAAAGTTTATTTTTATCGAAGACAGAATCTGAATCCTAAATCGAATTAGCGTAGAAATGCATTTAGAATCAATAAAATACGTGATTTATCAGTTTTATTACAATACCAATTATAAGCTACCATGACAACTCCCACTGTCACCGAAATTGAGAGTTCAAAGCATTTATAGGAGAAAATTTTTAACGTGATATCGTTTGTCAATTTCTGCGTACGATTTTAATTTGTTTATGTGGAAACCAAATATTTGTTGTTTTTAATTGAATTATCTTCTAATCTAACATATAAAGGAGAATGTTTGTAAGTTTGTTCGCTTTGAATGCTTTAAATACGAGATAGGGAGGGAGGGAGAGAGATGGATGGTAACGGAGGGGGGAGATGGAGAGAGGTAATTAGAGGGAGGGGGAGGGAGAGAGAGGGGAGGGAGGGGGAGAAGGGAAGGAGGGGGAGGGAGTTTATACGTTATTTTCCTAAGATTTTCTTCCTTCATTCATCTAAATAGGAAAACGCAGAGCGATTTTCTTCATTTTTGCTTTATTTAATAGATAAAACTGTGTACTATCTTATTCTTGCAATGCTTACATGTAACATGGTCGAAGTTTTAGATTCACTAAATCCGTTGAAATTCAATGGGCACTCCTGCTAGTTCTACAATAAGTGCTACGACTGGCTTGTTGAAAGCTTGACGCTAACTGGTGCACTGTATTTTTAATCGTTTTTCACGCATACGTAACTGAAAAAAAAATATATCGCAAGTGAAATTTCGTTGAAAAGAGGTAAATCCCACTAAAGTGGCAATTTTTTCCTTCGTTGTTCGAACGTTTTCACAGTACAGGAGTTCGTAGTAGTGGTCGTTGCTAGGTACGTATTTCATATAAAGGAGTTTGGCGGGACCGTCGGCAATTGTTCCTCATCCAGAAGTCTTCGCCATATAGGGGTTTCTTAAGACAGATGTTTTACTGTATATGTATGTTAACAAAAGTTCAGTTTTAAGCGAAATATTTAAGAAAAACTGAAATTTTACAAGAATAAACTGCCACTTCCGGTCGACCGATTGTTATCAAAATCTTGTCAAATCTTAAGAATATATATGAAATCACAAATATAGAATTTCATGCTGATCTGATGAACAGTTTTTGAGTTAGAGCGCACGCAAAATGTCACAAACATACGGACACACACACACACGGACAGACAGACATCATTGAGAAAACTTTCAAAACGTGTTCAAAATGGACCTCTCAAAACTCCATTGAAATCTCGAATTTGATTTTTTTCATGAAAACAATACTTTCTCTAGTAACAATAATCACTAACGTTGTTTCCCGTTCTGGCTGATGATGATCCTTTTAATGTATTCCGGGACGGGTCCATCCAGCTCAATCTTTCCGCTGCACAACTTTGCCACACCTGTAAATAAAAAATAAACAATGATTACGTGATGCATTCCTGAATGAAATCTCATCTTTGAACACTTATGATATAATCTTAACTTCTCAAGTGGGTATGACTAATATATATTCATCACGCATATTTTTTGCCAAAATCATAACAGTATCTGCCCGAATAGAAACCGACCCCGGATTTAAGCCGACCCCCCCCCAAAAATTTCCACAATTTTTTGGCAAAAATGTAAATTTCGTAGATATTATGCTGAAGTGTGCCGGGCATTCATGCACATCTTAGAATACATTATTCGAGATCGAAGAAATGTGTGGGAAATGGTTTAGTTGTCGACATTTTGAAATATTACTTCAATTAATAATTTTGCGTTGCTGAATAATGTTCCACATTCGGTGACAATAATTTCATTCATCTTCATTTTCACAAAAGGTCAAATATAGTAACGGCGATCTCGCCAAGAAATTTTTTCATTCGAGTCTGTTTCCAATGAAATTAGCATTTAAATTGCCTTAAGAAACTACATTTTTATAATTATACACGTTCCATGCAATGTTTTACCGAAATTCAAACAGTTGAGCGTTCAAAGCCGTCAACGCATTTTGCGTAATCGTCAATTTACGCAAGCGATCTCGCCAAGATATTTTTATATACATATATATATTCATCATAGGTCAAATATTTACTTTATGAAAAATATAGCACTATCATTTGCATGCGAAGGCAATGAGAGACTTCAAGATTTAACCATAACCCGAATTTTTCTCGGACTCGCATTTAAGCCGAGGGATGATTTTTTCATGATAAATTTTGTCAAAAAACATCGCCTTGTATTAGGGCAGATACGGTACATACAGGGTCGTGCCGACGGGCGAGGCAACCACCTCAGGCACCTCTCGTAAGGGGGCACCAAAATTTGACAAAAATGAAAACCTATCAAAATAAATTCATAAGGCCTGTGGCGGACAACGGTTGGCCATAAAAAATTATTTGGTGCTGAATATCGCAAAAGAAAAGCTAAGACTCAATCAGAACTGAAAAAGCAATCCGGGTCTTTACATAAATTCCTCAAAGGAGATCTCGCATTGAGAGAATCCATAACAAGAGAAAATGCGGTTCATTTCATCAATCTTAATAATACACACAAAACCAAAATAATTGTATCCTATTAAACTAATAAACTATTCCTCATATAACTTGTATGACTCAATGGGCGCCATAACTGAAATCTGCTTGGGGCGCACGTATGTCTTGAGTCAGCCCTGTCTAAGCCTATCACACGATTTCAAATTTTCAATTAACTGTGTTTAGTTCCACACAAATCAACTTCTTAAAATTTACTTGATAATAAATTTAAACAAAAGTTTAGATCGATCTGAAATAAAATTATGGATTTGAATAAATAGATTTTTATTATTCCCTATCGTTTCAACTAACATATAATAAAACTAGAAGAATTTCCCGTTGAATTTCGATGGATTTATTGAAGCTACTGCAGCACAACATACAAACTTTTTAAAATACCTATATAGTAGATACTTTCTAAATTACAATTAGCTTTTCTTAACAATTAATCATATTTGCTTATAACAATTCGTTTCCAAGCCTATCGCATTCAAATATAACGATAATTGTATTTCCTATCATATATATCACTTTCGCCAAATCCAGCTTCATTTCTTGTGTATTTATGCCTCGCTGAAATATATACTTTTATGTCTTGTATAAACAAGAAACTTGTGAAAAAGCAACGTACAGTTGTCCATGACTGAAAACTGACTCCGGTAAATGTACACCAGATACGTGAGCTTATTTACGTTAATAAACATTATAATATAGAATATAATGATTTTACTTAAAAAAATGTAAGATTCCAGTATTCAGTAGACGAAAGAAGGTTCAATTACTTTCATCAATAAACGCTTTGTGAATAATAATCAGTATTTATTTACGTTGCTATCCATAAACATCGATCGTTTCATTGCTTAAACAAAAGTGCGAATCGAATAACGCTAAACTTTCGTCTGTTTGTAAGCTTCATTGAAGCTAACTGAATGGGAGGTAACAATGACGGCCGCCTTGGCAACGCCCGGAAAGATTATGAAAAATCCAAAAAATTTCGAAACAAATAGCGTAGTTCTGAAAACTTCGACAGTGTAACATGTAAACTTCGCAGGAATAAGATAGTATAGAGTTCTATTCGTCGAATAAAGCAAAAACGAAAAAAATCTGTCCATATTTACGTATTTTAATGCTTGAAGGAAGAATACCTTGCAAGTCAAGAAATGGATTCATTCGTGTTATCTTACGGAAACATGTTAATCCCCTATATTGGCAGCACTGATTACTACTTTGACCATTCACTAAGTTAGGATGTAAAGAAGAATCGTACCAAATTTGGTTATTCTAGCTTTTATCGTTTAGGAGGAGTTCCATGAACAAACACACAAACACACGCTTCAAAATATATTATAGCAGATTGCTTGCAATTAGTAAAAATAATTAAGGGGGCGCCATATTGTATCTTGCCTCAGGCAGCAAAATGTCTGGGCACGGCCCTGCACACACACACACACACATACAAACACACTTCTTTATAGATATGTATAGATAGATAATTTGTGATGTCTTAAAGCTTACCTATCTATACAGACATTACGCAGTAATGATGAAGTCGTTAAAAAAAAGGGGAGCTCTCTCACCTGTAAAAACTGACGCCTTGTTGACCTTTAAAGATTTGAACTTTGTCACAATGTACTTCTTGGTTGGGTTGCTTTCCCGTGACTCTTCCCGCACCAAAGGATCGCTCGAGAGGGTCTTCTTGACTGCTGGTGTTAGAAATAGCTGCTTTGGAATTGCTGATTGGAAAAAAGAGTACAAAACGGAATTCGAATTAATCCTTACAGGGATTCATGATTTTACTGACATAGTTGCATTCCTGGCACTGGCATTAGTACAAAAACTATTTTTTTTATTATATAAATAAATTACTTGTACAACATATATTTAGATTGTTTAATTAATGTTTATTATTATGCAAACTTATACAAAGTATTGCTGAATAGATTTTTACCATGTATTTAAATCAAAAATCATGTAACAGAAATACACAGGAAATATTTTGAGAAATTTTGTCAATCTTATTTTTATTATTACTCAACTTTATCATATTACGCCAACAAAAAATCTGATGTGGCCAACACATGACTTTCTCCATATTTGGGGTATAGATATTTGAATTATTATGAGTAGCATTATGAGGCAAAATTATTATTTCCTATCGTAAAAGAATACAGTCGTCCTTATTGCCGTAACTTAGGTATATTTTGAATATGTTTACAGAATTCACGGCTACATGGTGCTGGCGCTGTATACTGGTATTACATAAATCGAAATATCTCCGAAATGGATGGTTCTATGAAAATTTGTTTCAAACAAAATTTGGAAGAAATATTATTCTCTACAACTTTGGTCCTTACGAAGATTACCAATAACGATGTTTTTAAGGAGATATTTAACGGAAACCGAAAAACCGGTTATTTATAAGTGACTCCTAAACAATAACTCCTATAGAAAATTGTTCCAAATAAAAACTGTAGGAAATTACATTCTCTATAACAATTGTATAGAACTGTATGTACAATAATGATGTTTTAATGGAGAAATATCGCCAAAACCGAATCAGGTTTAGATCAACCTAGACTTCCGGTTAACTGTTATTGTCCAAAAACTAATCAGTTCTTTTTGCTCATGCTCAAGTGTTATATATGAAGTTTGGTGATGATATGGCGAGTACTTTTTGAGTTAGAGCGCCCACAATCACATACACATGCACCCACAATCACATACACACAGACATCATTCCAAAAATAGTCTAAACGTGTTCTAGGGACCTCAAAACGTGTATTTCCGTTGAAATCTCGAAGTCGATTTTTTTCATGATCACAATACTTTCCCATTACTTCGTATGGAGAAAGTAAAAACAAATATAATTTCACTGACTTATTATAACGTAGCAGAGAAATAATCAAATTATTATTTTTTAAACAGTTATTCCAAATACTATTCGAGTGTTCCTTACAAGTGTTCTTCCTACAGGAATCGCAAATTTGAAATATCAGTCTTTTCGACGAATGACACTGCGTACGTTTTGCTCTTTTTATTTGAACTCGCATTGCTCTCCCTTCCTTGGAACTCCCAAACACTTTTTTCAAATTTTTGTTTCGTGCGGTCTGTACCCATCCTATAATATTTTGTAGAAACAAATCTTCAGCAATTTTTTCGAGAAAAGTGTTACTTCAAGTTTTTCAAGTTCCAATTTGGGCATAGTTTTGTACAAACAACATAAGCTGCGATACCACTGATATCCGATAGTTTCGTGAACAAGTTAGGAAAGTGTACAACGTATCACAAACGGGTGCGTTTCGTGCAATGGAGTGTTAGAAACAAATCATATACCTGTACGTGAGGGAAATAGGGTTATCAAGTTCTTTTCTTCATCATAAATAATCCATTTTCTTCCTATTTAAAAATATTACATCCGCACGTAAGGAAATTAAACGTTTGTTTGTGAGACTGTTTATGCTAGCAACAATGAAGAAATGCAAGAAATTTTCCAAGTTCAACTCGATTTAAGACGTTTTTGTTTTTCTCGATAACGGCTACTCCTACGATAAAAATATGTAGATAAGGAAATAGTCTACTTTACCAGTTCTACAACTTTTATTTGAAAAATATCTTGATATGAGCAATACTTTTCGAGATATGACGAAAATTTAATTTTTGTCTCCAGTAAAGTGGTACCCCTGATTGGCATACGTGATTTATTTTTGTGATTTTCTTCTTATATTTGATTGCAAGTCCTTAATATCAAATTTCATGAAAATCCATTGTGTTGAAGCCGAGAACGAACATGCGGACGGAAGGAGGGACGAAAATAGGCCCTCACGCTGCAAGCGAAACGCGCCTAAAAATGTGTCCAATTCCAACACTCTTCTTCCCCTAATTCGGCATAGTATCTGAGTTCGCCTTGTTTCCCATGAACTGCAACGTTTAGAACCGTCAATGATAAAGCTCAATGCATTGTTTATTAACCGCTCAATGGATTAAAGAATTTGAATGTGATTTCCTTTATTACCAACTTTTATATTAACTTGGCTAGTTATATGTATGTTTTATATATAAATAGAATTGGAAAAAAAAAACTCCAAATCACCGTAAAGGCGGTACTTACGTGTCAAGGCACAGAAGACTAAGTGGTCCTGCGATTCTTCTGTGCCTTGACACGTAAGTACCGCCTTTACGGTGATTTGGAGTTTTTTTTTTCCAATTCTATTCATTGTCTTCCCCGTGTCTCGTGAGTTCTTCATTTTATTTATTGTAATGTCTCTCCAGACTTTCGAACTCAACAAATTACACAAACTCACCACACAAATCAAAACATTATCCCTTGACATCAAGTTTCTTAAAACTTGTAAATTACACAATGTTTTTCCCAAGTTCATGAATGTTTTCCCTAATTCTAACAACCCGTCGGCCATTACTGCTTTTTCCTTCGCCAAACAAAAGTGGCTGAACACAGAAATACGTAAATTGTACAGCAAACGAAGCACACTTGAATTAAAAACTTATAATTTACATCTCAAGATCACCAAAAATCTTTCTCGCACAGACATTTTCCTATTCGATCGATACAACACAAAGATGCACAATGTCATAGAACATAAAGTTGAAAATAAAAAACTTAAATTACGGAAAAAAATACTTTGTCTTACAAACAGCAACCCTAAAACGTCATCCACACCTAGTCCATCTAAGAATTTCGTTGTTAACTTATCGAACGAATTGTTCCACTAAGTGGTCCTGCGAGTCTTCTGTGCCTTGACACGTAAGTACCGCCATTACGGTGATTTGGAGTTTTTTTTTCCAATTCTATTCATTGTCTTGTGAGTTCTTCATTTTATTTTTTGTTTTATATATATTCAACCCCTCAGATATCAGAAAACCAACACACGACTTTCTCCATATTTGGGTAGTAGTTAGGTTTTCAGGTGCGTCGACAGCTAAGGTTATTTTGCAACGTCAAATGCTGTTAGAGAAAATCAACATACATCACAACATCCATGCCCGAAGCGGGATTCGAACCCACGACCTTTGGGTCAGAAGACAGGTGCACCAGCACCAATCAAAACGTTCGTTCGTCATTTTGCTGATGTACGAAAGTCCAAATTCGGCGTACGAAAGGCGGTTTAGGGGTGCGAATGCGTAACGTACGAAAGAGCGAGTTCCGCTAGTTATGAACAGCCGTACAATGGGTTATTTCAAAAGGTAACGACGCTCACCTTTAGTAATATTAGGAGGATCCTTCTTTGTGCCGTCTGTCTCAATAACCTGGCAGTCGTCGTCGTTGTCGTCATCCTCGGTCGCCTCTCCTTCCCTCTCCGTCGTCTCGCTGTCGTTTTCCTGATCCATCACGACGCTGCAGAGCTGTAACGGCTCGTCCACCAGGCAAGAATAGTAGTTGTGATCGTCCTTGAGGAGAAACAGATTGAAGTCAGCATTAATGCGTTCAAGGCGTGATTGACAAAGTAGCGCCGCCGCTGGGTAATGCGTCAAGTTAGACTGGTGGTGGCAGGGGGACCGAATGCTTGTTTTGTCCTGAACGCGATGCTGCTCGTCGCTTCTCGCTCCGTCGTATCAGTGCCGAGTAGTAACCGATTGAGTGAGCACGTGTTCAGTCGCTTCACAGTATTTTAACACGGTGAACAAAGAGTTTGCATCAAATTTTGCGTTTCTCTTGGCGAGAGAGCGATTTTTAAGTGGTACGCCAAATTTAGCGACGGCCGAGAATCGATCGAGGACGATACTCGTTCTGGTCGTCCATCGACCTCCGTAACCGATGACAACATCGTCCGGGTTCGAAGTCTCGTGTGCAGCGATCGCTGATTGACAATCAGGGAGATGGCCGGTGAACTAAATTTGACTTTTACACGATTCAAACGATTTCAACCGAAGAATTGAAAATGCAACACGTGTCCGCAACGCACCGGCCCACTTGAGTGCTCTCTGTGACCGAGTTTCTGGCGAAATTTCAAATTCCTGTACTCCCGCAACCCCCCTATTTAGCCCCCTGCGACTTCTTCTACCTTTTCCCAAAACTAAAATTGCAGCTAAAAGGAAAACGATTTGATACTATCGAAGTAATTCAGGAAAATTCGGAAAACATCCTACAAACACCGAAGAAAGAATATTTCCAAGAATGTTTCCAAAAGTGGAAAAATCGCTGGAGTCTCAGGGAGACTACTTTGAAGGGGACAAATTCCAATAGCGTGCAAGTACCCCCTCCCCTTCCTAATTATTGCGCTACTGTACGAACTTTTCAATCACACCACGTATAGTCTTCAATTAACAAATTACTGTATGAACGAAGAGAATCTTGCACTGTGAAAAATTGAAAATTATGTGTAAATTTACGGGAAAATAATTATTGAATTAAGCTCCCCCTCGATCCAAATTTTTTATCTCCATACAGCCTATTTATTTCTCAGGGTAATATTATATACCTATGCGAGGTTTCGTCACGACATCTTCAAAACGAAAACTGTAAGTAAAACCAGCAAGAACACAATAATCTACAGAAAATGGATAAATAAAGGAGCAAATGAAATTAATTAATTTAACGAAAGACGAAAACCGTGCATTTAAACCATGAACGTTTGCTTGGTCGTATAAATATGCATATACTTTATAGAATGCTTCGTCTTTTGCGGGTACAAACGTAGATGCAAGCGTGTTGCAGTAAAAGGGAAGGATGGGGAGTTTTAAGTTTAACTAAAGATAGTCTGTCATATATATATATATATTAGGGTGGCCCTTAGTTATACACGATGAAATTTTTTTTTGAATTTTTTTGGTCTCACCCCCTAGAATGGTTCCAATTCCTAAAATAATTAACTACAGAAATTTTTAGCCCGATTGGAGAATATTAACAGGCACCAAAGTTACGAAATTGTAGATTTTTCTGGATGTATCAATTTTTTAACGTATTTCGGGTAATATATCAAAAATGGTAAGTCCTTATCGAAACTTTGATGAGATGATGTCGATAGAGCATTAAATTTCCTACAATTTTGGTATTTAAACTTTTTTCGTGCGCCCAACCGTTTTTGAGATAGTCGCATTTGAATGTAGAGAAAGCAAAAAAAGAATATTCTAGTAGTGATTCGGAAGTGGCCGTTTTTGTGGCAGCGTGAATAAACAAACGCTTTACAACAGAGGGCAGTGAAATTAACCCCTGATTTCATGTGCTTTGTCGGCTTTTTCCCCCCGCGATTTGCTCTTTCTGGCGGCTCCAGTTACATTGACATTGACCACTTAGGTATATGCAGCAGTTGTGGTAAAACTGTGGTAGTTGAAATGTTTGACAGTGCTTTCGTTCAAGTTTATTTGTGTTAACTGTGTTTATAAAAGTGTGAAAGTATTAAAATTTATTGTAAAATGGCTACATCTTCGTCGTCATCAGCAAGTATCACTCTTCGTGCGCATGATGAAAAATATTTGACAAACCAAACATGACCTTCTGTATCTGCCCTGTCGACGCCACATTTTGGAACTAGTGCTGAGGTGCGTGTTCGATGTGAAATCGAGATTGCCTACATTGGGTCCAGAGGTTCCCATTTTCAAAAGATTTCAAGAAACGTGACCCAATATCGACGCAACAGAATTTGACGTCGGAATAAAGGATGCATTTGCGAAATAAGCCATTCAAAATATCCTAAATCAGACTACAGAATTTTGTATACATTCTCTAAAAGTCCAACAGTGTAGGGAGGATTATAAGGAATTACTGGAGTTAACAGTTATATTTCTGGGAGCAACTCCACCTCGTGGCATTTCCTTTCGATATCCTGGTGGATGTCGAAAGCAATATATAGCTTAAAAGTATTTATGTTCCGAAATGAATTTCAGCTTCAGGCTAGGGAAGAGAGAGCATTTCAAGACATACGCAATTTTTTTGGTTCATTCGTGTGTAGAATCCTGGTTTAGGGCTCCTGTTGCGATCGAAGTCCCTTTTAACGATTTTAAATTATTAAAAAACTTGGCGCAGTATCCAGATTCTGATATTTCTCGCACGTCCATGAATAAGTTTTTCGGACACTTACGGTACCTCGCTCCTGAGAGTATTGCTCTCCCGTTTATTGAATCTCGTGTGCGCCAAAGGATACGAAATTGAAAATGGTAGAGGCAAAAAAATTATCGGAGGAATCAGAGGATATTACTGTTAAAAGGATTTTATTCCGTCCACGAGATATGAAGGATTTCATAATGAAAAAGTTAAACGAATTCGTATCATCGGAAACGAACTTTTTTTCACGATTTAAAATTCCAACCGATTTTTTGGAGGCAGACCTCGATGCATGGGAAGCAGGAGATGATTATCAGAAAGGAATTCGAATCTTGACAAAATTATCGGTAGTAAATGAATTAAGTTAATACAAGAGTATAATAATATTTTAACGAAAGACGAAAGTCAAAATAATTATCTGTTACAAGTTGTTAACGATTATCGAAAATAATATCCGGATTGTAAAAAAGAAACGCTATTACAAAAATAAGCGTGTAATTTCATTTTGTATGTGTATTTAAAAAAATGATTTTGTTGTTCTGTTAATCGCAATGGGTAGTGATGTATTTCTAATATATAATGGACAAAAATTTTACTATAATAATAACATTATTTGCAGCATTTTTCCTTTATTCTTTTTAGGTCTACGTCCAATCTCTAGTATGGTTTTTTACTTTCTCTACATTCAAATGCGACTATCTCAAAAACGGTTGGGCGCACGAAAAAAGTTTAAATACCAAAATTGTAGGAAATTTAATGCTCTATCGACATCATCTCATCAAATTTTCGATTAGGACTTACCATTTTTGAGATATTACCTGAAATACGTTAAAAAATTGATACATCCAGAAAAATCTACAATTTCGTAACTTTGGAGCTTTTGTGGCACCTGTTAATATTCTCCGATCGGGCTAAAAATTTTTGTAGTTAATTATTTTAGGAATTGGAACCATTCTAAGGGGTGAGACCAAAAAAATTCGAAAGTCGAAAATTAAGGGCCACCCTAATATATATATTTTCATTATTGCGTTTATTTCTGTGTTTTGATAAAACTTGAATTGTACAGGACCTTGATTTTGTATGATAAAAACATCACGATCAGTGTTTTTAAACTAAACAATTTGGGGGTCAACTTACAGAGCTAATGTATGCCTAAATCTAATATTTTCGAGCCCGAATAGTCGAGGTCGACTTATACGAAGAGATATACAGGCAACCTACTACTTTCGTACGCATACATTCCTGAAAACATGTACGAAAGTCGAACATAGACTTACATGTTATAATGGAGGTTCCGCTCCCAGAGAGCCAAAAAATATTATAAAATATTACAAATGCTTAGATTTTTGAGTAGGGTCCTTTTAGACACAATCGTAGATTTTATAATATAGAGAGAGAGGGCAAAATGCAATAAAATATTTAAATAATTGCACAAATAAACACTGCTGTACATACAAAGATGGCGACGCAGCAGAAGCTGGTGGCTGGCAACCAGCAGCACTCAAAATATTCGTTCGTCATTTCGCTGACACACGAAAGTCCGAATTCGGCGTACGGAAGGCGGTTTAGGGGTGTCAGTATATAATGAACGAAAGTGCAAGTTTTTTTCATTAAAGCATTTTGCTATTTTCATAGTTTTATTTCTAATATTGCCTAACCCAAACTCGCAAGAAAATCTCGCCGAGTTCACTTGTCATTCGCGAGAAAGCCAAGCAACTGCACAATCATTACGTCTCAAATTGTTTCGCGGTCTGCTAATGGGATATCGCATAACGTCATCGAAGCGTGTGTAGATCGGTTCCTTGCTCTTTAAAAAAATGTGTTTATTCAGAACGCCACAGTACGTATTGTATTATTATATTCGTTCTTCTCCTTCACGACTGAAACCAACTAGACTGGCTTAAGTCCAATTAGCGTCCGATTGAAGCTCTAAAAATTCGCTGTTTTCGGCACGCCTAATCATTTCCATCTTTGTCTCAATCGTGTTCACTTTATGAGCCCTACGTTTCTTTCTACTTGTATTAGAACTTTCAGTTTTCCGTTTCTCACCCATGTTTATAAAATAATAGGTGTAAAATGCACAAACAAAGAAACACTGCTGTACCTACAAACAAAGATGGTAACGTTGCCGAGACTGAATAATAATAATAATAATAATTTATTGATTATTAACCGACTTTACAGTGGGATTAATCTTGTCAAGTTTCAGTACAATATTAAAAAACATTACACACAAATCTCACATTACATATATTATTACACAGCATACTTTAAGGTTAGTTTTGTCTTCGGAAACTTAAATCTGCTAGGTCACTTTCTAGAAACTCGTCAATTGAGTAGAACGATTTAGATTTCAGCCGTGAAGCCATTACTCTTTTGAATTTTATTATATTTATGCATTTTGCTTCATTTGGTAATTTATTAAAAGTGTTAGCTTGGCTTGAGATAGCTCGAAATGTTTGATTGTCAGCTGACGTATGAAAGTTCGAATGCGGCGTACGAAAGTCCAAATTCGGCATACGAAAGGCGGTTTAGGCGTGAGAATGTACGAAAGAGCGAGTTGTACAAAAATTAAATGTAGGAAAGTAGGGGATTGCCTGTACGGTAAATCATTCCCTTATATAGGTCAATGGTTTTTTAAAACATGGGCTCACGAGTGGGTCGTAGTCCATGGTCCTCTCACTAGGCGACAGTCCGTCTTCCTCTCTCTCGTCCACTTCTTCGTCTTCCGTAACAACCCGTTCGTCCTTCTCTTCCACTGACTTCTCTCTCGACCAATCCTCTTCCAACAGGTCGCTTATGATAATCTCGTCGTTCTGAAAGCAGCTGGAAGACCTCCAGCAACCGCCTTCCGAAAGGGTCCACATGGCAAGAGGTCTCGGATTCCCGTTGCCGCTCACGTTGACCACAGGTTTCCTGTAAGCGGACGACGCTTCTTCCTGAAATTATCATCGAGCACCGTCCACTATTAATATATACGTAAGAAGTAGCGATTTACAATGTGTATAGCTTTATAAATATCTGCTTCTTATGTATACGGAGAAATATATTGCCCGGGGAAATTTGGTTCAAATCCGATTGGAATTCTAGATGATACATCTAACTATACATTAATTTTACGTTGACGTCTGTCAGCATTTGTGTACAATTTATTGTTAACATCTGTTGATATGCTTGAAATTTGGAAGGATTATAGGTTTTTGGTCACAACCGAAGGAAAAAATCCAAAACTGGCAAAATTCCAATTTTGAGGGGCTATTTTGGCCCCTTTTTTCCCCATTTTTGGCCCATAAGAAAACACATAAATCGGTGTAGAGGTTTTTATATTTGCATTTTAAAATTATTTCCCGTCAAGATACAAACTTGGCACTTAAACTATCGGATAGGATATAAACCGTAGTTCCTTATTTTTGAAGACAGAATTCAAATCCGAGTAGAATTAGTTTAAAGTTATAGTTTTTATAGGAAAAAAGTGGTAATTTCTCTGGGTCGCAACAATCGGCTGCCTTGGCAACGAGCTCATATGGATTTCCTATGGGTTGGCTTTTAATGGGAAACAGAGGGCTATATTAAAAATGCCATTAATATCAAACGACGACTGATGAAGGAAATCCGATATTGATATAATCCCCATTTTTGGGGGTTTTGCCCCATACTAGGATTAAAATCATAAGGCACTTCTAAATGAGCTACAAACTTAAAATTTGACGCGGTTGTATGATTTTGGACAAAATTGATTGGGGATAATTCTAAATCGTAAAAATACTAAAATTTAAAAACGCTTGCAGAATGCAGCATCGATGAAGTTTTACCGAAATGCGAAATATTCGTAAGAAATGACGAAAAACTATAAAATTTTCATAATAATAAATTTCAGGGGTTGCTTTTACCCCAATAATGTCCAAAGAGAAAAACACGTAAATCGACGCAGAGGTGCGAACTTTTGCATTAGAAAAATTATTTGTCTGCACTTACTCTATATATTAAGGTGAGTGAAAATGCTTGCTTTTTTATTTTAATACTTTGCATTTCATTTATTTCATTGATTATTCAATAAAAATTATTTCGCCAAACCTTCTGTTTATTTAAATCTCGTTGAGGATCGTATATCGGGGGATGCCCTATTTAAGAATCTAATCAGTAATATAACGATAGATTCATTCTAAATTTTGTTTATTAAGCCTTTTAATGCGTTATGATTTATAATTCTCATTGTTGAAGTTATTGTTAGGATTTTCTACATTATATGCGAACTAAATTTTCAAGATATATTAAGTACCATATGATATTATATCGTTAAAATTTTTTATCGTAATATATTTACATAAGCGTCATTTTGAGCACAAAGATGCAAAAATAGAAGAGATAATGCTAAAAAAGTTACGTTGTAGAAATATTTAACCTTTACAGGCAAATCGCGATGCATGTTTAACACAGCGGAAGAGACGCGCATAGCTTTGCATCTGTTTTACTCCTCAAGAACAATAGCTAAACGGTTGATAACAACTTGTTCGATTAATCAAGCAATAAAGATAGGATACATTAGAGAACAATGCATATGAAGCATTCTTTACAAATTGACAGCATTTTAAAAATATCTGGCGCACTCCGCACCCACTTAAGGGTTAATCCTGGGAGCCCTCCACAATCGTACCAAATTTGATTCAGATCAATAATAGTAGGACTCGGGAAAATATGTGTAGTTTAATGTTTTAAATCGGCTGCCATTTTGAATGCCTTTTATATCGGTTGTAGCCATCTCTGGGCACTATCTTTCCCTATGCCTCTCTCGAACGAATATATCCATCCCCATTGTCCAATGATAGGGTGGGTAAAAATGTCGCGTATCTATTTTTACTTTCTACATATACAGGTGACTCCCGAGTCTCGTTGGGGATGTGTTCCTCAAAACGTGTTCGAATCTCAAATATTCGAACGCCGTTTTTCCATATACTTGCATGTTATAATCGGGGGACACGTTCCCGCATCTTGGGAAAAAGTCTCCCCTCACGTTCTATAAAGATAAAATAACATTTCTAATATGTTAATACAACAATATTAAATTATGAATAAATTAAATAATAAATATTTTATATGTATAACTTATTTTTTGCACCAAAAAGGAAAAAATAAATTTTTGTTTCGAACTTCAAAGATAGATGTATGTAATACGCAGTGCAGACATATTATTGCGCGAGTCGTTTGTTACAATAGGAATGTGTTTCTGACACTGATCATCTACCAAAAGTTTTAAAAGTTTTTCCATTTTAGGACTGTTTATTGTTATTATCAAATTACGTGAATATATCACATCTTCTAGAATTTTCTCCTTCTGTTTCACATAAGTGCTAATAGTTGAAGGACACATTCTCAACGATCGTACGATTTCACTTATGGCTTTCACCTTTCTCAACACGCTTTAAAATTTCTAATTTCAATTCAGATCTATGAGTCTTATTAACTCTTTTATTTGATTCCCTTACATTGTCACTATTACATTTCCTTTTAGATGCCATGTCAAGTGATAAATTTATAAGTAAATCAATGAAATAAATAAATTTAAATAAAAGATTAGCAGAAAAAAGAGTGAAATCAGCACAAATTCAAACAATTAGAGCAGATATAACTACGTCTACACCAAAACTAAACCTCGCTTGGTTGGTCGGAACCAATTACTCCGCGAAAATTATTCCACGTAAAGTAGTTCCCAATTCGATCAGCTGGGTCGAAATCTCGAATTAATCGAAACTCGGGAGACGCCTGTATGTAGTACAGAGAAAGTATTGTTTTCATGAAAAAAATGGAATTCGAGATTTCAACGGAAATACACGTTTTGAGAGGTCCATTTTGAACACGTTTTGACCATTTTCTCGATTATGTCTGTCTGTGTGTATGTGCGTAACAGAAATTTTGCGTGCGCTCTAACTCAAAAACTATTCATCAGATCAGCATGAAATTCTACATTTGTGATTTTATATATATTATTAAGATTTGATTAGATTTCGATAACAATCGGTCGCCTGAAAGTAGAGGTCTACTCTTGTAAAATTTCAGTTTTTCTTAAATATTTCGCTCAAAACTGAATTTTTGTTAACATACTTGAATATAAAAGTTTTATATATTATTATTTTCTACAACTTTTGCTTGGAATAAATTTTCGTACGAGGAATTTTCGAGAGATATTCAATTTTCTTCGAAATTGACGGTCAGTGGTCAGATCGCGTGCGTGGTAACAGGGCCGGTTTCAGTTAAAAAATGTGTGTAAGCAAGGTAAAAATTTTCTGCCTCCCCCTGGATGTCAGAGGCAGGAAATAATATTAATGATCTACTAAAAATAGAAAATAAACATTCTACTGTTTTATCTTTTCAGAAAAATATTCAGCTAAATATTATCAGAAAATAGAAATGAAACATTCACTGACCTTATAACAAAATTACTATGTAATGATTATATTACCGAATCATTATAGGTATACTGACAGGCCTTACTTAGGATATAGGAGGATACAAACATCCAGCGCAAACTACAACAGTTGGAGAGCTGAAATTTTCAGAAATTGTAGACGGCACGGAGAAACCACCAGAAAAATTGAGATCTCATACCTAAGTGTCATGGGTTCGACTCCAGAAATTCCGAAAGTTGCCTTTTTTCCCATAAGAAAAGCATTGCGGCATTTTTGAAAATTAATTTCCGGCACTTTCCGATAAGAAAGAGAACTGAAATTTGGAAGATTGTTAGATATCCACGAGATTTATTGGAAACCGTTATCACTTTTACCGCAAGTATCCTGGGTTCGACTCCAGACGACCCGGTATATCTCCCATAAGAAAGCATGGAAAAAATGAATTCCTTCATATAGACGAAACTAAGAGGAATAAATAGATGATATCTTCAGGGTTTGTAGATGTCGTGAGTATATCTCCGTATTATTTAGGAACTCCTGCATAGGTGTCATCGGTTCGACTCCAGGCAGCCTTAAATTTGAAATTACATCCCATAAGGAAAGCATTGAAATTGGTGCAGGGCACTTTTGAGTTTAAAATTTATTTGTCGGCTCTTACACTTTATAATAAGATTAGATAAAATGCTTGAAGAATGCAAGCACACATTCACTAGTATTTTTATACTGCAACTTTACGAACCCTCTTTTTGAAAAGGAGAAGGTTAAGTTTTTTCGGGCTTCTTTCTTTGCAAAGTCATTTATCAGGGATCAGAGAGGGAAGCTACGTTCAAAAGGTAGAGATCCCGAATGTTAAACAGTTGCACCCCCCCGAGTAATCAATATGTCTTGTACTGAAGGTTCACTGAATTTGGGGGCAGGAAGGTTATTTGAAATTACAATGCTTATAATCCCTAACAGCACATGAAACTTAGCAGTATAGTTATTGCTTTTGCATGTGTATATTCCGCTAAAGAGGTGAAGGAAAGTGCATAGCGTATCGGAGTGTTTTAGACAATGTAAAACTTTAAAACGTTCAATTTGCCGCCCTTCTTAATAGGTAACCCCTGTAAGCGGTAGGTTACGTCGCTTACTCCTTGAACCGAACCTGAATGTAAATGACATATCATAGCGTAAAATATACTTTTTTCGCGATGTTTTCAAGTTCTGTGCAATAAACCTTTTAAAAAAATGAGAACGTAAAAATCCCAAATATTGATTTTGCCGCCCCTCTGAAGCGACGCCTGTAGACGACCACTGACATCGCTTACGCCCGAAACCGGTCCTGCGTGGTAGTGACGACAATTGAATCACTCAGTTATAACCTGTATAGGTAATAACAACATAATGATATTTAATAGAATAAAATTTTAGAATTTCGGTTTTAGTGATCGTCTGGTAACCTGACGACTAAACTAACGCAGTTTAAAAACGTACAAACTTTGCAGACGGCGTACGTTACTCACCGCTGCACGCTTCGAAGCGTCCGGTCGTGTCGCGTCGACTTGAATCCCGCTCTTTCCACCCGCACTTCCTTTTCCTCTCTCTTCCGTCTGTCCGTCCGTCGCCTTCTTTCCTGCTGTGGTCGTCTGTCCGTCCGTCGCCTTCTTTCCTGCTGTAGTCGTTTGTCCGTCCGTCGTCGCTTCCCCTTCTCCTGCAGCAGTCACCTGCCCGTCCGTCTCGTCCTCTCCCTCGGTCGTCCGTCCGTCCGTCTCTCCGTCCACATCTATCACCTCTTCCACCGCTCCCTCCCGGTCGCCCTCCTTCTCGTCCAAATTCCTCACCGCCACGACCTCCTCCGTGACGACCTCTTCCAAAGGATCCTCTCTCGTTTCGATCTGCTGTTTCCTCGACGTCCGTTTCTTGGCCGATAGACCGCCGTCGTCCTGCGAGACGGACGAGGCGGAGACGGGAGAGTGGGGAGTCATCTCTTTCAGCCTCGTCTGCGACCTCAGGCAAGACTCCTTGAACACGTTGAAATGCTTGAGCAACTTACGGCATCTCCTGCAAACAAGGCGTGTGTAGCCATCGTCCTTTGGAATCTAAAAGAAAAGAAAAAGAAATGGATTAGTGAAGAAATAAATACATTCTCTGCACATCTATAATATATTGACACTTCTTACATGTGATATATTCATATATATATTTATGAAAGTTTGTTTGTTTGTTTGTTTGCGCATCTATACATTCTCTGCACACCTATAATATACTGACACTTCTTAGATGTGATATATTCATATATATATATAATTTTTTTAATGAAAGTTTGTTTGTTTGTTTGTTTGCGCATCTGTACATTTCCACACCGTTAAATCTAGAGTAATTAAACTATCAACAAATATTTTCTTCACAAATAGGAAGGCCGTAGGCTACTTTTTAATCCCAAATGTTTTATATTAACTGTACGAAAAGCAAAATAACTTTGTATGCTAATGCTAAATGCTAGAGATGCGTCAGAAAGAACGGAACAGTTCTTTTGGAACTGCTCTGATGCCTAAACTGTTCAATAAAATAACTGTTCTCATAAACTTCCTGTTCTCGAAGAACACGTAACTCTACATATTATACACAGGTGGGAAAGGTGGGAAACGACTACTTCCTTATCTCCGTAACTGGACGGCGGAGGGGGCTTTAGAAGAGGGAAACCATAGTGCTTTCATGGGGGAAGAGAGACTAAATCAGTTGAAATTCAACGAGTACTTCTGCTAGTGTGTGTGAGTGTGTATTAGCTGAAAGTACCCAGCGATGCCCGGGTTATGCCAGATGTCTTCGGTGAGTAAAATTATGTATTATATGGTAATACAATCATTTCACCTTTTGCGCATTTTTTACCAAAGGACGAAGGCGTTATAAATCAGAAAAATATGCTTTAATATTTATTTCAAAGCTTGCTTGTAAACAATATTTTTTGTTTTTCCTTCATTAGCATTTTTAAAATTATTTTTATTGGCATAAATAAACAAATTTTTGCTTTAGCCAACACGTGAGCATGCAACATAGAGTCGGCCATGAGAAAAACATTGATTTTCCAAATTTATGCCAGCCAACTTTAAAGAAAAGGGTACTTTCTCTATATAATACGTATATTGGAGAAAGTTAAAAACTAATTCAGAGATATCTCTGATACCTATGAATTGGGCCTGGAGGATCCATGGAGGTCTGGAGAGAACGTGAGCATACGTGAGAGTAATAGGATTTCGAGTTTAACAATGTAATCGGTTGGAAAGGCAACTTCACGTTAAAAATGCTAAATTTTGTCAAAATATGATATTAAAACGTTAAATTCGAAAGATTTAGATTCGAAAGCGATAAAAGACGATAAGAATAAGAAACTGCATTTATTTTTCTTTAATACGGTCCAAGTCCGAAAATCGTAGGTCAAATACGCGAATTTTAATAAGCAAAATAAAATAAGGTTGCAGGTCGAAATATCGTGTTTTCCATGTTATCTTATGAGGAACGGAAATCATTCTCGGGAGTCGAACCCGGGTCGATTTTTGATAGTTTTTTTCGTAAATGGCTTCTACTTTAAGAACCGAACATTCCTACCAAATGTCAATCTTCTAGCTACTCGGAAAGTTTGTTAAAAGTAGCATTACAGAGTTTCCCACCGACAACGACGACTAAGTCAATTTCATATATTAGATATCACCATCATCATCAGCCTTTTTCAAACCACTGACGGATGACGGCCTCCCCCAGACTCTTCCGTCAAATATCCCCTTAAAAACGTCGTTGTTGGTAATCTTCGTGAGGACCAAAGTTGTAGAGAATAATATTTCTTCCAAGTTTTATTTGAAACAAATTTTTGTAAAACCTCCCATTTCATAGATATTTTGCTTATTCGTAACTTTCCAGTATACTGCGCCAACACCATGTAGCGGTGAATTCTGTAAACATATTCAAAATATAATTTACGGCAATAAGGACGACAGTATTCTTTTAGTACACGAAATAATAATTTTGCCTCATAATGCTATTCACAATAATTTAAATATATATACCCCAAATATGGAGAAAGTCATGTGTTGGCCACATCAGATTTTTTTAAATTCTGCATTGGGAATTTGACGCTATATCAATTAGTTAATGTTCCTCTTCAAGTAATGACTGGTTATCGCCACAGTCGGAAAACGGATCCAAAACCAATAAGTAACCTTTGTAAGGCTCAGATTCGTCAGGGAAATAGATTTCGAATTTCTCTTGAAGGGTCAATACGTGAGGTGAAACGCAATCAAATAACTCTTCTGTTTTAACATCAATAGAATTCGCACCAAGAACATTAAAAGTGTAAGTTATGGATGGCGGAGAGGTGGAATCAGGAAATACCAAAGGGTGGGGATATCTTTAACGACATTAATAAAGTACTGAATAGCTGTAGTGTTAAACTTGATTGACTTTTCCCAAAAAAATCCAACTAAAATAAATGTTAATATCTATTCCATTTTTTATTAATAAAAGGCTTGCAAAAATTCTCTCTTATTTAATACTAATAATTAAATATTATCTCAATTGATATTCATTTATAAAATAGATAACGAGCATACTTATTAGACGAATAAGAATCACTCGAAGTATTTATGCACTATTTTATTATTAACGAATTTTTAGTGACATTTTCTTTGAGCTTAGCGACTTTTTAGGGTGGATTTAGCGACATTTTCATATTTATTTTGGCAACTATGCTTCTGACATATGATATTAGGAGGATACAAGATTATGAGGCACTTCCAGATGTGCTAGAAAATTAAAATTTGGCATGATAATAGGATTTTGGTCACAACCGAAGGAAAAAATCCGAAACTGTCAAAATTCCAATATTAAGGGCTGTTTTGCCCCATTATCGCCCCAAAAGAAAGGCGCGTAAGTTGGTGCAGAGACTTCCAGTTGAGCAAGAACCTCGAAAATTGGCACGATTATAGGATTTTGGTCGTAAACAATGGTAAAAATGGAAAATTGTTGGAATTCAATTTGTAGGGGCTAATAATTTGTCCCATTACTGCTCCTTACAAAAACCATGTCAATCGGCGAAGAAACTTCCAGATGAGCTATGAGGTTAAGAATTCGGTTTTCGTCACAACCGATGGAAGAATTCTGAAATCATAAATTTTGGGGGCTTTTTCTGCCCCTTTACTGCCCCATACGGCGATAAAAATTACAAGGCATTTCCAGGTGAGTTACAGACTATAGCTTTTTTGTTCAACGCCAATGGGAATAATCCTAAATTGTTGGCATTCAAATTTTTTAGGGGCTACTTAATACATGTTAAAATAATTTACATAACTTTTTCTTTTTGGTAGTTTTTCTATGTCTCATTGGAAACAAAAGCTTTAAAATCACAACCATCTATACAGATAATAAACGAGAACGTAAATTTAAAATCACACGCGTGCACAATCCCTGAATTTATCATAAATTAACAATCTACCTGTTTAAAAATGGTACATATTTTCAGAATCGGAATCGGTTAAATTTTATACAGTTGCAAAACATTTCAAATACACTTTAAAAACCAATAAAAAACATTAAACAAAGTCGAAAAATTCTGGAAAATTATTTGAAAAAAAAGTCCAATTTTAGTTGCGCTGTTTTTCCCGTGATTTTGTTAAACCGGGAAAAGAAAATCCTAATTCTACAAATTTGTTAAAAAAATCATTTTCGCCTCATTATTTTGGCATAATATGTATTTTGAATCTTATGTAAAACTTTGGATGTTTTGGAATTTTCGGTTCTTCATAATATTCCCGACTCCGCTCATCCTCTGAACTGGGAACAGTTTCATCGCTTCGTGATTATACCGCACTTTCTAATCTCTGCGGGAACGCATTCGTCAATATTTGCAAGATTTCATACGATTACGTTGGTATCCCTTATTTCGTACACGTAATCAATCAAACTTTTAATTTCGCAATAATCACTATCGCCACTACCTTCGTCACATTCATCAACATCTTCGAAAACAAAGTCGCACTTTCTAAAATGATTTTTTATACAGGCTCTTGTACACAATAATGAACACCAGAAATTTTATTGCATCTAAAAACATCAATTTTAACTGTCAAATCCGATACTCTTATCACATTGAAGGCACTCGAGATATATTTTAAAGAGAAAAGAAAGAATGATTCTTCGTTCCGTCTTTCGCAGGTTCAAAATGTAATTAATAACACAAAAATTACAAGAAAAAAAATCCTTTCCGTCCGCGCCTTACGGATGAAAAACGGTATCATCAACTAGTAAGATTTTATTTTCGGTTTCCGTATTTGGCAGGTTTCCGCCAAATACAGGTCCCGCCTTACCACAGGTTTTACTGTATTATAGGCGATTACGCTCGCGAATAATTCTTAAACGCGTTCAATAATTTTCGCAGTGAAATTAATTAACGGATCCAATGAATCACACATTTACCGAGTAATTTACAACTTCAATAAATATATATAAAAAATGTTTGAAATTCATACAAATTTTAATACTGTGAATGAACTTAGGAGAGTAATGGTTTAAGACAATGGGATTCAACAACTGAAGGGGAAAAAATGGTTATTTCCGCAAAATCTCGGTTATTTCAATTCGGATTTGTAATACAACGATTACATTATCGAATTTATCGATAATAAGAGTAATGAATGTGATTGCTCTATTAATAAACGTGCCCGATAATCATTATTATAGAAATTACACTAGTGAATAGTTTTCAAACACTCAATGATTTTCACGGTATAAAATACTTTGAATCAGTACTTACGCTGAAAAAATTATAAGTAAACAAAATTCCTGTTGCTATTGTCAACAAAATATAGAAGCGGACGCAGCGCTATCAACAATTAGTAAATTTTAGAATGGAATGTTATTGCTCACTAAAATAAGCTTTCTCAAGAATAATTATCGGCAATTACACTTGTGATTAAAATTTAAACACTTTCAATAATCTTTACATTAAAAGAAACAATAAGTAAGCAAAATTGTTAGCTGTTACTATGGATAACACATTCCCATCACACAGACATAATGGATAATATGGCTTTAATATTATTGGTTATAATATACATGTTTATAAACGTATTTATGATCGAAAATCATCTTTTTTTTGGAATCGACTTTTTCATGAAAATTAAAGATCATAAAGAACGCTTCTATTCAATGCGTAAATACAGAGAAAATCACAAATGAAACATTTTTCACTCATAAAAACGTACACATTCGTTTAAAAAAATATCGATTTTTGAATTTATTCGCCATTGAAATACTTCCTGTACGCGCTAAGCAAAAGCGAATAGGTATTTCGCCTGTCCACCGTTAGGTGTCAGGAGCGTTTTATTTCACTTTCGATCTCGAATGCAAAACGATTTGAGATGAAACCGTGGAAAGGAGCTAATTTTTCGTCGCTAACAATCTGAATTATTTGCTGTTTTGCATTTTAAAACTAATATTAGGAATGTTTCAATGGGCGGATGCGAATTACAACTGCTATATAACAACGTTTCGTTACCATAAAAGACGCATCTTCATTTTAACCATATTTAAACGGCTAATTTAAAAGGAACCGAAATTGTACTTTAGATGCATTGCTAAGGATGGATTTACAGTGGACCTGGACGCGAACCCGGGCCCTTTAGATGAAAGCGAAAGCATAATAGCTCCAAATTTTCGAACCAATTGATATAATAAACCGTACACAATTTAGTTCGAAGGTATTGACAGCTGTCCATCGCCATATAAACATTAATTTCAGACATTTTATCGTTACTATGGGTGTATACCAATAATATCGAAAACAACATGGAATATATTTCACATTAAAATACATACGGAACAATGACAATATAACTGCATCAAAATTAATCACATAATAATTATTTTAAGTCGACGGCATCAGCAAATGACGCTTTAACACATCGGACAATACCAATTCGCGATCAACATCAATGTTACGCGAGTCTTCGCTGTTGTGTAACAATGACAAATGAACTCGATTCGAAACCTTGGGCGGTAAAGACAAAAGCGCAACGTACCTCGACGCCTATGCAGTTCCTCACCATCGTCGGTAAATCTGGTTTATTGGGATCCCTATCTCTGGCGAAAATGGAAACACAATCTTCCTTATTTGTAAGGCAAAGCCTGCATAATCGCTCAACTTTGTCTTCCACGCACGACATCTTTATCCAATATGTCTGCCGAATCTTTTTCGCGCTTCAACTGTTTCCTGCGATAACACTTATTCAATCAGAGCCACACCAGGAAACTCGGAGATTTAAAAAGTAATAAATACCTTTAAAAAGGCGAATTCTGTCGATATGCATTGATCTTACGTTCATCACACGGTTGAAAACGTCAAAATTTAAGGAAATTAGAATTTTCGGGCTTCATTTGTCTCGATTTCGTCTATTAACAATCACTGCCCCGTACCGGTAGATAAGTGTAACAGAAACCGGAAAAAGTTGGTAATATCCTAAAAGGAAATTAAGAAATTCTTTTAATAACTTCAAAATGTTTTAAATTAGTATAAATGTATCCCCAGAGTTTAAAAATGGTTGTTGCGTAAACACTAACGTTTTAAATTATTCAAATCGCAAGCATCAGTTTGTTATAATATCTAGCATATAATTTTACTCAGTAATTTTTTATATTAGAAATAACAGAAAAATTTTGAAATAATTATTTACGCAACTAACTAAATTTCATTTTTATTTAAATTTATGATTCGGAAATTCTTATACAGGGGTTCTTTGCTGGAAAATAAGTGCATATAGGAATAGTTTTTAATACTTCAACATACCAACTTGAGATACCATTTATATGAGTGGAAAATTATTGGCTTTAAAATTGTTCAATCAATCACAAAGGAAATCGGTAGTAGTATATCATAGCTCATGATTCAACTGCATTTACTGAACTAAACAATAATTACTACCTAAGAAGCACTTATACATTTTTTATACGCGAATAAATGTCCAAAACTTGGCAAAAAAAGTACCTTTTGAAATCCGTTATCTTCTGCTGTTGGTGTTCCCATTATCGATATATCGAATTCGATCTATCGATTTCGACTTTGATGTCCTCCATATGCAAAATGTGTAAAAGTGGTATAAGTGAAGCGAATATTAAAATTCAAAATGTGTTAAGGAAGTATATATAAGTGAAAGGAATATTAAAATGTGAAAAAACAAAGTTCTGTTGTCATATCCTTGCGCCGGGAAACTCCCGCTTTTTTCAGAAGCGCGAATTTCCGGTATCGTCTCGTATTCGTAGAAACCGTTGGCTTTATTTACAACCTAGGATCGTTAATGCGTTAAATTTGAGTTCGTTTTTATTCTGCTTTGTAACGGACGTTGATTTGGTCCAGGAGTATTATACTGAAGATTTAAATCAATTCACAGAATTTTTATCACCCCAAGATTTGTATGTCGTTTAGATTTTTCGATTTGCTAAATAAGTTACAGGGATTTGTGGCGTTTATGAATTAACTGCTATCATTAGATCATTTAGTCACCGTAATTACAAAACTCACGTAAGAGAATTTTAGATTTGCATTGAAACGAAATTTTATGTACGAAATGGCAAATCAGCACAGCAAAGAAACTTGAAATTTGGTGTTTATTTGTATTGGCATTTTAAAAAATCCCTAAATTTAAACAACTATTTCATTGTTTAGGTATTTCAAAATATGCTGCAATATGGCATTTTTTCCAACGGTAGAATTCGCTAAATAGCTGAAATGGGATTATAGAAATATGAAAGTTTATTTGGCCATTAAAAATTCATACGTAGAAACAAGAGAAAGGTATCATTTTAACCGGCATAACGAGTACGGTGGTGTAGTAAGGTTTTTATATCGATTTCACTAACCTGTCTAATTAAAAAAAATTTTTTTTTTCATTTTCTCCATTTGAATAACATAGAGACGAGTGCAGCTTATTTTCCATTTGAATTTTAAAATTACTTAGAAACATGGTACGAACTTGAGACTTGGATGGTTCTACGAAGAAAAGGAGAAAGTTTATTTTTATTGAAGACAGAATCCTGTTCGAATTAGCATAAAAATGCATTTAGAATCAATAAAATACGTGATTTTACCAGTTTTCTTACAATACCCATTATAAGCTCTCATGACAACAGCCACTGTCGCCAAAATTGAGAGGTCAATCATTTATAGGAGAAAAATTTTCGAAGACTATAGTCCATGAAATTTTTCAAAGATTACACCACATAAAATTTTTCAAATGCTATATATACTCCATGAAATTATTCAAAGACTATAAGTCCATGAAATTTTTCAAGTGCTATAGTCAAGACATTATTCAAAGACTATGTGTAGTCTGTTAAGAAGGTTTAAATAAACTTGACACAGATAATGAGAATTCAGTTTATTATATGATATAAGTCCCGTATTAACTGATGGACAGGATTCACTTCGATACAGATTTACAAGAAAACGTGCTTTCACAGCGATGGCGACAGGAAGACTAGTAGGACGGAAAAACTACTACGTAAGTAAGAGAAACAGAAAACCGAAAGTACTCTGGGAAACAATATACAACCCACGAGATTTGAATCATCTCAACACCTCCCCTCAAGATGTGAGGTTTTCACCCTTACGATTCACCGGCTGAATTCCTAGACCAGAGATACACTTTACATGTTTTTGACTAGGTAAAGCTTTGGCTAGAACATCTGCAATCATATGATCAGTTGACAGATACTTCAGTTTAATTTCACCCGAACTTGTCGCCTGGCGAATGAAATGATATCTAATATCAATATGCTTCGTGCGCGAATGGAAAACTGGATCATTTGTCAGATGCTGTGCCCCCTGATTGTCGATGTAAATCATAACGTCGCCCATGGAATGGAGCCCCAGCTTCTTGAGGTGGCTGCGAAGATATAACGCCTCCGCTGCCACCTGCCGGCCGTCCTCCGAACCCACCGGCGCCTCCTGCTGGTCTACCTCCGAAACCGCCAGCTCCGGATCCATGGAAACCTCAAGCACCGCCAGCTCTGGGTCCTTCCATTCATCCCAGACTTTGCCTCATCGATGGAGACTTCAGCCACTCCAGCAAATCCCTCATCGTCCAGTCCGTTTGAAATCTCATCAGGAACTTCCAGTTCTTCAGGCTCGCTGTCCTCCACTGACGTTTACTGCTTTCTGGGCCGTCCACGTCTCCTGGTCCGAACGAGTGTTGGTCTGTCGGGTCACATTCCTCTCCCAACACAACATCAGCATTCAAATTGAAGTCAATCTCCACATACCGAGGGTTGTCATCCTGCTCTGGATCCTTATCTGAGGAATGCTGGTGCTCGACTACTGGCTCTGCAATGACCTCGCCCTTCTTGTCGTCATCAGCATTTTCGAGGAACTTTATGTCTCATGCGACCAAGATCTTCCTCTCTGATGGAATCCAGACTCGATATCCTTTTGACTCTCGTGGATATCCGACGAAGGTACCCTCTCTGGAACGTGTTGCAAACTTGTCCTTGTTGGAGACCTTGTTGAGGACGAACACCTTTGACCCAAATGTCCCGAGGTGGTCCAGCTTCGGTGGCTCGCCAGTCCACTTCTCCTAGGGGATCTTCCGCCCAAGACTACTTGTTGGACAACGATTTCTGATGTAGCATGCCGTCGTCACTGCCTCTGACCAGAACGAACTCGGTAATCCCGACTGCAACACCATGCACCTGGCCATCTCGAGAAGCGTTCGATTCATGCGCTCTGATACACCATTTTGTTGTGGTGTATGCGCAACAGTGAGCCTCCTCTCGATGCCTTCCTGACTGAGGAAATTGTCAAACTCTGCATTACAATACTCACGTCCATTATCGGACTGCAAACATTTGGTACGTCTTCCAGTCTGCTTCTCGACGTAGTTTTTGTAGACTTTAAACTCATCAAGAACACCGCTCCTTTGCTTAAGCAGGTACACCTCACATCACCTTGTACCATCGTCAGTGAAGGTCACGAAGAATCTAGCCCCTCCTGAAGACTCCTTCCGCATCGGTCCCATAACGTCCGAAAACACGATCTTCAGCTTTTCTGAGCAGGGCTTCCTCCCCTTTGGGAATGGCGTGGAGGTCATTTTTCCTCTTTTCTTGCTTCGATCTCGTAGGCCTCCATCTTTGCCGACTCGCTGACATCGCCCCAGCGCTAACGAGGACGCTTGCTTGCTTCCTTGCATCGCTCTCTTCCAGAATCTTCACTCTGAGTTCTTCTGGGGTGGGGAGTTTGTCTCGCGATTCGATCGCACACCTAAAATTTTCATAGTTCCCTGGAAGACTATACAAGAGCATAATTGCAAGAAGGTCCGCGTTCACCTCTATATCCATGGCTGCCAGCTTGTCCGCAGCATCAAAGAATATTGTCATGTGGTCTCTCACGTCGTCGCCCTCCTGCATGCGTTGCAGCGTCAACTGTTTTAAGAGCGTCGCCTTCCTCGCAGGTCCCTTCGACGCGTAGATAGATTCGTGCTTCAGCCACACCTCACGGGATGTCTCACAGCCACGAATCTGTTTAAGCTCTGATGGACTAATGGACAATATTAAACCGGATCTTGTCAGCAACAAACCACGCCTGTCGTCGGGCATATGCCGCCGACGCACCATCGCCGGTCGCCTGCGGTGGCAACGGAGTTTCGCCACTCGCATATCCCCACGCATCATTTTTTCTCAATAACGCTTCCGCTTGCATCCTCCATGTGTCATAATTCTCTTTCGACAGCATCTCAATGCGCGCAGAATTCACATTCGTGACGGACATTTCCATCACCTCGTGGCACGATCTCAACTGCAAACAATTCTATTTCACTCGCGATCCTTTTTAAACGTATCTGGGCCCATAACCTGTTAAGAAGGTTTAAATAAACTTGACACACACAATGAGAATTCAGTTTATTATATGATATAAGTCCAGTATTAACTGATGGACAGGATTCACTTCGATCCAGATTTACAAGAAAACGTGCCTTCACAGCGATGGCGGCAGCAAGACTAGTAGGACGGAAAAACTACTATGTAAGTAAGAGAAACAGAAAACCGAAAGTACTCCGGGAAACAATATACAACCCGCATATTGGACCCACGAGATTTGAATCATCTCAACAAAGACTATAACAAAGGCTACAATCAATGAAATTTTTCCAAGGATGCAGTACATGAAGTTTTTTAACGATTACAGTAAATAAAATTTTTCAAATGCTATAGTCCATGAAATTTTTCAAAGACTATAGTCCAGGATTTTTTCAATGTTTCTATTGCATGAAATTTTTCGAAGGTTATAGTCCACAGCATTTTTTAAAGATTAAAGTCTATGAAACTTTTTAATGACTATAGTCCATGCAATTATTCATATACAATAGTCCATGAATTTTTCAAGTGTTACAGTCCATTATACAAAGGCTACAGTCCAGGAAACTTTTGAAGGCTATAGTCCATGAAATTTTTCAAACGCTCTAACATGAAATTTTTCATAGACTTTAGTCCATGAAATTCTTCAAAGGCTACAGTACGTGAAATTTTTAAAAGCTTTAGTCCATGAAATTCTCCAAACGCTAAGTCCATGACTTTATTCAAAGATTACAGTCCATGAATTTTTTCAAAGACTTTAATCCATGAAATTCTTCAAAGGCTATAATAGTCCATGAAATTTTTTGAAGTCTACAGTTTACAAAACTTTTCAAAGATTACAGTCGATGAAATTATTCAAAGACTTTAGTTCATGAAATTTTTCGAAGACTTTAGTCCATGAAATATTTCAAAGACTTTAGTTCATGAAATTATTCAAAGACTATAGTCCAAGAAATTATTCAAAGACTATAGTCCAAGAAATTTTTTGAAGACTTTAGTTCATGAAATTATTCAAAGACTTTAGTTCATGAAATTTTTCGAAGACTTTAGTCCATGAAATATTTCAAAGACTTTAGTTCATGAAATTATTCAAAGACTATAGTCCAAGAAATTATTCAAAGACTATAGTCCAAGAAATTTTTCGAAGACTTTAGTCCATGAAATTATTCAAAGACTATAGTCCAAGAAATTTTTTGAAGACTTTAGTTCATGAAATTATTCAAAGACTATAGTCCATGAAATATTTCAAAGACTTTAGTTCATGAAATTATTCAAAGACTTTAGTTCATGAAATTTTTCGAAGACTATAGTCCAAGAAATTTTTTGAAGACTTTAGTTCATGAAATTTTTCGAAGACTATAGTCCAAGAAATTTTTCGAAGACTTTAGTTCATGAAATTATTCAAAGACTATAGTCCAAGAAATTTTTTGAAGACTTTAGTTCATGAAATTATTCAAAGACTATAGTCCATGAAATATTTCAAAGACTTTAGTTCATGAAATTTTTCGAAGACTTTAGTCCATGAAATATTTCAAAGACTTTAGTTCATGAAATTATTCAAAGACTATAGTCCATGAAATATTTCAAAGACTTTAGTTCATGAAATTATTCAAAGACTTTAGTCCATGAAATATTTCAAAGACTTTAGTTCATGAAATTATTCAAAGACTATAGTCCATGAAATATTTCAAAGACTTTAGTTCATGAAATTATTCAAAGACTTTAGTTCATGAAATTTTTCGAAGACTTTAGTCCATGAAATTTTTCGAAGACTTTAGTTCATGAAATTATACAAAGACTATAGTCCAAGAAATTTTTCGAAGACTTTAGTCCATGAAATATTTCAAAGACTTTAGTTCATGAAATTATTCAAAGACTTTAGTCCATGAAATTTTTCGAAGACTTTAGTCCATGAAATTATTCAAAGACTATAGTCCAAGAATTTTTTTGAAGACTTTAGTTCATGAAATTATTCAAAGACTATAGTCCATGAAATTTTTCAAGCGCTCTAGTACATGAAATTATTCGAAGACTACAAATCCATGAAATCTTTCAATCACTATAGTCCATGAAATTTTTCAAAGACTATAGTCCATGATATTTTTCAAAGATTAGAGTACATAAAATTATACAAAGGCCATAGTCCATGAAATTTTTCAAAAGCTTTGGTACATGAAATCTTTCAAAGGCTAGTCAAAATTTTTCCAAGGACACAGTCCAGGTAATTTTTTGAAGGCTATAATTGACTATGGAATTTTTCAAAGGTTATAGTCCATGAAATGTTTCAAGTCTTTGAAATTTTCAAGGACTATAGGCTTTGGAAAATTTCATGGACCATAGTGTTTGAGAATTTTCAGACTATAGACTTTGAATAATTTCAAAGACTATAGTCGTTGAGAAACTTCATGGACTGTAGTTTTTGAAATATTTCATGGGCTATATTCTGAGAAATTTCATGGACTATAGTCTTCGAAAAATTTCATGGACTATGGACTTTGAAAAATTTTAGACTATAGACTGTAAAATTTCAAGTCTTTGAGAAATTTAATGGACTATAGTTTGGAAATATTTCAAAGACTATAGTACATGTAATTTCTCAAAAACTATAGTCGTAATTTTTCAAAGACTATAGTCCATGAAATTTCTCAAAGGCCTTTAAAACTTTCAAAACTATAGTCTTTGAAAAATTTCATGGACTATAGCCTATGAAATATTGCAAATACTATAGTCTTTGAAAAATTTAATGGACTATATAGCCTGAAAAATTTCAACGACTATAGTCTTTCAAAAATTTCATGGACTATATAGTCTGAAATATTTATAAGACTATACTCTTTGAGAAATTTCATGGACTATAGTCTTTGAAGTATTTCATATACTATAGTCTTTTAACATTGATATTTTTCAAAGACTGTAGTCCAAGAAATTTCTCAAAAACTATAGTCTTTGAAATTTCTCAAAGATTATAGCCCATGAAATTTTTCAAAGACTGTAGTCTTTGAAAATTTTAAAAGACTATAGTACATGAAATATTTCAAAGACTATAATCCATAAAATTTCTCAAGGTATATAGTCCGAAATTTTTCAAAATCTATAGTCCATGACATTTTTCAAAGACGTCTTAGAAATTTCTCTAAGACGTAATATCGTTTTTTAACTTCTGTGTGCGATTTTGCTTTGTTTGCATGGCAGCCGGATATTTATTTTAATTCCAAAGTATGACTTGCGACAGCACTTAATGTGGCGTCCATGACTGTAAGTAATCTTTTTTTAAAACAACTTTCATATTAAATTACCGCGATTTATGTATGTAGGCAAAAAAAGGTCAAGGATTGGAAATGAAAAAGACACTTTCATAATTTTCTTTATTTTTTATATATAGTTTCATATTTGGATGTTTGATGGCAAAAAATTTTTAGCGGCCATGATGATACCCACATTTAGAATTACAAAAAGAAAAATTACGTTCGCAATATATATATATTTACATATATATATATTACACGTTGATCTAGATATATTTATATAAATCATGGACTTTTTTTAATGCAGGTCTTTCTTTCTTTAATTACATCACTCTTATAATTTTTTAAATGAATCGCCAACCACTCAGGGTAGAAAACATTCGTCCACACTTCTTAATTTCTTTTAAATCAATGTCTCTACGAACGACGCACTTTTCTGCTGCTACGTCCGTTAAAAAAAATCAACAATCGAAACCAACGACTGGCACACCATTGTCCTGGAAATGGGGAGGGGGGAGGGAGGGGGATGAGAACAACAACAATGGAGGTTTTTCACTATAAAACCAGTGTCCCAGTATTGCGTTTTCCCCGAACGAATCACTGTATTTTTCGCTGGAAGAGGCATCTTTTTTTTTCCGAAAGCTGATTTCCTCCTGGGTTCGGACATCGTAGTCATCAGGTCTCCGTGGCAAGTCAAAAAGATGCCATCAAAAAGTTGGTCTCCATGGCGACCGTCGACAAGTCGCCATTATAAACAATAACACCACATGATTCGTTTCCCCGGCACTTCAAAGCGTCCTTTCCCCCCTCCTTTTTCCGGCCAGCCGCTCATGAATCGGCAAAAAAAAAAACAAATGTCTACGCGACGCAGATAAGAGGGGAATTTTCTTAAGGACCAGCCAAGAATTTCTCCACAAAAATTTTACACCACGCACAATTCTTGTTTAATATTTTTTTCAGAATTATCGTTTTATATTTTTTTTTAATCTTAAAAAGAAAAAAAAACACTATCAATAATAATAGCATCCCCTTCACTTTTTTCACACACTCACAACCGGAACGACATTATATAAATCGTCTTTTTTTCTTCCTTCTTCTTATAATTTCGTTCCCGGGGAAACCCTGCTTGACGACGCGTGTAAGTATTTTTAAAAAAAAACAAAACACAGTCGCCATTGAGAGCTTGGAAATCGTTCCCCGCGTAGACGAAGTGGGAAAAAATGTGAAACGGGTGTTTTAAAGTCATAACTCGGTTTAAAACTCAGTTTTTATCGACCACTGTCTCGATAACACACGTCAAATCCAGTTTTTTTTTCACGACCGAACAGAAAACACTCGACGAAAGCAAAACCGCTGTCTTCTACCGATCGTCCACCTTCACAGCGGCATTAGACAGACGGTTGTTGCTACGGAGGACAAATGAACGGCGGAGCTTGTTGCAGATGGTACTCTTTGCTGCGAAACGCAATCGTCAAGGTCTGTGGAACCTAAAACGAACAAAAGAAAGAATTAATTAATTAATTTAACGATTCAAATTCATCTCCGGTTCATTTTTAAAAAATAAAATTCAGATGTGATTTCTTTTTTAAACCTTCAAACTGACGAAAGAATGGCGTCATTCGCTTCGAAATCTTGTTTTACAAGCATCGAAATCATCGCCGCGGCAACGTCAAACTTTATACATAGCAACGTTAATATTTAAGGATAATTATTATGTTGACTGCGTACGAGAAGCGTTTCTAACGATTTCATCGAGGCATTTAAATCGTTCGAATGCTGGAATTTTACCTTTTCGTAAGTAAAACCATTATATTATACATCTGTGATGCATATTAGGCTTGCGCATAAATTTAAAATTATATCAAAAAAGGGACGTACGTTATTTAAAAAAAAGTATCGAAAGATACATTTTTCAGCCCCAAAATATTGGGAAAAAGCGCATTATTCGCAGGTATTTACGGTAAACTATCGGTCAGAATGAGAACTACGGCCTGTGGCGACATTTACCCCTCTAGGTAATCACCGCCCAAATGAGAATGCAAAACTAAAGCATGGACTGATCGGCCTGTCGCGACCCGATCACAGGACAATGGGGAGGGATAGTTTGGGTCCAGCGAGGCGAAGGGCGCGGTAGCGCCCGTAGACGACTACTAAAATAAAAAAAAATCTGATGTGGCCAACACGCGACTTTCTCCATATTTGGAGTATAGATATTTAAATTATTATGAATAGCATTATGAGGCAAAATTATTTATTATTTTGTATCGTAAAAGAATACAGTCGTCCTTACTGCCATAAATTACGTATATTTTGAATATGTTTACAGAATTCACTGCTACATGGTGGTGGCGCTGTACACTGGAAATTATGAATAAGTTAAATACAGGCGACTCCCGAGTCTCGACTGTTCGAGTCTCGATTAATATGCGGAATAAACTTCGCGTAGTTATTGGTTCCGACCAAACGCGAGGTTTAGTTTTGGTGTAGACATAGTTATATCTGCTCTAATTGTTTAAATGTGTGCTGATTTCACTTTTTTTCTGTTAATCTTTCATTTAAATTTATTTATTTTAATGATTTATTTATAAATTTATCGCTTGACATGGCATCTAAAAGGAAATGTAATAGTGACAATGTAAGAGAATCAAATAAAAGAGTGCATAAGACTCGTAGTTATGAATTGAAATAAGAAATTTTAAAGCGTATTGGGGAAGGTGAAAGCCATAGTGAAATCGCAAGATCGTTGAGAATGTTGCAACTATTAGCACTTATGTGAAACAGAGGGAGAAAATTCTAGAACATGTGATAAATTCAGGTAATTTGATAAAAACAATACACAGTTCCCCACCCAATAGCTCCTCTTCTTCCAACTAAAAACTTCCAACTTCTTAATTAATAAACCAAGTCCAGTAAGCTCAGTTGAAAAAGATTTAAGCTATGAAAATATTTTTAATTTTATTGTTTCTTTATTCTTAAGTTAGTATTTGTGCTTTTTTAATAACTTTTATATTAATTTCGCTGCGATAAATAGTTGTATGTATATATATAGATGTACGCAGGTATGTTATCCAGCTCGCACGATCGGGACCGGGCTGTCTGTAAAGCATATTGTATACATCAATCTTTGAAGTTCGAAACAAAAATTTATTTTTTCCTTTTTAGTGCAAAAAATAAGGTATACATTTAAAATATTTATTATATAATTTATTCATAATTTAATATCGTTGTATTAACATATTAGAAATGTTATTTTATCTTTATAGAACGTGAGGGGAGACCTTTTCCCGAGATGTGGGAACGTATCCCCCGATTGTAACATGCAAGTAAATGGAAAAATGGCGTTCGACGTTCGAATATTCGAGATTCGAACACGTTTTCAGGAACGCATCCCCAACGAGACTCGGGAGTCACCTGTTTCTCCGAAATGGATGATTCTACGAAAATTTGTTTCAAACAAAAGTTGGAAAAAATGTTATTCTCTACAACTTTAGTCCTCACGAAGATTACCAATTACGACATTTTTAAGGAGATATTTGACGGAAACCGAAAAAACCGATTTATAAATAATTCCCAAACAATAACTGATATAGAAAATTCTTTCAAATCAAAGTTGCAGGAAATTACATTCTCTATAACTTTAGTATGGAATTGTATATACAATAATGATGCTTTAACGAAGAAATATCGCAAAAACCGAATCGGGTTTCGAATAAACCTTGACTTCTGGTTAACCGTTATTGTCCAAACACTAATCAGTTTTTTGTGCTCATACTAAAGTGTTATATATGAAACGATATGGTACGTACTTTTTGAGTTAGAGCGCCCACATTAACACACACACGGACATCATTCCAAAAATGGTCTAAACATGTTCTAGGGACCTCAAAAAGTGTATTTCCGTTGAAATCTCGGTCTATTTTTCCGTGATCATAATACTTTCCCATACTACGTACGGAGAAAGTAACAAAGCAAACCGGAGGCTCGCCAATATCCTCGGTTATTAGGAAAATTACTACAAATATTGGTTTCCCCGACGACAAGTAGGTCAGATTCAAACAGAATTCATGGAAATACATTAGAATAACAACTTTTCAAATCCTAACAGAGGGAGAATTAAAACAAATAATTACCGGTAAATATAAAAATTTACTTATTAACTCCAGAGAAGGTAAAAGGTATGTCAGCTATTTTAAACTTCATCCAAATAGTTATTTATTATATTCGCTTCCACGCCATTGTTTACATTAATTCATCAATACTTTGTCGAAAAATACATAGCTACAATTCTTTCCAAAATAGAAAAACATAACTACTATTCTTTCCAAAAAGTTTGGAGAGTACGACAGTAAACCTGTTCCAAATCCGCGATTTACGTATCGAAAAGAAAGCATTCTCTTTCGTAGCAAAAAAGAACCTTTTTCAGACGCAAAATTCAGGCGATCATCGCGATCGGCGACATTAACACGAGTCCATTTACCTTGTAAGGTGTCTACTTTCTTGGTGGACTTCCATCTCGGACGATTTGAACTCGTTAAGTTCTTTCCTTATCGCCGCTTTGTCCTTCGGGGTCAATCTCGTCCACGGCTTGTCCGCTCGGCGGTCGTAATCATGCGCCTGCGTCACCTCTATGTAGTCGTTGAAGCGAATTATCTGAAAAATTGGACAAAAAGCATCTTAAAACGAGAAGGACCTTAACTTACTTGGTTTTTTTGTCATAATTAGATGGTCGGGAAAATACAGGTGGACCCCGATAAAAGTACATTTCTAACGTCGGGTCCACACCAAGGCGAACGCTGTTCGTAAACATAGTCAGGTTAGCGAACACTGTTCGCGAACATCTGCTTGGGAACAATTTAGTGAACGTCGTTCGCGAACAGTCGTGCCCACACTGAATGCTTTTGTTCGCAAAGTTTTATTCAAAATGTCGAGTAGTGATGATGTTTTAATAATAATCTGCAGTGCCACGGCGATGGCGATGGTGGGTCAAAACTTTATTAAAGAAACGAGCGGGATCGATTTTGCTGTCAGATTCAAGAATGGAAGACGGAAGTGGTTTCAAGAATTTTAAGAGAACGTCGCCATCGGATTTTGAATATTTACTAAAAATTATTGGTCCAAAAGTTACTCGTCACGATACTAACTACAGAAAAGCTATTTCCGTAAGTGAAAAACACTGACAATGAGCAAGAGCAAGACGAGACTGAAAGTCGAAACGGTGAGGTGCGAGTTTGGCGTGCCTTGTCCTTGAACTCGACCAATCCGTTAGCTCTGCCCATGGATGTCTCTGGTAACATGTTATTCGCTTTGACGTTTACCGTTCCATCGGCGGATAGCCAGGTTTTGTTAGCCAACGCTGTTATTTGGCCTTAAACGTTACTGGAAAATGTTCGACAATAAAACTTCCACTAACATTGTTAGCGAACAGTGTTCGCAAACACTGTTAGCGAACAATGTTCGCCGTGGTGTGGACCCAGCATGAGACGTGAAATACAATATTTTAAAAGTTTATTGCTTGGAAAAACTTATCGGAAGGCCAGGAAATAATTTTCCAACATTAATGTACATTATAATGCACACACAAGGTCTGGAAAGGTAAAAACAAGTGCACAGACATACATACATACACGCACGCATGCACACACACACACACATGCATACATACAGACATACATATATATACAGACAGATATACAGATGCCAAAAATGAAAATAAAAGCATATATTTTTTTAAACTCTTAATAATGCCTACCTTCTTCTCCTTCAACTCTTCAACGGTTGGCCGGAAACTGAGCTTTCTTAGAAGAACCCTTTTCTTTTCTTCCTTCTGCAGCCTCTCCTCCGCTGGACTTTGCTCTGAAAGTTTACAAACGCAACAAATGTATTAACCGGTTTAAGCTCTTTCCTTAAATGACGTGTCGCAACAAAGCAAAAAATCGAATCTTGAACCGTTGAATGTCGAATCGGCACAGATTCAAACAATTAAAGCAGAAATAACAATGTCTAGACTGAAACTAAACCTCGACGTCAATTTTTTTCATAAAAACAATACTTTCTCTATAATACGTACATGAAGAAAGTAAAAAGAAGTGAATCTAGACACGTATATCAATTCTGTCAAGTCCCCCTTCACGAGGGTACCCTTTTCCAAAGATGCCACACCAGGAAAACCTACTAAAACAGCTTGGGAGCATCCTCTGAAAATTTCAGCAAAACCGGACTGACGTAAATTAAAATTATCTTTAAACTATTGAACCGCAATTTCGGTAGCTCGCCGTGAAAATGTCACGGAACTGGAGGGGTGGTCATACAAAAAGCTTTCCGGTATGCAACGTGTCAACTTAGCGCTTGGTATAAACGAGCTACGTGAGGTTTTACTGCATTAATATAATTGTTACTTATAATCTCCTATAAGAAAACGCTTGATGTCTTTGTCGGTGTGTGGCCGGACCAACTCATCAGTTAGTTATAAATATCTCGACATATCTCGGCCATTTCTTCAGCCAGTCCAGCTAAATTCGGTAGGATTGCTATGAATACGTTCAAAAAGCGATTTCTATAAAAAAAATTTCAAAAAAGTCCCGGGTTCGATGCCAGGAGATGTTTTACATTCCATATGAATCTCACATCTCGGCCCATAAGTTTACACGCTAAAATTAAATTTTCGACGTGCAGAGTTTTACTCTTTTGGAAATTAAAATTAGAAATAATTGACCTACGACCTTCAAATTAGGACCGTTTCAAAGGAAAATAAACGGGCCGTTTAATTTTGTTCGTCTTTTCTCACCTAAAGGTAAAACTTTAGCAAATGTTACGTTTAAATTCGTCGATGTAAGAAAAATCGTTCATTTTCGTCAATGACCGCCTTGGAAACGGCCATTGTTGTTTCAAGCCATATATGCTCATATAAACCTATATTCGTTTACGTAAATTGGATGGATAAATGCGGTAAATTACGTATTTTAAAACATGCTAATGTTAGCAATAATTTGACAATATTTTAACGTGCCTTCGTTGTCTTATCCAAGTCTTTCTGCATATTAAAGGCAGTTGCTTGCGCTGTGCATTCGCATTATCTGAATAGGACAGATATTATGAAAATAATTTTTTTCGTGCTGTTTATTTTTAATTCGCGTCAATCCAATTATAGGATAACCAAACAAACACCTATTACATTGTTATCTAAATAATTAAGGTATATGCGCCGATTGCGCGTGTATCGAGATATCTATTGAGATTGTTCTTAACTGCTGTTTAGTTGAATTGAACGATTGATTGTGATTACTTCGTAAATATTGCTTTTCACATGAACAGCTGTATGTAGCCATAAGTAGAACACGTGACAAACATAATTTGAAATTTTGGGTTAGGGATAAAGACAATCAAGGGCAATTTCTGTTAAACGAAAGAGTATTTACAAGGAACGTCGTTATAAGAAAGCTACTGAATAGCTAAAATAATATTATTGAGGTATAAGACTATTTTCCTCTTAATTTTTTAAAACTATTCCTTTGTTTTCATTTGCAGCCCTTTCCAATCTTATTCAAATATTATAATTTTATCATTTATTTTGTTGGTTTTATTTTTATATTGTTTGTTTACAAAGGTCGTTTTAAACGGGATCATTCGCCTAGTTTTAAATATTATTAACTCGGGGCAGGAAGCATATACTCACTCTTCAAAATGTTCCTTTCTTCCAGTTCCTCCTGAGTGGGACGCATGCTCAACCGCCTGAAACAAACAAAGCGTTCGTTAATCCACCGGCAAGATATCTACGTAGGGTAGATCAGTTATCCACCATCTGCAGGAATTGAAGGATTGCCAGTTGCTTGAAGTTTCCGGTTGCGGGAGAAAAACGTACATTTTTTAACCCTGTGGTTCATTTTTCGACCGTCGGTACTCACGAGGGGATTTTCCCGACGCTGCACACGTATTTTTGTTAAAGAAGAAATTTACGTCCGCATTTGATAAATTTAAATACACCGAAATTTAGAAATAGAATAATAGATGCGACTAGCTTAACGTATTTTTGTTTACCGACACGACGTTTTAGGAAAAAAGGTGAGTGGCAAATAAAAGAATTCGTGTAAAAGGCGAGCAGCTTACACGAGCAAATACGGTAATACCGATAAAATTAACCTTACCCGAGAATGGACTAATTGCCTGGCTAAGCTCGAATTGTTAATTACGCAAACGAAAGATGGATTAGCACTGCGCATCGAAATATGAGCAAAGGGCGAATTTATATTGCTGCATAAATTGGTATGTTATTTCGACTCGCTAATATTGCTGCATTAATTAGTACGTTATTTCGACTTTTTAAAGTTTATTTTTACTCCCTAAAAATGTATTTTTGTTCATTTCCTTGCCAAATCTCTCTCTCGTAAGTATACCCTCTGAATTCTGAGGTACAAATCTGAAAACCTTAAAATTCCAATTAGCATGGCGTTTTTATCACTCGCTAATTGGTACTTTTTTATTAAATGAGTGCAAGTTCGATATTTCTTCAAATTATGCAACATGTTTCGTGACATTAAAGTCCTAAAAATGACCATGTCCTTTCAGGGTATTAAAATATTTTCTAGATTTGTGAGAAAAGATGGGTTGGGGCTATATTCGGTCAAATATGGTAGTTGCCTCTCTTTACCTCCCTCCCCCTCTACTTCCCTCTCTCCCCCTCCTCACTATGGTGAATACTATTGCTCGCGTAAACGTGGTGTCTATTTTACCAAATATTTTAAGAAAATGTTTAAAAAATAAATAAACAAGACGAAGGATGTAAACAAACGCGACGTTGCCAGATTTCGGTCAAGTTTTCCGCTTCTATTATTGCGAGCGTGTCTGCGAACGAGGCCTGTGCTGTTGCCGTTTACACATCGTAAAGATCACACGCCTAATATTGGCTGTCGATAAGAATGCCCTGTTTCCTCCGATTACAAAGGAATTTTAAAGCCCAATTCGGAATAAATTTGAATCTACTATTCTTTAAAATAGGAAACCTGATTCTTTCAGCTGATAAACTATTTTAATTCAATACACGTTTGAGGTCCCTAGAAAACGTTATTTACAGAGACCACTCATATTCATTATAACTAGCTGGACCCATTGAATGATCGATTGACGAATATTTTTCAATTAATTCATTAAAAAATGAATGAGTGTGTGAAATAAGGTTATCTCAATAATTTGCATTCAACTCTATTTAATGCGTTTCCCCGGTAATATCGGATTTTAATGTGTTTGGCTCCGAATGTGAAGTTCGCTGGTTCGAATCTCCTTGAAGGCATGGCTGCGTGGAGCACATTGACAATTTATTATGCAAAGTCAGTCAGAAATCTGCATTTTAAAAATGTCACATTAGAGAGGAAATTTAACGCTACACAGTAATTGATTGCGAGCTTTTATGTTTTTAATTTTCTTTGGTTCTTTTTATTGAAGTACTAGTGTAATGCCCGTCGAAATATCAAAGGAAGAATTACAGATAGATAGATTATTAATATTTGCATTTAAAATAATTAACAGCACGCTTTTACATATGAAATATTTCGTCATCTACTACATTTCTAGTGAATATTCTGTTGTCGTTTAGTAAATGCCTTTGGTTTTCATTTTCGGCTATAAAATTCTGATATTCTTCTCCCACCTTGTTCTCGTCAATGCTGCATATTAATGTCGGTGTGCAAAGACAGGGAAATAATTATATTATATGTATACGTATATAACGTAGGGAAAGTGATTAAATTTTGTGCACTTAACGTTGTGATTGTTTTTAAATTGCACTCTGTAGTTACGAAGAAAGAAAGCTTACTCGAATCCTCAACAGTGTTCTCCGTCGTTATGTAAATAAAACTCTTTAAAAGATTTAAATTAAAAACTAACTAATTAATCAATCATCGGAATAATTTCTTTGAAAACTATCTGAACAAAAACAAATCGCCAATTTGTTTCGACATTGTAAACTGTTCCATTGATGATTGAATGGAGAATTGGAGATCCTTATTGACAAAAAAGTAAACTGTTTATCGTAGAAACCGTTACATAAACATAAGTGTTTATTGTATAATTCCAGTTGTTTTCACCAAAAGAAAGGTAAGTGAAATTACGTTACTATAAAATTAATTTAATGTGTGACGTGCAGCGATCATCGAATCTGAGATGTAGTATCGTGTAATCAGATCAAAAACCACTTTACATGTAGACCTACACGAATTTTACAATACTACATAGTTATTTCGAGAACCATTTAACCGATATCAACCAAATTTAATATTAAGAAGTATAAATACGATCTGTACGTCATTTGCGATTTTGTTTCCAATCTAATAATTATAACGACAACTCGTCGTTTATCGTCACATATTTCCAATAGCACGGTTATTTTTTAATATTTATGTTATTTTCTTCATAGGCAGGTATGATATTTACGTTAACAAATAAATGTGCCACTCGAATATTAACAACTACACAAAATATATTGTGATAGAATGCGTTCGGTATTAGCTAACTGAGAAAACATATTTTCAAGTGGTCTAATTAAATTTCGCTGTCGGTCGTCTTGCATTTCTTTTTATATGGCCATGGTAGATGTCTAGCTCCCGCTGCAAGGGTCGCAGGTTTGAATCCTCCAGAGGGCCTGGTCGTTTGTGCTTATCATAAAAAATGCATTACTACACATGTAAACCTGTTTATGTTAAATAAATTATTATTATTATTACTATGTATAATTCCATGTATTTGTACGTTACCGCCAATGATATTTCTAACTTGATAATTAAATTTTCATTCAGTTGCTGAGTTGCTAGCATTAAAAAATCAGCTCACGCTAAGTCATGGCGCGGCATCCGTGGTTGGAAGCAACGAAGAAAGCGGGAAGAGGTTCTCAACAGCTGCGTAGTTATAATGGAGCGACTAGTTGGTGTACGTCGAGAACTTGAGCGCTTCTTTTCAACGGAGTCGTAGTGCATGAGAACAACTCTAGAACTAAAATCAGTGATTAAGTTTTAATCATTTGCGTGGGAAAAACTTTTAATATTTCTTTGTGTTAATGTATAATCTTATTGTAATCTATGCATAACTACAAAGAAAAGTGTTTGTATGTATGTTTTTTTATAGCTCAGCAACTACAGCGCGTAGAAACAAGAGGAAGATATCATTTTAACCGGAATAAAGAGTTAAGTGGTTTAGTCAGGTTTTTATATCGATTTGATGGAACTTTCTAATTAAAAAACAGAAGTTACGATAAAAAATCAGCCGACGTAGGGTGATGTACACCCTCATTATTAAGCGCTTTCCCTTGGTGCTGTTGCACCCCCTGCCACACACCATTGCGGTGGCCCGCAGGGTGAACTGTAGATGTAAAAGCAAGTTAACATAAAAGTTGTAAAGGAGTTTGACTAACGTTACCTTATAAGCCTTTCCCCGACAGCTTCCTTTGTCTCTCTCCTCTCTCGCTCAGACTGCGAATGGATTATGTTCCGGTCGATCAACTCCTGTACGGCCGGACGCAAAGACAGCTTCAGGGCCAGACTGTCCTTCCTTGCTATCTTAGAAGCCAGCCGACCTGTCCAAAGACAGAACGTCAACCACGTTATCTTTTGGCAATTATCCCATGTTTAAAATGAGGAAAAGGACAGACAGACAGACAGACAGACAGACAAACGACTTTATTTGGGGCGAAATTGAGACTGTGAAGTCCCTTCTTACATTTAAGGAGGGAGGTGGGTGGAGGTCGCATCGATTCAAACAACAAACGAGGAATTTTGCAATATCTATAATGTCGTCTCCCATAAGGTAACACGTAAAAATCATCTTTTTGGTTTGAAGGCTTTCGTTCTTTTACTCTTTAAAATATCTTAAAATGAAGTTATCGACGCGAAATTTGTGCTAAAACACGCCAAAATGAATCTTATTCTTACCTTCGAATATTCAATCTCATTCAAATTCCCTCATATTTTGAATTTATACCCGAATTTTGGTAAACATTTCAATAATAAGATTCCATGGTTACCGGTATTGCTGTCCTCAGTAATTTCTGTGCATATGCACTTAAAAATAAGATTAAAACTTGCTCGAAATGACCGAAGATATGAATTTAATGCAAAATAATTAAATGCAGTATTCATGTTATTTATATTTTTTATCTATATTACTAAGATCCTATTTCTGGTTATCTCTCTTTAACACTCTATACCTCGGCCATTTTTAATCTCCAAGAATTTCAGCCTTCTAAGTTTATATTTTATCGAGTTATTCAACTAATTTTTTAAATTCGTTATCAAAACCTAGCATACATCCCTTATAAAACATATTCATTAAACTCATATTCAAGACATATTCCCATTAAACTAATAATCAATATTTTAACATTCATAATATCAAAAAATCTATAAAAAAGTGGTTTTAAAATATGAAAAAAGCCATGCCAGTGAAATTAAGCACGAAAGATACTCAGGAGGTGTATAGATGTATACCGTATTTAATCGATTGTAAGTCAACCTTTTTTTACATTTTTACCATCTCAGAAATCACCACTCGGCGTAAAAAAAGTAGTCAATGAATTTATGTCCGTAGTTACATTATAACGCGAGATATAAGTGTACTAAAGTGGAAGTAAACTATGTACTTTAAATGTATGCAAAAAAGAATCAAAATGACTGAACACCTACGAAGAAATAAATTATGTAAATAATACGTGGTGCGTCAAAGTCGTAAAGAAACTCAGCGATAACGCTTATATACGTAAGAAGCTATATATGTACACAATGTTTCATTTTACTCGTGAATCGAAACATTTGCCTTTCCTACCCCCTTCCCCTCCTCTACCTATCTTGTTTCAGTGCGTCTAGCATGCATATACTGGGATTTCCCGAGCGAACTGTTACTTCCTCGTGCCTTAGTGGCATAGCAGCAAACTTGGGAGAATAATTTAAGAATAAAAGTGAAAAGGAATGCCCAGGTGACACTAGTGTAGTACTAACGTATGTTATGTAATACGTTGTCTGTATCTGATTGACGAGAAACGGCTATTTTTTTCCGAGAATAAGATCCCGGGAGATAACGAGGTCAAATTACTCTTTTAGTAGAAGCTTTTATGAATAAGTGAATAAAACGTATTTTATGTCGCCATAATTTTAGTTAATACTCTTTATTTAATTACGAACTGAAAATCTGGGGTGTTTATACTTGTTGGTATTTTGAAATAAATGACCCCAGCTGTCTAAGCACTTTAAAATCAAAATTTTTCCTTGCATAGCCTTGTGAAAAGTGGGCGTCGGTTTACAATCGATTAAATACGGCATATAAAAATTTATGCAATACGAAAAACAGTCGTCTGAAGGAAAGCAAAGGTTTAGAAACCTAACGCTTCATGCACTACAACACGGATTTTATCCGTTTCCACGGATGTATTTTTTAACAAAAACTAGACCCATGGTTACTTTTTGTTTTCAACGCATTTGTGCTATTTACTGTATATTTAAAACTTGAATATATTCTTTAAAACTTTCTATTTCAATACAGTTGATTCGTAACGCAGGATAAATTTAAAATCCTTAAAATAAGCATGATTACATTTAAGTTACAGGACTACGCATAAAGAGTCGTAAATAATTTTACTTAAAATATGCGATGCAGATGGTGAAAATATTGAAAGCGTAAATTTGTACATTTTGCATAAAAAAAGCAAGACATTAAACATTAGAGGATTTCACAGGATATTTCGACGTCGGCAAGAGGAGTGAGAAAAAAATTGACGGCAGCCATGCATTACAATGTAGCGTATTGTAGCGAAAGCTGTTTAGAACAGACCTTGTCAAAAGCGATAACATTCACTTCAGCAAATTTAGTTCTGTCCTACTGCGGGTGCGTGAATAATGACGCCAGGTTTCTATAACAGCTTATTTAATAACAAATAACAATAGTAACATTTAAAAAATTAAGAACTCCTTAACCGTACGACGTAGAATACTTAAGAGACGATACAAACGGTAAAAAATAAACGGGGAAAAAAAAAAAAAAAAACAGAGAAACAAACAAACCCTCTACGGTTTTAACGGTCGACCTTCCCTCTCCTTTAACTTTCACACAAACACTCCTTAATTTAAATTTCCCAAACCACATGCCATACCTTAATTCCACATCAGCTACTTGATGATGGGTACTTTGTGCCCGAAATACATATCTAGTGTCCCACTGAACATTTAGAGATTCCCGTTTGTTGCGTGAGTGCGTGTGTGAGTGAGAGTTCTTCCGACAGGATTAGTTCTAAGAGTTAAAATGGTGGAAGTTAACTTATATGCATGAGTGCATAGTACTGATCACAAATGAGAAGATTATTATTTAACGTCTTCTCAATGTCTGGGATAAGTGCGGGGTGTTTTCCGCCGTGCCTCAGCGAGGACATCTAGTGTCGGAAAGATTTACTGACTCGGTTAGCCCTTTCTTCACCATAAAATAGCCCAATTCGTGAATGGAAAATTAGTCTGGTTTGGTAGCTCAGTGGTTACTACCCAGCAGCCAAGTGGGAGACCCTGGTTTGAGTCCCGGTCTAGTTCAGAATTTTTGTCCTTCTCAATCTTGCCATTTAGGATTAGTTCTTTTGGGAGTGAATGAGTGCTAGTGTTCCCTTTGAATATTTATAGTTTCCCATTTGTCGTTTGGTTGCATGTGTGAGTTCTTTTGGGAGTGAATGAGCGCATAAACATTTGACACCAGGTCACCAGCGAGAAATCATCCCCGTAAACCTCTAAGTGTAAATTTTTTTTGTTTGTTTCTCTGTTTTTCTTTCATTACCCTGTTTAATTTTTACCGTTTGTATCGTCTCTAAATATTCTTACTTTGTACGGTTAATGAGTTCTTGATTTTTACTTTCTCATACGAAGTATCGAGAAAGTATTGCTATCGCGAAAAAATTCGACTTCGAGATTTTTGCAGAAATATACATTTCAGATGTCGCTGAATCTGAAAAAGTGGTTTTCGCAATGCCGTCTGTCTGTCTGTCTGTTACTGGCTCTGGAGCCTAGACGGTAGAGCGAAAATGAATGAAATCTCGTACTTGGGCATTTTATCATACTGAGCAGAGTATACATAGAAATGGTTGATATTCATCAATAACTAAGAGTAATTTATTCTACGCATTTTTAACAACAATCCGATTTTCTCAAAAACAGCTCTAACGATTTTGATCAAATTTTATACAGTTACTTGAGATTACGTCTTAAATAATACTGTATAGTTCATATTTCTCAAAAGATTAATATAAAGCTAGTTTATTCTAGACAACTTTAACAATAATTCGATTTTCTCAATAACGGCTCTAACGATTTTGATCAAATTTCATACAGTTACTTGCGTATATGTCTGCAATATTACTACGTATTTTATTTTTCTCAATGAATGAATATAAGGCTAGTTTATTCTTGGGCAACTTTAACAAAAATTGGATTTTCTAAAAAACCGGCCGATACGATTTTCATTTTCTAAAGATAAGTAAACGACGCATTATTATATGAGAAAGTTTGTACAATGTATGTTGTACCGATTTTTTAATTAACAATAGTAACGATAACAGCAACAGGAGAGGGAAACTCCCAATGGAATTTCTATAAATGCAGCTTTTTATTACGAAACCGGAGCGGAATATTATGCGCCATTCGAGCAAAAATCATGCATAACACACACACACACACACACACATCGAGAGGAAAAAAGTGAGGATGCAGATTAAAGATACACAATATAAAAACGGGAGTCAAGCGGATGTTTCTAAAATTGTTAATCTCTTACTCAAGGCACTAAGTAAATATATTGCATTACTCTGCTCATCAGCGTCTTCGTCCGAAGACTCGTCCGAGTTTGCGTGGTGCGTCGCGTTGATTGGCATTTTGGACCGTTGCGTGCCGGACGATGCGTTGCCCCCTGGGTTCATTAGGATGGGAGGAGGCCTCGCGTTTTCCTTGTTTCCTTCGCTGTTGTGAGTGCACGGGAGTGACAAGCCAAAACGCACCACGGGACGACCGCTGGAAAGGCAAACAAAAAAAGAAAGGAATGCACAGTCAAAACAAAAGGCGATCTCGGGGATGGGTGGCCTTCGAGGAGGAGGAGGAGAGAGAAGGGTTTTTCTTTTTACACGCAAAGCGAGACCTGGATTTAAAGGTGAGAGGTGCAAAAACTGCCACTGCCGTGACATATTGGCGGGGTTGATTTCGTTAGGGATTGGGTTGGAGGGGGGATATCGTAAAGGTAGAGGAAATGGATGGAGGAAGGAAAGTAAGGAGGAAGACACAAAGAGGGACGGAGGGTGGAGAGAGAGAGATGGATGTCTTTATTTTCAGGGCGAAATTGAGACCAAAAGGTCCCCTCTTCCATTTAACCCTAGAAGAGAGAGGAGAGAGAGTAGAGAGAGTAGAGAGAGGAAATGAGGATGAGAGAGAGGAAGATAGATAGAGGAAGAGAAAGAGAGGAAAGGAGAGAGAGGAAGACAGGGAGGAAGAGAGTGATGAAAAGAGAGGAATAGAGAGGGAGGAAGAGAGGAAGAGAGAGAGAGGAAGAGAGAGAGAGAGGAAGAGAGAGAGGAAGAGAGAGAGGAAGAGAGAGAGAGAGGAAGAGAGAGAGAGAGGAAGAGAGAGGGAGAGGAAGAGAGAGGGAGAGGAAGAGAGAGAGAGAGAGGAAGAGAGAGAGAGAGGAAGAGAGAGAGAGAGGAAGAGAGAGAGAGAGGAAGAGAGAGAGAGAGGAAGAGAGAGAGGAAGAGAGAGAGGATGAGAGAGAGAGAGGAAGAGAGAGAGAGGATGAGAGAGAGATAGAGAGAGAGAGAGATAGAGAGAGAGAGAGATAGATAGAGATAGAGAGAGAGAGAGGGAGAGAGAGGAAGAGAGAGAGAGGAAGAGAGAGAGAGGAAGAGAGAGAGAGAGAGAGAGGAAGAGAGAGATAGGTGCAGTGAGAAACAAGAACCAAACGCATAACATGTGCAGAACAGACCCTTATATAGTCAAGAATAAAAAGCGCAAAGAATGAGCGCAACGTCAATCCATCCAGTGCGTTGTCGTAATTACCTTATTCTGATCCGAGGCCTCAGCGGTACTCTCCTTTTTTTTGTTTTAGGTAGGCACAAGAAAAGAACAGAACACGAGTTACACACAAGACACAAACACGAAAACCTTTTTACATTAATTTCACACACTACTAGTTATAATTGCATTAAATAGAGGCCACCATATTATTTTAATTTCTCAAAATTAAAAAGACAATCTAAGTTTTAAGTAAAAACTTCTAATTTCACGCTCAACGCAACATTTAAAAAAAAAACAAAGTTTTATAATAATTTAATGTAAAATCCAATTCGATGCATTTTCATATGTACTGTTAATGTATAATATATTGAATCAACGGTTTATTTTACCGTTTCTTCGGCTAACTATTGATGCGAACAATTTAATCGTCTGATATCAGTTTAAAATATTGACTTATTTTTTTAGTTTTTGAGATTTTTCTTAAGAAACGCTGTCTTTAGGTTTCATCTTTAGAAATTTTGGTTTTAGATTTTATTAAAATTTTTTCAGATTTTGTTATTAGAAATTTTGTCTTTGTCTTTAGACATGTTATTAAAAATTTTCTTTTGATTGTATCAGAGATTTTCTTCTGAGATTGTTATTAGAAATTCTGTCTTTAGATTTTATTAGAAATTGTCTAAATTTTATTGGAAATTTTTTCTTTAGATTTTATTAGAAAATTTGTCTAAATTTTATTAGAAATTTTGTCTAAATTTTATTGGAAATTTTTTTTAGATTTTATTAGAAATTTTCTTTAGATTTTATTAGAAATTTTTTCTTTAGATTTTATTAGAAATTTTGTCTTTAGATATATTATTAGAATTTTTTTGATTTTATTAGAAGGTTTGTCATTAAATTTTATTAGAAATGTTGTCTTTAAATTTTATTAGAAATTTTGTCTTTAGATTTGTTATAACAAACTGTTTTTTGATTTGTTATTAGAAATTTTCTTTTGATTTGTTGTTAGAAGTTTGTTGTCTTCAGATTTCGTTAAGAGAAATTTCATCTTCTTAGATTATCCGAGATTTTCTTTAGAAATTTTGTCATTAGATATGTTATTAGAAATGTTGACTTCTGAGTTTGTCTTTAGAAATTTTGTCTTCTGAAATTTTGTATGTATTTAGATTTTGTGTTTAGAAATTTTGTCTTTAGATTTGATATTAGAAATTTGTTATCTTTAGATTTTGTTATTAGAGATTTTGTCTTTAGAAATTTTATTAGAAATTTAGTATTTAGAGATATTGTATTTAGAGATTTTATTAGAAATTTTGTCCTTATGAGATAGCGTCTTTGCAGCTTTCCTTTGGATCATCATTTTTAACCATTCGGACGCATTGACGTCCTCCATCTAAGTGGGATTCAAAGTTTCGATAACAATTATTATAAACATTACCCCAGCACAATTACTACCACAATTTTTAATGTCATTAAAAATACCCATTAAACGCCAATACGATGCTTCAAACATATACAATCAACATACAAATCAACTGTTTGGAAAAGCAGAGATTTTTGTTTACAATCACTTCCAGACACGGATTTCTTTTTTATTAAATAAATACTTGGCAAAAATCTAAGATGCAAAAGATTGCAAAACTCCGTTTCTACAATTTCTGGAAAGGAAATTAAAACATTAAAAATTGAATGCGGATATCACATAGAAAAATGAAAAAAATAATAATAGACATTGTAAATTTAATTTACGGGACATATGAAAAAGATTTACGTTAGAGTCTTAATAATCAGAGTTGCGTTTGCATCCTGAAAAATTTTACCATCTCATTCGTCAAAATGTCCGTCGTGATCTCCGAGATGTACCGAAGGCAGTATAAACTGCTCATTTAAAGCCTAAAAGTTTGTTCGGTAGCGTATATATGCTCATACTTTATAGAATTCTTTGTCTTCTGCGAAGGGGTCTCAAACTCAAATTGTACGCAGGCCAAAAACGATAAAATTACACTTCAAAAGGATTTTTAAAATTTTTAAATCTTTAAATTAAAAAATCCGATGTGGCCAACACGTGACTTTCTCCATATTTAGGTTATAGATATTTAAATTATTATGAATAGCATTATAAGGCAAAGTTATTATTTCTTATCGTAAAAGAATACAATTGTCCTTACTGGCATAAATTAGTTATATTTTGAATATGTTTACAGAATCCACTGCTACATGGTGGTGGCACTGTATACTGGAAATTACAAAAAAAGTTGAATATCTCCGAAATGGATCGTTCTACGAAAATTAGTTTCAAACAAAACTTGGAAGAAATATTATTCTCTACAACTTTGGTCCTCACGAAGATTAGCAATAACGACGTTTTTAAGGAGATATTTGACAGAAACCGAAAAAACCGATTATTTATTAATAATTCCTAAACAATAACTGCTCTAGAAAATTGTTTCAAATGAAAGTTGTAGGAAGTTACATTCTCTATAACCTTTGTATCAAATTGTATATGCAATAATGAGGTTTTAACAGCGATTTTTTCCCAAAACCGAATCACGTTTCTCTAACTTACTGAAAATTTTCAGCTACCTAGCTCGACCAAAAGTACATAAACATCAGTCGATTATGAATTTTTAACGGACAAATAAATAAACATTTAAATGTCTATAATCCCATTTTCGTTATTTAATGAACTCTACCAATAGAGAAAATTTCAGCCTCGTAGCACATTGAGAAATACCTAAACGATGAAATATCTGTTTAAATTTTAGGATTTTTTAATGGCCGAATAAGTCAACATTTCGGTAATTTTCGATTTTTTGCGTCGGTTTTGCCACAAGACCAACTTACGAGCCAAATTTCAAGGGTATTCTTCCAATATGCAGTCTACAGTCATTATGCCGTCTATTTTGTCGTAATTGGTAGACGGGGAAAAATAAACGCAACGAGACGTTTTATTTTTTAAAACAACAAAAAACACAAAAGAAAATTAGTTACGGCCATAGACCGTGTGCAACATCTTAATTTTCAATTTCGTATGCGGTCTGCGTTATCCCGAACCACTTTCGAAATATAATTTTGTGAGATAACCCTTTCACGCAAAACGAAAGCCATGACATTTACCCAGCCCATCACTGGCCAATGGGGAGGGATAGACACATTGCGGAGAGGCGATATCGCCCCAGGGATGGCTACACCCGATATAAAAGGGATTGTAATCTAAAAAGAAAGTGAGCCGAAGACTCACCAATATCCTTGGTTACGTCCATTTAATCTCTCCGGTATTTTAAGAAGCTATATTTTTTTAACATTAGAAATATCGAAAAAATCCAAACTGCGAATTGAAGCCTATCTCAAACAGTTTTAGGTAGGGAGTTGGCAACATGGTTATGTGCAACGTTGTCTACGCAGCACACCACTGTCTGACCTACGTGTCATTGTGCCTGAGTGCAATGGAGACTCCACAAGTGAATGCACAGTGCGTTCTGTTGTTTGCTGAATTTATATCAGTGATTCGCGTGCAAAGAGAATTCAGACAGAAGTTTAAAGTAGTGGGTAGTGTCTTGCAAAACATAGCAGCCTGGCTGAAATTGATTACCGACTAGAAATCTGCCATGCGACAAAAGGAGCACACACAGAAGTTTATTACCCTCAGGTTTTTAACTTTTTTAGTTATACATTTTTATTGTTTTTCTTTTTCTACGATATCTGTATTGGTTTAAAAAATTAGCTTCTTAAAACACCGGAGAGATTAAATGGACATCCTGTATTTACATAGCGATCCCACGAGCCTCTCAACATAGTGATCCCATAATCCATCAGCCCGTACACGTTGATAGACATAACATAGACAGCATATTGGAAGAATACCACTTCAAGTTTCTATCTCGTGTGGAAGCGCCTCCTAATTTGTTTCCTAAGTAAAGGTATGTACGTGCTGGACGACGTCGCTGCAATTGGCATGTCAACGTCGAAAATTGTAGGACTGATATGGAACAACTCGTTGCACGTCCACACGCAGCGGACGATTTCATTTTTGATGTTTCGACTTTTCAGGCCAGTACTCGTCATGGCCTTTGCGCAGGAGAACGAAAACTTGTTCTGAGCGAGTGAAAGGCAAAACGCATAACTGACTCACGTGCGTGTGCAGGGAGAATTGTGTGGAGGTGGGGTGAGATTGAAGGGTCGGGAAATCACCTTGTTTCCCATTTTGACTGGATGACTTATCAACAAGGCAAGCTTCCTCCCTCCCTCTCCCTCTGTCTTCCTCTCTCTCCCTCCCCCTCCTCCCTCCCCCCCCTCTCTCCCCCTCCCTCTCTTTCTAACAGAACTCATAATTGTATCCCTACTATCTAGGGTTTCAGAAGGTTTTTTCCACCCCCCTTCTCTTCGCAGCCATTTTCCTGCATGGTTTTTTTTACTGGGTTGGCCATGCCTGGCTCTACGTGGGTTTTTACCACAAATATTATATCTTTCTTAGAAGCTTCTCTAATGTATAATGTGATATTTATTGTTCTGTTCTTGTTGTATTTATCTGACACACCTTTTATTGCTCTAGTTCTGTTCGTATATACATTTATTCATGTTATTATTTTGTAATCAATAACGCGTAGGCTTAAATGGAAGATGGTATCAATTTTGCCTTGAAAATAAAGTCATCTATCTATCTCTCTCTCTCTCTCCGTCCCTTGGTAGACAGATGGTTCGATTTTCTGCCGATGGTTACTAAGGTCTGTGTTCATCAGGTTTATATGTAAGAATGGACATTAATGTCTAAATATCAACCTAAATAAAGACTGCTTATTATTATTATCGTTATTTCAACAAGGTGATTCTTTTGAAGCTTTGCCGACCGACGTTGCCATTGATATTGGCTACGATGTTGCCGAGTTGATGGGTGTTGAAAGTTGCCGAGTTGAAGCGAAGTCGTCCAGTGCGTACATACCTTAAGAAGTAGTTATATATTATAGATATAAAAATTTTTATACTCTTATTATCAAGACTCGAATGTAAATACGAATTTGAAAGATGAAAACAAATCCAATCAATCGTCCGTGGATACTTTTCCCCAGCACAAATCCTTACGTTTATTTATAAGTATGTTAGGAAGCTTAATTTGTTACCTGCCGCTTCCGTCCTGACAGGAAGGCATCCTGCCCTGAGAGGTGGCTGCACAAGGGGCCGACATTGAAGAGGGAGTCATCCCGGAGGCGGAGGATTGAGGCGGAGGAGGAGGTGGGGGTGGAGGGGGAGGCGGCGGAGGAGGAGGGGGGGGAGAATACCTCCCTAATAAACCCCTCCTCTTCTTCAGAGCGCTCTTCAACGGAATGGCGTACGGCTTTGGCTCCTTGGCCAGGATCTCCTCCACTCGAGACGTGTCTATTGTGGGATCTGGCCTCGAAACCTGCAAAACACAACGGAGATCACGTCAAATTTCGCTTTTATAAACATACATGCGTAAGAAAGTCCTTCTTGGTGCTTTTTACTTTTTCGTATACGAATATACGTATATTGAGAAAGTACTGTTATTGCGAAAAAATTCGACCTCAGGATATTTACGGAAATATACGTTTTAGGTGTAGCTGAGTTCGAAAAAGTGATTTTCGCAATTCCGTCTGTCTGTCTGTTACTGGCTCTAGAGACTAAACGGTGGAGCAAAAATGAATGAAATCTCGTACTTATGCATTTTATCATATAGAGCAGAGTATATGAAGAAATGGTTGACAATGTTCAATAATTAAGGGGAGTTTATTCTACGTATTATTAACAACAATCCGATTTTCTCAAAAACGGCTCAAACGATTTTGATCAAACTTCGTACAGTTACTTGAGTTTACATCTTTAATAATACTGTATAGTTCATATTTCTCAAAATATGAATATAAGGTAACGTTAACAATAATTTCATTTTCTCAAAAACGGCTCTAACGATTTTGATAAAATTTCAGACAGTCACTCGATTATACATCTGCAATATTACAACATATTTCATATTTCTCAAAAAAATGAGTATAAGGCTAGTTTATTCTTGGGCAACTTTAACAAAAATAGGATTTTCTAAAAACCGGCTGATAAGATTTTCATTTTCTAAAGATAACTAAACGATGCATTAGTACAGGGCTGCCACCAGTTTTTTTCTAAATCCTGTATCGGTATCCAAAAAAATCCTGTAATATGGAATATCATGTTTTTTATGCAAAATATACGAATTTATGCCTATAAATATATTTGGCTTATACATCTCTCATAATGAGTAAAATTATTAGTAACCGTTAACGGATAACCCCATAAATTAAATAAAATAATTTTTTAAAACATTTATTCAAGTTTTGAATGCACATTAATAACAGAAAAAGAATGAAAATAAGTAAGCCAGGGCTTTAATTACAGAACAGGTCTTGATTAGGAAAACAAAGACTACAAAAAGTCGATATAATGGCTCAAAAGGTAAGAAAATGAACAAATTTCTACTTCTGTAATTTTGATATGAGTAGGTATGAGCATTGCCTTTGCAAGTATACAAAGTAATGGAAATTGTGGTTTTCCATCTTCTATAAATTGTGACACCAATAGGTATCAATATAGTCTGAACAGACAATTGGTTGGGGCAATTCCATAGTGCGTAGGCAATGAACTCAGAATTAAGAATGTCTAGTTCATCATCATTGATGATGTTGGGAAATCTTTTAGCCAATGTTTTAACTTTTTCCCAATCTCCATATGATTTCTTTGTTGGGTCAAAAATATCAACATTTTTCAAAACTACATCATTTAAAGGTAAGAGACGGAATAGTTCTTTTGTTGAGATCTCATAAAAATCTCTCACATTGTTGAAAAAAGCTTTTTTATCGACCAAGCTAATATCTAAGTGACATTAAGGACTTAAAATCAAATATAATAAGAAAATCGCAAAAATTAATGTCCACCAATCAGGGGTACCACTTTACTGATGACAAAAAATTAAATTTTCATCATATCTCGTAAAGTATTGCTCATATCAAAATATTTTTCAAATAAAAGTTGTAGAACTAGTAAAGTTGAGTATTTCCTTTCCCATACTTTTTTATTGTGGGAGTAGCCTTTATCGAGAAAATTAAACAAGAATGTCTTAAATCGAGTTGAAATGTATTTAACGTGAATTTAGAAGAGACATAAAAATATCTCTTAAACTATTGGCTTCATGAAACAACAGCAAATGTTATTCTCTACAACTTTCACAATAATAACAATTTTCGAAAATTTAGTATTAAAAGAGAAATACGATAAAACGACGAAAAATCAAAATATCTATTAAAGTATCGATTTTACAAAAAATTGATTCAAACAAAACTTGTAGCAAATTGTATTCTCTACAATATTTATAATATTGGTTTTGTATGAAAATTGAGTTTTATAAGGAGATATTTAGAAAAATATCTGATATGGCCAACGCATGACTTTCTCCATATTTGGGTATAGATATTTAAATTATTAGGAATAGCATTATGAGGCAAAATTATTATTCCGTATCGTAAAAGAATACAGTTGTCCTTATTGCCGTAAATTATATTTTGAATATGTTTACAGAATTCACCGCTACAACTGAATAAACCAATTATTTATATATAATTCCTAAACAATAACAGCAATGGAAAATTGTTTCAAATGAAAGTTGTAGGAAATTACATTCTCTATAATATTTGTATCGAATTGTATATACAATAATGATGTTTTAACGGAGAAATATAGTCAAAACCGAATCGGGTTTCGAATAAACCAAGACTTCCGTTTAACCGTTATTGTCCAAAAACTAATCAGTTTTTTGTGCTCATGCTAAAGTGTTATATATGAAGTTTGGTAACGATATGGCAAGTACTTTTTGAGTTAGAGCGCCCACAATCACACACACACACATACGCACACACAGATATCATTCCGAAAATCGTCTAAACGTGTTCTAGGGACCTCAAAACATGTATTTCCGTTGAAATCTTGAAGTTGATTTTTTATAATACTTTCCCATTACTTCATATAGAGAAAGTAAAAACAGTATTACTAAATGTTTGACGAGACGGGACGATGTTATCGACACACGCGACAGAGTAGAGCGCCATTCTGGTGGGTTTTTTACGCCTTTCCCAGCAATTTTTTACGAGTGCATTCCAGATAAATGGCTATCCCAATATCTCAAACTTTCCGGATAAATGGTTCCATACTGTCCTTTCTCTCATACTACAAATATGAAGAAATTTAAAAGGGTTAAAAACTAAAAGAGAAAAAACTCACGCCAAGCAACCCTCCGAGCGTAGGACAAACCCATTTCAGCCTTCGGCTTTTCCTACGGAAGCTCTTAATCGGTCTAAACATCGAAGCTAACTGGGGTAATCGCATAAAACAAACGTATCCAAAACACAGGATATCATAAAAGCTGACGGACAGGAGAGAGAGAAAGAAAGAGAGAGAGAGAGAGAGGAAGTGGTTTCCCTTTATCTCTCTTCTCTTATCTCTTAAAGAGTCCGAAAAGACCTCATTTTTATTTACTAGACGGGAGAAAACGAGGTCATCTGATTGCGTAGAAAAACATATGCGCTCCTCTCGGGATTTAAACTTAACTAACAGCTACGCAACGCAATTAATTTGGTAGTTATATTTTATCGAGTAAACTAGCTGTACCTGCGCAATGTCTGGATTTTTTCAATTAATTTATTAATAATAATGTGAATCAATTAATGGTACAAATGATATCCTAAATAGATAACTGTTCTATTAAAGATGTCTTTTACTACATTACTAGTGTAACTGCCAGTCAATATGACGGGATATCTTTAGTTAACCTTAAAATAGTTGCCTCCCTCCCCCTCTCTCTCTCCTCCTCCCTCTCTGTCCCCCTCACTCCCTCTCTTTCTCCCCCTCCCTCCAACTCTCTCCCTCCCTCTCTTTCTCCCCCCTTCCCCTCACTCACCCTCCCTCTCTCCCCTCCCTTCCACCCTCCTTCCCTTCTCCCCCTCCCTCCCTATCTCGTATTAATAACATTCAAAGCACGCTTATACACCCATAAGGATCGATACAACAATAGGATTTTGAGGTCTAACAATATAATTAATAGCCAAGGCAACATTCCGTTAAAATGGCAATATTTCCACAAAATATGTGAATTAAACGTATAACATGAGCGATTTAGAGTTGTATGAGGAAAAAGATGAACAGAATAAGAAACGTTGTAATTTTTTCTTCAAAATGGTTCAGATCCGAAGATCGTAGGTTAATTCCTTCTAATTTTAATTTCCAAAACAATGGATTTTCACATGTTACCTTACGGAAAATGGAAATGTCTTCCTTTAGGAGTAGAACCAAGGACTATTTTTGAGATTTATTTTCATCATTACACCTTAAAATATGCTAATCAAGCATCCTTGCCAAATTTCAATCTTCTACCTATTCTGGAAGTTTGTTAAAAAGCTCTAGATCGGCCATCGTGAAAGCGTGACCAACCAACCAATGGACCTGGGCTATTATAGTATAAATTGCATAACTCTTTTCTCCCCCATCTCCCTCCTCTCTCTCCCCTTCCCCTCCCTCTCTCCCTACCTCGCCCAGAAAATAAAGTCGTATTATTCTATTCTCCCTCTCTCACAGTGTGTACCACTATCGACTATGTTACCATTTAATTGCCTAGTGTCTACTATGTTATACTATGTACATTATTATTGTTTTATACTAAATTATATTATTCCATTATATTTTACACTATGTATGCTATATTATTTTTTCCCGCTATTCCATTTTATATGTTTCATTTATATTTCCTTTCATCCTTCCCGATTTTTGTATATATCTTGTAAATATTGTCTATATCTTTGAATGTATTGTGATGACGGTATACAGTGTGATTGTATTTAAGTTTTCCCCTACTGTAGATATTATTTAATGTTTTATTTTTATATTTATTATATCAAGGGGTTTTTTTGCAGGTTCTTCACACTCTCCTTCTCAGCAAGTGTTTTCCTGAGTGGGTTTTTACTATTTAGGACAAGTTTGTTCTTATCTAGGTTTTCCCTACAAACGCAAATCTGTCTTTAACTTATCATTTCTCATTATATTCAACTTTTATACCGTTCTGTACTCTTGTAATGTTGTATTCTAACTTCAGTTTAAACTATCTATATTGACGAAGGATTAAATGTAAGAATGGACCTTATGGTCCAAATTTTGCCCGAATAAAGACGTTTATATATCTATCTATCCCTCTCTTTCCCTCCCTCCCTCTCTCTCTCTCTCCCTCCCTTGGTAGATGGATGGTTAGAGTTTCTGCCGATGGTTACTAAGGTCTGTGTTCATCAGGTTTATATGTAAGAATGGACATTAATGTCTAAACATCAACCTAATTAAAGATGGCTTATTATTATTATTATTTCACCCCTCCTCCCTTACCCTCTTTCCTTTTCCCCTTACCCTCTCTCTCTTCATTTAAACATCTTATAAAACACGTTTATTTCATGCTCGTAAGCTATATACGATGTTTTACAACAATCGGACTTCGAGCACACAAAAATGAATGTCCGTCATCAAAGTAACAATGACGGCTGCCTTGGCAACGCCCGGAAAAAGTACGAAAAATCCACAAAATTTCGAAACAAATAACGTATTTCTGAGAACTTCAACCGTGCAACATGTAAACTTCACAGGAATAAGATAGTATAGAGTTTTATTCGTCGAATACAGCAAAAACGAAAAGAACTGGTCCATATTTACGTATTTTTATGCTTGAAGGAAGAATACCTTGCAAGTCAATCATACATGTTATCTTGTGGAAAAATGTTAATCCCCTATATTGGCAGCACTGATTAATCCCGGTTGACCAAACCTTGACCATTCACTAAGTTAGGATGTAAGGAAGAATCGTATCAAATTTGGTTATTCTAGCTTTTATCGTTTAGGAGGAGTTCCATGAACAAACCAACAAATGCATACTTCAAAATATATTATAGTAGATATTATAGTGGGGTTACTGACCTTGAAGAGCACCCAACTCCGTCCGGGGTCGTCCACCTCCTCTTTGAGGTCTTCGTCTTCGTCGTCCTCCACATCGAGTTCCCCTTCGTCTTCCTCCTCCTCCTCCTCGTCTTCTCCTTCGTCTTCCTCCTCTCCTTCTCCCTCCTCTCCGTCTCCTCCCCCCCTTTCTCCCCCTCCCCCCTCTCTCTCTCCCACCCTCTCCCCTTCTCCCTCCCTCACTCGATCGCACTCCTTCCCTACCTCGCTGTCGCCTTCTGCAAAGCACGACACAAGAAAAACACAACTTATTATTCCACATCTTAAATATATTCAGGCTAGATATACATAGGGCTAAAAACCGGGACAAAACAACTTCTAAAGAAGAAAAACCAGGACAAATCCGGGGCATAATCTAATATGACCGGGACAAAATCCAGCAGAGCTAGACTTTAAGTTTTACTGTTTAAATATACATTATTTCTATTCTTTTTCATTTTATACAGTAAGTCCCCAACTTACACTGTTAATTCGTTCCGAAGGTCGCCGTGTAAGTTGAAAACCGTGTTGGTCCAACAATGCTTAAATACCATATATTTTTTGACATATACGTTCGTTTCAAAGGATAGTTAAAGCTAAAAAAGTAGTGCTTATGTGATGAGGCTTTATAGTTTGTTGATGAAGAACAGTACAGTAACAAGACGCAACTTGCACCCACGGGATGACAAATCTAAATGGCGAAAGTGACGCCGTCAGCCATGCGCCATCGTACAGTAATCCCTCGGTTTACGAGCTTAATTTGTTCCTCGAAAACTGCTCGTAAGGAGAAAACTCGTAAAACGAAAATTAATTTCCCAATACATCCCACGAAGTAGGTGCTCCGCAAGCTTTTAATCTATCATTTTTTATGGTTCTATTTTTTTAATTAAATAACCAAACTCCTATATATTTATGAAAGTTTGTTTGTTTGTGGATCTATACATTTCCACACTGTTAAAGTTAGAGTAATCAAACATTCAACAGATATTTTTTTCACAAATAAGAAGGCTGTAGGCTACTTTTTAATCCCAAATGTTTCATATTAATTGTACAAAAAGCAAAATAGCTTTGTGCTTTGTATGCTATTGCTAAACATTTTGCCATCTAGAGATGGGTCAGAAAGAACGGAACAGTTCTTTTCAAACTGTTCTAATGCCTAAACTGTTCAATAAAATAACTGTTCTCATAAACTTCCTGTTCTCAAACATCTTATACACAGTGAGAAAGGTGAGAAACAAATACTTCCTTATCTCCATAATTGGACGGCGGGGACTGATTAAACTATGCGTATTTTCCCAAGTCCTATTATTGATTTGAATCAAATTTGGTACGATTGTGGAGGGCTCCCAGAAATAATTCATACGTGGTTTTTGGTTCTCTCGGCCCGTTTTATTCAAAACAGAGTCAATTCTTAAACACCATGTATCATCTAGAATTCCGATCAGATTTGAACCAAATTTCCCCGGGCAACGCCTGGTATTTACGCTAGCATATAATTAATTTCATAATATCGATTCATTCCTTCATTTTTTTCCTGGTTCGTTTTTGTACTGATAAGTGTACTATGATGGGCATTCCAGCTGATAGGTAACAAATGTTTTCCTCCTAAGTTAATGTCTGGTCTACTGTAGGTTGAGAAACAGTGTATTAGTAGATAATGCTTGCATACGCCAATATACCGTATATGCCCAAATATAAGGCGAGGTTTTTTCCCAAGATTGTCCCTCAGAAAAGAGGGGGTCGCCTTATATTCGAGTCTTTACAAAGTCTCTCATATTACGGAGAGCTCCCTCAACAAAGTCTCTCACATTACGGGGCACTCTCTCAATCACATTACTTTGAACAACAAAGTAGTCTAATCAAACTTTTTAGATACTTTGTCCGTAACATTAATGTGTTTTGACCATCGTACAAATCCAAGAAGTGTCTATTCCTTTTCACACTATTTAATAGAAAGTTTAGTCGGTAATCCATCAGTGTTATACAAATTTCCCAAGTCCAAAGAGTAGTCTGCGTTTCCACCAACGATAAGTCGAACATCTGAAAATTTCTCTTCTTGAAATCCTTTTTGACGGTAAGTAGGTAATATCGATGTTATACTTTTTCAAATTCTCTAGTGATGACGAAGACACTGATGTCGAAGATGCGTGTGAAAGGTTTGAATAAAATTGTCACTTAATGAGTTTCGGTTTTTTAAATAAGGTATGTTATTGATAAAAAATATAAAAAACTTTTAAATATAATAAAAAGTTTATATGTTCAAACTGACCAAAAAACTTTTTTTTTGGATTTTCTCATTGGGAAATAAAAAAATAAAGTACTTAAGTATTATACAGGGTGGGCCACAGAAATTCACCCCATTTCCAAATGAAATTACAGGATAACCATACAAGATAGGACTGAATCCAACTGGCAAAAGAGTGAAAATATTTTCAACTCGCTAGAGCTGGAGCAGATTTTCGACTGTGAAGTGCGATGCTATGGGAACCCAGTGAGAAAGAAAAATGAAAAAATACTACACTATATTCACAGACATCTCGGAGCCACATAACCAATAAAGAAGATACGAATTCGTTAAGGGTATATGAGAGATATAGCACTTGAGCTCAAGAGCTGAAAGAAATATTAAACTGCCCCAAAGCGGTACTATGGTAACTCGAGGGTAAAATTAGAATATACCTTAACGTAAACAAAAACAGCTTAAATATAGTTGGACTAAACTGAAATGAAGACTCGTTGAGGGTACTCGAGTATGAATGTGATTAATGCCTAAAGGTAAGCAAGGAAGCAAAAGATCTGGCCCCTTTGGAATGGAATTTGAGAGCTGTGCAATGTAGGTATCACGACTAGGACAAAAGTGATATTGTGTTAACCAAATCTTACACGCCCCAGTTTGGAAACCACTGACCTAAAAAACGATGTTTGACGGAATTCATAGGACCAACTAATTTGGTGTATAGAAGCAGAGAAAGATCCGGATGACGAAGCAAAGGATTGTGAATGCTCATTCGTTAACAAAAATTTTTCGGTTCATTTATACATAAGCTTGAAGCCAAACAATGCCGGATAATTCTTTATTAGCAATTAATATAAATACTATAATAATATTTTCAGACTAGTCATGCTATAGAATTGAACCATTGATATGTTAAAACAGCGAATCTCAGCACAAAAATGACTAATATTAAATATTTGTAAAACCCGAAATTTCCTTGATAAGAATCCCAGGATTTCAGGACTCTGATATTTAGCGGGATCCCGGGATTGCAATCCCTAGCTATGACTACACGAAACCGGTCGTAATTTTATTTCGCCTGTGGAACTTCACCAAATGTTTTAAAGTTTTTATGGCTTTTACTGTTTGAATAAATACGACGCAGTTTCACCAAATGAAAGCTTCATCTATTGAGTATGAATATAATTGCTCTTGAAATAAGCGTTCTCAAGAATAATTATCGACAGTTATACCTGTGAATAGTTTATAAAGGGAATGTCAACGTGCTTCAATACACTTGGCAGTGTACTCATTGCTATAAAAAATTAGATTCTATCAAAAAGTAGGAAGTTTTAACAGAGCAATGGAAACTGGCATCATTTAGTATTTTAACATATATTCAGAAGAAAGATCAAAAAATCTCTTATACAATTGGTTTTACGAAAAAATGTTTCAAATGAAAATTGTAAGTAATCACATTTTCTACAAATTTGATAATAACATCTATATTATAAAAATTTTAGGATTCTTGTTTTATTGTCTACACACTTTTGCAGCAACACACTCTAGACACAATTTAAGATGATTTCCGAGTAGATACGAGTTAGAAATTTGGCAGGAATGCACGAGTCACGCATTATAAAAGGCGATGACGGAAAAAATCCCAAAAAAGACCCGGGTTCGAATCCAGGAGATAATTTCTATGTTCAATAAACTTTCAAGTTTCTCAGCGTTTATTATTAAAAATGCTGGCAGCATTTCAAATTTGAACTGCAGTCTTCTCTAATATATTTACATAAATGAAGTTCTAAGGAATATCTGTAACAAGTTAGGAAATGGGCACATTTCGCGCAATGGAGTATTAGAAAGAAATGATATACCTGTACATAAGGGAAATAGCATTTCAAAGTTCTTTTCTTCATCATAAATAACCAATTTTCTTCCTATTTAAAAATATTGCATGCACATGTAAGGACATTAAACGTTTGTTTGTGAGATTGTTTATGTTAGTAACAAAGTAGAAGTAACCATGAAGAAAATTTCAAAGTTCAACTCATTTTAAGACATTTTTGTTCGATTTTCTTGATAACGGCTACGCCTACGATAAAAAAGTATAGAAAAGGAAATACTCTAAATTACCAGTTCTACAAGTTTTGTTTGAGAAATATTTTGATAGGAACAATACTTTACGAGATATGACAGAAAGTTTAATTTTTATCACCAGTAAAGTGGTACTCCTGATTGGCTTACGTGATTCAATTTTGCAATTTTCTTATTAACTTTTATAGTAAGTCCTTAATATGAAATTTCATGAAAATCCGTTTGGTAGAAGCAGAGAATGAACATGCAGACGGAGGGACAGACAGACAGACAACATGCGCGCACACTGGAAGCAAAACAGGCCTAAAAACCAGAAATGCGACAAGAATGAACTTCCACTTCCTATTGACCAGTTTCATCCAAAACCTTTTCACATCTTCATTTACTAATAAAAGGCCTTAATATAAAGTTGTGCGCTGATCTTGTTAATAGCTTTCGAGTTATAGCACCCAAAATATTCCTATCACACACTGAAATAATGTGGAAGTTAGTGAAAACGTACTCAGGGGACCCTAAAACGTTTATTTCCATTGAAATATCAAATATGATTTATATGAGGAATACAATACAGTCTCCTATTATAGTTATGGAGAATTTAAAAATTAACTTTAACATATTCACTTGTTCTACAACGAAATTGGGTTAGTTTTCCTTGTAATAAGTAAATAAATTAACCTACCAAATGACTAGAAGGTTTAAAACTCAAGCCTCTTCTAAAGAATTTAAAACCACACACCTAATAAACTTGGCAGGACTTCACTTTGACGACCAAAAGGGAGAACAAATACTGCCAACAGCAAACGCTTCTTGAATGAGAGGCTGAGCTAAAAAGCCTACATGCGTAAACGCAAGACAGGAAGCCATTGAAAGGCTCACTCACACGAATAGCTGAGCAATGATTAATCTCACGCGTGGGAGTCTTGAGAATCCAAACTGTGCCAAGGTTAAGAAACAGTTGAGAGTGGCAGGCTATTAATAGAAGGGTGAGTGAGTCTGTTGGACTGAGGGAGAGAGAGGGAGAGGAGGGAGAGAATGAGGAAGAAATAGGTTGAATGAGATGAGGCAGGAGGGAGTTGGTGGGGGGAGAGAGGGACAATGGAGGGAATGGGTGAGGAGGAATGGTGGGAGGAGAGGTAGAAGGGAGGGCAGAGGAAGAGAGGGGAAATAGAGTAGGAGAGGGTGGGGATTAGGGAGGGAAAGGGGGAGGGAGGAAAAGAGGGAGGGAGAAGAAGAGAGGGGGCGTGTGAGAGAGATAAAGGGAGGGAGAGAGAGAGAGAAAGAGAGAGGAAGAGAAAGAAGAGAGGGGAAGAGAGAGGGTTATATAGATATAGATAATTGTCTTTATTTTCAGGGCGAAAAGAGGAAGAGAGAGAGAGGGAGAGAGAGAGGGAGGGAGAGAGAGAGAGGGAGAGAGAGAGAGGGAGAGAGAGAGAGGGAGAGGGAGAGAGAGAGAGAGGGAGGGAGAGAGAGAGGGAGGGAGAGAGAGGGAGAGAGAGAGGGAGGGAGGGAGAGAGAGGGAGGGAGGGAGAGAGAGGGAGGGAGATGGAGGGAGAGAGAGGGAGAGAGAGGGAGAGAGAGGAAGAGAGAGGGTTATATAGATAGATAATAGTCTTTATTTTCAGAGCGAAAAGAGGAAGAGAGAGAGAGGAAGAGAGAGGGTTATATAGATAGATAATAGTCTTTATTTTCAGAGCGAAAAGAGGAAGAGAGAGAGAGGAAAAGAGAGGGAGAGGGAGGGGCAAACACAGAGACAGAAAAATAGCTTTATTTGTGAGAGGTTGAGGCCCTTTAAGCCCCTTCTTACAACTAAACCTAATTGTCAAATATTTACATTTTCACATACAGAATATTAATACATATTCACGCATTAAATTGGAAATTCAGATTAGAATCAAAAGCACATACGCAGGCAAGTATAATCAGAATTTAAAACTTTAAAAAACATAGAAAGATTTAGCAAAATTTAATGAAATTAAAAATTTTAGCGAGAAAAGCTAAGCACTACAAGCACTTATCATATTTGATAAAAAAGAATTGCTTGCAGGATAGGACCCACAAGGAGGGTGCGTGAAAAACCTAGAGCTAATGAAATTTAATATATACATCGCAGTAGGCAGGGGGTGCAAAACGTGGACTTGCACAGGGCGACAAAAATGAGCATCAAATCCAATGCATAGAAACATTTTTTGATAAGCATTACGCTACGCAATTCGAATGAAATCGAATGAACCGCGACTTCATCGTTTGGATCTTTCTCTGCTTTTTTAAAACTATCAAAATTAAAATAGGCAACGGCCCCAGAGGGTGAAATAAATGACTTCTGTCAAACACCATTTGTTAAGTATAGCGCCAACCTATTTTCCGTTTTCTCTTGCAACATATTCTTAAAAACTGTCATCTCTCACCACTGTGAATATCAAAGGTTGATACGTCTTGAAAGTGGGCAAAATTTCCATTGAAAGAAATACAATTTTTGACTTTACGTTCCGCTGCGATAATGTGAGAATAGCAATGGCATATAAGGCCGTGTCCCGAAAGGGTGAGTGCGGAATGCCTGCCTTGTCAAACAATCAGCAGTACTTGTGGGTTGTCCCGGACCACTTTTCAAATACTGTCTATAATGTAGGAAAAATGTTTTTGTTGATGTTGTTACATTGGCATTGTTATAGAGTATTGTTATCTTATAAATATTTTAGTGTGTATATGTGTATGTATGTTCTTTATACGTTTTTACACCGTTGAAGCTATCGCATTCAAAAGTTTCATGGGCCACCCTATCGACCAAAGGAAGACTTTGGTCTAGGTTTGCAGACCGTGGGGTCTCTTATACCCCATGGGGTGAACAAAATACTAATTCCATAAGAATGCATGGGAAATGGTGTGGAGAAACCCCAAAATGCCATGCAGCCCTTCACTGATGTGGATATAAATATACCTAAATATTAACTTATGATCACGGGAAATGGATTATTTTACGCACGAAAGACTGAATATTTAATTCTGTTCATGTTTTGTCGTATTACATGCTAAATCGCTCAAATTTTCCTTTAAGCGCAAAATTTATCCATTTAGATCAGTGGCCTTCAACCTTTTTTAAGTCACCGCCCACTTTTACCATGTTGTCCTTTGAAATAAGTTCACCACCCACCCAGTGGCATAGTGAGAGTTTCTGGTGCCCGGGGCAAAGAATAATTTTGCACCCCCAGTAGCAAAGCGATTTATGGAGGTAAGGTAACCCTAATACTAGTGAGATTGTCGTTAGATGAGATTACCGAATACGGTCTCAGTGGTAATAACAGTGTTTAAAAATTTATGATTTTTATATATTTGATAAAATTAAACTTCGCTGCTTCTGCGAGAGACTCCGACCACCCTCGTGGGCATTTCGATTTTACCGCAGCAAGGATATTTTGTCGCTAGTATAGTATGATATGATACTATAGTTAACGACAAATAGTTGTACAGAATATGTGTGCTTTTTTATAGAATTTTATTTTTCAGTGTAAAAATTAGAATAGCATTTGGTGAGTTCTTTAACGCCCACCAAAAATCCAAAACGCCCACCTTGAAGACCACTGCTTTAGATGATCATTGTCCAGGTGGCAACAAGGCTAAATTTCTTAATTGTTGTCCTCTTCAAAGGGAGATAACCATGTAAAGATTAATGCAAGGAAAATCCACGCGACGTAGAGGAAGAATAGATTTCGCCAAGATAAAGGGTACAAATGGATTCATGCCTAAATATAGGCTATGAATGCTTTTAAAGTATAAAGCAATAAAAATTGATTGCTACTTAAAAGAAAACTCTTTCACGAGCAAAGCCAGGCATTTCAGCTAGTTAATAAATAACAAACCGTGACCCTAAAAGTTTAGTTCAATATATCAATACGAATCTCTGGGATTTGCCAACTAATGAAGAACGAGCCGTAGCTGACCAACCGACTAAGGCGCTTGATTGATGCGCCGCAAATGGAGAGGCGATCGGCACGTAAGCACGCTATCGCCCTACGCATGTCTGACTGGAGCGTACAAAGAGTGCAGCAGTGCATTCAGCGCGATGGTGGACACCTCGAGGGCATAATTTTCAGAAAATAATATATGGAAAAAAATCTCCATTTCCGTACAAGCAGAAAATGTACAGTAATCCCTCACTGTTCGCGAAATTTATATAACCGCATGGCAAATTCTGCGCAGACAAAGAGGATGAGGACTGTCGCAGTTCCTCGCCTATTTCATGAATTTAGCATGCCGTTTTCGTAGTTTTTTATTAGTAATATTGCTTAATCACGGTCCCAAAGAGAGTGACGAGTTAAATGAAAGAAAAGTGGGTAAAAAGGTCAAGAAAAGTGAGGAGTCTGGAGAAGAAAATTGAAGTTTTAGATAGGCTTGCGCGTAGTGAATCTGCTTCTATTAGTACTTTACGAATGTATGTATCATACTATTATGTTTTTAAGGGTTAAAATGCAAGTTACATAGTGGAATAGGGACTCGAAGAACCTAAACCTATTTTTACCATATACAGTAAAACCCCGCTATGCGTTGTATCGCATATACGTCGCCAATCAATTAAGGAACATGTTTCGTTATAAGTCGTGTCGCTTTGCATATACGTCGTTTGTGAAATGCTAAAACCAAAATGTCAGAAATTCCAATTGTGGTGCATAAATTATAACTATAACAATAAAAACCATCTCTTCAGCTTTTAATTTCATGTTTATTATTATTTATATGAATTAATTTCATGTTTATCAATTCGTGTAAAATAATAATACTCAGAATAAACATTTACTGGCCATGTGTTTGCAAGATCACGATGGGTTAGAGGGTTCACAAGATACACAGGGGATAAAAGGGACTGCCCCCATTTTAATGACTCTGCGTAAAAACCTATTTCTGAGCGACAGTCAGCTATAAGAGAGCTTTGCGAACAGTTTTATCTAACATTTTGCATGTCCTTCCATCCCGGTTTAAATTTGCATTGATATCTCATGAGATATTGGATATACTTTGGATTGCAAAACCTGCTTGAAAAGTACTCTTAAAGTGCGTGTAAGTAAAGAAACAATTTTTTTGTTCCATCACACTATAGACAATTATTTTCGGTGGTTTCTGAATTTGTTATCACAATTGGTTACTCATTGTTACGATTAAATGTATATTAAACCCTAGTAGCAATGAGTGGTAACATAGTATGTCTAATGTACTGTATTGATATGTAATATTTGGGAAACAATTGTGTCACAAAATATCCACCAGGAATGTAACCCCTAACTTTTATCATAGTTCTTATGGGAATCTTTGTTTCTCTATGTGTCGTTTCGTTATAAGTCGCATTTTTCAGGAACGCATATCCGACATATAGCAGGGTTTTACTGTACCCATTATTTAACATACGCAAATTTCCTATTTGCGAGGGTTTTCTGGAACCTAACCCTTGCGAATGGCGAGGGACTACTGTATTCACAATAAAATTATATCCTTCCCGTAATTTGTAATTTAATTTTAGAAACCCGTTCATTATTTCTGTGTAAAAGATGTTAAAAAAGACATGCATACTGACCGCCTTGGTAAACGTAATCCGAGAGATCCAACTGTGGCACGTTGGACGTAACTCCGATCCCTTGGCTGTCCGCCACGCAAAGGTTCATCCTCGCTATGGTGGAGGTGAGCGTGGAGGAGGTGGAAAGGGAAGGAGGCAGAGGTAAGGAACAGGATGAAGAGGGAGGCGGAGGGGAAGGAGAAGAGAACATGGGAGGGGGCGGGATCGGACCTATCTCGCACAGCGGAATCGGCGGTTCTGGCAAGTCCGACAGGGCCAGATGCTGGTGCTGATGGTGCTGGGCCGTGCCATGGGATAGGTGCAAGAGCAGCTGTTGTTGAAGCTGAGCATGCAGGTTTGCCTGTTGGGCGCTGGGTCCGTGAGCTGGCAAATAGGGAAGAGAGGAATAAATAGAAGAAAAACAAGCGTTAATACGAGAAAAAAGAAAAAATGCATAGGAAAAAAAACTTACCGTATTTGCTCCAAAATACCGCATTTACTCGTGTACCCCGTGCAACTTTTCCCCAAAAAGGTAAAAAAATCGGTACGACGAACGTACAAACTTTCTCACATATCAATGCGTCGTTTAGTTATCTTTTGAAAAATACGAACCGTGTACCATCATTATAAACATCAAACTATACAAAATTTCATGAAAATCGTACGAGCAATTTTTTTAAAAATCCAACTGTTATTAAGGTACATTTATTACTCTTAGCATTCATCAATAGTAGCAATACAGGAAGACCTCGCCTTTAACTTTCGCGTGTTTCGATCTTTCGTGGTACAGCATTTGCGACCAGTTTTGTCTTTCGCGGACTCGTGTTTCGCTTTCTTGCAGAAAAAACAACAGAAAAGACTACCCGAAATTTTCTATGCATGGAATGAATCACGTTTTCCTCACATTTTCTCTCATAGTCAGACACAAAAAAATATTGTTGCGTTATTCTAATATGTAAAAATATTTGCGTAAGTGCATTAATGTAATACATGCGTAATTAAATATTTTTAGGATGCAATCCTCCTCCACTTCTGTGCCCCTTCACGAGTGAAAAGTTGCAAAATATAAGCTGGTATTATCACCGTTCGGGAGCTTTCTTTCTTTTTGACGACAGGAAAGTCACGAAGGGAAAGACAACCCTCACAAAGTTTTTCGGGAACGTAACCTCCGAGAAAGACGAGGTCTGCCGTATTCAGGTAATTAGCTCCTGCAAGTTAGGCACCCGACGTTTCATTTTCCTCGATTTTACCACGGAACTTAAATAAGATTTCATTCTCTGATACTTTTTCATGATCTTTTATCTTGTTTATGTCTCTCTTTCATTGACATTCATTTTTTCCGTCTCTATTTTTCTGTGGTCACCAACACGCGCTATGATCTGTTCTTGCTGGGGTGGGAATCAAACACCGTATTTCCCATTGCCTCAATTACTTCTCTTTTGTGATTTCATCTTTCGTGGTGTTTTCAGGAACGTTACCCCGCAAAAGACGAGGCCTGCCTGCATTTCCTTCCCGATTCATATAATAGTTAAAAACAAAGATATTTCCTAGCAGTCTAAATAGAAGCCTCTAGCAGACAAAATTCTATCGTATGATCATACAGATTGAAAGCTTGCAGCGTGCTTTTGTAGTCCGATTAGAATCCTGCACGAGCCGGGTCCTTTGGAATTAATTATGGGCCCAAGCCAGGCATTAAAAATCACGCGAGTCACACTGGTCCTCCGTAAGTCTCACTGGCCGGGATTACAATTTCTTCGGCATCGCATGGGACAGGTCTGAATTTGTATCAGTCCCGTGCAGAGCTCTAACAAGGGAACCTCACTTGGTGTCACTAAAATCTGGCAATGTGAATATGTGGAATCTAAAGGGGATGGTAAATAAATAACTATTCCAGATTTATAGCCCCGGAGTCCATGAGGGGGGAGAGTCACAACACACTATTCAAAATAATTAAAGCATCGCGTGATTGTGATGGTGGGTGCTCTAACTCGAAAAATACTCATTACATCATAACCAAATTTCATATATAATACTTCAATATTATCACAAAGAACTGGTTCTTATTCTTATTGTCGAATATTGTCTTCGCTTTGAAATCGATCGAATTTTGCTTAAGAATTCAATATTTCTTAAAAATATATCGATTTTGAAACGTTTCCTTGACGACCGACAGCATTGTCGTTCTCAGGATTTTAATTGTTGTCTCGCATTTCGTCGGTCTAGGCGTGCTGCTGGAAATTTACGAATAAATCGATTATCTGCTAAAAGAAAGGTCCTACGAAAATTTATTTCAAACAAACCTTGATTGAAATATTATTTTCTACAACTTTGATCCTTACAAAGATTACGAATAAGGATATGTATAAGGAGAATAATTGAACGGAAACTGAAAAACCCGATTATTCATAAATAATTCCTAAACAATAACTGCTATGGAAAATTGTTTCAAATAAAAGTTATAGAAAATTTTATTGCCTACAACTTTTATATATAACTGTATATACCAAAATTATGTTTTAACGGAGATAACGCGGAAAAACCGAATCGGGTTTCGGATAAACCTCGACTTCCGGTTAACCGGTATAACCCAAAAACTAATCAGTTCTTTGTGATCATACTGAAGTATTATATATGAAATTTGGTTATGATGTAATGAGTATTTTTCGAGTTAGAGCACCCACCATCACAATCACGTGATGCTTTAATTTTTTTGAATAGTGTGTTGTAACTCGCCCCCCTCATGGACTCCGGGGCTATAAATCTGGCATAGTTATTTATTTGCCACCCCCTTTCGATTCCACATATTCACATTGCCCGATTTTAGTGACACCAAGTGAGGTTCCCTTGTAAGTCCGACTATATTAGCTACCAAAAAGAATATTCCTGAAGAATTAAAATAAGGCATAATTTCCGCTGTATTAAGGGATAAATTTATTACCCTTAGCTTTTTTATTAATAATACCAATATATCTTTTCCGATTTACATAAAAGTTACAAAAGGAACATACTTCCTAGCAGCCTAAATGGAAGGAGAAAAAGATATCGTCAGCGTTCAGGTTTAAATAACAAAGAATATACCTGTACACAAAGGAAGTAGCGTTTTAAAGTTCTTTTCTTCATTATAAATAATCCATTTTCTTCCTACTTAAAAATATTGCATGCACACGCAAGGAAATTAAACGTTTGTTTGTGAAATTGTTTATGTTAGCAACGATGAAGAAGTAGCCATGCAAGAAATAAGTTCAACCCTAATTAAGACTTTCTTGTTTGATTTTCTCGATAACGGCTATTCCTACGATAAAAATATATAGGAAAAGAAATACTCTCCTAGTTCTACAACTTTTATTTGAAACATATTTTGATATGAGCAATACTTTACGAGATATGACGGAAAGTTCATTTTTTGTCTCCAGTAAAGTGGTACCCCTGATTGGCTTACGTGATTAACTTTTTCGATTTTCTTCTTATATTTGACTGTAAGTCCTTAATATCAAATTTCATGAAAATCCGTTCGGAGAAGCCGAGAATGAACTTGCAGACAGATGGACACACCGACATTAATAGATGCTCACGCTGGAAGCGAAACGCGCCTATAAAGTCCTGGGTTCGACTCCTTTAACATAAGAGTGGCGACTACCGAGGAGGAGATTTCTGCTAGCATCGGCACAAAGAGATCACGCAATACATTGTGTAACGCAAGTAGGATGGAGAAGATGTATAACTTGTGCGGACCTTGTTTCAGCGAAATCAGCAAAGAAGCCGACCTTTTTCTTAATCCTAGACGTCAACTTATTCCGACACGAATACTTTTCCCCCCCTCCTAACCACGCGGTACACGAATAAATACAACATCGGCCACGACTCGGAAAACCGCAACAATGCTTTTTAGAGGAGTTAAGCAATGAGAGGTGAAGAGAGAAGGAAAAAAACCGAAGCTAATTTTGATCAAGAGAAGACAAGGTGAGAAATGAATACTCACGAATTGTCGTTGTGGCAACGCCTGAAGAAGCGGTAATGGAAGACGATGACGCAGGAGGCTGCGGAGAAGTTGGCGAAGGTGTTGTAGGGGGAAGGAGCTGAGGCATGTCCACACCACCTGGTGGCAGAAACAGGAATTAATTCCCCTCCGTAAATGAAACTGACGTTCGGATCAAAATATATATATATATATATGGGGTGTCCCAGGAGGAAATGTCAGGACTTTAACGCTGCATTCTAAGGTGTCATATGGAACAAAAGCTTTTCTATAAAAATCTGATGTGGCCAACACATGACTTTCTCCATATTTGGGGTATAGATATTTAAATTATTATGAATAGCATTATAAAGGCAAAATTATTATTTCCTATCATAAAAGAATACAGTTGTCCTTATTGCCGTAAATTACGTATATTTTGAATATATTTACAGAATTCACCGCTACATGGTGTTGGCGCTGTATACTCGAAATTGAGAAAAAGTTGAATATCTCTGAAATGGACGGTTCTACGAAAATTTGTTTCAAACAAAACTTGGAAGAAATATTATTCTCTACAACTTTGGTCCTTACGAAGATGACCAATTACAACGTCATTAAGGAGATATTTGATGAAATCAAAAAAACCGATTTCTTATAAATAATTCCTAAACAATAACTGCTATGGAATATCGTTTCAAATGAAACTTGTAGGAACTTATATTCTCTATAATCTTTGTATAGAATTGTACATACAATAATGATGTTTTAACGAAGAAATATCGCAAAAACCGAATCGGGTTTCGAATAAACCTCGACTTCCGGTCAACTGTTATTGTCCAAAAACTAAACAGTTCTTTGTGATCATGCTAAAGTGTTATATATGAAGTTTGGTAACGATATGGCAAGTACTTTTTGAGTTAGAGCATCCACAATCTCATACACATAAACACACACGCAGACATCATTCCGAAAATAGTCTAAACGTGTTCTAGGGACCTCTAAACGTGTATTTCTGTTGAAATCTCGAAGTCAATTTTTTTCACGATCACAATATTTTTCCATTACTATGTATGGAGAAAGTAAAAATGTAAGATTCCAGTATTCAATAGATGAAAGAAGGTTCAATTACTTTCATCAATAAATGCTTCCTGAATAACATTCAGTATCTATTTACGTTGCCATCTATAAATATCGATCATTTAGTTGCTTAAACAAAAGTACAAAGCGAATAACGCTAAACTTTCGTCTATTTGTAAGCTTCGTTGAAGCTAACTGAATCGGAGGTAACAATGACGGCCGCCTTGGCAACCCCGGAAAAAGTACGAAAAATCCACAAAATTTCTAAACAAATAGTGTATTTCTGAAAACTTCGACCATGTAACAGTTTTATTTTCAGCTAGTAGTAGATAAAGCAAAGTGAGGGCCACAGGGCCAAGCGGTGGATTGGGACATGAAGTCTCCTAGTTCTTCAATATTTTCACTGCGAAATACTTTTAACACTCTCACGACCAGGCCGCCTGAAACCGGCCGTAATTTTTCTGCCTCAAACTGTGACAGACCGCCCGAAAAATATGCTTTCGAATTTTCACTTTTCCTCACGGAAATGACGTAGTATACCATAGAAGCACGAGACCTAGAGTGTGTTTGGCTTACTTTTTTAAAGCATGTGCACGAATTAGCTGTATGAACTTTCAAAGCTCTATTTTTTTGTATCAAAACCCAGTGTTGCCACTTTTTTAAGCTCTTGGGAGCTAGATTTCATCTTCTTGGTAGCTAGAATATTTAATTACCTGTAATATTCATGGCTGTGTAAGGAAGCTAACCATATGATGTTTCTAAACTATCAGAGTATTGTAATTGTGTGCTGAGCATATGCATCAACTATTACACAGACACAAAATATGAAACCTTCCCCTGAACCAATTTCTTGGCTAATTGAAAAACCTTTGAAAACATTTTTCCCAACACCGAATGTTTCTTTTGTAAGAATTTTACGAAAAGTATATAGGAAGGCAAATTCCAATTGCCAAAACCATGCTGTTATTGGTGTTTTTGTCTGATTTTTTGGTAGTCTCCTCTGCCCTAACAAATCTTTTACTTGGAAATGTTTTTAGAAATCCTCAGTGAAACTAAGCTAAAGTAAAAATAAGGAACAATAACTCACCGAAAAATAATATAACTTACAGCAAACGTTTTAATTGATCGTTATTGTGGACCATTTAAAACATTTGGTCCTCTGTAAAACTTGGTTTTTGAGGTAAATCGCGGCGATTATTGTTGACAGAGTAAACACACAGGCGAAACCCTTGCACGAGATGTCGCAAGTAACTCGCCAGTCTATTCCCTCTTTTACATTTAAGGATATCTGCAAGTGCTAGTAGTTTGTTGTTTATTTGGGTACCATATCCTCGACTTATCTTCTAGAATGTTTTAGACAGTAGCTTGAAAAAAGCTAAAATCTTTTTTCGATTCGCCAGATTTGTAACAAGTAAATAGGGTTGATTTTTCTGAGCTGGTTTGAGTAGAAAGTCGCTAGATCTATCTACAAATTCGCTAGATTGGCAACACTGTCAAAACCATCCCAAATGCCGACGGTAATTCTTAAACTCGAGATCCTATTACTCTCACGTATGCTCACGTTCTCTCCGGACCTCCATGGGCCCTCCCGACCCAATTCACAGGTATCAGAGATATCTCTGAATTAGTTTTTACTTTCTCCAATATACATATTATAGAGATAGTATCATTTTCATGAAAAATTCAAAATCGAGATTTCAACGGAAATACACGTTTTGAGGTGCGGAAAGGGAGAAATGATTGTATTACCATATAATACATAATTTTATTCGCCAAAGACGTCTGGCATAACCCGGGCATCGCCGAGTACTTTCAGCTAGTATGCAATAAAAATGCTATTATTCTTTAGTGAAGCGCAGAAAAATAATATCCTACATAACAAAGATGTTTTAAAAAATGCTGCCATAGGCGCCATATCGCCTCTGGTTAAGGTAATGAATTTTTCGGATTTGATGTAGAAGACGAAGTTTTCAAAGTATTCCCAGGAACGAGTTCCTCCGCAGAACCTCGCAGAGGTTTACAATACAAGTCAGATATTGACGTCAGCGATATTTCAGGCGACCAAGTCAGTATGTCTGGGGTTGATGATGAAAATGTTTTTTGGATGAAGAAACGGAAGAAAATATCCAGCTGAGTGATTCATTGGAGTCCGTAAAAACAACATTACTTCTAAATAAATATATTTAAATTGTGAATGTATAAATATTTTATTTAATGCTTTCCGAAATGGTGGCCGCCTTGGATTATTTCGTACTTCTGGGGCCAGCATCTTTGCTCGTGAGAGGATTAATATGAACATTGTATCATCAATAGTTCATGATACACTCGATTGTTTCAGAATACCGACTAAAAAAAACATTTGTGGAGGCGTTTAAATGATAAAGAATAAATCTCACCTGTGGCAGTGCAGGAGCTGGAATGTGTGGCCCTTATAGGAGCAGGTAGCGACGTAGGTCTTTGAGCCAAAGAACCATTGGAGCCAATAGCGTGCGGAGGTGGAGGAGATCCACTCGTACAAAGCTCCACCACCTATCAAAACAAACGAATCCATCAAGACAAAGTCACATGATAAAGAACAAGTGTATATATATCATAAAACATATATAAAAGACAGCGTCACTTTGTCCCTTCGTCACGTAATGCTTTTTGAAGCTTAATATCTCGCAAACGGCCAAACCGAATTTGATGACATTTTCAGGATAGCATTACAAAATAATAACAAAACGTTTTAATGTATTAAACTTGAGATCAAAGAAACAGGTTCGACTCCAGGGGATAATTTCCATTTCCCATAAGGTAACACGTAAAAAGGGGCATTTCGACTTGCAGGCTTTCGATCTTTTTGAGATTAAAATAAAAAGAATTAGCCTACAATCTTCGGATCTGTACCATTTTGAGGAAAAAATTATCAAGTTCTTTTCATCTTTTTTCCGCCTACAGTTTGAAATTTCTCAATGTAAATGTTTAATTCACACAGTTTGAGGAAATCTTGCCATTTTAAGGGGATGTTGCCATATTCCATCGTTAGACCTCGATATCATAGTGTTATTTCAAAATATATTTTCAGCATAATACGCAACAGGTTTCTTTCTGATAAAAAAAACATTTCCCTGGTCCATCTTTCCCTTGTGCTGATCCTTCTTCCTCAGAAATCTGTGCGAATTGCCTAATTTTTACTTTTAGGCAGCCTCTAGGTAGATTTTTCGATGCAATGTAAAAATCGCAGTCGATGGTTTTATCGAGGGATGATGCAGTTTTTAGTGACGGTATGATAAATAAACACTTATCCATGAATTTTGTAGCATGGGTAACAACTGACGTCATAACAAAAGGTAAACAAAGGTACGGTAAGTCCCCAACTTACACTGTTAATTCGTTCCGAAGGTCGCCGTGTAAGTCGAAAACCGTGTAAGTCCAACAATGCTTAAATACGATATAATTTTTGACATATACGTTTGTTTCAATGGACAGTTAAAGCTAAAAAAGTAGTGCTCATGTGATGAGGGTTTATAGCAGTTGGGCTGCCGTGACGTTCTGCGCATTCGAGAAGATTCAGAAACCGACGAAAGCCGAGAAACGGATCGATTTGCAAGAGGAATAAAATCGTATTATAAGTGAAAATTGGCTCGTAAATTGAAAATCAGGTATTAATCTGTGCATCTCGCATAAGCGAAAACTCGTAAACCGATTGCTCTTATATCAAGAGATTACTGTACTAGTAACGCCATCTATTGAGTGGCAGTTGAACTAAAAGTCGAGCATGCTGATAAATTACGTCATGTATCCGTGTATCTACGGATCCGTTTAACTCGGGCCTGTGCAAGTCGGGGACTCACCGTGTTTGGTGTTTTAGACAGTGTGCAACCAGCTAACAGGAAGAAGTGCGCAGTAGAAAAAAATCCCTATGAAAACAGGAAACGCTGGCAAAAAGAGTTTCCCAGACCCACGAGCCAATAGATAGCGAATTTGAGGAAAGGTACCGAGAAGGCCTGGGAACAAAGTTAAATACAGGCGACGCTCACCGATTGAACTGGGAACTCAGAATCTACAATTCTTTGCATTGCGGTGCTCGCGAGCACCATTTTCGGCATCGTGAAAGAGCACCGTCAGGCATCACAGTGCTCACGAGTACAGGGTTGGGAACCCCTGTCTCGAGAGTTAAAAGGGCCAAAGAACGACCGGTTGGAACCCTCCCCCCTCCCGGTTTTAAGTAAAACAATCGTTGGTTAACTTACAGGATAGCACAGCAGCCTTCGAGACAGTCTACTATTGGTCGTGGTGGTAGTGGCCGTAGAAGTAGAGCCGCCAATGTGTCCGACCCTTTGAGCTGCCGAACTGTCGTTCTCTCCTCCGTCGACGTCCATCGCCTTCTGGCCGGTGGTAGGCGACGGAAGAGGCAAAGGAGACGGGAGGGAAGGAGATAGAGCCAAGTTCCCATTGCTAACGTCACCTTCCGCTACGCCCTTTCTTAGTTCTGCACAGAGAGAGAATGGGGGAAGAAAAACAAGTCAGGAAAGTGTACAACGTATCACAAATGGGCTGTACCTGTTCTTCGTCATAAATAATCCATTTTCTTCCTTTTTAATAATATTACATGCACACGTAAGGAAATTAAACGTTTGTCTGTGAGACTGTTTATGTTAGCAACGATGAAGAAGTAACCATGCAAGGAAATTTCAAAATTCAATTCGAATTAAGACATTTTCTTTTGATTTTCTCGATAACGGCTACTCCTACGATAAAAATGTACGGGAAAGGAAATACTATAATTTACCAGTTCTACAAATTTTATTTGAATAATATTTCGATATGAGCAATACTTTACGAGATATGACGAAAATTTAATTTTTTGTCACCAGTAAAGTGGTACCCCTGATTGGCATACGTGATTCATTTTTGCGATTTGCTTCTTATATTTGATTGTAAGTCCTTAATATCAAATTTCATGAAAATCCATTCGATTTGAGGCCGAGAAAGAACACGAGGACAGACAGACGGACGATAATAGGTGCTCACGCCGAAGCAAAACGCGCCTAAAAACATTAAGAATCAGTGTAAAGGAATTTGGGACGTAAACTAAACTAGCAGAGAATATTTCACTCATTTTAAAGGGAAGTATCATAAATTATTGGCAGGTAGTGCCTTCTAACCCAAAGGTTGTGGGTTCAAATCCCGCTTCAGGCATTGATGTTGTGACATATGTTGATTTACGTCTTTGTCTACTGTTAACATTTCACTGTAAAATGGCGAATACGCTGTATGTGAAATTATCTACTATAATAGTTTACTATGTCTGCATGTCTGTCAGCAAAGTTTGAATCTTAATGTCTCGCAAATTAATTCACCGAATTTGATGTGATTTTCAGGATACCATTATGATATAATAGAAATACGTTTTGCCGTATTAAACTTGAGATCAAAGACCCGGGTTTGATTCCTGGAGACATTTTCTATTTCCCATAAGGTAACACGTAAAAATGGACATTTCGACATGCAGGCTTTCATTCTTTTTTAGATTAAAATCAGAAAGATTTGGCCTATAATCTTCGGATATAAACCATTTTGAAGAAAACATTATAAAGTTTCTTATTCTGTTCAACTTTTTCCGCCTAAAGTTCGAAATTTCTCAGTGTAAACGTTTAATTCACGCAGTTTGAGGAAATCTTGCCATTTTAAGGAGATGTTGCCTTGCCTACCAATTCCAATTGTTAGACCTCAATGTCATATTGTTAATTCAATCCTTATGGCCGGGTTCGCATGATGCAAGTTCACGCACGAGTTGAGGAGTGCGTGGTATGGCACAAGTAGGCGAACTCGAATGGAGCGTGCGTGTGGTAGCGTTCACACGATGCAACGGACTCGAATGATTTCTGTTCCCAAAATGGATCCGGTAAGTGAAGGTGTCAACGTGGTTTGTGCAATAATAGCTGAGGAATTGATATCGAGGATTAAAAGAAAACGTAAAAGTAGGTGTTGGGTGAGAAAGTGGATCGTGAAACGCGGCGAAAGTGGGGCTTCTAATACTTTATGTTATGATCAGTTTTGGAATCGTCTTGCCCCACAAGTGTTTTCAGATGTCCTCAGAACATTCACAAAACAACATGTCATTCACTATTAAACTTCGAGAACTCTTCAGACTTTTGATGGAAAAGTCTCCTGATAGATGGGATGTGAGGTACGAGCACGTGGATCTTCACATCAAGGGCGCCTTAGAAGTAGATATAACAGAAGCTGACTGGAATGCAATGAAATCGGAGACTCGCAAGCAGTACGCTACTGTCAGAAAGAGGTGGGAAGAAAGTTGTCGTAAGGAGGACAGGTTCTTCCATAAAAACAATAACTGGCTTGACCAATCAATTGCTATTTCTATTCCCACTGCAACGGCTGCTGCAGCTGCATCTAATGAAATGCCAAGTTCATCCAAAGGTAATTAAATGAGAATTTTCATGCAGCTAAATTCGAAGGTTTAATTGAATCGGAGGCAACAATGACGGACGCGCCATTTCTCGTGCGTGAACTCGCATCGTGTGAACACGGCCTATGGGTATAAACGTGCTTTGAATGCTTTTAATACAAGAGAGAGAGGGGGAGAGAGAGGGGTAGAGAGAGGGGGAGAGAGAGGGGGAGAGAGAGGGGTAGAGAGAGGGGGAGAGAGAGGGGGAGAGAGAGGGGGAGAGAGAGGGGGAGAGAGAGGGGGAGAGAGAGGGGGAGAGAGAGGAGCAAGAGGGAGGGGGTGAGAGGGGGGAGGGAGGGGAAGAGAGGCAACTATTTTAAGTTAGATAGCCCGCCAACAACAGAATATTCACTAGAAACTTTGTGTATGGCAAAATATTTCATATGTAAAAGTTTAATATTAATTATTTTAAATGAAAATAATAATAATCTATCTATCTATCTATCTATAATTCTTCCGTTGATATTTCAACGGGCATTACACTAGTGTACAAATAAAAAAAATAAATCAAGTTCTTTTTCCCTAATAAATCATTTAAAAATAATAATTTTGCTAGCAATGAAATACTGCATTTCCATCCAATTTAATCATTAGTAAATTAAATTCTTCTTAAAAGAAAAACTCAGAACTGTTCTATTTCAGCAAAAACATTAATATACATTCAAGTTATAATCAACACCTAAAAACATGGAATTTAAAAATACAATTAAAACGTTTTTCACAGAAAAATAATCAACGATTAAATCAAAAATTATCAGAAAAATGTATAAAGGAAATAATTTCTACAAATAGCAAAAAAATGGAATTTTAAATATTAAAACGATGTTTTTCACGCAAGAAATAACCAACGATTAAATTAAAAATTATCACAAAAATTAATAAACAAAATAATTTCTATAAATAGCCAAAAATATGATTTTTTTAAAATTTTAAAACGTTTTTCACATAAAATAATCAACGATTCAATTAAAAATTATCAGAAAAATTAATAAAGGAAATAATTTCTATAAACAGCAAAAAAATATGGAAATTAAAAATTTAAAACGATGCTTTTCACACAAAATAATCAACGATTAAATTAAAAATTATCAGAAAAACGAATAAACGAAATAATTTCTATAAATATAATAAAATTTAACACAAAAAATTGCTAATAAAAACCAAAGATTTATTCTAAGCATCCTTAACCATGAGCATGAGATAATGAATTTTGTATATCGAGATAATGGAACAGGATTAACGATAGGATATCCGATCATTGAATCCACTGTTGTTATTTACCTTTGGAAACACAGGAACATCCCATAGCGTATCCCATTATAATACGTTTTTATCACATCCGATAACTTCTCCCGTTCCCACCAAGCTATTGACGCATCCGTTTTTCTTGTTAGACATAAACAAAAGACGAACGAAAAATACTTTTCCTCGTTTTTAAAATTTGGATCTCAAGTCTTGTCTAGTGTCTCTCATCCTACAGAGAAACGAAGGATTCTTTTATTTGTAACACTTTAAAAGGCTTCCTGTCTAGTCGAACCGAGCAAAAAATAAACTAAAAGCACTGTTAAGGTCTCTGCCGAGGGGTGCAAACACGATTAAGCGATTTGCAAACACAAACTTCGCGAACACGAAGCGAAAAGATGTAAATTCAAAATAATTTACCGGTATTTTAGGCGGAAATGCCTTTCGATTTTTTTAAAATGCCATCAACGCATTCCGAGCCGATAAATATTTAACTGAAAAATCTACGCTTTGAAAACACTTCACCGAATCAATTCGTAGCTATTTCACTCATCATAACAGCAAACTAGTAAAATCCGTTTCTGTGAATCAGTACGGAAATTTTAGATGATCGTTATTGACGAGTTAATGCGAAATTATCGGCTCCGTAAAACCGGAAACGCCCAATCAACAAGACGGAACGATTTCCAATAACTCTTTGCGCAGACAAGCTCAACACACGAAATAATTCACACGTCAAGAGTCCTAGAGAGATAAAACCCTATCTTATCTTGAGACTATTTTTTCTAATTCAACAATACGAAGTTCACGCAGAAATTGCATTGTTGCGCAATTAGGAAAACGCAGGGGTGTTCAAATATCGAAATATTAAGGCAATTAGAAGAGATTCAACTAGGCTACCACACACGAAACCAGTTACTATTTCTTTGATTTCTATAACGACATAATTAATTACACTGGGCTTTAAAAAGGAGAATTATTCGATGTCTAAACTATGGATATCACATTAAACCGATCGCTAAATACCTCAGCACTCCTATCGCTGGCGTTACGACGTTAAAAATACGGAGAATTTCCACATTCGGTTCGAAAACCGAAAACAAACGCTACGAATTCAAAGTCGACGTCCGTAGGAGCGCGACGCCATAGCGATTGTCATTTGTCATCGAGGGTCTTTCAGATAACTCGCGGTCTAGCCGCCAGGTGGAGACGCGGGAGGAAAATAAAACGGATCTATAATATTCGACTTGAATAATTTACGACACCCTGAGGGTTAATCCAACAAAGAATTTTGGGCTCTGAAAGTTCTTTTCTATATAAACAAACATTTGATCGTAACGATAGCAACGAGAAAATTATTTCTCAAATTAATATCCGCGATGTGAACCGTAATGTCGAAGATCAGTTGAGAGGAGAAAATAATTTTCATTCACCAAAACTCAAAGAGAAATTTGACAGGATGAAAGATTCTTTCATACACCCGATGCGAAATTTATTTTCAAAGTTATTATTCCGATCCCATTGTACATCATTTCTAAATCCCATTTAATTAACAAGCAAGATTTATTAAAATTGCATTTTTAAGTTAGTTTAAATTGAGATATAAACTCAAGATCAAAACAGTTTAACAGCTGGAAGAATCAGGTTCCTTATTTTATTAAAGACTAAATTCAAATCTGTTCAGAATTGGCATAAAAAATTCGTTTTTAAACAGAAACAATTTAGAAAAGTACCACAAAAGCAGATATAATAAGGAGATTTGGTCAAAGTGCAATATATTCCTCCTCCAGTGATAGTAGCTCCACAAATGGCAACTTCGGGAACTGCATAGACCTGCTTATATATTGCACTTTGACCTGTTTTTTTAAATAGTGCGTGAAATGAAATGGAATTCTTAAACTAAATACTACTGTACTGTTTTTACTGGATCTGATATTTGTTAAATACATAGATTTAATAATAACTTTCACGCAAAACATAAGCTTGCAGATTCATGACGGATCTGCCTGTGGCGACACCCGATCACCAGCCAATGGTGAGGGATAACTTCGTTACAGAGAGGCAAAGGGTGCAATAGTATCCAGATCTTATAAATATTTTAGAGTGTATGTGTGTGTGATGTACTTTATACGTTTTTACACCATTAAAGCTATTGAATTGAAAAGTTTCATGGGCCATCCCATGGACCAAAGGAAGAACCTGGTCTAGGTTTGCAGACCGTGGGGTCTCTTAAAACCACATGGTGTCAACAAAATACTATTTCCACAAGAATGCATGGGAAATGGTGTGGAGAAACCCCAAAATGCCATGTAGCCATTCACTGATGTGGATATAAATATACCTAAATATTAACTTACGATCACGGGAAATGGCTTATTTTACGCATGAAAGACTGAACATTTTAATTCTGTTCATGTTTTGTCGTATTACATGCTCAATCCCTTGAAATTTTCCTTTAAGCGCAAAATTTATCGGTTTAGACGACCATTTTCCAGGCGACAACAAAGCTAAATTTCTTAACTGTTGTCCTCTTATATTCATTTTTTGAGAAATATGAACTATTTGGTATTATTGAAGACATATACTCAAGTAACTGTTTAAAATTTGATCAAAATCATTAGATCCGTTTTTGAGAAAATCAAATTGTTGTTAAAAATGCGTAGAATAAACTTCCCTTAATTATTGTGCAACGTCAACCATTTCTTCATACGCTCTGTACGATAGAATACCTAAGTACGAGATTTCATTCATTTTCGCTCTACCATTTAGGCTCTAGAGCCAGTAACAGACAAACAGACGGCACTGCGAAAACCTCTTTCTCAGACACAGCTACACCTAAAACGTATATTTCCATCAAAATCTTGAGATTGAATTTTTTTGCTATTGCAATAATTTCTCAATATCCTAAGTAAAAATTGCACATTTATGAGACCAATTGTAACAAGGAATATTGTGCTAAGGATATGGTTCTCGAGATATTCCCTGAAAGTAGAATACAAGAGATCGTGAATCATTACTTACTCCTCTTAGTAGTGTAGGTGAAAGTTAATGCATTCGCAAAACAAATCATATTCAGAATTACAATGGAAATACACGTTTTGTGGTCTAACGAGTATGTTTTAACTATTTTCTACATTATGTCTGCATGTTATAGCAATATTTTGTAGACGCTTTAACACATAAACTAATAATCATTAGATTAATAACAGTCCACGTCTGTTTGTCCATCGGTTTTTTGGTCACGCTATTGTAGTTTGTGCATGTGATGGCGAATTCTGGTTTTTAAATGAGAATAATTCGATAAAGGATCGAAATAGAAACTAAATTATCGCAGGAATGCTCGATTCACATATTTTAAGATGACAGCAAAAAAGAAATCTCTAAGAAAAGTCCTGGATTCGACCCCAAAAGGAAAGCATTTCCATTTCCCATTAAAATATGACACGTAACAAAACGGACTTTTTAAATACCTGTGCAGGCTCTCATTCTTTTAGAGATTAAAATTAGAAGGAATTGATCTACGGTCTTTGGATATGAACCATTTTGAAGAAAACATTATCGGGTTTCTTATTATGCTCGTCTTTTTCTGCAAAACAGTTCGAAATTGCTCAATTTAAATGTTTATCATTCAAAATATTTGGGGAAATATGTTGTCATTTTAACGGGATGTTGCCTTGACTACCAATTGTACATTGTTAGACCTCAAAATCCTATTGTTTTATTTCAATCCTTAATTATGGATGTGTGAGAGAGATTTGAATGGAGGGAGAATGTGAGAGAGAGAGAGAGGGAGAGAGAGGGAGGAGAGAGGGAGAGAGAGAGAGACAGAGAGAGGAAGAGAGAGAGAGAGGAAGAGAGAGAGAGAGGGAGAGAGAGAGAGGGAGAGAGAGAGAGGGAGAGAGAGAGAGGGAGAGAGAGAGGGAGAGAGAGAGGGAGAGAGAGAGGGAGAGAGAGAGAGAGAGGGAGAGAGAGAGAGAGGGAGAGAGAGAGAGAGGGAGAGAGAGAGAGAGGGAGAGAGAGAGAGAGAGAGGGAGAGAGATAGAGAGGGATAGAGAGGGATAGAGAGGGAGAGAGAGAGAGAGAGAGGGAGAGATAGAGAGGGAGAGATAGAGAGAGAGATATAGAGAGAGAGAGAGAGAGAGATAGAGAGAGAGATAGAGAGAGAGAGATAGAGAGAGAGATAGAGAGAGAGAGATAGAGAGAGAGATAGAGAGAGAAAGAGGGATAGAGAGAGAGGGAAGGACAGGGAAGGAGAGGGAGTAAGGGAGAGAGAGAGAGGCAACTATTTTAAGTTTAACTAAAGCTAGTCTGTCATATTCATGGACTTTTATACTAGTTAAACTGCATTAAAATCTCAAATTACATTCTCCACAAATACACTTCCTCCTATATCGAATATGGAGAAAGGAAAAAGTCCTGTTACAATGTTGGAAACAAATTATCATATTAGGAGAAGTATAATTCCTTTGCCAAAAACAAGCAGATGGTTAACATATTTACCTGTTATCTGCGGAAGAGGTGACGTTGGGCTCTCTGGTAACAATATGCCCTTCTGTACAAGCTCTTCCCTGTTGGCACGGACCGATATCTTCCTTTCGAGGGCTGCAGCACGAGAAAACAAACAAATTATATATTAATTTCTTCGTTAAATTTAACTGAGAACCTAATTATACAGAGATAACATACAATAGTTCCAATGAATAACATTCATGTTCATACAGTAAGTCTTTGACTTATGAAGGGGTTGCGTTCTAAAAGTTAGTCCATAATTCTTTAGTTTAGTACTGAGAAACTTAGACAATATTGTAGAAATGGTGGTCAGGTTCCAAAGTCAGTCCACAAAAGCCTATTTTACCGTAAATTAAACTTAAATATTGTACATTTGCAATGAATAATAATAGAAAAAAATGCTATTTTAAATTTTAGTCGTTTTTCAACGGTTTACTGTGTAGAAGAACATCCCGCGGAGGGGATGACGCAGAGCTCTGCCATCTCAAGTAATTCCCTAGAGGAAAGTCTGATTCGTACGTGCGAGCTGGCATTTGTATGTCTGTTTTATTCAAATATTAATACTTTATGGAGCTTCGTTTGCAAGTATGGATGTTTGTAAGTCGAGGACCTACTGTGTATAATTCTGAAAGTTCGTGTGTCTCATTATTTAGTCCCTAAACCAGGGGACACCGAACATTTTATTTAAAGGGCCACGTGAGGCTTCACGTACTACTCTGCAGGCCACACACAACCTTTCAAATGACCGATCAGGCCGTGTGAACATTTCTAATTTTTCTGATTCTGTAATATGTCATACGCCTATATCAAAAATATTTAAGCACTTGGAAAATATCGTTTAGATATAAAAAATTATGTCTAATGAAAACTCCTAAAGGTAAATACGCAAAACTGTCCTGGGACAAGGGCACACCATCAATACAGCATGTTACTGTGAAACCCTGAAATCATTGCACGCATCAACCAAATCCAAACGGAGTGGTTCTTCTCCACGATAACACCCACCCCCACAAAGCAGCACTCACGAAGGACACACACGATTTGGATGTGAACTACTACTCGCACATCCTGCACATAGTCTGGACAAGTCCCCCTGTGACTATCACATTTTTTTTTGGACTCAAAAATGCGCTGAAAGGACGATGTTTCAGGTGGGACAATGATGTGCAGGAAGAAATTCGGTCTGTGTTCGACCAGCAGCTAAGGAAATTTTATGAGAAGGCAATACAGTGACTTGTATCACAGTGGGATATGTCTCTCAACATTTCTAAGGAATACAGGCGACTCCCGAGTTTCGACCGTTCGAGATTCGACAAATTTGAGATTTCGACACAGCCGATCGAATTGGGAGCTGCTTTAAGCGGAGTAATTGGTTCCGACCAACCACGTGAGGTTTAGTTTTACTGCAGAGATAGTTAGTGTTGCCAGCATTTGTGAGCAAAGTCCCTATTATCTAACACAATTGGTTGCTAGTTTATAAATAAAAGTGCAGGTGAACCTCGAAACACCCTCACACATAGTGATAAGAGAATTTTCACATTTCACTCATGAAAACATATATATTATATAGGTTGCATATTATAATCGGAAAATTACGGTACAGTAAGTCCCCAACTTACACGGTTAATTCGTTCCGAAGGTCGCCGTGTAAGTTGAAAACCGTGTAAGTCCAACAATGCTTAAATACGATATATTTTTTGACATATACGTTCGTTTCAATGGATAGTTAAAGCTAAAAAAGTAGTGCTTCTAAAAACAAAATGTTAAGAAAAGGAAAATATATTCAGTATGGTACATAGTATATAAAAACGTAATTGTAAGACACACCCACGGGATAACAAATCTAAATAGCGAAAGCGACGCTGTCAGCTGTGCATCAACGTACAGTAATCCCTCGGTTTAAGAGCTTAATTTGTTCCTCGAAAACTGCTCGTAAAACGAAAATTAATTTCCCAATACATCCCATGTTATAAATTTTATAAACAATAGATACATCATTAAAGTAGGGATGCCGTGATGTTCTGCACATTCGAGATGACTCGGGAACCTACGAAAGCCGAAAATAGGTGCCGGGAAAAACGATCGGTTTGCGAGAGGAAGGAGATCATATAATTGGCTCGTAAATTTAAAAACAGGTATTAATTTGTGCATCTCGTATAAGTGAAAGCTCGTAAACCGATTGCTCATATACAGAGGGATTACTGTACTAGTAACGCCATCTATTGAGTGGCAGTTTAACTAATGTTCGAGGGAGCTGAGAAGTTACGTCATGTATCCGTGTAGCTACGGATCCGTGTAACTCGGACCTGTGTAAGTCGGGGTCTTACTGTATATGTTTACTGAAGAATGGACGATATGTCCACGGTTGGGCCGAATTTGGGCGTTTAAAATAATTTGGGCTGGGTCTGGGTGCGAGAAAGGGTTGAAGTCTCGAGTCGGGTCGGGCTTGGACTCAATTACAAATGGGCCGGGCCGGACTTGGGCCAAAGATCTACAGCGGGGTTAAAAGTTGAAGTATTTCCAGAGCCGCCGAGAGCCAGAATGGGCCCAGGGGAAAACAACCTTCTGGGCCCCCCCCTCCAAGAAATATTTTTAAAATTATAGAACAAAAGGAATTATGAATTCCTGCAACACCTATGAAACATATGGTCAATATTCTTCAGAGAATTTAAAAAAATATAAATTTCGATTTTCTACTTCGATATTTAACTAAATGAATATGTCGCATCTAAGTTATAATAAATTTACTTAATTACTGGCCCATATACACTTAAATGTTGGTAATTGTTATTTAAAAAAACTATTGAAATCAAATGCAGATTTTGAATTCCTGAAAATCTTTTGGGGGAAAACCTATACAAGTGTGTACAGTTACGGGCAAGAGGGTTCCGTTTGCCTTAGGAGATAGCAGGAGTCTTACGTCCGAAACTTCGTTCCCTACCCTTCCCTTTGTATCCGCCATTGGTCGTCAGTTCGCACTGGGTAGCAGATGATATTGGTCTTCCGAACCGATAGAAATTGACATAATTTGTATTCTTCGTGCATTTCTGTGGTTTGAAATGTATTTTGTGTTATGAAAACTTTTTACAAATCCCTAAAATACCAGAATGGATTCAATCAAGGAATTTTTTTTAAAGGTGCGTTTACATTTCAAATGCTTTGAAAATTTTTAAACATAAAAAGATACTTTATAAAGGGTATATGTTTACTGAAGAATGTACAAAATGTCCACGGTCGGGCCGAATTTGGGCCACTTTAAAGTAATTTGGGCCTCAGGCCAGGCTTGGACTCAATTATGAATGGGCCGGGCCGGGCTTGGGCCGAAGATTTCAGCCCGTGCAGGCCTCTAGCCCCAGGGAGTTCTCCCCAGCCTCTCGGTGGCCATGCGTATTTCACGTGGTGTTCTCATTACTTACATCTCGAAGCAGCCTCGAACCTCTCGCTCTTCCTCCTCCTCCTCCACTTCCACGGCTTGAACAGTCTCCCGAGAGCGGACAGCTTGCTCCCGCCGCCTTTCCTAGTCCCAGCCTCAGAGGAGAGGGGCGGAGGGGGTGGCGACAGGGAAGGGGAAGTGGGAGAGAGCGGAGGGGAGAGAGAGGGGGAGGTGGGGGGGACGGTAGGGGGGAGGCGAGACATCCCTCCTCCCACTCCGCTGCCTCCATTTGCCCTGCTCGACACTGAACCTAAAAGAACAAAAGATCAGAGACGTTAATAATACATTTGAGAGGTTATACCAGTGGGCATTTTTGGATTTTTGGTGGGCGTTAAAGAACTCACCAAATGCTATTCTAATTTTTACACTAAAAAATAAAATTCTATAAAAAAGCACACATATTCTGTACAACTATTTTATGTACAACTATTACAATTGGTTTGTCGTTAACTATAGTATCATATCATACTATACTAGCGACAAAATATCCTTGCTGCGGTAAAATCGAAATGCCCACGAGAGTGGTCGGAGTCTCTTGCAGAAGCAGCGAAGCGTTTAAGTTTAATTTTATCAAATATATAAAATCATAAATTTTTAAACACTGTTATTACCACTGACTCCGTATTCGGTAATCTCATCTAACGTCAATCTAACTAGTATTAGGGCTACCATACCTCCGTAAATCGCTTTGCTACTGGGGGCGCAAAATTATTCTTTGCCCCGGGCACCAGAAACCCTCACTATGCCACTGGGTGGGCGGTGAACTTATTTCAAAGGACAACATATGGTAAAAGTGGGCGGTGACTCAAAATAGGTTGAAGACCACTGATCTAAACGGATAAATTTTGCACTTAAAGGAAAATTTTGAGCGATTTAGCATGTAATTTAGCATTGCTGTTTACGGTGCGATTTAGCATGTAATTCAAGCACAGGCAAATCCCGAGATTTGACTGGGATGCGTTCCTGAAAATGTGGTCAAATCTCTAACAGTCAAATGTCAAATCGGCACAAATTCAAACAATTAGAGCAGAAATAACAATGTCTAGACTGAAACTAAACCTCTCGTGGTCGGGCAGGCCAAAAATTACTTCGCATAAACTAGTTTCTAATTCGACTGATCGAACGGCTGGGTTGATTTGACGGGTCGAAATCTCGAGTAGGTTGAATCTCGAATGGTCGAATCTCGGAAGTCACCTGTATTTCTTTTCCTATACATTTTTATCGTAGAAGTAGCCGTTATCCATAAAATCGAACAAGAAAGTCTTAAATCAAGTTGAACTTGGAAAATTTCTTACGTGGTTACTACTTCATTGTTGCTAACATAAACAATCTCACAAACAAACGTTTAATTTCATTATGTGTGCATGTAATGTTATTAAATAGGAAGAAAATGGATTAATTATGATGAAGAAAAGAACTTTAAAATGCTATTTCTCTTACGTATAGGTATATAATTTCTTTCTAATACTCCACTGCATAAAATGGGCCCATTTCTGATATGTCGTACATTTTCCTAACTAGTTTCATATCGGGTGCAATTTTTCCTTGGTTCCTCTCTAACGCTTCTTTCAATTTGTACCATTCTTTTAAAAACTCACCAGGAATCATATTATTTCATTAAAGTCTTATGGTGTCATCATCTGGCTTTCTCAGAATTTCCACGAGGTGCCCAACCTCTTCTCAACATTTCAAGAGAAGAAACAAATTAGGAAAGTGTACAACGTATCACAAATGGGCGCGTTTCGTGTAATGGAGTGTTAGAAAAAAATCATATACCTGTACGTAAGGGAAATTGCGTTTTAAAGTTCTTTTCTTCTTCATAAATAATCCATTTTCCTCCTTTTTAAAAATAGTACATGCACACGTAAGTAAATTAAACGTTTTTTTGTGAGATTTTTTATGTTAGCAACGATGAAGAAGTAACCATGCAAGAAATTTTCAAAGTTGAACTCGAATTAAGACATTATCGTTCAATTTTCTCGATAACAGCAACTCCTATGATAAAAATGTATAGGAAAGAAAATACTCTTCTTGACCAGTTCTACAACTTTTATTTGAAGAATATTTTGATATGAGCAATACTTAACAAGATATGATGAAAAGTTCATTTTTTGTCACCAGTCAAGATTAGCATACGTGATTAAAGTGGTACCCCTGATTGGCATGTGTGATTCATTTTTGCGATTTTCTTATTATATTTGATTGTAAGCCCTTAGTATCAAATTTCATGGAAATCCCTTCGATTTGAAGCCGAGAACTAACATGCGGACGGACGGACAGACAGACAATAATAGGCGCTCACACTGCAAGCGAAACGCGCCTAAAAACACAGGATATATTGCTGCAACTTGCTCACAGAATGGACGCAAAACAAGAAGTCGCTCAATGTTGAGCCCCACCGAGTTTCATTATACAAAATTGTAACGACTTTGCATTGTTACTTCGTTAGAGGAATCATACTTGCCACTACAAGTTTCTTCACAACAATCTATCATATACCACTTTCGCCAAATCCAGCTTCATTTCTTTTGCGTAATTTTGCCTTTCTGAAATGTTTACTTTTATGTCTTGTATAAGAAATAAACCCATGAAAAGGCAATGTAATATAGTTTCACAGACATTTCGTCCTAAAACATTTTGTCCATGGACATTTCATCCAATGGGTATTTCATCCAGGGACAATTCGTCCAATGTTTATTTCATCCAAGGACATTTCGTCCAATGGGTATTTTGTCCAATGGATATTTCGTCCAATGTTTATTTCATCCAAGGACATTTCGTCCAGAGGAATTGAAGGGGGAGGACTGGGAGGGGGGACAAGTAAACTTCATCAAATATAGGCTATATGGGTGTCTAGCTACTCGGAATTAAAGATAGATTTAATAAAATTGTAATTTAAAACTGAAAACGCATTCGTTGAGGGAAAATATAACAAATACCCTAAGACCTGGGGAAGAGTCGTTGGACGAAATAAACATTGGATGAAAAGTCTTTGGATGACGTATCCATTGGACGAAATATCTACTGGACGAATTGTCTTTGGATGACATATCCATTGGACGAACTGCCTTTGGACAAAATGTCTTTGGACGAAATGTCCTGGAACGGTAGTATATAGTTGTCCATGATTGAACACAAGCTTTGCTACAACGATAATTTCTATGCTTACAAACAAAAGTGCGAAGCAAATAACGCTATTCGTCTATTTGAAGGCTTCATCATGATGCTAATTGAGTAATCAAAGGTAACAATGATTGTGGCCTTGGCAATGCCTCGAAACAGTACGAAAAATCCACAAAATTTCTAAACAAATCGAGTATTTCTGAAAACTTCAACGGTGTAACATGTAAACATTGCAAGAATAAGATTTTTAGACAGTTGTAACAGTCGAATAATGCAAAAACAAAGAAAATCGGTCTATATTTAGGTATTTATATGAATGAAGAGAAAAAACCTTGCACTCTGAAATGTAGAAAATTAAGTGTAAACTTTTGGGAAAATAATTATTGAATTAAGCACCCTCTAAAATGTTTTTATCGCCAGATAGCCTATGTTATAGGCAGGGTAAAATTGTGTGTATATATATGTGTATACACACACACACCTATGAGAAGTTTAGTGACGATATGTTCAGAGGTGTAAATTTATATAGCAGACAAACATAATCTGAATTTCACTTTTATATATATACTAGTGTAATGCCCGTTGAAATATCAATGGAAGAATTATAGATACATAGATAGATTATTATTATTTTCATTAAAAAATAATTAATATTAAACTTTTACATATGAAATACTTATTTTGTCATATACAACATTTCTAGTGAATATTCCGTTGTTGACAGGCTATCTTTAGTTAAACTTAAAATAGTTGCCTCTCTTACCCTCCCTCTCTCTCTCTCCCTCCCACCCTCCCTTTCACACCCTCTCTCTTTCCCCCTGCTCTCTCTCGTATTAAAAGCATTCAAAGCACGTTTATACCCATAAGGATTGAATTAACAATATGATATAGATGTCTAACAATGGAATTGGTAGGCAAGGCAACATCTTAAAATGGCAAGATTTCCTCAAACTGTGTGAATTAAACGTTTACATTGAGAAATTTCGAATTGTAGGAGGAAAAAGATAAACAGAATAAGAAACTTGATAATGTTTTCTTCAAAATGGTTTATATCCAACGATGGTAGGTCAATTCTTTCTGTCGAAATGTCCATTTTTACATGTTACCTAATGGGAAATGGAAATTATCTCCTGGAATCGAACTTTGATCTCAAGTTTGATATATTAAAACGTTTTTTATTATATCATAATGCTAAACTGATAATTTCATCAAATTCGGTTCAGGCGTTTGTGAGATATTAAGCTTCAAAAAGCATTACACACAACGTTTTCTACAGACTAAGGCTTTTATTTATATGATACTAGCAGAATTTCCAGTTGAATTTCAACGGATTTAGAGAAGCTACTACAGTACAACATACAAACTCTTTAAAATACCTATATATAAATACCTTTAAAAATTACAATTAGCTTTTGGTAACAATCATATTTGCTTGTAACAATCGATTTCCTAGCTTATTGCATTTAAATATAACAGTAATTGTATTTCCTATCATATCACTTTTGCCAAATCCAGCCTCATTTCTTGTGTAATTATGCATCGCTGAAATATTTACTTTTATGTCTTGTAAGCAAGAAATCCGTGAAAAAGCAACGTACAGTTGTCCAAGATTGAACACTGACTGGTAAGTGTACACCAGATACGTGAGCTTATTTACGTTAATAAACATTATAATCTAAAATATAATGATTTTACTTACAAAAAATGTAAGATTCCAGTATTCAATAGACGAAAGAAGGTTCAATTGCTTTCATCAATATACACTTTCTGAATAATAATCAGTATTTATTTATGTTGCTATCAATAAACATCGATCATTTCGTTGCTTAAACAAAAGTGGGAATAGAATAACGCTAAACTTTCGTCTATTTGTAAGCTTCATTGAAGCTAACTGAATCGGAGGTAGCAATGACGGCCGCCTAGGCAACGCCCGGAAAGAGTACGAAAAATCAACAAAATTTCAAAACAAATTGCGTATTTCTGAAAACTTCGACCTTGTAACATGTAAACTTCGCAGGAATAAGATAGAATAGAGTTTTATTCGTCGAATAAAGGAAAAACGAAAGTAATTGGTCCATATTCACGTATTTTTATGCTTGAAGGAAGAATACCTTGCAAGTCAAGAAATGGATTCATACGTGTTATCTTATGGAAAAATGTTAATCCCCTATATTGGCAGCACTGATTAATCCCGGTTGTAAAAAACCTTGACCATTCACTAAGTTAGGATGTAAGGAAGAATCGTACCAAATTTGGTTATTCTAGCTGCAATCGTTTAGGAGTTCCATGAACAAACCAACAATCACATAAACCAACAAACGTGCCCTTCAAAATATATTATAGTACACAGATAGCTGGAGAAAGTAAAATGACAGAAGTCCTTGTAATACATTGCTGACTTACAATTCCATTCAAAAAACAGGTTGAAAGATAACCTGCCGGGATCGTCAAAGTGTCTCCAAGAACGGAGATAAAGCAAACTTACTTGCTATCAGTTCATTAAGGCTTTCAATTCCCAATGGGATCACTCAATGGAACGAGATAACATTCCATTCTAATCAAACACGTGGAATTATCTCAACTTTCAGCAAAAAAAAAGATAGAGTTGGGGACTGCCAATCTAACCAGCATGTGCTTGGACATTAGCAAGAAAACAAGTATATACCATATATATATATATAGGTCGAGTTTTTAAGACCAAATATTTAGCGAAAAACTCTGGGGGTGACTCATACACGAGTAATATTTGTGTTAGGTTAAAACACATGATGTTATTTGCCCTACGGTTGTTAAAATTTGATGGAAATGAAATTATCATTGTGTTTTTAAACTGTATTGATAACTATATATATGTTAATATTGATGTACATATACGAAAGAATAGTGTTACTATATAATTTGGTGATACTAAAGGTATGTACACACTGGACAACATCGCTTCAACACGGCAACTTTCAACACCCATGCAACTCGGCAAGATTGTCGGCAAAACTTCAAAGTTGAAAAGTTGTCCACTCAAAATGGGAAACAAGGCGATTTTCCGATCCTACAACCTTACCCCACAACCACCACCCAATGCTAAGCTGCACATGCGTCTGAGTCAGTTATGCGTTTTGCCTTTCAATCACTCAGAGCAGCTTTTTTCGTTCTCCCGCACAAATTACGCATTTCTCACAAAGGTAAATAATTTAATGTATTCTTTTCATTTTTTTATTTAACCCATTATTTTGTTTGTGACATTCCATCTTTTTGTTCAGCATGTGGACCAACGAGAAAACCTTTCTCTCTTTATCGAAAGCAATCTCGTGACTCGTTGAGGCCGTGAGGCCTGGAGAGTTGAAATGTTGGAAAAAGAAATCGACCGCCGTGCGGACACGCAACAAGCTGTTCAATGTCAGTCAACAACTTTCAATGTTGAAAGTTGCAGAGTTGAAGTGATGTTGTCCAGTGTGTAGATGATACCTTAAGTTAATCTCTGACGCTTCGCAGGTAATTAACCAACTTTTGTTAACGCAAGCTTCGATAGCGTGATGGTGGGAGGACAAAGAATGACACCAAGACAGAGGCGCAATATGTAAACTCCGTAACATATACAAACAAAGAAACACCTCATCTGGGGTAGGCATTGCACTACTTCACTGCTACGTAGTTAATTTGATATTCGTAGAATTGTAGAGATGCAACAAAGTCTTTTTTTAGGCACATTTCGCTTCTACTGAATGGATATTCATGAAATTTGATATTAAGGACTTACAATCAAATATAAGAAGAAAATCGAAAAAATGATTCACGTACTCCAATCAGGGGTACCACTTTAGTGGTGACAAATAAGTAAAGTTTCATCATATCTGGTAAAGTATTGCTCATATCAAAATATTTTTCAAATAAAAGTTGTAGAACTAATAAATTAGAGTATTTCTTTTCCTATACATTTTTATCATAGGACTAGCTGTTATCCATAAAATCGAACAAGAAAGTCTTCAATCAAGTTGAACTTGGAAAATATTTGCATGGTTACTTCTTCATTGTTGCTAAGATAAACAATCTCACAAACAAACGTTTAATTTACGTGTGCATGCACTATTTTTAAATACGAAGAAAGTGGATTAATTATTTAAATGCAATTTCCCTCATGTATAGGTACATAATTTCTTTCTAACACTCCATTGCACGAAACGCGCCCATTTGTGATACGTTGTACACTTTCCTAACTTGTTTTGATTCTTTATGTGGAACTAAATGGATTAACACAGGTACTGAATAAAAAAATTTCGTCTTACTATGCCTGAAAAACTGGGGGTGTTGACTTATAAACGAGATATTCGAAAAAGCAAAAGTTTTTATTAAAAAAGTTGCGATCGACCTACGTACGTGAGATCGTGATTGGAGATGGCTATGTAAATTAGCGTACCTTGCAGATATCCTTTCCCATTCAAACAATCTCAATCTATCCATGCAAGGGAAACTAATAACTATATTTCATGTTCATGACAAAGTGAACTCCATGATTGCAAAATTGCAACTGTGGGATAAACTCCTTAATCGTGGAGAATTTGATCCGTTTCCATCTCTTTACGATTTAGTTATACATCCAGCTAACACACTTGACGCCGATATGTTTGTATCTCATTAAGAAGTGCCTTATAATGTTCACACTCGTATTGGGTAGAAATGGGGCAAAATCGCACCTAAAAATTTGAATTTTTGCTATTTTTTTATTTTATCTTCGGTTGCAACAACATTTCTATAATCGTGCTAAATTTCAAGTCTCTAGGTCGTATGGACCTGCCTCACCGTATTTGTTCTCGTGTTGAGAAATACTGGGGCAAAACAGCCCCAAAAATGGGGATTATATCAGTATCGGATTTCCTTCATTAGTCGTAGTTTAACATTAATTGCATTAAACTATAAGCCTCTGATTCCCATTAAAAGCTTACCCATATGAAAGCATTAAGGCTGTTGCGTAGGAAGCCTATTGTTAGACCCAGAAAAATTACCACTTTGTCCGATATAAACTATAAATTTACGCTAATTCTATTCGGATTTGAATTCTGTCTTCAAAAATAAGAGACTACAATTTATATCCTATCCGACAGTTTAAGTCTCGAGTTCGAATCTTGACGGGAAGTAATTTTAAAATGCAAATATAAAAACCTCTACACCAATTTACATGTTTTCTTATGGGCAAAAAATGGGTCAAAAAGGGGCCAAAATAGCCCCTCAGAATAGGAATTTCACCAGTTTTGGATTTTTTCCTTCGGTTGTGACCAAAAACGTATAATGCTACCAAATTTCAAGTTTCTAGCACATCTGGAAGTGCCTCATAATTTTGTATCCTCCTATTATATGATATATCATGTGTAAGAAGCATCTATATATTATAGATATGAGACAAGTACATATAAAACATTTTCTAAAATCAAATATTTCACACAAATTCACATCTTAAAAAGAGCATAACAAAACCCACGACACAATTTCTTCTCATGCTAGGCGGATTTTCGATAAAATCACCATTACCAAAACATACGAACACTCAGAACAGTTCATGCAGTACACAGGCAAGTATAAAACTGAAACGGAAACTGATCAACTGTCATGCAAGACGACACATTCGTCACACAAAAAGAAGAAAGGAATCAAAACATAACAGGCCGTAACAGTGCGGGGATAGATTAATTAGTCACAAGAGAAACGTGCTCCAAAAAAATCAAAACATTGCGTGTTTCCATGGTTACTCGATCCATCAACAAAAGCGTCGGGAACTTACCCCCACCACCCCTCCCTTTAGCTCCGAGAAAGTCCGAGAGGGAGAGAGAGGAGGCGATCAACCTCCTCTTCTCCTCGAAATTCAAGAAGTCCAAGCTGTGCGTCCTGGCGACCGCCCCGTGCTCCCCGTTGGAGGCGGGGGGAGGAGCCTCTTCCTGGGGAGGAGGAGCCGCCGCCAGCCTCGGTCCCACGCTCCCCTGCCTCTGGACGCAGTGCTGCTGCTGAGCGACAGAGTACGCGGGAGGCTGGTCCAGGGAACGCTGCCTCTCCAGCGCGAGCCTGTGGTAACCGGGTTCGATCTGATGGTAAGGAGGCGGATCTCCTAGAGGGTGGTACGCCTGCTGTTGCTGCTGCGCCTCCTTCATGGCAGCAGAGAACTCTTGGGGGTGGTGGTGGTGATGGTGGTAAGGCTGCTGCCTGTTGTCACGCTGCTGTTGTTCCGCTCCGGTTTGGTGGTACCCTTGCCTCTCGTTCATCGACTGTTGGTAGGACTGCTGCTGTTCTCCCACGCCGCTCGCTAGCCTGTCGGGATCGGAACGTTCCGACGGTTGGTAGGACTGATCCTGTTGCGTCGCGGGTTGGTACCCCTCTAAAGAACCCTGCCTGACGATATGTTGGTACTGCTGCTGTCTCTCGACTGACATTGGCAAAACGGGAGACGGATAAGACTGTCCCTCTTGGAACTGCTTCCTCTCTAACGACTCTAAACGCCTCAACGGTTGGTACGCCTGGGGGGGCGGCGGCGGGGGATAACAGCTCCTCTCCCCGGAATCCATCCTGGAGATCTGTTGTTGGTAACCCTGCCTTTCGACGTCCCCTCCCTGCTGCTGTTGGTAGGATTGCCTCTCCCCCGATTCCTGCCTGCCGACCTGATAAGACTGCCTAACGACGCCTTGCGAGGTGGGAGGATAGCCCTGCCTGTACATCGAATCCATCCTCGACATGGGTTGGTAGCCCTGCCTGTCCCCGGAATCCTGCCTCATCAACTGTTGGCACCCCTGCCTCTCTCCTTCTTTTATGGGCGGGTAATCTTTCGAACCTTGCCTCGAGAGGAACCTGACGTTCTCCTTCGGCTGTTGGTATCCCTGCTGCTGCCTCTCTGCTGCTATAACAGAAGGCGACCTTATCAGACAAAGAGGTTTGACCTTGGGCCAATCTTCTTCCTCCTCCTCCTCGTCATCTTCCTCCACCCTCTCCCTCCCCCCTCCCCTCTCTCCCTCCTTCTCCCCCTCCCCTGCCCTCCCGCACCCTCCCCCCTCGCCATCCTTCCCGCTGTCGCTTTCCTGCATGGCCGACGGATCAAACACAGCCCATAAAATCAATCCCGAGACAGAAAAACACCTCGACGACCCAACTCTCCTAAATTCCGACCTGAAACCAGGAACGAAACTCGCAAATCCTACACGTGGTACCTTTCCAGACTTGCAAGTACCTACAGCCGACTTCCTCTCACAAAAAACGATCCGAGGACTCCCAGAACGAAAGCCTACCTCGTTCCCTACGAAAAATCCCAAACAAGAACAGAATCCAGGATGTATCAGGCGAGACTGATCGGGATCAAGAAAAATATCTCCAGGGAAACCTATACGAGACAGTCGTTGAAGAGGATGCAAAATCACGTTCCTATCAGTCAGAAAGTCGACCAGTAGTGCCTCAGCGAACGTCGAAGCTAGTGAACAACTAAGCAAGAGGCCGAACAATGCTAGGAAAACAGCAAAAACCAACAAACACCTCAAAATTTTCCAAGATATCTCTATCTGGTATGGAAGCACCGTCTTTGACTCCTTGTTCCTGTTGCTAAAGTTCCTTTTGCACACAAAATATCGTGTCCAATCGAGTGGATACACTATGTTATCACGAGGAGAGCTACAGACAGATCCGAATCCTTCAAGAACTTGTAGAAAAATCACGCCAGAGTTTAAAAATCTCCTGCCAAGTTCATGTATTCTGTGAGGATCCCAGACCCTTATAAGGACGGGAGTTTTATTATTGCTTCCGAAATTGCCTACCCTAAGAACTAGTACTTGAACAAACAAGGTTGTAATTATCCTACACCAGAAAAATCCCGCCAAGTAGAAAAACGGCGAGGGTTTCAAAATCCCTTCTCTAGAGCGTCCAAATTCCCTCGCTACAGGTAGTGGCGAGTCGTACTCTCTTATGTTTGAGGTCAACTCCTCGGGGAATTCGTCCAGCACCCTAATTTCAGACTTCTCCCCGGCATGGCGACCGCCTAAAGGTCTTCCAAACTTTGGGAAACGGTCTAAGATGCAGAATTTCAAACAATGCGACAACCTCGCTGACTTTATGGAGGTAAGAACAGTACCGTTCCCAGAAACTAGCAATTCTCTGGATTTTGAGGGCTTTCCGTCCTTCCCGACTGCACCAATACCTTCGAATCCGATGGGTTTGTTTATAAAAAGAGGTATTAAAGCTATTATCTGTGATTCCTCTAATATTTTGTGGGAATCTGTCAGCTTTTCAGGAATTCCAAGGCAGGTTTCGATATAACCTGAACCTTTACGGCTTAACCCGACTCCTCGACATAGGAATCCCGGGTCAGACGAGTTACCTGACCCGCTAACTGACACATCTACACTGACTACATGCTCGGGACAGACTATCCAGGATCCGTGCCCGGTACAAACCCTTGAGATGATGTTTCCAACTCCCAAAACTGAATCGGTTTGGCCTTCTAACTTGCTTGCCCACAGCGAAATGCAGCGAGGTCTCTCCAAAACACCCAAGACGTCCACTCCACGCCGATTACAGATCTCTGGGAACGAACTCCTGTTATCTAGGAGTTCACGGTATCTTCTGATGGACATAGTAGTTTGTAGTTTCTTTTGATCATCACTCCACCTCGTGTGCAGCCGTCGAAGGAGACACTAGGCGTGTTGCATACGAGATCATTACTCATCTGTGGCTAGTTGTACAATTTTCTCAGTACCTTATCGGATTTGATGATGATGAAAGTCTTACGGATAAACACTTGAACCTCAATGAATCAGATTCTAGAGGTGCTTTCCAACGAATACAATGACATATACATGATTTATGATCCAAATTTCAACAGCAGATGCAAGTTGACGGGCGTCAAACACAGCTCAACACTTCAAATACCGGTTTCAAGTTTCTCGAACTTGAAAAATTAATCTTTTTCAAGCTGCTGAATTAAATAACCTTCTTCTTATTGAGAAGATCCTTCTAGGGTAAGGAAATTCATTGCGTTCCATGCAACTATCTGTTTATTGGAAAGACGCAAGAGGTTCCTCAAACAAAAAATTTGCTAAGATTATATAAGGTTATCGCTGAATTCCCTTCAGCTTCAATTACATCAGCAACGCTAAGTTTATCTCTTCCAAGTTAGACTCAAAACACTGTATGTGCAGCATTTTAATTTCTCCAAATGAGTCAAAACAGGAAGAGACAAATTGATGTTTGTTATGGTAACTTGGAACGGCAGCTTTTTATAGTCCGTTTTATATCCAGTAAACTGAACGAGCATTACTTGACCCAAAGGTGGAAATCTCAATTCCACGGCACAGGTTGTTCGGTATCAAAGCCAGTAAACTGAACAAGCAGTACTTGTCCCGAACGTGGGAAATAGCTTTCGAACGTCTTCAACCCCACGACACAGGATCACCCACTTATTTAAAAATCCTATCTCCCCATTTAGTTATGCACAAACCCAAAAGAAATCTCTCTCTCACTAAAAAAAATCAGAACATTCACGACATATATATACTTATATATTGCACTTTAGCGAATAAAGCCACTAAAAATCACGCAAAAGATTTAGGTCGGAATAAATTTTGTACTTCAGAACGTGAGCTAATTAAAGTTTATTATTTTATTCATTTAAAAAAATTTGATCACAGATCCAATGCCTCTTTTTCTAGTTTCTTTTTTAACCAGAGAAAGTAGGCCAGCTAAGAATTATCCAACTAAAGACAAAAGACCCGTTTAAAGCGTTTATCTCTATACATGCAAGAATGCCTCCAAGACGACCCGTTCTTGACGTATAAAAGGAAGTCATTTATCAAAAAAACAAACCGAGAAGTACTGAAGACTAAAGATGGCGACTTGACTAATATTTTTGAAGTACAAAAAGGATAATATCAACGAATCTCAGAGCTTAAACCAGATACTGCTTCAAAACAACAGAGTTAACACAATTTCTTGACACACTGTCCTGATCTACAGTGTCATTCTTGTTGATTCAGACAGCCCTTCGAGAACTTAAACGAGATGTTACTTCAAAGCGACAAAGATTAAACCTTTGGACAAGGATATTTTCAATTAATTCAAACTAGACACAACTTCAAGAAACAACAAAAATGAAACCTTGGACAAGGCTGTTCTGGTCTATGGGGTCTACCTAGACGATTCGGACTACTCTAAAATCGTCCTCCGACGAGTAATTTACGGCTACATACTTGGAAGCAGACAGACAGACAAGCACAGAGACGAACAATCGCACAGACTGCACTCTTTGCAAAGCTTATTAAAGCTTGTAACTAGAGGTTGAGAAAATTTCCCTATGTATTCCTCTTAAAAAAAACAAGGTAGTTCAGATGGTTTTCCTATCCAGCTGAACAAGAACCCTTGGAAACACCTTTTATGGAAGACACCAAACGTCGGGAGGGCGACGAAAGCTGTCGACGGTAACGACGCATGGCTCTATAAAAAGACGAAACATTCAAAAATTTTTCAGTAAAATTAACGAAAAAATGTACCTCAAACAGTTCCAGTAATCCTTCAGTTCTTTCAGTCGGAAAATACATAGAAAGGCATTCGTTTTCCTAGCCGTGAGTCGAAAAAGAACATGCAAACACGGAGTTTACGAGAAACACACACTTGCTCCTATGAAACGGGATCCTATTTAAGACATTCCTTAAGCGAAGTTACAGCTACAGGAGTGCTTGATCTCTAATTGTGTTTCGACACTCGTAAGACAGTTAACTGGAAGGTCACGGCGCCATCAAGAAAGAAGCCTAGCTGCGGTGGCAATTGTGGGATTGTTGTCGTTATCATATGAACCGATAAAAAACAAAGAAAAAGTGAGAAACTAAGGAAATGTTGGGTTAAAACGTTGTCAAAGCCGGTTTGGTATTGAACAAATGTTGATTAAAGATTTACTGCTTATGAATGGCGAAGATTTCACCAACTTTTCTAGTATGAATTATGAAATGTTTTTAGATATGCATGAAACGGTAGCGCTTGTGTTTAGTAGTTAGTTTAAGTTGACTGCTCAACAGATATTCCCACGGCATCACTAATACCTTTGTAGGCATTTAATCTTAAGACATCATTTTTATAGCCTTTCGATTTAGTGTCCCATAAAAACACGGGTGATCGCGATACAATGCAATGAAAGTCATAGTTTGCTCATCACTAAAAACATGTTTCTCAGTTGACGCCATTCTGAAACTCACGGAATAACGGCGACTTGGACGGGAACTTGGAAAGCCACCTATAACCTATACGAGCGACTTGCATGCACTGCTGTAAAAGTGTACTCGCATATAAAGTACCTACAGCAGTAACTTCCATAGAAGTATACTTAAGCTTCTGAGTTTGTCCTCGATGTGTACGGATTTTACAAGCATTAAATAGTCAACGATGATCGGATGGCTGTATTCTTGCACGTGTGTCGCTACGCTTGGATTATCAAACCTACCGTGTTTAAAATGTGCCGTGTTCTTTAGGACGTGTGCAGGCTTTAGCTCTTTTGCAAATTAAAATTAGAAAAAATTGACATGCAATCACCGTACATAGACTGTTTTAAAGAAGAACGTACAAGGTATCATCGTAGATTTTTGCCTCCCATTCTGAAATTACTCGTATTTATTGAAGAATATGTGGCGGATTTAGATAAAAATATCTCGCTTTCATCGACGAGTTTCCTGGACAACAACGAACGCCGCTGTTGAGATTCAAGATTCCTATTTATTGCCTCGAAATTCATACGTCATACAATATAAACACGAAGCATTGACGTGGATGTATCGGACGAGAGTGCGGGATGGTTGATACGGAAATATAACTTCCTTTCCCGTCATATATACTACTGACAGACATTTACGCCATGTACTTGAGTATTGTAGATATGAAATTCTAAATAAAAAATAACTTTATTGTCTTCTCTGTTGTTTATTATTTTAAAAAATGCTGGCAACGTCTCGAACGCAGGCCCCTCTAGTTTGTAAACAATGCCTAATCCTTCGAAAGCTTTAGCTGCCTTGACTTGTTCCTTGCGTGACGCTACATTGTAAGGTCGATGGCGGTGGAGACAGCTCAAGAGGTACATAATCATAAAACTATCGAAATTTCTCAAAAGGAATACAAAAACAACACAAAATAATTCAACAACAAAATAAAAAATAACCAATTTGAAGGGCGTGATGCAAAATGAAAAAATCCTCTCCAAAACACATGACATACTTCAAAAAACAACAATGCATACCTCTGTCCTCATGGATAAAGATCCTAGTCGGTAACTATGGAGTGGCGTTTGGTTGGCAAGCCCTATATAAACGACACCGACAACAAACGTCACATTAATGAAACAGACAAATGATAATCGAAAATAACATAACAATAGCGAAAATAACAAAGCATTGACGAAAATCACAAAACAATTACGAAATTAGCAAAACAAGTACGAAAATAACAATACAACAGCGAAAATTACAAAACCATAGCAACCGATAAACAAAACATTTACACATTGAAAAGCGAAAACGTCAGAAAATATATACAAATTATTATTATTCTTTTAAATTTTTATGAAAAATTACGATAATCGCAAAAGCAATAATGGAAAAAATTACAAAACCATGGCAACCGATAAACAAAACATCGAAAAGCGAATACGTCAGAAAATACGAACATAATCTTTTTTTAATAGCAAAATTTATAACTTTATAAAAAATATCAAAACAATAAAGGCGATAAAAAATAATAGAACGACACAAAATAAACTCGAAAAAATTATGCATACCGGAATTGATGACCAATGATAACATACTTTCATTAGCAAATCAAAAATTCAATAAATTTAAATAAAGGATAAAAGGCATAAAATACGATAAAATATATAACTTACGAAAAAAGGAGCTAGGTTATTTTTTATCGGTTAAATATATCGAAGGAGTAATCGAAATGAGTAAAAAAACAATAAATTTCGATAGAATTCTGCGATTGATCGGAAGGGTTTGATAACTTCCAGAATCCTCGTTAATATAACATTTCGACTATATACGATATGTATATATAAGTGAAATTTTCAGATTATGTTTATTCTCTACACAAATCCACACTTTTGAACAAATATAGTCACGAAACTTCGCATAGGTATATATGTATAATTTTACCCTGAGAAATCACATAGGCTATATGGCTACATAAAAACATTTTAGGGGGTGTTTAATTCAATAACTAATTTCCCATTAGTTTACACGTAATCATCCATTTCTCAGAATGCTAAGTTTTTTCCCCTTCGTTTTTAGCGCTTTTTAGGCGCGTTTCGCTTCCAGCGTGATCGCCTATTATCGTCGGTCCGTCCATCGATTCTTGCTGTTATTTTTAATTAAATTTTAGAGAAATATCTTTAATTTGAGTGTATTAAAGAAATAATTATTTTAGTTATAGTTAAATGGTACCGCGAGGGAATTATGACGAAAAATTTATTTTAATTCAAGTATATTTTGTTTATTGTACCTTTTTGTATCAGGGTTGATTAAATATTATTAATTTAGTATTAATTTCTCGATTTTTTAAAAGAGCTAATATTATAATTCATTTGATGGTACATAATCATTAAAACTTTCGTTTATAAGCATAGAAATTATAGACACCGTCGCCTTTCTCAAGGGTTTCGTAGCTTATAATACGAGACATAAAAGAGGAAGCATTGTTACACCTCGAAATCCTATTGTTTCTTCAATCATTATGGGTGTAAGCGTGCTTTGAATTCTTTTAATATGAGAGAGAGAGAGAGAAGGAATGGAAGGGGGAGGTAGTGAAGATCAGCTACCACGACAACAACTACGTATCCAAGCATGACTTTTTTTTCAAGTTCAATGTGGCACACGACTTTATTTTCGGATTTTCTCGATAATGGGTGCTCCTACGTTAAAAACTCACTGGACATAAAGTATTCCATTTTAATAGTTCTATATTTTTTACTTCAACACTTTTTCGATGTGAGCAATATTTCGCGAGATATTAGTAAAAGTTTGGTCTTTAGTCACCGGTAAAGTGGTACCCTTTGATCGAGCTGTGCCAACCGGTTGTGCAATTTTCTTGCCGTAACTATCCAAGAGTGTCGAGTACCAAGTTAAACGAAAATTCGTTGGATGGAAGCCAATAACGAACGCGTACGGACAGACAGAGACATACAAGCTAGTAATAGGCGCTCACCGCGTGCAATAACACCGTGGATACCGAAACCGCGCAATCAGAATTCGCGCTAATAGAATCCGCGCAAACTGAAGCAACGCAAACTGGGTTGGCGGTGATAGATCCGCGCAAACTGAAGCAGCGTACATTGAAACATCGTAAACTGAAACAGCGTAGACTGAAACATCGTAATCTAAACCCGCGTCATTGGAAACCCCGCATTCTGGATCCGCGACGTTAGAATCCGAACACACCCAAGACATCATTCCGAAAACAGTCTAAACGTGTTCTAATGGACCTCAAAACGCGTATTTCCGTTGAAATGTCGAAGTCGATTTTTTTCGTGATCACAATACTTTCCCTATACCGCGTATATTATGGAGAAAGTAAAAAAGGGGCAGTTGATGCGATGATAATTAAGGAGGAATTTCACTTTCAAATAAACGAAAGCATTCTCTCTATTCCGAAAGAAAATATTACACTCGGAATTCTCGATTTCAAAAAAATAAATTGCGCGATTCACTTGACCCAGAATGCGAATAAATTCTTAATAAACCACACACACATAAGTTACCTCATATATATATAATACTAGCTGAAAGTACATGGCGATGCCCGGGTTATGTCGGACATATTTTAATGTGAATAAACTTGATTCGACTTACGTATTCCGATTCATCTGACAGGCACCGGGGGTTTCATTAAAATACATTCCTTACAGTAGCTTATTGATAAACATACGAAAGAAACAAACAAAGTTTAACAATGTAATCGGTTGGCAAGGCAACTTCACGTTGAAAACGCTAAATTTCGTCAAAATATAACATTAAAACGATAAATTCGAAAGATTTAGATTCGAAATCGATAAAAGACGATACGAATAATAAACTGCATTTATTTTTATTTAATACGGTCCAAGTCCGAAAATCGTAGGTCAAATATGCGAATTTTAATAAGCAAAATAAAATAAGGTTGCAGGTCGAAATATCGATTTTTCCATGTTATATTATGAGGAATGGAAATCGTTCTTGGAATCTTTTTTCCGTAAATGGCTTCTACTTTAAGAACCGAACATTCCTACCAAATGTCAATCTTCTAGCTATGTTGACATTGCTACAGCAATAATTTCGATGCTTAAACAAAGTACGAAGCAAATAACGCTTTTCTTTCACCTATTAGAAGGTTTAATTGGCATTAATTGAATCGGAGACAACAATTACAGTCGCCTTGACAACGTCCGGAAAGAGTATGAAATATCCATAAAATTTCGAAAACAATTGCGTATTTCTGAAAATCTCGACCGTGTGACATGTAAACATCGCAAAAATAAGATAGTTTAATGTTTTAGCCGTCGAATAAAGCAAAAACGGAGAAAATCGGTCCGTATTTACGTGTTTTAATGAATGGAGGAAAAAAACCTTGCACTCTGAAAAATCGAAAGGGATTATTTATGGGAAAATGTAATTGTCTCCTGGATTCGAACCAGGGACTTTATGAAAATGAGAATAGTTTTCTAGAGGCCTTCCTGGCTTTTAGAAACAAAACGCAGTTTACCGCATATCTCTACGACAAACGGCTTTTGAGATACAGGGCGGACGGACATCCGGCTATTATAGATATAGATTAGAACACTGTTCTCTTTTACCGTTGAAAGATTCATCGCAACATAAATCGATACAGCTACTTACATTTGTTCGGTAACCAAGATGTTGTTTATTGTTTACGTTTTGGATAATAGTATTGACATAATCCACATAATTTTATTGCTGCCTTAAAGGTTTCGGTGCATCTACCCATGTGAATATTAAGTAAGACGTTAATGCGTAATTATATTAATGGTAAAACTTTAAAATACAATACGTCAAGTATGATTTCTTTAACCGACGCTAATCGAACAATTTGGAGGCGACAACAACGGGATAAGAGGGTCGTCTTGGCAACGTCCGGGAAAAAGCCAGAAAAATCAACAGGATTTCGAAATAAATCGCGTTCCTGAAAATTCCGACCGCCTATCAAGTAAACATCGCAAAGAATGAGATAGCGTGGAGTTTTAGCCGTAGAATAAAGAAAAAACGAAGAAAATCGGTCCATATTTAGGTATTTTTATGAACGAATGAAAAAAACCTTGCACAAATAGGGTATCAGAAAAAGTTCGCCTACGGTAATATAATTAAAGATTTTCAATGTATATATTACTAAATGCATTGAACTCTCAATTTCGGTGACAATGGGAATTGTCAAGGTAGCTTATAATTGGTATTGTAATAAAATCACGTATTTTATTGATTCTAACCGTATTTTTACGTGAATTCGACCGGAATTCGGAATGTCTTCTATAAAAAATAAACTCTGTTCTTTCCCGCAAAGAAATATCCAAGTCTCAAGTTCGTAGCCTGATTTTAAGTCATTTTAAAATGCAATTTCAAAGTAGTGTACACTCATCACTGCATTTCAATCGCAGGACGCCGCAAACTACGTGACGTTCGATAATTAAATCGTTCGCCATTTCGAATCAAAGTGACGGACAGAAACAAAACCTTAACCATTCACTAAGTTAGGATGTAAGGAAGAATCGTACCAAATTCGGTTATTGTAACTTTTATCGTTTAGGAGGAGTCCCATGAACAAATCAACAAACACACCCTTCAAAATATATTATAGGAGATAGAAAGTGTTTCAAAATAATAACAATCTCGAGTGTTAATCGCAAAAAGAAACTAAGGCTCCCCCAACCCTTGTAAACAGTAACGTCGACAAATAGATGGCCCAACAATGGGATCTAATAAAAAAAGGTTGCTTAGCAACCAATCAAACTCAGTTTGCCGGACCAGTTTATGTCGTCCCCAAAAAAACCTTTTCCGCGGTACCTTTGTAAATATCGTGCGCAAAGTCCCATTTCTTCACAAGAGCAAACACACACGCCGTCAAAGGATTTGAAAACAAGTGAGGATCGCGGAAGAAAGATTAAACGTTGCCATAGTAACGCGATTGATAATTTAAAAATCTGACGATCCCAAATTAATCAATTTAAACAATAATGCCTCATGTTTATCTATCTACGGAGTCGATGAATAAGATTTCTGTCGACATCAGCGTCCTAAGGAATAAATATTATCGGAAATTACTCTCGTAAATATTACTTAACTAGCGATAGATTACCCGACGTTGCCCGGGACCCAGAACAGCGTAAAAATGACCTGATTAAAAAACACGGAAATCTACATTAATTTATTTTTATTACGTTCACAGTAATTAATTTTTGAAACGTCTATAATTTTTATTCGTATAGATCTTCAAAACTAATTTACGGAGAGAGTTTAAAAGACGACAGCAAGAAAATGAATTTTTATTCTTTTATAAGCGTTCTTTCGTCCAAGTCTCTGTCGGACCTGGATCTTTAAGGCAGTCAAAAGTTAGTTTTTAACAGGGACACTTCGAAACGACGCAAAATTCTCCTATTTTCGGCGTACGTATTAAGTTTTAAAGCGTGAGAATGGTGAGAAAGGTGGGATTACGCGCGACCTTTTACCGCCCAGTCACACAGCGTGTGGGAAGTCGTGCTCCCGAATCGTGACGAAATTTCATATTACGCTCGGAAAAACTTTCGCTGAAACAGAATCGAACCTCGTTCCCGTTCCAAAGGAATTCCCTCGAGGAGTACCCAGTGATGCTGGTAAAAATTAACAAGTCAATGAAGAAATCTTCGATTTAATATATACACACACACACACACTATCAAGGGGAGTAAAGATTCGATATCGTTCAAGCTATTTATGGAGATCAAATTGGCATAAGAGAAACAAATTATATTGAAAGTCATTTCCCTCTCCCCCTCTATTCCCTCTCTCCCCCTCCCTCACCCCTCTCTTCCTCTCTCTCGTATTAAAAGCAATCAAAGCACGTTTATACCCATAACAAGGATTGAATTAACAACATGATATCGAGGTCTAACAATGGAATTGGTAGGCAAGGCAACATCCCTTTAAAAATGCTAGATTTTCCCAAACTGCGTGAATTAAACGTTGACATTGAGAAATTTGGAACTGTAGGCGGAAAAATATGAACAGAATAAGAAACTTTATAATGTTTTCTTCAAAATGGTTCACATCCTAAGTTCGTAGGTGAATTCTTTCTAATTTTAATCTAAAAAAGAATGAAAGCCTGCACGTCGAAATGTCCCTTTTTACGTGTTAACTTATTGGAAATGGGAATTATCCCCTGGAGTCGAACCTGGGTCTTTGATCTCGAGTTTGATATATTAAAACATTTTGTTGTTATGTCATAATGCTATCCGGACAATTTCATCAAATCCGGTTCCGTCGTTTGCGAGATATTAAGCTTCAAAAAGCATTACATGACAAGGGACAAAGTTACAAAGTGACATCCTGACACTGTCTTTTATTATTAACGATTCTCATGACATCTACAAACTCTGAACATATCAGTCCTCTTAGTTTCGTCTATATGAAGGAATTAATGTTTTCCATGCTTTCTTATGAGAGATATACCGGGTCGTCCGGAGTCGAACCCAGGACACTTGCGGTAAAATTTATAACGGTTCCCAATAGATCTCGTGGATATCTAAACAAAAATCCAAGTTTTATTTCTCTATCTTATCGGAAAGTGCCCGAAATTAATTTTCAAATGTGCCGCAATGCATTTCTTATGGCGGTTTCTCCATGCCGTCTACAATTTCTGAAAATTTCAGCTCTCCATCTATTGTAGTTTGGGCCAGACAGTAGTATCCTCCAATGTAAGATTTGAGCTTTATAGAATGGGATAATATACAAAGCATTTCAGCCAACGAACCTTTTTCTCAATCTCCGTCTTCCTTCCTCCCGCTCCGCGCTTTACGTCACCCATTACGCTTAAGAGGGGAGGTGTCAACAAAACCGTAAGAGGTGGACAACAATGAGCGGGTTGTCTGGGCAAAGAAGCAACGTACGACCGAATCAACAATCCGAAGGATATATTTACGCGACTCAAACAAGAAGTAACCATGCAAGAAATTTAGAATTAAGACGTTATTGTTTGTTTTTCTGGATAACGGCTATTCATACGATAAAAATGCATAGGATTCTAACGCATTCCTGAAAATCCTGAAAGTCATATTATCCCAAGTCGAAATATCAATTTCCCATAAGCTTATTAAACGAATATTGATAATTTTTCAATCATTTTTTACGATTATTTTACGGTTCTTATGCTTATTTGACGAATATTAATAATTTGATTAATTTTCTCGATTTTTTATTGACTGTTTGTCGATGAATTTTGACGATTTAAAATATTTTCGATAATTATATGATGATTTGCGATGATTTTCAACGATTATTATGACTTTTAATTGATTTTCGATTTTTTCAGGTAATTTGTAACGATTGATAGTTTTCCTTTCAATTCGAATTAAGACATTCTTGTTTGATTTTCCCGACAAAGGCAACTCCTACGATAAAAATGTATAGGAAAGAAAATACTCTTCTTTACAAGTTATACAACTTTTATTCGAAAAATATTTCGATATGAGCAATACTTTAAGAGATATGACGAAAATTTAATTTTTTGTCACCAGTGAAGTGGCACCCCTGATTGGCTCACGTGATTCATTCATGCGATTTGAAGCCGATAAAACATGCGGACGGACAGAGAGACGGACGGACGAACCGACGCTATTAGGCGCTCATTTTGGAAGCGAAAACGCGCCTAAAATTAGATAATTATTTAAGAGTAATTGCAACGTAATATTTACCTTAAATTTCATCTTGTTCGCAGGAAATTATCAATTCTTTTTCACTTGCAATGCGAATCGTGAACATTAATTTAAAATTAACTTACTTCACTTCATTTATTCGACGTTTATAATCAATTTCATTATATTTATTACTTTCTTTTTGCACAATTAATTAAATTAACGATATATACGTATCTGTAGAAGAAGTGTTTTACAACGGTTGCTAGGAAGGTTTGCTTTCGTTGACAACAAATGATAAATCCACGTACGAAATTTTTAAATTATGAAATAAACACAGAATTTCTCGTTGGATTTTTCTGAAACTTTTACAGAACGAGCGACATTAACGTGTACAGATACTATCAAAATTTCACGTTGATATCTCTTATATTTTATTAGATATTAAAAAAACAACATTTTAAATCGGTCCTAATCCGAAATGTTATATTTCTGTTATTTCGGAAAAACCTCTCCCGACCTCCCCTAAAAAGAGTTCAATGTCCTTTCTCAATCACTCCACCTATCCTTGAAACGACGAATCATAAAACATATAACAAAACGCTAAATAAATCCGCCATTTTTTGTTAATCGTTCCGAAAATAAATTTAAAAACGCGAAAAAAATCTAACCGATTTTTTTTTCTTTTTAAAAAAAGGCATTAAAAACATAATAAAACGAATAAAAATAAAATTAGGGAGAGAGGGAGAGAAGGAAGAAGTAGAAGACTAAATCAATATCCTGAGGAGGGTGAGGTAGGCAGACGTCGGGTTGCCATGGCGCTTGTTCACTCATCATCCCTTAGGGAGAAATCATTCAGTCCGTCGCGGTGGTGAGGGAGAGAGAGAGAGGCTTTTATTCAGTCCGTTGCCCGGGGGAGGGGAGACGACTGTTATTCACTCGCGAGATAAAATTTTTTAAATTCCTTGCACGAATTTAGAGTGGATAAACTGTTTTTTAGACAAAAAATTAAAAACTATTTTTTATTTATAATCATAAATATGATTTCTTTAACTTAAATTTAAAAAATATTTTTGCAAGAATGTTTATATAAATTCTTAAGATTTTTTCAGGATTAAACGAATGTCCGGTCCTTCATCCTTCAATTCCTACGCGGAAATTAAATTTAGAAACGTCTATAAAAAGAATTTCGGTCTTTTTCCTTACTACTGCCATTTCCTCCCAATTCCAATAGCCTTCTCCATAAAACGCTGATATTAATAACCAAGATATATGTGTGTGTGTATATATATATATGCTCCTATGAAGGTATTCGTAACATTACCATATAAAATTTCCGAAGATTAACTCGTCAAATGTCAATTAAACTCGCTTTCGCCAAAGAAAACAAAAAATTTCACGATAAGCAACGGTCTCCATGACGACATCAATCACCGTGACAAATCAACTCCCGAGATATAAAAAAATTCAAGCTCGTTACCGAAGTTTTTATTCTCGATATACATTATCTTATAAACACTTTTTTCCAAAAACTGTCCAATTTCTCGTGTAAATGCCTATCTGTTAGATAAAACTCGCGAAAAAAATTGCAAGAACCTTTTTATTTCGATCGTATTTAAATATTACGACGTTTATTATTATAATAATAAATTCGGTTTTTTTGCGGTTGGCATGACAACGATCGCTTTTACGTCAATGGCTCCTTAAGAACGCACGTATTTACGTGCTTCCTTCGCAGATAATTAATGTTTAATTAACACTACGGAATAATTAAATCGAATTATTATTATTATTAATATCGATCCTTAAAAAATAGGAATAGTCACATTTTTTTAAATCTGAGATTGAACGAGTAATATTTACGTAGTCAGGATTCCAACAATTGAACATCGTTTCCCGGAGTTACCACACCTACGAAAGTTTACTGACTGATGATACGCTGTCTTATCAAAAACTAATGAAGTATTTAAACGTTAAGGATACATATATTATATAAATAAAGGTTTTAGTTAAGGGAACAAGCGCCCGAATAAGAAAAAATTGCTGTTATTCCAACACGCCCCTCATTCAGCTCAGACGTTAGGAGATACGTAAAAACGACTGGAAACCTTACTAAGTGATGTAAACAATTACCCCAACACGCGTAAACAAACAGCCCTGTTAAGCAACAATTGTCCAACGGGATTACCTAGGCAGCAGTTTTTTTGCCTTTTTTAAGACCACGTCCACAAAGAAAACAAGATAAATTCCTATAGAATCAGCCCACGAATGCCTTTCTATTATACACCGACCATATTTTTTAAATAAAGAAAACGCCGAATAAACTCACCTTTTCTTTGGAAACAGATTCCGTTGCTTGGAGATATTTTCACACAATCGCCAAGGAAACCAATATATATATTTATACCTTTTATTATCCAGGTTTAGATAAACAAAAAAAGGTCTCGTAGATCACACATCACCACTCTCCATGGTAACACTTTCTTTTAAATAAAAGGGTTACGGGTGACATATCGCGAAGCAACAACCACCATTACGAGACAAATGAAGAGCTGTACCACTGATATAATTTTCTCGAATACACACACACCTTCCGATCCTGTAATACGGTTTCACTTCACTTTTTCCTCATAACTAGTCCTCCTTCTTACAAAAAACGCACTCTTAAACGACAATACTTGGTACGCGAGCAACAATTAACCGTCGTCTTGACGACCTTATAAAGTTACGCAGGGCGTAACCAAACATAGCGACACTTTTGAGTAAATAACAGAACCAAAACTGGTGCTAAAATATTTAAAAAGACTGTTAATTAATCCTCCTCCGAGTTTTTCACGATTAAAACTCTATAACGAGGGATATTTACGAGGACGGATACTTCAGAGACGAACGCCGTTTTAAGGATGCAATACATATGCGCTTGGAAGCCATGTCTGACGCCAGATTCAAGATGGCAGCCTACCCTCCCTCCCCCTCCCTTCCCCTTCCAGTCTCTGCCTACCTACCTCCCCTCCCAAGGGGGGAGGAGAGAGAAAAAATATAATAAACCCTCCCCTCCCCGCGGCGTTGCCGGATGTATCCTGCGCCCTCGTAGCTAATCAAGGGGAAAGGGCGCGACATGTGGCAACGCGGGGAAATTCTTCTCTTCCCGGTACAATTATGTATTTTTTTCCCCTCTCTCTCTCTCTTTCAACAGTTGGATTGAGTAACCATGGAATTGTCTTCCGTACTACGCCCTGTAAAAAGGGCTGGGTAACGTAGATACGAGAATTGAAAGGCACGGCAACCGATGTTATATTATTTACGAGTTGATAAACATATTTTAAAGACAGCCGACGGTCGTGATGCAAAAATTTCGCTTCCTTTTTTTTCAAAATCGGAGGCATTGCTGCGTTGCTTTAACAGAATATCTTTTCGCGATTTATATAAATTATTCCGAGGACGAGATTTTGTCCAAAACACGCGGATTTGATTCATTTTTCCGCTTTAGTTTTGAAAAATTAAGAATTAATCACAGAAATAAATATTTCGAACGCGTCAAGTTTAATTATTTTTTTGAAAAACTAATTGTTAGGTCAGAAACGTAAAAAGCGTGGGCTAAAATGGCGTGATTGCGTTTTTAAAAAAATTTCGTAAATCGAAGGAAGGAAAATTTTTAAACCAAATAAAAGTACCGAATTCATAGGGTTATAGGCAATTATAAAAAAAACATGAATTGTGTTAAAAATTGATGTTACTATAAAAATAATGGTTGATATTGTGATTATAACTGTCGACATCGCGTCGAAATAGTTGAAATAATTTACAACTGTTTATATTTTGTTTATAATTGTGTATATTTTGTTTGTATTTGTTTATAATTGTTGATATTGAGCTTATAATTATTGATATAGTGATTATAACTGTTGGCATAGCAACTGTAATTGTTGATTTTATGATGAACTGTGTGTTTAAAATTGTTGATTCTATTTCGCTTGAAATTGTTCATAATATAGTTAAATGTTGATATTGCTTTTAATCTTTAGTATTGCGTTTATAATCGTTGATGTTGTAATTGTAATCGTTGATACTATTTTGTTTTAAATTGTTTTCAATGTAATTTTAATTGTTGATATTTTGTTTATAATCGTTGGTATTGTGTTTATAATAGTTGATATAATTGTAATTGTAGTTACTATTTTTGTATTAAATTGTTTACAATGTAATTTTAATTGTTGATATAGATTTTAATTGTTCATATTGCGTTTATAATCGTTGATATTGCAATTATAATTGTTGAAATTTTGTTCCTAGTTACAATTATTGTTTATAATTATCGATTTTTTTTTATAATTACCAATAACCCAGCTTTACAAAAAATAAACAGATTTTGACAAAAAACAAACATTTCATCGCATTATTCCGTAAAAAAATGGATTGATTACAGAAAGAAACATATTCAAAGAATTTTGAAACGTAAAACCGCTAGGATTGAAACATCAAAAACATTAAATTTCTTTATAATTAATATTTTCAAATTAAAAAGATACACCCGAAAAAATCAGTTTCCGATGCAATTTAAATCGAACGAATGAACGGTGTTGTCACGATTTTTGAATTTCCGAAACAATGAGTCATTAGAAATCTCCGGAAATAGCCGAAGTCATCCGTAACTGACCGACGTCGTCGGATTTAATCGCCATGGTAACGAACGCAACAATGCCTCGATTGCTTAAAAAAAAGAATTTTATTTAACAGTTGCGCCATTAACTTATTCGATTTGAATTTTTTAAATAAAAAAGGCGCCAATCGGGTACCAAAAATAAATTACAGTACAAAAGGTAACGTAATTAAACAATATAGCAGTCAAAATGTAAACAGTTGTATCTACATACCTGCAGCAGCTCCATTGCTGTGTTCCTTGACTTGAGCGTATTTCACGCCGACTGTAATAAATAGAAAGGAAAAAATTAATTACACGACGCACACGTACATAATAATATAAATATTTAATTATATTTATTTACGCTACGTTCGCTGTGAAAATGCGAATAACTAGATAAAGAATGTAAACCTATCAGGAATGCTCGATTAACATATTTAAAGGTGACGGCGAAAGAAAATATCAAAACAAGTTAGGAAAGTGTACAACGTATCACAAATGGGCGCGTTTCGTGCAATGGAGTATTTATGAAAGAAATTATATACCTGTACGTAAGGGAAATTGCGTTTTAAAGTTATTTTCTTCATCATAAATAATCCATTTTCTTCCTATTTAATAATAGTGCATGCACACGTAAGGAAATTAAACGTTTGTTTGGGAGATTGTTTATGTTAGCAACAATGAAGAAGTAACCATGCAAGAAATTTTCTGTTCAACTCAATTGAAGACGTCTTTGTTTGATTTTCTCGATAAGGGCTACTTCTATGATAAAAATGTATAGGAAAGGAAATACTCTAATTTATTAGTTCCACAACTTTTATTTGAAAAATATTTTGATATGAGCAATACTTGACGAGATACGACGAAAATTTAATTTTTTTCACGATTAACGTGGTACTCCTGATTGGCGTACGTGATTCATTTTTGCGATTTTCTTCTTATATTTGATTGTAAGTCCATGAAATCAAATTTCACGAAAATCCGTTTTGGTAGAAACCGAGAAAACGAACAAGCGGACGGACGGACGGACAGACCGACGATAATAGGCTGGAAGCGAAACGCGCCTAAAAAGTCCTGAGTTCGACTCCAAAAGATAATGTCCATTTCCCATAAGGTAACACGTAAAAATGGACACATCTAAGTGTAGGCTTTCATTCTTTTTGAGATTAAAATTAGAAAGAATTGACCTACGAACAGTAATTGTCGCTGTAGCAACGTGAAAACTTCACAGCAAGCGTAAATAATCTTAAAAGGGGCTTATAAATATTTGAGAAAGCGATAACATTCGACATTTATGGAGAAATTCGCGTGTTTTTGCGAAATTAATGCGAAATCAGGCATTCACCCCGTCAACATTTCCGGCGCCCGAAATCCTTCAGCTAAATTAGCCGGGAATTCGTCACAATTCGTGCGAATTCTTTTATTTGCCTGTGAATGTGTCAGCTCTGTAATCCTACGCAATACGTGACCTCAGAAGTGTTCGGGAAAGATTGCCGCACAAAAAAAGGTAACAATCATTTCGTCTCCTTGGGAACGAATTTGGCAAGCGTGTCTCCATTCACGTTGAATTTTACGAATTTTTAACGGCCGAATAAATTAATATTTTCAAATTTCTATTGCCTCGTTTTCGTAATTTGGCAAATTCTACCGTCCTGTTTCTGTCCGTCGCTTTGATTCGAAATGGCGAACGATTTAATTATCAACTGAAATACAGGGATGAGTAAAGACTACTTTGAATTTGCACTTTAAAATTACTTAAAATCGCGGTACGAACTTGAGACTTGGATACTTCTTCGCGGGAAAGAACAAAGTTTATTTTTATTGAAGACAGATTCCGAATTCTGGTCGAATTCGCGTAGAAATGCGGTTAGAATCAATAAAATACGCGATTTTATCGGTTTTATTACAACACCAATTATAAGCTACCATGACAACTCCCACTGTCGCTGAAATTGAGAGTTCAATGCATTTACATTGAGACTATATAGTCCCTTCTTACATTTAAGAGAGAGAGAGAGGGAGAGAGAGAGAGTGGGAGAGAGAGAGTGGGAGAGAGAGGGAGGGGAAGAGGGAGGGGAAGAGGGAGGAGAAGAGGGAGGAGAAGAGGGAGGAGAAGAGGGAGGAGAAGAGGGAGGGGAAGAGGGAGGGGGAGAGAGAGGAGGACAGACAGACAGACAAACGACTTTATTCAGGGCGAAATTGAGACTGTGAAGTCCCTTCTTACATTTAACCCTTCATCGACAGTTACAAATGATAATGATAGAATGAGAACCATAAAAGAAAAGAAGATAGAAAAACACAAGTAAAACATCAGATTACAAATTTGGAAAGTTTCTGTATAAAGACAGTAATTGTGGTAAAAAAAACCTAGGAAAGACCAGACTTGGCCATCCTAGTAAAAGACCACGCAGGAAAACACCCACGAAGGGAAGGGGGGTGGAAAAAAACCTGCGAAAACCCTAGATACATGAAAGAACAATAGTTGAATTACAATGATACATACAAGTTTAACAAGATAAGATTAACACAAAAAATAATTTTATGTGAAATGAACTAAGTAATTAAAGAAAATATAAAAACACAAGGGATGAAAACATGCATATTTAGCAGAAGTGGTGGGAGAATGGAGTGAGAGATGGAGAGTGAAAGGGAGGGAGAGAGGGGAGGGAAAGAGGGGAAGGAGAGAGAGGGAGGGAGAGAGGGGAAGGAGAGAGATGGAGGGAGAGAGATGGAGGGAGAGAGAGAGTGAAGGGAGAGAGAGGGAAGGGAGAGTGAGGAGGGGAAGGGGAGGGAGTGTGAAAGGGGTGCATGGAGACAGTATTGCATATAAAAATAAAAATTTAAATTAAGGTGACCTAACCTGCTGATATGGCAGTGAGATTTTCACCTGTCTAAGTACAACTAATTTTTAAAAAATAAATAAATAAATAAATAAAAAATTAAGATTTTGGCGACCTGGAAAGGAAGAGTGGTTCATGTGGGATAGGAGATATTTGTAGTAAAGACGTTTGAATGTGTATAAAGATAAGGAGTTTTTTATTCCCAGTGGAAGGCCATTCCAGAGTTTGCATGCAGTGACGGTAAAGGATTTGTTGTATGTTTCTGTTCTATGTAGTGGGGTCAGAAGTTTATCACATCCTCTGGTGTTGCGTTGATGAACTGTATTAATGGTAACGAACTCGGTAGATAGATAAAGAGGGATTTTATTTTTAAGGATTTGATACAATAGGGTAAGGAGGTGAAGCTTTCTTCGGGATTCAAGTTTGAGCCATGAGAGTCTGCGGAAGTATTCTGTAACATGATCAGATTTTTTAAGATTAAAGATAAATCTGACGCAGGCATTATGAGAGCGCTGTAGTTTAATGGCGAGTTTCTTTGATAAGTCCTGGTAGACTATATCGCAATAGTCAAAGTGAGGAAGAATTAATGATGTCACAAGCTGTCTTTTTATTGAAGAGGGAATCGTGTTTATGAGAGGCCTTAAAGTGTGCAAGGAAGAGTTTACCGTCTTGCATACTTTTATAATATGATTGCTCCAGGTGAGCGTTTCATTTATTGTAATACCAAGATTTTTTACGAATTTGCAGTAGGGTAAGACTTTGCCATTCAGTGAAAGTGGAGCTAATTCCTCGGGATTTATCGCGGCTAGTAGCTTTGGATAACCGATTAAAATGGCTTGAGATTTCAGTGGGTTTATGCTGAGAAAGTTGTCATCACTCCACTCTTGTAGGTGATCGAGATCGCTATTTATATTCGTTAAAGCAAGAGACAAATTATGTGGTTTGGCGTCTAAGAAGATTTGGAGGTCGTCCGCGTACAAATGATGTTTGCAGTGAATTAACCTTTGGGAGCAGTCATTAATGAATATGGAGAAAAGGAGAGGTCCTAAAATTGAGCCCTGTGGAACACCTTGGTTGGTTCTCAGCCAGGAAGATGAGGATTCATTTGAGATTACTTGTTGGTAACGGTCGCTAAGGTATGAGGAGAACCATTTTATTGCTGGTGTGGATAATCGCATACAGCGGAGTTTCGCTAAGAGTATGTCTTTGTCTACTGTGTCAAAAGCTTTGCTAAAATCTAGCAACACTAGTGCAGTCAGTTTTCTGTCATCCATGTGTCTGCGTACGTCGTCTGTAATTTTAATTAGCGCGGTGGTGGTGCTATGGGACTTCCGAAAGCCTGATTGAAAAGAGTCGAGAAGTTGATTTGTGTTGAGGAAAACCGTATACTTGTTCATGCGCAAGTCTCTCTAAAGCTTTAGATAGGGTGGGAAGAAAGCTAATCGGTCTATAGTCATTATCATCTACGGAGAGAGATTTCTTAGGGATTGGACGTATTAGCGCACGTTTCCATTGTGATGGAAATTTTCCCCCGAGTAGGGAGTGGTTAAAAATATTAGTTAGTACTGGCAAGATAAGATGTATTAATTTGTTAATCATGATGATAGGAATTGTCAGCACCCTGCGTTTGAGTTTTGATTCTGCGTATTGCTGAAAGTACAGTAATTTGTGAGACGGTTTTAAATTGGAATGATGGGGGGGGAGAGAGGAAGAGAGAGAGAGGGAGAGAGAGAGGGAGGGGGAGAGAGAGGGAGGGGGAGAGAGAGGGAGGGGGAGAGAGAGGGAGGGGAGAGAGAGGGAAAGAGGGAGAGAGAGGGAAAGAGAGAGAGAGAGGGAAAGAGAGAGAGAGAGAGGGAAAGAGAGAGAGAGAGAGGGAAAGAGAGAGAGAGAGAGGGAAAGAGAGAGAGAGAGGGAAAGAGAGAGAGAGAGAGAGGGAAAGAGAGAGAGGGAAAGAGAGAGAGAGAGAGGGAAAGAGAGAGAGAGAGGGAAAGAGAGAGAGAGAGGGAAAGAGAGAGAGAGAGGGAAAGAGAGAGAGAGGGGAGGGAGGGGAGAGGTTGGAAGGGAGGGGGAGGGAGTTTACACGTTATTTTCGCAAGATTTTCTTACTTCATTCATCTAAATAGGAAAATGCGGAGCGGTTTTCTTCATTTTTAGGCGCGTTTCGCTTCCAGCGTGAGCGCCTATTATCGTCGGTCTGTCCGTCCGTCCGCATGTTTCATTTTCATGAAATTTGATATTAAGGACTTACAATCAAACATAAGAAGAAAATCGCTAAAATGAATCACGTACGCCAATCAGAGGTACCACTTTACTGGTGAGAAAAAATGAACTTTTCGTCATATCTCGTTAGTATTGCTCATATCAAAGTATTCTTGAAATAAAAGTTATAGAACTAATAAATTAGAGTATTTCTTTTCCTATACATTTTTATCGTAGGAGTAGCCGTTATCGAGAAAACTGAACGATAATGTCTTAATTCGAGTTGAACTTTGAAAATTTCTTGCATGGTTACTTCTTCATCGTTGCTAACATAAACAATCTCACAAACAAACGTTTAATTTACTTACGTGTGCATGCAATGTTATTAAATAGGAAGAAAATGGATTATTTATGATGAAGAAAAGAACTTTAAAACGCAATTTCCCTCCATTGCACGAAACGCGCCCATTTGTGATACGTTGGACATTGCTGGAATCTGAAATACTAACCAAAAAAGAGTTACACCCTCCGCACACTAGTTATAGTACCAATATTTAAACTGGAGAAAGTTAAACATTCCTTAGGCGGGCGTGAAAAATGAAAATTGGAAGCGTCCATAAAAAACGGGAAAATTGATCAAATTGAAAGAATCTCCCTTTCTGAGTTATGATTAGCGTCTGGCCTCGGAAACATTGCTATGGCTACTTTTTTTTCTCTCTCCCGGAAGCGATTTTAGCGCCTCTCAATCAACGCGTGGCAGATACGGAAAGTAGAAATAGTATCGGATTATTTTCCTATGGGAAGTGAATAGCTTTTTTTTAAATGGTTCCTTTCGACAACATTGGCGACGGAAAGGTTAATAAAAATAGTTAAGTCATTACGTTCGCGTTGCTAGGTATTTTTTGTTTCGATTTTGCGGATTTTAAATATTTCGTTGCGCTTATAAATCTGCATCTGTTATAAGAAGAGGTTTCATATTAACCATGTTTCAGTTTGCGCGGATTCTATAAGAATTTCGTGGTTCCATTTTACGCGGATTATATCAGCGCTTACTCTGATTGCGCGGTTTCAGTATGCGCGGATTCCATAAGCGCTGTTTCTGCTTTCGAAGTTTCAGTTTACGCGGTTAAAGATTGCGCGGATTGTATCAGCGCGAATTCTGATTGCGATGTTTCAGTTTACGCTAAATCAGTTTGCGCGATTTCACTTTGCACTGTTTCAGATTGCGCGGATTCTATAAGCACGAATCCTGTTTGCGCGGATTCTATTAGCGCGAATCCTGATTGCGCTGTTTCAGTTTACGCGATTTCAGTTTGCGGCGATACAATGTCTGTCTGTCTGTCTGTACGCGTTCGTCCTCGGCTTCTACCAAACGGATTATCATTAAACTTGTTACTTAAAACTCTTGGCCGATGACAATATGAAAAACGGCATTAACGGTTGGTACGGCTCAATCAGGGGGGCCACTTTACCGGTGACAAAACACCAACCTTCACCAATATCTCGCGAGATACTGCACCTGTGTAAAACTTCCTCAAATAAAATTTGTTGAACTGATCAAATAGAATATTTCTTTCCCTATACTATTTTATAGTATCAGCAGCCGTTATCGAGAAAATAAATACTTTCAGACAACCTGTCGGCTTAAAAACCATCTTCTTATCAAATTGGAATGATTAAAATATTCCACTCCGTTTACAAAAATATACGCTTAATTTCCGTCCTTTAAAAAAAAACTCGGCGTTAAGCAAGAGGAAGGAAATGCATTAATAATTACGACGAAAATATATTTACGTAAAAAAGAATAACTCTTCCGAGTTACGAAATAAAAAGGCGATTCCAGTTCATTTGGTAGTATAAATTCGAAATATTGGCGTATTAGCTTCGGACCTGGTAAGTTTTAAAGAAAAGTGATCAATAATTCTGAAACTTATACTCCTTTTTAGTTTACGGTTCGAAATCTCCAGCATTTTTACTTTCTCCATACGTAGTAATGGGAAAGTATTGTGATCACGAAAAAAATCGATTTCGAGATTTCAACGGAAATACACGTTTTGAGGTCCCTAGAACACGTTTACACTATTTTCGGAATGCTGTCTATGTGGATGTATGTGATAGTGGGCGATCTAACTCAAAAAGTACTTGCCATATTAATACCAAATTTCATATATAATACTTTAGCATGAGCACAAAGAACTGATTACCTTTTGGACAATAACGGTTAACCGAAAGTCGAGGTTTATTCGAAACCCGATTCGGTTTTTGCGATATTTCTTCGTTAAAACATCATAATTGAATATACAATTCTATACAAAAGTTATAGAGAATGTCATTTCCTACAGTTTTCATTTGAAACAATTTTCTATAGGAGTTATTGTTTAGGAGTTATTTATAAATAACAGGTTTTTCGGTTTCCGTTAAATATCTCCTTAAAAACATCGTTATTGGTAATCTACGTAAGGACCAAAGTTGTAGAGAATAATATTTCTTCCAAGTTTTGTTTGAAACTAATTTTCGTAGAACCATCCATTTCGGAGATATTTAACTTATTCGTAATTTCCAGAATACAGCGCCACCACCACGTAGCGGTGAATTCTGCAAACATATTCAAAATATACCTAATTTACGGCAATAAGGTCGACTGTATTCTTTTACGATAAGAAATAATAATTTTGCCTTATAATGCCATTCACAACAATTTAAATATCTATACCCCAAATATGGAGAAAGTCATGCGTTGGCCACATCAGATTTCTTTCATTTTAAAACAATACTTACTCTATGGAGTAAGTAAAAGCTACTTCTTTTTAAATCCACACAATTTTTAAACGTAAAAAATTCGAAACGCCTTAGGAATCCCACGGATAACACGCAGAGTCACGAGGATAGCGCGGATAGGAGTTATCTCCTATCGGCCTTGTTCTAAATCCTAACCCGCTCAAGGTCTGCTTGTCTCTGTGTCGTTATAAATATAAGGGAGCCAATGCCAAGTAATGCGACACTTTTCCTCTTTGCATTGTCGTCACCCCTCCCAACAATGGGCACTTCTTAAGTCACCTAGGAGACGCCTAATCGATCCTAATCGATTGTATCGGATAAATATAAGCTCTCCGGAGAGGGAATGTCTGGTTTATAGCTTTGAAAAGGCAGGATTATAGAAATTCTACCTTAATAAATGCTCCATTTTGTTAAATTAATACGGAAATGATGAATAATATAATAATAATATAATCTATCTTATAATATTACAATTCTAATCGTATGTTGTCCGTACGTACTACGTGAAGCATTACAGCTGCGTATTTCTCGAGAACCGTTCGTCGTAAAGATATGCGGGAAACAGCGTTTTGTTTCTACTGGCTATGAGGTCCCTGGAAAAATATTTTCGTTTGCTAAAGTGTCCCGGGTTCGAATCCAGAAGAATTACATTTTCCCATAAGTTTACACGAGATTTCGATTTTTCAGAGTGCGAGGTTTTTTTCCTTCGTTAATTAGAATATGTAAATTTGGACCGATTTTCTTCATTTTTGCTTTATTCGACGGCTAAAACATTAAACTATGTTATTCTTGCGATGTTTACATGTTACAAGGTCAAAATTATAAGAAATACTCCATTGTTCTCCAGATTTCGCGGATTTTTCGTACTCTTTCCGGGCGTTGCCAAGGCGACCCTGAATTGTTACCTCCGATCATTAAATTCGCGTCGATGAAGTCTTCTCAAATAGACGAAAGAATAGCTGTATTCGCTTCGCACGAAATGGTCGATGTAGCAACGTCAAACTTTATACGTAGCAACGCAAATAGATACTGATGATTATTCGGTTTAAGCTGCGTGTGGGAAGCGTTTATAAAACGATTTAAATCAAAGAAATGGAATCTTCTTTCGCCTATTGAATACTGGAACCTTGGCCATTTTCTGCCGTTTTACGAGTGCGAAAATTATAAGGGACTTCCATACGATCTAAAGACTTGAAATAACTCAAAGTGGATCCAGAAGAAGCCATTTTTAAGGGCGGACGAAGAAAAACACAAAGAAACAATTTTCACACGGAGCCGAAGACGAATCAATAAATGATCCGGAAGAAAAATTGACTTTTTAGGCGAGTTTCGCATCCAGCGTGAGCGCCTATTACAGCATGTCTGTCTGTTCATCTGTCCGCATGTTCATTCTCGGCTTCTACCTAACGAATTTCCATGAAATTTTAAATGAAGGACTTACTATCAAAGAGAACGAAAAATCGAAAAAATTAATCACGTAATCGAATCAGGGGTACCACTTTACTAGTGAGAAAAAATGAAATGTTTGTCATATCTCGTAAAGTATTGCTCATATCAAAATATTTTTCAAATAAAAGTTGTAGAACTAAGGTAGGTAAGCCATATTCCGACACGGGCTTAATTCCGACACCCAGGTCTATTGCTAAATGTACTGACATTGATGGTCAGTCTGCAGTACTTAAAAGCTTATTTATTGCTCTATATCGCTGCATAAGTAGTTTTAAGAATTAATTAAAAGGAAGTGAGCATTTGAGGAATGGATGACGAAGATCATGGGGTCCCTAATTCCGACAGATGTCGGAATATGGAACATAGATGCTTTTAATTCGCATTTAAGTGACACGTGACGGTGCCGGAGTTCTGTTGAATTGTGTGTGCATTATAGACACTGTTACTGTGGTTTTCGAGCCTCTCTGTGATTAACCGTAACCTGTATAACCTTAATAATTATAATTAGCTCGTAATTTCATTGAAATAAGGGTTGTAAATCACGTATGTTCTGTTTTCTTCAGAAAATGAGTAAGAAAAGAGCAAAGATTCCGGAGAATGTGATGGCGCTAGCTGTTGCGGCGGTAAAGGACGGTGTGTCTCTGAAAAGAGCTGCCACACAATGTGGAATTGCTAGGAACACCCTCAGCTACCACGTTACTGCTGGATCTGCTAAAAAAACATTGGCCGTCCGTCTCTTCTGAATTGTGACCAAGAAAGAGCATTATGCCGCAGAATTTTTCGGTTAACAGAGTTAGAGATGCCGATAACCGGTCGGCTCTTGAGATGAAGTGTTTATAATTATTGTGAAATCAATGGAATTAAACACAATTTCAATGAAAAAACAGGATTATCTGGTAGGAAGTGGCTGAAGTTATTTTTGAAGAGGCATAAAGATGTGTCAAACAGGAAAGCTCAGACAATGAACCAAGGTAGAGCAATGAAATTAAATCGCGTCAACGTGAAAGATTATTTTTAAAAGTTGAGAAATGTCATGATTGGACATGATTTCATGGGAAAACCCGAAAATATTTACAACATTGATGAAAAAGGATGCAGATTAACTCTCCACCGCTTACAAGAAGTTTATGCAGCAAAAGCGTCTACATTTGATAGCCAGGAAACACTGTCTACGCCAAAGCTGGAAGAAGGAAAAGGCAAGCCAAGACGTCCAGAAATTAACGAAAAAGCCAAAAGAATCACCAGGTGCTTATTCAAGACAGAATCGGGAAAAAATGGTCACAAAACGGCTGCACAAAAATGCTGTACTAAAAAAGCAATTGCCTCGAAAGAAAGTGAGACAGGAAGGTGTGAACTAGGTACACTAAAAATTTATGATGAAATAACTGCCGAAAAATAACTAATTATTAAATTTTATTTTAAAGTCGGTGGCCCTTTTTTAAAAGGACCGGCAAAAAGAAATCCTGCAGAGGAGACCCAGACCAGCCGGGGAATAGTGGAATGCCCTCAAATAAAAAAGAAAATTGGTTTCGCATCATTTGCAGAGAGGACAGGGTCGCCGATATGAGGCTGTGCAGTGATTGCAAACAGTATATGCACGAAGAATGCCACATTTCGCGGAAATTTTGTTTGTCCTTACTGCGAAGATGGGTAAAATTATTTGATTATATAGAAAAACTTTATTTTGACCATATTTTTGTCATTAATTTTTCTTTAAATAAATAATCTTGTTTCATTTACAATTTGTTCTCATTTGTTCGCTTTTCAAGTCCTTGTCCCTATGCGTGGCAAACTGTCGGAATTAGGAGCCCAGCGGTGTCGGAATTTGGGCCATGGGGTCCTAATTCCGACATTTTTACACATTTTATTCAGCTTGTTGTTACTGTGACGGTAATAAAGTCATTATCAAAATAATTATTATAGATGTAGCTCGTGAATCACATAATCGTTCAACAAATTTTCAACTTTCTACGATGAACAACTTTTTCTATTTAAATTGTCAAAGCTTAGGGTGTCGGAATATGGCCCTTAATTAATTAGAGTATTTCCTTTCCTATACATTTTATCGTAGGAGTAGCCGTTATCGAGAAAATCGAACGAGAAAGTCTTAATTCGAGTTGAACTTTGAAATTTTGTTGCGTGGTTACTCCATCATAGTTGCTAACATAAGCAATCTCACAAACAAACGTTTAATTTCCTTACGTGTGCATGTATTATTATTAAACAGTAAGAAAATGGATTATTTATGATGAAGAAAAGTACTTTAAAACGCTATTTCCCTTACGTACAGGTATATCATTTCTTTCTAATATGTATAGGTTGTAACATAATTGTCGTTTTTGTACAGTAGTGAATAAAAAATTAATTATCCTTTCAGAATTGTAAAAAAACAATATTATTATTGCAACAACACAAACCACAATCTTTCCAAAATAAAACACAAAAAATCTGATGTGGCCAACACATGACTTTCTCCATATTTGGGGTACAGATATTTAAATTATTATGAATAGCATTATAAGGCAAAATTATTATTTCGTATCGTAAAAGAATACAGTCGTCCTTGTTGCCGTAAATTACGTATTTTTTGAATGTTTACAGAATTCACCGCTACATGGTGTTGGCGCTGTATACTGGTATTAAGATAAAGCGAAATATATCCGAAATGAATGGTTCTACGAAAATTAGTTTCAAACAAAACTTGGAAGAAATATTATTCTCTACAACTTTGGTCCTTACGAAGATTACCAATAACGATGTTTTTAAGGAGATATTTAACGGAAACCGAAAAACCTGTTATTTATAAATAACTCCTAAACAATAACTCCTATAGAAAATTGTTTCAAATGAAAGTTGTTGGAAATTACATTCTCTATAACCTTTGTATAGAATTGTAAATACAAAAATGATATTTTAACCAAGAAATATCGCAAAAACCGAATCGGGTTTCGAATAAACCTCGACTTCCGTTTAACCTTCCTAACTTGCTTTATAATATGTCGGACCAAGCAATTCCCTCACTACAGGGTCTATTTCAGCAGAAAAAAACGTTTAAATGAAAGATCTCCGGTTCTTTCTCCTGCATTTCGACACCGAAAAAAACACGTCCGGCTGGTGATTAGCTTAAACGGGGCGAAGACCCGGTATTATTGCTTTACGAGCAACGTGGTTAAAATTTGAAAATGGCACTGAAGGATTTAAGCCCGTTTACTGATAAGACATGTCGCCAAGTCACGCAAGGAAGTCCAACAAGTTTTCCTTGGGCCGATTTACCCCTTCTACAAGACCGCGGACGGCTGAAAACAGGGTCACTAACACGCACGCCCCGTGAGTGTGTGTCTGTTTACTTACGTGAGAAAGTTCGCACGTAAACACAATATGTCCCTTTGCCATGTCTTCATATATCCGTTTCTGCTTTTTCACGACTTGCCCACCGCTGTGAAAAACTACTATTTATTTCATTATTCCGTAAATACTTTTATAAGAATATTACACAAGGCGCTTTTTTACTTTCTCCATTTACGTAGTATAGAGAAAGTATTGTTTTCGTGAAAAAAATCTGATGTGGCCAACACATGACTTTCTCCATATTTGGGGTATAGATATTTAAATTATTATGAATAGCATTATAAGGCAAAATTATTATTTCGTATCGTAAAAGAATGCAGTCGTCCTTGTTGCCGTAAATTACGTATATTTTGAATGTTTACATAATTCTCTGCTACATGGTGTTGGCGCTGTTTACTGGTATTAAGATAAAGCGAAATATATCCGAAATGGATGGTTCTACGAAAATTAGTTTCAAACAAAACTTGGAAGAAATATTATTCTCTACAACTTTGGTCCTTACGAAGATTGCCAATAACGATGTTTTTAAGGAGATATTTAACGGAAACCGAAAAACCTGTTATTTATAAATAACTCCTAAACAATAACTGCTATAGAAAATTGTTTCAAATGAAAGTTGTAGGAAATGACATTCTCTATAACATCTGTATAGAATTGTATATACAATAATGATGTTTTAACGAAGAAATATCGCAAAAACCGAATCGGGTTTCGAATAAACCTCGACTTCCGGTTATCCGTTATTGTCCAAAAACTAATAAGTTCTTTGTGCTCATGCTAGAGTGTTAGATATGAAGTTTGGTAACGATATAGCACGTACTTTTTGAGTTAGAGCGCCCACACTAACATAAACACACACACACGTACACACACACAGACATCATTCCGAAAATAGTCTAAACGTGTTCTAGGGACCTCAAAACATGTATTTCCGTTGAAATCTCGAAGTCGATTTTTTTCATGAATACAATACTTTCTCATTACTACGTATGGAGAAAGTAAAAATCGACTTCGAGATTTCAAAGGAAATTCGGCCAACCAGCAGGCTGCTGAACTTGAAAACGATATCTCCTTTATTTAAACGTATAATATCGTTTATTTCAAATATTCCATTGCACGACACGTGCTCGTTTCGTGTTAATATGTACAATTTAACCAACTAGTTTAAGCATTTTTAAAAAAAGTTTTTTAAAAAATCAAACTACATCTGGATCTGATGAGAGCCTTTTCCTGCGAGCCTCCAAATAGGTGTTGATTACGCTTCGTCGCGTTCCGCCCACGTCATTTATCTCGTCTCCTGCGATAACACGTTTATCTCCATATCTACCCGTCGATAGGGACCTGTTGATTCCTATAGCACGGATTTTAACGCGGGATTAACCTATTTTTTGCCTTTATCTGACGAGATTTGTTTGTTTTTCGGCTCCTATCGGAGGATACGAGGAATTTTTATGCGTCACAGGATCGTTTTCCTCGTGTTTCTCAAATGAAACACTATATATTTGCGTTTTTTTAATAATATTATAGTCTTACTATTTCTTTAAAATGAAACCGATACCGAAAAAATAATTTACGAGATTCGTCATAAAAATAATACGTCACATTACGTAAAAAAAAGTTTCGTATTAAAACAATAACGAAAATCGCATATGACTTTCTCCTTAAATAATAAATAACGTATAATTATATATGATAGCTATAACTCGAGAAATAATAATGATAGAAACTCGAAATTTGGTAGAGATGGTTGATTAACACTTTTCTAGGTGAGGACTAATTTAAATCGCGAAAAAATTCGTTGGTTCGTCTCCAAGAGAGACATCTCCTTTTCCCATTACTTAACATGTAAAACGCGATTTTTCGACTAGCAGGCTTTTATTCATTTGGAAATTAAAATTAGAAGAAATTAACAGATGAACTTCGGATTTGAAACATTTTGAAGAAAGATTTATAAAGTTTCTTATTCCATTCGTCTTTTTTCGTCCACAGTTCCAAATATTCCATGTTAAACGTTTAATTTGCATATTTTGTGGAAATCTCGCCATTTTAACGTGATGTTGCTATGTCGACCATTATCATTGTTAGGTTCAGTACGAGAGAGAGAGGAAGGAAGGGGAGAGATTGGCGTGTTTTGTGGAAAATAAGTATATTAACGTAAATATAAAAAAACTGAAGTATCAACAGTGTCATTTTAGAAAAATTGGAAATAAAAAGCATTCTTAAATTAAATTCTTTGTAAACCATACGTGCTTACGAATTTATATTGTTATTCCTCGAATTAATTTCGTAACAATAGCCAAAATTTGGAAACGAATATAAATTAAAATTCAATTAAAATTAAAAGGACATTTAAAACTGTTAAGAGGCAATTTTCGAAGAAACAAGAGTGGATCTTTTAATGAATTGCTTTGTTTTTATAAAGGGAATTTTGGTGCTTATTTAATACAGAGTAAGTTCTAAGGCTTATAATCCATTTAAATCTAATAACAGAGGCTACTATAGTTTAAAGAAAGAAATTTATTTATTCACTTTACAGAATGAATTAATTTTAGGCTAGCATTGCCTATTATAAAAGGAGTTACTTTGGAATTTACAGTATGTAAAGTGGAAGTTGTACTGAATTGGCTCAAGTATATTTCAAAGCAAAAATCAATTTAAAACTATTGAAAGTTATTGTCTCGGAAACTGAGAAGTCCAGAGTTGTGAGCGGACGCTAAACGATATTAAGGTACATTTTATTCCAAAATCTATTCAAAGTATTATCAGAGGCAATTTAAGATTGAACAGTTGTTTTTGTTACAGGAATTCTGCTTATTTCATGAAATTGAAATGCTAATGCATTAATCCATTAAAATCTGTTAAGAGTGGCTATTTTAGTTGAAAGAAATATATGTACATGGTAGGTACTTTTATTCACTTTTCAGAATGAATGAATTCTAGGTTAACATTGCATATTATAAAAGGATTTTCTTTGGAATAAGAAGTTTGTTATGTGGTTATTTTAACTGAATTGAATCAAGTTCTCTTCTAAGTTTGAAATCCATTTAAAAGTGGTGAAAGTGGTTGTTTCGGAAAATGAGAAGGCAAGAGTGCTCAACAGACGATAAACGATATTGAGGTACATACATTATATTCCAAAATCTATTTAAAGTATTATCAGAGGCAATTGAAGATTGAACCAATTTTTTGTTACGGGAATTCTGCTTATTTAATGAAATTGAAATCCTAATGCTATAATCAATTTAAAAGTAATAGCAATGGCTATTTTAGTAGAAAGAAAGGTACTATTTTATTCACAAGGAATTTCTGTGAGATTTTAGTTCATTAATTAAAACAGACTTATAATATAGAATTATTCGACGGTTAAAACAGTGCACAATTTTATTGCGATTTTTGCATGCTGCACTGACGAAAATTTAGATTCATTAAACCCGTTGAAATTCAACGGGCACTTATGCTAGTTTAATATAATTTCAGAAGAAAAATCAAAATATCTCCTAAAATATCGCTTTTACGAAAAACTCTTTCAAGCAAAACTTGCAGAAAATTAAATTTACTACAAAACTGATATTAACAAATATCTGCGTTACTCGAGTTTTAAGGGAAATATGTGTTAAAAAAAACCGAAAAACGATCCACTTCCGGGTGAGAAGTTTCATCAAAAACTTGATCAGATCTATAATTACTAATCAAAATCTCAAATATGAAGTTTCGTGCTATTCTGATAAATAGCTTACGCCCACAAAACTACAGAACTGACCTCAGAATCAAACGCGAATACATTAGCTAACAAAAGAAATTCGTTCAACAACATAAAACAGCGAAACTTGTACATAAATCTCACCGTAAAAAGGGAAACAAATAAAAATATTCGACTTATTAGAGTAAAAACAATTACAACCATTAATTAAAACAATTCGGAACAATATTAGCTAAACACTTTATTATAAACGAGAATGAAAAGGGCAAACATGACACTCTTTTTAATTCTGTAGGATGACCTTGAAGGCCCCCCGGGAAAGATTATGTTGTGCCAGGAAAAGTTGTGGTCATGGATTATGGCTGCCTCGTCGAGATTTCTATCTATATTACACACACACACACATATACATATATATATATATAAAATAAACTGACCTTCGTGTTTATAATCAGATATAATTTCGAATATCTAAAAGACATTGAAAAAGTCCTTTTAAAAATAAATCGTTAAATCCATAGTAACTACGGCGTAAACAACTCAAATCACAAAATTATAAGCAATTCACGAGAAAATACGCCATTAAACTTCATAATTATCGATTTTTAACGAAATCCAGACGTTGAAAATTAATATTCCGAACCCTGCACGCGATTATTTAACATTATCGACGATATAAGGGCGAATTTATACGACGCCAAAACAACAATACCGCTCCGACAATGAATGGAAAATGTTTACACCGACAATGGAAGATTTTAAAATGACCAATTCGTCATATTACAGCCAAAAATTCTTCTGCACGCGTTAAGATACACTAAACTATGCTTTTAAAATGCATCGCTTTATTCCAACAACGAATAAATATCACTGGAATTTATTTTTTCCAAATGGCTGATTTATCAACACTCAAACAATATTACAGCCTAGAATTCTTCTGCACGCGTTAGATACATTAAACTATGCTTTAAAAATGTATCGGTTTATTCCAACAACGAATAAATATTACTGGAATTTATTTTTTCCCAATGGCTGATTCATAAACACTCAAACACAGATATCAACCCACAGAAACATAAGAAACACGGAACTAGATCAGAAGTAACGACAAAAAATAGATTCAAGACGAAAAATTAAACGAAATAAAATGTAAAAATAATGAAAATGTTAACTTACATATCCCTCTCCCTCTCTTCTTGGCTTTGGACGAAGATGCGTTCATGCTGCAGATCATGTAGATGATCTTAGCTGCTTCCTACCTCCCTCCCCTTTCTTCTTCACCTCCTACTCCCACCTCCTCCAACGGTACGCAAATCCTATTAGCTTCGGAATTTCACACACGCATACACACACACGCATACACACACGAAAAAGTACTTCTTTTAAATAATTACTCGCGTGATACCAACAAAAAAAATCGTTTCGCCGCCGATCGGCGATGGAATGAACTATGAAAGCCACTGAATCACACTTTTTCGAAGAAAAAACTTATCACTTTCACTGTTTTTCGTTTTAAATAAATAAAATTACGACTAAATCAAGGAATGCGACGTTCATTCGTCTTCCGTTTACGCGACTGGTTAATTTTCGAAAATTATCCGTTACACGTATTTCACTTCACTTTAAATAGTACTCAATTCACACACACACGCAAACTCAACAGTTTTTTTCCATTCTCCGTTCCTTTTATAAAGATATCTCTCACTTGAACTGCGAAAAAACGGTCGCTTTCGTATTACCTGGTCACGAACCCGGTTTGGACGACTGGAACACACTCAAGATCCTTGGAAAGTTGGAGTTACCGTCGGGAGTGCACTTTGTAAGGCACAAAGCCTCCAACTTCTCCCTTCGTGAGTTAATACCTTAATGGCGTATGGTGTGGAAGGGGAACATTGACAACAGTTTGAGAAAGTTTTCAGAACTTGACGCCTGAGACTCGTGGCGGAAAATATGCGAAACAACTCCTCCGCTTTCTGAGCTTGCTACTACCAGCTACTGCATGGAAGTGACAATGAAAAGCTATGTATGTTTGTTTACGCGACGGTCGCTGTGGATTGTTTACTCATTCTTTAGAATCTAAAAAACAAATTTTCTGAAGGTTTATTTGACCATATTAATACTCTGTTGATTTTATCATAATTATAGCGGAATTAAACTCTAAATAATTTATTTCAGACGGTTATATAAATCGAAAATGGAAGTTTATTTACTAACATTTTTGACTATATTGTTGATGGTAACTACGTCCACCATGTTGTGCTTCTTAAATAGGAAGATATAGGAGGAGAATATTAATTATGAGGCACTTCCAGATGTGCTAGAAACGTGAAATTTGCCACGATTATAGGTCTTTGGTCACAGTCGTTGGAAAAAATGCAAAATTGTTGAAATTCCAATTTCGAGGGGCTTTTATGCCTATGAGAAAAGCGCGTGTCGGTGTAGAGATTTTTATATTTGCTTTTTAAACTTATTTCCCGTCGAGATTCGAACTCGGGACTTGCACCGTCAGAAAGCTAAAAGATTATAGTTTCTTACTTTTGAAGACGGGATTCAAATCCGTGTAGAATTAGCGTAAATATTTTGTTTTTATCGGAAAAAAGGGAATTTTTCTGGTTCTCGACAATCGACTGTCACGGCTTTATTAATAGGAATCAGAGGCTTATATCATAATGCCATTAATGTTAAACTACGACCACTTGAAGAGATTTATTTTTTGTAACACACACTGGAATAATAGATAAATCAACGTTAATTCCCTTGAAATTCCGATTTCTACACATTTCTTTATTTATTACTAGGTGATTTTCCCGTTGAATTTCAACGGATTTAGTGAAGCTACTGCAGCACAACATACAAACTCTTTAAAATACCTATGGAACGTATTGCATTCAAATATTGTATTTCCTATCATATATATCACTTTCGCTAAATCCAGCTTCATTTCTTGTGCAATCATGCCTCGCTGAAATATTTACTTTTATGTCTTGAAAAAGCAACGTACAGTTGTCCATGATTGAACACTGACTCCGGTAAATGTACACCAGATACGTGAGCTTATTTACGTTAATAAACATTATAATGTAGAATATAATGATTTTACTTGCAAAAAATGTAAGATTCGAGTATTCAATAGACGAAAAAAGGTACAATTACTTTCATCAATAAACGCTTCCTGAATAGTAATCAGTAGCTATTTACGCTGCTATCCATAAACATCGATCGTTTCGTTGCTTAAACTAAAGGCCACCGCACACCGGGCGCTATACTATGAAGATATAATATAAAGAGGCAGGTCATGCGAGACTCAGTTAGCTCTACTCACACAAGATATTGTGAAAGCAACGGATAAAGGAATAGGAGTTGATGCAGTATTTTTAGACTTTAGGAAAGCCTTCGACACCGTTTCTCACGTGAAAATAGTGCAAAAATTAAGGGCTTATTCAATTAACGAGAAAATTGTAAATTGGATCGCCTCGTTTCTTTCCGATAGAACCCAGAGAGTAGTCCTCGATGGAGTTGCATCAGACGTCGTCAAAGTGACTTCCGGCGTGCCTCAGGGAAGTGTAATCGGACCTTTGTTATTCTTGATATATATAAATGATTTAGCGGATAATATAAAGTGTAAAGTTAGACTCTTCGCGGATGACACACTTGTGTATGGAGAAATCAACACAATACACGATCAGGAGAATTTGCAAAAGGACCTTCAGGCTATCACGAAATGGTGTAAAGATTGGCAACTCGATCTGAATATAAAGAAATGCGCCGCAATGAACTTCACGCGCTCCACGAATTTCAACCGTTACCCGTACCAAATATCCGAACTAAAGCTAAAATACGTCAATAGCTACAAATACCTAGGAGTAATTCTCAGTAGCAATTTGTCTAGTAGAGAGCATATCAAATCCGTTATAGCATCGACAAACAGAATTCAAGGGCTTTCCTCTAGAGTCCTGCGGGGATGCCCCTCGAATGTGAAGGAAATCGCATACTTTTCCCTAATACGACCCATCGTGGAATACTGTTGCGCCGTCTGGGACCCTTTCGAGGAGGGCCTAACTAGAGAGCTCGAAATGGTTCAGCGTAGAGCGGCTAGATTCGTAAAAGGAGAATATCGGTATGATGCGAGTGTATCAGAGTTATTGAGAGATCTGAAATGGCAGACGTTGAAGAGTAGAAGAATTGAATACAAGAGGAAACTATTTGAAAATTTTGAAAGTTCCGAATTCGTTGAAGACGTACGCGGCATAGTCGTCCCCATCGGTGTTAGTGAACGTAATGTTAGATCACAGTGCAGGAGAAAATATCTCGAAATTACCGCTAGAACAGAGAAATACTACCGATCCTTTTTCCCAGACGCGATAAGACAATCCAACAGAGGAATTAGCTAGACTTCACTTGGTGTTGTGACACCCCCTGCCAAACGCTTCTAGCGGCTTGCAGGGTATTTATGTAAATGTAAATGTAAAAGACATATCGCTAACTTTTGTGCAACATGTAATTCAATGTAAGCCCGCAGACTGAAGGGAAAATATAGCGCGCTATAAGCTATAAAACCCCGCTATATAGCACGCGTTGTGGTCTTGGCTATTTTAACAAAATATAGCAGAACTGACGCATGCTGAGAATACACGGGCGACCACGTGCACAGTACTCCTAGCGTCATATAGTTGAAATCTTTACTTGAGCAAGTATCGGGCTGCTTGTTTTTACTTTCTCCATACGTAGTAATGGGAAAGTATTGTATTCATGAAAAAAATCGACTTCGAGATTTCAACGGAAATACATGTTTTGAGGTCCCTAGAACACGTTTAGACTATTTTCGGAATGATGACTGTGTCTGTGTGTGTGTATGTGATTGTGGGCGCTCTAACTCAAAAAGTACTTGCCATATTAATATCAAATTTCAAATATAACACTTTAGCATGAGCACAAAGAACTGATTAGTTTTTGGACAATAACGGATAACCGGAAGTCGAGGTTTATTCGAAACCCGATTCGGTTTTTGCGATATTTCTTCGTTAAAATATCATTATTGTATTTACAATTCTATACAAAAGTTATAGAGAATGTAATTTCCTACAACTTTCATTTGAAACAATTTTCTATAGGAGTTATCGTTTAGGAGTTATTTATAAATAACCGGTTTTTAGGTTTCCGTTAAATATCTCCTTAAAAACATCGTTATTGGTAATCTTCGTAAGGACCAAAGTTGTAGAGAATAATATTTCTTCCAAGTTTTCTTTGAAACTAATTTTCGTAGAACCATCCATTAAGGATGTATTTCGATTTATCTTAATACCTGTATACAGCGGCAACACCATGTAGCGGTGAATTCTGTAAACATTCAAAATATACGTAATTTACGGCAACAAGGACGTGTATTCTTTTACGATACGAAATAATAATTTTGCCTTATAATGCTACTCATAATAATTTAAATATCTATACCCCAAATATGGAGAAAGTCTTGTGTTGGCCACATCAGATTTTTTTCTTATGTATACAGTGTTTGACATGGAAGACACGCAAGATCTCTTCAAACTGCGTTTTTGTTAAACGAAAATACTGTCGGAACTTTTCGTCATCGTTTTGTAGATCCTTAAATAAATGATGGAACTCTCCAAGTTGCTGTCTACTAATATTAATTTCATGAATCCACTTCCTCTTCTTTGGCATTAAACCCTTAAACCGAAGTATCTACTTTTTGTCTGTTATTAGAAGTATGTGTATGTCAGACACGCATATAAAAATATTCAATTTTTGTTTTATTATTAAATTAAATGTAATGATACATTAAGCTTATTCATTTATTACATATAATTACTATTCGCCTTATACCAATGTAATATCTATATATTAATATTTTAAAATCTTTGCATTGAAAGTATACGTAATGTAAAAAATCTGATATGGCCAACACGACTTTCTCCATATTTGGGGTATAGATATTAAAATTATTATGAGTAGCATTATAAGGCAAAATTATTATTTCGTATCGTAAAAGAAGACACGTCCTTGTTGCCGTAAATTACGTATATTTTGAATGTTTACAGAATTCACCGCTACATGGTATTGGCGCTGTAGGCTGGTATTAAGAAAAAGCGAAATATATCCGAAAAATATACGTTATGAGAAGTAGGTGTCCACGAGACACTGTAACTTTTGCAAAACGATTTCTTACGAACCGTTGAGAAATTGCGACTGCAAAACAATGTATCACCCGCAGCAGGAAGTACTTTGAGGAAGGTCTGTGAGGTTTGGGCCGCCAGCTCAATCAGTGCAGCCACACTAACAAAATGAAAAATCGTATGTGGTTGTCAGACACATACCATGGAAGAATAATTATTCTTCCATGCACATACTTCGGTTTAAGGAGGCTCCACCGGAAATTCAAGATAATGTCAATTTCCTCGTATCCACAGTAATGATAGAAGAAGGCATGCTCTATGATATGCTGCAGAGAAAAATATAGGTTGACGTATTCGTCACCATCCCACAACCCCTTAAATCAGACAAAATTAATAAGAATTTCATTTAAATTTATTTATTTATAATACTGGGCTGGATTTGCGGGGGGATGATCATGACGAAAATCATCGATACCCGATTCCTAATTTAGTAACTACGTAAATCATTGATAGAATATATTAAATCTCTGCGTTATCAATTTTAATAGCTGCATTTAGTACAGTTCAGTTTCCCAAATTGTAACCCAATTGAATTTTACCATTTGTAGACTTTTCTTGCTCTCTGTAAAGTAAAAAGTGAGCTTTCTATAAAGGAAAAAAATGAATTATATTCCTTGGTTGTAATTTATATCAGCATAATTTCAGAGATACCCATTTTAAAACTTCTATTATTATAAGCAGATGATTTACCCATTTATTTTCAGCCAAAGCAAGATATTTTATCATTTTTTCATTCAATATATAAATTTTGTATCATTTTTCTGCAGAAAGAACTCAGTTTTGTGGACAGGAACATTTTCACAGACATTTCATTTCAATTGATACATTGCTTCATGGGAGTAACACATACCCATTTTGATACTTAATGACAGAGCAATGTCTTCCAAAAGTGGAATTTTAAAGTAGAGCATCTGGGAAAAACCATTTTCATTACAGACATTACAAAGAAAAATTAAAAATTCCTGTAAAATATGAAATAGAAAAAAAACCTTTTTCAGAAGTAAATGATAAATGAAAGAATCAAAACATCAAAGAGTAAAAACAAGTTTGGCAGACTGGATAGTAAACTTACTTTCAAGTTTCAATCTTGCTCCAGGCATAGAATGATGTAATTTTTAACACCACTAGAATAGAGAGCTGAAATTTTCAGTAGCCATAAAGAGGCAAAGAATTGTTCATTAATATTATTTCACTTAATGAAACATGGTAACAACGTCAAATAGATAATTTCAGTGGGGGAAATTTAGAAAAGAAAACAATCACATTGTCAGGGATTTATTTCAAATTCTTAAAATAATCCGAAATGGATTTAACAATTTTTTTATTAGTTGTGACCCTGGGCTTCCCACTCACTTAACAAGAGCGTAATGCCCTTCTGTCCACTTTCTACACATGTTGAGAACAACAAAGTAAAATCAATGCCACAGGAAGCCATCTTATTGACAGTTCTCATTGATACCACACTTTTTAAATCTTTTAAAGTAGCCACTGCACTGTTTTTATTTTCTCTCTTCTGCTGGTTTTCTATGAAAGCTGCTATTTCGATAATATTTATTCGCTGTCCATTTAAATCAATCCTTACTTTTTGCAGCACATGTTTTAAAATTTTTACATCGCATGATGCATCATGCATATTACCAAGTTCGTCACCACCTAACAGTTTCTCTGCTAAGGCAAGTAATGAATATGATGTTTGTCGAGGTAGAATACTTTTCAAAAGAGGCAAGGTATCGACAAACCATTTCACTATTGAGGAAAACCTCTCAATCCCTTCCCTTGCCTCTATCTTGTGGCTCTTCTGTCCTCTCTGGCTGTCGAGGAAAAGTCTTCTCCTCTTGAATGTCAGGGTGGCCTTCTTGATAGACCTCTGCATCCTCCTCATGTCCAACCTCCTCCTCTGGTCTCTGCTGTTGCGCCCTGGGGACAAGCCCAGCTTTTCATGGAGGGACGTTATGTATGAAGTCCCCAGGTTATTTTGGCCGACAGCAGATGCAACCCTAAAGTCTAATGACTCTGAGCCACCATAAAATTTGGCTTTTGGAGCCTTGGTCACCACTACCATGTTAAAAGATTCATTCACTTGGCTGGAAGCACAGGGAGCCAACTTTGACGCATTCATAGCAAATTTGCTAAATATGCTGCTCAAATCCTCCCTTAAGATTTCCCCCGCTAAACCCTTCCCTTTGGGCGCTGTATACTGGTATTAAGATAAAGCATAATATCTCTGAAATGGATGGCTCTACTAAAATTTGTTCCTAACATAACGAAAATTCGTTTCGAACAAAACTTGGAAGAAATATTATTCTCTACAACTTTGGTTCTCACGAAGATTACCAATAACGATGGTTTTAAGGAGATATTTGACGGAAACCGAAAAACCGGTTATTTATAAATAACTCCTAAACAATAACTCCTATAGAAAATTGTTTCAAATGAAAAGTGTAGGAAATGACATTCTCTATAACCTTTGCATAGAATTGTATATACAATAGTGATGTTTTAACGGAGAAATATCGCAAAAACCGAATCGGGTTTCGAATAAACCTCGACTTCCGGTTAACCGTTATTGTCCAAAAACTAATCAGTTCTTTGTGCTCATGCTAAAGTGTTATATTTGAAATTTGGTATTAACATGGCACGTACTTTTTGAGTTAGAGGGCCCACAATCACACACACACACAGACATCATTCCGAAAATAGTCTAAACGTGTTCTAGGGACCTCAAAAACTCGTATTTCCGTTGAAATCTCGAAATCAATTTTTTTCATGATCACAATACTTTCCCATTACTTCGTATGGAGAAAGTAAAAATCGGACATAGTCAAAAATTATAATTTTTATGTTGAAATGCTTGCAGAATGCAAGTACCGTCTGCTAGTACATTAAATTCATGTGAAAGTAATGTGAAAATAAAATGTTACGGAATTAGGTTCTGTCCACAGGGCACTTAAACTGTTACATAATTCTTAACAAGGACAGAAAAATCCATTTAAGCTTAATATGGGCAAAAAATTCATACAAAAATGGCTGTTGTTATTTGCTTATTTTTTTCTCGATAAAGCCTTCAAAGGGAACTATCAAAGTCGCCCTATATAACGGAAGGACATTGGAACTCAGCTCGGCCTTGGAGGGTAATCAATGCCTCTCAAAATAACAACACACACCTTTTGAGGCCTGTGTGGTAAACTAATAATCAGATCATCACAAAACTTCATATTTGAGATTTATATTAGCAATTTAAGACCTGATGAGAATTTCACTGGAATTGATGGGCCCGTTGTTACTTTCTCCATAATATACGTAGTACAGTAAAACCTGGTTAATTCGAAATTCACGGAACCAAAGAAAAAGCATTTCGAATTAGGAAGAACCTCTATAATTCGAAATTTACAAAAAAGCGTGATTTACCAAATTAAAAAAATGCAAATATAAATTACAGAAAAACAAAAGAATATGACACCATAATAAAACACAGAAAAAAGGATGTACTACACATGCATACCTCAAAATATGATGTCGATGAATAAAAGTCAAATTTAGGATTATTCATTTAAACATTGAAACATATATGAACATATAATTAAACCACTAAAATGTTAATAATATCTTTCACTTATTTCAACTTAAAAGTAAATAAATAAAAGTGTGAAATAAAATATTAATTTAAATTTATCTTAAAAAGTTGGTTATTTTCCCGTTTCAATTTCAGGGCACTCCCTAGCGCAATGTGTTGCATAATGGCATCAAATTTTTCACAGATATTCATCGGCACGTCTGGCATCCCGGACACGTACCTTTGAAGGGTATCTTAAGCTTTTAAAACATCCTCCTTAGATGGCAATGGCACATCCAACCTAGCATCGACGTTATCCACATCGTCTTCTTCCTCGCTATCACTCGCAACGGTTTTCGATTCGTCGATCGTGGGGTCATACACAACCGACGTAGCCAAGTCATTAACAAAGGAAACAAAGTCTCCGAAACTGACAGGCCCCAATACATTACTGTCGATTACTTCCTCCACTTCTGTACCTTGGAACACTTCTGCCGGCTGCGAAGATAGCTTTTCTTAAAACAGTTGGCGATGGTTTGAGGAGTCACCAATTGCCACGCCGATGACAAGGCCCGTCACGCGTCTAAAATCGTCCATTTTCGTAAATCATCCTGCGAACATCCATTTGTAATTTGCACCAAGTATGACGACAATAGTTTTTTTTCTGTAATGACTTTAAATTTTGAATGATGCCCTGGTCGAGTGGGCGCAGAACACTGGTTGTGTTCGGCGGAAAATACAGCAACTCAACATTGGGCGTATTTATCTGATTGTGAGCCACATGGTGAGCAGAACAAAATTTTACGATTTTGCACCGCCACACGTCTTTGCCTTCTTATTAAAAAACTTTTGAATATGTCTGTTGTTATCCACACCTTTCTGTTATGCTCGTAAATTATCGGCAAATAATCACGATTATTACCTTTGAAACAGCGTAGGTTGCCATCTTTTCCGATGATTACAAGTTTTTCTTTATTCGATCCATCCATATTTGTGCAGAGCACGGCGCGGCGGTAAGACGCTCCTTACTACGTTTGCCACCGTGACATTTTTCGCCTCGGAGAGCCAAAGTACGATCGGGCAACATGTTGAAAAAAAATGCGTTTCATCCATATTAAAAATGTCCTTGAGCGCGTACTTCTCCAAAACATGTTTATTACTTTGCAGCCAGGTCGTCACTTCCTCTTCGTTAATTTTTTGGGCATCACCACATACTGCGAGACAAACAATATTGTGGTGTCTTTAAAACCATCCAACCACCCATTGGACGCTTTAAAATCTTCAATGTTCAAAGTGCTCCCAAGACTTCTTGATTTTTCAATGAGCATCGGGCTTGTCACAGGTAAATTCGCCGCTCATACTTGTGAAAAAAATCGGACAGTTCTTCTTCCAGGTCTTCGTTTTTCGCAGGCCGTGAACGCTCCCTTTAAATTTATAAAAACTTTCTTCAATCTTCGCCCGATTCTTTAAAATTGTAGATAAAGACAAGTTCGGAATCCCATACTTTGAGGCCAGCTTTCCTTTCGATTCTAACTTCTTGTCAATGTCTTGCAGGAAAGACATTTTTTCAGCAAGAGTAAGAGTCTTATATGCACCACGAACCGGAGCCATTTGAGGGTATATTTAAATAAAATATTTTATAGCAATAAATTTAAATATAGTCTCTCTTTCAGTTATTAAACTAAGAATATTATTTAAACTATTGACTAACGATGATGAAAAATACAATCTAATACGAAACAAACAACGAACCAAAGGAATATTGGAACGCGTTTTCCACACAAAACTCGCAAAACAGTAGATAAATTGAGGGGATGGACAGAATCTTGTGACAATACCCAACGCCCAGTCGGTATGATCACGATCGCACAATGTTTGTAAATAAGTCGGCATAGTGCCAGGAATATTTTAGTAACTTTCATTTAGTTTCTTTTTTGTAAATTATATTTCGAATTATGTCGACAAAAATGCGTTGATATTCCGAGAATCGGGCAAAATTTTTTTTTCGAATTATAGAGATTTTCGAATTATTGAAACACATTTGTATGAAATTGGCTTTTTCGGTCTTCAAGTGTTCAAAAATTTCGAATTACGTCGAATTTCGACATATAGAGGTTCGAATTAACCAGGTTTTACTGTATAGAGAAACTGATCTATTCATGAAAAAAATCGAATTCGAGATTTCATCGGAAATACACGTTTTGAGTATTTTCTCGATGTTGTATGTGTGTATGAGATAGGATTGTTTCGAAAAACCGATAGTTTATTAGATATTTTGATCCGTAGAACACGTTTAGACTATTTTCGGAATGAAGTCTGTGTGTAATTGTGGTCGCTCTAACTCAAAAAGTACATGCCATATCGTTACCAAATTTCATATATAACACTTTAGCATGAGCACGAAGAACTGATTAGTTTTTGGATAATAACGGTTAAGTGGAAGTCGAGGTTTATTCGAAACCCGATTCGGTTTTTGCGATATTTCTCCGTTAAAACATCATTATTGTATATACAATTCTATACAAAAGTTATAGAGAATGTAATTTCCTACAGTTTTCATTTGAAACAATTTTCTATAGGAGTTATTGTTTAGGAATTATTTATAAATAATCGGTTTTTTCGGTTTCCGTCAAATATCTCCTTAAAAACGTCGTTATTGGTAATCTTCGTAAGGACCAAAGTTGTAGAGAATAATATTTCTTCCAACTTTTGTTTGAAACAAATTTTCGTAGAACCATCCATTTCGGAGATATTTAACTTTTTCGTAATTTCCAGTATACAGCGCCACCACCATGTAGTGGTGAATTCTGTAAACATATTTAAAATATACCTAATTTACGGCAATAAGGACGACTGTATTCTTTTACAATACGAAATAATAATTTTGCCTTATAATGCTATTCGTAATAACTTAAATATCTATACTCCACATTTGGAGAAAGTCGTGTTGGCCACATCAGATTTTTTCGTTTATCTCCTTTGAAGCTCAATTTACTCGCATGTTTGCTGTTATAAAAATGTTCGCAATGTTATCATCTACAATTTTTGTTTGGAAACTATCTTGATACGACCAATACTTTACGAGATATGAGAGAAATCTCGTTTTTTCGTCGCCAGTAATGTGGTACCCCTGATTGGCTTACGTGATTCGTTTATGCGATTATCTTATTATCTTTGATTCTAAGTCCTTAATATGAAAATTTCATGAAAATCCGTAAGCTAGATGCTGAGAACGATCATGAGGACAGACAGACGCTAACAGGCGCTCATGCTGGAAGCGACACGCCTAAAAAATAAATTTTCAGAGAGCTACGGACAAGAAAAAGTAAGAAAGGGAGTAATAACACAAGAAATTGCATGTAAAATACGTACTTTTGGAATGTTAACAACAGCAGTAAAATTACTTGTGAATTGGTATAACAATTATATTATATTGACGAAATCCAGAGGCGTACCTCAGAGATTTGGGCGCCCATGTATATTTTATGAAATGTAAATTTAACATTCGAGTACTAAATTAATACTCATTTATGGGAAAATAAACTTTTGACATTTTTGCTGGAACGTTCAGCACCTTTCGTAATTTTTAATTTTGTATTTCAAATTCCACCTTAGCCATAACGAAATTTATTCTGCTGTAAAGTTGGCTAATGGCTGATTAAAATTATTTGATGTCATTATTTATGAACATTCATAAATTATTGTATTTATTTTGACCAAGATTTGTTATACCTGGAATTCAACAATGGTTACAAATTTCGATATTTTTAAATAAACAAAAATTAAATTCAATACAATCAAAATTGGTAGTTATGAAATTTCTTTATCGTATTTTGTGAGCTTCTTAATTTGACTCGATTTTTAGTCTTGTAATGTAAAATATCAGGAACTTTTTTTGCGAATTATAAGATTTATTTTCACTCGCACCAAAATGTTTTTCTCATTATCAAATTCTGAGTGACAAAAAAAATTATTTAACAGTTCGAGTTAAATTACACTATAATAAAAACATTTTTATATCAGGAGATTTGTTTAAACTCATAATTTAATTTTTAACTTTAAGTTTTGATAAAATTTTTGCATTATTTGATTTTATATAACACTAGAATAACGATAGAAAATAAAACGTCTTCGAGAAAAATAGTCTCAAGAAATTTCACTAAAGCTATGCAAATAAAAAAAAATAAACATCAAGGTCATTAAAAAAAAACTTTAACGAAAAATTCGAATGAATAATCAGGGTTGGCATTAAAATTTTACCACACAAAACGAGCATAAGAAAATTTTATTTATAATAACTAATTAAGTCTAAAAACACTAATCACAATATAAGACACACGCAGATGTTTCTAGTTTTATCTGATCTTATAGATAGCATTTTAATAAGAATTCTTCTTTTTTATTAACAACATAACAGGTTAATATTAAAGATAATTACCGTCCACGTAGGCTCATCTACGAAAACAACTTTTCGCAACAACTTTTATTACAAAAATAAACAAACGAAAGGTTTGCCAAACTACTACTTCGTGACTTAAACTCGTACGAAGAATTTAACCTAGCAGTTAATAACTACATTTATAAGGTACGGGATTAACGAATAAACCTCAAAAAATAAAATTATTGTACATTATAGTCTCAGCGAATGCCACTATCTTACGTGTAAACACCTTATCTTCCGACGGAATGAACCAATAAGAGTGTAAATCGCATAATAGACTTCCGTACCGCAGTCCAAAGCGATAATACGGATTGTGTAACGAATTTGTCACTTTATCGACGAAAGAACAGTGGAAACTTATAAGGTAAGCAAGCTTTATACTATCCAATACTATCTAAATGCCTCTAAATTACGTAGTCTACTTACGCCGAAACCTTCTATTGACAGGTTACTTAGGTCAACTTAGGTAACGCCCATAACAAGAAGGTTCGTTTGCTCCAAGAGAAAAGGATAAGATAATCAGTAACAGTAAACACAGTAAGTAATTTCATACACATTTACTCGTAGGAGTGCTTAATTGGCTTTCTTAATATTAAAGAAATAAAATAAACAACATCGCGTTGGTTAGTCGTTCAAAATGGCTTATGTATACGTCTTCGACTTTACTATCATGTTTACTCACCTTCCCAAGGGTTACAAACGTGGACACGTGGTACGTCTCCCAAAACCGGTCCAAAAATAACGAAATTTTTTCTGAATAATAATCGTTGAAATGTTCTATATTCGAAAACTCAATTAGTTCTTCGAAATTAAAAAATAATACTCGAGATTAAAAGGATATTAGCGATAAAACTTTGCTATAATTATCATGTGTATAATAAATAGTAGTCGCGCTTTGGCCATGCCTCACACCCACGTCGCTCCTAAACTCACAGGTGGATGAACTTGTTTTGGAGACCTGCTGCGATGTAAACTTCGATTTGGAGCTGAAAACTCGAGGTAATTTAGGTTATAATATGCATTTAAACTTACCGGAAAGCGTTGTAGGCTGTTTATGTTCAATATTACCGTAGAGTTGAAGCTAAAAAAATAAACATTTTCTGGGTGGAGATTTAGATTTAAGATGTAAATAAACTTGATTTCTTTAATTTGAAATACATCGTTAGCTCACTTGGAATTTCCTTGTCTTTACCTCTTCTTTTGTGGTTACTTTGTCACTACTCGCAGAATATTTGTAATTTTGGATATTAAAGTTATTCTATGTAGATAGCTCCTGAAACTAATTTTGACTATTTTTTTATCGACAAATATATCGGATTCCTGTAAATTAAGTCGCTTAATTAATATCGATTTTGTAAACATAATTGACTTGAAGAACGTAAGAAAACCGTTATCATATTTAGCAACTTAACGCCTTCTTCTCAAACCTTACAGTTTCATCGACCTCCTTATTTCAATTTATTTAATGTTAATTTATTTCCTTGGGAAACGCTTGTTAATTTGTAGTCAATCTACAATTTTTCGTCCAACGTTGCTGTACACGAAGATAGCGTCTTCGATTCTTCTTTGTCCGTCCGCTCGGATTCCCTACAGATGTCAGCACTGTCATATTTAAAAACTTTGAATTGTGGGAGGGACTTTGACTTACTAGTTTCACCGGAAGATCGACTCAGTTTTTTTATAAATTGAGTCGATGTCGAATAATTAACGAGTTTCTGTTGACTTTTATTTCAGATCGGAATGGCGCTCATAGAATTCGCACCGTTGAACGTACCGTGGGAGAGGAGAATGCAAACATTTGCCGCACTATTCTGGATATGCACTTTTTTTTTCATGGGAATAGTAGCACTAGGAATATTGGCCTACATATTCTTCTTCACCAAGTACTACTATCTCAGTATATTGTACTTCTTATGGATGTGGTTCGACAGGGATATCTGCGTGAAAGGCGGAAGGAGGTAAGCTTCGGTAAACTAAAACCCAAACGACGTAACCATGTAATTGTTATTTTAGAAATGTCAATAATTTCACGCCATGTTGATTTTCAGGGTAACTTGGGTTAGAAAATGGAAACTTTGGAAATATTTCTGCGATTATTTCCCGATCAAGCTGATAAAATTGGCAAACCTCGATCCTTCGAAGAACTATTTGTTCGCTTGCCATCCGCATGGAATATTGTGCTCGGGTGCTTTTGGTAACTTCGCCACAGAGGGGACCAACTTCACCGAGGTGTTTCCTGGCATAACCCCTCATTTGCTCACACTTAAAGGGCATTACTCCATTCCTGGATACAGAGATTTCCTTCTATGTTCTGGTAAGTCGCGGCAAAATGTATTCACCGAAGCGGATCGTTGTTAATTAGCGGAATTGTTATCGCGTTCTCATTTCAGTAACGTCATGTAAAGTCCCATGACTGTCGGTTGGTTATCGTAATGCGAGGATTGCTTTTTATTTAGACTTTGAAGATTAAATTTATAGAAATGGAATGAATGCTAATGATAGCAATGACAATTACAAATCGTTAAAAAATAAAATAATAATTAATTTAACGAGTATCTATTATAAATACTGCTTCTTACATAGTATATAATAATGTTTAGTTATTTCTAGAAGGGATAGTAATCTAAAATTTGGCAGGTTGAAAGATTATTTTATACAACCAATGGAAAAAATTAGAAAATCATACAAATTGTATTTTTAGAGGGGTTTTTCTGACATCATTTCTAACCCCCTTTAATAAGAAAAGCATGGAAGCCTTATTAAAATTGCATTTTAAAATTAGTTAAAAATTGAGATAGAAACCCAGAATGAAAAGTTTCATAACTGAATGAATTAGGTCTCTTACTTTTTAGAAAAGGAAATTCAAATGTTCCGAATTGGCATAAAAAATTTCCTTTTATACATATCACTTAAAATTATAGATATATATACTTTTAAGCAAAATATTACCTCAAATGCAATTTAAAAGAATTATTCAAGCAAGTTATTAATTACTATTTAATTGATTATTATACATTTTGGTATATTATAATGCCATTATTTTTTAACTATGGCTTAAAACTTTAAGTTTTTAAAATTTCGAATGTTTATTATTTGGAAAATTATTACTTTATGAATATATTTTTTGAAAGAATCATTTTTTATAATCTCTTTAGAAGAATGCTTTTCATCTTAATTTTACACAAACCTCCGCAGCGATCACGAGGTAGAAGTTAAGATTCCCCGTACGTTTTTCACCCAATCAGGTTCTGTTGCAGCTTCGAAAGAGAGCCTGAAATACATCCTGACCCATCCCGACGGAGGACACATTGGTGCCGTCATCGTCGGAGGCGCTTCCGAGTCGTTCTTCTGCCAACCAGGGACTTACAAACTAGTTTTAAAGAAGAGGAAGGGTTTTATAAGGATAGCGATGCAGACCGGGTGAGAACGTAACGCCTCAGACTTCTTATTAACAACTTTTATGTAAACTTACTGCAATATGTACAGTAGAACCTCATAAACCTGGCAACCTAGGGGCCTGGCATTTGCCGGGTTTTTGAAAATTTATAAAAAATACTTAAGTAATGCACATTTTTGGTAAATGATTATATACATCAAATGATTAATAACAAAAGGGAACCATTATCAATAAAGACTACTGCTTATACATGAACTAAAACGAGGAATTATAAAAGAACCATTAAAAAGTAAATAACGAACGTGAAATAAAGCGTATATCTAATACGCATTTACAACATTATTTTCATCACACATTATTCTGAGAATTTTTTAAAAACAGATCAGAGAAACTGGATTGCTTCATGCATTTTGATTTTTTCTTCATAAGTTTATCTTGTATTCGATACAAACACGTAATTTCTCGAAAATCAATGCAGGAGCGTTGTTCTAAAGCAGATATTGTATCTGTGACCAACTGTATAAAGCGATCTATGGAAGGTTTGCCCTTAACTATCTCTCGATCATCGTCGCTTTCATTTTCTTCATCTTTTGCATGCTCAGGTTTCAAAAGCATGTCCGCTATTTCACATCAGCTGAAGTACGACAGGCACGCATCATTGTCGATGTCAACCCAGTTTTCTATGTCATCTTCTACCACTCTCTTTGCTATTGTGAAAAATTTTCGCTTGCTGCATTAGGTCTGAAATAGGTACACTTGTCACTTCTTCGCTGACAAAACCACTCAAAAGATATTTATCCGGGACGTGTAGTGTTTTACGGCTACACATAGCTTTAGGTGTATCACTTTCTGCATAAAATTTCAATATTTCCGTTTTTTTCTTCTTTAAGTCATACACAGTGGAACTACCAATGCTATATTCTTCGCAAAGTCTCTTCACCGAAGTACCTTTTTCAAGTTTTCTTAGTAATTCCACTTTTTTTTTGATATTTTTCTGTTTACGTTTCATAACACCACTTATGGGTTGTCTTCTTTTTAGGCGCGTTTCGCTTACAGCGTGAGTGCCTATTATCGTCGGTCCATCCGTCTGTCTGCATGTTCGTTCTCGGCTTCTACCGAACGGATTGTCATGAAATTTGATATTAAGGACTTTCAATCAAATATAATAAGAAAATCGCAAAAATGAATCACGTACGCCAATCAGGGGTACCACTTTACTGGAGACAAAAAATGAAATTGTCGTCATATCTCGTAAAATATTGCTCCTATCAAAATAGTTTTCAAATAAAACTTGTAGAACTGGTAAATTAGAGTATTTCTTTTCCTATACATTTTTATCGTAGGAGTAGCCGTTATCGATAAAATCAAACAAAAATGTCTTAATGAACTTGCATGGTTACTTCTTCATCGTTGCTAACATAAACAATCTCACAAACAAACGTTTCATTTACGTGTGCATGCAATAATTTTAAATCTGAAGAAAATGGATTATTTATGACAGAGAAAAGAACTTTAAAACGCAATTTCCCTCACGTACAGGTATATAATTTCTTTCTAATACTCCATTGCACGAAATGCGCCCATTTGTTATACGTTGTACACTTTCCTAACTAGTTGATAAATTGTTGTTGTTTCGCTGAATGTACTGCATGGAAGGTTTGGTTTTAGTGTTCCTATAGTTTGGGAGCAATTTAAATCAGTTTTTACTTTCTCCATAGGTAGTAATGGGAAAGTATTGTATTCATGAAAAAAATCGACTTCCAGATTTCAACGGAAATACATGTTTTGAGGTCCCTAGAACACGTTTAGACTATTTTCGGAATGATGTCTGTGTGTGTGATTGTGGGCCCTCTAACTCAAAAAGTACGTGCCATATCGTTACCAAACTTCATATATAACACTTTAGCACGAGCACAAAGAAATGATTAGTTTTTGGACAATAACGGATAATCGGAAGTCGAGGTTTATTCAAAACCCGATTCGGTTTTTGCGATATTTCTCCGTTAAAACATCATTTTCGTATTTACAATTCTATACAAAAGTTATAGAGAATGTAATTTCCTACAGTTTTCATTTGAAACAATTTTCTTTAGGAGTTATTGTTTAGGAGTTATTTATAAATAACCGGTTTTTCGGTTTCCGTTAAATATCTCCTTAAAAACATCAGTTATTGGTAATCTTGGTAAGGACCAAAGTTGTAGAGAATAATATTTCTTCCAAGGTTTGTTTGAAACTAATTTTCGTAGAACCATCCATTTCGGATATATTTCGCTTTATCTTAATACCAGTATACAGCGCCAACACCATGTAGCGGTGAATTCTGTAAACATATTCAGAATATACCTAATTTACGGCAACAAGGACGATGGTATTCTTTTACGATACGAAATAATAATTTTGCCTAGTAATATTATTCATAATAATTTAAATATCTATACCCCAAATATGGAGAAAGTCATGTGTTGGCCACATCAGATTTTTTAAACATAGGACAATTTTTAATTTAACAGAAACTATTGATTTGAAACAATGTAAGACTCTAATAACTATCTTATCGCAATTACATTTTTGCCCTTTTGAGTAGTCTTATGTGTCAAATTTGATAATTATATAATGCGCCACCTGTCGTGTTAGTAATTGTGCAAAATATTAATAAGTTGTTTGTGTGCTCATATGATCGCCCTAGGTATTGAGTCTGCATATTTCGGTAGAGGCAATATAACGTGCATTATATTTCGTCGACTCAGACGGGGTGAAAACATCACGCCTCTAGACTTCTTATTTTTTTGGGGAAACTGGTGTTGAATTGTCCATCATATTGTCTGGTTGTGCTTGTAACGTTCATTGTGGTGCTCAATTGTCACGCGTTTTAATTTTCACTTTCAAACTTTTTCCCTTTGCGGCCCAATATTAATAGAAAATACAACATTTGGCCCACAAAAATTATACCATATAAAATACTAGCAGAAGTGCCCGTTGAATTTCAACGGCTTTAGCGAATCTAAAACGTCGACCGTGTAACGCGTAAATATTGCAAGAATAAGGTATTACACATTTTTATCCGTCGAATAAAGCAAAAATTATTGAAACTGCTCTGCGTTTACCTATTTAAATGAATCAACGAAGAAAGTCTTGCACTCTTAAAAATCGAAAATTACGTGTGAACTTACGGGAAAATAATTATTGAATTAAGCAATCCCTCCTCCCACCTGATTATTTTTGTCGCCATAAGAATTTTTTCTTTTTAGAAAGGAAGTACTCATTTTCGCATGTTTAAATGCTAATAAAAATCTTGAATGCGGTAGAGGGTTTATTTGCATTGTTATTGCGTTCAAACGTGTACGTTTTAGGCGACTTGCCAAAGTTATGACATAAAGCAACCCAGGTTTTGCTTAACGTTACATAATTTTCATTTCCTCGATTTTACACTTTCCTCGATATTACACTTTCCTCGATTTTACACTTTCCTCGATTTTACGTTTACTTTAGGTGGTCCCTTCAATAGTGTAAAATTGAGGTTTCACTGTATATAAGGTTTTTTGCTGATCTGATCACACGTAGACCACGTAGAAAATAGTCAAATGGTGTACTAGGGACCTCAAAACGTGCATTTCCTTAGAAATATATAATTCAATTTTTTCAAGAATGCAATGCTACATATGTGGACAAAGTAAAAATGTAATCGACTCCTATAATAATTCCTTTATTTCCATCCTATAGTGCGCCAATAGTGCCGGTGTTTTCGTTTGGCGAGACGGACGTTTACAGCCAGATATCCAACCCAGAAGGAAGCATGTTGAGGAACATTCAAGAGAAGCTGAAAAATGTAATCGGATTGGCGCCTGTCCTGTTCTTGGGAAGGGGAATTTTCCAGTACTCTTTCGGACTTCTGCCTTACAGGAAACCCATTTATACCGTCGGTAAGTTAGTTACAAGCATCTATTAAAGTCGTCAATCTACGCCTACCGTATATACACGAATATAAGAAGAGGTTTTGTTCCCATTTTTATGACCGAAATATCGCTAGTCGTCTTATGATCGCGATAGTTTGACTGACAGAGGAACCAAAGCTGGAGATGGGAAGAATCGAAATATTCGATTCTTAAAATCAATCGATTATTAAAAGTAGTGGTAGAAAATGAATCGATTCAAATGTATTCAGAGACAAATTCTCTTTTGAATTTTATCCTATATATTATGTGCGTAGTGAAGCTGCGTGCATCCGTGCGTATCCGGCGTATTTCTCGAGAACCATTTGTCGTAAAAGATATGCGGTAAACGGCGTTTTGTTTCTACTGGCTATGAGGTCCCTGGAAAAATATTTTCGTTTGCTAAAGTGTCCCGGGTTAGAATCCAGGAGACAATTATATTTTCCCATAAGTTTACACGGGATTTTCGATTTTTCAGAGTGCAAGGTTTTTTTTCTTCATTCATTAAAATTCGTAAATGTGGACCGATTTTCTCTTTTTTGCTTTATTCGACAGCTGAAGTTCTACACTATCTTATTATTGTGATGTTTACACGTTACACGGTCGAATTTTTCAGAAATATGCATTCTTTTTCGAAATTTTGCGGATTTTTTTGTACTCATTCTGGGCATTGCCAAGAAGACTCATTGTTGCCTCAGATTCATTGAAGGCCAATTAAACCTTCAAATAGACGAAAGAAAAGCGTTATTGTTATCTTCTCTTCATTGATAATCTAAATAAACGCTTGCACTGACGTCGCCTTTATAGTAGGCTAGGAGTTAGAACAGCTGCGTGATGGAATATAACGGAATACCCATAGCAAATGGAGTTAAATTCGGCGTGCCGTGTGTATATACGGCATACCCATGCTGTATATATACGGCATACCCAGATGACTGGTTAAAAGTAGATTGTATTTTTGTAGCTGCCAATTGGGGCATAAGTAATAATGTTTAAATTAACAACTGCGCAAAATTAATTAAACAACTGCACATTGGACTTTCGGAACTACACAAACTTCTCAAGAGTTAAAATAGGCCCTGGTACGAGTAAATACGGTATTTCTTCCGAATGTCTTCCCTCCTGTTTCGCTATCTGATTTATTCGTTTATTGCTTTTTCAGTCGGGGAACCGATCCCAGTGGAGAAGAACGCACATCCTACGCAGCAAGAAATCGACGAAGTCCACAACACGTACGTCCAATCTCTGGTTCGTCTGTTCGAGACGCAGAAGTCTAAATACATCTCCGATCCGTCGGCTAAGCTGACCATCTCGTGAAAAACAACGCTCGACGAATCAAGATTGATGTTTAAGAAAATAAAATCCCTCGACTCGAGGAGGAGAAATATTTTTGTAAGCATTTTCGGATTCGATTTTTAAAAGAACAAAAAAGTCATCAGCTTAATAGATGCTGCCGTTAAGGGAAAGTTTAACTCACGAGCGCAGTTGTGTATTTTATAAAAGGCAAATGCCGAAAAATAAAGACTGTTATATGTTTTTTTGGAAGAGTTTAATGTGTTTTTGGGAATTGGGAAATGTTTATAATAAATGTTTGAAAGGAAAAGAAAGTATATATATATATAGATGTAAATGAGATTGGTATTGATTTGGGAAAGTGCCAAAAAGTGTGACATTTAGACACGTAACGCTGTATTCGCCAAATTTATAAAGATATCGGATTATAGTATTTTTTATTGATTGATGTCTTCCGTGTTTATAATGTCAGTCTTTTGTAAGAAAAAATAATAAAAAGGTTTTTCATATATGAATGTGTGAAATCACTCGAATTCCCTTTTTTCTGAAGAAATTTGTAATCTTTTCGTGTTAAGAGTAGACGGCGCATGCATTTTGCGAGTATTTCCGCCAACTTCGAAGGTGTACTGTACATATTTACGACTTTTGCAAAGTAAAAACTCGTTAAATTTAAGGTAATCTACTATAATATATTTTGAAGTGTGTGTTTGTTGGTTTGTTCATGGAACTCCTCCTAAACGGTAAAAGCTAGAATAACCAAATTTGGTACGATTCTTCCTTACATCCTAACTTAGTTAATGGTCAAGGTTTGGTCAACCAGGATTAATCAATGCTGCCGATATAGGGGATTAACGTTTTTCCATAAGATAATATGTATGAAAACATTTCTTGACTTGCAAGGCATTCTTCCTTCAAGCATCAAAATACGTAAATATGGACCGTTTTCTTTCGTTTTTGCTTTATTAGACGAATAAAAGTCTATACTATTTTAATCCTGCGAAGTTTACATGTTACACGGTCGAAGTTTTCAGAAATATGCTATTTGTTTCGAAATTTTGTGGATTTTTTCGTACTCTTTCTGGGCGTAACCAAGGCAGCCGTCATTGTTACCTCTGATTCAATTAGCTTCAATGAAGCTTACAAATAGACGAAAGTTTAGCGTTATTTGCTTCGCACTTTTGTTTAAGCAACGAAACGATCGATTTTTATGGATAGCAACGTAAATAGATACTGATTATTATTCAGGAAGCATTTATTGATGAAAGTAATTGAACCTTCTTTCGTCTATTGAATACTGGAATCTTATATTATTTGTAAGTAAAATCATATTTTACACTAGCTGAAACGCCCAGCTTCGCTCAGGAAAGTTTTCTTTTAAGTAGCAAGCGATTTTTATTGCTCGGGGCAAACGTTCACCGTTCCTTAATTATGCAAGCGATGCTTACATTAACATTTACTACTTTATGTATTGTATTGTAAAGTTTTACCATTAATGTAATTATGCATTAATGTCTTACTTAATATTCACATGGATAGATGCACCAAAGCCTTTAAGCAATAAAATTATGTGGATTATGTCACTACTATTAGCCAAAAGTAAAGAATAAACAATATCTTGGTTACCAAACAAATGTAATTATGTTGCGATAAATCTTTCAATGTTAATGGTAAAAGATAACAATGTTCTAATATTCCTTAAAAATCATTTGACTCACTTTAAAAGTATTCATAGACTATATTTAGGCATGAATCCATTTGTACCCTTTATCTTGGCGTTAGCTATCCTTCCTCTACGGCGCGCCATGGCGTGGATTTTCCTTGCGTTAATCTTTACATGGCTATCTCCATTTGAAGAGGACAACATTAAGAAATTTAGCTTTGTTGCTGCCTGGAAAAAACGATAAACTTTGTGCTTAAAGGAAATTACGAGCGATTTAGCATGTAATACGACAAAACATGAACAGAATTAAAATATTCAGTCTTTCAAGCATAAAATAAGCCATTTCCCGTGATCGTAAGTTAATATTTAGGTATATTTATATCCACATTAGTGAAGGGCTGCATGGCATTTTGGGGTTTCTCCACACCATTTCTCAAGCATTCTTATGGAAATAGTATTTTGTTGACCTCATGGGTTATAAGAGACCCCACGGTCTTCAAACCTAGACCAAGTTCTTCCTTTGGTCAATAGGATGGCCCACTAAACCTTTGAATTCGATAGTTTCAACGGTGTAAAAACGTATAAAGAACATACAAACAGACACACTAAAATATTTATAAGATTATAATGTTTATTAACGTAAATAAGCTCACGTATCTGGTGTATATTTACCAGTCAGTGTTCAATCATGGACAACTGTACGTTGCTTTTTCAAGACATAAAAGTAAATATTTCACCGAGGCATAATTACACAAGAAATGAAGCTGGATTTGGCGAAAGTAATATGATAGGAAATAAAATTATCGTTATGTTTGAATGCAATAGGCTCAGAAACGGATTGTTACAATCAAATATGATTAATTGTTAAGAAAAGCTAATTGTAGTTAAAAAAGTATCTACTATATATTTTTAAGAGTTTGTATGTTGTGCTGTAGTAGCTTCACTAAATCCGTTGAAATCCAACGGGAAATTCTGATAGTTGGTTATAAACACTGTGTTTGACGACAGTTTTGCTGTTGAGAGATTTAAGAGTGACAGCAAAGAGTATCAATATGTTATGCAGGTGTTCTATAATATAAATTTGTCCACTGTGTGTTAGGTCTATGATATCGTCATTAGTTTACCTTTGTAGCTTTAATGCCATTACCGTATTTACTCGTGTAATACCCGCACTTTTTCCCCAGAAAAATGGGGTCCGGAAATTACACGAGATACCTTTCAACGGTAGGCCACCCGCACGACACATCTGGCGCGTTTCGTGGCAAAGAATGAATTCAGTGCGTTACCTGTCTTTAATTTTACGAGATTCGTGCTTAAATTTGAAGAAAACGGCAACGGACAGGCTGAAACGCGCTCCGTTCTCCGAGGTGTGCCGATGGGTGCTCGCAGCACTGCGTAAGCGAAGAAACTGTCATCAAAGGCTTTAAGGTGATTGGATGGAACCGAGGACCATTACTTATGGGGTTATTAAGTTGCAGATGAAGACCAGATCAGTGATTAGGTATTAGAAAAAAAAACGAATTGGAATTCCTAAACGAGTCCTTGAAATGAGAGTTGAATAAATTCTTTATTTAAAAATTTGGGATTTTACGATATTTCTTGTCTTCATTGTAATTTTTATGGGTATTTACGTACAATTTAATAATCGCAAGATAATGAGATCGCACGGAGCCTTAAGACCTAAATCGATTTATAATTATGATAAGAAAGAATTAAAAATCCTTCTATTGGATGTTGGGGTTTAGTTTACGCACATAATTTTTAAGTTTTCTTTTACGAGAGTAATGGTAGCATATCCATCGTGATTCCAAACATTTAGCGAAAATAAAGCATTTTGGTGATATTAATGCACTGGCCTTCAAAACACGCTTCCGACTTCTTTCCTTATAATACAATATTGTTTTTATTCTCGTATTGGCGCAATAATGGGGCAAAACCGCCCCTAAAAATTCAATTTTACATATTACATATTTTTTCCAATATTTAAAAAAAAATCAAATTCCACACATTTCTGCCGAATTCTTAATGATGCATCACCTCTAAGGAATGCATTTGTGTTGATTTTATTGTTTTAAACTAAATGAATTTTTAGCGCCCGAAATAATAAAGTTTATTGTAATTTTCAGTGTTAATTGCCAATGGAACACCATTCTCGAACTTTACGAAAAATTTTAAGCGAGTTTATAAAAAACATTGACTTTATCGACCCACGAAATTAAAACGCATCTTTCGTCGCATTGCGCCCTATTAAAACAACATTCGAATGCCATGTAATGGAGAAAGTCACGCGCTGCAAACACCGCATGATTTTTTCGCGTCGGAAATATACACACACGCATGTTAAAGCTTAGAAAAACGTCAGTAAATCTTTATTCCACAATATAACAACAACAACACGATCCCATTCAATTCAGAATAAATTCTACACGTATACAAAACCTTACGTATGATAACAATACGTTAGTTCGGTCCTTGGTTTACGGCTGCATCCTCAACGCACCGTCTAAACGGATCACCTCTCCGTTCAGGATAGGATTGTTTATTATGCTCTCCACGAGCAACGCAAACTCTTCCGGCTTCCCGAGTCGTTTCGGAAAAGGAACGCTGTTTGCCAAATACAGGCGGACTTTCTCGGGCAGGCTGGCCAACAGCGGAGTGTCGAAGAGACCTTTCGAAGAGAAAGAAACATTTTCTCACGTAAATACATTTCAAAATAACGTACTTATACTTGATGTACTTTTCAATACTACCATATTTACTCGTGTAAGCCACGCACCTTTTTTCCCAAAACGCCTGTGAAAAAAAAAGGGATGCGCATCTTACACAAATTCTTTCATTTGCCGTGCACCTTTTTCTCAAAATGTCATGTCGGTAAGCAAATATACGTTAAGCTAGCACCCATGCCGCATCTATTATTCTATTTCTAAATTTCGGTGTATTTAGTCATTTTCATTCATTGTATAAAAATTTTAAATGAGTTTTAAGTTTATTAACGGGTGCTCCCCAAACTCGACGAAGTCTTCTGGTGCAATCGTCACGGAGGCCACGGCGCATGCGCGACCAGTTCGGGTTGGTGGGGGTTTTGTGCTCACGGCAGACGACGCCTACAATGTTCAGATACGGCGTGCTTCCTTTATTCTATGATACGTCTATGAAAGTCACAGCCACCGTGGTGATCATTGAATGATCGCCGATCATAATTTTAGTTCGCCAAAAAAATGACGACCGCTACGGTAGGGATCAGTGACCATATGGCTGGAAAATTACGTACAGCAGAATGATCGCTACCGGAGCGATTTCTGCCGAACGTGACCAATATGACGACAAAAACAGTTAAGTGTTTAACAAAAGAGGACTACCGAGGAGATTTCTGCTAGTACCGATATAAAGAGATTACCCAATAAATTCGTCACGTAGGAGTGTGAAGATGCTTAACTTGAGCGTAGCATTTTTGAGAAATAGGAATTGATGATTTAAAAAACCCTTTTTCGGCTCAAATTTTTTCCTCTATAGCCGGCCCAAAAACCGGGGTGCGCGGGATACACGGGGGCGTGGCTTACACGAGTAAATACACGGTATGTATGAAATTCAGAGGTCCCGAAAAAAGTTTTGTGATTTTAACATACAGCAGAGAACCTTTTATCCAGATTCCAGTTATCCGGAAAGCCAGTTAACCTGTTTTTTTAAACAAGTGTTTCTTTATTTTAATTGAAATATTACTGATAAATCATTTTAATGATACTTTCGTGTGGTGTAGAGTTCTCCAAAGCAAGCTGTTTTTAAAAACTACATAAGTAACTTGAATAATCAGACGTAGATTTTCCACAAGTTGTGATTGGATAAATCGTTTCATTGTTTCCAAAGTATTGTTGATATAAACAATTTTCTCGTAACAGAACTCATGGATGAGAGAATCGAGCTAATAGTTGGAGGATAATAATCACTCCACATTTACTATTTTGACTTTTGTTAAATTAATTAATTTCGTTTGTTCCTTTGTTCATCCATTTTCTGTTGGTTATTACTTAGTTTTCATTTTGAAGATATCGTCACGAAACTTCGTATAGGTATATAATTTTACCTTGCGGGTAAGAGAGGCTATACGGAGATTAAAAAATATTTGGGGGAGGGAGAGCTTAATTCAATAATTATTTTCCCATAAGTTTACACGTTATTTTCGATTTTTCGCAGCGCAAGATTTTCTTCCTTCAAAATAGGTAAGTGCGGAGTGGTTGTCTTCGTTTTTGCTTTATTTAATAGATAAAACTGTGTACTATCTTATTCTTTTGATGCTTACATGTTACACGGTCAAAGTTTTAGATTCACTGAATCCGTTGAAATTCAACGGGCACTTCTGCTAGTACCTTATAATCTCTCACTAATTTCAATTACCGTATATACTCATGTATATGCCGACTCCATGTATAGTACGACCCCTGGTTTTTTGGTGAACAAACCTGATTTTTTCATATATCTCGTTTATAGTACGACCCCAGTTTTCTGCCATGGTCGATATATTTCGTTTCAATAGCTCGATGATTACGAGCGAGATATATCGAACGACCTTGATTTTCCACACCACCATAGAATAGACCGTAAATGTCGTAAATAGTATTTCTTGCAAGTACACTAAAATTCGGATAATTTAAGTATCTTACTCCTAAAACATTTAATAAAATGTGATATGAATCATGATTGCACAAGATGAAATAAAATCGTTTCAATTCTAGTACGTCTGGATTACGATCAGCGTACGTAATGGTTCCACTCGCTCATCTACTTAATAGGTAGGGATAACGGATAAAAAGAAATTACTTTGTAATATTCCACAGTCTTTATTGTTTCTTCAATCACACACCGACCGGTTTCCACTACAAAATCATTCTAATGGTGTTACTAACCGACTTAACACCTTTAGAATGTCTTTGTAGTGGAAACCGATCGGTGTGTGATGGAAGAAACAATAAAGACTGTGGAATATTACAAAGTAATTTCTTTTTTCCAAGATGTCGAAATTCCATAAACTTACGCCGTCTACGATACTTTTAATCCAACTCTTTCCAATCCATCCCTTGTAAAAAGACGCAAACAAAGATGTACATACATAAAATTCAAGAAAGGAAGTGCCCGTAAATCTTCACTTATACCAAGTATTTGTGAATTTGAAGCTGTATATATGAAAAAGATTCTACTTTTCACGAAGCAACATGACAACGATAAAGGACCTCACTGTTAAGGTTAGCCTACCATCAGAATGCGTGCGGGTGGCATAACTTCACCGAAAATTCCCGTGAAGATAGATGAATTTTAAATCCTCAAATTAATTACTCGTGTATAGTACGATCCCCAATTTTTGCAATAAAAATTTGGTCGTAAAAACTCGTACTATACACGAGTATATACGGTAAACTCTAATCAGGCCTGCCAGAGCATTGGCAACTTCCAATGTGGCACACTTCATGGAAAAGGTTCCCTGCCCTTGATATACAGTGTGTCCTTGATTAACGTCGTTAATTCATTCTTGAAATTCACGATGTTGAACAAAACAACGTTAAAAGAATCAACAATTCCCATAAGAAACCATGTTGTACAATATAATCGGTTCCAAAATCTCTGACTCAAAACCCCTCAAAAAGCAAAAAGACATAATATACAAACGTGAAGTTAAAGAGTAAATAAAATATTCACAGGCAGGCCTCGTCTTTCACGGGGATTGCGTTCCTGAAAACAATGCGAAAGAGAAGTAATTAAGGCAGTGGGAAATACAGGGTTTGGTTCCCATCTTAGCGATAACGGATCATTTATTCTCTGTATTGGTGACCGCTGAAAAAGATAGAAAGAGACGGAAAAATAAATGACAATGAAAGAGAACTTAAAACATAAAAGAACACAAAAAAAGTATCAGAAAATAAGTTCTTATTTTTAAGTTCCGGAGAAAAAAGAACCCAACTTGCAGGATCTGATTTCCCAAATAGGTATGTTAAACTCGAGTTATTCTCTTCCAAATTCTTTAATTTTGTCCGAGTCCTTCGGAATTGTCCTCACCATCGTAGCTGGTAATCCCAAAACTGCCTACGTCTGCAGCTGTTTCACCTCGTTCGCGGTGCATAACAACATTAAGTTTTGCTACTAAGTACATAATTGTCTTGCATGATTTTTCCGCTGCTGACATACTGCCATTACTACCACATCTCTTTGGACCTATTTCAACAAAATATCACCATGCAATTATAGCAAATTTAATAAAAATGCGTCGATCCAGAAAGCTTTTCCCACTCAAATAAAGCGAATAGCCGCAACTTCTGCAATACATGCAGAGCCATTTTCGTGCGTCGTTTCAGCGCCGAGTCAGGGCGACGTTAACTCAAATCATTGACGACGTTAATTCAAATATGGGTATTAATTTTTGAATGACTTTAACGCAAATCAAAGTTACCGTATATACTCGTGTATAGTACGAGTTTTTACGACCAAATTTTTATTGCAGAAATTGGGGATCGTACTATACAAGAGTAATGCATTTGAGGATTTAAAATTCATGTATCTTCACGGGCATTTTCGGTGAAGTTATGCCACCCGCACGCATTCTATTGGTAGGCTAACCTTAACAGTGAAGTCCTTTATCGTTGTTATGTTGCTTCGTGAAGAGTAGAATCTTTTTCATATATACAGCTTCAAATTCACAAATACTTGATGTAAGTGAAGATTTACGGGCACTTCCTTTCTTGAATTTTATGTATGTACATCTTTGTTTGCGTCTTTTTACAAGGGATGGACTGGAAAGAGTTGGACTAAAAGTATCGTAGACGGCATAACTTTATCGAATTTCGACATCTTGGAAAAAAGAAATTACTTTGTAATATTCAACAGTCTTTATTGTTTCTTCAATCACACACCGATCGGTTTCCACTACAAAGTCATTCTAAAGGTGTTACATCAGTTAGTAACACCATTAGAATGATTTTGTAGTGGAAACCGGTCAGTGTGTGATTGAAGAAACAAGAAAGACTGTGGAATATTACGAAGTAATTTCTTTTTATCCGTTATCCCTACCTATTAAGTAGATGAGAGAGTGGAACCATTACGTACGCGGAACGTATTCCAGACGTACTAGAATTGAAACGATTTTATTTCATCTTGTGCAATCATGATTCATATCACTTTTTATTAAATGTTTTAGAAGTAAGATACTTAACTTATCCGAATTTTAGTGTACTCGCAAGAAACACTATTTACGACATTTACGGTCTATTCTATGGTGGTGTGGAAAATCAAGGTCGTTCGATATATCTCGCTCCTAACCATCGAGCTATCGAAACGAAATATATCGACCATGGTGAAAAGCTGAAGTCATACTATAAACGAGATATATGAAAAAATCAGGTTTGCTCACCAAAAAATCAGGGGTCGTACTATACATGGGGTCGGCATATACACGAGTATATACGGTAATTGAGGCGACGTATATGAACGCATCAATAACACGCGTTTTTCATCCATCTTACCTGGCGCTATGGTGCACACCCTAATCCCGATTTGGGACAAGTCTCTAGCGATGGGAAGAGTCATTCCGACGATCGCTCCTTTGCTTGCAGAGTACGCCGCTTGGCCCATCTGTCCGTCGTACGCGGCCACGCTTGCAGTGTTGATCATTACGCCCCGTTGGCCGTCCTTGTTGGGTTCGTTCTGTCCCATTAGTCCGGCGGATAAACGTATGACGTTAAACGTTCCGGCCGTGTTGACCTGCAAAGAAGAATGAAATGTGACCTTACTAGCGGAAACCCAGAAAGAATGACGGGAAGCCGATTCATCTCGATCAGATGAAAGAATCACTTGAACAGCTCTTTTTAACCCCTTAAGTGGTGACTTAAAAATTGCTATACGACTCTCCCCAGGGTGTTTTTTTTTGAAAACATAGTAATAATAATAGATTTATTCTCGTTTTCATGTGAATTTCTTTTATTTCCAGTTATAGTAAAAAAATCGGTACAACATACATTGTACAAACTTTTTCATATAAGTACTAATGCGTCGTTTAGTTATCTTTAGAAAATGAAAATCGTATGAGCCTGTTTTTAGAAAATCCAAGTTTTGTTAAAGTTGCCCAAGAATAAACTAGCCTTATATTCATTCGTTGGAAAAATGAAATACCTAGTAGTATTGTTGTAGATTTATATTCAAGTAACTGTACAAAATTTGATCAAAATCGTTTGAGCCGTTTCTGAGAAAATCGAATTGTTGTTAAAGTTGCCTAGAATAAACTAGCCTTATATTCATTTTTTGAGAAATATGAACTATACAGTATTATTGAGGATGTAAACTTAAGTGACTGTACGAAATTTGATCAAAATCGTTAGAGCCGTTTTCGAGAAAATCGGATTGTTGTTAAAAATGCGTAGAATAAACTACTCTTAATTATTGATCAATGTCAACCATTTCTACGTATACTCTGCTCAGTATGATAAAATGCCTAAGTACGAGATTTCATTCATTTTCGTTCTACCGTCTAGGCTCCAGCGCCAGTAACAGACGGCATTGCAAAAACCACTTTTTTGGATTCAGCGACATCTAAAACGTATATTTCCGTAAAAATCTCGAGGTCGAATTTTTTCACGAAAACAACACTTTCTTGACACTTCGTATGAGAAAGTACAAATGCAATCAAATTTTTAAGATCATTTTTGTTTACGAATTTAAAAATCCCATTAAAAATGCGAGTTCACATTTTTTATTAGTAATAATAATTAATTATTGAACTATTTTGAAAGAACTACTGCTACTACTACTACCGGCCTCAAAATCAGTGTCGGATATACTAAAATCACTTTCCAATTCATTGTCGATCTCTAAAAACGCACAAATTGAGTCTGTGCGCAATCTTTTAGCCTTTCTTTCTGCTATTTTGCGTTAGGCTATGTTGGGGTTAGAGCGCTACGATATAAAAAATCGGTACAACATACACTGTACCAACTTTCTCATATAGTAATGCGTCGTTTGGTTAACATTACCAAATGAAAATCGTATCAGCCTGTTTTTAGAAAATCCAATTATTGCTAAAGTTGCCTAGAATAAACTAGTCTTATATTCATTTTTTGAGAAATACGAACTATACAGTATTATTGAAGACGTAATCTCAAGTAACTGTACGAAATATGATCAAAATAGTTCGAGCCATTTTTGAGAAAATCAAATTGTTGTTAAAAATGCGTAGAATAAACTTCCCTTAATTATTGAGCAATGCCAACCATTTATTCATATACTCTACTCGGTATGATAAAATGCCTAAGTACGAGGTTTCATACATTTTCGCTCTACCATTTAGGCTCCAGAGCCAGTAACAGACAGACAGACAGACGGCATTGTGAAAACCACTTTTTCAGATTCAGCGACACCTAAAACGTATATTTCCGTAAAAATCACGAGGTCGAATTTTTTCGTCATAACAATACTTTCTCAATACGCTTCGTATATGAGATAGTAAAAATTCAAAAGCTTCACAAATACATCACAAAACGCACAGGTAATGACTCAATAAAGTGCTGCCGTCTTCCAGCAAATGCAAGAAGTACGCATAACTGCATAGAAAGAGCCCGGAAATATTTCTGGATATAACGCTTTGAGCGCAACGCTGAGCACGGGAATTGTTCCGGGATACGATGACTTTGGGGCTAGCGTGTCATCCACGGAACTTTTCCGGGCATACCACTGAAGGGGTTAATGTTTTTTACATTCATTTCAAAATCTTTCCTTGACAATTGGTGTCTTGTATAAAAGACTTTCGCATTTTTATAATTTCTTGCTTTTGTGAGGGCCACGGAGAGTTTGACCGTGTCCGAATACAGACTCAGTCAAGTGAACACCAACACGATCAAATGTTTGGCCCTGAACTTTATTAATTGTCACTGCAAAAGCCAAATTGACTGGAAATTGGCATCTTCGCATGGCGAGAGGTAAACTACTGTCACTTGCTATCAAATTAATGCGTGGAATAACAGTTTTGTGAAGTCTAGGTTCCACTCTGGCTTCAGGAATTTCAGCACACACACACACAGTGATCGATTTTTTCAGCTGAATCGAGCTTTTCACCATCATTCAAAATGAAAAGCATATGGCAGAAGGTTTTTAGGAAATGAATTTAGTATTAGAATACAACAATATTTAAATGTAAACCTTATTTGTTTCTATGGAGCATCAGGCTATTTAATCTTTAAATGTAAACTTTATTAAATTTATTTATTTAAATTAATATTTAAACGTAAACTTTCGGGAAATTAATTTAATTTTAGAATACAACTATTTAATATTTAAATGTAAACTTTAACTTGCTTGTTTTTGTGGAACGCTGGGCTGTTTAATATTCGGATTATTTAATCTTTGAACGTAAACTTTATTTAAATTAATGTTTAAATGTAAACTATTTAAATGTGATTCAAAATTGATGTTTGTTTCATAGTTTTCAATTGTATGTCTCTGAGGTTATTTATTATCACGCTCAACGCACTCAATGTTACTATCTAAGCTTTCAGAACTCTTACCCCAATATCTCTAGAATTAGGATCAGGAAGGCTTACCTTCGGCAGCAAGTCTGAGACAGGAGAGCTTTTCAAAAGCACCTTCCTGTGCAGATTGTGACGTAGTCTAGGGCAGTGCTCCACAAGAACCTTTTTTGCACACCGCGGCACAACTTCATGCACGCTTAAAAACATCGTGGCACACCAAACCTCCCCTAATTAATTTCACTGCGTAAATACTCATTTTAAAAGAAAAAAACTAGCGTAAAACAAGCAAAAGTCGCAATTATATTAGATTGTTACGGTTGGTAGAGTAATATTCAAATTTTATTGTAAATTAAGTACATAAACGATTCAACGTAAAAATGTTCTGCTCTTCGACGGAAAATTTAGTCTTTCTTTTCGTTTACAAAGGCTCAATTATAGAAAGCGCTACAAGAACTTCGTTTAAGTTTTTCAAACATGCCCTTTTAATATTCTTAATACGAGCCGATGACGAACAATTAAATTTGCATAAATACGTTGTTGAATTTGGATCGTCACATCGATGGCACACATTCAGATACTGAAGGATATTCACACCTTTAGCTTTTAGCCATAATACATCTAAATGTAACATAATACTAATTTTAAGTCGTGTGATCGTTACTAAGGTCTATCAATTCCTCTCGTAGTTTCAGGATAAATTCCCTCGATTATAAAATTTATGCGTATTTGTTCGTTAAAAATGCTTTTGCATAAACTAAATACAGTAAGACCCCAACTTACACGGATCTGAGTTACACGGACCCGCAGAAACACGGCGTAACTCATCAGAATGTGTCATTGGGGTAGTTGAACTGCCGTGCGTATGCAGTTAGTTAGACAGCTGCTCGGTAGATGGCGTTACTTGTACACTGCGTGAAACGTAGCAGACAGAAGTGCTTTTGTTAATTTGTCTTTCATTGTGAAAGAGCTTTTAAGTGCATGAAAGTTATCTCGTAATTGCATTAAAACAAACTTGATAAACGAACTAGGTATAAGCCCTCATTATGGCTGAGAAACGTAAGAGTGGTGACAATATTGGGAGTGTTAATAAGAAGAGGCACACTATGACTTTGGAAACCAAAGTAGAAATTATTAAAAGGCACGACAAAGGTGAAAAGTTTGTTGAGATTGCGCATGTTTATGAGATGAATGAGTTGATAATTAGAACAATTATAAGGGATAAAGATCGAATTATTATTTATGATGAGAAGAAAGAAGCTACTATACAAACATCACTGGACAAGTACGTACGTAAAACAGAGGCAAATGATGTAATGCCATAGTCACCTGCAGAATCTGCTTAAATACGTATATACTATGTACTAATACTCTTCTTGCAATTACTAACATTTTTACTTGAGTATGATGTATTGTAATGAATACATTTTCATTTTCTTAACATTTTGTTTTTATAAGCTTTACTTTTTTCTGCTTTAATTCTCCAACGAAGTGAATGTCAAATTTCTGTAACTGCCGTGCGTATTAGGTTACTTGACCAGCTACTCAAAAGATGGCGTTTGCCGTACATTTCCACCGAAGTTCTCTTTGTATTGCCGCTAGTACTGCACAGCCGACTGCGTCGCTTCAAAAAAGGTATCGGTTTAAACACCGTTCGACTTGCACGGAAATTTTTGGAACGAATTAACCGTGTAAGTCGGGGACTTACCGTATCCACTGCGTGCGGCATACCGGTCGGACAGCACTGGTGTAGGGGAAAGCAGACGTAAGGAGGTATAACAACCACTACAGTGTGTCTGTAACGGTACAGACAGGCAAAAACTGACCACTCAAAGATGTAATACAATAGAAGGGGTTTCAACCTCACAAATGTCCGACCGATTTTCCTCCCAGACATTCCGATTTTACTCGTTACATCCGATACAAGCGTGCTCGTAAAATCTGACAAATTTTGTACGTAACTTTAAGCATAGGAAATGCGTGTTTGATTTCTGCTCGCTACGGCAGGGAACTTGTTATGTCTGTGCCCGTTACGTCCGGGTTTCATCGTACATTGCACACTTTCCTAACTCGTTCCTTACGGTTAAAACTCTGACAAAGTCCTCCAGCTTGTGGGGCGTGTTCTTGTTGAAGTTGTACGTCTTGAAGGCAATCCCAATCCCGGCGCAGTTGACCGCGACATCCAGCCGTCCGAATTTGTCCTTGACGACATTCAAAGCGTTGTTTACGTCCGCTTCGGAAGTCACCTTCAGTTTTGGGTAATTAACAGGAAAATCCAAAGATTACAACTTTTATATTAAACTATAATAATAACGCGACATATGAAGGGTAAAAATTATAACATACTGAAAATGCTAAAATTAATTTTTACATAATATTTCTGTTAATATCGTAATAATTGGTGGCACTTTGTGCACTTTACCTTTCGTTAAAATGCTTTAATCAGGTTATTCTAATTTATAACACTGAATGCGCTTCTTCTTGCTTGCTTGCTTCTTTCAAGAAAAACAAGCTTTGGAAGATTGTAAGTGAATTGATTAATTAATTACTAACAAAACAATACAGGTTGCGTAGCAACTCATGCTAATTAAGCGTTAAAATCACAAAAAACATACATATTTTTAAAAATTTTAAGGGCAATATACAATAAAAGACCGCTAGAATAAGATAATTTAGAATTTCGTTCGTCTTTTAGTTTTTGTTTGAAGTTTCCGAGTTAATATTTAGGTATTTTAATGAGCGAAAGAAAAATATCTGCAAGGTCAAAATCGTTTTTTCCCGTGCTTTTTAAATGGCAATACGAAAGGTTAACTGGAGTAGAACCTAGGACACTTTACTTAAAAGTAATAACATTTTCTAGTAGTTAATGTGGTCATCTAAGAACAAACCAAATTTCATATCTCTAGCTGCTTCCAGTGCTGAGATATGTTGAAATATTCTAAGAGAGTTATACACAGACATAAAGACAGAATTGGAAAAATATATGAAAGATTACCATGAAAATACTGAACGATAAACTGAAAACAAGAAGAAAAAAATTTCAGAAACATTTTGCCAGTTGTTTAATTTTTAAGGCTAATTTCATTGGACTTCATTCGAATACGGTGAACTCGCGTCCTAACGTTTTCGGATCTAACGTTTTCCCGCATCTGAAGTCATAATTTCCCGGTCAGGAGTCCATATATGCCATGTTATGTTTTCACGCTTCTAACGTTCTGCGTTTGTAACGTGTTCCTGCATCTACGGTTTTTAAGTTTCAAACCCGCAGCTGCAAATCCGCTTCTAACGTCTTTAAACGATGTAAATAAAATTTACACTTATTGATTCTACAGACGAATGTGCGGACCTCGCTACACCGGATCGCCGGAAGACAGAAGAGCTTCCGGAACTAATACAGGAGTATGCACTGTGCGATATATATTCAACGTGGACAAAACAAGTATATTTTTAAAGGTGTTACTGGATTGAACCCTTACTTTTCGAGAGGGAAAGAAAAGCAAGGAGCGACTCACGGTCTTGCTACGCTGTGATCCAGATGGAAGCGAGAAACTTCAAAGTCTTGCGATTGGAAATTTGTGAAACCGTGTTGCTTCAAGAAGGTGCGGACACTGCCATACAAATATTTAAAAAGTCTGATGTGGCCAACACATGACTTTCTCCATATTTGGGGTATTATAGATATTTAAATTATTACGAATAGCATTATAAGGCAAAATTATGATTTCGTATCGTAAAAGAATACAGTCGTCCTTATTGCCGTAAATTATATTTTGAATATGTTTACAGAATTCACCGCTACATGGTGCTGGCGCTGTATACTGGAAATTTACGAATAAGCAAAATATCTCCGAAATGGATGGCTTTACGAAAATTTGTTTCAAACAAAACTTGGAAGAAATATTATTCTCTACAACTTTGCTCCTTACGAAGATTACCAATAAGGACATTTTTAAGGAGGTATTTAACGGAAACCGAAGAAACCGATTATTTATAAATAACTCCTAAACATTAACTCCTATAGAAAATTGTTTCAAATGAAAGTTGTAAGAAATTACATTCTCTATAACTTTTGTATAGAATTGTATATACAATAATGATGTTTTAATGGGGAAATATCGCAAAAACCGAATCGGGTTTCGAATAAACCTCGACTTCCGGTTAACCGTTATTGCCCACAAACTAATCAGTTCTTTGTGGTCATGCTAAAGTGTTATATATGAAGTTTGGTAACGATATGGCACGTACTTTTTGAGTTAGAGCGCCCACAATCACATACACACACACAGACATCATTCCGAAAAGTCTAAACGTGTTCTAGGGACCTCTAAACATGTATTTCCGTTGAAATCTCGAAGTCGATTGTTTTCGTGAATACAATACTTTCTCTACACTACGCATATGGAGAAAGCAACAAGTCCAAGGCACGGATGACATCAAAATTATCCATGCAGTATCTTCAAGATTTGGATGCAAAAATAGGGTCTGCATCAAGAAAGTGCAGCTGTTTGTGGATCGCTGCACAGCTCATCCGCCTGATACATCATACAGCTTATTGTATGTTAAGGTTGTATTTTTTCCGGCCAACGGAACAAGTCATTTGCGACCATTAGATTTAGGTATCATGCACCGCTGGGTTCTTCAGCGAGGTTTTTGTTGAAGTTGAAGACCAAAACGACCCTCGAGCAATTGATATCGAAGAATGGGAAAGCAAACGAACGCGAATTAAGTTTAACAGTTCCCAAATTAGAAAAAATAAAGGATATTTGTTTCGATCAATTTAACACCGACATAAAATACAATTGATGAAAAATTGGTCTGTTAACGTGCAATATTTTCAAAAAAGCATCAATCAGTATTATTTTATAAGCTAGAAGAATTCACTTAAAATAATTTGGAACAACGCATCAAAGTCAACGGATTAAAATACAATATATAACTCAACGGTATTTATAAACGTCGCTATATATCTATAATATATAGACGCTTCTTACACATGATATATATTGTATAGGTGGATACAAAATTATGAGGCACTTCCAGATGTGCTAGAAACTTGAAATTTGGTACATAGATAGGTCTAGTAACAAAATTGACAGAAAAAATCGAAAATTACGTTTATTTTCTTGACCGTTAAAAAATATTAACAATTAAAAAAACATCATGGTTTAGGTACATACTTCTTAATGCGCTACAATACTAAAAAATTTTCTAAAAGTAGAATTTGCCAAATAATGAAAACGGGATTATAGAAATTTGAAAATGTTTATTTATTCGGCCGTTAAAAATTCATAAATGTTAAACAAATTGACTAATGTGTCTGTACTTTCGTTCGAGCGAGGGTGCTGAAAATTTTTAGAATATTAGGGAATAGTGTTCCAGCGAGAAATAACATGGAAAATTACAAACAAGTATATTATTGTTGCTGTTAAAAATGCATAAAGTTTTAACAATTAAATATATATAAATGCACTTCTAGAGGTGATACATCGATGAAATTTTGCATAAATGTGAGGTATTCGTAACAACTATAAAGTTTTTATAATTATACATTTTAGGGGTTGTTTTTACCCCAATATTGTCCAAAAAGAAAAACACAAATCGGTGAAAACTTGTGCGTTTAAAAGTTATTTGTCAGCCCTTATTCTTTATAGTAAGGTGAGATAAAATGCTTGCAGAATGCAAGCATATTACTAGTATATATTGCAACTAAAATTAAATTTTCAATTTAAACGTCAGACTTGCTTACGTAATTTTAGGATGAACTTACGAACGATCAACAAAGTTGCATACAAAACAGGTAAACAACTTATTGAACGCTGAAAACAATCGACATACGTCTGTTGGCACGAAAACAGCGTCTGGTCCGAGAGATTTCGCTACGCTTTCGCCAGACGATCCAGAAAGATCGCATAATACGACTCGACCACCTTCTTTTACAAGCCTTTCCACAGTAGCTCTTCCCAATCCGGAAGATCCGCCGGTAACTATGCCAACGATTCCCTGAAACAACAAACAAAATGACACCCACTTGTTTAATATGAAACGACTTCAGTGTGAAACTTTAATTTAATGAAGAAGCAACCTTTCTCACAAAACTACGGTTAAAAAATTTACACAATATCATTCATGAACACAAGAACCAGTATTTAAGAAAACGTAGAAATAACCAACGACAAATATATTAAAATAACATCTAATACTCTATTAATTTTTTGTAAATCATAAGAGTAAATTATACACGTTGAAGATATGCAATAGTAAGTTTTGTGATGACTTACGTCTAAAATAAATGAAAAGTTAGATTGCGAATGAAAATCAATTAGCATTATACATACCTTGAGCATTTTAAACCACTTTAAATAAATGAAAACCACCAACAACTATAAAAATCACCTGCAGATAACTCAATTAATCAGCAAAAGATAACGTATAACAGACTGCACGTCGAAAAACAAATGACATACTATATTCGCTCGACGATAATTATCATACATAATATATAAAAGGCCAACTCCAGTGGAAGTATGTATCCAGATACATACTTTCATTCCATCTGATTTCATACAATTTTTTTTAATGAGTATTACATTTGGAAAATCACAGCAATTAAAATTTTAAATTTCCTGGAGAAATTCCACAATAATAATTTTTTATGGCAATTGCATTTTAAAAACGTTGTAATGTCTCTAGTGATTTATATCTAAACTAAATAAAAGTAAGGAAGCTCGGCAAAGCCTCCCAGGAATACTGTATTTGCCTGATATAGGTGGATGTTGGGACTTGTTCGATGAAGCTGCAAGAGCTGTCTTTCGTACGATGGTCAGAGATTTAGCTTTTGACAGCATTGACCATAAAATACTTTCTGGGAAGCTCTGTAATTTGGGCATCAGGGGCAACTCCCTGAACTGGGTTATTTCCTTTCTAAGTAACCGCTATCAAATTGTGAGGTATTCTCAAAGAGCTAGAAATGGCTCTACCACAGCTAATTCTACACCTCTAAAAATTAATACTGGTGTTCCTCAGGGATCAATTCTTGGACCACTTCTCTTCATAATTTTCATGAATGACCTTCCCAAAGAATTCTCTGATTGTTTTCCGACCCTATATGCCGATGACACATCCTGCCTGGTAACTGCTGATAGTCTCCCACTTCTGGTTGAGGTTGCTAACAGATCAGCTAACCAAATGATGGAATGGTGCAATCTAAACAATCTTGTTATAAATATCAACAAAACCTCCTACTTACTATTTCACAATAAAAAAGCTATCCCATATAGTAGCCCACTTCTTAAAATGAACAATAAAAGCATTGCTAGATCTTCATCCACCAATTTCCTTGGGCTACATATTAAAGAGAATTTGGACTGGCTAGATCACATCAATGGAGTTGCTAAAAAAGTAGCTACTGGAGTCTTTATGCTAAGAAAATTGGCTCCAATACTTCCTATTGAAAGCCTATTATCTCTGTACTATGCTAAAGTGCATTCATTATTAAACTATGGAATATTATTTTGGGGTAATTGTAGACTGGCTATTAAAGTCTTTTCCTTACAGAAACAAGCTGTCAAAGCTTTATGTAGAGTACCTTACCGTACACAGGGTAAACCCTTGTTTTCATCTCTCCATATCTTAACCCTACCATCTCTTTACATTTTTAGTTGTGCAACTTTTGTTAGATCAAACCATGACATTTTTCCTACAAATGCAGAATACCATTTCACCCGCTCGCTATCTCACATTCACATCAATGACTACAACAATGCTCTTTCTCAAAAAGGTCCTCATCACTCAGCCTCTGTAATATATAATAATCTGCCTGCGGATATTAAATCAGTTCAGTCCTACAAAGTGTACAAAAGAAAAATTAAAAAGTTCCTCTTGAAGAAAACTTACTACAGTGTCTGTGAATACCTTAATGATAGAGTATGATTTTGCTTTTCTTTGTGTTATTGATCATTGTATTTTCTTTGCTAGCATATCTATATTTTCTCTCCTCTTGTCTTGTTTTGTAAATATTTAATATTGTGACGAAACCATGCAAATGTATTTGCCAACGGTGAAATAAATTGTATTATTATTATTATGTCATATGTCTTGCAAGCTACTGCACATTCCTCATATGGAGCTATAGCTACTGTGGCACGTATTGTTTTCAGTTGTCCTCGTTTGTTAAAATAAAACAAATAAATGGTAATAAATTTTTGCATTAATTTATCGTTGCTATGGAAATCTTAGTGATTCTTATTTTAAATTCCATTTTGTTTGTTCTGTATGTTTTTTAGGCGCGTTTCGCTTACAGCGTGAGCGCCTATTATCGTCGGTCCGTCCGTCCGCATGTTCGTTCTCGGCTTCTACCGAACCAATTTTCATGAAATTTGATATTAAGGACTTACAATCAAATATAAGAAGAAAATCGCAAAAATGAATCTCGTATGCCAATCAGGGGTACCACTTTACTGGTGACAAAAAGGAAATGTTTGTCATATCTCGTTAAGTATTGCTCATATCAAAATATTTTTCAAATAAAAGTTGTAGAACTGGTAAAGAAGAGTATTTCCTTTCCTATACATTTTTATCATAGAAGTAGCCCTTATCGAGAAAATCAAACAAAGACGTCTTAAATTGAGTTGAACAGAAAATTTCTTGCATGGTTACTTTTTCATTGTTCCTAACATAAACAATCACACAAACAAACGTTTAATTTCCTTACGTGCGCATGCAATAATTTTAAATAAGAAGAAAATGGATTATTTATGAGGAAGATAAAACTTTAAAACGCTATTTCCCTTACGTACAGGAATATAATTTCTTTCTAATACTCCACTGCACGAAACGCGCCCATTTGTGATACGTTGTACACTTTCCTAACTTGTTTAAGTTTTTGAAACGTCTGGTTCTTTAATGTATAAGTAATCAACAAATTAAGAATTAAAAAAAATAATCAAAACTTAATCTTATTCAATAATTAATTCTTTAATTGAGGAAAGAGTGAAAATTGAATTTAGCTCAGATAGTTAAACTACAGAAAAAAATTGTTCGAATCATGAAACAGGTCCCTTTAAGGTAACCCAACAGATCTCTATTTAAAGAACTTAATATCCTTCCAACACCATCCTTGTATATATTGGAAACATTTTGCTTTATTCATACTAACTTACACATGTTTATAAAGACATCCACAATCACAATACCAGGGCAGCAAATTCTATCCATTTAAGCCATTATTCATTTAGGATTCCTTCTTTATAACAAACTACCAGACAAAATAAAATGCTTAGCCAATAAAATGTTAAAATTTAGAGTGAAAAAAATTTTATCGGACCATTTATTATTTAGCAATACTGAATTTCTGAATAATGATTTCAAATAGTAATGTAAATATGTGAATTTCATTGTATTGATAAATTTTTGTTATCATTTCTCTGATTTACGTTTACATATTCCATTGTAATCTATTAATGTATGTATTTATTATATTTGGTTGTCATTCTTACCTATATATTGTATGTGTCGTGTGAAACGCGAACTTTGACTTGCTGTGCTACTCACTGCTAAAACAATTTTGTATTATTTTTTGTACTATTTCATGACGAACCTATACATTGTAATGCTTATAAAGGGAATAAATATATTTAACTATATAAGATGAAAATTTTGTATGGCGTAATATCAGTTTTCATTGCTGCCAATAGATGTAGCAGCTCATTTCGAGTTTCAAATCTCTTGGAAAAAGCCCCTTTATTCTGCCGGTGACCGCCCATTGCCAAAATTCGTGCAGGATTTTCGTCGAAGGCTAAATCTTTAAGAACAGGTATGTAATTCATATGACGACGTCTCTATTTAAAGATCAAAATGTCATTCAACACCCTATTTTAGGCAAATTTGTAACTAACTGCTTTAAAATTTTTTGTGTGTTGTTAAGCGATTCAATTTATGTTCACTTGTAAAGCTTATGTTTTTTGGTTACACAAGTTTATTATAATGTCTACCGCATCAGTGGTATAATATAAATCATTAAACGCGTTTCGCTTCCAGCATGAGTGCCAACATATTAGAGACCGCATGTTCGTTTTCCCGGCTTCAAATCGATCGGATTTTCATGAAATTTGATATTAAGGACTTGCAATCACAGATAATAAGCAAATCGCATAAATGAACCACTTAAGCCAATCAGGGGTACCACTGTACTGGGGACAAAAAAATGAACTTTCCGTCATATCTCGTAAAGTATTACTCGTATCAAAATATTTCTTAAATAAAACTTGTAGGACTGGTAAAGAAGAGTATTTCTTTTCCATACATGTTTATCGTAGAGTAGCCGTTATCGAGAAAATTAAACGAGTCATTTCGTGTTGAACTTATTTCTTGCATGGTTTCTTCATAATCGTTGCTAACATAAACAATCTCACATAAATACGTTTAATTTCCTTTAAATTGCCTTTAGTATTTTCAAAATAGGAAGAAAATTTGTTGTGTCGAACAGAAGAACTTTAAAACAAAAATTTCCCTTACGCGCACACTCAAAGCGTTTTGCAAGTTACAAAGAAATGAATAATTTTAAACGAAGAAATAAACGTGGACGCAAAAAAGCCGATGATGTAACACTGATGACGTATTGCTTCTATTTCGAGGGGGAGGTGGGGAGTGGGTGACGCCATGTGCATTCGCAGAAAATGTTTTGATTCGATTAGTGGCGCGATTTTCGGATTATTTTTAAGTTGAAATTTTAATAAACGTAAACACCTTGAAGTGAATTATAATATAATATGTGAAATTAATTATAATAATTAGTATAATATTCTAAAAATAGTCTTTCACTGCCATTTATTACTAATTCGATATTTCTTTGTTTCGAAAAAGGATATTTTCGAAATATTATTGAATTGTACCGATCGAATATTATAATTTCTAGATTAAAATAAAGGTTATTAATTTATCTGGATGCTTTAAAAGCGAGTTCGTTGAGGTAAAAATTTCCACATTTACTTTCTCCATGCGTATTATGGAATTTATGCATTCGCAAAAAAAATAGATTTCAAGGGAAATATACGTTTTGAGTATATCTATTAGTATTTACTGTGTGTGATTGTAATATTGTGGGTGCTATAACTCAAAAAATAATAATCAGATCATCGCGAAACTTTATATTTAAGATTTTTACTACAAAATGAAGATCTGAAAAGGTTGGTTGGTTGAAATGGATTTTTATTCTAGTCTTTTTTCCGTTTTTTCGAAATACCTTCTTTTAAACGCAAATATTTGTCATTATGAAAGTGGTAAACATTTTTCCGTAAAACCTACTATTTAAGAGATATTTCTATTTTTACTTTCTCCATATACTAGGTAGTACAAACTATTGTATTCATGAAAAATTGGATTTCCAGATTTTAATGGAAATACACGTTTTGAGAGGTCAATAGAACACGTTTTGACTATTTTCTCAATGGTGTCTGTGCGTGTGTGTGCCTGATAGGAATTTTATGCGCGCTCTAACTCCTAAAGTATTTGCCATTTCAGTACCGAATTTTAAATATAATATTTTCATCACAGTGGCAAGAGTTGTTTAGTTTTTTGGACAATATAGGTCAACCGGAAGTTGTTTATATTTGTTACCTTCTCAATATACGTAGTATAGAGAAAGTATTGTTTTCATGAAAAAAATCACCTCCGAGATTTCAATGGAAATACACGTTTTGAGGTCCCTAGAACACGTTTAGACTTTTCGGAATGATGTCTGTGTGTGTGTGATTGTGGGCGCTCTAACTCGAAAAGTACGTGCCATATCTTTACCAAACTTCATATATAACACTTTAGCATGAGCACAAAGATCTGATTAGTTTTTGGACAATAACGGTTAACCGGAAGTCGAGGTTTATTCGAAACCAGATTCGGTTTTGGCGAAATATCTCCGTTAAAACATCATTATTGTACATGCAATTCTAAGCAAAGGTTATAGAGAATGTAATTTCCCACAACTTTTATTTGAAACAATTTCCAATAGCAGTTATTGTTGAGGAATTATTTATAAATAATCGGTTTTTTCGGTTTCCATCAAATATCTCCTTAAAAACGTCGGTACTGGTAATTTTCGTGAGCACCAGAGTTGTAGAGAATAATATTTCTTCCAAGTTTTGTTCGAAACGAATTTTCGTAGAACCTGCCATTTAGTAGATAATTAATTTATTCTTAAATTTTCAGTATATAGCGCCACACCATGTAGCGGTGCATTCTGTAAACATATTAAAAATATAATTTACGGCAATAAGTACGACTGTATTCTTTTACGACACAAAATAATAATTTTGCCTTATAATGCAATTCATAATAATTTAAATATCTATATCCCAAACATGGTGAAAGTCGTGTTGGCACATCGGGATTTTTTTCTAAATATCTCCTTTAAAACTCAATTTTTATAAATAATTGTTATTATAAATGTTGAAGAGAACAAAATTTGCTACAAGTTTTATTTGAAACATTTTTTCGTAAAGCTGATAGTTTAATAGATATTTTGAATTTTCTTCTAAATATGTGTTAAAAATGTCGGATCGGATGGCTCGAGGCGAACAGGCAACTGGACTTTTACTACTCCCACCAGCGCTACGCGTCGCTGACCAGTTGCTTACGATACTCCAGGAGGGGCAGTGGCGGATTATCGCGCAGGCGCATAAGGCGCTCGCCCAATGGACCTCTACTGTCTTAAAGGGCCTCAAAACATTCAAAACTCGATTTTTTCCAATGTTTTATTTAGGCCATGTCAAATCTGAATGCGATAAGACAGTCCAACGGAGACACTAGTTAAGAGTTCATTTGGTGCTGATGCGCGACACCCCCTGCCAAACACTTCAGGCGGATTGCCATCACCTTGAAATATGTGAATCGAGCATTTCTTCTAAATTTAAAGTTTCCGTCTCGATTCTTTCACGAGTTATCCGTATTTTTATAGCGAGAGTTGTCGTGTGTTAAGTAAAAGTGTGTAATGATTAAATTTCTCATTTTTTTTTCAAAAAGGCATAAAATGTCGTCCGACGAAAGCAGCGGAGACGATGACATGGACGGGAGGAAGGCTGCGCTGATTTATTCCGTGAAAACAGGACTCGATCCGTCCGCATTCCATAAAACGCTGGAGAAATTCGGATTTGCCGACGTCAGAGACGTAGATGGAAGCAGCCTACTTCACGTAGCTGTAAAGAAGAGCAGAACTGAGTGGGTTGCTAAGCTGTTAGGGCTGAACGCAGACTTGGAAGTGAAAGACGACAACTCCGAGACTCCACTGCACCTCGCAGAGATGAAATGCGAGACGGAGCCTAGCGACGAAGCCAACAACGCCATCTTAGAACTTTTGCATGCAGAGACGCGGTGCCGGAAGCGTGTTGCCAAGGAAACAGATGAGGCACGTGCTTCCTCGAGGACAGTGGATGACAAAGAAGAAGATAAAAGGTCATTGACAAAGGTAACGGCTTTAGAGTCAGAAGCTGACGTTTCCATTGGCAACGGAAGACCCAAACCTAATGGAGAAGACGTAATGTCTATCTTGAGAAAAGCTGCTTTGGAAGGGGACAAAAATTCTTTAATTAAAGCATGGAAGTTGATTATAACTGACAAAAATAATTGTGAAATCCCTGAGGACATATTGGTGATCCCTGACAAAGATGGCAACACTTTACTTCACAAATACGTCTCGTTTAAAGACCCCAGTCTCTTGTCTAAATTTTGGGATTTAATCTTCAGTTTCATGAGCAGAGATAGACTCGTAAAACTCCTGAAATCCACCAATAAATACGGCGAAACTATCCTTAAGCTGGCTTTAAAATTGGGAGACTATTTAATCTTGAACGAAGTCTCGAAAATCCATTCCAGTACCATTCCAGGAGGTTTTTCCAGTCGGGAAATTAATTTCAATACAGTAAACGGTCGTAGCGCACTCCATGAATCTCTACGAAAAGGCGAAGTATCGATTTTTTCCAACATTTGGAAACTGTATTTGGACAACATGAACGATGAAGAAACCTCTGATCTGTTGGCTTTCTCTGACTTTATAATTGGTACGATTCTTCACTCTGCGGCCAGAACAGGCAAGAAACCGATCTTCCACACAGTATGGGAGATATACGCTGACAAATTGAGTGCTGACAGATTTATAAAGGTGCTCAAGTGTCAAGATTACAATGTGGACACCATACTTCTCACTAGTATAGAAACTGGTGACATATCTTTCTTCGCTGACGTCTGGCAACTTTATTGCATCCAATTCAGCAAAGGAACCCTTGAAGAATTCTTAAAGGAGACCAGCGTTGTAGGTTACACTTTGTTACACAAATCAGCAGGCAAGAAAGAAGAGAATTTCTTCAGTGATATCTGGAAAATTTACGACAGAACACTAGCCAAAGAAGATTTGGTTAAGATACTTCATTCAGTAGACGGCTGGGGAAATACCATCCTGCAGAGCGCTGCACTATCCTCAAGTTTCGGAGATGTTCAGAGTGTTTACAGGGACGTTCTCGATAGGCAATGCTTCTCGAAACTTTTGAGGAGCAAAGACAAAAACTCCGACACCATATTGCACAAAGCAACCACGACCGAAGACTCTTCTATGTTTGAAAAAGTTTGGAAAATGTACAAAGAAATATTGAGCCCCGAAGAAATTGCTGAAATGATGAAAACTTCAAACGGAAGAGGTGATACGGTTCTTCACTGCGCTGCAGAAACTTTAAATGATCAATTCTTCAGGAAAATTTGGGAAATCTATGCGACGGAACTCAGTAATGAAACGCTCTCTGGTATTCTACTGATGGAAAACTCGGAAAATGAAAATCTGATCCACAGGGCTACGGTGAAAGAACACGCAACTTTCTTGGAAGAAATCTGGAAGATATGTTCCAAAAACCTAAGCGAACAAGACATTTTAGGAATATTAAGATCGACCGACAGTTCGGGCAACACTATCCTGCATGTATCGGCAGAAATCTGCAATGTCTCGACCTTCTGGGAAATATGGGGAGCTTATAAATCCAACCTGAGTCTAGACGTTCTTTCAGATGTTGTCAGGGTCAGTAATGGTGACGGTAACACCTTGCTGCATAACGCTACCAGAAGAGGTGACATTTCGTTCTTCCTCGACGTCTGGAATGTTTACGTAAACGCGCTGCCCAAAGAGGAATTGCCCGATATCTTACACTGGACTAACAGGTCATGTCAGACAATTCTACATATAGCATTGACGAAATTCGACGTTCTTTTCTTCAAGGAAGTCTGGAGAACTTACAAAGAGTATCTAGCTAAAGAAGTACTTGTCGATATATTGAAGAACAAAGACGATAGATCATATGACATCCTGCACAGAGCAGTGGACAGCGACGGAGTGAATTTCTTCACCGAAATATGGGATGTTTACGCTGACGAATTAGGCGAAGGAGAATTGGTGAAGTTGCTTCAGTCGACTGATGACAGGGGTAATATTATCCTTCATTCGGCTGCAGGTACCTCAGATATAGAAGTCTTCAAGAAGGTATGGGACATCTATACATGTAACTTCCATGGAGATGCATTGATAGACGTCTTAAGATGCAGAAACAGCTCTGGAGGGAACATTCTACACAGGGCTTCTTCAGGGGAAAGGGAAGATTATTTCAAAGAGGTTTGGAGGATATTATCCAACTCTGCAAGCAAGGAAGAGTTGGCAAAACTGCTGAAATTGCCAAAGAACATGGGAGAAACAGTTTTGGAAATGGTAGTGGAAACTTACAACCTAAAATTCTTTGAGGTAGTTTGGGAAATATACATTGGTACGTTAAATAAAGAAGAAATTGAAACTCTTCTCAAAACGCAGAACAGTTGGGGTGTGACATTGCTACATAAAGCTTCGGAATCAAACGAGATGAGTTTCTTCAGCGGCATTTGGGACGTTTACGTGAAAAACCTAGATGAAGAGGTGCTGGCGTGGATGCTGAAGTTGAAAGATTTCAACGGGAAAACAATCCTGCACAAATCAGTGATAAACAGGGAATTGTCTGCTTTTGAGGTGACTTGGAAGATTTACCAGAAAACCCTGAATGAAGATGACATAATTTCGAGTCTAGTTTCGTCGGAAGGGAAGCCCGACACGGTCCTACACACAACCGCTGGCGTCACGAACATAGACTTGTTCAGAGAAGTATTCGCGATTTATTCCCAGCATTTAAACAGGGAAAAGTTGGTGGAGATTCTAACGGTGGTGGATTCTTTCGGCGATGCCATCATTCACAACGCGGCTGCTAGCAACGACGAATACTTCTTCAGCGGAGTCGTCGACGTATATTCCGACACTATGACCAGAGAAGAACTGACTAAGACTTTGAGAATTTTGGATGGCAACGGGAATTCAATCCTGCAGAGGTCCGTTCAGACGTTCAACTTCTGCGTGTTCAGCAAAGCTTTGGAACTCATAAGGGACTGCTTCAATCGCGATGATCTGTTGGTAATGTTGAGAGAGAGGTACGCAGGAGGCGACACTCTGCTTCACAGAGCCACGTCGAGTGATGAAGCCTCTTTCTTCACCCTGGTTTGGAGAATTTATGCGGAATTAATGAGTTTGGGAGAAATAAAGAATTTGATCTTAGCCCGAGACTGTTGGGGTGAAACCGTCTTACAAAAAGCAGCCAAGAAATGGAGTGGTTATTCCTTTAGAGAAATATGTGATATATACCAGTCGAACCTAAGCAAAGATGAACTGTTGGGAGTACTAAAACTGGGAGACGGCTGCGGGGATACGATATTCCAAAACGCTGTAAATTTCGGAGAAATTTCCTTCACCGCTGAAGTTTGGAAGATATACAGGAACACACTGAGCTCGGAAGAGTTTATGAGATCCTTGAGACTTTTGGACAGTTGGGGCAACTCCGTCCTTCACAGGGTTGTCGAAAAATCTCAATTACTGTTCTTGAGAGACCTCTGGTCGCTGTACGCCCAAAGTTTTCCCCGCGAAACTCTCTCAGGATTCCTTAGGATTAGAAACGGCGATGGATACACCATTCTGAGCTCTGCTTTGATCAAGAAGGAACCGAATTTGTTGGAAGTCGTCTGGGATTTGCACGTAAACACGCTTAATTTGGAAGAAATCGATCAAGTGTTGCGTTCTCGAGACTGGAAAGGCGACACCCTCCTTCACATAGCTGCTGGCACGTTCGACGCATCAATTTTCAGAGTTTTGTGGGAGATTTACGAGAAATATGTCAGTAAAGAAGGATTGGTTGAAGTGCTGAAAGTTAAGAACGGAACTGGGAAGACCGTTATACAGAAAATAGGAAACAGCGAAGCCGTAGCTTTCTTCAAAGACGTGTTGAAGGTTTACAAGAACACAATGAGCAAAGAGGATTTTGTAGAAGGTACAGAGTCGTCTGTTTGAAATTTATACATCTCTTAGCATTTTGGTGAGCATCTTAAGTTGAATTATTTGAACACACCCCCTGCCAAACACCGAAATTTAAGAAGATAGGCCATTGTTTTGAATTAATCATTTGTAAATCTGCTTAAGTAAAGGTACTGGTCGGTTATACGCCCACACGGTATATACATAGAAAAACAAAGGTAAAATAGAAGGGGAGATGGAAAACCATCCAACCCAATTGAGGTAAATAGTAACGTAGTAAATAGCAACGGAATTAACCCACAGAATAATGGATGAGTTAAAAAACTTTAATTCTCGTACGTATGTCCATGTTGCTGTTTTTTAAGTTTCATCGTTCTCCCACATTGAAAGGATATGTCGACGAGCCTTCGGCTCGCTTTGTTGTAATGGGTAGTCGTCTCCGGGCGCTACCGCGCCCTTCGCCTCACCCGGAAACAAAGAAACCCTCCACGTTGTCCGGAGATTGGGTTTGTAAATGTCGAGACCGGCCAATCAGAGAATTATTATTTCTTTTTTATGAGGGCTCTGCCCCCAAACCCCCGAGCAACCCAACTACAGTTCAAATAAGTTAATTAAATTCATTTTCATTAGAATCGGATTCAAAAGGTTAATCCTTTATTATTAGAAATGGCAACTATTAATAAAACTAACAAATAATTGCATTTCGTTAGCAACTATAAATAAAATTGTAATTAACTGCGTGTGGGCGTATAACCGACCAGTACCAAATTCTCTTTCCTAGTTTGATTATTTTTAATAAATTGATAATAATTCAGTAGGTGAAACATTCTTGCAAAAATGTTTTGTTAACGAATAACAGTTTTGTTTAACTTGTGTAATGTTCAGTGTGAAAAGTTATTCAATATATTTTTCAATGTGATAGTAATTATTTAAAGTGAAATTACTTATTCATGAGTGTAATTCCTTGTGATAATTACTCTTATTTATAGAGAGCAATCGTTTGCATTACTCTGTATATTTTTCATGTGATGTTAACAAATAAGAGATATTTCGTCAGGTAAAAAGGGGCCTTTTTCGTGTTAAAATTTTATTATAATACAATGCAAAGTGCCTATTCTTAATTATTCCAGTATTTTTATGCTAATGAGTCCTTCAGATAAACATAATTCCTATTTTGTACTTGGGTAGATAAGAATGACCATTATATATATATATTGTATTCATTGTAAATCCATACGAAATGACTCCCAGTGGCTGAGAAATAAATTTCATGCAAGTTGTTTCCTTACGAAAAACGCTGTCATTTTTGTGTGCAAATGTTAAAATATAATATTGCTGCCAATTAAAATTTAAAAAACCTGTTTTCAGCAATTATTTTTAATAAAAAAGCTACAAACACGAAATTTTCGGGCTATATAGTTCTTTATTTGGACTAGATAAGGAAAAAAATTGGAGATAGCCCGTCAATCCGTTTTCCTTTTAAAAGGATATATAAGAATAACCCTTACGAACTATCTACATATATACTGGTTACGGCCATCGCATATTTTGACCGTATTCACGGCAACGTGTAAATAAACAATTACGCCATTTGAAGCAAAAGTAACTGAAATTATACACAGTTCTTAAATTTCCTTCTATGTAATATTTTGACATTATTTAATAGAAATTGTTTTTGAAGAAATGTTTCCGTGATATATGCTTCTTAATAACATTTAATGGTAAAAATACATCGCTGTGAGATTTGATAATTAATTTTAGAAACAAAACTGAAATTACATAGGCCTAAAAAATGTATTTACTTAATGTATTGCATATTATTAAAGATGAAATATTTTCAAGATGGTTTGGTCTGCTAGGAAAGAATGTTTTTATTTAATTTTAGCATTCTTATTAAAGAAAAATCGCCTTATTTAATTTGCTCTGCAGTTCTCACTCGTTTATTTCAAATAGGCTACTAAACAATACGAGATACAGTGAGTCTCTTTATTATTGGGCCTATATAAAAATAATTTTCAAAACCCATATATTTTAAAAATAAATTATAGTAGTTTTTTTGAAACTTATTCACCTCTTTATTGTTGGTTTCCTTACAAAAACAGGAAGGTAATTAGTAGCATTCGACTACTATGGCAACATATATAAACATGTTTATTCAAATAAACAAAAATATGACATCACAAAATTATTGGGTCAAACCGTCATTAGATACCATCGATATCCAATTCATTATCGATTAGTCTATGCTGTCAGTGCAGTATCATGCGTTGGTCAGTAAGTGCTTCTTGAAAATTTGTGTGCAATTCACAATTTTTTTATTAAAGAAAGAACTGAAATAATCTACGTGCACTTAAAATGGGACGTAAAAGTGCAAACACTTCTTTTAATCAGCGTCAACTGGTTATTTTCCATCATGCCAAGGGTAAAACAGAACGGGAAATTGCTGTAATGCTACAAATGCCTAGAAGTACTGTGGGTAATATTATTAGACTTTTTATAAATGAGGATCGTATAGATTCGAAGCCAAATCCTGGAAGACCAGCATTACTCAATGATCATGACAAGCGTTGGATTATGCGAAAAGTAAAAGTAAACCCTCGTTTAAGCGCCCTGAAAATTGTAACTGAATTGTCAACTTATTGCGACAAACATGTACATCCAGAAACCATTCGGCGTTGCATAAGGGAAAATTGTTACAATGGTCGAGTAGCTAGAAAGAAGCCATTCATTAGTGACGCCAATAAGAAAATCAGAATAGCACTTGCAGAAGAGCATTTGGATAAGGGCGGAGATTCCTGGAATCAGGTAATATTTGCTGATGAAAGCAAGTTCAACGTTTTTGGGTCCGACGGTCGTGCCATGGTGTGAAGAAAGCCGAATGAGGAACTAAATAAAGAGAACCTTCGACTGACAGTAAAACATGGTGCAGGATCTGTCATGGTATGGGGCTGTATGTCCACCTCAGGAGTCGGAAATTTGGTCTTCATAGATGGTATAATGGATAAAATGGTCTACCTGAACATTTTAAAGAATAATTTAAAACAGTCGGCTGAAAAAATGGGGATTTTGCAGACCTTTCAGTATTACCAGGACAACGACCCAAAGCTTAAAGCTCACATTGTGCGCGAATGGCTGCTTTATAACTGCCCAAAAGTAATTGGCACTCCACCGCAATCCCCTAATATAAATCCCATTGAAAATTTGTGGGATGAGCTCGACCGAAGAGTCAGGAGTCACACAATCAGCAACAGGGAAGAATTGAAAAAACTGCTGCAGGAAGAATGGACCAGTATTCCTGGAACAATCACCAAAAAATTAGTAGAGTGAATTCCAAATAGGCTCAGATATGTTCTGAAAAATAATGGGTACCAAACAAAGTACTAAAAATAAGTCTGTTAGTGTATTAGTAGTAAAAACAATTTATTTTCCATTTGTGGCCCAATAATTTTGTGATGTCATATTTTTGTTTATTTGAATAAGCATGTTTATATATGTTGCCATAGTAGTCGAATGCTACTAATTACCTTCCTGTTTTTGTAAGGAAACCAACAATAAAGAGGTGAATAGGTTTAAAAAAAACCACTATAATTTATTTTTTAAATATATGGGTTTTGAAAATTATTTTTATGTTGGCCCAATAATAAAGAGACTCACTGTACATAGTTCTTTATTTGGACTAGATAAGGAAAAAATTTGGAGTTAGCCCGTCAATCCGTTTTCCTTTTAAAAGGATACATAAGAAAAACCCTTACGAACTATCTACATATATACTGGTTACGGATATCGCATATTTTGACCGTATTCATGGCAACGAATGTAAATAAACAATTATGCCATTTGAAGCAAAAGTAACTGAAATTATACACAGTTCTAAAATTTCCTTCTATGTAATATTTTGACATTATTTAATAGAAATTGTTTTTGAAGAAATGTTTCCGTGATATGTGCTTCTTAATAACATTTAATGGTAAAAATACATCGCTGTGAGATTTGATAATTAATTTTAGAAACAAAACTGAAATTACATAGGCCTAAAAAATGTATTTACATAATGTATTGCATAATATTAAAGATGAAATATTTTCAAGATAGTTTGGTCTGCTAGGAAAGAATGTTTTTGTTTAATTTTAGCATTCTTATTAAAGAAAAATCGCCTTATTTAATTTGCTCTGCAGTTCTCACTCGTTTATTTCAAACAGGCTACTAAACAATACGAGATACATTAATTACAACTAATAAATTACTTAAAAAAGAAAGAAAAAATAACATATTATGCAGTAAAAAGGAAATGATAAATTTTTATTTATTTATTTATCGATCGTGAGTTCGGCTGGTAAGCAGAAATAAAATTTACAACAATTTCAGTGGAATAAATTCCTTCTTGCTCAACAACGTTGATTTACTAAACGTTATTAAGAACTTTTATAAAGTTATACGGCACAAGATAATAAAACCTGTTGATGTTGAAAGTATTGTCATAAAAATATTCTTATTTATTTAATTTCGTGAATCGTACGAAGCTGATTACAAAAAGCTTTTAGGCTATAGTGAGACCAGGTGGTTGGCACTTCTGTCTTGCATTGAAAGAATTTTTACGTGTGTTTCCCTTACAGCGTGAGCGCTTACTATCGTCGGTCTGTCCGTCTGTCTATCCATCCGTCTGTCTGCATGTTCGTTCTCAGTTTCTACCAAACGGATTTTCATGAAATTTGATATTAAGGACTTAATCGCAAAAATGAATCACGTACGCCAATCAGGGGTACCACTTTACTGGTGATAAAAAATTAAATTTTCCTCATATCTCGTAAAGTATTGCTCATATCAAAATATTTTCAAATCAAACTTGTAGAACTAATAAATTAGAGTACTTCTTTTCCTATACATTTTTATCGTAGGAGTAGCCGTTATCGAGAAAACCAAATGAGAATGTCTTAATTCGAGTTGAACTAAGAAAATTTCTTACATGGTTACTTCTTCATCGTTGCTAACATAAACAATCTCACAGACAAACATTTAATTTCCTTACATGTGCATGTAATATTATTAAATAGGGAGAAAATGGATTATTTATGATGAAGAAAAGAACTTTAAAATGCAATTTCCCTCACGTACAGATATATAATTTCTTTCTAATACTCCATTGCACGAAACGCGTCCCTTTGTGATACGTTGTACACTTTCCTAACTTGTTAAAAATTGTTTGTGCCCTTAAAATCCTACTTTTATCTCGTGAAAAGTGTCTGGCAACACTAGGAAACTTTTATAATATAGAATGTTCGGAATTGTGTCTAAAATTTGTCCATCATCACACAGTACGATAAAAAGAACCGTAGGAGATAAAAGTGACGATTTTTGAAGTTGCAGAAGACATTGCCTCCTTAAACAGAAAAGTTTGTGACAGGATGGAAAATGAATACATTCCAATGACAATTAGGCACGATCTGGAAAATTTAGAAGAATACGGTCATATAAATAGTAATTGGATTATTTCTCAAGTTCGGAATTTTTATAAAAACAGTTTAGAATATTTAAAAATGTATACCGACCAATTGAATGTTCTAGAAAATTTCATCGGGATTGATATAAAAAAAAAGGCCCTCGTGGAAAGATAACCAAGGAGTCTTTGGAATTTGTTAATAGAAACATTTTAAACGATTCAATAAACGAAAATTATTTATTTTATGAAACACCTTTCGTAATAAAACAAATTTTAAAAAACTGTTTACGGAATACACTTTTATGTGAATTAAAATGCACTCAAAAGCAAAAAGACAATTTTTTTTCCAGATAAATATCATTACTGAAAATTTTGTATGCTTCATAAAAGTGGATGGCTTTTATATGAATCAACTAATTTCTTCTATTATACCAGTATCATTTCCCACGATAAGCATACAAATTTTTCAATAATGATATTTATCTAGAAACAAAATTATTTTTTGCCTTTGAGTGCATTTTAATTCACATAAAAGTGTATTCCCCAAAAAAAAATTTTAACTGTTATATTTTATACTTTTTAGCCTTTTTACTAAAATTATCTAATATTATTATTAATAAATATTCTTTAATAAAAAATAGCAAAAATTCGATTTGTTTTGAAAATTTTCAATTTAGAAAGAAGTGAGTTGGCAACCCTGAATGTTGGTGACAAACAAGAACCAAGTGAAAATCAATAAAAGTGTTTAAAAAATTACGCAACGCCAGAGAAAATAAAAGAACGGAATGAAAAAGACATTAGATGAGTAGAAATATTCAGCCATTTTCAATTGGAAGGTGTCCCTTACATAAATTTCCTCAAATTGTGCAATATTTACTGTGTGTTACCAGGGAAATATATGCGCCAACAGAAACGGTGTTTGTTCTCATTAATGGACACCAGACAACACAACAATGAAGGTGGATAAGAAAAACTATCATTATGTTAAAATTTAAAATGGGATCTTTCGAGGACTTATATAATGACTAGTGCAATAACCTTACATTGCTAAAAAAAATACATTCGTGTGAAAAATATATTTTAAAATGTACCTTTGTATTGAATTTTAATTATCATATTAATTTTTCTACGTAACTTAACAGGAATAAATGTCTTTTTCTAATTTTATTTAAATTTTTTAAACTAAAACTATATTTATAAGAAGAGGATTTCTGAACAGGTAATTTATTGGCTACTTCGAAATCTGGTTGCTTTCCTCTTGAGATCAGTAAACGTATTCTTGAAACAAAGGACTGGCGTCAATTCCTACTCAGAATGGGGGACACGTGAATAGTGGAAGCTGGGGAAACCCCTCTATGACAGCTTTGGCCAACCTTTCCCTTGTAGGCTGAAAATCATCTGTAATATTATTGTAAACAAGTTAGTTGTGAGATTGTTTATGTTAGCAACGACGAAGAAGTAACCATGCAAAAAAATTTCAAAGTTCAACTCGAATTAAGATATTATTATTTGATTTCCTCGATAACGGTTACTCCTACGATAAAAACGTATAGGAAAGAAAATACTCTTCTTTAATAGTCCTACAACTTTTATTTGAAAGATGTTTTGATATGACGGAAATTTCATAATTTTTCTCCAGTAAAGTTGCAATTCTGATTGGCATCCACGATTCACTTTGCGATTTTCTAATTATCTTTGATAGTAAGTCCTTAATATCAAATTCCATGAAAATCCGCTCGGTAGAAGCCGAGAACGAACATGTGGACGGACTGACATTCAGACGATAATAGGTGCCCACACTGGAAGCGAAACGGGCCTAAAAAGCCTTATGTTGGCCATCCTTACGACTTGGGATGTAAGGGAAATATCCATATGATTCTCCTGTGCTGAAGAACGACCTAAGCGACGCACACCAGTTGGCAGATAACATTGGGCAGTAGAGGTTGGAAAATCGATTCATCTTACTGAGAGTTCAGACCATTTGCCAATAAACTAAATGTTTTAAAAAGTAATTTAATTCAAATTGATAAATTTTGATAAAGGTCATACAAAATGATATCTAAAAACTATTTTGTATAATTTTCTTATACTTTGTATATTATTGTACTATTCCAAATTGCAAACATTTAATATTACGGCAGTTGAGCCATTGTAAATGGCAAGTGTGTCATTTAAGTACCTAACTGGAAATTATTATGGGACTATGCTTCAGAAAAGAGTACCTATATTTATAGAAAATTAATTTTTTTAATATTGCGAATAATGCTGTTTTATATTGTATTTTGACGGTTTTTACCACTTACAATATTTCGCTGTGTAAACCTATCAGTTAATAGTTTTGGACTCACACCGTCTGATATATTCCGATCATTTTTGAGTCACTATGTTCCAGAAAAGTTATTTTTATTACCTATATTTTTTATTTTGCTATTGCCAAATTTATTGTCTTATTCATACAGTATCTAGATATTTTGCATTAATAATATTTCATTGTATAAAACAATCAGATAATCGTTTTGGAATCATACAATTTGATTTATTTCTATCAACTTTCTTAATAATATCCATACAAAAATTATACTTACAAGGGAAGGCACCCAAGTGTAAGTGGCGGATCATGACCAAAATTCACAGGATGAAAGAAAACGAAAAATAATTAGACACGTATTTTCGGAAAGGCGTCTAACGAGCCCGCGTTTTCGAGATATTTGCAATTGAAAATTGAAAAACAAGTGGCTTGTACTGTAATACCATGACGAGCAACACGCTGACAACAGGTGTCGGTGGCCTAGTGATAAAGTGTCAGGCTGCGGAAGTTGTGTCGCGAGTTCGGTCCTCGACGTCGACAAATTTTTTTTCTTCTCTGATCATTGTTTTATGACTTTAGTTTTATGTAAGTTGTCCAAATTACATCATTAATAATTTTCTTTCTTTTTTCAGGCCAGTATTTTAATTTTAAATCCATTCCACTGCACTTTTTACGACATACTCGGATTATATAGATACTTGATAAATATATATAACATTTTCTACGCACTCTCTCCTCCATATTTCCACTGTAGAGTTGCATAGTTTACATGCCGAATAAGGAGCATTTTATGCCACGTTCCGACGGTTTCTCGAGTCCTTTCGGTGCGTCCTGGCGGTGGGCCCTACCGGGTGGGGTCGCTTTTCGCTCGCTCTTACCAAATTTCCATTGACAGCAGCTTCCCTGGTGAAACTTTATACTATCTGTTTAAACCCTAAATAAGCATGTCTTTTTATACCTAATAGCATTCAGATTATAGCTATCCTTAATATTTTTATTGACATCATCACAGATAAGCACTTTGTGACCATCAAGACATGGCATCATTGCAGATAATTCATCCGAAAAATTCAAGATACTTAGATGTGGAGGTCTATATATATAGAAAATCCAGAGTTCCTTGTTTTGATATAAATTTACCAATCAGGATTCTTTAAAAGTTTTGATAATTGACGACTCGAGGTAATATTTAATTCATTAAAAATTTTCCTTAAACTTCTATGTTAAGAGGTACAAGATAATATTTTTCTTATCTGCTTTAACTACATAAGGTGAGTCATATGTAATGCAGTTCACTTTTTCATCGGTAATACAATCAGGCAGGAACATGGTATAAATGAATTTAGATTACTTTCGATGAACATTAAATATAATTAATGATACAAGAGCTTAAGGCAATCTTGTCCAGATCTTTTGTTATTTTTAATTGTATAGGATCATCCCTTTTGGGTATAATCCTATTCTTAGTCCAAATATATTTTGTACCCCAAATCTCTGCCTTTGCTTTTAGCACTCCAAAGCAGTCTTAAAATGTGGTGTTAGGGCCTCATTAATGAAAATTTTACTCTAGTTACCATTGCCTAACATATTATTTGTCAAGAATTTTCTTTTCATAGTCCACACAATTTTTTTATCTTTACTTATGATGGCCAGAATATTTGTTCTTGACAATAAAGACATCTTAATTTATTTACATTAGAGTTAACAATTTCAGATAAATTCTGACTAATCTGTAGTGTTAACTTCACATTGCACTCCAACTATTTCAATTGTATTCTTTAATTGTACTTGCTTCAGTAGATTTATGTTCAAGATTTTCAATTATCTGGTTCTATTCTCTCAGCTCTTTTTTCAACAAATTTACAGTATCTATCAACTCAGTAATTAATGAGTTTTGACTATCAAGTTTTGTATTTATCTGACATGAAAGAGATACTTAACATAATTTCATCTAAAGATTGCTCCACAGACTTGTTAGATGGAGTTGATTCACTTGTTAACGGGCTTACTGATGATTCGTTGGCAGCAGGAATAGCTGAATCTATTGCAGGACTCTGTGATCCATGTAACAGGTCACTAGCAGCCTTTGACTTTGTTCTGCAAGGCACAAATCTTTCCATGCCTCCTTTTTAGTATGAGACATTTTTATATGCCCCGTCCTTTACACCTGCACAATGGTAATGTAAGTTGTCTTGGCATCCAGTATGCGAAGTTCCCATGGAAGATCTTTGGAACAGCATCGACACAACATATGAGCACAAAAAAAAACATTATTACTAATATTGTCAATGTTTTCACCTGCTCTTAGAGGTTAATTTAATAAATTAACATTCTTGTGAATCTGCAGCGATTTTGAGCTCTTAATTCTAACCAATAATACAAACTTTTTATTGTGTTAGGCTAATTTTCTCTTTTCTTCGTTTTTATTATATATCAAAATTTATTTTTATAATAAAGGTGAAAGGTGGGGAAACAGGTTAACAACAGAAAGACTGAATAACCAATAAATCCGACATTTTTAATTCATACTAAAAAACAACAATGTATTTTCTGAAGAAATATTTCATACAAAACTTGTACAGAATTACACACTCTACATCTTTGATAATGACAAATGTTTAGGTCCTTGCACAGTATACATCAGCAGTGATTGTTGTTGTTAATATTAGCTTGTTTACATTGTTAAATTATTTACCTTATTAAATCTAATAGACAAATTCATATATATACATTATTTTTTCCAATTTCTCTGCTGTAGACTCGTAATATAAACAAGGTCCAAAAATGTTCCCGAGCTAGTGCAATTGCATAGCACATTGAAAGCATACAATAATCCGGGGTTTGAGACCAATCTATCATAAAAATATTTATGTTATTCAAATAAATGCTAACAATTCCAATCTGCATTTATAACTTATGGTCCACAAGATAACTTATAATGATTCTGCTCTTTGTTCTAAGACAGTCACCTGATACAGAAATCAATACAAAATAGGTTTAATTCAGAAAAAATACATTAATTTTTTATTTAAAACTGCAAAGCCGGTGGGCATAGAACATATTACAGAATACATAACTATATGAGCATAACAGAACATAACAGTTCAACTTTTCCAGCAGTAGTTGTATTAACATAAATTTGTTTGCGACACAACCATACTTCTACAATGGGTGAATTTGGCTTTATTAGTCAATTAAATTAAGATATTTTAACTGAACTTTTGATGTTAAATTTTATTTTTAATATAATTTAAACATTTAATGTTTTTGTTTCATTGTAAATTATGTTCACATTAACACGACGAATGTTCACGAAACTCAAATGTGAATGTCGTCATTTGAACCAATAGATGAGCGTTGTGCAGTGAGATGGACGAACTGTATTATGTTATAGCTCCATTATTAACCTGACAAATGATAGATTTTTTTCCAATTTTTGCTGGTGAACATAATGTACATGGTCCAATACTTTCATAAATTGAGTTATAAAGTAGACATTTGAAGAAATGGAACAATGGCAAGGATAAACCTTCAATTCTGGTCGACCAGCGTCAGCCAAAACATACTCAGGCCTTAAATATAAAGTTTTGTGCTTTTCTGATTCATAGTATATGACTTAAGAGTGCCCAGAATATTCCTATAACACACATGTTTAATGGAGAAAATATTAAAAACGTATTCACGGGGCCTCAAAACGTGTGTTTCCTATAAAATCCCGAATTACTTTCACGACACCGTATTTCTCCTACTCTACCAATGGAGATGGCAAAAATACGATCTTAACTGTTTGTACAACCTATGAAGTAAAAGCACATTTCCACAGGCCACCCAGGAGGCAATGCTTAGGCCTTCGTTGCTCTTTATTTTTAGCATGGCGAGCTCGCCAAGGCATACACCCCAGCCCTACTACCATGACATGTCGGAGCTATTGGCGTTCAACCACAGTGGAAAGGAAAGTGTGGCGCCACATAAGTGCACGACGTAAGTGGTAAACGTCGACACGTGGCTGGCTGTGAGGAGTGCCCCTCGAAAGAGACACTCATTATAAAGTGGCCCTACCTAAAGTAACGACCTACAACCATGCTAAGGCTCAACTAAAATAGCTCAAATCTCTTAATTACACTCATTGAAAACCTATCAATATCCTCAACTGGTCACATCTCAAACCTAGCACTAATAACCTAGCATCTAACTGCAGCGAACTCTGATGGAATAACACTTTCACACATACAGAAACACAAACAAACACACAAACACAACTACACTACATTCGCGCCAGCGCATTCAATCACTCCATCAAGCACACAAACACATTCGCAACCCCTATTACCCACGCGCCTAAAACCTATTCCCTACTCTCCTGAGATCCCTATGCATTCCTAACTAACATCTGTTCTTCTTCCGGTCCCACGATGTTGGTCAACCTCAAAAATAATTTAAATAATTGTTTCAAGATACCTTCGATACAGAACTGTGATGGAATAACACTTTCACACAAAAAGAAACACACACAAACACACACAAACACAACTACACTACATTCGCGATAGCGCATTCAATCACTTCATCAAGCACACAAACACATTCGCAACCCCTATTACCCACGCGCCTAAGCCCCCCACTACCCTGAGATCCCTACGCATTCCTAACTAACAGCTGTTCTTCCTCCGGTCCCACGGTGTTGGCCAACCTGTAAAATAATTTAAATAATCGTTTCAAGATACCTTCGATGCAATCCGTAAGATTAGCACATCTGATATTATTAAAGAATGGCAATTTTCTTTCACCATGCGTGGTATTATAGGAGAAAGTATTTTATTCGCGAAAAAAATCAATATTTCCATGGAAACACGTTCTGAGGTCCTCTGAGGATGTTTTCACTATTATATCTGTGTGATAGGAATATTTTGGGCGCTACTGCTCAAAAACTAATTATCAGACCAGAGCAAAACTTTATGTTTAAGGTATCTATCTATAGTAGAAGATCTGAAAAGATTTGGGCTTAAACTAGTCAAGCGAATGTGTCATTTTTCCGTTTTTTCTAAATTATTTCTTTTAAAATTCAACTCACGTAAATATATGTCATCATCAATGTTGCAGACCTTTTATTTCTCCACAAGTTATATTTGAATATTTTTAAAACAGTTAACGTTGCTATGATTAGATGTTACTTGTTTATTAACAGGTGAATGACAGAAAATTCATATTTTGGCCGCAAGATGAATAGATGTTCTCCATGAAATTGTTAGGATCCGCCTTTGATTACAATACAACACTGTTATTATACAAGTACCAATTTTGTTAGATGACATTAAATATAAACGGATATTAAATATAAACGGAACAAAGGAGCGAATAAATAGCGCTATCATTGTGATAGATTTTTCTGAAGCAGTATTTTTGGTTCGAAATACAAACAAAACAATCTTTCATATAGCCTCAATACTGTGCCTTTAAAATTACTGAGAGCAAATATTATTAATTATATTAAGTAACTGTTTATGTCCTATTTTCCTCGAAAATTTGAAAGACATACAGATTTAGTATGTACGTAATTAATAGCTATAATATGACTTACCTGAAAAGTAGAGTGATCTTAAGATTGGCCAAAAATGCTTTCCGACGTATCTGGTGCTACATGTACCCTCATTACCTCTTCGAGTTGTCTTCTCCTGTATTGACAGAAAGAGAAAAGAAAATATTAATACGGAGAAATACACAAACACGCCCTGCAAAGTACAACACTTACTAGTGAATGGTATCCTTGTGTCAGCTTGTTCTTCCAACGCTGTCAAAACCTGTTTTACGCTTAAGTGGAATGAAAACATTTCGAAATAAAAATTCATTTAAAAAAATACGAGCGACAATTTGTGCAAACCTTATAAACTAACGGTTGTTTGTAATTGTGTGCGGGGGTACACCAGGCCTGGTGATCGGAGTGTTGTGATGCGCACCACTACGAAGTGTAAGACAACGATAAGATAAACGCACAAATATAATACCTTTGTAAACAATATTAACGAAGTGTATACGTAACTAGGTTTAAGCATGTCGAAATAAATGAAACCATGTCAAAAATACCTTAGCATAAAAACTTACATAGAAAAATACAAGGTAAAAAATTTCACCTGAAAATAAAAAAAGCAATGAAACGCAAACCTGGAGTAACCGAAGCCACGTGAATAAACGAACCTATCACCGACACCTGAAACAAATAGAAATAAAACATTATTAGAAAGAGAAAAATTCGGGAAGGTAATAGATTTGAAATAATTTTAAAATTTTCGTAAACTTAGAAATTTTCATGTTACACATTTAATATAAACGGCACACCAAGAATGGACGACATTTATTTTAAAGTTTCGTATGTCATTAACTATTTGTGGTATAACGTTCAAGTAAAAAAAAGCATCTTATAGTTAAAAAAATAATGAAGAATTACACATCACATGTTTGGAGTTCCCCCTTATGGGTTACGTTCATTGCTTTTCGAGTGTAAAAAAGGTGTAGGATGTCTATCTATGTTATCTAGATATCCAGATAAGCATCTGTTTGCCGTATGACTCAGCGGTCTAGCCTTCACCAAGCCTTCGACCTTTCCAGCCTGTCTCCTATGGCGCAATTCTTCTGCGATTTGCACATCCGAATATCATAATTCCCCGTCAAATACGACCTCCGTAAGCGGTCTCAGAACTGAACGGAGTTTAAAGTAATATTTCTGACGCGAACTGTTTCGTTCGCTCCGATGACAAGCAAAGCACTTCGCCAAAATTCTCAAATACCTGCTTCAAGAAAAACGAAAATGGGTTTCTGAAAGGCAAGGAAGGAATTCCAGATTGTTGGAATGTTATAGTCTTTCCAATTAGAGCGGTAGTAGGCTACATGCGAGTGAAATGCTTCTAATAATATAAAACATTCGTAATATAATTTCTGCGTGTTTCTTTCCTATAATACACAAGCATGAAATTCTTCATTATTTTCCCTATCAAATCCTTTATATTCGAACATTTTATATCCAATAGATCATTAGATGCGAAGTTTTTCCATAAAATAGACAAAAATATAGTTTAAATACCCGAAAATATCGCCCACGTGTTAAAATTCAAGGCGAATATAAGTTTCCGAAGAGATTATCTTTTATATCTGAACGAGCAGCTTTCGTTAGCCTTCAAACTACGACATAAGAACTGAAGCAAAATCACGTCATCCAGTAAAGGAAGGGTTTGCGAAAGAAATTTTAAGCTGAAAAGGCCGACGCAAAAATCATACCTTATTCCTTACGATAAAACAGTAACTATGATAAAGACGGAGTATGTATGATCATGGGTTAATAAATGAAATACAGTTAGAAGCATGCCCGTCCCGCGTAGCTAAAACTGGTTTTTCCGCCAGTATGCATGCATGATTATAGTTTTAAGTTTCGTGGACAAACTTAATACGGATTGCAGACAAACAAGATTTCACCCAACTCCTAGGCTAGTTACCATTTAAATGCTTCCGCATACGTCTTGGATAATACACTCATTCCCCCAATTTTAACACTTAAAAACTTAGTTTGGATGGTAAAGACGCGTAAATGAAAGTAGCGAAGACGAACGCTGTGAACATATTAAAGCGAAACTTAAGACGGATGTAAAATTGCGTACATAATACGATCAAATTGGCTCACAAAAACATCAAATAGTTACGAAATACCTGAATAAGTGATCGTACCTTCAATACGAGGATAAAGCGAGCCGATGAAATACATTCTATCACATTCAGAAACGAAATACAGACGAATTTACACCATCAAAATCAAAAAGTAATGAAATCACTACTTACCTAAAAACTACGACCATGTCTTCTTGAAGACATGGTTCGAACTAAGCCGGTTGAACTGCAGAGAGAACGGAAAGGTCTTAGGCTGCTGAGCGACACCTATTTTCGCCTGGCAGGAACTATCGATATTAAAATCATTGGATGAAGCCTTCACTTGGTGAAATTCCATAATAAATAAATACAGTTAAAAACTTTGTAAACCAATTCCACTTTATATAAAGTGGAATTGGTTTACAAATTTTTTAACTTTATTTATTTATTATCGATATTAACCTAACTGAACAGGAAGTATACTTTGAGCACTTTTGAATTAAGGTTCGATGGGTACGCTTGATAGCGCGTTGGTTTTCGAACACAATGTTCCTGGGTTCGAGACCAGTATTTCAAAGACATTTTTTTAAATGAATAATTGTAAATAATTCACCTAAGACCTTTCCGTTCTCTCTGCAGTTCAACCGGCTTAGTTCGAACCATGTCTTCAAGAAGACATGGTCGTAGTTTTTAGGTAAGTAGTGATTTCATTACTTTTTGATTTTGATGGTGTAAATTCGTCTGTATTTCGTTTCTGAATGTGATAGAATGTATTTCATCGGCTCGCTTTATCCTCGTATTGAAGGTACGATCACTTATTCAGGTATTTCGTAACTATTTGATGTTTTTGTGAGCCAATTTGATCGTATTATGTACGCAATTTTACATCCGTCTTAAGTTTCGCTTTAATATGTTCACAGCGTTCGTCTTCGCTACTTTCATTTACGCGTCTTTACCATCCAAACTAAGTTTTTAAGTGTTAAAATTGGGGGAATGAGTGTATTATCCAAGACGTATGCGGAAGCATTTAAATGGTAACTAGCCTAGGAGTTGGGTGAAATCTTGTTTGTCTGCAATCCGTATTAAGTTTGTCCACGAAACTTAAAACTATAATCATGCATGCATACTGGCGGAAAAACCAGTTTTAGCTACGCGGGACGGGCATGCTTCTAACTGTATTTCATTTATTAACCCATGATCATACATACTCCGTCTTTATCATAGTTACTGTTTTATCGTAAGGAATAAGGTATGATTTTTGCGTCGGCCTTTTCAGCTTAAAATTTCTTTCGCAAACCCTTCCTTTACTGGATGACGTGATTTTGCTTCAGTTCTTATGTCGTAGTTTGAAGGCTAACGAAAGCTGCTCGTTCAGATATAAAAGATAATCTCTTCGGAAACTTATATTCGCCTTGAATTTTAACACGTGGGCGATATTTTCGGGTATTTAAACTATATTTTTGTCTATTTTATGGAAAAACTTCGCATCTAATGATCTATTGGATATAAAATGTTCGAATATAAAGGATTTGATAGGGAAAATAATGAAGAATTTCATGCTTGTGTATTATAGGAAAGAAACACGCAGAAATTATATTACGAATGTTTTATATTATTAGAAGCATTTCACTCGCATGTAGCCTACTACCGCTCTAATTGGAAAGACTATAACATTCCAACAATCTGGAATTCCTTCCTTCCCTTTAAGAAACCCATTTCCGTTTTTCTTGAAGTATGTATTTGAGAATTTTGGCGAAGTGCTTTGCATGTCATCGGAGCGAACGAAACCGTTCGCGTCAGAAATATTACTTTAAACTCCGTTCAGTTCTGAGACCGCTTACGGAGGTCGTATTTGACGGGGAATTATGATATTCGGATGTGCAAATCGCAGAAGAATTGCGCCATAGGAGACAGGCTGGAAAGGTCGAAGCCTTGGTGAAGGCTAGACCTCTTGAGTCATACGGCAAACAGATGCTTATCTGGATATCTAGATAACATAGATAGACATCCTACACCTTTTTTACACTCGAAAAGCAATGAACGTAACCCATAAGGGGGAACTCCAAACATGTGATGTGTAATTCTTCATTATTATTTTAACTATAAGATGCTTTTTTTTTACTTGAACCTTATACCGCCAAGAGTTAATGACAAAGGAAACTTTAAAATAAATGTCGTCCATTCTTGGTGTGCTGTTTATATTAAATTTTTAACATGAAAATTTCTAAGTTTACGAAAATTTTAAAATTATTTCAAATCTATTACCTTCCCGAATTTTTCTCTTACTAATAATGTTTTATTTCTGTTTGTTTCAGGTGTCGGTGATAGGTTCGTTTATTCACGTGGCTTCGGTTACTCCAGGTTTGCGTTTCATTGCTTTTTTTATTTTCAGGTGAAATTTTTTACCTTGTATTTTTCTATGTAAGTTTTTATGCTAAGGTATTTTTGACATGGTTTCATTTATTTCGACATGCTTAAACCTAGTTACGTACACACTTCGTTAATATTGTTTACAAAGGTATTATATTTGTGCGTTTATCTTATCGTTGTCTTACACTTCGTAGTGGTGCGCATCACAACACTCCGATCACCAGGCCTGGTGTACCCCCGCACACAATTACAAACAACCGTTAGTTTATAAGGTTTGCACAAATTGTCGCTCGTATTTTTTTAAATGAATTTGTATTTCGAAATGTTTTCATTCCACTTAAGCGTAAAACAGGTTTTGACGGCGTTGGAAGAACAAGCTGACACAAGGATACCATTCACTAGTAAGTGTTGTACTTTGCAGGGCGTTTGTGTATTTCTCCGTATTAATATTTTCTTTTCTCTTTCTGTCAATACAGGAGAAGACAACTCGAAGAGGTAATGAGGGTACATGTAGCACCAGATACGTCGGAAAGCATTTTTGGCCAATCTTAAGATCACTCTACTTTTCAGGTAAGCCATATTATAGCTATTAATTACGTACATACTAAATCTGTATGTCTTTCAAATTTTCGAGGAAAATAGGACATAAACAGTTACTTAATATAATTAATAATATTTGATCTCAGTAATTTTAAAGGCACAGTATTGAGGCTATATGAAAGATTGTCTTGTTTGTATTTCGAACCAAAAATACTGCTTCAGAAAAATCTATCACAATGATAGCGCTATTTATTCGCTCCTTTGTTCCGTTTATATTTAATATCCGTTTATATTTAATGTATTCTAAGAAAATTGGTACTCGTATAATAATAGTGTTGTATTGTAATCAAAGGCGGATCCTAACAATTTCATGGAGAACATCTATACATCTTGCGGCCAAAATATGAATTTTCTGTCATTCACCTGTTAATAAACAAGTAACATCTAATCATAGCAACGTTAACTGTTTTAAAAAAATTCAAATATAACTTGTGGAGGAATAAAAGGTCTGCAACATTGATGATGACATATATTTACGCGAGTTGAATTTTAAAGGAGATAATTTGGAAAAAACGGAAAAATGACACATTCGCTTGACTAGTTTAAGCCCAAATCTTTTCAGATCTTCTACTATAGATAGATACCTTAAACATAAAGTTTTGCTCTGGTCTGATAATTAGTTTTTGAGCTGTAGCGCCCAAAATATTCCTATCACACAGATATAATAGTGAAAACATCCTCAGAGGACCTCAGAACGTGTTTCCATGGAAATATTGATTTTTTTCGCGAATAAAATACTTTCTCCTATAATACCCCGCATGGTGAAAGAAAATTGCCATTCCGTAATAATATCAGATGTGGTAAGCTTACGGATTGCATCGAAGGTATCTTGAAACGATTATTTAAATTATTTTACAGGTTGGCCAACACCGTGGGACCGGAGGAAGAACAGCTGTTAGTTAGGAATGCGTAGGGATCTCAGGGTAGTGGGGGGCTTAGGCGCGTGGGTAATAGGGATTGCGAATGTGTTTGTGTGCTTGCTGGAGTGATTGAATGCGCTAGCGCGAATGTAGTGTAGTTGTGTGTGTTTCTGTATGTGTGAAAGTGTTATTCCATCACAGTTATGTATCGAAGGTATCTTGAAACAATTATTTAAATTATTTTTGAGGTTGGCCAACACCGTGGGACCGGAAGAAGAACAGATGTTAGTTAGGAATGCATAGGGATCTCAGGAGAGTAGGGAATAGGCTTTAGGCGCGTGGGTAATAGGGGTTGCGAATGTGTTTGTGTGCTTGATAGAGTGATTGAATGTGCTAGCGCTAATGTAGTGTAGTTGTGTTTGTTTCTGTATGTGTGAAAGTGTTATTCCATCAGAGTTCGCTGCAGTTAGATGCTAGGTTATTAGTGCTTGGTTTGAGATGTGACCAGTTGAGGATATTGATAGGTTTTCATTGAGTGTAATTAAGAGATTTGAACTATTTTAATTGAGCCTTAGCATGGTTGTAGGTCGTTACATTAGGTAGGGCCACTTTATAATGGGTGTCTCTTTCGAGGGGCACTCATCACAGCCAGCCACGTGTCGACGTTTACCACTTACGTCGTGCACTTATGTGGCGCCACACTTTCCTATTCCACTGTGGTTGAACGCCAATAGCTCCGACATGTCATGGTAGTAGGGCTGGGGTGTATGCCTTGGCGAGCTCGCCATGCTAAAAATAAAGAGCAACGAAGGCCTAAGCATTGCCTCCTGGGCGGCCTGTGGAAATGTGCTTTTACTTCATATGTTGTACGAATAGTTAAGATCGTATTTTTGCCATCTCCATTGGTAGAGTAGGAGAAATATGGTGTCGTGAAAGTAATTCGGGATTTTATAGGAGACACGTTTTGAGGTCCCCTGAATACGTTTTTAATATTTTCTCCATTAACCATGTGTGTTATAGGAATCTTCTGGGCACTCTTAAGTCATATACTATCAATCAGAAAAGCACAAAACTCTATATTTAAGGCCTGAGTAGGTTTTGGCTGACGCTGGTCGACCAGAAGTGAAGGTTTATCGTTGTCATTGTTCCATCTTTTCAAATGTCTACTTTATAACTCAATTTATGAAAGTATTGGACCATGTACATTATGTTCACCAGCAAAAATTGGAAAAAAATCTATCATTTGTCAGGTTAATAATGGAGCTATAACATAATACAGTTCGTCCATCTCACTGCACAACGCTCATCTATTGGTTCAAATGACGACATTCACATTTGAGTTTCGTGAACATTCGTCGTGTTAATGTGAACATAATTTACAATGAAACAAAAACATTAAATGTTTAAATTATATTAAAAATAAAATTTAACATCAAAAGTTCAGTTAAAATATCTTAGATTTAATTGACTAATAAAGCCAAATTCACCCATTGTAGAAGTATGGTTGTACTGCAAACAAATTTATCTTAATACAACCACTGCTGGAAAAGTTGAACTGTTACGTTCTGTTATGCTCATATAGTTATGTATTCTGTAATATGTTCTATGCCCACCGGCTTTGCAGCTTTAAATAAAAAATTAATGTATTTTTTCAGAATTAAACCTATTTTGTATTGATTTCTGTATCAGGTGACTGTCTTAGAACAAAGAGCAGAATCATTGTAAGTTATCTTGTGGACCATAAGTTATAAATGCAGATTGGAATTGTTAGCCTTTATTTGAATAACATAATTTTTTTTATGATAGATAGGTCTCAAACCCCGGATTATTGTATGCATTCAACGTGCTATGCAATTGCACTAGCTCGGGAACATTTTTGGACCTTGTGTATATTATGAGGCTACAGCAGAGAAATTGGAAAAAATAATGTATATATATGCATTTGTCTATTAGAATTAATAAGGTAAATAATTTAACAATGTAAACAAGCTAATATTAACAACAACAATCACTGCTGATGTATACTGCGCAAGGACCTAAACATTTGTCATTATCAAAGATGTAGAGTGTGTAATTCTGTACAAGTTTTGTATGAAATATTTCTTCAGAAAATACATTGTTGTTTTTTAGTCTGAATTAAAAATGTCGGATTTATTGGTTATTCAGTCTTTCTGTCATTATTCTGTTTCCTCACCTTTCACCTTTATTATAAAAATAAATTTTCATATATAATAAAAACGAAGAAAAGAGAAAAAGTAGCCTATCACAATAAAAAGTTTGTATTATTGGTTCAAATTAAGAGCTCAAACTCTCTGCAGATTCACAAGAATGTTAATTTATTAAATTAACCTCTAAGAGCAGGGAAAACATTGATAATATTAGTAATAATGTTTTTTTTTGTGCTCATATGTTGTGTCGATGCTGTTCCAAAGATCTTCCATGGGAACTTCGCATACTGGATGCCAAGACAACTTACATTACCATTGTGCAGGTGTAAAGGACGGGGCATATAAAAATGTCTCATACTAAAAAGGAGGCATGGAAAGATTTGTGCCTTGCAGAACAAAGTCAAAGGCTGCTAGTGACCTGTTACATGGATCACAGAGTCCTGCAATAGATTCAGCTATTCCTGCTGCCAACGAATCATCGGTAAGCCTGTTAACAAGTGAATCAACTCCATCTAAGAAGTCTGTGGAGCAATCTTTAGATGAAATTATGTTAAGTATCTCTTTCATGTCAGATAAATACAAAACTTGATAGTCAAAACTCATTAATTACTGAGTTGATAGATACTGTAAATTTGTTGAAAAAAGAGCTGAGAGAAAAGAACCAGATAATTGAAAATCTTGAACATAAATCTACTGAAGCAAGTACAATTAAAGAATACAATTGAAATAGTTGGAGTGCAATGTGAAGTTAACACTACAGATTAGTCAGAATTTATCTGAAATTGTTAACTCTAATGTAAATAAATTAAGATGTCTTTATTGTCAAGAACAAATATTCTGGCCATCATAAGTAAAGATAAAAAAATTGAGTGGACTATGAAAAGAAAATTCTTGACAAATAATATATTAGGCAATGGTAACTAGAGTAAAATTTTCATTAATGAGGCCATAACACCATATTTTAAGACTGCTTTGGAGTGCTAAAAGCAAAGGCAGAGATTTGGGGTACAAAATATATTTGGACTAAGAATGGGATTATACTTGCCAAAAGGGATTTATACAATTAAAAATAACAAAAGATCTGGACAAGATTGCCTAAGCTCTTGCATCATTAATTATATTTTATGTTCATCGAAAGTAATCTAAATTCATTTATACCATGTTCCTGCCTGATTGTATTACCGATGAAAAAGTGAACTGCATTACATATGTCTCACCTTATGTAGTTAAAGCAGATAAGAAAAATATTATCTTGTACCTCTCAACATAGAAGTTTAAGGAATATTTTTAATGAATTAAATATTACCTCGAGTCGTCAATTATCAAAACTTTTAAATATTGCTATTTTGGTATTAACTGACGTAAACAATAACTGAACACGAAGCTCCTTTATATTGTATTGACGGGTATGACATGTTTCATAAGATTTTTGTTGGAAGAAGAGAAGCTATTGGGCGGGGAACTGGATGGGCTATTGACTGGAGAATTGGAAGCAGCAGCAGATGTTGAAGCAGCTTCTGCTGGCTGTGGACTTTCAACCTTCTGAAAGAATTTATACAGCTTCGGTTGAATTTTATTCCATTTTAGGAATCACAACAGCGTGCCTAGGACTATTAATTGTATTATCAAATTACATGAATTTATCACGTTCTAGAATTTTCTCTTTCTGTTTCACATAAGTGCTAATAGTTGAAGGACACACTCCCAACGATCGTGCAATTTCAGTATGGCTTTCACCTTTCTCAACACGCTTTAAAATTTCTAATTTCAATTCATTACCATGAGTCTTATAGACTCTTTTCTTTGATTCACTTACATTAGGTATCACTATTACATTTCCTTTTAGATGGCATGTCAAGTGATAAATTTATAAATAAATCATTAAAATAAATAAATTTAAAAAGATTAACAGAAAAAAGAGGGAAATCAGCACAAATATTAGAGCAGAAATAACTATGTCTACACTGAAACTAAACCTCACGTACTTGGTCATGATGAAAATTACTTCACGTAAACTAGTACCAAATTCGATGGGTCGAATAAGGAGATTTCGACGGGTCGAAATCACGAATTCGTCGAATCTCCGGAGTTGCCTGTAATGTCAAAAAAACATCAATAGTAATGTCTGAACACTGAAAAAAGATTAATGCCAAAGAATTATTAAAATTTTGATTTATTGAATAATTTTCTAATATGTTCCTATTAATATATAAACAAAACATACATCACTCAAGTTGTTTTAATGTAATATTTATTTGTACGTTCATTACTTCATCATGAATTATACATTTCTTGTTACAAAAGCTGTGTGCATACATAAGGAATATAAACGTAAGTCCATTCATTAGATCCGAGCCAGAAGTTATTCTATTATCATTTACACTTAACATTGTAGGCATTGATTGAATCGGCTTGACTGTTATAAATACTAAGTTCGTTATAGCGAAACTTCGTATATCGAGGTATTACTGTAGAAGGATTTGGTGCTTTCCCGACTTCACAGATTTTACAATCAAATTCTTGTAATTACGTAAAAAAATAGACGTAACGTTCGGTGTAAGACAATTCATTTTCAGTTAGTGTTTTTTTTTTTCCCTAGTGTACTCCTTTCAGCGTTTGAAAATCTGGTCACCTTACATATTATGGCAATTGCAATTTGCTTTGATAATATTTGGATTTTTTACCGAGAGCTTTTGAAATACTGAATTATGTTCACCAAAATTAACAGCTGCATTATCTGCTGCATAAGAACTAATAAATTTGGTATCTAAGTCATTAGACAGTAAAATATTTTCAATGTGTTTAGTGAATGTTTAAAAATTCTCTTCTGAATCATCATAGAAATCTAACAAACTCTTTAATACCTTTGTTTATGCTAAAAAAATTAAGAATAAGTGAACATTTTATATTACTTTTGTTAGAAGCATCTGAAGATACATAGAAGTATTTTGCTCTACACTCTTTCTGCAATAATTCACAAGAATATTGAGACATAACGTTTTGAGCTAAACATTCTAATTTAGTAAGACCACAATGTATTTTTGCTCCCATTTTAGAGTCAGAAAATATTTTACATTATAGCTTTATTCCACACTCTGAAGACAAATAACTGCGCTTGTGAATCATTCCATGATAAGCAAAACATAGTTCAGCAACACTGCTGTAATCTATTGCCTTGGAAGGTGTGTGAAAGAACGAAGAAACTTGAAAAGATCTTACTCGATGGTTCTGAACAAGGTGACACTAACTTTTAGTACTTTTAAAAAAATTGGGTGACGTTTAATTATTGAAGTTTATCTTCCGAGGAATTCATACGATTTTGAACGAGTCAAGAGGAGTGTAGACTGCCTTGGCAAGCAGCTGTGTCGGAGTGTCACAGATTGCAAGATGCACTCGCTAAGTGGCAGGGGGAATTATCGATCTTCGAAGATAAATTACAACGTGCAATACTCAACCAAGAGAAGAAAAAAAGATTGGAACGTCATACCTTGGTGAAGCACAGCAAGGGATTTGACAAGATCACTTATTTCCGAGAACTTTTACATTGAGTAGTATACCAAAATATCAGTCCATAAAGTTTCAGCAACTGATTTTTCACAGCTTCGCGCCTATCGTTACGTTGAGATTTACACACCAGGTGACAGCACTATACGAAGAAAGGGAACAAGTTGGGCGACGGTCGACCGTTGGTGATTGGTGTTATATTTTTTTAAAAATGCTGCCTTTGATAGGTTTTTTAATCACCACGACGATATTGATGACCAGTATTCCATCAGGTAAGTTTTTAACGTATTTTTATCGCTGAAATATTTCGTTTCGGATATATATACTAATGGACGTTTATTTTGGGGCGTAGGCCATACTTTAGAATGCTACGTCTGTTCCAACCAAACTGATAACGTGGAGAAATGTTTGAACACAATAAAAACCTGCGAATACGGACAAGACATGTGCCTGACAGAAATCAGATGGGGAAGTAAGTACATGCGCTAATATAATATCTCTTAAGCGGACGCCCAACTCAACATGTTTACGTTTTTAAACTGTTGTGTTTTTAGCTATCGAAGAACCATTAATCATTTTTGGTATCAATTGAAACATTTTATTTGACGTTAATTAGTTGAGTTTGCGTTTATTTATTCCCAATTTTGTTTGCTACACAAGACAGTAACTTAAAACATCCTATTTGTTGAAACAGGCAGTAATACTGAGTTTAAATTCTATCCCGAGTGTTATTTTGTTCGTATTAATGAAGTATTTAAGTATTAAAGTAAACATGATTGTCTTGATAACTTATCATTTGTTACAAAGAAAGGATGCGGAAGAATTAAAAGAAAAACATTTACCAAATCCTATATGCATAATATAAAGTTTACGTTGTAATATAATTAAAGAAGTTTTAAAATCAAGATTTGCATATATATTTTAAGAAATGTGAAAGTATAGATCTTAATTATCATGTAATGACTCACCTTATTTATGTTTCTAAAATGTCAACTTACCGTTTTCAGCTCAGCCTTATTGGTCTCAAGGAGCAGATAAACAGTATTATGTGTCCAAAACATGCGCTAACAACGACACTTGCGACCGTGCGATACGAAAATACATGCCTTACTGCACGCACATTTGGTACGAAGATTGGAAATGTGCGGATTGCTGCCGAGGTGACAGATGCAACTATTATGCCATCGTAAGTAATCAAATCACGTTTATATATATACTAATTGTTATGTGCTTGCATTTTCAAATTTTAGCATTTTTACAAATTCAAATTATTCCCAATCGATGTTGTACATAATCATATAACCATGTCAAATTTGGAGTTTGTTGCTCATTTAGAAGTGCCTTATAATTTTAATCCTCGTATGGAGCAATAATGGAGCAAAACAGTCCCTAACATTATGAGTTATTACACTCTCAGATTTTTTCCATCTGTTGTAACTAAAAACCCATAATTCTGCCAAATTTCAAGTTTGTATCTCATTAAGAAGTGCCTTATAATTATCACACTCGTATGGGGCCGAAAAAGGGCAAAACCAAACATTAAAAATAGGAATTTTTGCAATTTTACAATTTTATCTTAGTTTGCCATGAAAATTCCATAATCGTGCCAAATTTCAAGTCTCTAGGTCCTATGCAGCTGCCTCACATTTTTTGTTCTCGCATGGGTCCGAAAAGGGGCAAAACCGCCCTTTAAAAATGAGAATTTTTGTAATTTTATAATTTCATCTTAGGTTGCAATGAAATTTCTATAACCGTGCCAAATTTCAAGTCTCTGGGTCCTATGCAGTTGCATCGCCTTTTTTGTTCTCGAATGGGGCAATAATGGGGCAAAACAGCCCCAAAAATGAGGATTATATCAATATCGGATTTCCTTCATTAGGTGTAGTTTGACATTAACAGCATTAAAATATAAGCCTCTGATTCCCATTGAAAGCTTACCCATATGAAATGATTGAGCTTGTTACCAAGGAAACCTATTGTTAGACCCAGAAAAATTAGCAATTTTTTGCGATAAAAACTATAAAATTAAGCTAATTCTACTCGGATTTGCATTCCGTCTTCAAAAATTAGAAACTACAATTTATATCCTATCCGACAGTTTAAGTCTCGAGTTCGTATCTTGACGGGAAGTAATTTTAAAATGTAAATATAAAAACCTCTGCACCAATTTACATGCTTTCTTATGGGCAAACAGGGGCCAAAATAGCCCCTCAAAATAGGAATTTTGCCAGTTTCGGATTTTTTCCTTTGGTTGTGACTAAAAACCTATAATCCTACCAAATTTCAAGTTTCTGGCACATCTGGAAGTGCCTCATAATTTTGTATCCTCATATATATATATATATATATATAATATATATATCATGTGTAAGAAGCATCTATATATTATAGATGTACTAGTGATAGTTTACCCGGCGTTGCCCGGGATTCAGAACAGTGTAAAGATGACCTAATTAAAAAACGCGAAAATATATATTAATTTATTTTAATTATGTTTACAGTAATTAATTTTTGAAACCCATACTTTTTATTTCTATAGAGCTTCAGGATATATAGTGTTGCTCGTTTTTTTTATTTGGGGCCAAAACTAATTTATGGAGAGAGTTTAAGTAACGACAAGAGAATGAATTTTTATTCTTTTAAGCATTGTTTCGTCCAAGTCCCAATATCTAAGTCAGTGATTCTAATTAATTTAAAAATGCAAATTAAAAATATGCTGTTACAGCGTTAACACCCAAACATACTAACATTTTCTTTTATTTATATGATGATAAATCAAAATGTACAACTTCATCTGCGTAAATGCAGCTACGAAGAGAAAAGAGCTATGTAACTTTCAATATTTTTTAAAAAAATAACGTACGTCCTTATTCTCATCTAATTTTAAATTTATGCATGAGCCTATTTGCGTTAGTAAACATTACAGATGTATAATATAATAGTTTTACTTACAAAAAGGTAAGATTCCAGCATACAAATGATTAAACCGATAGAAACGCTTCTCAGATGCACAGATGCAGTCAACAGTATAATTATCTTTAAATATTTGTTGCTGTGCATCATTAATTTCGATGCTTAAACAAAAGTTTGAAGTGAACAAAGCTTTTCTTTCGTCAGTTAAAATGTTTAATTGCCGCTAACTGAATCGGAGACAACAATGAGTTTCTCCTTGGCAATGCCCGGAATGAGTACGAAACATCCGCAAAATTTCGTGAAAGAATGAGTATTTCTGAAAACTTCAACTGTGTAACGTAAAAATCTGTTTTATTTATATGATATACGAATAGACTGCTTAATTTTAGCCTAGTTTGAAGGTAAACTGTACATGTTTGTGATTTTTACAAAGTTAATACTTTTTTTCGTTAACTTTCAGATATTTTTATACTGTATTCATAATTCGTGTTGCCTTTTCATTAACGTGAAACAAAAAATGATCGTTCAGCACATTTCCTGACAGTCATAAGTGCATTTTTTGTTGATTCGTAATATTTTAAAGGAATTACCATCTAATTAAATAAACAAAGGAAAATATTGCCTATATAATTAAGAAAATGCTGGAAAGAAAGGCTATACTCCTGAAAGGACGGTTGTTTACAGATATTGGTAGTTTGGTTCGTCTCATTTTGCCGTTGTTTATTCATTTGGATTGTTTTCAGATGGGAGCGTCGTCCGCCATGGCCAGCTTTGCGACGATCGTTTCCTGCAGCGTAGCGTCGATCTTCGCTTGGAGGTCGTAAAAATGACGTCTTCGCTGGGATATTTACAGCTTTGCAGGTATCGACGTTTTTCTATTGTCGTTCTCATTTTGTTTATAGAAGCGTCACGCATACAATTGTAAACTTAAATGTGCTTTGGAAACGTCGGTCGGATGATCAGACTCGATTTACGTATAAACCATTGTTTCTCAGACTTTTGGAGTATTTTTAACCGATAAAAATGCATTATTCGGTGAGAAAGAAAGGTTCTGTCATTTTAATGAATAAAAACGAGTAATTGGTATAGAATTTAATGCAGTTAAATATTTCAAAATGTAACACTATTACTTTTTATAGACACAAAAATCCTACTTTCTTTGATTACAAGATTTGTAATACAGTAATTTCTCGTGTCTCAGTTGTAAAGGATTTTATGTGATTCTTCTTTAAATTTCGTGACTCGTCTTACTTTCATTAAGAAACAAGCGCTAAAGATGTTAGGTTTTATAATTCGGAATACTTATCATTTTAAAAACATAAATTCATCGAAAATTTTATATTGTTCTTTAGTGCGGTCTAAAATGGAATGTGCTTCAACAGTGCGGTACCCATATTATAATGTACACATCAATGAGATTGAAAAAATTCAAAACAAATTGTTACGCTTTATTAATTTTAAGATGGGAAATTCAGCAAAAAATACTCCATGTGACTTCTTGTTACACAAACTTCATCTGCAAACTTTGTACCATAGACATATTATCATGGACCTAGTTATACTTTATAAGCTGTATAATAACGACATCAGTTGCCCAGAATTATTATCATTAATTTATTTTTGGATACCTCAATACTATACTAGATCAGAAGACATATTCTTCATTAAAGCATATTCAACTAATTATAGGTATAATGCACCATTAACTAGAATGCAGAGACTTGGTAACTCTATTCTAGCTGTTAATAACATCGATTTCTTCAACACCAGTATTAGACACATTAAATCCATCGCTAATTTCACGAACGGCTAATAATTGCTCTACTCGTGATATTAGGTTTTAGTAAATTTTTATCACATTTTTTTTGTATTTTTGTATTTGTATGCTTTTGTTTTAATTAATTCTTGTTTTGCATTGTATTTTTATGTTTTTGTAAGTGGGGCTTCCCGTAAAATAAAAATAAATGCGCTTATAGTTCCATTATGGCATCTGTCTGCGCACTCTTTTAAATTGAAATTGTGACGAAGCCATAAGAGATGGAAGGGCTGAAACTTGAAGGGTGTATTTCTGTTGCAAATGTTTTCGATGAAATTTATTAATCGATACCTTATTAGGGCAAGGATTAGGATTTTTTCATTATTGATGGAAATGGATTCTCTCGAAAATAGCCACGTACAGAACTACGATCTCTTGTAGACACTTAACAAGTTAGGAAAGTGTACAGCATATCACAAATGGGCACGTTTCGTGCAGTGGAGTAATAGAAAGAAATGATATACCTTTACGTAAGGGAAACAAGTTCTTTTTTTCGTCATAAATAATCCGTTTTCTTCCTATATTGAAAAGTATTACATGCACACGTAAGTAAATTAAACGTTTGTTTGTGACATTGTTTATGTTAGCAACGATGAAGAAGTAACCATGCAAGAAATTTTCTAAGTTCAACTCCATATAAGACATTCTTGTTTGATTTTTCGATAATGGCTACTCCTACGATAAAAAAGTATAGGAAAGGAAATACTCTTCTTTACAGGTTCTACAACTTTTATTTGAAAACTATTTTGATATGAGTAATACTTTACAACAGTGTTTCCCAACCTTGGTGCTGCAGAACCCTGGGGTGCCGTGGAACCCTGGGGTGCCATGGAACCCTGGGGTGCCGTGGAACCCTGAGGTGCCGTGGAACCCTGGGGTGCCGTGGAACCCTGAGGTGCTGTGGAACCCTGGGGTGCCGTGGAACCCTGAGGTGCCGTGGAACCCTGGGGTGCTGCAGAACCCTGGGGTGCCATGGAACCCTGGGGTGCTGTGGAACCCTGAGGTGCTGCAGAACCCTGGGGTGCCGTGAAGTGTTCTGAAGGGTGCCACAAAAAATATACTGTTTTCTCATTTTTAGCCTCATTTTGCATTGTAGGCTTTCAAAAATGCAAACCAGAGTTAAGTCGACCTTCATTTCGTCGCAAAGGCACTTCAAAATGAAAGGAGATGGGGTTAGGTGTTCAACTACACCACGATTATTACTGACGGTGGATAGGGAGGGGTTCTGCCAATTTCTGAAAAGTCGCTTAAGGGTGCCGCGACTCTAAAAAGATTGGGAAACACTGCAGATGTTTTCCGCCATAGGAGATATATTTATTGTGTTAGACCCGTGAAATTTAAGGGGGAAAAGAGTGGAATTGGCCACCAGACGATGCAATATTATGCAACACGGCTGAAATGTCACAATATTTAGGATACTTTAAGAAATTTGATTGGTGCGAAATTTAAAAAATCATAAGATATTATAGTCTGTTCACCATCTGAAGGCTCTTGGCCTACTTAGAGCAAGTAGCCAATCACGAACGTTTCCCCTTCCATCGCCCCTCTCAACTTTCGTGCGGGGGAGCAGATATCGGTGCGTGTTGCCAGCTCTTGCGGATTTTCGCCTTCGGCTGATATACTACAAAATTTCTAATGGCAACGCATCCCGATGTGATCTCTTCGAGATCAGGAGCGAGACTGGGTTCTTCCCCACTACCTTCCCAAACAAACCGTCTCCTATTGGCTGCTGGTGACTGGCGTACGCCCCATCTTCAAGGCCAAGAGACTTTAGCTAGTGAACCAACTATAGACTGCGGTCACACTGTACATAAGATATCTATATTTTTAAAAAATTAATTTGAAATAAAATCTGCGTTATAATGAATCCGCGTTGGCCGGGGCCGTGTTAAGCGGGGCTTACCTGTATTTTAAAGAGTAAAAGAACGAAAGCCTTCAAACCAAAAAGGTGAATTTTACGTGTTACCTTATGGGAGACGACATTCATCCTCTGGAGTCGAAATCCTGAGAAACTTCGGGCTTCTAGGTTTATTTCTAATCGAGTTATTTGCAAAATTAGAGCGTTATGCGTCACGATGACCATTACGATTTTATAATATAGAGAGATGTACTGTACTGTTATAGTTTAAAGGGTTAAAATGTAAGTTACACAGCGGAATAGGGATATTTAAGAAACTAACCCTATTTTTCCATATACCCCATTATTTACCATTTTTAGGGGTTTTCAGGAACCTACCCCTCTCGTATGGTGAGGGATTACTGTACTTGTGGATTGATTGTGTCACCAATTCTTTCATTTCTTTCTCTTGCAGACATTCCGGCAGAAATATCATTCCATTTTCAATACCTTTGCCAAAGGTGATACGCCAGGAAAACATTTCCGGATGTGTGCTACGTGTGATTTCATTGCGTCCAGACTAAACCAAATGTCTCAGATGGGTTTCTTTTAAATTGTTTGTCTTTTTACAATGCACGTCGACGACTGTCGTCGTCGCAAATTGTTTTTTAAAGCTCAAAATTCTATGCATAAACCTGTTGTGTATTAATCTGGTATAGTATGTTTATACAGGTATTTCGTCAAGTATTTCATTTTTTAAAGAATATTTTTGACGTTAGTTGTAACGAGTCTAATCCGTGAATTTTTCTCGGCATTATTATTATTATCATTTATCAGGTAGCGTGTACATAGTCGAGTTTTTTTATATTGTTAATTTTTTAAATGGTCTTTTCGTGTGATCTTTAATGCAGAGTAATTGTTAACGAACTGATCTTTAATACTTTTCCTTGCGAAATAATTGTTGAATGAAACGAAGTCGAGATACTGTAGTTTCTGCAGATTTTTGTAGGTTAGGGTGATGATGGGAACGTTTATGAACCAGCCCTGAATATTACGTACCGCCTCTAATGCTTGAATTAAACATTTTCAACTTTTCCTTTGTTTTATCGTTTAGTTTGTTCAGTTGGGGCATTAAAAGGTCTATTAAGGTAGCCATCTCTCACTAAACAACATTAAAAATGCTTCACCAAGGCATGACCTACACTCCTCCTGGCTCGTTGCAAATCGTATGAATTCTGCGGAAGGTAAATGTGACTTCCTTGTTCGGAACCGTCTAGTAGAATATTTTCAAGTTTCACGATGTCGTCAAATGCTGCCGTAATGGACGAATTTGCATGGGACATTGCGTATAACACCGATAAACTTCTGTGAGCGATGAAGTTCTTCAAAATGTCTTCGGAGAAGATGCGTAACGATAAACGTTTTACGATAAAAATAATTCTCAATCCTGCAACCCGCCGATAACGTCTCGAGTGGTTTTATGCCTTTTATATTCCGTTTAGAATCTTACTGCAGCTCCGCAGAAGACGATTTTGAGTCAGGCAAGTCATGCAGCTCACTTTCTCCTCCACGACAAAATATAACATAAAAGGAAAAGTATTAAATTATGAAAACTATATATGTCCACTCCCAGAGTACATAAGTGCATTTGCGTAACTTCCATTCACAAATAAATCCTTAAGTTATTCTTAAAATCTGTCGTTGACTGGGTGTCAGGGTTGCCAACCGCATAAAATTATTTTTACCAAAAGTATGGGAAAAAATTATCGACGTCCAAACTATTTTACGGACACATCTTTATGTAACACCAAGACCTTTCTGATACTAAATAATAAGTATGAAACGGACTATTAACTAGTTTAATGTACTTGTATTTTGCATTTTTTCCACTCGTGTCACTCAAATCTCTCGTTTTTTCTTCCTCGTGGTTCAGTTTGCCCCAATTCTAGCCTCTGAATGTTTCGCCAGCCACGTCAGCATCTTCTAAATTGTCCAATTTATAACCATACATTGAAGCATTCAACCATTTCTGTAGTAATTTTTCCATGTCCACTTTTGACAGTCAATAATCCTTCCAGCATTGGAGTGGACAGTTTATTTCTTATATTTGTTTTTATGAGTTTAACGGCTGAGAAAATGCACTCCACTTCTGCAGTTACGTGTAAGCAGTTCTTCAAAAATGAGTCACAGTCGCATTCGGCTAATTAAGGATATGAAATATATATATATACTCTTTACACCTCTGAAAATGTTGTGGTATTTTTTACGGACATTAAATATTTTTACGGACACGTCCAATTTTAGATCGTAGTTAGGGACGGTTGGCAACCCTGCTGGGTGTGGACCATGTGGCCTGCAACGAGTGCAGCAACGGGTTATGTACCGTCGTAGAGTCATTTTTGAGGTTTTAAATTTTGATGTTTTTCGGTACGTTTTTTAAGTTTGTCAGAGTGGGCCTAGGACTGGAAGGGAGGGCCCCCCCCCCGGATGCGAATATCAACGTGGGCCCCCGCGATATTAACATTTATGGTAATAACGAAGGATTTACGGAGCCCCAGTTTAATATTATAACTCGAACCGGGTGTTTCTTTATTGGAAATCAGTTTGCGAGTGATTTTTTAGTCAAGTTTTGTAAAATTTACGTCCGATACTCGAGTAATTTAAAACTTTTGGAGGGCCCCAGTTATTCGGGGGCCTCACATCCTTCCCGTGGCCAGACCCCGTCTTTGATATCATGCTTTGATAGTTGATACAGCTAGTTTGAACAAAATTTGAAAGCTCTGGGTCTGAAATGAACGAGATTAGTTTGTATGAAGGCATTTATCTTTCTTTTAATTGACCTCGGATTATCACCAATGTTGTCATTAGATTTTTTTATGCGTCATTTTATTGGGAATTCAATAAACTCAATTTTTAGGGGATCTGGAAACGTTTTCGTAGCTTAAGTTTTGTCTTAGAAGTTCCAATTTTTTTCGTTTTTCTAGATTGAAAAGAGTTCGTCATTTAAATATGAACTTAAAACGAAATATATTTCATCCAATTGATTGGGTACTGATAAAAAAAACAATCCGTCCAGATTTACATTTCTTATAATTTTATAAATAAATTATATATATATATATAATAATAATATAAAAGATTCCAATGGCAAAAGACTAGTATTATTTGCATAGCCAATGGATTGACCTGTAAACAAATGCTTTTTGAAAACACTGCATTTTTTTAAGCACAAGAAATGTTACTGCATTTTTTTTAACAACAATTTACCATTTCAACGATGTTTTTTGGAATGTGTTCATTTTTTGTGACGCAGGCTGAAGACTGTGGTATTTTGTCCGTCCAGAATCAAGTCGCGCGGTTCGCGACAGCGTGACGATCAAGTCTTTTTCTTTAAGAGTATGTCAAAGGTTTACATTGTTATAAATCTGTTAATATATTCAGAATCAAATGTGCAGCAAAAGGGGAACCTAGATTACCTTGTGTATTGGATATTTTTCTCTCAAATTTATGCTAACGAGTTTGTTTTATCGTTTCTGTGGCTGATGTGGCATAATTTCTTTTTAAGGTTTTTTTGACAAATTTGTTTGGAGTAAGTCGGATCAAATTTCTTCGGTGTGAATTGGATCAAATTTTTTTAATTTGTGACCAAGATTACGTATGACTTTTTTTATCAAATTTATGCTAACAAGTTGGTTTTTAATTTCTGTGGCCAGTGCAGCACGACTTGTTTTTAAGAATTTTTTGGGCAAATTTCTTTGTGAAGCAAATTTGATCAAATGTTTTAAAAATTAATAATTTTTTCTGCTGTTGCGGCTTGGTTTGAAATTTGTCACGCAATGCTACTATTACCGTTTTATTTGCAAAATATTATGACATTTCTGAATTTAGGGGAATAACTATTTAAATGTTATTATTTTTAGCTTAACAATGCGTGTAAGTGTAATTATCAAAGTTGAACCTTGGTAAATTGTAACGCATTTGACAGAAAATTTTTTTCGTTATGTCATTAGTCCGTATGTCTAATGACTTAATTTGTTTAAACAATAATTCTCATGAAATGAACTACCGTAATTGCGAGCAGCATTTCGTTATTTTTAACGATTTGTTTTTCAATAAACTTTTTTGGCTTTGGAAATTCAGAGCGGGTAAAACATTTGGTTGCAATGGTCAACAATAACGCATTTTGCGTTTAAATTGTTTTTTGAAGAAATTCGACTCTATAATTATTGTTCCGAGCAGCTAAAACGTTCAGTTGCAGCTTTGTTCGTTTGGTTTCAAGGTCGCACAATTACCAACAATAATATTTTGCGTTTAAAATGAAAATAAGCTTGCGGAGATCGTGTTTTTCTGGCAGCATATTTGAAATTATGCCACTTAACTACAAAATATGTGTAAACTATATAGCGGTTGTTTAAAATACATCTCGACCGAGCAGTTTTAACATGAATCGGGTAAATCATTATAAATTGTAACCTTAAAATCATAAAATTGCTATTGAAAGTCTGTATTCAATTATAGACATAGCAATTTTTGTATTTGGCAGTATTTTTTGTATAATAAATGTGCGTAAATGTTATTTTTTGGTCCTCAAAATGTCTTTCGGTTTAAATTTGTCCTTTGTATAAACGTTGCTTGGCTAATTTGAAACGAAAAATGCCCGTCTTCCATAATATTCCGTCCAAAATATATGGTTGCTTATAATACGTTTGTGTCATTCCAATCAAATTGTTTTTATTATTAGCTTAGTGGAATCTCAAATTTTGTTATACAATTGTGTATTGATAAATAAATTTTATTGTAAAAAATTTGACTGTTTATTGATTTTAAAATAAACGGCGAAAACCTAATGTAAGCGCCCAACCGTCTTCGGTGAGCGAGGACCTGTAATTATGTAATGCACCTAAGTGTTGTTTATAAAGTAAGTACGGTTAAGTCCTCGATTTGCAATGTAAACAGAAAATCTGATGTGTGGCCAATATGCACGACTTTCTCCATATAACGCAGAGAAATGAATATGATTACTCTCTCGACCGATGCTAGCGTTCTCAGAAATAATTATCAGCGATACGACACTCGAGAATAATTTCAAGACATTTTCAATAGTCTTTATTTAAAAATAACAAAGTAAATTAAATTGTTAGCTGTTTCTATGGATAATAAAATTTCTATGAGTAATAAATATCACCCTTGCGTATGTGTGTTTATGCACTGCTATCAACAATTAGAAAGGGGTTGTCGTAGCAGAGGAAACAATGGTATCACATGGCGACGTACCAAAATATCTCTTAATCCAGGGGTGCCCAACCCTTGGCCTACCGTGAGCCACTTTAACGATTCGACGTGTCTCGAGAGCCACCTACGGGTTACGTGTAGCTATGTATAGAAGAAAAGTGTGAGATTAGAAACGATGGACAAAATAATATATTTTTATCAAACAATTTAAAAGTATATTATTATTTTTGATTTTAATACAATAATAACATAAACATCATTACAAAAATTAGCTCTTTTTAAATATTCAGTGTGAAATTTGACGTTGCATGCTGTCTGCCAGTTTGTTATATACTCCGGGATATACGGAGTCACAGCCAGTGTCACGCAGTCATTGAGATGGCTAACGGTTAATTGCGACCTTTACTTAGTTAAATTTAAGAATTTTCATTGTTGAGAAACCACTTTCGCACAAATAAGTTGATCCAAAACATGCGTTCATTCGTTAGAAAGTTTCTTTCAACAAAGGATATTTTTCCTTTACCAGTGTCCAGTCCGCCCGTGCAGATAACCAAACTGTGGATTTTGCACATTTTGTGTCAATTAGCAGCATCTTGTAGAGAGGATTTAAAACAAGTACAGTAAGATTTGGTTTATGGTCGAGATAAGCTAAGCTGCATCTCCGTTCCGTGCTTATCACAAGCAACCTCTCGTGAGATATGCACGTACGAAATATATGCGGGAAGGCTAAACAGAAACTAGGATTCATCAAACGCATAGTAGGTAAAAGTGAGGAAAAAGTCAGAGAGACATGTTACTTCTCGTTAGTAAGACCGCTATTAGAGTACGCGTCGAGCATATGGGATCCGTACGTGAAAGGATCAATCTCAGAGTTAGAAAGAGTGCAGCGAAAAGCTGCTAGATTCGTCAGAAATTGTTACGATAGACACAGAAGTGTTACAGGCTTAATACATGATGGGAATCACTAACTGAGCGCCGATCATGCTCTAGGTTAAAACTTCTTGAAAGATTTAGAACGCATATATTCTCCAGCGATGTCGAAGAAATAATAAGAGCGCCAACTTATATTGGTAGAACGGACCATCCTCGTAAAATAAGAGAGATAGCCTGTAGGACTGAGAGGTATAAAGGCTCGTTTTTCCCTAGAACGATAGCTGAGCAGAACAGAAGTTACGAAAAGAAATCAGCCGACGTAGAGTGATACTATTCATCATTATGCGCTTTCCCTTGGTGCTATTGCACCCCCTGCCACACACCATTGCGGTGGCTTGCAGGGTGAACTTTAGATATAGATATCACTAAATTACACAGGAGATTTTAATAGTCATCGCGAGCAACTTGAAATTGTTGGGCACTCCTGTCTTAATCTATCAGTTTTATGAAAAATTGTTTCAAACAAACCTTCTAGACAATTACATTATAATTTTTATAATAACAACTACAAAAATGGATATTTGCTAATAAAAGTCTTGAGTATAAAGTTTCGTGTTGATTTGATGATTAGATTTTGAGTTAGAGCGCGCACAAAATTCTTATCACATACACATTGAGAAAATAGTCAAAACGTGTTCTAATGACCTTTCAAAACATGTATTTCCATTGAAATCTAGAATTCGATTTTTTTTAGAGAAAGTAAAAATGTTAAATCTAATCTGTCTATAGATTTCTATAAAGTGTTTGTATGTATGTTTGTTTTATAGCTCAGCAACTACAGCACGCAGAAACAAGAGGAAGGGGTCATTTTAACTGAAATAAAGAGTTTAAGTATGTGTAGTCAGGTTTTTATGTTGATTTGATCGACCTTTCTAATTTAAAAATAATATTTTCTTTTTTCATTTTCTCCATTCAAATAACATAGGGAACTTGAGACTTGAAAAACAATTTTTTGCAATAACCCTCTCCAAGGGGAAAACATTAAAACATACTAACAATAAGAAAATGAGAAATTGTCAAAAAAAACTTTTTAATTACAGGTAACCGAGGATATTGGCGAGTCTTCGGCTCGCTTTATTTTTAGATTATAATGCCTTTTATATCGGGTGTAGCCATCTCCGGCCGCTATTGCGCCCAGGACCTGAGAGAGCTGAGATGGACCCTGGGCCAGCCACAAATGTGGCCACTCCAAAAGTCATGCAAATCTTACATATAATAAAATTGAATGTCTGTCCGTGTGTTCCTTATACATTCCCACGCCCTTTGAGCTATCGGGACCAAACTTTGCAAATTGACTTCATATGACTCTACGAGTAACATAGGCCACCTGGGATTTTCCAAATCGACGTGGGTTCGATTCCAGGAGACAATTTTATTTTCCCATAAGTTTACACGGTTTTTTTCCTTCATTCGTTAAAATACGTAAATATGGACCGATTTTCTTCGTTTTTGCTTTATTTGACGGCTAAGCCTCTATACTATCTTATTCTTGCGATTTTTACATGTTACACGGTCGAATCATTCAGAAATACGCAATTGTTTTCGAAATTTTACCGATATTTCGTACTCTTTTCGACGTCATCAAGGCGACCGTAATTGTTGCCTCCGATTCAATTAATGCCAATTAAACCTTCAAATAGGTGAAAGAATAGCGTTATTCGCTTCGAACTGTTGTTTAAGCATCGAAATTAATTATGTATAGCAACGTACATAGTCTGTTGACTGCGTATGGGAAGCGTTTATAACGACAATTCATCGTGTGTATGCAGGAATCTTACCTTTAAGTGAGTAAAACCTTCATATTATACATCTGTAATGCTTACTAACGCACATTTATAATACTCTCCATAGAAGTCACTCGACATAAGTTTGTGGTTGTGAATAAAACGTCTAATCTATACAAGATTTTCTAGGACGCCGACATTTCCCCAGAAAGTGACAAATGCTTCTTTGGTTCGTAAATGGCACACATACCGCACAGCAATATATGGGGCATTTTCTGTAATTAGAGGGTAAGTGGGCTTTATTAAAGATTCGATCCCATTTTGAATGTTCTTACAAGTTAAAATTCTTAAGATTTATGGATTACAGTGTAAAGGCGACTTTCTCTTGGTCACTTGGTTACGTGTCTGGCATAACCCGGGCATCGCCGGGTACTTTCAGCTAGTATATGAATAAAATCAATAAAACATAAAAAAACATTTTTCACCATCAAAAGAAACTAATGTAACTTATTTACATAACCGATTACAATGCTTCACGACTTAAATATAATTTACGTTTATTCGAGATATAATCTGACGACCTGTATAACATTACCCGAACCGAAAATTGAAACAAATTAAGATTATTTAAAAAATGCTTTTCGAGCTTTATTTTTTGCAAATTTCTTTATCATCGTTGAAAAATCTATTGTCCTCGCAACGTCAGCATTTATGTTAACAATTGATGGCCCATTTAGCCTTTCTCGAGACACTGTAGATCTGTTAAAATTACAATACAATGGGAAAGTAATAAGAGAATGCCCGTCGCTATTCTCAGTTTCCTTTGTTCAAAAACGCAACAAAATCACCGATTTGACAATGAAATTAAATTTTTGATAGCAGTAGCCGATAAGCGACCATCTCTATCTCTACATAGTCCAACTCTCCCTCCCCTTTAATTGTTGGTAGGTGCTTATTTGTGCCAGGGTTATTTGTTCAATATATCAGAACTAGTGTAATGCCCGTTGAAATATCAACGGAAGAATTATAGATGGATTGATTATTAATATTTGCATTTAATATAATTATTAGCACACTTTTACATATGAAATATTTCGTCATATATTACATTTCTGGTGAATATTCTGTTGTCGTTTAGTAAATGCCTTCAGTTTTTATTTTCGGCTATAAAATTCCGTTATTCTTCTCCCACCTAGTTCTCGTCAATGCTACATATAATTGTCAGTGTGCAAAGACAGGGAAATAATTATATGTATACGTATATAACGTAGGGAAAGCGATTAAATTTTGTGCACTTAACGTTATGATTGTTTTAAAATTGCACTCTGTAGTTACAAAGAAAGAAAGCTTACTCGAATCCTTAACAATGTTCTCCGTCGTTACGTAAATAAAACTCTTTAAAAGATTTAAATTAAAAACTAACTAATTAATCAATCAGCGGAATAATTTCTTTGAATACTCTCTGAACAAAAACAAATCACTAATTTATTTCAACATTGTATACTGTTCTCTTGACGATTGAATGGATTGTTGTGATGGAGATCCTTATTGACAAAGAAATAAACTAACTTTATTGTAGAAACTTTTACATAAACAAACATAAGTGTTTATTATATAATGATTCCCGCCGTTTTCGCCGAAAGAAAGGTAAGTGAAATTACGTTACTATAAAATTAATTTAATGTGTGAAGTGCAGTGATCATTGAATCTGAGATGTAGTATCGTGTAATATTACATAGAGTTATTTCATGAACCATTTAACCGATATCAACCAAATAAATAGCCTGACCATCTTCTGAAAGCTCCTAGCAGTTATAATAACTGCCGCAAGGTGGCAGCACCAATCAATCTTATTTGAAAAGACAGGCAAAAAGACAGAAACTGAATTTTTTTTATGAGAATAAATATATTGAACACATAACCTTTAGAATAAATTTTGGGGGCCCCTCTGGGCCCGGGCCATATGGCCCTGCTGCTCCCCCCTCTCATTATCTTTGATTCTAAGTCCTAAATATCAAATTTCATTAAAATCCGTTTGGTAGAAGGTGATAAAACGAACATGAGGACAGACAGACGCTAATAGGTACGCTGGAAGCGAAGCGTGCCTAAAAAGGGTATTTTTACAACAATATAAAAATTATAAACTAACTTTTAAACGAATGCAATGCTTTTAAAACAGGTTCTGATAATATTTTAGTGCAATTGCATCTATTTTTCAAGCTTTTGATGGGAGACAAGTATTTTTGCATCCATTTTTATTTATTTAAAGGGTACAGAATTTAAAAAATTCATAAATATGTACAAATGCCTTTAAAAAAGGCCGGAATACCAGAAAATACAAATAATCACAATGCTTCAGTATTTACACAGCGTCTAAGAAAAATCTATGGAAACAATTACCTCAGATACAAGTATTGGTTGAAGTCTATGGTCGAAAACGGTCCGTAGTCTTCGACCATTATCGGTTTGTCGATGGTCGGCGAATGGACCTTGATCTGGCGTATGTGAGTGTCTCGTCCGTTTTGGTGATTGCTCACGACGGCGATCTGAAGCATGAAGGCCCTCACGGGTTTCCCGTTGGATAACGACTTCGTAGGAATGTGGACCCAACCAGACGGTTCGTTCAGATCCAAAACTTCGACCTCTTGAAGGTCGTTGAAGTGGGTTCCGGCACGTACCGATATCCTGGCGAGCACGAGGAAGAATTTATCAAAAATGAAATCTTTTCGTTTCACAAAAGTTCAAATTTTTATCGACTCTTTATATTAACTTGCACCTCTGCACCAATTTACGTGTTTTTTCACTGTGGATAATATTGGGATAAAAACAACCCCTAAAATTTACGATTATAAGAATTTTATATTTTTTCCTAATCTGTTACGAATAACTCACATTTCTGCCAAATTTCATCGATGTAGCACCTCTAGAAGTACATTTATAGTATGTATTTAATTGTTTAAACTTTATGAATTTTTAACAGCCACAATAATCGACTTTTTTGTAATTTTCAACGTTAGTTACCACTGGAACAATATTCCATAACTTACTTAAAGTTTTCAGCTCCTTACCTCGATCAAAAGTACATAAACAGTAAATTTGTTTAACTTTTATGAATTTTTAACAGCCATGTAAATTATTTATTTATTCAGACAAACAGCACTTAGGCTAATAAGAATATCACATTTAGGAGACTAATTAAACAAAACACTAATATCATTGGTAAAACTATTACATGTCACACTTAGACTAAACTTTATATACTCGTGTATATGCCGACTCCATGTATAGTACGACCCCTGATTTTTTGGTGAACAAATCTGATTTTATCATATATCTCGTTTATAGTACGACTCCAGCTTTCCACCGGGGTCGATATATTTCGTTTCGATAGCTTGATGGTTACTAGCGAGAATAGACCGTAAATGTCGTAAATAGTATTTCTTGCGAGTACACTAAAATTCGGATAAGTTAAGTATCTTACTCCTAAAACATTTAATAAAAAGTGATATGAATCATGATTATACAAGATGAAATAAAATCGTTTCAATTCTAGTACATCTGGATTACGTTCTGCATACGTAATGGTTCCACTCGCTCATCTACTTAATAGGTAGGGATAACGGATAAAAAGAAATTATTTTGTAATATTCCAGTCTTTATTGTTTCTTCAATCACACACCGACCGGTTTCCACCACAAAATCATTCTAATAGTGTTACTAACCGACGTAACACCTTTAGAATGACTTTGTAGTGGAAACGGATCGGTGAGTGATTGAAGAAACAATAAAGACTGTTGAATATTACAAAGTAATTTCTTTTTTCCAATATGTCAAAATTCCATAATACGACACTTTTAGTCCAACTCGTTCCAATCAATCCCTTGTAAAAAGACGCAAACAAAGATGTACATACATAAAATTCAAGAAAGGAAGTGCCCGTAAATCTTCACTCATATCAAGTATTTGTGAATTTGAAGCTGTATATATGAAAAAGATTCTACTCTTCACGAAGCAACATAACAACGATAAAGGACCTCACTGTTAAGGTTAGCCCACCATTAGAATGCGTGCGGGTGGCATAACTTCACCGAAAATGCCCGTGAAGATACATGAATTTTAAATCCTCAAATGCATTACTCGTGTATAGTACGATCCCCAATTTTTGCAATAAAAATTTGGTCGTAAAAACTCGTACTATACACGAGTATATACGGTACATAATACACAATGAAACATAACCACATAACGAGAATTGATTTCATTTATATTAAACCTCGTATTAAACATATACCGTACACAATAACCACGAAACTAATAATGAAATCACAGTCAAACCTAATTATCCCTAATATCACAGATTTTACAGGAACAAAGCAGTATTCGTCTTTCGAACTCATTAATGTTACTAGAATTCTTAATACTAAATGGTAACTTATTATAAGACATAATACCCTTATCAAATACAGAATTCTTTGTACCTGTTTTGTTTTTAAATTCTACATAAAAATCACTGCTATGTTTTGTTTGGTAGCCATGAACATCCAAGTTTTTTAATAACAAATCACATAAATACGATGGCAACAATTCCCTATCTATTTTATACACAAACAACACAGAATCACGGAACAATTGCTGTTCAACGCCTATCCAGTCTAACTCTGCTAACATTTCCTCAATCTTAGTATATCTGTTTTTATTTAATATAACCCTCATCGCCCGATTAACTAAAATTTGCAATCTCCTCAGTTTGCTAGGTAAAGTATTGTGCTATAATACTTCAAATGCGGTAAAACAATCATGCTATAGATCCTCTGTTTGGCTTTTCTGGAAAGGACATGCCTTAATCTACCCAGAAAACCAATTTTTTTAAGCCATATTTTTAGCAATATAGCTAACGTGTTCCTTGTAGTTAAGACCCTCATCTCAAATACTTGAATTGGTTTACCCATTGTATCACATTTAATTCAATCACAATATCCACTGTCTTTATACTATCATATAACATCTTATTTCCTATGGCCATACATTTAGTTTTAGCAGTATTCAACAATAACTTATTACTATTCAGCCATTCAACAATTAATAATAATTCTGAACTCATCACATTTACTTCTTCACGAATATCACAACCTGAATAAACATTTAAATTTCTATAATCCCGTTTTCGTTATTTAGCGAATACACACAATTACTGCGTGATAATAACTGACATTATAACAACCAAATATTAAAAGTCATATTAACATCGATTTTATACCTACACAACACACCCGGTAATAATCGATCCACAAAATTAGTTACAAGATCGTGAAACTAACCTTGATGGAGTATAACTTTCGTCCAGTTTATAGTCCGTGTATATGGATATGTCTTGAACAGTTGTTTTTCTGCGAAACTGGATGTTTACTAGGTGTGGGAGCTGTCCATCTGACTGCCAGTACGTATCCATGCAGTTGTCCCTCAACTGATCAACTCCAAAACCTTTTCGAATCGGTAATTAAACGACGCAGATGTTCAACAATGTTAATTTCACAATAATTAAGATACGAAGTTATTATACTTATAAGTGCTATTTTGAAATTATATCGAATTTATTAACACAAATGCTGATGTTCATTCATATAATACAAGGGGGCGTAATGACATCCATTTAGAGTTTCACAAAAAATCACTTTCTCAAAGATCACCACTTGCTATGGGTTCTAAAACTGGATAATTAGCTTCCACCATTTATTAAAAATACTGACAACATTAATAAATTTAAGTCAGATCTTAAAAAGATGCTTATCACTAAGCGTTTCTACAGTATCAAAGAGTTTTTAGACTCATCTGTGTAAATCACAATTCATTAAATTGTTGTTTTATACTTTCCAAATAATAAAAATATTGTGATAGTCAAATTTTAACATGCAGTATAATGCATTCCATTGTTAAAATGTATTCTGTATTTTGCTACTGCTTTCTTTCTCTTTTTTATGACGAGTCCTATACATATAAATTAATGTATGATCATTGGCAAATACATTTGATAAAAATATCAATTACACGATTAAACCTTTCATAATAATCACCTGGTTTACAAGAAGAGAGGCTCCATATGGCTTGGGATCCAACTTCTCTCAGTTTCCCCAAACCTTCAGCTCGAAATGGATTCAAGTCGTTCGCTGGCCTCGGAATCATTTTCGACATTAAGTGATATAATTCTGTTTGACAAAAAAACGGAATATTTCTGTGAACGTATTTTAATAGACCAACTTAACTTTAATTTCTCATTACGTTACAGCTATTTTCTTACTTTATACTTTACGTGAAGACCGAGGAATTCCAAACTTCTTCGCAATTAAACAGACAAACCGACCAAAACAAAAATTGGAACTGAAACAACGGAGTAACGATTGGTTAATGCGCATTTCAAATTATACTTCCATTCAAATCTTAAGTTGGTATTTATTATTCTCAGATAATTAATTAGAAGAATTAATAATGGCCGAAATGTTTTCCAGTATTTGTCATGGAATGCGACTATAATGATAGCCAACAAAAAACTTTATAGCCATAAGAGACACTTGAAAAGAAAATTAACCAGTCAAGAACAGTTTTTAAACTATTCTTTTAGACTTTAGGCGCCGTTCAGTAAATTTTCAGAATTTGGTAGCAACGTCCCTTAGCGAAAGCTTATTTGGTATGCAAGTAATAGTCATTCGGTAAATAGCAAAATCTTCAGGATATTTGTTACAAAATGTTTTCAGTTACAACATATTTGGAATTGGTTACCTCAGGTGAAAATGCTTCCCAAAGCAGAGTTGTGGGTTTGGGCAACTTTGGTGTATAAAAGCCCATCAGTATGATGGACTACGTTTAGTTAAACTTAAAATAGTTCCCTCTCTCTTGTATTAAAAGCATTCAAAGCACCTTTACGCTTTATCCACACTATAGCCATGACACCAGGGTATGTTAAAGTTGCCCAACAATAAACTAGCCTTATACTCATTCATTGAGAAAAATTAAATAGGTAGTATTATTGTAGATGTATACTCAAGTAACTGTACGAAATTTGATCAAAATCATTAGAGCTGTTATTGAGAAAATCGAATTATTGTTAAAGTTGCCTAGAATAAACTAGCTTTATATTCATTTTTTGAGAAATATGAACTATACAGTTTTATTGAAGACGTAAACTCAAGTAACTGTACGAAATTTGATCAAAATCGTTAGAGCCATTTTTGAGAAAATCAGATTGTTGTTAAAAATGCATAGAATAAACTATTAATTATTGAGCAATGCCAACCATTTCTATGTATACTCTGCTCAGTATGATAAAATGCCTAAGTACGAGATTTCATTCATTTTCGCTCTACCGTCTAGGCTCCAGAGCGAGTAACAGACAAGACGGCATTGCAAAAACCACTTTTTCGTATTCAGCGACACCTAAAACGCATATTTCCATAAAAATCTCGAGGTCGAATTTTTTCGCGATAACGATACTTTCTCGATGTATTTAGTATATGAGAAAGTAAAAAGAATGAAAGCCTGCACGTCTAAATGTCCATTTTTACATGTTACCTTATGAAAATGTCTTCTTCGGAGTCGAACGCAGGACCTTTTTTATACACTTTTTTCGTCATCACCTTAAAATATGTGACTCGAGAATACCTGCCAAATTTAGAATTTCTACATCTTTTCTTTATTAAGTTATTCGCATTTTTAAACGATCACCAATCAGCCAACCAACACTTGCCTTTTATAATGGAAGGGATTCTTTCAAAAAGAATACAAACTTTGAGTATTGTTCATTAATTCATTTAGAAAGGGTTTTGGGTTTTTGATTTGTTCAGGAAAAATATCATACAAGACCAGTTGTAGCTTATTTTACACAGCGTTTATCTAGAACACGGAGAATAACAATTTTCTTTTATCACAGCATTAGATAAATATCTATAATAATACAGCATCACCTGTTTTAAACGTTAACTATTAAATTAACATCTTATAAAGTACCAGTTGCCCACAATTTTAATAAGTTAACGACTTTCAGCACTATTTTATTAATCACATAAATTCACACGATTTGCGACGACTTTGTCTTCCCTTTGTCATCGTCTCGCTGAGTATTTCAAGTATTAAATAAATCCTCCTACGTGAACAACGCCATCTTCTTTTAGATTATAAAGTCTTCGTTAATTAAACTCTTTTATAACAACGACACGAGTTTGTCTTCGGAAACCGTTTCTTAAATACGTCCCAGGCGGCATCATTTGCTTGTTTTTAGTTAATAAACAAATTGATCTTCGCCACAAAGATTAAAATTTAAACTCAATTTATTATAAACCTTTGTTTTTCCAGAAACCACTTTTTTTTAAACGGACGAATCCGATAACTGAATAACTGACGGTTTAAAAGCTTGTTTCCTGGGAGATATTGCGTTTATTTACAAACAACTGCGACCTGGAAAGCAATGGAACACGTTTATTTACAAAACAATTGCTAACGATGGCAAAAAATCATTGGTTTTTTATTTTGAGTTAAAAAGATTCCTACCGATAACAATACAATTTTGGATTTTAAGTTTTAAGTAAAAAAACCAACTCGGTTTTATCCATCAGGATCGATAACAATGTCCCGTGAATGACTACACATTAGCTAATCGGAAAAACAAATGGCTATTCACTAGCGGCGCTGGTAGTGGTAATTTTAAAGGTAAGAAACATACATTCCTATGATTCTGGAGACACTATTTTTTGCCTGTTGATGAACAAAAACTCTTTAGATCCTGGCCAAATCGAATGAAACAAGAGATTGTGTATTATAAATCGCTTTTTCGAACATCACATTCTTCCAGATAAAAAACAAACTATTTCAATATTTAAGATTTAATTTCCTCACGTCAAAAGAAGTTCCTCAACTTCGTATGAATTATCAATTCCTTCGTTATGATATATTTTCTTTTTCGATTGCTCTAAGAGGTTTATTCAAACAGATGCTTCATCCAAAAACAGAAGTTCTTCATTCGCTTAAACTTACTTTGGTTTTAATTTCCTTGCGTCAAAACCAGTTTTGCAACTTCATATGCAATAGGAATTCCTTCACAATGCTATGCCTTCCTTCACGACCGCTCCAGAGCTTTATTCAAACATTTGCTTCATCAAAAACGCAAGTTCTTCAACGCTGATTCATCTAAAACTTTCTCAAATACTTTAGATTCAATTTCCATGCGTCAAAACCAGTTTTGCAACTTCATATGCAATAGGAATTCCTTCACGACTGCTCCAGAGCTTTATTCAAACATTTGCTTCATCAAAAATGCAAGTTCTTCAAAGCTGATTCATCTAAAACTTTCTCAAATACTTTAGATTTAATTTCCATGCGTCAAAACCAGCTTTGCAACTTCATATGCAATAGGAATTCCTTCAGAACGCTATGTCTTACTCAAGAGGTATATTAAAGCGACTGCTTCATCCGAAATGCAAGTTCCGCAACGCCGATTCGCCTAAACGCCGTTGTCTTTGTCGTCCCTCAAGGCAGAAAGCACCACGCACTCTCCTCCGACCACCTGCCTCAAAGTTCCGTCTTCTTCTATGACGAAATCCCCATCGATCACCAAACTGACGCTGTTGTCCGCTTCCATCATGTTTCCCGACCTCCCTTCTTCGTCTCCCCCTCCCCAGACGCTTCCACCGTCGCTGCTGACGACCACGTGGCACTCTCCGCCGTCCTTCCCAATTTCAACTTCCTCCGAGTCGTGGTTCGCGGAATTTGCGAGTCTTCTCTTCGTCTCTTCCAAGATGACTTCCAAAGGCGGTACGAAAATAGATCCAACGTCACCTGCTTCGAAGACCAAAGGTTCTGGGACGACTTCCTCCTGCAAATACACACAGAATATATCAATATATTATAAATATTTTAGAGTGTATGTTTTTACACCCCGTTTAAGCTATCGAATTCAAAAATTTCATGGGCCACCCTATTGGCCAAAGGAAGAACTTGGTCTAGGTTTGCAGACCGTGAGGTCTCTTATACCCCATGGGGTCAACAAAATATTATTTCCATAAGAATGCATGGGAAATGGTGTGGAGAAACCCCTAAATGCTATGCAGCCTTTCACTGATGTGGATATAAATATACCTAAATATTAACTTACGATCACAGGAAATGGCTTATTTTACGCACGAAAGACTGAATATTTTAATTCTCTTCATGTTTTGTCGTATTACATGCTAAATCGCTCGAAAGTTTCCTTCAAGCGCAAAATTTATCGGTTTAGACGACCATTTTCCAGGCGGCAACAAAGCTGAATTTCTTAAATGTTGTCCTCTTCAAAGGGAGCTATCCACGTAAAAGATTAATGCAAGGAAAATCCATGCCATGGCACGCCGTAGAGGAATAGCTAATGCCAAGATAAAGGGTACAAATGGATTCATGCCTAAATATAGTCTATGAATACTTTTAAAAGTATAAAGCAATAAAAATCGTTTGCTACTTAAAAGAAACTCTTTCCCAAGTGAAGCTGGACACTTCAACTAGTATCTCCTATATATTTATGAAAGTTTGTTTGTGCATCTATACATTTCCACACCATTATAGCTAGAGTATTCAAACTTTCAACATATACTTTCTTCACAAATAGGAAGGCCTTAGGCTACTTTTTAAACCCAAATGTTTTATATTAATTGCACAAAAAGCAAAATAACTTTGTATGCTAATGGCACAAGATTAAGCATTACAAAGGTAATGCCAGCTGTATGATGCAGCATCGAGAGTTGGATCCAGTAAATACTTATATATGCTTATAAATAATCAAAAAACCAAAAACATTGTTTACAATGCACTAAATAAAACATTAATTTTTGTTAGAACATTTTTTTGCACTGCCAAGTACTGCAGCTAGTCTAAAATATATTGATGCTTCTGACATACAAGGATACTAATTATGAGGCACTTCCAGGTGTGCTAGAAACTTGAAATTTGGCAGGGTTATAGGTAAAATCTTACGAAAATAACGTATAAACCCCCTTCCTTCCACCCTCTCCCTCCCTTATAAATGCATTGAACTCTCAATTTCGGCGACAATGGGAGTTGTCATGGTAGCTTATAGTTGGTATTGTAATAAAACTGATTAAATCACGTATTTTATTGATTCTAACCGCATTTACATGCAAATTCGACCAGAATTTGGAATCTGTCTTCAATAAAAATAAACTTTGTTCTTTCCCGCAAAGAAGTATCCAAGTCTCAAGTTCGTATCGTGATTTTAAGTAATTTTAAAGTGCAAGTTAAAAGTAGTCTACACTCATCCCTGTATTTCAGTCGCAGGACGCAACAAAATACGTGACGTTCGATAATTAAATCGTTCGCCATTTGGAATCAAAGTGACGGACAGAAACAAAACCTTGACCATTCACTAAGTTAGGATGTAAGGAAGAATCGTACCAAATTTGGTTATTCTAGCTTTTCTCGTTTAGGAGGAGGAGTTCCATGAACAAACCAACAAACACACCAAAATATATAAGAGAAGATAAGCATATTTGTGTTTTACCTCTGCATTATGCGTTACGTCCTCTTCAATGGCCTCCGTAGGATCAGGATCTGTCCCGTTGTTGTCTTTGGCCGCCTCTTCTTCTTGCACGAGCGCATGCTGCTGTATCTGTCGGAGTAAACCTTCGTCCAACTGTAGAGACAACCCACCGCTCTCTAGTTGGAGCTGGAAACCAGTGCTGCCACCTCCCAGACTGAAATACGAAACGAACGTTAGCTTAAAAAGTTCACTGCGACGGGGAATTCTTTCCATTCGGTCCAAAAACAGGAATCATTCGGTTTAATCGCGCATCGCTATTTGGTTATCCATAGAAACAGGTAAGAATTTTGTTTATTCGTTGTATTTTCAATATAAATATTAATAAAAGCATGTAAAATTGATTCACGAGTGTAATGATAATTAACACAGGAGTCATTGCGTTGCGTGAATGGTCCTTAAAAATTACGGTAAAAATACATAAGTCACTGTAAATATACATCACTGTTATCACTAACATGTTTTGGGGCCATAATTTAATGCAAAATTCCTTTTATAATAAGAATAAATTATAAAATTTAGAAATTTGTTACTTAAGTAGTTTTAAAAACAGTTTGCTTTGGAGAACTCGACGCCATACAAAAATATCACTAAACACATTTATTAGTAATATTTCAATTAAAATCGACAAATATTTGTAAACAAAGCACAATTGGATGCAGAAATCAAAAAACGATATTACATTAAAATTATTCCCATATAAATGCATTGGATTCTCAACTTTGGTGACAATAGTTATCAGGGTAGCTTTTAATTGGTATTGTCATAAAACATAAAATCATGTCTTCTTCTGATTCTAAACACATTTTTACGCTAATTAGATTGAGGATTCGGATACTGCCTTCAATAAAAATGAACTTTGGTCTTTCCTTCACAGAACCATCCAAGTCTCGAGTTCGTACCATGTTTCCAAGTAATTTTAAAATTCAAACTAATAACAGACTGCACTCATCCCTATGTTATTCAAATGGAGAAAATGAAAAAAGAAAATATTTTTTAAAATTGTAAAGGTCCATCAAATTGGCATATAAACCTGACTACACCACTTAACTCTTTAGTCCGCTTAAAATGATATCTTCCTCTTGTTTCTACATGCTGTAGTTGCTGAGCTATAAAAAACATACATACAAACACTTTTCTTTATAGATATCTATAGATAACTTTCGCCAAATCCAGCTTCATTTCTTGTGTAATTATGCCTTTACGAAATGTTTGCTTTTATGCCTTGTAAGCAAGAAACCCGTGAAAATGCAAAGTGTTGTCCTAACCTGTACTTTGCCTACAACTATACTATATTATAAGGATGATACAGAAGAACAGCCCTAACCCTAAATTTATATTACTATTTGAAAAATAAAACTTTTAATGCAAATAATTTCCCATATCTGGCCTGAATTTATATTACTATTTGAAAAATAAAACTTTTAATGTAAATACCGTATTTAATCGATTGTAAGCCGACCTTTTTACTTTCTCATACGAAGTATCGGGAAAGTATTGTTTTCGTGAAAAAATTCGACCTCGAGATTTTAACGGAAATACACGTTTTCGGTGTCGCTGAATCCGAAAAAGTGGTTTTCGCAATGCCGTCTATCTGTCTGTCTGTTACTGGCCCTGGAGCCTAGACGGTCAAATGAAAATGAATGAAATCTCGTACTTAGGCATTTTATCATACTGAGCAGAGTATACACAGAAATGGTTGACATTGATCAATAATTACGAGTAGTTTATTCTACGCATTTTAACAACAATCCGATTTTCTCGAAAACGGCTCTAATGATTTTGATCAAATTTCGCACAGTCACTTGAGTTTACGTCTTCAATAATACTGTATAGTTCATATTTCTCAAAAAATGAATATAAGGCTAGTTTATTCTATGCAACTTTAACAATAATTCCATTTTCTCAAAAACAGCTCTAACGATTTTGATCAAATTTCGTACAGTTACTTGAGTATACGTCTTCAATAATACTACGTATTTCAATTTTCCCAACGAATGAATATAAGGCTAGTTTATTCTTGGGCAACTTTAACAAAAATTGGATTTTCTAAAAACAGGCTCATACGATTTTCATTTTCTAAAGATAACTAAACGACGCATTAGTACGTCTATGAGAAAGTTTGTACACTGTATGTTGTACCGATTTTTTTACCTTTTTACCATCTCAGAAATCGCCACTCGGCTTAGAATCGGGGACAAAAAAAGTAGTCAATGAATTTATGTCCGTAGTTACGTTATAACGTGAGATCTTTAAATATATGCAAAAAATGAATCAAATTGAAAACACCTACGAAGAAATAAATTATGTAAATAATACGTGGCACGTCAAAGTCATAAAAGAATGCAGCGATAGCGCTCGTATGCATAAGGAGCTAACACTGAAACATGATAGGTGGAGGAGGGAGGGCAAATGCTTCGATTCACAAGTGTTAGCTCCTTACACATACGAGCGCTATCGCTGCATTTTTTAAGACTTTGACGCATCATGTATTATTTACATAATTTATTCCCGGGGTATTATTATCTATATTAAGATCCCGCGAGGTCAAATTACTTTTTTCGTAGAAGTTGTTATGAATAAGTGAATAAAATGTATTTTATGTCACCGTAATTTTAGTTAATACTTTAATCCTGTCACGTACTGAGGTGTGGGGCACCTGCTGGCATTAAAAGTCCGGAGAAATTCAAGATGGCCACCAAATGGGAAACATTAAATAAAACAATTATATATTAATCTCCAAAAATATATATTTTGAAAAATCTCCGAAGTAGAAGAATTACTGCGAGACATATTAGATTGTTCAGGGTCCAAAAAAATATCGAATTTCGATCGAATATTTAAAAAAGATTCTTTGTATACAAAGTTAAGAAAAATCTGCCAAATACGATCTAAATCTTGTGTTCATATGGTATACTACGCCATTTCCGAGACAGAAGCCATCCAGTCAACGTTTTCAGAGGTAAATTTGAAAGCATATCTTCTGGGCGGTCTCGGGCGGTCCCGCGATCGGGAGTATAAAAATTTACGGGCATTCTCGGGCGGTCCGGTCGCGAGATGGTTAAAATCAAATTTTTTTTCTTGCGTGGCCTTCTGAAAAGTGGGGGTCGGCTTACAATCGTTTAAATACAGTAATTTCCCACACCTGGCCTAAATTTATATTAATATTTGAAAAATAAAACATTTAAAGTAAATAATTTTACATACCTAATAATAATTGCCCGTTGAAATTTAACGGGTGGATTACGATCATTCGAATCATTCAGAAAGCGAAACGCTTCAAATATAACACATCTCTGAATACAGGCAACTCCCGAGATTCGACAGGGATGCATTCCTGAAAACGTGGTCGAATCTCGAATTGTCGAATGCCGTTTTTTCATAGACTTGGGTGTTATAATCGGGGGATACGTTCCTGCATCTCGGCTCGCGCGAGTCGTTTGTTACAAACGACTCGTGCGAGCCGGACCAGGCCATCTGCTGCACATCCCTGCACACATCTATCTATACATACAACTATATATCGCAGCGAAATTAATATAAATGTTATTGAAAAGCACAAAATAACTTGCAGCCTCGCCAGTTAATTTAAGGTTATGCAAACCTGCCCTTCTCTTAAATCTGTCAAACCAGCCATCAAATTACGTGAATTTCTCACATGTTCTAGAATTTCCTCCTTCTGTTTCACATAAGTGCTAATAGTTGAACGACACTTTTATTTGATTCACTTGCATTATCGCTATTACATTTCCTTTTAGATATCATGTCAAGCGATGAATTTATAAATAAATCAATAAAATAAATTTAAATAAAAGATTACCAGAAAAAAGAGTGAAATCAGCACAAATTCAAACAATTAAGAGCAGAAATAACTATGTCTACACTGAAACTAAACCTCACGTGATTGGTCGGGACAAAAATTACTTCTCGCAAACTAGTTCCCAATTCGAGCGGCTGCGTCGAAATCTCGAACTGTCGAATCTCGGGAGTCGTCTGTACTCTAAATATTTGCACCTGACGAACAGAAACAACCACGTCCTAGGTGGGATTTGTAACCATCGGCAGATATGCTAACCATCCGTCTACCAAGGCTGACAGATGTCACTGCAGACGTTCTCAAATTTCATAATGGTGTCGTGAACCCTGAATGGCTGCCATTCAACCAATGAAAACGCAGAATATAAGCGTTTATGACAAACCAAGCAAATTACATCAGATGGACAACAGCTATACTCAAAAATTAAAATGGCTTGGCACTTTTCAGACCAATTTTGGTCATTTTACCTGGCACTCAAAGGGTTAAAATACGTGCCAACATACGCCAAGTAATCCGAGACCATAAACGTTAACGCAGGACCACTCACTTAGCTTGCAACGTCCCCCAATCTTCCACGACCTCCGAGCTAGGATGTTCCACCTCGGTCCCTTCCGTCGCAGTGTCCTGCAGAGCCGCGTCTATCGACCTGATAGCCTCTATGGCTATCGCTTTGGCCCTCCTTCCCCTTCCAATGCCCCTCCCTCTCGTCTTCCCGACTCCTAGGCTGTCTAACAGATGCTGCTGCGGACGTAAATGTGTCAACAGATGTGCTTTCCTGTGACCGGAAGTCCGGAAGCGAAGTTCGCAATGAGGACACTTGAAAGGTCTTGCTCCTGTTTCAAATGAACGCATAAAAATTATAAAACAAAACTAGTTACCAGATAAAAATCAATGTTTATAGACACCTTTTTAGTCGCAATTCAAAAGTTTTTGCTTATAAATAAGTTTTATTTACGATTCAAAAATTAATGCTTACAAACAACTTTTGTTTACAATTCAAAAATTAATATACATAAACAATTTTTAGACACAAAGCAAAAAGTAATGTTTACAAACAACTCTTAGTTACAATTCAAAAATTAATGTTTAATAACAACTTTAAGTCCATAATATCCATTGAGAAGAGTAACCAAGTTTGCAACTACCTGACAGAAACAAATTTAATTTAATTTGCATATTTATTTCATTGCAAAAGCTTTTTTTTTATCTGATGACTTCTAAATTTTCAAATTACGATTCTAAGCAAATTATTCTAGATATAAACTTAAAAATTCTTAATTAATTATTGAATACATGTCGCTTTTATGTCTTACCTTTACAATGCTAGGATTACAAAGAGTTTTAAGCTTACGAATCTAAATAAATCTCAATAAACAAGTATATATAAAAAACAAATATTTTAATTTAAACAACTTTCAGGAAGTGTATAAAGATGAAACACAAACCCAATGGTTTGATTCGATGATTTTAATGTCAATTAAAAATTGTACGGTCTTTTCTTTGTCTCCAAACATTTGCATAAATTCTTAAAAGAGTCAGAATCATTAGGCGTGTTTCGTTTCCTGCCTATTGTCTGTCTCTCTCTCTTTAACGTTCTATACCTCAGACATTTTTAATCTCCGGGAATTTCAGCCCTCTTAAGTTAATTTTTTATCGAGTTATTCAACTAATTTTCTTAATCTGTTATTCAAAAACCAAACATACATCCCTTATATGAAATATATTCACTCAAGTCATATTCAAAACATATTCCCGTTAAACTAATCTAAATCCAAAAGGTACATACGTGATAGGAACGAAATAACAGCGAGCAAATGAGGCTTGCCTCCTAGTATGTATAAATAAGTACAAATGTTAATTGTTGGTTTGTATTTAGATATTACTGGCTCTTTTCTTTATGTACACCAGCCCCTCAACATTCGCGAGGGATACGTTCCCAATAACCTCGCGAATGTTGAAATTCGCGAATAAGAATTTTGCTCTGATTATACTACCCAAACTTAATATTCAACATTCACACCGCTTTGTGATCAACACTACACCTAAAATTAAAGTTCGTAGGCTAAAAATAAACTTACGAAAAAACTCGAAAACAGTTCAAACAAAATGAAAACGTAGTAACATGTAGTACGTATTATACAGTATATATTCCTTGATCTCATTATACTTGATTCACTTTTAACATTAAAGCGCAAAAGCTGATGAAAAGTATGTAATAGCGACACAGCCTGAGCGAAATGCAGGCAAGAATGAAAATGCCCGGGAGGTGGGGAATGGTGGTGGCGTAGCGTTCGACTCCGTGGCGCGGTTGTGTAACTTTGTATGTACATACATAGTGCATACTATGTAACAGAAAGATTCCAATTTTTGGAATTATAGCTTATTGTAGGTAGGACGTTATGAGTTGCATTTTTGAAGGGTTAACATCTACTGTCCTCAAGTATTTATATGATTAACATCACCTACTTAGATTCTACTTGCATCAATTAATACCTTATTGATTACAAGAATTCTAAGGGCTTCTATCGCAAGATTAGTAATATTTTGGATAGTCACTTACACAGCTTATGGGATTGTTGACTGTCTAATTTTAATTTTATAACCTGAGAACGGTTGCCTTTTTGAAATAATGAAATTTTATGGCTACCTTGCGAATACCTGAACTCGCGAATGTTGAGGGCCTGGTGTCTTGTAATTCTTTTGTTGTAATAAAATACAGGTGACTCCCGAGATTATACAGGGATGCATTCCTGTAAACGTGGTCGAATCTCGAATTGTCAAAGGTCGAATGCCGTTTTTTCATAGACTCGCATGTTATAATTGGGGATACGTTCCCGCATCTCGCCTCGCGAGTGTCATTTATTACAGACCGTGCCATCTGCAGCACATTCCTGCATACATCTATCTATACATACAACTATATATTGCAGTGAAATTAACATATAAAAGTAATTAAAAAGCACAAAATAACTTGCAGCCTCACCAGTTAATTTAAGGTTATGTCCTTCTCTTAAATCTGTCAAACCAGCCATCAAATTACGTGAATTTATCACATCTTCTATAATTTTCTCCCTCTGTTTCACATAAGTGCTAATAGTTGAATGACACACTTTTATTTGATTCACTTGCAATATCAATATTACATTTCCTTTTAGATATCATGTCAAGCGATGAATTTATTAATAAATCAATAAAATAAATAAATTTAAATAAAAGATTAACAGAAAAAAGAGTGAAATCAGCACAGATTCAAACAATTAGAGCAGAAATAACTACGTCTACACCAAAACTAAACCTCGCATGGTTGGTCGTGATGAAAATTAACCTCGCGTGGTTGGTCGTGATGAAAATTACTTCGCGTAAACTAGCTCCGAATTTGATCGGCTGCGTCGAAATCTCGAATTTGTCGAATCTCGAACTGTCGAATCTCAGGAGTCACCTGTATATTACATTCTGTTTATATTTTTTTAACTTTATAGTGGCCCTTAAAAATTATTAGCCCAGGGCCCCAAAACTTGAGTGACCAGCACTGGTGATTACGTATAAGACTCTTTTATAAGTGTGGCAGTGTTTAAAATCGAAAGAATCGCTAAACTACACGCAGTCCTTCTTGATATATTAGGCATTAATTGTGGTGTTTCAAAACTTATCTTCCTACATAGATATATCACAGTAAGTTAATATAAAAGTTGCTAAAAACGCATTCCCTAGAGCAGTGCTTCTCAATCCGTGGGACGCATCCCACTGCAGTGGGACTTGAAAGCCATTTTGGTGGGACCAGAGCCGGCTGAAGACATTTTGGCACCTTAACCGGTTAAGACTTTCTGGCACCTTCTCCTTTATATAGTTAACAGTCACAGGCGTGACTTGATGGTATTTCTTCATATTGTCGAAATAAAAACGATTTATTTGGTAATTCCACAAAAATTAATTTTTAAAAATAAATAAATAAATTTTTGTGGAATTACCAAATAAATCTTTTTTATTTCGACCTTCTCCTTAGCATCTACCAATTATTAATGTACTACTTATACGCTTATAAATGTATAAATACATTTAACACTAGGACGGCGGGAGCGGACGACGCCCCGTGAACGGCGGAGGCGGTCATTTTGACCGCTCGTTATTTCTCCGTAGTTTTTAAGCGGGAAAATTTACACAACAATTGAAATCAACTTAATTAATTAGCGATTGGTTATTTGTTTGCCTCAGCTTCAGTACATTTATTTATGTGAGCGATCATGGAATTATCAATAAGGAGTCGCAGAGCACTAACCGGTGAGCGTACTGATATTCGTCAGCATCATTAGCGTGGAATCAGATAATAAGTTAGACACAATGTAGATACGACGAACATAACTGCCGATGGCAAAAAAATGAGAGACAAATGAAGATCTGCTGTAATAATCTAAAGACGGGTGAGGAAAAACGCACAGCAGTCAAAATGACCGGCAGCGGTAAGGTAAGGCTTGTAAATATAAAAGTATTACAGGGATCAGCGTAAAAAACAGCTGAATTGTGCTTGACGTTAATATAATAAAAGTCAGCAAAAGGGAAAGAGATCGGAGGAAAAACAAGAACACATCGAGATAAAATGCAAAGCCCAGCGGTTCTAGTGTTAATAGTAAACGTGAGGTTTATCTTTATCTCATGTTGGGACCAGGGTTTCTCGAAAAGGTGGTAGAAGGGGACGCAAGAGGCAAAAGGTCGAGGACCACTGCCCTAGAGAATGTCAACTCACCCGTATGCAGCCTCATGTGGACTTTGAGGCTCCCTTTGGTGGCGAACAGACACCCACAAACGTGGCAAGGATATTTGGGATGGTACAAGACCCTCTCCCCGTCGGGAGGATGCGTCAGACGATGAGAATCCAACGTAGACTTCACCGTGAACCTCCTGCCGCACTTCTCGCACGCAAACGGACGTTCTCCGGTGTGCGTGCGGATGTGGCGCGCGAGATCCGATGGTTTCCTGAAGCTCTTTGGACAGTGGGTGCAGACGTGGGGGAGTTTCGGGGCCATCCTCAGCTGCCTCTCTCTGTCCTGCTTCCAAGAATGCAAAATTTGTGTCATTAGAAATGATTCAAGGTTCCTATCGTTTCACCTATGATCCTGGTACATTCACTACGGAATGGGCCTAATTTCGGTCGTGTAGGCCCACGCAGAGCATCAGAGCGCCACAAGCTTTTTCGGAACCCTGCAAAATTACCTTTAAAAAACTCTCACTAAATTTAATGAACAATACATAAAAAAATTTGATGTGGCCAACACATGACTTTCTCCATATTCTCCATATATTTAAATTATTATGAATAGCATTATAAGGCAAAATTATTATTTCGTATCGTAAAAGAATACCATCGTCCTTGTTGCCGTAAATTACGTATATTTTGAATGTTTACAGAATTCTCCGCTACATGGTGTTGGCGCTGTATACTGGTATTAAGATAAAGCGAAATATATCCGAAATGGATGGTTCTACGAAAATTAGTTTCAAACAAAACTTGGAAGAAATATTATTCTCTACAACTTTGGTCCTTACGAAGATTACCAATAACGATGTTGTTAAGGAGATATTTAATGGAAACCGAAAAACCGGTTATTTATAAATAACTCCTAAATAATAACTCCTATAGAAAATTATTTCAAATGAAAGTTGTAGGAAATTACATTCTCTATAACTTTTGTATAGAATTGTGAATACAATAATGATGTTTTAACAGAGAAATATCGCAAAAACCGAATCGGGTTTCGAATAAACTACGACTTCCGGTTATCCGTTATTGTCCAAAAACTAATCAGTTCTTTGTGCTCATGTTAAAGTGTTATATATGAAGTTTGGTAACGATATGGCACGTACTTTTTGAGTTAGAGCGCCCACAATCACATACACACAGACACAGACATCATTCCGAAAATAGTCTAAACGTGTTCTAGGGACCTCAAAACATGTATTTCTGTTGAAATCTCGAAGCCGATTTTTTCATGAATACAATACTTTCCCATTACTACGTATGGAGAAAGTAAAAACATTGACATTTAACCAAACACCGCATCACACGTTACATTAAAGCTCGTATTACTCATCTTTACATTGTATATATGTCCTAATGTTTGCGTGTCTCTTATTATTTACGCCCTAAACTAGCAGACAAGAACAACAAAATTTGTTACAGTTCATCTAATAACTTAGTGATTATATATTTACCGTATATACCCATGTGTAAGGCATTCTTGTTTGATTTTCTTGATAACGGCTGCTCCTACAATAAAAATGTATGGGGAAAGAAATACTCTTCTTTACTAGTTCTACAAGTTTATCTGAAAAATATTTTGATATGAGCAATACTTTACGAGATATGACAGAAAGTTCATTTTTTGTCACCAGTCAAATGGTACCCCTGATTGGCATACGTGATTCATTTTTACGATTTTCTTATTATCTTTGATAGTAAGACTTTAATATCAAATTTAATGAAAATCCATTCTGTGGAAGCCAAGAATGAACATGAGGACGGATGGACGGACAGGCCGATGATAGCAGGCGCTCACGCTGGAAGCGTGCCTAAAAAACTGAAAAACTCTCCAAAGTAAATGGCAAAAATTTATACTTGCAAAGACACGAGGAAATGACGGCTGGATCAGGGAATCTATCGAAATAAATATTTCAATTTTAAAGACTCCATTCTAAGCCAAGTGGCAATTTTTAAGGAGGTAAAATGATAAAAAAACATAGGCTTACAATCGATTAAACACGGATTTAGCACCGAAAAACTCCGTTAGATAATTAAAGTCCCAACTAGACTCACGTTAATCTCGCTGACCCGTTCCCTCTCGGCAGCGGACGCAATAAGGACCCTTTCGGACAGCGTCAAGTGAGGTTGGGATGGACTCTGCATCGCAAGACGAGTCGTCTCTTCCTCGCTCAATCTTATAACGCCGGCCGCAGCAGGTTGGTTGCCTGCTCCATTCCTCCGCCTCCCGCTTCCTCTCTTGAAAGGCTGTGGGAGTGCCTTCGAAAGAAAACACTTTGTTTATACTTTACACGAGTCGAGTTTATTCCGCGAATTAAAAATGTCTCCAAGATCTTATTGTTAGAACCAGGATACATGCCTCTTGCGCCACTTAATCCTAGAATGCTAATGTTGATTGGGAAAAGCATTGATGCCAAGCATTTGTAAAAATTACGACCAATTTTTTTACTTTCTCATACACGAAGTTCATACTGAGAAAGTATTGTTATTGTGAAAAAATTTGACCTTGAGATTTTGATGGAAATATACGTTTTAGGTTTAACTTGAGTCCGAAAAAGCGTTTTCTGCAATGCCCTCTGTCTGTGGATCTGTCTGTTTGCAGCTCTAGAACTATGAAGAAATGGGTGACATTGCTCAACAATTAAGGGAAGTTTATTCTACACATTTTTAACAACAATTTGATTTTCTCAAAAATGGCTCTAACGATTTCGATCAAATTTAGTACAGTTACTAGAGTTTCCGTCTGCAATAATACTACATATTTCATTTTTCTCAAAGACTGTGTATAAGGCTAGTTTATTCTAGGCAACTTTGATAACAATTTGATTTTTTCGTAAACAACTTGAACGATTTTGATCAAATTTCTAACAGTTACTTGAGTTATTCTTGGCTTCTATCATGAAAATAGATATTTAGGAATTAAAATCAAATATAATAAGAAAATCGCAGAAATGAATCACGTACGCCAATCAGGGGTACCACTTTACTGGGGACAAAAAATTAAATTTTCGTCATATCTCGTAAAGTATTGCACATATCAAAATATTTTTCAGATAAAAGTTGTAGATCTGGTAGAGTATTTTCTTTCCTATACATTTTTATCATAGGAGTAGCCGTTATCGAGATAATCAAACAAGAAAGTCTTATATCGAGTTGAACTTTGAAAATTTCTTGCAAGGTTACTTCTTGATTGTTGCTAACATAAACAATCTCACAAACAAACGTTTAATTTCCTTACGTGTGCATGTAACATTATTAAATAGGAAGAAAATGGATTATTTATGATGAAGAAAAGAACTTTAAAACGCTATTTCCCTTACGTACAGGTATATAATTGCTTTCTAATACTCTATTGCACAAAACGCGCCCATTTGTGATACGTTGTTCACTTTCCTAACTTGTTTAAAAATGTATTTAGTTTGCGATGTAGTGTTGAACATATGAGAAGTTCTTGAGTCTTCCTTTAGGCAGGGGAGGGGAGGGGGGGTGGATTCTGCATATGAGTTCTGTTTTCAAGGAAGTATCAAGAACTGCACTGTTTATTCAAACTAAAGTCAACTTTGGGGGGCAAAAAGCAGCGAAATTTACAAGCAGAAGATATGCTGCGACAATGTGTTGAATAAATTCAGTTCAGATAATCGGACGTTTGGATAATCGGCGTTCTACTGTAACTTAATGCTTCACATAACATGATTTCAAGGAACGTAACCACCGAGGTATGTGAAGTTTTACTGTAACAGAGAATAGAATCACAACGTACTCAATGGTACCTCAAAACCTGAATTTCCTTTGAAATCTCAAATTCAATTTTATTAACGAACCCAATACATTCTCCCATTACTATGTACAGAGATAATAATGTACTAACTAAGGTGACCAGATATTTTTGACCAAAAAAATCTGATGTGGCCAACACATGACTTTCTCCATATTTGGGGTGTAGATATTTAAATTATTGTGAATAGCATTATGAGGCAAAATTATTATTTCGTATCGTAAAAGAATACAGTCGCCCTTATTGCCGTAAATTAGGTATATTTTGAATATGTTTACAGAATTCACCGCTACATGGTGGTGGCGCTGTATACTGTAAATTAGAAAAAAGCAAAATATCTCCAAAATAGATGGTTCTACGAAAATTTGTTTCAAACAAAACTTGGAAGAAATATTATTATATCTACAACTTTGGTACTCAAGAAGATTAGCAATAACGACGTTTTTAAGAAGATATTTGACGGAAACCGAAAAAACTGATTAATTATAAATAATTCCTAAACAATAACTGCTGTGGAAAATTGTTTCAAATGAAAGTTGTAGGAAATTACATTCTCTATAACCTTTGAATCGAATTGTATATACAATAATGATGTTTTAACGGAGATATATCGCAAAAACCGAATTGGGTTTCGAATAAACCTCGACTTCCGGTTAACCGTTATTGTCCAAAAACTAACCAGTTCTTATTGCTCATTCTAAAGTGTTATATATGAAGTTTGGTAATGATATGGCAAGTACTTTTTGAGTTAGAGTGCCCACAATCACATATACACACAGACATTCCGAAAATAGTCTAAACGTGTTCTATGGATCAAAATATCTAATAAACTATCGGTTTTTCGAAAAATACCTATCACATACACACAGACAACATTGATAAAATAGTCTGAACATTTCCTATGGACCTCAAAACATGTATTTCCATTGAAATCTCGAATTCGATTTTTTTCACGAATACAATACTTTCCCTATCCACTACGTAGATATGGAGAAAGTAAGACGAAGGGCATGGAAGGACAACAATTGAAAAAGGAGGACCGTCCTTCCAAAAGGAGGACATCTGGTCACCTTATATTAACACAACAAAACTTACATTCTTTCGCTTTTAAAAATCACATCTTACGGAATAAATATATAATATTCTGCACTTGTTGGAAGTTAAGCGTCTACTGTCCTTTCAAAAAGTCTAGATACCGGAGTTTAAAGAGGTATGTCTCGAAAACGGTAAAAGCAATTTTGATGCGGTGAAAATTGGCGGGTAGAGAATTTATTTCTACGTTAACTGATATACATTCCAAATTTTTATTTTGCATTAAATATTTTATACTGCGCATTATTTGAATAAAAACACGTTTTTTAGGCATGCAAACCCGATAAGACTATTTTGAATGCTTACAATTCCGAAACCCTACAATGAATCAAATTGAAACTTTAACAGTACTTAGCTAGATCTATTGTAAATAAGTATGTGTAAGCGTTATTTTATAACATTATTATTGATATCCGATTTTGTTAAATTTCTGAAATCCGGCTATCTTCGCCATTTTTTTATTGTTTTCGAAGTATGAAGTACCGTTGTCAGTGAATAGATACATACAATACATATACACAAAAAAAAACATAAGAAATTGAACACCGAAAAAGATATAGATTTTTATTTAATATTCGTTTTGAGCGTGCCGGAGGGAATGAAGTCTCTGTGGCAAACGGAGGGAGAAAGGGTTTCCGAGCACGGGCTGTTGCCACATCTTCTACATTTATTGCTAGACATGACATTTAATGAGTTCACCTTTGTTTTATATAAACTATTATATTGCAAGTAGTGAATTTTATAAATTAAATCAAAGATTATATGACAAATGTAATAAATAATTATGTAAATTAAATTTAAAATTTTTTTAAAAGTATAAATAAGTTTGATTCACTGTAGGATTTCGGAATTGTAAGCATTCAAAATAGTCTTATCGGGTTTGCATGCCTAAAAAACGTGTTTTTATTCAAACAATGCACAGTATAAAATATTTAATACAAAATAAAAATTTGGAATGTATATCAGTTAACGTAGAAATAAATTCTCTACCCACCAATTTTCACCGCATCAAAACTGCTTTTACCGTTTTCGAGACATACCTCTTTAAACTCCGGTATCTAGACTTTTTGAAAGGACAGTAGTTCCGAGAGAGTGTACTCACTGTCGTTTCTTCCGTTGGCTGCTCCTGCGGTTGTTGTTGTTCACTCTGTTCTTCCCTAGAAGCTGTCGTCGTGGCTGCTGCGGCCCCAGCACCACTGCCATCTTCCTGTCCACCTTCCGGACGTGTATTGGTTCCTATCAATTCCGCTTCGTGCGATCTCCAGTGCCTCCTCCATTGGCCGACGGTGCAGAAACTGAGAGGACACCTTTCGCATTGGAATGGACGACTGAACAATGAGAGAGAGAGAGGGAGAGGAAAAATCAAAAGTATTAGAATAAAATCCGAGGAATTTGTTTCAATTTTATGGTAAGTGTTATGTACTCATATTTCAGAAGAAAAGAATAACACTGTTAACTTCCACAATTTAAAAATCTGATGTGGACAACACATGACTTTCTCCATATTTGGGGTATAGATATTTAAATTATTACGAATGGCATCATAAGGCAAAATTATTATTTCCTATCATAAAAGAATACAGTCGTCCTTACTGCCGTAAATATATTTTGAATGTTTACAGAATTCACCGCTACATGGTGGTGGCGTTGTATACTGGAAATTAAGAAAAAGCAAAATATATCCGAAATGGATGGTTCTACGAAAATTAGTTTCAAACAATACTTGGAAGAAATATTATTCCCTACAACTTTGGTCCTCACGAAGATTACCAATAACGACATTTTTAAGGAGATATTTGACGAAAACCGATTGTTTTTACTTTCTCCATACGTAGTAATGGGAAAGTATTGTATTCATGAAAAAAATCGACTCCGAGATTTCAACGGAAATACATGTGAGGTCCCTAGAACACGTTTAGACTATTTTCGGAATGATGTCTGTGTGTGTGTATGTTATTGTGGGCGCTCTAACTCAAAAAGTACGTGTCATATCGTTACCAAACTTCATATATAACACTTTAACATGAGCACAAAGAACTGATTAGTTTTGGGACAATACCGGTTAACCGGAAGTCGAGGTTTATTCGAAACCCGATTCGGTTTTTGCGATATTTCTTCGTTAAAACATCATTATTGTATATACAATTCTATACAAAGGTTATAGAGAATGTCATTTCCTACAGTTTTCATTTGAAACAATTTTCTATAGGAGTTATTGTTTATCTTCGTAAGGACCAAAGTTGTAGAGAATATTATTTCTTCCAAGTTTTGTTTGAAACTATTTTCGTAGAACCATCCATTTCGGATATATTTCGCTTTATCTTAATACCAGTATACAGCGCCAACACCATGTAGCGGTGAATCTGTAAACATTCAAAATATACGTAATTTACGGCAACAAGGACGTGTCTTCTTTTGCGATACGAAATAATAATTTTGCCTCGTAATATTATTCATAATAATTTAAATATCTACACCCCAAATATGGAGAAAGTCATGTGTTGGCCACATCAGATTTTTTATAAATAATTCCTAAACAATAACTGCTGTAATGAGGGCTGAAAAACAGTATTGGATAGATGTTCTAAAACGCTTAATAAACGTAGAGAAAAATCGAGTGTTAATGGGCTCCTTTTCTCGTGTGGTTACGGATAGGAAATTGAACAATAGTATGTACTTCAATAACAAAGAGTTTCCTTCCAAGAAAACAGCGCCATCGGGAAAATTTAGTAAAATACTAACATAATATATTGTGTATGCCCGTGCTTGTAATGAATAAGAAAATAAAAGTCATTATTACAACTTTTTTTGGTATTTATAGATGTTTTTCGTCAAAAAGAATTCCTTTATTAGGGGCGGCCAAATAAATCCTTGCCCACACTCGAAAAAAGGCTTGGGCCGGCACTGCTTGTAATTACAAACCTCGTTATTACAAAGTGAGAGAACTTAGATCCCTTGAGGTTTGTATTAACGAGGTTTTCCTGTAATTCAATCATCACAGTGAAATACACGTTACCATTAGTTTCAGTATACAATGTTATTCCTACGAAATGTCTAATAAATTATCGAACAAAGCAATTTAATTACTACATCAAAATACGACTATTCTCGTACGTATCGATAAAAAATCTGATGTGGCCAACACATGACTTTCTCCATATTTGGGGTATAGATATTTAAATTATTATGAATAATATTACGAGGCAAAATTATTATTTCGTATCATAAAAGAAGACACGTCCTTGTTGCCGTAAATTACGTATATTTTGATTGTTTACAGAATTCACCGCTACATGGTGGCAGCGCTGTACACTGGAAATTCAGAAAAAGCAAAATATCTCCGAAATGGATGGTTCAACGAAAATTTGTTTCAAACAAAACTTGGAAGAAATATTATTCTCTACATCTTTGGTCCTCACGAAGATTACCAATAACGACATCTTTAAGGAGATATTTGACGGAAACCAAAAAACCGATTATTTATAAATAATTCCTAAACAATAACTGATATGGAAAATTGTTTCAAATGAAAGTGGTAGGAAATTACATTCTCTATAACCTTTGCATAGAATTGTATATACAATAATGATGTTTTAACGGAGAAATATCGCAAAAACCGAATCGGGTTTCGAATAAACCTCGACTTTTGGTTATCCGTTATTGTCCAAAAACTAATCAGTTCTTTGCGCTCATGTTAAAGTGTTATATATGAAGTTTGGTAATTATATGGCACGTACTTTTTGAGTTAGAGCGCCCACAATAACATACACACACAGACATCATTCCGAAAATAGTCTAAACGTGTTCTAGGGACCTCAAAACATGTATTTCCGTTGAAACCTCGAAGTCGATATTTTTCATGAATACAATACTTTCCCATTACTACGTATGGAGAAAGTAAAAATATTATTTTTAGAATATTCGAGTAAAATTATTGATGAAATTAATTGAATTAAGATGGAAGAATATTTATATTTCATTACGGTTTAATAAATTCATATTTCCTTGTTAATTTTTTATGTATCCTAATGGTTATATACCAGGCTATACAGCTGCGTGTTTGCGGGTTGCTTATATTACAGGAATCAAACGGCGATTTCCGCATTAATTGAATGGAGGAAAGCAACATTTGACCCCTGGTATATACGCAACCCTCAGATCCACAACTGTATAGCGTGGTGTATAACTATTGGGATACATTCAGTTCATACGTGATAAAAATTTCATTCCATGCTAAAAATTCCACCAATTGAGAATAATAATTGTAACACTGTTGTATCGTGGATATTGTTACATATTAACGAAATATTTAAATGAAAAAACTTCCTTTGTTTACACTCGTTCCTACGATCGACAATGATAGTTTGTTTATCATCGTCGCTACAATAAATTTTATGGAAAGAAACGCTATGTTAATGTAATATAGATAAAATATAGTTAAAAATTTTCGGTTCTAACTTTTTAAATTTTAGAGGAATGTCCTAATATTATTTTTTAATCATGTTACTTTTATTTATGGATTTTAATTCATTAGTTTTGGTATTTGAAAAGATACATTTATGAGGTAAAGTGCAGCATCGCGTAGTGCATGATTTCAAGGAGATTGAACTTCTCGTAGAGACATAATCTTTGGATAAACTTACTTGTCTTCTGAATGTAGAGCCAAATGCCTTGTTAGAGAGCCGTTCGTGGTGAAGTGAGCACCACAAGAGTTGCAACCGAAAGACTTTTCTCCTGTGTGGGTACGGAGGTGGGCCTGCAAATATAAACGATACATATTATCAACAATACCTACGACATATTGAGGCTTCCGACATAGGATATAGGAAAACGAGGAGGTTACATGTTATGAGGCACTTTTACATGAGATCAGGGCCGGATTAAGCGGTATGCAAAACACGCAAGTGCGTGGGGCCCAGAGGGCCCACTGCTGGCCGAATGCGTCTCGTCTCGCCTTTCAAAGTGCTGCCACACAGGTCACAAACCTTACAATAACTGTTACTTGCTACAAATTTACGTGGAGCCTTAAATGTGTTGTGTTTGGGGCCCATAGTTCTCTTAATCGTGGACAGAATTGTTAAACTACGCTCCTGACTCCGAAACCATAATTTTTCCTGTTCATCGAGCTGTTCTTTCTTCTATTTTCCTCAATTGTTGAAATACTGCAAAGCATCAGCTTCTTCGACATATTATATTAAATGAGTGTGCAACCTTTTTATTTACACATTAAAAATTTCGGTTTACGGTGGGCCAAATAACGGTTTTCAACGGAACTTACTACCAATTTTTTTTAACGTTTAAACGTCCCCAGAAAGGTTTGATAACCATAATTTTTATTTAAAATAATATAAATAGTATTAAATATAGGCCGATTTTTAAATAGAATTTACGCTTCTCGGATCCAGTTCGACAAAATGTAATCGAGGAAAGAAAATAATGTAACATCGCGAACAACAATTAAAATTTTTTTACGTACTTAATAAATTCAGATGAAAGATCAATATATCTCTTAATACGTAAGTTTTATGAAAAAATCCTTCAAACGAAACTCGTATAAAATTAAATTGTTTACAACTTTTATAATAACATCAATTTACGAAAATTGAGTTTTAGAGGAGATAATTGAAAAAAAGAAAAAACGGTGGACCAATATCAGCCGGAAACTTTTCCGATCTCAATTTACTAATAAAAATCTTAAATATAGGGTTTTATATTGGTTTGAGCATTAGTTTATGATTTACTTACGATATACAGGCACAGTCCTAGCTTCCAATTCCGAAGAAGGTAAACAAAAGTTGATATGATCTACGTTCGTAGCGCTGGCTGGTGAAACATGAGAGGTATCTTGGTGAAGACGTATGAAGCGTTGATTGAAGACACATTTGGGAGTATTCATTCAAGATTTCTTCACGAAAGAGTGGATAAAGTTGTACTATTGTTCATCACCGTTGTTTATATATCTTTATAATGTTCAGCCTCACTATTATCTTCCGTAAATGACATCGAAAGTAGCCATGTTAACATTGATAAACCAACACTATATTTTAGTAAGTCTGTCTGTCTGTTGATATATGCACGGTCACATTTCTCAACCGATTCCGACCGAATTTGGCACGATGGCAGGGGGCACTAAGGGGAAGGTCAATCCGGGGTTTTAATGTACGCCTGTCCGCTTGATTCAAAATGGCGGCCGATTAATACATCAAACCACGCGTATTTTCGCTGATACCTGCTATTATTGATTCGAATAAAGTTTGGTACGATTGTGGAGAGTTCCCAAGATTAATAATTAAGCAGTTTTTGTTTATCTCTCTTCCCGTTTTTTCAAAAAGGGCGGACGATTAGAATTCTTAAATACCCCACGTATCATCATCTAGAATTCCTATCGGATTTTAACACAATTTCTCCGGGAAAAGACCGGGTATTTCCGCTAGCGCTCCATAAAACGAAAAAGACGAGATTCACATCGCTTATACAACAAGTGCCATCCATTTTCAAAATCGTAAACGACCTTCAAAACACCTAGAACCTTCTCTCTTGAACGTATTTAGGACTTTCCCTGATCAACTTGTCCCGTATCACGTAAACGTCCATGATTTCGCGTTCGGATATGAAACTCCTCTGTTCCAAGCCTCTTATGAGCTCCCCGCACAACTCGACGCACCTGTCGATAGACATCCTCTCTTCCAAAACGCCTTCCCCTTCCTCACTTTCGCCGAATTCCGCTTCTTCCGACGCTTCTTCCACTTTGACGCACACTGGCAACTCTTGCACGCACTGTTCAGCTGATTTTTCACCCGATAAATCTTCGTCTTCTTCTCCGGCAAGTAGCCTAATGCCGTGCCTGTTCTTAAACTTTTGGAGCCACCCCTGGGAATAATCGCAGGCATGTTTGAGGCCCAATTCGCCGTGCAGGAGCTTAGCCTTCTCCATCAACATGTCTCCCGTGACCGTTAAACCGTCTCTCTTCCTAAACCTGTACCACTGGAGAAGAGAACTGTCCAATTCCCTGCTTTTCCCGTCTTTCATGGTCTTCCGAACCATCATTCTCTTCTTGCTAACACTTGATACGTAGAAATCCAACAATTTCTCCCTTTTGTTCTTAATGTCGTACACGGTAGAGGTTCCAACGTTGTATAAATCGCACAGAGCCTTGACCGACACACCTTCTTCGAGCTTTTTACAAATTTCGACCTTGTCTTGTATGGATAACGATACGTGCTTGCGTTTGGTAGCTTCTTTAACGTTAGAGGCCATGTTGGACGAGAATTCTCCTTGATTTAACTGATTAAATTAATTCACTAATAGATATTTATCATAAACACATCTGTAAATGACTTTTTTCGCTATAGCTGGGACAAACGTACGATTATCGTAACACAAGAGATTTCCTGCAGGAATAAGGAGTAGGATGCGCGCGCAAGCGTTTTAGAGGGGCGGGGGTGTAAGGTGCGCGCGCACCCTATTTTAGAGTGGAGGGGAGGAATGTGGACGAAGGAAAAAATGTAGAAAGAATTGCATAGCAATTACATAGGACGCATTTTTTAAAAAAGACTACTAAAATTAAAAACAAGTTAGGAAAGTGTACATACAACGTATCAAAAACGTTTTGTTTTGTATAAAGAAGTATTCGTAAGAAATTATATTATACGTGTACGTGAGGGACTGAAGTTCTTTTCTTCATCATAAATAATCCATTTTCTTCCTATTTAAAAAATATTGCATGCGCACGTGAGGAAATTAAACGTTTGTTTGTGAGATTGTTTATGTTAGGAACAACGAAGAAGTAACCATGCAAGAAAATTTCAAAGTTCAAGTCGAATTAGGACGTTTTTGTTTGATTTTCTCGATAACGGCTACTCCTACGATAAAAATGTATAGCAAAAGAAATACTCCTCTTTACTATTTCTACGAGTTTTATTTTAATGTTATGATTTAAATGGCGTGATTAAACTGTCCTGATTTTAAATGTCCTAATTTGAAATTTCCTAATTTTAAATGCTCTAATATAAATGTCCTGATTAAAAGACCCAATTTAAATGTTTTGTTTTAAATGTTCTAATTTAAAATATCGCTATTCGGATGACCTAATTTTAACCTCCTGTTTCAAAGATTCTAATTTAAATTCAATTGTTTAAATCAGTGGTTCTCAACGGGGGCCATATGGCCCCCCAGGGGGCCACGCCGTATTTCTGAGGGGCCACGAGTAAAATACGTAAAGTTGGGGGGCCACTGAAACTTCTGAGTGGGCCACGAAAAGTACAATGCTAGAATAAAATATTACTAAAATATATAAATAAAAATACGAAATTTGGAAGGCAGAATGGAATGAAAGAATTTTGGTTTGTTAGGTAGCAGTTTCTTATTTTAATATAATTTATTCTTTTCCATTTTGATACTGTTTTTTCCCATCCTACATTTTTCCGCTATATTTCCTTTACTACCGACAGTCACTATTACCAACATAAATGTGAAAATATTTCATTTACGTCGCGCTTTACTACACTTATTTGGCAGGACCTCTCTCCGAAATAATTTTCATTTCGTCACATTTAGCCGAAAAAAAAACTACTTTTTTGCTCTCGAGTCAAGGCAAAAGATTTTCTGTGGCCTCAGTTAAGGATTTTGTGATTAAAAATATACGTGGTGACTTGTCAGATCTTGTGTCAAAAGGGAGTAGACAGTTTTCGCACCGAGCCACCGGTGGCGGGAAACTGGTGACTATGTGCGAAAGCTGCATTAATTACGATGGTACCACATCTTACACGAGGGCTACCTTCCAAAGACGGCATCCGAAGCCAGAATTAATCTTAAGTTGACAATAAAGTACCTACATACCTTGGATACAGGGCCGTACTGATGAAAAGGCGCATGAGGCGCTAGCTGGGAGCCTTGCCGAAAAGGGGTCTTTCCCTCGAATTTTAATTTTTTTCAAAATTTTGAAATTTTTTCTGCCATAGGCGCTGAATAGAGAATGTGCCAAACGGTCGGTCGGATGACAAGGAACATTCGCGAAAATATACATATTTCCATCCTTACACTATCAACAGCGTTCATGGAATTCTGGACTCACAATGCAGGTCATCCTCGTACTGCGGAGTTTTAGCGCCTATTTGAGAAAACTTTGCCTGATAACTTTTTGAAGTTATGATTTGCTGAATATAGTGATAGTGCATTTATTTCACAAATATTTAGTAGATAAAAAAATACTGTAAGTGGCCGACGTCGTGAATTTCTTCATCAGGTGTTACCTCCTTTCTTTTCGACATAATTCCAATATGTAAAGCATAATATTTTTACTATAAAGACTATTACAGTGGTAGGATTAGGCAAAAAATATATCTGCATCAAAAATAAACTTCTAAACAATTTAAAATACTCACGTTTAGAAGACGCATGGATCACATTAGAAACGACAACGAAAAGGCAAAACGAAGATAAAGTCACAGCAAATTAATTTATATTGAAATATGAATTGTTACAGTGAAAATATAGTTGAAAAAGAGAAATAATTCAAAAATAATTTTTCTTAACAAATAAAAATCCGTGACTAGCATAGAATTGCAAGATGATGATCTCATTGTATATGTTGAACATTTGAAGCACTTGTATAGTGATATGCAATTTCGGTTCAGCGACCTGCTAGAGATGAATATTCCAGATTGGGTGGTCGATCCATTTGGGGTAAATGCGGTTGATGTTGACATCATATTCCAAGAATGTTTGATTGAGCTGCAGAGTGATATAACAGCTCAAGCTAGACTCAAAAATAGCAAACAGAATTTCTGGATAAGTAGCGAAATTGCAAATAAGTTTCCACAGCTCTGGGAGAAGGCATAATTGTTTTTTATCGGATTTCCCACTTCTGGTTGAATCTGGGTTTAGTCGAGTACTTCACCTGCTATCAAAAGCTCGTAACCGTGTTGATATTGTGAAGAGAGGTGACCTTCGATTATCTCTGACAACACTTCAACCAGATATTCAAAAGCTTGCTAGTTTGCATCAGCCGCAAGGATCTCACTAAACAAAGTGACAATAATATTATGGCAATATTTTTTGTATTAAATACATTATAAATAAACAATTTTTTGTATTACATTTATTATAAATAAACAATAGGTATATTATAAACATGGATTATATTATAAACAGTGCAGTTGATAAAGTACCTTTTTTTACCAACTAACAGCGACTATGATGGGCAGGGGCCACAGAGGTGAATGAAGCTCAGAAGGGGGCCACGAGGAAAAAAAGGTTGAGAAACACTGGTTTAAATGACCTATTTAAATGTCCTGATTTAAATAACCTAATTTTAACGTCGATTTAAACGTTCTAATTTAAATGCCCAGACTTATACAACCCAATTTAAATGCTCCGATTTAAAAATCCCGATTTAAATGTTGTAATTCAAGCTTTTTAAATTAAACGTCCTGATTTAAATGACCCAATTTTAATTTTCTAATTTAAACGTTCTAATACAAATGACCTAATTTGAATGCTCAAATTTAAACGTACCGATTTAAATGTACTGCTTTACGTAACCCAATTGAAACGCCCTGATATATTTAATTATATACTTTCTTTTAATAACACGATCACGAATTATTTAGGCTTATAATGGTAACATTGTATTACATGATTCCAAACGACTACAAATTATTAACTCTTGTTAAACATTATTACGTGCAAAATGATTGCAGCAGGACAAAACAAAAGACCCTAAAAATTGATTCGAGTTGAAAACGAACGTCCAAAACAGTTCAACTTGAACGTAAAAGTAAACAAAACGATTTCGGCGTTTACCTGTCATTCGTTTACGTTCCCGCCGCTGGTGGCCGCACTGTAAGTATCAATAAACTGTTTACGTTTTGAGACTGAAAAACTTTAGACCTTGTTATCGTAATTATTCATTCTAAACACGAAACTTTGACATTCCTAGATCGATCGTAAATGACGCCACAAGAGATTCTCCTACATCTGGATAAATGCCACCGTGCAGCTTCCAATTACGATTCGAGCGATACGATAAATAAACTATTCCATGATCTGAAAGATGCTTTGGAGGAAGAAATAATCAAGGAAAAAACTTGACTCTTTCAACGCATTGGTCTTTGTAAATAACCGTCAATAGTTTTTTTTAACAATAAAGCAATTACATTTTTTGCATATTTATTGGACTATTGATATAAAAAAGTAGGCTGAATGAATCCATCTTATAAATATTTTAGAATGTATGTGTGTGTGTATGTTCTTCATACGTTTTTACACCGTTGAAGCTATCGAATTCAAAAGTTTCATGGGCCATCCTATGGACCAAAGGAAGAACTTGGTCTATGTTTGCAGACCGTGGGGTCTCTTATACCCCATGGGGTCTCTTATACCCCATGGGGTCAACAAAATATTATTTCCATAAAAATGCATGGGAAATGATGTGGAGAAACCCCAAAATGCCATGCAGCCCTTCACTGATGTCGATATAAATATACCTAAATATTAACTTACGATCACGGGAAATGGCTTATTTTATGCAAAAAAGACTGAATATTTTAATTCTGTTCATGTTTTGACGTATTACATGCTAAATCGCTCGAAATTTTCCTTTAAGTGCAAAATTTATTGGTTTAGATGGTCATTTCCCAGGCGGCAACAAAGCTAAATTTCTTAATTGTTGTCCTCTTTAAAGATTAATGCAAGGAAAATCCACACTGTGGTGCGTTGTAGAGGAAGAATAGCTAATGACAATACAAAGGGTACAAATGGATTCAGGCCTAAATATAGTCTATGAATACTTTTGAAGTATAAAGCAATAAAAATCGTTTGCTACTTAAAAGAAAACTCTTTCCTGAGCGAAGCCGGGTGTTTCAGCTAGTATGTTATAAACCTCAACATTCTTATTAAGCGCCTATTATTGTCAGCCTGTATGTCCGCATGTTCGTTCTCGGCTTCTACGGAACGGATTTTCATGAAATTTGATATTAAGGACTTACAATAAAATATAATAAGAAAACCGCAGAAATGAATCACGTAAGCCAATCAGGGGTACCACTTTACTGGGGATAAAAAAATCAACTTTCCGTCATATCTCGTAAAGTATTGATCATATCAAAATATTTTTCAAATAAAAGTTATAGAACTGGTAAAGAAGAGTATTTCTTTTCCTGTACATTTTTATCGTAGGAGTGGCCATTATCCATAAAATCGAACAAGAAAGTCTTAAATCGAGTTGAACTTGGAAATTTTCTTGCATGGTTACTTCATCATCGTTGCTAACATAAACAATCTCCCAAACAAACATTTAATTTCCTTACGCGTGCATGTAATATTATTCAATAGGAAGAAAATGGATTATTTATGATGAAGAAAAGAACTTGAAAACGCAATTTCCCTTACGTACAGATATATAATTTCTTTCTAATACTCCACTGCACGAAACTCACCCATTTGTGATACGTTGTACACTTTCCTGACTTGTTTTCATTCTAAGAGGGTCTGCCCCCATGCTTGATAAGCTCACCAACCCCCGCCTCGCTCGATATTAAGAAATTATCATTTTGCAATGGGTATGCATCCAAAAGCACCACACACAACATTTCTTGTGTACTTAATTACGTCCTTTCTTACGTTTCCTTGCCCATAGCTCACTGAAATGTTGATTTTTTATGTCTCGTAAGGAAGAAACCCTTGAAAACCAGCGTAGTATAGTTGTCTATGATTGAACGCTGACTCTGGTAAAGGTAAAACCATATGTGTGGGCCTATTTGCATTAATAAACATTAAAACTATAGAATATAACGTTCTTATTTTCAAAAAAGGAAATATTCCAGTATTCAATAGACGAAAGAAGATTCAATTGCTTTGATTAAATCGTTATAAAGACTTCCTACAGGCAGTTCATACTGAATAATTATCAGTAGCTACGTACCTATAACTACGTACAGTAAACTTCCAGTTATCTGGCACTCATGCAACCGGAATTCTCAAGCAACCGGCATCTCCTGCCTCTTGATTTTTTTATTACACCTAGTTCGGAATGTTACCGCTAATATTGGCGCTGTCGGCGATTTTTTTACATCTATTTCGAAATGTTACCGCTAATTTAAATAAATTCAGAGTTCACGCTGGCAGTCCCAGTACACAACTGCGTATGTTTCTTGAACTTGGCGTTTGTGTTAAATGAAATATTTCGCTCACCCTTTTTAAATGCCTCCTAAAACTGCTCTAAAGGTGACAAAAAGGAAAATAATAACTTTAACCCAGAAACTTGATATAATAAAATGTTTAGAGAAAGGTGAGAACCATAAAATGCTTTAATGAAAGAGTTCAATGTCAGTTCTTCCACTGTTTATGACATTAAGACACAGAAATCACAGTTAATAAAATTCGTTACATATTCTGAGACAACTAGAAGGGCCGGCGTACTCTTCGTAAGCCGAAACTTGAGAGCAATTGGATATTGCTATCTATGAATGGTTTTCTATAAAGCATTCCGAGGGAGCCCCTATTTCTGGATCAATGGTGATTTTATGAACAAATGGAGATTAGTGAAGCGTGCACATTTTCAGATGGATGGCTAACACGTGCTTTAAGATTAAGGAATGGGATCAGATGTCTAGATGTGTCGGTTGATAAAGAATCAGCCGACCAAGAAGCTGCCGATAAATTTTGTAATTTTTTTGAAACATTAGTTAAGGAACATGTCCTAACCCCTGATCAAATTTATAATGCTGATGAGACCGGTTTGTTTTGGCGATGTTTACCACAATCAACTCTGGCCAACTCAAGTGAGACTCGCGCTGAAGGTTTTAAAGAGAATAAAGATCGCTTAACTGTGCTCACCTGTGCCAATGCAGCAGGTTCACGCCCAGTGAAACTTCCTGTTATAGGTAAATATGCTAAGCCTAGATCTTTTAAGGGTGTTTCTTATTTACCTGTTGAGTACAAAGTGCATGGATGGACAGAGATATTTTTCAATACTGGATCGATCATGTCTTTGTACCCTCGGTAAAAGCAAATTCAAAGAAATTTCGTAAACCTGAACACACAAAGTGCATTTAGATAACTGTCGTGCTCATCCTTGTCAATCTGAACTAGTGTCTGGTAACATTTTTACGATCTTCTTGCCGGCGAATGTAACATCATTAATTTACCCTACGTATACGGGGGTTATTAAAAATTTTAAATGTATTTATAGGAAAAATTTTTTGAGGAAATTGATTAATTACGAAGGCACTATGAGGGAGTTTAAGTCAGCTGTTACTATAAAAGATGCTATTTTTAATATTGCTTGTGCTTGGGATACTGTAAAATGTGTTACATTAAGAAGCGCTTGGAGAAAATTGAGGTCTAATGTCATGTTTCCAGACGGATCTTCTGATCAAGAAGACTTTTAAAGTTTTGATGATGAGTTTGCAAACAATGCTAGTGCTGAAATTCTTGAAGTGTTGCAGCTAGATGATACTACACACCCAGTAAGTAAACTTCAGGTAAGCGATATCGAAGAATGGATAGAGGTTGATAATGAGACCAAAGTTACTGAAGGTATGAGTGATGCTGAAATAATAAATGAATCCTGAAAAGTCCAAAACCTGTGAAATAAATCCTGAAGAAGAAGGCTTGCCTGAAGAGCCAAAAATACCTTGGGCTTGTGCAGCGAAATCTTTCGAAACACCGTAAAATTTGCTGACATGAGAACGCTTATTCAACGCACGAGATTATGCAAATTCATCGTCTTTACAACAACTTTGTTCAGAAAAGGCAGGCAGCTTGCAATATAATAAATTTATTTAAGAAATCTTCAGTGGCTACAAAACTAAATGTAATATAAATGTTCTCGAGTGTAAATAATGCGCTGCCAAAATTAATGTTGAGTGAGTTTAACCCTTTCACGTTCGGCTATTATCGTACTTGTCGCTCTTCCGAGTCCAATTTTATCGTTAATAAAAAACGAGAAACGTTAGTCGACAAAATTTTTTTCCCGCAGAGAGTTTACAATCTGGTCCACAGATGGCGACAGCTTACGGCGAAAAAAAAGGACTACGTAGGCGTAGAGTCGTAGGTTTCTGTTCTTGTATCAAACTGCAGAAATACGAATTTTTAAGAGCGGCTATTATTATTATTATTATGCATCAGTTTATTATTTTATTTTAAGGCTGCGTAATTATTTTGGGCTTAGATGCAGAATCATACTCTCATCTTGGAATTGTTTATTTATACACCTTTACTCAAATTCCTCTTTTGTTTAATATCAATTTTCCACAAAAATTTCTGCTAATACTTTGAGTTGAATGCGGATAATTTCTCTCCTTTCCTTGGACGAGGAAACAATTTCTTTTGTTGGAAAATTCTAATGGTTGGACTAAGTTAATCCTTACATCCAGTTGTTATTAAAACAAGTTAGGAAAGTGTACAACGTATCACAAATGGGCGCGTTTCGTGCAGTGGAGTATTAGAAAGAAATTATATTCCTGTACGTAAGAGAAATAGCATTTTAAAGTTTTATCTTCCTCATAAATAATCCATTTTCTGCTTATTTAAAATTATTGCATGCACACGTAAGGAAATTAAACGTTTGTTTGTGTGATTGTTTATGTTAGCAACAATGAAGAAGTAACCATGAAAGAAATTTTCTGTTCAACTCAATTTAAGACGTCTTTGTTTGATTTTCTCGATAAGGGCTACTTCTATGATAAAAATGTATAGGAAAGGAAATACTCTTCTTTACCAGTTCTACAACTTTTATTTGAAAAATATTTTGATATGAACAATAGTTTACGAGATATGACGAAAATTTAATTTTTTGTCTCTAGTAAAGTGGTACCCCTGATTGGCGTACGTGATTCATTTTTGCGATTTTCTTATTATATTTGATTGAAAGTTCTTAATATCAAATTTCATAAAAATCCGTTCGGTAGAAGCCGAGAACGAACATGCGGACGGACGGACGGACAGACCGACCGACGATAATAGGCGCTCACGCTGTAAGCGAAACGCGCCTAACAAAAGAGAAGCGAATGGCGACAGGCATACGAGAAACTCCGTAGGATGTAATGTAGTTAGTAAATGTTAAAATATTGCAATTAAAACGTGCTGAATATTTGTATATAGTAAAACCCCCAAATTCGTGGGGATTACGTTCCCGAAAACTGCGAATTTGAACCAATACAATGTGGCATTTAAATCTGCTGTAGCCGTACAGTTTATCGCATATTGCCTGCCCACTGATGCCGCACTCTGGCCACTTAGCAAGTTTATTTAGCAACTCAATTTTCTCACTTAAAGTCTTCTTTTTGCTTCTGCTTTCTGTATTATCATTTGCTTTCCTCTTGGTAGACATTTTCAAAAAACAGGGTCACGGCGTGATAAAAAAAATCTCGCGGATGGGGAAATTCATTTGTTTAGTGCTTTTTCCCTTCGCTCCAAAACCCCGCGACACAGCGAAGCACGCAAATTTGGAAACCGCAAATTTGGGGGTTTGACTGTATTTGAATTTCATTACTTCCTCGAACGTCAAGGAATTATTTAACAATAATTTCGAGCAGAATACCTAGTTTAAAGGTTAGAAATTCCAAGGTCTGTGTGTATAATTCGGCATCTGTTCCTTATTTCGGTATCCAAATGCTATATTGAGGCCTATCCGATAAAACTCTCGAGCAACCGGAATATTCAATTAACCGGAAAACCCAATTCCCCGGGCATGCCGGATAACGGGAAGTTTGCTGCGTAAAGATTGTCATCGTTACGACGATAATTTCGATGCTTATAAACAAAAGGGTCGTACTTGCATTAACTGACGTATTTACCTTCAGCGTTCCCATGGTAACGAACATCCTGAAGCACACCGGACACCGGAAAGGCTTCTCTCCTGTGTGGATGCGCAGATGGGGCTTCAGATGTGAAAACTTCTTGAAGACGCGGTCGCAGTACGAACACCTGGAAAAGGTAAACGAGTTAGGTAAGCATATCATAAATGGACGCACTTAACGTGCACTACGACCATTATCAAATCCTTTCGGAGAGAATTTCTCCATTAAAACACTTACTTGTGAATCTTCTTCTTCCTGACCCTGCTGTCGTCTTCTTTCGTAAGGATTTCGTTGACTTGTTCGTTTGTCTGAATAGGCTCAATGGGCTGGAGGGTCTGATGAAGGTTGAGTGTGTCAGCCTGAAAGAAAAAAAACAAACACTTTTGTTTTTGCTTTCTCATATAATTTAGCACTTTTTAAGCACGTTTCGCTTCCAGCATGTGTGCCCATTAGCATTGATGTTTTCATTGTCGTCACCGTGATTACGACATTGTTCCCGCGTTAATAAATCCTATACAGTAAAACCTGCGAGAGGCGGAACCTCACGGGATCGGCATATTATTCCGTCTTTCGCAGGTTTTCTGCCTTATACAAGTTAAAGTAATTTACGCGACTCTCCTTTTGGTAGATTTTAACTAGAAAATAGAAGTTTTTCTAAGTCTTTATTGAAACAAAGGCTTTAAAATTACAACAAAATTATATATGTATATATATATAAAATAAGTGAGAATATAAAGTTGAAATTGCATGCTTGCACAATTCTGATTTTAATAGAAAAATTTTTGTTAAAAATGCTACAAATTTTCATCATCACAACTGTGAAAATTCATACAGTTGCAAAACATTTCAAAAACACATTAAAATCCAATAAAAATATTAAACAAATTTAAAAAATTCTAGGAAATTGCTTGAAAAAACTATCCAATTTTAGTTGTACTGTTTTTTCTGTGATTTGATTAAAATGGCAAAAGAAAACCCTAATTCTATAACTTTGTTAAAAAGAAAGCATTTTCACCCTTCACTTCCTCAGAATGTTTTAAAGCTTTAAGATAGCGTAAAACTTCCGACGGTGTTGCATTTCCAGTTCTTCAGAATCTTCCTCATTCTGTTCATCCTCCGAATTGGGAACAATTTCATCGATTTGCGATCCTACCACAGTTTTCAAGTCAATTTCATCAATCTCTGTGAAAATGATTTCATCGGTATTTACGAAATTTTTTGCACTTACTTGCTCAACTTAATACATCTCATCAATCAAATTTTGAACGTCACAATAATCACTATCGTTATTTGCATCGCCACATTCATATATATATACACACACCTTTATTATTACCTTTCCTTATCCTTAAGCATTTATATATATATATATATATATATATATATATATATATATATATATATATATATATATATATATATATATATATATATATATATATATATATATATATATATATATATATATATATATATATATATATATATATATATATATATATATATATATATATATATATATATATATATATATATATATATATATATATATATATATATATATATATATATATATATATATATATATATATATATATATATATATATATATATATATATATATATATATATATATATATATATATATATATATATATATATATATATATATATATAAAAATGCTTAAGGATAAGGAAAGGTAATAATAAAGGTGGCAACAAGGTATTGGAGGAAGCCCAGTGGACACTTACCTAGATTGAAGAGCCTCTGGGGATGCTGAGGACACACAAAAAACACAAAAGAACAAAAACGACACAAAAATGCTGATGCCCTTCTTCAGCGACGGAGAAACATATACTCTTCAATCTAGGTAAGTGTCCACTGGGCTTCCTCCAACACCTTGTTGCTACCTTTATATATATATATCACTTTTTTCATGAGAAAAACCTCGCCCAGGTTTGGGAAAGCATGAGGATTGAGATAATATGGCAGGGATGGGCAAAACCTGGCATGTGGGCCATATGTGGCCCTCGAGATCATTTAACGTGGCCCGTGAAGCTTTGGTGAAAAAGCAATCTGTAAAATTTAACACAATTTTATATTACTTTTGGTAAAATTATGACAATAAAACCTTCAGTTTTGAAAATTTAGCTCTACAATCCTTGTTTTTGCTTGTTTTACACTTATGTACGATGCCTAAGAATCTAAGCAATTTCCGATTTAAACTTTAATCTGGCCCGTCTAAGCATTGGCATCTTTCAATGTGGCCCGCTGAAGAATTCGCAAACACAAATGCGACCTGCCATGCAGATAAGTTTGCCCAGCCCTGTAATAAGGGTTCTTGCAACTTCTGTTCATTTCAGCTTGGTTCTCGAATTTCGCTATCCAATTGAGAATGTGAGCATTAACATTGGTGCAAGGATAACCCGATTAATTTATTTGAATCATCTACAACTTTTAAACTTTTATTCCATGTTGACTATTAATTAGGGTGACCACATTCCAAAGAGATGAAAACGGGACATTTCCCGTCGTTGTAAGGAAAAAACAGGACAAAATTTTCGCATGGTTTTTTTTTAATGGTGGATCTGTCACTATCGTGTTCTATAGCGAAAACGGCAAATACGAACTTTCCTTACAGTCTGGAGCATGTCAGACTAGGACAAAGCTCACAATCAAAAGAGAATACGACTAGCGTCATTGTTGTCGAAACTCGAAGAGAATAAGTTAGGTTAAACCTGGGCAGGATATTATAATACCAGATTTGCCACCTCAAATTTATCAATGACCCTGGGGTTTCCTAACCTGACAATTGTGACTGTGAATAACATTTGTTGTTTGTTTCATAACCTCCACGTTTCCGAGAATCCTACATTTCTACTAGGAATATCAGCTATATTATCAGATAATCTAAATTTTATTTGCGATGGGCTTCAAGACGGTATAAAATGGCTTTTTCGATAAAAAAAAACAGTACTCTCCCGGCAAAAATGGGACGTTTGGTCATCCTACTAATAAATAAGTAAAAAGGAGTCACCTGTTTGGGGTGCTGTATGTATTTCGTGTGCGAGAAATGGGGAACAACAACCCGATGTGATGGCACGTACGCGAACCTTCTGCTTACACAGGATCGAAGTTTCCAATTGAACGAACTGTTCGTGAGTCACCTGACCAGATCAGGACTCTGAATTCCATTGTAGGCGTATGTCGAATAATCCGTGCCAAAAAGTATGCAAAATCCTACGGTGTTGGCCAGGGACTGATCTTCACACCGTAGTTTGAATTATCCGGGATCAAAATAACGGGGTTTCGCTGTATATAGAATTTGAGGCCTAAGGTATAGCCTGAATATAACACGATGTAATTTTTTCTGAAACGACACCGTAAAAGTTTTTCACCAAAACATTTATTTGAATACGCAAGATCAGTACTATTTCCAATTTTTCAAAAAGTAAACTTTTGTCGAGAACTCTCGAACATCAATGCGCTACCGTGAAGAGATATTAATACGGCTTTTTACTTAGGCACTCACGGTGGGAAGGGTGATGTTAGAGAAGACGGATGGGTCGAAGGATATTGTATGAGTCCCAAAGTCAAGGGTCGAATCTTTGACGTGAGCCGAGGCTTGAGAATTTCCTCCATTTGGATTTGCGTCTATGGCGTCCGCATCTCCGAACATACTGGTCCCCAACGTTTGCTCGATCTGACGCAGGCTTTCCTGTAACGCAAAGACAAAAATCATTAATAACTGACTGAAGCTTTCGTGGGTGCTTGTCATGTTGTGGTTATATATATATATGCCCGGCGTTTTACGTGGGCCTTACCACCACACCCCTCAACATCCGCATGAACGGTCATCGGGAGAATGTCGCTCATAAGCGTCCCCTTCCAGTGGCCGATCATGCGGTAAGCCACTTCTTACCCTTCAATAGATGCTTTACCATAAAAACAATACATGCTCTCCCAAAAGACTCTCCCGCACCACAACTCCGCCAATGGGAGCTCGCTCATATAGAAATCCTCTGCTCTCTTTCCTTTCCCGGTCTAAACCTTCGTTGACACCCCCACCTCAAATACCCTAGCCTCCTTCCCACGAACCCCATACTCTTCCCATCCCCTCTAACCCCAGTGAGACACTTAGTTTTAGTTTTAGTAATACTTTTCTGCCGAAGAAGTGCAGATGCCCGAAAGCTCCAAGAAAAAGCCTTCCTCTATCGCCATGGAAGTCCACAACACCAAGTAAGTGTCCACTGGCTCCCTCCTATCCCTCTCAACTACTAGTTGCAATCTTATACACACACACACATATACATATATGTATATATATATATATATATATATATATATATATATATATATATATATATATATATATATATATATGTATGTATGTATGTATGTATGTATGTATATATATATATATGTATGTATGTATGTATGTGTGTGTATATATATATATATATGTTACGCAAGCGAGGACGACCGCCACGAGAAGTGCTACCAGAAGCGGGACGGAGAAGGAGAGTACTAAGAGATCACGTGACGCGAGAGAGAAGAGTGTGTGACGGGACTCGTAGTAGTGTGGGCCGTGTGTTGGCTCGTGGAAGAGCTTCTGCTGGAGAGCAGAATGCTGGTGTAATTCGGGTTTAAATAAAGTTGGAGTCCCTTGGACGTGTTGTGTTATTTCGGGTGTGCCTCCCCGAGAAGGAAGTTGGAGGGTGGTGTAGTGTGTTCTGACAGAGCAGCGGCGGGATCGGGATCAGATAAGGATAAGAAAATCAAAAACCAGTTTTCGGAAAGGAGCACGTCGTGAGAGAGCCGACTGTTTGCCGATGAAGACTGTACCCCTCCGTAAGTACGTGAAAGAAAAGTGATTCCCGAGTGAACAATACCCCAAGTATAACTAGGGTTGTGAGCGTCGAAACAGACCTAAAAAAAAGCGAAATTAGCGAAAAAAAAGCGACCGCATGGCGTTTAGTGGGGAACCGGAAATGACGTATCCAGTGGCGGGAACAGGAGTAAGCGAGGCGTTCTTGACGCGAGCAGCGAGCTTTCCTGAGCTACCGAGAGCGATGTCGACGCCCTCTGTGACCCGACCAAAGAACCACTTAGCGCCTAGGGCGAGCGATAACGACATTGAACGTGAGATTCTACGACGAGAAAGACAGTTGCTGGAGAGAGAGCGCGCGTTGTTAGACCGCGAAAGAGAAATAATGGAAGCGGGACATTGTAGTACGATGGCGACAACTGTAGTTGCTCACCGAGACATGGCGGAAAGATTGTTGCCCGAGTTTGACGCGTCGACGACCTTAGGATTTACCGCCGAACAGTGGGTGCGGCGAGTGGAAGGGGTCGCTTCCGCGTATTCGTGGGACAATTCCGTATTGCTTACTCATGCGGTGAATAAGCTGAGAGGAGTAGCTAAATTGTGGTTAAATAGTGGCGCGGAAGAAGTGTATTCTTGGGAGACTTTTAAAGAAAGGTTACTTTATAGCTTCCCATCAACAGCTGATCAGGCCGATGTCCACATGAGTCTCACGAAGAGGAAGAAGCAGCGCGACGAAACCTATGAGTCATACGTGTATGCCATGAAAGCGATAGCGCGGCGAGGTAACATAGATAAAGAATCCTTGATTAAATACATTTTGAACGGCTTAGGTGACAAGGAATTAGTAAGGTCGCTGGCTTTGTGTGAGTTCAAAGATGTTGAAGGGTTACTGCTCAAGATAAAGCGCTATGAAAGTATTACAGAAAGAGCGAGATTAGGTGAAAGACAGTTTTTAGCTAACCGTTATAGTGTCCCAATTGAACCGCCAAACGAAGGTAATGTGGTGAGGAGAAATAAGCAGACAACGCAGGCGAGGTGTTATAATTGTAACGGCCAGGGACACATGGCTAAGGATTGCCCAGAACGACAGCAGAGCAGGCGATGTTTCCGATGCAATAAAGAGGGACACATGATGAAGGAATGCCCTCAGGGAACCCAAGTTAATAGACAGAATTTGGAAATGAAAAGGCGAGTCCAAAGAATTTCGGTGCCGAACGACCAAATTAAAGACGAATATTATAAATGGATAAAGGTTAATGATGAACAAGTTGTTGGGTTCATTGATTTAGGGAGCGATGTTGTGACCATGAGGCAAGATGTCGCTGAACAGCTAGGTGTAGAATACTTTGCGAGTCAAAAAAGTCTGATTGGATTCGGCTGTGGAAAAAGTAACGTAATAGGCTCCAAACAGTTAATCCTTGTTGTGGACGACGTAAGCATTGAGGTAGAAGTGCTTGTGGTCCCAAACTGTTCGCAAGACGATGCCATAATTCTAGGACGAAGCGCCCTAGACCAATCGGGGATTCGAGTTGAGAAGAGCTATCAGAAACTTGTAATTAGGAGAGAGACTGATGGGCAGGAGTCGACATCAGAATACGCAAGCCCAGCATTGTTAGTGAAGAAAGCTAACGGAGAAGACCGGCTGTGCGTCGATTACAGAGCATTGAATTTGAAGACGAAAAAAATAAAATTCCCCATGCCAGCCATTGAGGAACAATTAGACGCGCTTGCAGGAAACAGTTATTTTACCATTTTAGACTTGGCGTCGGGATACTATCAAATCCCTGTAGCTCCAGAGACGAGACCCTTGACAGCTTTTGTCACCTCAAGTGGACTGTACGAGTTCACAAAAATGCCTTTCGGAGTAGTAAACGCACCTGCAGTGTTTAATCAAGTGATGAAAAGGGTAGTGCGAATGACAAAACCAGGAGAGGTCCTAGTCTATATGGATGATCTGTTGATACCCAGCAAAACGGTGAAGGAAGGGTTAGAGAGATTAGAAAGACTGTTGCAAGTACTGAAGAAATTGGGGCTAGCGCTAAAAGTATCAAAATGTGAATTTTTCAAAACTAAAGTAGACTATTTGGGCTTTGAAATAACCAAAGATGGGATCCGACCAGGCGAGAGAAAAATTCAGGCAGTTAAAGAATTTCGAAGGCCGGAGAATGTTCACGAAGTGCGACAATTTATTGGTTTGACGAGCTTCTTTAGAAGATTTGTATTAGGATTCGCTACGTTAAGCAAGCCGTTAACGCTCTTGACGAAGAGAGATACGGTATTCGAGTGGACAGAGAAACAAGAAAACGCATTTCAAGAGCTGAAGAAAAGATTAATCGAGCGTCCGGCACTTGCGTTGTTTGATGTAAATGCCGAACATGAAGTCCACACTGACGCCAGTAAGAATGGACTAGCGGGGATTATCTTACAGCGTCGAGAAGGAGAATCTCAAAAACCTGTGGCATATTATAGCCGACAGACGACAGATCTAGAGAAGAACTATCACAGTTATGAGCTAGAAGCGTTGGCAGTAGTTGAAGCCGTAGACAAATTTCGAATGTATTTATTGAACAGACCCTTCAAAGTTGTTACTGACTGTAATGCTTTAAAGACCACCATGTCCAAGAAAGAATTGTTACCGCGGATAGCGAGGTGGTGGCTTCGATTACAAGAGTATGATTTCACGATCGAGTACCGACCAGGACGCAACATGAGTCACGTTGATGCCCTCAGTCGAAATCCCGTGGGAGATTCCGAGGAACCGGATACAGCAGACTTGAAAATCTTCACGTTGCGAATAAATCAGGATGATTGGTTACTAACGATGCAGCTGCAGGATGTAGCTATCCAGAAAATACATCGTACCTTACAGCAACCTGCGGTCGCCAATGAGGATAGGCAGATCCACACAGACTATGTGCTGAAAGACAACCGTGTCTGTAGAAAGGTAGACGGTGGGGTCCGTTGGGTTGTGCCTAAGAACTCTATTTGGCGCATTCTAAAGGGAAGTCATGATGACATGGGACATTACGCAGAAGAGAAAACCCTAGAACACGTGAAGAGATATTTTTGGTTTCCGAAGATGAGAAGAAGGGTAAAGAAATATATTGCAGCTTGCATTGAGTGTGCTTATCATAAGAGACCGGGAGGTAAAAAAGAGGGGCAGTTGCACAGTTTAGAGCGTGTAGCCATCCCATTTCACACAGTTCACGTGGACCACTTAGGGCCATTCCCAAGGAGTAAAAGGGGCAACGAGTATGTTCTCGTGTATCAAGACAACTTTACAAAGTTCATCCTACTAAAGGCAGTGAAAACCACAAAAACCAAACCAGTGTGCGAAGCTATCAGTGAGATTACGAGCTTATTTGGGTGTCCTGAGCGTTTAATTACAGATCGAGGTACGGCATTTACAGCGAAGGAATTTGAAGAATTATGCGAAAGAAACCAGATAAAGCATATAAAGAATGCGACTGCTACCCCTCGAGCAAATGGACAAGTAGAGCGATCAAACGCATCCATTACAAACGCCATATCCACTATGTATGCACAAGAGGATGGAGGCGACTGGGACACGAATTTGAGAAACATCCAATTCGCCATGAATTCTATGTCAAATAAAACTACTGAGAAGAGCGCTTATGAGCTATTGTTTGCTTATAACCCAAGGAATTCATTGCAAAACCGTGTTATATTGGCGTTGCAAGAAAGCGAGCTCGATGAGACTAGAGAGACCTTAGGCGAAGCAAGGGAAAAAGCGTTAGTAAAGATATCAGAGACGCAGAAAAAACAGAAGGAGCGTTACGATCAAAGACATAAGGTGCCGAGAGTGTACCAAAAGGGAGATTTAGTCATCGTAGAACGAGAAGCGGAAGCGACAGGGTGTTCGCGAAAATTAGCTCCGAAATTTAAGGGTCCGTATCTTGTCTCAGAAGTGCTAGTGCGAGATAGGTATTCTCTCATGGATATACCAGGGGCAAAGAGGACACAGCGAGCGTTCAATTCCGTGTTTAGTGCAGACCGAATGAAACCCTGGTGTAAGCCCCCCCAAGGCGAAGTAGGAGATGACGACCAGGCCGACGAGAGCCAGGACGAGGGAGATGACGACCAGGCCGCGGACAGCAGAGGGAAAGAAGACGAGAAGCGGATGGAGAACGGCGCGAGCACCAGAGGAGCAGTTCGACCGGAGGCAGACCGGACCGGGACCGAGGACGGCCCCGATGTCAGGAAAGGCCGACTGTTACGCAAGCGAGGACGACCGCCACGAGAAGTGCTACCAGAAGCGGGACGGAGAAGGAGAGTACTAAGAGATCACGTGACGCGAGAGAGAAGAGTGTGTGACGGGACTCGTAGTAGTGTGGGCCGTGTGTTGGCTCGTGGAAGAGCTTCTGCTGGAGAGCAGAATGCTGGTGTAATTCGGGTTTAAATAAAGTTGGAGTCCCTTGGACGTGTTGTGTTATTTCGGGTGTGCCTCCCCGAGGAGGAAGTTGGAGAGTGGTGTAGTGTTTTTCTGACATATATATATATATATATATATATATATATATATATATATATATATATATATATATATATATATATATATATATATATATATAAATGCTTAAGGAAAAGGAAAGGTAATAATAAGGTAGCAACAAGGTGTTGGAGGAAGCCCAGTGGACACTTACCTAGATTGAAGAGCCGCTGGGGATGCTGAGGACACATGAAAAACACAAAAGAACAAAAACGACACAAAAATGGAGCTTTCGGGCTGACGCCCTTCTTCAGCGACGGAGAAACATATACTGTTTAAAGTGACACACTGGGGGGGATATGGGGAGGGGGAGAGGGGTAATGAGAGAAGTTCGGGGATAGGAGGAGACGGGGAGAAGGGACGGCCAATAGGGTTATCCTCCAACACCTTGTTGCTACCTTATTATATATATATATATATAATTATGGAACGGAAACTCTCCTACTGCAATAATTCCGCTCCACTTTGTTTTTTCTTTTCTACTAACGTCACCACTGATGGCGCTGTGGTCTCGGCCGGCATCTGGTGAGACGTTACATAAGGAGGGAGATAAAAAGGCAGCGAGAAGCGGCAGAGCAGTTAAGCAGTTAGTCAGAACCCAGTCAGAAAGAGTCACGTAGACAGAGCGAGTGGGGTGCCTGAAGAGGTGGTGTTTAAACAAGAAGTTTCGCTGGAACTTACCGCAGACTCGTGGTCAAGAAGAATTGTGTCTGTTATCACTGTTTGAACACTTTGAGATTGTTAAGTTTTTTTTGTTGTTTGGGGAGAATTTTGGTGAAACCCGCCCACCCCTTTTTGAGAGTAAGCGTTATTCAAATAACGGATTATTCAAGTTGTGCTCCCCGGGATTTTGAATGGTTCTAGCCCTTGCTGAGTCAAACACCCGAGGAAGTCACAATATATATATATATGTGTGTGTGTGTGTGTGTATATATATAGGGGAAACAGAGAGAATGATCAAGACATAAGTAGAAGAACACAAAAGAGCCATTCGACTCAAACATTAGCAGTAGCAGAACACGCCGCCGGGGGACACGAAATATATTTTGAAAACAAGAATTCTCACGAAAGAAAAACTTGACGGAAAACGGGAGGCATTAGAAATAAAAAAGCACGGAAATAATTTCAAAAGACAGAGTGGCCATAAGTTGAGCAACACTTGGACCCCAGTGATAGTAAACAACATGATAAGACGAATGCCACAACAAAACTCACCCCACCACCCACCCCTCCTCCGCTACCGTAGTATATATAAAGTCTACGTGAGGTCACCCGGCCAGATCACCCTGAAGAAGTCTCCATCAAAGCAGAAGAAATGGCGTTTAACGCAGAAAATTTACGCGGGATAACCCTAAAAACATATATAACCTCATCATTAAATTAAATTACTTAAATTAATTACGTTCAACAATTCGTTATGATGCGTGACTTTGTGGACACCCTGTGGATTCTGGATTATATAGATTGATATATCGCTACTCTCTGATTTGCCCTAATACCTACCAAAGTATTCAATAGGTTAAGAGCAACGTACCTGAGTTAACGGTTCCGTGTCAGTCAACGAGATCGTCGCGACTGCTTGAGACGTAGCTGGTTCCACGGTTTCCTCTATTGTACCTGCAAAACAAACATATTTTAGTCACTTATAAAGGAACAAGTTTCATACTTTAATAAAAACACTTGGCTATATTTGTAAAGAATCAGGAAAAAAATCTAATGTGGCCAACACATGACTTTCTCCATATTTGGGGTATGGATATTTAAATTATTATGAATAGTGTTATAAGGCAAAATTATTATTTCGTATCGTAAAAGAATACAGTCGTCCTTATTGCTGTAAATTTGATACATTTTGAATATGTTTACAGAATTCACCGCTACATGGTGGTGGCGCTGTATACTGGAAATTAAGAAAAAGCAAAATATCTCTGAAATGGATGGTTCTACGAAAATTTGTTTCAGACAAAACTTGGAAGAAATATTATTCTCTACAACTTTGGTCCTCAAGAAGTTGAAATGTCCATTTTTACGTGAAATTACAGTAATACCCTGCTATACGTCGGAGATGCGTTCCTGAAAAATGTGACTTATAACGAAACGACGTATAGAGAAACAAAGATTCCCATAAGAACTATGATAAAAGTTAGGGGTTACGTTCCTGGCGGATATTTTGTGACACATTTGTTTCCCAAATAATACATATCAACACAGTACATTGGACATACTATGTTACCACTATGTGTTTACCACTCATTGCTACTAGGGTTTAATGTACATTTAATCGTAACAATGAGTAACCAATCGCAATAGTAAATTCAGAAATCACCGAAAATAATTGTCTACAGTGTGATGGAGCACAAAAATTGTTTCTTTACTTACACGTACATTGATACAAACTTTAGAGCACTTTTCAAGCAGATGTCGCAATCCAAACTATATCCAATATCTCATGAGATAGCAACGCAAACGTAAACACACAAAATGTTAGACACAACTGTTCACAAAGCTCAGAAATAGGTTTTTACACATCGTCAGTAAAATTGGGACAGTCCCTTTTATCCCGTGTGTATCATGTGAACAAAATAATCCATCGTGATCTCTCAAACACATGGCCAGCAAATAGTTATTCTGAGTATGATTTTACATGAATTGATAAACATAAAATTAAATTAATTCACATAAATAATAATAAACATGAAATTAAAAGCCGAATAGAGGGGTTTTATTGTTATAGTTATAATTTATGCACCGCAATTGGAATTTCTGAAATTTTGCTTTTTAGCATTTCACAAACGACGTATATGCGAAGCGACACAACTTATAACGAAACATGTTCCTTAATTGATTGGCGATGTATATATGCAAAACAACGTATAGCAGGGCAACGTATAGCATTTTACTGTACATGTTATCTTATTGGAAACAGAAATTATCCCCTGGAAAGTGGAGGGGAAGCCTCGCTTCAGGTTGTGACTGACACAGGCCTTACCTTACTCAATTAATAATATATAGGTTGATGTATCCTTTCCAAAACTCACATGTATTGTTCACTTGCTGGTCGAACCCGTCAGCCGCCTGGAAGTCAAGAGAGAAGGTCATGACGACGTTCTCGGAGTTGGCAGCGTCTCCTTCTTGCCTCTCCTCCGCCGCTATTGCCATCGTCTCCGCGTCCATCTGTTCGTTTTCCTCCGGGATCACAGCCAACTCGTTCGATTCCCTCAAGTTCTGCGAAAGACACGGAAATCATTATCCCTCTCTTAAACGATACATTTAAAAAAAAAACATTTCAAACAAAAGTTATAGAAAATTACGCCATCTACAACTTTGATTGTGACAAATACACCTCTCTCCTGGTATCTGCGAGGGATGCGTTCTGCAAAACCATCGCAGATACTGGGGCTGATGTTTACATTATATATATATATATATACTAGCGTATTACCCGCCTAATATAGACAATGAAAATTTCGACAAAAAAAAAGTGTTTCTAGCATCTAGCATTTTTTACTTTGTCATACGAAGTATCGAGAAAGTATTGTTATCGCGAAAAAATTCGACCTCGAGATTTTTACGGAAATACACGTTTTAGGTGTCGCTGAATCCGAAAAAGTGGTTTTTGCAATGCCGTCTGTCTGTCTGTTACTGGCGCTGGAGCCTATACGGTCGAACGAAAATGAATGAAATCTCGTACTTAGGCATTTTATCATACTGAGCAGAGTATACATAGAAATGGTTGACATTGATCAATAATTAAGAGTAGTTTATTCTATGCATTTTTAACAACAATCCGATTTTCTCGAAAATGGCTCTAAAGATTTTGATCAAATTTCGCACAGTTACTTGAGTTTACGTCTTCAATAATACTGTATAGTTCATATTTCTCAAAAAATGAATATAAGGCTAGTTTATTCTAGGCAACTTTAACAACAATTCGATTTTCTCATAAACGGCTCTAACGATTTTGATGAAATTTTGTACAGTTACTTGAGTATACATCTACAATAATACTATGTATTTCATTTTTCTCAATGAATGAATATAAGGCTAGTGTACGAGATTTCATTCATTTTCTTTCTACCGTCTAGGCTCCAGAGCCAGTAACAGAGAGACGGCATTGCAAAAACCACTTTTTCGGATTCAGCGACACCTAAAACGTGTATTTCCATAAAAATCTTGTGGTCGAATTTTTTTCGCGAAAACAATACTTTCTCGATACTTTGTATGAGAAAGTAAAAAAGGTTTTAATGTATCGGTAATATATAAAAGCCTTATTCTGTCCCTTTGTCCTTTTGTCACTCCCTCTGTCACGCTCTGAAAAACAGAAATACACCTGGCAAGAGGGGACTAAGGTCAGCTTTTGAAGCACAACAGATACTTGCGGTGAAGGGTTTTGAACCTTCGCTCGGTTTAAGGCAACCCTCTCAGCAGAAGGTATGATTTCAGATAAAAAAGAAGACTGCCTCAATTTTATTTCAGAATAATCGATCACCCCGCCATTTTTGACGGGCACTTATACTAGTCTTAATATATTTAAGGGGAAGATTTTTACGCCATAGAAACGTACGTCGTTTTCAGCAACGAGAGTCGATGACACCTCTATTCACGAAAGGCCTTTGAAGAACCCAACTCTTTCGTAAATCCACCTTGTACTTACGTCTTCCGTCGTTCCGTCTTGACCCTGCCCCTCGCGTTCTCGCCGTTCCTGTTGGTCCCTCTGATGTTCCTCCTCCTGCCTCTGCTGCTGCTCCTGCGCCGCCAGCAGTTCGTCCGTGTGCGTCATTATGTGCTTCCTGCAAGCCTTGTTCGAATTGAAAGGAGGAGCGGGACAGTACGGACAGAGGTACGTCTGCTTCAATATGCCTGGAAATTGTAAACACGCACATATAATTCAATTTAAAAAAATACGATGCGGCTGACACGTGACTTTTTTCCATGACAACGAGCTCGAGGCTTTTATATGAGTACAGTAGTCCCTCACCATTCGCAAGGGTTACGGTAGTTCCTCACCATTTGCGAGGGTTAGGTTCCTGAAAACCCTCGTGAATGGCAAATTCGCAAATGGTAAATAATGGGACATATGGAAAAAATAAGGTTTGGTTCTTAGAGTCCCTATTCCGCTACACAACTTGCATTTTAACCCTTAAAAACATAATAGTGTGGTACTATTTGGTTTTCGACTATTCGAAAAAACATTCGAAAAACCGAAAACGGTTTTCAAAGTCGAAATATTCGATTTTCCAAAAATCGGTTCTCTAAAACCGCTTTTTCGAATTTTCTAATTATTCGATTTTCCCGATTTTCTAGCGCTATGGTTTGTCGGGTGGGCGTCACCTTTGGTGGTCACAGTGCCAGAGAAGCCAAAGGTTTTTATGCAGCGGTATCAAAACATGTGAAACAGACAAGTGCAAGTAAGACCGTTCGTTTCCCGTTGCATGTAGGAAACGGCGTGCGGTAACAATGCAATGCCGAATCGGAATATTCGGTGTTATAATGACATTGATATTAAACTACGACCAATGGATGACTCTATATTGTAAACATTACAATTTTTTTTGGGGATTCTTTGCCCCATAAAAGGATAAAAATTATAAGACACTTCTAAGATTGGCTAGAGACTAGAAATTTGGCAAGATTACGGGATTTTGGTCACGACCAACGGAAGAAATCCAATTTTATAAAACATCCAATTCTTAGAGGCTGTTTTGCCCCATTATGATCTCACATTAATTAACAATCTCGTCGCGCCGACAATTTTAATAACTGCAATAACGACTCGAATGCAAAATTTGTAATAACTGAACATAATCAGACGGTAAATTTGTCATAATTACTGGTTTAAATATTTTTTCTTAAACAATGAGTTTAATAAAGGGGGGGTCATCCTATATTAGGGTAAATATGGTATTATATGTAAGAAAACTTACTCTTCCTGAGATTCTCGTGCGAGTTTAAAATGTGTCTCTTGAGACTCCCGGCTGCGACGAACTTGCGACCGCACTCTGTGCATTCATGGGGCCTTCGGAAGGGTGACATTATGGGAACGTGGGTCTTCAAGTGAGCCCTCAGAACGCCTTTTGACACAAACGCCCTGCAAAGCAAAGAGAGTTAAGGTATTGTGATTCATTATCTACTATATATAGACTAGCGTACCCACCCGTCCTAGGATGGAGAAATTTTTTTTTAATGCATGCGTAGGTTATGTTTAAAATTAAAAACAAAACTGTCCAAAAATTGCCTTGTGAAATTTTTTAACCATATCAACAAAAATTTGCATACGAAAAATCCTGCTACAAAAGCATTAAAATGTGGTAAAAAGTTTATCAGGAACGCAGTAAGAAGGCTAATAAAAACGAATATCGCTTTCTCAAAGTAAAATTTGCATCGACTTCATTTAATTTCAATTAAGATCTTATTTTAGTCTTTATTATACAAACACATCACAATTTTTACACAAATAATATTCTGATACTTTCCTATTTTAAATCAAATTTAAATTTAAAATTGGTTAAGCTGCAGTTGAACATGCAAAAAAATTGTTTTAATGTGTTCGAACAGTCGTGTTTTTTTTTACGAAAGAAGTGAGCTTTTTTTATAATTCTGTTGCGTTCATCTTACCAATGTCAAAAACATACAAACAAAGAAAATTGACCGTACCTTATGTAATTTTTCTAATCTAATGAAAAAAAACTTAAATTTCGTACACTTGCTTTAAAACTGTTTTAAACCTATAAATGTATCCGCTCACATTAATTAAACAGTTTACGTAACAAAGGTAAACATATGATTTCTCAACAACGAATGATTTGTCGCAACGTTATAAATTAATATTCACATTTCAAAACATAACATAGCTGTTACATCTGTTTAATAAATTAAGACGATAAATTTAATTTAAAGATTTAACGTTAATGTTTCACTACTGTGATTTCATTGTAAAGGGAACTGACTGTAGATAATTTTGCTAATATAAGGGAAAAGAATAAAATTTCGTGAACTTACTTTTTAATGAATCCGTTCGCATTAAACAGTTTACGTAACAAAGGTAAACATATTCCTCAATAATGATATCCCGAACCGTGATTGGCTTGCCATTCAACCAATGAAAACGCTCCAAAAGCTGTACAACCACTCAAACAGAAACTGGCTAATATATGAGACGATGTTCCTGACATAGGATACAGAAGGAGGACGAAGATACAAAATTATGACGCACTTCCAGATGTGCTAGAAACTTGAAATTTGGTGGGATTATAGGTTTTTCGTCACAACCGAAGGAAAAAATCCAAAACTGTCGAAATTCCATTCCCGAGGGGCTATTTTGGCCCCATTGTTGCCCCATAAGAAAAACACGTAAACTGGTCTAGAGGAGGGGTTCTTAACTTTTTGCGAGCCCCGCACCCCCAAAGCGATCCATGGTAATCCCGCACCCCACCATAATTTTTTTTTTCAATGGTTATTAATTTTAGTTTTTAAAAAATTTAACGAATTATTAAACGTATAGTATTAAAAATCAAATATAATTATTACAGACTACATCTTAAACTCAACCTTTCTTCAATTAAAGACACAATATGATTGTAATACAGGTGAGGCGACGATTAGGCATTTTATTACAATGGAATCCTATCCAACAATTTCATAATAGGTTTCAAGATTGTTTCTTTTTAAACAATTTTTAATGCTGTATTCATCTTGAACTTCAAAATAACCTCTCTGTAGCGGATTATCTCAGCCTTCTCATTAAAAGTAGGACCGAGAGAATGACTTTGTTATAAACGTAATTAAAGGCGGAAAAATACAGAGACAGTATGTCTGGGCACGGCAGTTTAAATCGCTTTGTAAGCAGACCTCGAATAGTGATTACGGTTTGTTATTTCAAGGAAACGAATGTTCTTCAGCATCTCCCTATATATCTAATAAGAAACGTGGACGCATTAATACACACGCTAGGACGGCAGCTGGTTAGTATGGGCGGTTCAAAATGTTATCTAAATAAATAAATAAAAAAGTCAAATTGCAAGATGTTCCCACCGCACACCCTGGACGCAATTCCCGCATCCCCTGGACCATCTTCCCGCACCACCAGGGGGTGCGACCACCCCCGGTTAAGAACCCCTGGTCTTAGAGGTTTTTATATTTGGTTTAAAAAATTATTTCCCATCAAGATTCAAACTCGAGACTTGAACTATCAGAAGGATCAAAAATTGTAGTTTCTTATTTTTGAAGACTGAATTCAAATCCGTGTTGATTTTGCATATATTTATAGTTTTTACAGCAAAATAGTGGAAAATTTTCTGGGTCCCACAATCGTCTGTCATGGCAACGAGCACAATGCTTCCATATGGGTAAGCTTTTAATGGGAATCAGAGGCTTATATTATAAACTAGCATAATTGCCCATCAATATGACGGGATATCTTTAGTTAACCTTAAAATAGCTGTCTCCCTCCCCCCCTCTCTCTCCTCCTCCCTCCCTCCCACCTCTCCTTCCCTTCTCCCCCTCACTCCCTCTCTTAAATGTAAGAAGGGACTATACAGTCGCAATTTCACCCTCAATAATGTCATTTTTCTGTGTCTCCCTCCATCTCTCTCTCTCACTTCTTCCCCTCTCTCCTCCTCCCTCCCTCCCTCTCCCTTCCACCCTCTCCTTCCCCTCTCTCCCCCTCCGTTACCATCCCTCTCTCTCTCCCTCCCTCCCTATCTCGTATTAAAAGCATTCATAGCACGCTTACACCCATAAGGATTGATAGAACAATCAGATTTTGAGGTCTAACAATATAATTAGTCACCATGGCAACATTCCATTAAAATGGCCATATTTTCCCAAAATATGTGAATTAAACGTATAACATGAGCGATTTCGAATTGTATGCGGAAAAAGATGAACAGAATAAGAAACTTTGTAATTTTTTCTTCAAAATGGTTCAGATCCGAAGGTCGTAGGTTAATTCCTTCTAATTTTAATTTCCAAAACAATAAAAAGCCTGCACGCCAAAATATGGATTTTTACGTGTTACCTTACGGAAAATGGAAATGTCTTCCTTTTGGAGTCGAACCCAGGACCTTTTTGGAGATTTATTTTCGTCATTACCTTAAAATATGTTAATCAAGCATCCTTGCCAAATTTAAATCTTCTACCTATTCTGGAAGTTTGCTAAAACGCTCTATATCGGCCATCGTGAAACGTGCCCATTTATGATACGTTGTAGAAGGGACTAATCAGTCTCAATCTCGCCCAGTAATAAAGACGTTATCTATCAATAATCTTACCACAAATACACAAATAGGAAATCAGTACAACATTTCAACTGCTGAGACACGAAACTGCAGCTTACGAAGGAATATTACTTACTTGTTGCAGGAGCAGCATCCGAAAGGCTTTTCGCCCGTGTGAGACCTCGTGTGCTGCTTCAAATGAGATAGTTTCTTGAACGCCGCGTGGCATTGGGTGCATTTGTGAGGCCTGTTCTCGTGTATCTGCTGAGCCACCGCTCCTTGAGGGACGACCTTCCCTGTTAACGCTTCCGTCGGAGTCGCCGGCAACGTGGGATCTTCGCTCTGGGTGACCTCCGACGAGGGTGGATCCGCTGATAAAGAGAAGACAAATGACAATCGTTTCAGAAAATCGCTCCGCAAATGGAATAAAAATCTGATGTGTGTACAGCATGCTTCTCCTTTCACAGATTAATTAATACTAGCTGTACCCATGCAATAATTACACACATTTTTCAATTAATTTATAAAAAAATCTGATGTGGCCAACACATGACTTTCTCCATATTTGGGGTATAGATATTTAAATTATTATGAGTAGCATTATAAGGCAAAATTATTATTTCGTATCGTAAAAGAAGACATGTCCTTGTTGCCGAAAATTACGTATATTTTGAATGTTTACAGAATTCACTGCTACATGGTGTTGGTGCTGTACACTGGTATTAAGATAAAGCGAATTATATCCAAAATGGATGGTTCTACGAAAATTAGTTTCAAACAAAACTTCGAAGAAATAATATTCTCTACAACTTTGGTCCTTACGAAGATTACCAATAACGATGTTTTTAGGGAGATATTTAACGGAAACCGAAAAACCTGTTATTTATAAATAACTCCTAAACAATAACTCCTATAGAAAATTGTTTCAAATTAAAACTTTTTCCACTCCCCTTAACACTAGGACGGCAGGACCGGACGACGCCCCGTGAATGGCAGAGGCAGTCATTTTGACCGCTCGTTATTTCTCCGTAGTTTTTAAGCGGGAAAATTTACACGATCGAAATCAACTTAATTAATTAGCGATCGGTTATTTGTTTGCCTTTTTGCCTCAGCTTCAGTACATTTCTTTACGTGCGCGATCGTGGAATTATCAATAAGGAGTTGCAGAGCACTAACCGGTGAGCGTACTATTATTCGTCAGCATCATTAGTGTGGAATCAGATAATAAGTTAGATACAATGTAGATACGACGAACATAACTGCCGATGACAGAAGATGAAAGATAAATGAAGATCTGCTGTAATAATCTAAAGACGGGTGAGGAAAAACGAGCAGCGATCAAAATGACCGCTGCCGCCAGGTAAGGTAAGGCTTGTAAATAAAAAGGTATTACAGGGATCAGCGTAAAAAACAGCTGAATTGTGCTTGACATTAATATAATAAAAGTTAGCAAAAGGGAAAGAGATTGGAGGAAAAACAAGAACACATCGAGATAAAATGCAAAGCCCAGTGGTCAAAATGTCCGCCATTCTAGTGTTAACTACAATTGAGTACAGTGAGTTCCGCTTAATAGAATCAGCCGCTTTATTGAATCAAAACCGGAAAACCAAAACCATTTTGTATTTAACATTTTAAAAAACCTCCCCTTATTGGAATCACTTATTTCGGTTTATTGAATCAGACGGCAATGAATGGATTTAGGGTTGTGTATGTCTAAGGTTGCTAAATGCTACAGAAAAGCTGATTTTCTTCATATTGAATACCGAAGAGGAGGAAGATTTCAGTAGACTGAGTTCGATAGATGACAACATTGTTGTAGTTCCTATTGGCAGAAGATGACATTATAGTTGACATTCGAAATTACAATTCAAGTGCTGATGAAGAAGTGGAAGAAAGATGACCATGAAGTGTATACTGTTTACCGCTGAAGAAGTCAGACGTGCTTTGGATGTCCTTAGGAAAAAAAAACCTAGAATTGAGAGGAGGATTGGCAGAGAAGTTTGGCCGTTTATACATGATGGAAGACGACTCGATTCCTCGTCTTAAGGAAGGCATAATTTGAACAATTTTAGATAACAATTTATAAAATAACACGAAAATTAAATTCGTGTTTAAAATTTTATTTGTAATAATCTTTCTTATATCATATTTAAAAACTTAACCATGAAATTATAATATAAGAAATGGATGTGAACTTTATTTTAACATTTTCTCATTTGCCATAACTAAAATTACGCAGCCTTAGGATTATTGAATCAGCCATTTAATTGAATCAAATAACTGTTTCCCGCCTTGATTCTAATAAGCAGAACTCACTGTACAATTTTTCACTACGTGTGTGTACGTTTAGTGCAGTCATTTTTCTAACGAAGAAGTACATCTTTAAATTTTACGTAATTATTTATTTTTATGAAAATCCAAAGAATGTAAACAAGCATGAAATTGAGGAAGTGACAATAACCACAACACAAGTATTAAACGATAATATAGTTTAATAAAGACATTGGTTTATTTAAAGCATAGCAAAGTTCTATACGGAACGTCGATAACAAAGTTAATGGAATGCAGATATTGTGATTCATCTTCACAGGAAACTTTTTCCTGAGAGCGGACTCCCTTGATGAAGGGAAATGTTAATTAATTGTCAATATGCAAACACAACCATGCCCTGAGCGAGATTCAAACCTCCAAACCTTACATTGGGAGCCAAAGAAACTAAAATTCTATACCAGGGAAAAGTATTATTCGAGTTAAATGTGAATTGTTGAGGTCAACAGCGGTTATTATCAGGGCCCGGAAGAGAGGGGTGAGGGGGAGCAGCCGGCGCAAATAACCAAGTGTTCAGTGTACGTGTATTGGTTGCCAAAAAGCAGCAGCCCTGCCTCTGGCATCGAAATAAAATGCTTCATTCACTTGCTTCTAAAACAAATACAGATTGCCCGAGAAAGAGTGGACGCTTTTCAAACATTTTTAGTGAGAAAACGAATGACGCTACAAGGGAATGGTTTTCACCACATGGAAGCGGAACTATGAAAGTTTTACATAGGCTACTCGTACTAACGAGCGTGCATGGATGTGTGCATGCACCAAATTGAGAGAAAGTTGCGCTGTGGCAGTTGCTGAGAGCGTGGCATCCACTCGAAAGAAGGTTGCGCGCGTGTGTGTGTGCGGTGGACGGCAGAATCAAAATCCGTTACCAGCGTACGAATGAAACCGTGCTCTTGTAGCTTTGTTTATTTTCTCAATAAAAATATTCTAAATGTGTCCACTCTTTCTTTGCGTGGTCTCCACAATGCAGCGTTCTCTCAATTAGGCACATGCGCACAAGTAACGTAAGTTAAACTTTCAGAGTTCCACTTTCATGTGGAGAAAACCGTTCCCTTGTAGAGTTATTCATTTTCTCACTAAAAACGTTTGAATAGCGTCCACTCTTTCTCGGACACCCCGTATTTTGTTTGTTTATTTTAAATATCTAACGCTTACGGTTCTGCTGAACGACGATCGGGTCCTGTAAGAACACCCTCTTGAACGTGTTATCCTCTTCCGACGGCTTCTTGTTCTTCTTCAACTTTGACCTCACCCTGAAATGCGACGAGACGTGCGTCTTGCGATGCCCCGTCGTACGGAATCTCAGGTTGCAGTACGGACACGAAAACGGTTTCAAACCAGAGTGCAACCTAAAAGGAAAACAAAGAAAACAAAGTCTTAAAAAGATCGCTGTAACATGCCGTATATTATCGGGATATAAGATGCACTTCTTCCTCGAGGAACATGGCTCCTAAAAATCAGCCTGCGTCTTAAACTTTGTACACATACGCGCATTTCCTTGCAACAGAACAGCGAACCACGCAGTGAATCAAACCTTGCAACAAGAGGACGCTCGGCACGGTGTTGCAAATGGTTTTCTGCCAGTATTCATTCGGTTTCCGAGTAGACATGACTTCTCTTCAGGTATCTGCTGCAGCTTATATTTTTACGCATAAATACGCATCCAAGAAGAAAAGAAGGAAAATTGGTTTCATTTAATAAATAACTTACGTATCTGTTTCATTTTGTGTTCTCTCTCATCACCTACGTAAATGGCGTCACCGAGAACGTCATCTTCATCCTCGCTATCCACTTCAGCAAAATCATCATCCCGTACGATGTCGTCTTCAGAACCATCCATGGCGTTTGTGAGGCAACACTTTTTAAAGCCACGCTTTTTAAGAAAAAATCATTGCAAGTTGCGAGCGACAAATACTATTTTACATACCTCGACTGGCTTGTATGAAGACAGAGTCAGAACTAGACGTATATTCACGTAAACTATCTTGCTCGGTGATACAATGTATCGATCTTTAAAGTGAGAGTCAAAACTATATAGACGTTAAGTTTTCGTAAACACTCTCGCACATAATTCGCTTGGCAGTAATGTTATTCCAACTGACCAGATTATTACACAATGCGACATTCAGACCTGTTTTTATACATCGTATCGATTGTTAAAGTGAGAGTAAAAACTATATAGACGTGAAGTTTTCATAAACACTCACACATATCTCACTTGGCAGCAAGGTGTGAACTGTCTCGATATTGCTAATAACCAAGTGAAAAATTACAGTGATCTTTTTACAAAAAATGAGTTGCGTATTACACGTGGCGATAAGACAATTTACACATTCCACTCATAAAAACATGGCTGTGTATTATATAGGATGTATCATAATCAGAAAATTACGTTAACATTATTTAGTTAAGCGCAAATGTCATAACTTAGAAAACTGTTTATTTAATCATGTTTTTACAAGGGAACAAAACATGCAACCTTACCTTTGGTGGACTTTAAGAGAGGATTGTGATGCAAACTTCTTATTGCACGTCTGGCACTGGTATGACTTGAGACCAGAATGTATGCGAAGATGAACTGTTAACGTAGATTTGACCGCGAATGCTCGGAAACACAAATAACACTGAAAGGAAAAGAGACACATGTCAGAGATGTACAAATTTTTTTGAACTTCAAGCTGTACTTAGAGCAAGCGAAAATGCATATTAAGTGACTACAGGTATACTTCGTTTAACAAAATAGATGCGTTCCAAGGCAGCATATCGTTATCGGAAACTTCTTTAAGATATAAATTATAAAAAAAAGGTAGGGATGCGTTCTAAGGCCAGGTGCACACTGACAGAGCGAAACAAGACGAAACAAGGCGAAACTGCTCCAAGCAGTTTCTGGAGACGAAAGTTACATACAAATGAATGAGTATGCACACACTGGTAAGTGAAGTGAAACACCCGCTCCAAGCTGGTTAGAACAGGATGAATCATGTGCCATGCTGTTTCTCGTCCCTCTGTTTCGTCGAAACATTTCAGTATTTCTCAAGCCATGGAGTGTGACGCTGATAAACGTACTTGAAAGAAGTGCAATTTATGACTTCACCGGCAAAGATTGTAGCATCAGAGCAATAATAGATAAATTGTGGGATGAGATAGCGACTGAGATGAAGGCAACAGGTGAGTATTTAAATATCACGCATTTAACTGTATTTTAATTGCATTAATTACATTATTATTGTATTGAGTGCTGAGCGTTACTGACTTTTTCACCAACCAGTCCCACAGAACGGAAACGACCTCATCATCATCATCGTGTGACATCCTGAAATGAAGCGTTTCCTGTACAAATTGAGTTGTTTCGTTTTGCCTAACCAGTGTGCGAGCTCCGGTGTTTGAAACGTGTCGACACGTTTCCTTTCTTCATAACTTGAGACAATTTCGCCTCGTTTCGTTCTGTCGGTGTGCACCTGGCCTAAGGCTTCGGAAAAGGGGGTTTCTTTAGAAACAAAATTTCAGTAAATAATAAAAGAAATGGACAAAACGTCTGGTAAACATGCAATGAGCATTTTAAACCTTCGAAAGCTATTGAAAGTATTGAAATAAAATGTGAGGGTTTTTCTGGGGTTCATTTCCTCTGGTTTCACATAGATGGTGTCACATAGATGGTTCACATAGATGGTATTGTAGATTACAGGGGCGAAAGAGAGGGAAGAAGCCTTTGTACTTGCATTGAAGACCGACTTGCCTTACGACTTGAATCTTTCAGTGGCGGTCGGTGACCCATTGAGTAAGGCAAGCATTGGCACAGTTTTACTTTGTGTAGCTGAGCGTAAGCCGACCCCCACTTTTCACAGGCCACGCAAGGAAAAATTTTATTTCAAAGTGATTAGACAGCTGGAGTCATTTATTTCAAAATACCAACAAATATGAATGCCTCAGATTTTCAGTTCGTAATTAAATAAAGAGTATTAACTTAAATTATGGCGACATAAAATACATTTTATTCACTTATTCATAACAACTTCTACTAAAAGAGTAATTTGACCTCGTTGTCCCCCCAGGATCTTATCCTCGTAAAAAAATAGCCGTTTCTTGTCAATCAACTATGGACACCGTATTATATAACGTACACATACGTTAGTATTACACTAGTATCACCTGGGCATTCCTTTTCACTTTTATTCTTAAATTATTCTCCCAAGTTTGCTGCTATGCCGCTAAGGCACGAGGCAGTAATGGTTCGCTCGGGAAATACATGCATGGTAGACACAATGAAACAAGATAGGTAGAGGAGGGAGGGGGGTAGGAAAGGCAAATTTTTCGATTCACGAGTAAAATGAAACATTGTGTACATATGTAGCTTCTTACGCATACGAGCGCTATCACTGCATTTTTTTACGACTTTGACGTGCCACGTAATATTTACATAATTCATTTCTTCGTAGGTGTTCAGTCATTTTGATTCTTTTTTGCATATATTTAAAGTAGATAGTTTACTTACACTTTAGTACACTTATATCCCACGTTATAATGTAACTACGGACATAAATTCATTACTACTTTTTTTACGCCGATTCTAAGCCGAGTGGCAATTTCTGAGATAGTAAAAACATAAAAAAGGATCGGCTTACAATAAATTAAATACAGTACTTCTATAGCTTCAACTGATTGTTGGCATTCCAGCTTGGACAATGTTTTTTAGTTGCAAAATCTTGATAATTTGAAAACGATTTCACCAATAATTTTTTATTACACAATGCTCATTATCCTCACACATATTTAGGATTAAAAGTAAACAATGTCTAATAGAAGGAAGTACCGATGTGGCGCCCCAAAAATAAACACTTTATAATTCACACGGAGGCCACAAAACAGCTAAACAAATACATCTCTAAAAATATGTGAAACCAAACTTCCCCGATAGATGGAAACAACGCAGTATTTTCGTGTCACGTTCTGCGTCACATAGAAGCATTTCAAATTCTGCTTACTTCCCCTCCATTGGGCTGACATAGACTATCTATATCGACGTAGGGTATTAAATGTAAGAATGGACCTTATGGTTTAAATTTCGCCCGAATAAAGACGTGTATCTATCCATCCCCTCTCTCTCAAATCCACGCGTATATTACCACCAGAGAAGCAAATCTGAAACTGCTTTGCGAGGCCCGCTCAGTAACAATTGAATGATATGAATCGCAATTAAGTTAGTAGAAATTCGTTCAAATGATGAAAATGCTAAATACAGTAAAACCTCTATCTAGTGAACCTCCGTTTATCGTAAACCTCCGTATTTCGTAATATCTTTTGGGTCCCGCCAAAACTGTATGTTACGGTATAGGCAAACCTCTTAATATCGTACCTCCGTATTTTCGTAATTCTCCGTATATCGTAATGGGAAAATGCACCCCTGATAAAAAACAACCTCCCTATAGTAAAATAATGTATTCCTGTTTACGGATAAAATAATTAAGCTAGTTTGCAATGAAAATTTGCATGTGAATAACCAAAAGAAATCAGTCGATGGTATATGCATACGTACGTACAAGGTTATCCCGTTGAAGCAACCACCGTAGTGGCCTCTCGAAAAAGTCGCCAAAATATTATCATAATGCAACAAATATGCACAATTTAAGTTGAAGTTAGGTTGCGTAGTTTATTACCTATGCCAGGCCCTACGAGTTCAACTCGCTCAGATTTATGGTCCCCTTCTAAAAGGAAACAACGGCAAGCACCAATAGTCAATTCTTCCGTGATTCTCAAGTTACACATCACTGCTACTTATGTACGTATCAATTTTAATCACTCGTGAAAAGTGTCACGAGAATATTATTATAATGTTGCAAAGATATATCATTTAAACGTAAATTAATTCTCGATCCTCAGCTAACACACCATTGCTACGTATTTATTAATTTTCACGGTCTTTGAAAAGAGCCCTGAAAATATGACTACAGTGTTGCAAAGGCATTTAATTGTCAATTCTTTCGTGATTCTCATGTTACTTTTACTGCCTCTGAAAAACCCACGAATATATAACTGTAAAATTGCAAAGACAATATTTAAGTCAATTCTTTCGCGGTCCTGAGGTTAACAACGCACCACTGCTACGTACGTATCACTTTTTACCACATCTGAAAAGAACCGTGAATACATGACTATAACGTTACATAGACATAATATTTACGATAGGTACTGCTTCTGCTGCGACGATTTCTCGCCTGGTGAATCCCCTCACACGTCCCGGTTTATCCCCTCATGCAGGCGTCCAGCTATACGCCGGTATGTGTCAAGTTTCTATGAACGTGTAGTGCTTATGTTTGACTAATACGAGGAGCTTGTCAAAATTACTGGTTATACCACATTGATTTGTTTCATTAAGCTATAGTGGATACATAATCTACAAATACGTGTTTTTTAACGTTAATTTTGTCCTTAATCACGTGAGTATATTATTTATTATATCACAACTTTCATGTAATTATTAATGCATTAATTTTCCGATTATAATTAAAGTTTGTTAGGTGTATAACAATATACTTCATTATGCCTTGTATAACATTAAGTGCAATATTTACAAATAATACACAAGTAATTAATGAATATGTTTATGAATAAATTAATTTTAGACCCATAATGGACATGGTAAATCATAGAAAAAGACGGCTGCTGAAAATAGAAACGAAGTTAGCAATTTTCCAAGCCATTGATGAGGGGAAAAGAAAAATAGATGTGGCAGAAACCTTTGGCATACCACCATCGACTCTAACATCTATTTTAAATAAACGTAAAGAAACTGAAGTAGCAGCACATCAAGGTTTCATCAATAAAAGATCTCGGGCAGTGAAAAATGAAGAATTAGATGTGTGTTTGATTGGTTGATGGAAGCTAGAGCCAGAAGCATACCTATATCTGGGCCTATTCTACAACAGAAGGCTAGGGAAATGGCATTGAAAATGGGAATAGATGACTTTCAAGGGTCAAATGGATGGCTACAGAAGTTTAAAGTGCGCTAGAACCTAAGAACTTTAAAAATGTGTGGGGAAGAAGCTTCTGTAAGTACAATTGTGGTAGAAGAGTGGAAAAACACTCTGCAAACAATTTTAGTGAGTTATGATCCTAAAGATATTTTCAATGCAGATGAAGCTGGATTTTTTTATAACTTACTCCCAGATAGAACTATTGCAGTTAAAGGAGAACCCTGCCATGGAGGGAAAAAAAGCAAGGAGAGATTTACAGTGCTTTTCTGTACCAATGCAGATGGCACTGAGAAATTAGAACCACTTGTGATTGGGAAATATAAAAAACCCAGATGTTTTAAGAATATAAAAAAACTTCCCTGTTTATACAGAAATTCTAAAAAGTCATGGATAACTGCAGCTTTATTTAGTGAGTGGCTAAGCATGCTTGATGCAAAGATGAGCATAAAGAACAGAAAAATAGCTCTTCTTCTGGATCAGTGCACTGCTCATAAAGTTGAGGGGATCGTGTTGCGACATGTTAAAATAATGTATTTTCCTCCAAATACCACAAGTAAACTGCAACCATTAGATCAGGGCATAATTTCTAGTGTTAAGAGAAATTACAGACAGCAGTTGGTGCTCTATATTTTAAGAAATGTGGATGAAACAAATGATCTTACAAAATGTAAATGGAATATATTGCAGGCCATGCATAGGCTCTGCCTATCATGGAATTATGTTCAATCAGCCGCTATTAATAAATGCTTCATAAAGGCAGGATTTATGAGGACAACATATGAGGAAGATGAAGTATCAGATGATGAACCTTTGGAATGGGATGAAATCAATAAAATGATTCAACTTCAAACATCATTTAATGATTTTGTTAATGTTGACACTTCCCTATTAACTTGTGCAGCAGCTGAGGGAGAAATGGTAGAAGAAGTGGAGATAGAAGTTGAAAGGGAGACTATAGCAGAGACTAATAAGGAAGAAGAAGTAAATGATGAAGAGGAAATAATTCCATCTCCAAAAAAGAGTGAAGTGCAAGAGGCTTTGAGTGTGCTAGAAAGATTTTTTATGAATATGGAGGATTGCAGTGGTGATAATCTCTTGCTACTAAATAAAATAGAAAATGTTGTATCCAATGAATTTAAAAAAAGATGACACAGACTGAAATTACCAGCTTTTTTTCCAGTAAACAATAGGTAGAGTACATATTCATTTTTTGTTCAGTTAGGTTGGTATTTATATTATAAATATATTAAATTTATGTTGTGTATATATAAATATACTAATATAATAATTAAAAAGAAAATAGTACTTTTAATTACCAGTTTGTGCGTTTATGAATAATAATATGAAGGTCTTACGGTAAACCTCTTTATAGTGAACCTCCATTCATCAAAATGCCTAAAAATCTGGTCCCTTCCATTTCGATATATAGAGGTTTTACTGTATATTTCTATCATTTTTATAGTAGTAACTACAGCTATTCTAACTGTAAGTACAGGCAGACCTCGTCTTTCGCAGGGGTTACGTTCCTGAAAACACCGCAAAAGAGAAGTAATTAAGGCAGTGGGAAATACAGGGTTTGGTTCTCATCCCAGCACAAATGGATCATTTGTCCTCTGTATTGGTGACCGCAGAAAAATAGAGAAAGAGATGGAAAAATTAACTTCAATGAAAGTGAGACTTAAACAAGTTAAAAGAAGACGAATCAAGTGTCAGAAAATAAAGTCTTATTTAAGTTCTTTAGTAGAATCGAGAAAAAAAATGAGTGGAAGTTGCCTACCTCGCAGGGGCTAATTCCCCAAATACGACAGACCGCGTCTTTCTTATGAGTTACATTCCTGAAAAACTCTGCAAAACTCCATCAATAATAAATGAAGCGTAAAACGCAAAACTTAAGCATTTGAACTATGTCAAACCTGAGCAAATAACCCAATGATCCTGAATCGGAAGGGCCAAGAGTTGAATCTTTCCCCTCGGGACTTCCCTGACGTAATAAAGACAGAAGGCTCCTGAACAGTGATGCCAGCTTATATTCTGAAACTTTTCATGGGTGAAGGGACACAAAAGCGTGGGAGGATTGCATCCTAAAAATATTTAAAAGTATATATAAGACACGTACACGTGTCTTATATATATATATTTTTAAAAAAATAGATACACGTGTCTATTTTTTAAATTAAGTACATATTTTCACATATCAGAATAACGTAACAACATTTTTCAGGCCTCACTATGAGAGAAAATGTGAGGAAAACGCGATTCATTCCATAAATAGAAAATTTCACGCAGCCTTTTCCGTGAAAGAGCGAAACATAAGACCGCGAAAGACAAAACTGGTCGCAAATGCGGAACCGCGAAAGACCAGGTCTGCCTGTATTTTAAGAAGTTTATTGCGGTATTGTTTCACTAGGCAAGCAGTGCTTGCGTTGCCTGCCGCCCCTGGAATCATTGTTTCTAAAGAAACAGATTTACGCTGCACTTCTTGCTTATTAAAAATAGTAAAAACGTTAAATGAACATGCGTCCCTTCAACACGAAATTGAGAGGTTTCTTAAGCTATCACACTTGGAACTGGTCATTATATTTAGGGCTGTCAATTTTTTTCGAAAATCGGTAACTTGACCGTCGAAAATCGAAAAGTCGGTAAGTCAAAGTCGAAATCGATTTTTACCGAAAAGTCGAAATCGATTTTTTTTACCGAGGAGTCGAAATCGATTTTTTTTACTGAACTGGGGAAGTCAGTCTTTTGGATGTCTATGTCGTTTTTCTCGATTTAAAATGATTAAAAAACACTATTTTTTTTCGATTTATAATAATTAAAAAACATACTATTATGGAAATCATTCGATTATGGCAATCTCTACACAAAGGATGCATCGAGGTTTGCATTTCTTCCATTTTCCTTTCTTTCATTTTCTCATTCCACAAAAACAATCAAGGCGGTGTGACGCTGATACCCCACTGCCCTTTGGTCTGACAAATACCATTATAAATAAAAAATAAAGGATAATTAAAGCGGACAATTGCAGATGGACCCGTGGATATTCAAGGCTATTTCGGACCTTACCGTTTCCCAGCAGGCGACGTTTTCATCTTGGCGGTGAAATAAGAAACGGCAAATTCTTCTAGGATTTGAAAAGGAAGCACTTTACAGTAATCCTTGTTCGTAAGCTGCATTTTATGATTACAGCAGTAATATTTTCATAATAGGATGAAAAACACAGAAGATGATTTACATTTACTGCTACAATCATACATATACATTACTTAATTTTACTTAATTATAACTTAATCATTACTTAATCTTACTCCAAATAAAATAAAATAGTAGGAGCAGTATTTATAAGTGAGCCTTCACCATTACATTATATGTCTGTTCTGGAGTATGAATTTCAGAATTTTATTTTTCGAACTTGTTTCACCCGGAGTTCTACCTACATTCCAAATTTCAGATCCGTAGCACATCGGGTTACCATAGACAACGGACACGATGCGGTGTCACTTCGTTCCACGGTCACATACTGTAGGCTTTTTTGAGAAAATCGATGTAGACATCCAGAAGACCGACTTCAATAGTTCAGTAGAAATCTATTTCAACATTTCAGTAAAAAAAATCGATTTCGACTTTTCGGTGAAAAAAATCGATTTCGACTTTTCGGTGAAAAAAATCGATTTCGACTTTTCGGTGAAAAAAATCGATTTCGACATTTCGGTAAAAAAAATCGATTTCGACATTTCGGTAAAAAAAATCGATTTCGACTTTTCGGTAAAAAAAATCGATTTCGACTTTTCGGTGAAAAAAATCGATTTCGACTTTTCGGTAAAAAAAATCGATTTCGACATTTCGGTAAAAAAAATCGATTTCGACTTTTCGGTGAAAAAAATCGATTTCGACATTTCGGTGAAAAAAATCGATTTCGACATTTCGGTAAAAAAAATCGATTTCGACTTTTCGGTGAAAAAAATCGATTTCGACATTTCGGTGAAAAAAATCGATTTCGACATTTCGGTAAAAAAAATCGATTTCGACATTTCGGTGAAAAAAATCGATTTCGACTTTTCGGTGAAAAAAATCGATTTCGACATTTCGGTAAAAAAAATCGATTTCGACTTTTCGGTGAAAAAAATCGATTTCGACTTTTCGGTGAAAAAAATCGATTTCGACATTTCGGTGAAAAAAATCGATTTCGACTTTTCGGTAAAAAAAATCGATTTCGACATTTCGGTAAAAAAAATCGATTTCAACTTTTCGGTAAAAAAAATCGATTTCGACTTTTCGGTAAAAAAAATCGATTTCGACATTTCGGTGAAAAAAATCGATTTCGACTTTTCGGTGAAAAAAATCGATTTCGACATTTCGGTAAAAAAATCGATTTCGACATTTCGGTAAAAAAAATCGATTTCGACTTTTCGGTGAAAAAAATCGATTTCGACATTTCGGTAAAAAAATCGATTTCGACATTTCGGTAAAAAAAATCGATTTCGACTTTTCGGTGAAAAAAATCGATTTCGACATTTCGGTGAAAAAAATCGATTTCGACATTTCGGTAAAAAAATCGATTTCGACATTTCGGTAAAAAAAATCGATTTCGACTTTTCGGTGAAAAAAATCGATTTCGACATTTCGGTAAAAAAAATCGATTTCGACTTTTCGGTGAAAAAAATCGATTTCGACATTTCGGTAAAAAAAAATCGATTTCGACTTTTCGGGGAAAAAAATCGATTTCGACTTTTCGGTAAAAAAAATCGATTTCGACTTTTCGGTGAAAAAAATCGATTTCGACATTTCGGTAAAAAAATCGATTTCGACATTTCGGTAAAAAAAATCGATTTCGACTTTTCGGTGAAAAAAATCGATTTCGACATTTCGGTAAAAAAAATCGATTTCGACTTTTCGGTGAAAAAAATCGATTTCGACATTTCGGTAAAAAAAATCGATTTCGACTTTTCGGTGAAAAAAATCGATTTCGACTTTTCGGTGAAAAAAATCGATTTCGACTTTTCGGTAAAAAAAATCAATTTCGACTTTTCGGGGAAAAAAATCGATTTCGACTTTTCGGTGAAAAAAATCGATTTCGACTTTTCGGTGAAAAAAATCGATTTCCACTTTTCGGTGAAAAAAATCGATTTCGACATTTCGGTAAAAAAAATCGATTTCGACTTTTCGGTGAAAAAAATCGATTTCGACATTTCGGTAAAAAAAATCGATTTCGACTTTTCGGTGAAAAAAATCGATTTCGACATTTCGGTAAAAAAAATCGATTTCGACTTTTCGGTGAAAAAAATCGATTTCGACATTTCGGTAAAAAAAAATCGATTTCGACTTTTCGGTGAAAAAAATCGATTTCGACATTTCGGTAAAAAAATCGATTTCGACATTTCGGTAAAAAAAATCGATTTCGACTTTTCGGTGAAAAAAATCGATTTCGACATTTCGGTAAAAAAAATCGATTTCGACTTTTCGGTAAAAAAAATCGATTTCGACTTTTCGGTGAAAATATCGATTTCGACATTTCGGTAAAAAAAATCGATTTCGATATTTCGGTAAAAAAAATCGATTTCGACTTTTCGGTTTTCGACTTTTAAAACGGCGGTCGAAATCGGTAAGTAGAATCGGTTTTCGAAAATCGATTATTGACAGCTCTAATTATATTACAATACCACCACAAAGATAACGACACGTTAGCGTAACACTTCTCTAAATTTACCTTATAAGGCTTCTCATGGGTGTGAATTCGTATGTGTCTCACCAAATCGGACGGCTTTTTGAATTCTTTCGAGCAATAGGTGCATTGGTGCCACCTGATGCCTCCTGCACGACGGACTTTGATGTTGTATCGCCTGGAAACAGATAGCAGAAACAGAGGATAGAAATCTTTTTAAAATGAATCGCTTTTCGCATTTAAACAATCGGCACAACATACGCTGTACAAACTTTCTCATATACTGATGCGTCGTTTAGTTATCTTTTCAAAAATATGAACTACGAACAATCATTATAAACATCAACTTAAATAACTACACGAAATTTGATGAAAATTGTATGGGCCATTATTTAGAAAATCCAATTGTTATTAAAGCTGCCCAAGAATAAACTAGATTTATATTGTTTTCTTGAGAAATATGAATTATGAAGTATTATTGTGGATGTAAACTCAAGTAACTGTACAAAATTTGAGCAAAACAGCTGTAGCCATTTTTAAGGCATTGTTGTTAAAGTTGTATGGAATAAACTGCCCTTAAATGTTGCGGAATGTCAACCATTTACTCATGGTTTCTATTCTGTGTGATAAAATGCCTAAGTAAGAGATTTCATTCATTTTCGCTCTACCGTTTATGCTCCAGAGCAGTGATTCCCAAACTTTTGAGCTCTGCGGACCGTTACAGCAACCCTCCAGGCCCTGCAGACCACCTCATTCCTGACACAAACGTACTTACAAGGGGAAGGCACTACTGACCCCCAACCGATTTGGTTGAAACTTCGTAGAGATAATGTCCATGACGTCCGATTAACGAAAATATATACATATCAGGGCCAATACCCAGAAGTTTTTATTTTATTAATAAAAATAAGTTATTATTTCCCTAGTCACTGCTTAGTTACCATACACGGTAACGTTGCTTTTCATAGGCAGCGCTAGCGTAGCCATTAATGCGCTTGGCTGTAAATGTCAAGGTACGTTGTTCGAGTCCTTGTTCCGAAATTATTTTTCATTTTTTCCCACATTTTCACTTTCCTCATTTTAAATGCTTATTTCTTAATAGCGCTATATTTTTTTATTTTTTAATAGTTAATATTTTTAATATATTGATGTGCAGTTTTGAAGAATTATTTGTAGCGTACATAGCGGTTGGTTTTCCTCGTCAATAAATTTTTCATTGTAAAGCGATTTATTATTGTCCTCCCCATGATTAAACAATGAAAATAAACTTATTGTCTTGCACGTATTGTTTCACAATCATGACATTGTCGAAAAATTCTTTGAAAGCATTTGGAAAAGGATCAGATAGGAGCGATCTCAAGTGCTACAAGATCAGTGTTACTTCTTTCATCAGAGCATTGTGAGCATTTTAACTAGTGTGTTTTGAAGTGTATTTCTAACGTACTACAGTTTTTGCTGATTCAAAAATGGAATATACTGCTTCAACATCTTCAGCGGGGAATCCTGTAACGAGCAAAAATGTTACACCTTTTACGTCTCCTCCTTTGGACGACGAAACAGCGAAAGATGCATGAAACTCCTCTGAAAAATGGATTGATGTCGGATAAAGAAGTTCCCGAAAGTGAATGTGGCCGTAGTGTTGTAATGGCCCAAGAAATTTATACACGTGTTGTGGATATGCTTGGCGAGATGAACTTCCATGAAGATTACGATCTGGTGGGGCCTGATGAAGTCGACGAAATGCACGGATATGAGGAAATAGAGTTAGCTTATAGTTATATATACTATCATTGTGATTGGGAATTTTATTTAGAAATAAATGGATATTTAAACTTAAAGCAATATTAGGAAATTAGGTAATAAATACTTTAAATGATGAAAGTGAAAATGCGGGAAAAAATGAAAAAAGGTTTCGGGACAAGTACTCGAACATCAGATCTTCAGATTTACAGCCAAGCATGCTAGACACTCCGCCAACACCGTTATCTACGAGATCCTTTACCGTGTATGGTAGTTAAGCAGTGACTAGGGAAATAATAACTTATTTTTATTAATAAAATAAAAACGGCTGGATATTGGCCCTGATATGTATATATTTTCGTTAATCGGACGTCATGGACATTATCTCTACGAAGTTTCAGCCAAATCGGTTGGGGGTCAGTAGTGCCTTCCCCTTGTTAGTGTAACCACATTAATGAAAGGGGGTTAATTTGACTGCAGAGAGGTGAAATCTGAAAATATGAAGAAGTAAAAAAATCCTTAAGCTAACTAGGTACATTACTAAAGTAATGAATACCTGCGGTAGTGTAAGAATTGATTAACTTTTCCCAAAAAAATTCATCTAAATATGGGGTTCGTTCTAAAAAATTACATTTTGGAAACCTTCGTTGACCATAGTTTGGGAAACACTGCTCCAGAGTCATGAACAGACAGACACACACACACAGATGTACAGACACACAGAAATACACCCACAGATGGCATGGCAAAAATAATGTTTTTGGACTCAGGTAAACCTAAAAGGTATGTATCATCACATGTATATAACATTCGTTCTTCGTGGAATGAATAGTTTGGGAAATCTACCACACAGGGAACACATTAACATCTGCCGTTATGTACACTAACCTAACCGTTCCGTCATGAGCTTTATCCGCCAACGTCAGGACGCACGACTGAGAGTTGTTGTTCTCCGTCGCCTTTGAGGTATCGTCCGCATCGCTCTGCTCCTTGTCGCCTTTCTCTTCCGACGACTTTTCCTTTGCCGATTCGACCCTCGTCTCTGACGAAGGAGAGCTCACTGTACGAAACGAGAACGACCCTTACGTGGTCAGGTAACGGACAAAAATAGAACAACAGAAGCGCAACTTTACCTTTCTAATTTACGAACAGTATAAGCAGAGCTAGCGTAAGGTTCTTGACAAATTTTATAAGGTTCATAGGATTTAAATCGCTTAGAACTATGTAGTCAACGAATTCATAAAGCAAAATTTTGAAACTTACTCAAATCCACAATCCAAGAGTTTTAAAATTGTTAAATGGCGATAATTTAATGTTTTAAGATATTTATTTATGGTACATACTTTAGTTAATACTTAACATGACAATATAATTCTAAAATTTCGTTCATATACCCACAGAAATCAAGGGTGCGCGTTATACATGGGGTATAAGAAAAAGTTGGGATTATTTGGCAAAAAGAACGGGTCTGTGTTATACATGAGTATATATAGTAAATATTATTATTATTGTTAATATTAGCACAATTTAAAAAGTTTCAACCCAATCATTAACCGGTAAAATTGAATTAGTGCAACAAAATGTAAGATTTATCGTAAACATGGGCATAAAGATCATATTACCGTACTTCCCCGAATATAAGACAAGGCTTTTTCCGATTTTAGCACCTGAAAAATCTTGAGTTGTATTATATTACACGCAGTATGGAATAACTTTGCGTAAATCGATGGTATGCCGTAAAAGTGGATAGAAGAATCATTTTGATGCCTGCGTGATGTAATTCTATACTATCACAATGGAAAGCTGAGGTTTAGAAACTTGATAATTAGGACAGTCTTTGTTACAAGCGGAAACATTCATTTCGGCACTAGCAAATGTCATTCTATCCTACTGTGGGTGCGTGAATGATTACGCTGGGTTTCTGTAATGGTTAATTTAACGACAAATAACAGTGATAACAGACACGGGAGAGGGTACGCTAGAAAGCTCTCGTGCTCGCCCATGGTTGTCTCGGCATCGCCATTTCCGTTGCTAGGCCCCGCGGCGGGAAAAGCAATCTCTGCAAGCGGTCGCTCGCGGAGGCCAAGGTATGCACCGAGAAACAATCCCGTCGCGCCGGCAATTTTAACAATTGTAATTACGACTGGAATGCAGAAATTGTAATAATTGAACGTAATCAGATTGTAAATTTGTCAAAATTACTGGTTTTAATATTTCTTCTTAAATATTGAGTTTAAAAAATCTGATGTGGCCAACACATGACTTTCTCCATATTTGGGGTATAGATATTTAAATTATTATGAATAGCATTATAAGGCAAAATTATTATTTCGTATCGTAAAAGAAGACACATCCTTGCCGTAAGTTACGTATATTTTGAATGTTTACAGAATTCACCGCTACATGGTGTTGGCGCTGTAGGCTGGTATTAAGATAAAGCGAAATATATCCGAAATGGATGGTTCTACGAAAATTAGTTTCAAACAAAACTTGGAAGAAATATTATTCTCTACAACTTTGGTCCTTACGAAGATTACCAATAACGATGTTTTTAAGGAGATATTTAACGGAAACCGAAAAACCGGTTATTTATAAATAACTCCTAAACAATAACTCCTATAGAAAATTGTTTCAAATTAAAACTGTAGGAAATTACATTCTCTATAACTTTTGTATAGAATTGTATATAAAATAATGATGTTTTAACCAAGAAATATCGCAAAAACCGAATCGGGTTTCGAATAAACCTCGACTTCCGGTTAACCGTTATTGTCCAAAAACTAATCAGTTCTTTGTGCTCATGTAAGAGTGTTAGATATGAAGTTTGGTAACGATATGGCACGTACTTTTTGAGTTAGAGCGCCCACAATAACATACACACACACAGACATCATTCCGAAAATAGTCTAAACGTGTTCTAGGGACCTCAAAACATGTATTTCCGTTGAAATCTCGAAGTCGATTTTTTTCATGAATACAATACTTTCCCATTACTACGTATGAGAAAGTAAAAATGGATAAAGTGAGAGAAAATATCACTTGTTATAAGTTCCACTTTTATTAGCAGAAAAAGCGACCGGTTTCAACTAATATCTAGTCATCATCAGGTACAAAAACAAGGAGAAATGCAAATATATACGGAATCGGATGGGGAGTGGGGAAGGAAATGTGTAGACAAATGAATGGGAGGGGGGGGGGGGGTCAAGGTATTGGGGAGGGGCGGGTGTTAGGGAGAAACAAAGTAAGCAAAGGAGAGTGGGTTTCGGGAATAAGATCGTTAATAACGAGGTTGGGTGTACTGTCATTGTGGTGTAAAAGTATTTCCAACTGTTCTAAAAGATTAAAAACCGGGACCTTTAGTTGCGAAATGAATTACCTCCGGGTTAAGGTTGGAAGAACGGTTGTTTTCGAGTAAGTGTTTGGCAAAGTGTGATTTGAATGAGCCTCGTAAGAAAGGTTTTCTATGTTCGGTAGTCTTAACGTGGAAATTTCTCCCTGTTTGCCCTATGTAAATGGCGTTACAGTCATCACGTGAGAGTTTATAGACACCGCTCCTGAATAAATGGTCAAACTTATCTTTATTGTTAGATAAATTTTCCCTAGATTAGTGAGGGTGTAGAAAGCTGTATGTAATTTATCTTTGGGAAAGCAATTCTCAATTAGCCGGGAAATATGGTGGATAAATGGTAATTTACACCAACGGGGTTTGTTAACAGAAGGCGGAGTATTATAACAGCGTTCAAGAGTTAGTTTCCTCTGTTTTCTAAATGGGAGTGTGTAAATTAACTTATGCGGAAAACCGTTGGCGGTGACTGTTTGTTTAATGACATTTAATTCTTTATCGAATTCCACCTGTGAGAGAGGGTTATGGGTTAACCGGTGTATTAGAGCGTGATAAGACGCATGTTTGTGCGGAGTGGGGTGTTAACGAACTTATTTCCCTCACCCACTCTCCCTTGCTTCCTTCGTTCCCCCCCCCCCCCCCCCCCACTCCCCTCCGATTCCGTATATATTTGCGTTGCTTCTTGTTTTTGTACCTGATGATGACTAGATATTAGTCGAAACTGGTCGTATCTATTTTAATAAAGTGGAACTCATACCAAGTGATACTTTCTCTCACTTTATTCATGATGGAGTTCCACAAAGTAAAGGCTTCTTCCGTTGATTTTATTAAACAAGTTAGGAAAGGGTACAGCGTATCACAAATGGGCGCGTTTCGTGCAATGGAGTATTCATGAAAGAAATTATATACCTATACGTGAGGGAAATTGCATTTTAAAGTTCTTTTCTTCATCATAAATAATCCATTTTATTCCTGTTTAAAAATATTGCATGCACACATAAGGAAATTAAACGTTTGTTTGCGAGATTGTTTACGTTAGCAACGATGAAGAAGTAACCATGCAAGATATAAGTTCAACTCGAATTAAGACATTCTTGTTTGATTTTCTCGATAATGGCTACTCCTACGATACAAATGTATAGGAAAGGAAATACTATTCTTTACTAGTTCTACAACTTTTATTTGAAAAATATTTTGATATGAGCAATACTTGACGAGATATGATAAAAATTTAATTTTTTGTCTACAGTAAAGTGGTACCCCTGATTGGTGTACGTGATTCGTTTTTGCAATTTTCTGATTATATTTTATTGAAAGTCCTTAATATCAAATTTCATGAAAATCAGTTTGGTAGAAGCCGAGAACGAACATGTGAACGGACGGATGGACGGCCAACAATAAGCGCTCATGCTGGAAGCGAAACGCACCTAAAAATGGAGTCGTCTCATATTTGGGTAAATACGGTAAAAATGAAGTAAATTACTAACGAATAAAACGGAATTAATACGATAAGAAACACAGCTTATAAACGCAAAGGACGTTACCTTTCTTCTTTCCTTCCGAGAGGCCGCTCTTCTCCAGCGCTTGCTGCAATATGTCCGCCGACATATCCCTTCTCTTCTCCACTCCTCCTCCCGGATTCTCCCTTTCGCCGCCCTTCACCGTTTCGGACGTCACTTTCTCCGTGTTGGTCGACGATGGATTCCCCGGAGTCCCGGAAGAAGCTTCTCCGTTCCCCCCACCTCCCCTTTCCTCCTCCTCCTCCTCTCTCCCCCCTCCCAGCCCTCTCGTCGCTTCCTCCAGTTCTGCAAGCTGCCTCATCACCACGGATACTTCGTCCTCCAACGAGTCGCTCTGCAATCGAATACAGTCTCGTATATATTCATGAAAGTTTGTTTGTTTGTTTGTTTATTTGTGCATCTATACATTTCCACACCATTAAAGCTAGAGTAATCAAACTTTTTAATCCCAAATGTTTTATATTAATTGTACAAAAGGCAAAATAACTCTGGGAACACGACCTGATTCTGGAAAAATGAACTATCGAGTAAATGACGCCCTTAGAAACTTATTGATATTTACCCAAATAAATATTAGCAGCAATAAAAAGAGAATGCTAAGACTGTCCCGGTATGACCCCACAAATTATCATGTCGCTAGGGTCACGATTAACATTTGAGGGATCTACAGTTTATTTGTAGACTAGCTGGAAGTACCTGTCATTGATCGGGAACACGTCTCGCAACCTAGACTACACTCCCTTCTCCCGATCTCGTTTTTTGTCGATATCTCAGTAACTGTTAGTCCTATCAAAACTTTGTATGGAACAATAATGATCCAAAATCTAATTTACAACAACTTTTGTAATATGCATTTTTGCTTAAAAAGCAATGGTAAGCGAGACCCTGTGAATTTTATGGTTGGTGCCCTCCCACAATCCCCCTTCCCGTCAAGAATTTTCGGATACCATAAACCCTAGATTCTAAGTTGGGCTGACCCAAAGATATGTTCCAAGTTTCATGAAAATCCGACTTTCCGTTTCGGCGTGATGATGAAACAAACAAACAGACAGACAAACAAACAGACACCAAGTCTGTAAATTGCTGTAATCATCGTCATTTCACACGAAATGCACAATGAAAGTGAAATTCTAAAAAAAAACTACTGTACAGACAGACATCAGAGTTTTATTTATAGAGATTGAGTTAGGTTGGACTGGTTTCTACCAAGATATCTGTAGTCTACAGAGGAATTATATCTCGCAAATAGGAAGGCCGTAGGCTAATTTGTAATCCCAAATGTTTATATTAATTGTACAAAATAACTTTGTATGCTAATTTTTTCGCATGGTCAGCTGTATGTTGCGGCACAAGAGTTGGATCCAGAAAAAACTTGTATGTGCTTATAAATGATCAAAAAAAACCAAAAACATCGTTTATGACGAAGCACTGAAATAAAACATTAATTTTTGTTAGAACATTTTTTGTTTTTCCCTGGGCAACACCAGATACTTTAGCTAGTCCCAATATAATAATAATAAAAATAATAATAATTTCTTTATTACGGGCTTTTGCCCTCTTTCACCAATAAAATATAATGAAATACAATATAAATGGAAGTTATCTGCGATTGGTTACTAGCATGTGTCAGTTGAATTTCAACAGCTGTAGTGAACCTACTTTCGCTGCCCATTCTAGGTCATACTAGTTAATATATGTTCTTTCATTCTGCAAGCGTTTTAACTCATCTTAATATCAAGAGTATGAGCCGACAAATATTTTTTAAACGCCAAAGTTTATATCTCTGCACCGATTTATGAGTTTTCCTTTTTGGACACTACTGGAGTTAAAACAACCCTTTAAATTTATAATTATACATTTTTTAAATAGTTTATCATCATTTGTTACGAATACCTCACATTTTTGCCAAATATAATCGATGTAGCACCCCTAGAAGTACAATTATAGTATGTATTTAATTGTATAAACTTTATGAATTTTTAACAGCCACAATAATACACTTTTTTGTAATTTTCAATGTTATATACCGCTGGAACACCATTCTCTAATTTTCTATAAAATTTCAGCTTGGTCAATTTAACATTTATGAATTTTTAACGGCCGAATAAATAAACATTTTCAAATTTTTATCGATTAAATACGGTACTCTTTATAGGTGATTTTCAGTTTTTCATATCTTATAAATATTTTAGTGTGCATGTGTGAGTGTATATATGTATGTTCTTTATACGTTTTACACAATTGTAGCTATCGAATTCAAAAGTCTCATGGGCCACCCTATTGGCCAAAGGAAGAACTTGGTCTAGGTTTGCAGACTGTGGGGTCTCTTATACCCCATGGGATCAACAAAATACTATTTCCATAAGAATGCATGGGAAATGGTTTGGAGAAACCCCAAAATGCCATGCAGCCCTTCACTGATGTGGATATAAATATACCTAAATATTAACTTGCGATCACGGAAAATGGCTTATTTTACGCACGAAAGACTGAATATTTTAATTCTCTCCATGTTTTGTAGTATTACATGCTAAATTGCTCGAAATTTTTCTTTAAGCACAAAATTTATCGGTTTAGATGTCCATTTTCCAGGCGGCAACAAAGCTAAATTTCTTAATTGTTGTCCTTTTCAAAGGGAGATATCCACGTAAAGATTAATGCAAGGAAAATCCTCGCCATAGAGGAAGAATAGCTAACGCCAAGATATGCCTAAATATAGTCTATGAATACTTTTAAAGTGAGTCAAATGATTTTTAAGGAATATTAGAACATTGTTATCTTTTACCATTAACATTGAAAGATTGATCGCAACATAAATCGATACATCTACCTACATTTGTTCGGTAACCAAGATGTTGTTTATTGTTTACGTTTTGGCTAATAGTATTGATATGATCCACGTAATTTTACTGCTGCTTTAAAGGCTTCGGTGCATCTATGCATGTGAATATTAAGTAAGACGTTAATGCGTACAATACAATACATAAAATGGTAAATGTTAATGTAAGCATCGCATGCGTAATTAAGGAATGGGGAACGTTTGCCCCGAGCAATAAAAATCATTTGCCACTCTTTCCCGAGCGAAGCCGGGCATTTCAGCTAGTATTCCATAAATGTATTAAAACTGGCTGTGCAAAGCAGATTCATTAAATCCGTTGAAATTCAACAGGCACTTAAACGCTAGTTATAAATAAAATATAAATTACTAGAATAATAACCTGTCACGTTATGGGTAACATTAAAAATTATAACATACTGACTTGATTATTAATTAATAACAAAACAACACAGGTTGCATCACAAAAAATACGCACTTTTATGTATTTTTTAAATCTTTAAGGGCAAGATACAATAAAAGACCTCTAGAATAAGATAATTTAGAATTTAGTTTGTCTTTTAGTTTTTGTTTGAAGTTTCTAAGTTAATATTTAGGTATTTTAATGAGCGAAAGAAAAAATGTCTGCACGGTCAAAATTGTTTATTCCCGTGCTTTTTAAATGGCAATACAAAAGGTTAACTGGAGTCGAACCTAGGATACTTTATGTAAAAGTAATAACATTTTCTAGTAGTTAATGTGGTCATCTAAGAAGACGCCAAATTTCATATCTCTCGCTGTTTCCAGTGCTGAGATATATATTGAAAGATTCTAAGATTGTTAAATGGCAATACCAAAGGATATCTGTAGTCGAACCTATTATCTGTTCATTTTATCTTTGCGACTAGGAGGGAAGGGGAAGAAGAGCTCTACCTATCACGTGACTTTAAGGGAACCAATCGGAACGAAGTAGAAGGATTCTTTCCCGTAGAAAGTTCATCCTCTCTCTTGTTTCCTTTGTGATCACACGAGTCTTAGAGTGCGCTGTTGCCACGTGTTTATCGTTGAGTTTTTGTTACTCTGTTACTTTGTTAACGTTGAGTTTTTTTACTCTGTTACTTTGTTATCATTGAGTTTTTGTTACTTTGTTATCGTTGAGTTTACTGTTGAGTTGTTGTTTTTGAGTGTTTCTCTTCCGTTCGTCACGCAGAGAATTTACAGGAGGAAGATTTTAAAAAAGAAATAGCAATGGATGACATAATGGATCCTGTTATTGTGTGGCTTGTGGAGAGTGAGTCTGACAGTGAGCGTTCTGATGAAGAAGAAGAAGAAACAGACGACGAGCAGGATATTTTAGCCTTGCCATTGGATGAAAATGAAATCTTTTCCATTTGTATATTTCTATAAAATAAATGTGTTGAATGCAACCTTAAAAGAAATTTTTATTTCCAAATTAAGTAAACATTTCATAGAATTTAATATGGGCTGTTCTGAATAATTTCATATTCCGGAAAGGTTACGTCAACGATTCTCAACCGCTGTGTAGAGAAAATTTAGCGAAAGGGCAAGCTTTGCTTACGTATTTCATGTTTTTGCGATATTGATGAAATGACATTGTTTAATTAGGACATTGGATGGTTTTGTTATTAGTTCGGGGTGATGAGTCGAGATTTTCTTAAAATATAACCAAAATCAAAAATTATAATTTTTATTTCATCGCGAGTCGAGGGAGCTTTAAACGTATGACTCCAAAATAAAAGGTCTTAAAAGCAATCGTGTATTTCACTATAAAAGTAGCGCCCAAGCAATTAAGTCGCCCTTTCCGGCGGGAGAGCTGAACTTTGGACTCGTAGCAGGAATTATGTTTCAGTCGATGTGGCAACGCCTAGCGTGTTCTCCGGCGAGGAGACATCTCCCCAAACCACTAGCTGTGAAACCCCACCACCTAGTGGCGAAAAGAACCGAGCGGGTACGGACCTGTACAAAACCTCAGTCGCAAAGATAAAATGAACAGATAATAGGACACTTTACGTAAACGTAATAACATTTTATCGTAGTTAATGTGGTCATCTAAGGGCATACTAAATGTCATATCTCTAACTGCTTCCAGTGCTGAGATATACTGAAAGTTTCTTAGAGCGTTACACACAGACAGAAGGAAAGACAGACTTGGAAAACTATATGAGAGATACTCACCACTTCGTTGCCCGCATCGTCTCTCTTCCTCTTGCGGTTCGCCAATCCGGAAGACGTGTTTCCGTGAACCCTACTGACGTGAGCGTTCAACGATCCCAGCTTCCGGAACACGCAAGGACACTCGCAGCACCTGAACGTCAACTCTCCGCTGACTGGAATGGTGTGAACCCTGAGAATGTGAGCCCTTAAGTTACCTGCGGGAGAAGAAGAAGGAACGAGATTATCGTTTACTGAAGATATTTGGTTGATTTCTTCCATTGGTCAGTACTTTAATACCAATATAAGTCAAGAAATTTCTTACTTTTTTAGGCCGATCAAACCCTACTTTCGACTTATATTCGAGTCGCAAACTAGCTGGACATTTTTCTGGGTCAATAATTAAACATGACTGGTAAAAAACAACATTTGACTGACCTTGAAGCGCATAAGAATGAAAAACTCACACTAACTAGCGGAAAATGCGAAGGCTAATGATAAAATAATACAGCACCGCTGTATTTAAATTCAAAGGAAAAGTTAAAATTTACATTTTATCTTTAAAAAACTTGCCCAAATGAGCGGATTGAAGATAAGAATCAATTCAGTACTCAAGTGCTGGTTTTTTACTTTCTCATACGAAGTATCGAGAAAGTATTGTTTTCGCGAAAAAATTCAACCTCGAGATTTTTACGGAAATATAAGTTTTAGGTGTCGCTGAATCCGAATAAGTGGTTTTTGCAATGCCGTCTGTCTGTCTGTTACTGGCTCTGGAGCCTAGACGGTACAGCAAAAATGAATGAAATCTCGTACTTAGGCATTTTATCATACTGAGCAGAGTATACATAGAAATGGTTGACATTGATCAATAATTAAGAGTAGTTTATTCTACGCATTTTTAACAACAATCCAATTTTCTCGAAAATGGCTGTAACGATTATGATCAAATTTCGTACAGTTACTTGAGTTTATGTCTTCAAAAAATGAATATAAGGCTAGTTTATTCTAGGCAACTTTAACAATAATTCGATTTTCTCAAAAATGGCTCTAACGATTCTGGCTGATACGATATTCATTTTCTAAAGATAGTTATCTTTAGAAAGTGAAAATCGTGTGAGTCTGTTTTTAGAAAATCCAATTTTTGTTAAAGTTGCCCAAGAATAAACTAGCCTTGTATTCATTCATTGAGAAAAATGAAATACCTAGTATTATTGTAGATGTATACTCAAGTAACTGTACAAAATTTGATCAAAATCGTTAGAGCCGTTTTTGAGAAAATCGAATTGTTGTTAAAGTTGCCTAGAATAAACTAGCCTTATATTCATTTTTTGAGAAATATGAACTATACAGTATTATTGAAGACGTAAACTCAAGTAACTGTATGAAACTTGATCAAAATCGTTAGAGCCGTTTCTGAGAAAATCTGAATGTTGTTACAAATGCGTAGAATAAACTACTCTTAATTATTGATCATTGTCAACCATTTCTATGTATACTCTGCTCAGTATGATAAAATGCCTAAGTACGAGATTTCATTCATTTTCGCTCTACCGTCTATGCTCCAGCGCCAGTAACAGACAGACAGACGGCATTGCAAAAACCACATTTTCGGATTCAGTGACACCTAAAACGTATATTTCCGTAAAAATCTCGAGGTCGATTTTTTTCGCGAAAACAATACTTTCTCGATACTTTGTATGAGAAAGTAAAAATTAAGAGGCCACACCTTACTATTCTACATTTTTTAAAGCAGACGATGGTTGGCCACAGAAAATTATCTGGTGCTGAATATTGTAAAAGAAAGGCTAAGAACTTTAATAAATGAAAATGTATAGTTGATATTTTTCATAAATATAAGTTATTAGGGATTTGAATAAATAGATTTTTATTATTCCCTATCGTTTTCGACTAACATATAATAAAAGTACTCAGTAAATTAATTAAGGAAGCGCCATATTATATCTCGCCACAGGCGGCAAAATGTCTGGGCACGGCCCTGTATATATATATGAATTTTTTTGTAAATTTCAAAATTGTCTTGTTTTCATTTTCTTTGCTTCGACTTATATTCGAGTCTTGGATTTTAGATGCTGTTTTAGGCTAAAAATATACTTGAATCACCTTATACTCGAAGATATACGATATTTAGCTTTGTGAGTTCCTTTTTCCTAAAATGAAGTTCGCGTAGAATAAGTCTCGTTGGCCCCTTGGTAGATATTAAGTTAGAAAATCAGTTGAGAATTTCTACCACAAAAATTGTAGTAACCTTTGATAAATTAAGTCAGTGCAAAGAAAAACAAGTTCCCATTGAATACATTTTGTTGTTATGAGGAAACAAGATTTTTTAAGTTTTTCTCTTACAATCGTGCCAAACTTGGTCGGAAACGGTTAAGAAATGTGCATAAAGACCTGCCCAAAATATCTGTTCTCAACAATGGCCCATTGAGTGATTCGGGTTGCTCAGGCCTGGTTTAACGTTTAAATCGGCCGCCATTTTGAATCAAACAGACAGACGGAAATGAAATCCTGTGCTGACCTTCCCCTTAGTACCCCCTATAATTGTGCCAAATTTGGTTGGAATCGGTTAACTGTGGGCGTGCATAAAGGAGCAGACCGATAATTGGCTGCCATTTTGAATCAAACAGACAGACGGAAATGAAATCCTGTGCTGACCTTCCCCTTCGTGCCCTCTACATTCATGCCAAATTTGATTGGAAACGGTTGAGAAATATGGGCATGTGTAAAGGAACAGACAGACACAGACAGACAGACTTACTAAAATATAATGGTGGAGATATAGAGAAATTGTTTTTTTAAATGAAAAGACGTTTCTTTTGAAAAATCTTCAGTTTGTAACTTAAAGTATAACTCGGCAAACTTATCCATGCTGAGGAGGAAAGATCGTAATATCAGTAAACACATAATCACCTCTCTGTCGGAAACCAGCCGAGCAGAATTCGCAAGTAAACGGCTTGATGCCAGTGTGCTTTGTCATGTGAATCTGGAGGGAACCCTTTTGGTTGAAAGCCTTGTCACAATTTGGACACTGAAAACAGATGGGAAAGTATGAAATTATTAACAATAAATAATAAAACAAGTTATGAAAGTGTTGCATTGTATCACAAATAGGCACGTTTGAAACTAAAGGATATATAATTTGAACGAATTCACAGAATAAAACAGCCAAACCCTAACAACCTGATTATCTCTTTGTATGAAAATTTTCTTCCCTATCCAAAGTTTCTACATTTAATATACATGTATTTATGTAATGTTAATGACCAACTACTGCATTATACAATATATCATAAATGATTCCACGGAAATACTAGACTAATATTTGCTGATTTATTTTATATTATATACTGTGCAGTATAATGTGAAAAAACTGGAGAAGTACAAAATAATCTAACGTACATGTTTGATTGCATAACTCAAGCAAGCAAAGCCCTCTAAAATCATCAATACATTTGCACATTTGGAACCAACAGCTTAAAAAAAGTTAAGAAAGTGTACAGCGTATCACAAATGGGCACGTTTCGTGCAATGGAGTATTTGAAAGAAATTATATACATTTTAATAAGGGAAATTGCGTTTTAAAGTTCTTTTCTTCATCATAAATAATCCATTTTCTTCCTATTTAATAATATTACATGCACACGTAAGGAAATTAAACGTTTGTTTGTAAGACTGTTTATGTTAGCAACAATGACGAAGTAACCATGCAAGAAAATTTCTTAGTTCAACTCGAATTAAGACTTTCTTGTTCGATTTTCTCGATAACGGCTACTCCTACGATAAAAATGTATAGGAAAATTTCGACAAATTGGAGATTTTGACACAGCCGATCAAATTGGGAATTACTTTACGCAGAGTAATTTTAGCGGAGTAATTGGTCCCGACCGACCAGGCGAGGTTTAGTTTTAGTGTAGACGTAGTTATATCTGCTCTAATTGTTTGAATTTGTGCTGATTTCACTCTTTTCTCTGTTAATCTTTTATTTAAATTTATTTATTTTGATTTATTTATAAATTTATCACTTGACATGGCATCTAAAAGGAAATGTAATAGTGATAATGTAAGGGAATCAAATAAAAGAGGGCATAAGACTCGTAGTTATGAATTCAAATTAGAAATTTTAAAGCGTGTTGAAAAAGGTGAAAGCCATAAGTGAAATCGCACGATCGTTGGGAATGTGTCCTTCAACTATTAGCACTTCTGTGAAACAGAATGAGAAAATTCTAGAAGATGTGATAAATTCACGTATTTTGATAACAACAATAAACAGTCCTATGCGCAGTTTTGTGATTCCTAAAATGGAAAAACTTTTAAAACTTTGGGTAGATGATCAGTGTCAGAAACACATTCCTATTAGTGAGACCCTGATTAGAGCAAAGGCTGCAGACGGCCCAGTCCGGCTTGCGCGAGTCTGCAGCACAACCCTGCATACATCAATCTCTACATACAACTATATATCGCAGCAAAATTAATATAAAAGTTATTAAAAAGCACAAATTAACTTGCAGCCTCCCCAGTTAATTTAAGGTTATGCAAACCTGCCCTTCTCTTAAGTCTGTCAAACCAGCCATGAGTTGCATTAAATGGAGGCTCATCAACAGACATTTCATCCATCAATTCCTTCAAATCATCATACAGGTCCTTAGCTTTTGCTCTAATCGTGGTCTCACTAATAGGAATGTGTTTCTGACACTGATCATCTACCCAAAGTTTTACAAGTTTTTCCATTTTAGGAATCACAACACTGCGCCTAGGACATTCCCAACGATCGTGCAATTCCAGTATGGCTTTCACCTTTCTCAACACGCTTTTAAATTTCTAATACTACTCATTCCTCCATTTAAATAGCATGGGAATGGATGAGGCGGATTTGATTTAATTTAGACTTTTAAATTACGTAAAATAATCATACAAACAAAAATTTATTTTTTCCTTTTTAGTGCAAAAAATAAGTTATACATTTAAAATATTTATTATATAATTTATTCATAATTTAATATTGTTGTATTAACATATTAGTAATGTTATTTTATCTTTATAGAACGTGAGGGGAGACTTTTTCCCGAGATGCGGGAACGTATCCCCCATTTTTAACATGCAAGTATATGGAAAAACGGCTATCGACATTCGACAATTCGAGATTGGACGATGTTTTCAGAAACGCATCCCCGTCAAATCTCGGGAGCTGCCTGTATTCCTCTTTACTAATTCTACAAGTTTTACTTGAAAATTATTTTGATATGAGCAATACTTTACGAGATATGACGGAAAGTTCTTTTTTTGTCGCCTGTAAAGTGGTATCCCTGAATGGCTTACGTGATTCATTTTTGCGATTTTATTATTATCTTTGATTGTAAGTCCTTAATATCAAATTTCATGACAATCAGATTGGTAGGAACTGAGAACGAACATGCAGACGGACTGACCAACGCTAATGGGCCATCATGCTGGAAGGGAAACTTGCATGAAAAGTGCTAAATTAAGCACGTATACGAGTCCGTTACCTGGTAAGGTTTCTCTCCCGTGTGTATCCTCATATGTCTCACCAACTGACTCGGCTTCTGGAATCCTTTCATGCATTCTTTACACTTGTGCAGAAAAGAAGAACGGTCGATGTTCCTCTTGTGGTTACGCCTAGAGAGAGACGCCTTCACCTGCGTAGAAAACAAAACACGAATGATTAACGTACGAAGAAACTTAATACTTTGCGTGGCAACCACATACAGGGATTTATAACAACAGATTTTCACTGGGAAGAACCTCGTGAGCTGCACTGCCAAATGGGGTCACTCTAGCATATTAGAGAGGATATTAATGCTACACACGAACTTTTATGTTTGTAATTTTCTTTGGTTCTTTTTATTGAAATGTATGTCCTTTCTTTTTACTTTTTCTCATATACGAAGTATATCGAGCAAGTATTGTTGTCGCGAAAAAATTCGACCTCGAGATTTTTACGGAAATACACGTTTTAAGTGTCGCTGAATCCGTAAAAGTGGTTTTCGCAATGCCGTCTGTCTGTCTGTTACTGGCTCTGGAGCCTAGACGGTACAGCAAAAACGAATGAAATCTCGTACTTAGGCGTTTTATCATACTGAGCAGAGTATACAAAAAATGGTTGACATTGATCAATAATTAAGAGTAGTTTATTCTATGCATTTGTAACAACAATCCGATTTTCTCAATAACAGCTTTAAAAAGATTTTGATCAAATTTCGTACAGTTACTTGAGTTTACATCTTCAATAATACTGTATAGTTCATATTTCTCAAAAAATGAATATAAGGCTGCTTTATTCTACACAACTTTAATAACAATTCGATTTTCTCAAAAATGGCTCTAACGTTTTTGATCAAATTTCACAAAGTTACCGTATATACTCGTGTATATGCCGACTCCATGTATAGTAAGACCCCTGATTTTTTGGTGAACAAACCTGATTTTTTCATATATCTCGTTTATAGTACGACCCCAGCTTTCCACCAGGGTCGATATATTTCGTTTAGATAGCTCGATGGTTACGAGCGAGATATATCAAACGACCTTGATTTTCCACACCACCACAGAATAGACCGTAAATGTCGTAAATAGTATTTCTTGCGAGTACACTAAAATTCGGATAGGTTAAGTATCTTACTCCTAAAACATTTAATAAAAAGTGATATGAATCATGACTGCACAAGATGGAATAAAATCATTTCAATTCTAGTACGTCTGGATTACGTTCCGTGTACGTAATGGTTCCACTCGCTCATCTACTTAATAGGTAGGGATAACGGATAAAAAGAAATTACTTTGTAAATCTTCACTGGGATCACTTTCATCCATAATATCACAAATATCCTTCTCAATCTTCTAAGAATATGTTACACGTTTGCTAGATGATGCCATTACTGATTCCAACACTTCAACGGATGAAAGACGATGAAATTTACACAAACTAAATGCAAACAAAATTTTGTATGCGCTATTCATACTACGATACGCTCCTAAAAATGCGTAACTTCACAACACACCATCTAATATGCTGCCTTAAAGTAAAAAATCTGATGTGGCCAACACATGACTTTCTCCATATTTGGGGTATAGATATTTAAATTATTATGGATAGCATTATGAGGCAAAATTATTATTTCGTATCATAAAAGAATACAGTTGTCCTTATTGCCGTAAATTACGTACATTTTGAATACGTTTACAGAATTCACCGCTACATGGTGGTGGCGCTGTATACTGGAAATTTACGAATAAGCACAATATCTCCGAAGTGGATGGTTCTACAACAATTTGTTTCAAACAAAACTTGGAAGAAATATTATTCTCTACAACTTTGGTCCTCACAAAGATGACCAATTACTACGTTTTTAAGGAGATACTTGACGGAAACCGAAAAACCTGTTATTTATAAATAATTCCTAAACAAGAACTGCTATAGAAAATTGTTTCAAATGAAAGTTGTAGGAAATTGGATTCTCTATGACCTTTGTATAGAACTGTATATACAATAATGATGTTTTAACAGAGAAATATCGCTAAAACCGAATCGGGTTTCGAATAAACCTCGACTTCCGGTTAACCGTTATTGTCCAAAAACTAATCAGTTCTTTGTGCTCATGCCAAAGTGTTATATATGAAGTTTGGTATCGATATGGCAAGCACTTTTTGAGTTAGAGCACCCACAATCACATACACATGCGCACGCACACACATACCCATCATTCCGAAAATAATCTAAACGTGTTCTAGGGACCTCAAAACGTGTATTTCCGTTGAAATCTCGAAGTCGATTTTTTTCATGATCACAATACTTTCCCATTACTTCGTACGAAGAAAGTAAAAAGAAGAAAATCGGTCCATATTTACGTATTTTGATGAACAAAGGAAAAAAACCTTGCACCCTAAGAAATCATAAATTCCAGGTAAACTTATGGGAAAACATAACTGTACCCTGGATTCAAACCTGGGACACTTAAAATCCAAAATCCCAAACTGTAGCATACCTTAGAATGCTCTTTCATGTGCTCCCTGAGTTGACTCCCTTTTTTGAATAGGGCGTTGCACAGCTTGCATTGCTGCACTCCTGGGATGAGCTGCTGCGTCTGCTGGGACGACTGTTCCGCAGGAATGGCCGTGAATTGCGCCTCGAAATTCCCGTCCGAGATCCACACGGCGTTCTCCAATAACGGCTCCACGTTGATTGTGTTTATGGGATTGATCACGCTCTCGTGAACCCTCATGTGGTCGTCCAGCTGACACTGAAAGAACGACATTTATATCCTGAGTAAACAATATTAAAATACGTCCGAGATTCAACAGGGACGCGTTCCTGAAAACGTGGTCGAATCTCGAACAGTCGAATGCCGAGTGCTGTTTTCCCATACAAGTACATGTTATTATTGGGAGATGCATTCCAGCATCTCGGAAAAAATTACCGAGTTCCATCGCATATTACATAAAGTTAAAATAACATTACTGAAGTGCTAAGGAAACAATATTAAATCATTAAAAAGCACAAAATAATTCATGACTAATGAAAAACGACTTATATAAAGATATTTCCATACTTGAAATCTTTTTCAACTGTGCTTACGGGGCATGGTTTATTAATTGAGAAGATGTAAGATTTTTGCTGGAAGAAGAGAGGCTGCTGGCAAGGGGAATTGATAAAATAGTTTCAACCCTTCGGCTCCAATAATATTTTTACTTTCTCATACGAAGTATCGAGAAAGTATTGTTTTCGCGAAAAAATTCGACCTCGAGATTTTTACGGAAATACGCGTTTTAGGTGTCGCTGAATCCGAATAAGTGGTTTTAGCAATGCCGTCTGTCTGTCTGTTACTGGCGCTGGCGTCTAGACAGTCGAACGAAAATGAATGAAATCTCGTCCTTAGGCATTTTATCATACTGAGCAGAGTATACATAGAAATGGTTGACATTGATCAATAATTAAGAGGAGTTTATTCTACGCATTTTTAACAACAATCCGATTTTCTCGAAAACGGCTGTAACGATTTTGATCAAATTTCGCACAGTCACTTGAGTTTACGTCTTCAATAATACTGTATAGTTCATATTTCTCAAAAAATGAATATAAGGCTGGTTTATTCTAGGCAACTTTAACAACAATTCGATTTTCTCAAAAACGGCTCTAACGATTTTGATCAGATTTCGTACAGTTACTTGAGTATACATTTACAATAATACTAAGTATTTAATTTTTCCCAACGAATGAATATAAGGCTAGTTTATTCTTGGGCAACTTTAACAAAAATTGGATTTTCTAAAAACAGGCTCATATGATTTTCATTTTCTAAAGATAACTAAACGACGCATTAGTACCCATATATGAGAAAGTTTGTTCAATGTATGTTGTACCGATTTTTTTCTTAGAAAAAGTAATAAGGGTAAACCAGACATCCTGAATCGCAGTGATGCCTGCTGCACTGATTGACATTAGCACAAACAATGAAAATGAACTACCAAAAAATTTCTCTTTTGCTCAATATTACTTTTTGAAACAAGTTATCTTTCCGTAAATTTCGTTTCAAATCCTTTTAAAAATAAATTTGAAGAAATAAAACTCACAAAAGCTCTGAAAAAATCGGTACAACATACATTGCACAAACTTTCTCATATAATAATGAAATATGAACTGTGCAGTATTATTGAAGACGTAAACTCAACTAAATGTGCGAAATTTGATCAACATCGTTAGAGCCGTTTTTGAGATTATCGAATTGTTGTTAAAAATGCGTACAATAAACTACTCTTAATTACTGAGCAATCTCGACCATTTCTACAGTCTGCCTAAGTATGAGATTTCATTCATTTTCGCTCTACCATTTAGGCTCCAGAGCCAGTAACAGACGGCACTGCAAAAACCACTTTTTCGGATTCAGTGACACCAAAAACGTATATTTCCGTAAAAATCTCGAGGTCGAATTTTTTCGCGATAACAATACTTTCTCAATACTTTGTATGAGAAAATAAAAATAGGCTGAACGAGAGAGAGAGAGTATTCGACTCCAAACCCCGAACTGAATGCAAAGGGCATTCCCCAAAGATTTCATTAGTCCGTCTGTTTGTAAACAAGAAAGGTACTCTGAGAGCAAAAGAAATCTAATAAGCAGAGACTCTATAAAGATAAATTCTTGGTCTGCTAGCAGGTAAAGATGTGGGAGTTAGCTGAAGGACATAACCCAAAGAAAAGTAGTCTCACTGAAAATTCATCAGTAGATGCTTTTATAAATACATCCTAAAAATATTCCTTTTTGTTTCATAGAAAATTTGATTGATTTTTCGAACGGAATCACAGAAACTTATGTAATTATACGTTGTTCGAAATTCGGCTGATCGGCTCGGTTGAATAAGCGAGCTTTGACCGGTCGAAATTCGAGTTTACGTTATAATGTATAACGGTCGAATTCTCGAGTTAGTCGAATGTCCAACGGTCAAAACTCGGACGTCGCCTGTACATTGAAAGTGTTAAAAATTCAAATGTTCTGTTAACCCTTACATTGGTGATGTATCCTATTACCTGGAATACAAGTTAAATCAACGCAAACAGAAGAAGATAAAATTCTAAATAAATTCAATAAAAAACCTTTTTGGTTTATACAACTTTTATGTTAAGGGCACTAGAAACTTAAAAATAAAGAAATTTTGACGTGAGGCGAGCGTCATCTACTGTGACAGACTCTCAAATTTCCATTTTAATAACATATTTAGTGTTAACGACATTCGAACGCATATTAATATAAAAGTTGTGCGGCTTTTGCAAAGCTGATGGATCAAGGAATTAAATACTAAAGCATGGAAAACGTAATGATAACAAACATCCACGTCCCAAACGTCAAACATTCCTGTAGATTTATGATCAGCTGATCAGCCACACAACTTTTATATTAAGATTCGTTCAAACTTCGTTAATTTGTATCCTAACACTAAATATGGTATTATAGTGAAACCTCGATTTTACACCACTGAAGGGACCGCTTACAATGACGGAGTTCCACAAAGTAAAGGCTTCCTCCGCTGATCTGATTAAGCAATATTACTAATGAAACAAGTTAGGATATGTTGATTTCTCTTCGTTTTTTTCAAATTCCTCCATTAAAACTCAATTTCTATAAATGGTTGTTATTATAAAAGTTGTAGAGAATAAAATTTGCTACAAGTTTTGTTTGACACATATTTTCATAAAACCGATTGTTTAAGAGGTACAGTGAAACCTCGATTTTACACCATTGAAGGGGCCACTTAAAATAAACGTAAAATCGAGGAAAGTGTAAAATCGAGGAAAGTGTAAAATCGAGGAAAGTGTTAAATCGAGGAAACGAAGATTATGTAACATAAAGTAAACTAACTTACATAACATTTTATTTTTTTAACCAGCCAAAAAGTTTGATACATGTTCCAACACATGCATCAAGTTGAGTTAAGATATTAATTTTATCACTTATCGTAAATATTTTCCGTTTTGCTTTATTATCTATATTTCAGGCCAAAAATTAATTAGTAATGCATTGCCACATTTATAAACAAGACCAAGCGTCGTGTAGATGTCGTCGACTTGCTACTGAAATGACCGATACACAAATGGATTACCTCGTTAACCTATACACAACGCCTAGCATCGTGCTGATATAAGCTTCCTACAAAAACAAATGGCTGCAACTGTGCAAGCGTAACGGTGGGCATGAAGTGCGTTCGCTTATTCGATTGGCCTGTAAATGTATTGCCACATGGAGTTGCAAACATTTCTTATGTAAACATATGCCTATTTAAACGCGAGTCTGACAAAGTTACGACTACAACTATTGAATAAAGCCTATTTTTAACCTTGAATACGAGCGGAACACCGCCGGTGCTTCTAAATAGAAAATTGAAAACGTATAATCAGGTGAATTTCCGTTGTCAGGACTCGAAAAATAAGATGCTGATTCGGGGGAAACGTAAATTTGAAGAAAATGTAAAATCGGATAAAATGTTACATTGTCCTTATGAGTATTTGGCCGGGACCAGACAAAAAGTGCACAAAATCGGAAAAACCTTAAAACTGTAGAGTGCAGAATCGAGGTTTCGCTGTAATATGGAAATTTGAGAATCTATCATAACAGACGACACTCAACTACGTGTCAAAATTTAATTTATTTTTAGGTTTTCAGCGTCCTTAACATAAAAGTTGTATTAAATAAAAAATCTGATGTGGCCAACACATGACTTTCTCCATATTTGGGGTATAGATATTTAAATTATTATGAATAATATTACGAGGCAAAATTATTATTTCGTATCGCAGAAGAAAACACGTCCTTGCCGTAAATTACGTATATTTTGAATGTTTACAGAATTCACCGCTACATGGTGTTGGCGCTGTATACAGGTATTAAGATAAAGCGAAATATATCCGAAAGGGATGGTTCTACGAAAATTTGTTTCAAACAAAACTTGGAAGAAATATTATTCTCTACAACTTTGGTCCTTACAAAGATTACCAATAACGATGTTTTTAAGGAGATATTTAACGGAAACCGAAAAACCGGTTATTTATAAATAACTCCTAAACAATAACTCCTATAGAAAATTGTTTCAAATGAAAACTGTAGGAAATTACATTCTCTATAACTTTTGTATAGATTTGTATATACAATAATGATGTTCTAACGAAGAAATATCGCAAAAACCGAATCGGGTTTCGAATAAACCTCGACTTCCGTTTAACCGTTATTGTCCAAAAATTAATCTGTTCTTTGTGCTCATGCTAAAGTGTTAGAAATGAAGTTTGGTAACGATATGGCACGTACTTTTTGAGTTAGAGCGCCCACACTAACATACACACACACGTACACACACATACACACACACACACACACAGACATCATTCCGAAAATAGTCTAAACGTGTTCTAGGGACCTCAAAACATGTATTTCCGTTGAAATCTGGAAGTCGATTTTTTTCATGAAGACAATACTTTCCCATTACTACGTATGAGAAAGTAAAAAACATTGTATACTTAAGTTAATAAATATAAAAAAACTGTTTACAATGTATATTCTTTAATAACTTATACTCAGGTAAGAAAGATAATCCCCGAAAATTTCTATTTTTAGGAGGGGGTTCGCGATATTTGGATCATTATGAAAAGCGGTTCTCATGGTCAAAAAGTTTGGGAAACACCGAATTAGGGCCTCAAAGAAGGGTCAACCCAAAATATTCTGACATAAAATTTATGCTAAATTGTTGCCAAGATACTCAAAATCAACTAATGGGATTTAAAGGTTACTAAATTGAACCGTTTTGATTTTAAATACATCCTGAGAAAGTCTTACTTAATAGTAATTTTTAAGGTATAATTTTAGCGGGAATACATTCCATTATTATTATTGGGCCATGAAGAAAAAAGGTCGAAAAAACCAGCTCTGGGATAAAACTGAAAATAAAGCTGAAAGTAAAATAGAATTTTTTTTTCGTTTTTCTCCATGTTCTGCAAGCTAAATAACTCACGAATATCATAACATTTTTTCCAACTTTAAATCTAAGTAACTTAATTTTATAAATTTCCACGTTTTCCTATTTCGACAACCGTAACGTTAGCATGCACTTATAAAACTACATTCGCTATTTCATATTAAGTTAAATAATAAGTAATAATATATTTCCATAATATTAAAGGTTTTTTGCATTAGTTGAAATTTAATACTTTACCAATGCATACCAATAATTTATTGACGAACAATGGCGGTATAACTCTAATAAAGTGACGAGACGTACTTGCGTGCTGAATTCCTCTCCGCATTGCGTGCAGAACAAAGATTCATCCTCTTCGTGTAACATTATATGGGCCTTTAAGGAAGCAATCCTCGAGAAAGTTCTGCTGCATGCTGGACAGTTTAACGGGCTTGTATCAGGTCTAACGTGTGTCGCCTCATGCAGCTTCAAGTTCCACTGAAACAAAGAAATATTAAGACAGACTAATATAATTAACGTTTATCTCATAAAGCAGTAAACATAACCCGAACAATTATTAACTTACTTTACGCCGTTCTTCTAACCGTTCGCTAATCTTATAAACAACAAATCTTTTTTGCAGGTAAAGAATTTTTTAAATATTTCAGGGAGCATCTTACACAGTGTTCCAAAAAGTCATCGTGCGCTAGATGGTTAAATTTTTACTTTCTCATATATGAAGTACACCTATCCCTTGATTTACAATGAAGAAGTAACCATGCAAGAAATTTTTAAACTTCTACTCGATTTAAGACTTTCTCGTTTGATTTTCTCGATAACGGCTACTCCTACGATAAAAATGTGTAGAAAAGGAAATACTCTAATTTACCAGTTCTACAACTTTTATTTGAAAGATATTTTGATATGAACAATACTTTACGAGATATGACAAAAATTTAATTTTTTGTCACCAGTAAAATGGTCTTTGGAGATGCAATTCACAATTAGCTAGGAAATATGGTAGATATATGGTAATTTACACCAATGGGATTTGTTAACAGAAGGCAGAGTATTATAACAGCGTTCAAGAGTTAGTTTCCTCTGTTTTCTAAATGGGAGTGTGTAAATTAACTTATGCGGAAAACCGTTGGCGGTTAGTCGAAACCAGTCGTATCTATTTTAATAAAGTGGAACTCATACTAAGTGATACTTTCTCTCACTTTATTCATGATGGAGTTCCACAAAGTAAAGGCTTCTTCCGTTGATTTTATTAAACAAGTTCGGAAAGTGTACAACGTATCACAAATGGGCGCGTTTCGTGCAATGGAGTATTCATGAAAGAAATTATATACCTGTATGTAAGGGAAATTGCATTTTAAAGTTCTTTTCTTCATCATAAATAATCCATTTTATTTCTGTTTAAAAATATTGCATGCACACATAAGGAAATTAAACATTTGTTTGTGAGATTGTTTATGTTAGCAACGATGAGGTAACCATGCAAGAAATTTTCCAAGTTCAATGCAAATTAAGACATTTTCGTTTGATTTTCTCGATAACGGCTACTCCTACGATAAAAATGTGTAGAAAAGGAAATACTCTAATTTACCAGTTCTACAACTTTTATTTGAAAGATATTTTGATATGAACAATACTTTACGAGATATGACAAAAATTTAATTTTTTGTCACCAGTAAAATGGTACCCCTGATTGGCGTACATGATACATTTTCGTGATTTTCTTCTTATATTTGATTGTAAGTCCTTAATATCAAATTTCATGAAAATCCGTTTGGTAGAAGCAGAGAACGAACATGTGGACAGGCAGATGGACAGACAGACCAACTATAATAGGCGCTCATGCTGGAAGTGAAATGCCCCTAAAAATTGAATCTTAGATTTTTTTGGAAAAAACAATCGCCTAATAATATCTCCTTCCACAATACTTTCCTAGTTTGTTTGAGGTATGTTCAGCCAGGACTGGGACGAGGGCGGGGGCGGGAGGGACTCTTGCCCTGGGCACATCATTCTAGGGGGTGCCAAAATTGAGAATATATACATATGTATTTTATATAAACATATATACCATATTCAATTAATTGTAAGCCGGCTTTTTTACCTCCTTAAAAATTGCCACTTGGCTTGGAATTGAATCTTAAAAATCGGTACAAGATACATTGTACAAACTTTCTCATATACGTACTAATGCGTCGTTTAGTTATCTTTAGAAAATGAAAATCGTATGAGCCTGTTTTTAGAAAATCCAATTTTTGTTAAAGTTGCCCAAGAATAAACTAGCCTTATACTCATTCATTGAGAAAAATGAAATACGTAGTATTATTGTAGATGTATATTCAAGTAACTGTAGGAAATCTGATCAAAATCGTTAGAGCCGTTTTTGAGAAAATCGAATTGTTGTTAAAGTGGCCTAGAATAAACTAGCCTTATATTCATTTTTTTGAGAAATATGAACTATACAGTATTATTGAAGACGTAAACTCAAGTGACTGCAAAATTTGATCAAAATCGTTAGAGCCGTTTTTGAGAAAATCAGATTGTTGTTAAAGTTGCCTAGAATAAACTAGCCTTATATTCATTTTTTTGAGAAATATGAACTACACAGTATTATTGAAGACGTAAACTCAAGTTACTGTACGAAATTTGATCAAAATCGTTACAGCCGTTTTCGAGAAAATCGGATTGTTGTTAAAAATGCGTAGAATAAACTACTCTTAATTATTGATCAATGTCAACCATTTCTATGTATACTCTGCTCAGTATGATAAAATGCCTATGTACGAGATTTCATTCATTTTCGTTCGACCGTCCAGGCTCCAGCACCAGTAACAGACAGACAAAAACCACTTTTTCGGATTCAGCGACACCTAAAACGTGTATTTCCATAAAAATCTCGAGGTTGAATTTTTTTGCGACAACAATACTTTCTCGATACTCGTATGAGAAAGTAAAAATCGAAATAATGTTTCGATCAATTCATTCCCGAGCCATCTCCAGTATGTGCATAATCCTAGAATTCCCCAAGCCAATCGTCATTTCCTCGCACCTTTGTAAGCACAAATTTTTGTCATTTACTTTGGCAAGTTTTCAGTTTTTTTAAATAATCATATTATGGGACAAACGCATTATTCTGCGGACTTATAAAGAAAAGTGATAGCATATGTGGAAGAAACATCAAATCTTGCTGCACAATGGCACTATGGGATTGATGAGTCGAATGTAAGACGTTGGAGAAGACAAACAGAGAAACCACTGGGATATTTATGTTGCGAGATTAAAAATCTGAGACATAACCGGGACAAATTATATTTTAGTAAAAAATGTATCGAATGCTTGAATATAACGTAATTTGTGTTGTCATAATTTCAGTCGATACCTTTTTTATTCGATTACGAACTGAAAAAACCGGGCCATTCATACTTTTCGGTATTTGCTCTTGCGACAAATCCCAGAAAACCAGGACGTCTATACACCGAACATGGAATTTTCCTCGTGTGCTCTTGTGATAAGTGCGTGTCGCCTTACAATCGATTAAATATGGTATTTACAACAATAATATGTATTGAAATGGCACGATAAAGCGAGATTGACAGAGACGGGCTGACAATAATTATAATTATTATTTTTTATGTCATAAAATACAGGATTTGGTCTAGGGGCGGGATTCACGTTCTTTTTCCCCGGGCGCCAAAATACCTGGTCCTGGCTCCTACCAACGCATCCCCTACGTCAGGGGTGGGCAAACTTTTCTGCGTGGTGGGCCGCATCGGTGTTTGCGAATTCTTCAGCAGGCCACATTCAAAGATGCCGATGCTTAGACGGGCCAGATTAGAGTTTAAATCGGAAATTTCTTAGATTCTTAGGCATCATACCTAAGTGAAAAAATCTGATGTGGCCAACACATGACTTTCTCCATATTTGGGGTACAGGCGAGCCGGGTGGCTGCCTGAGGCACCCAAGTATTGGGGGCGCTAATCCTATCACCTATCTCTAAATTACTTGCAAGCGGATAAATACTGAATACCAATTTATATAGCAGGGTAGGTGGGAATCTATATAAAATTCCTTTTACTATTCATTATCAATCATTTTGTGAGGCAATGAATAAATTAACGAGCTCTTTTTAGGCACGTTTCGCTTGCAGCGTGAGCGCCTATTATCGTCGGTCTGTCCGTCCGTCCGTATGTTCGTTCTTGGCTTCTACTGAACAGATTTTCATGAAATTTGATATTAAGGACTTTCAATCAAATATAATAAGAAAATCGCAAAAATGAATCATGTACACCAATCAGGGGTACCACTTTACTAGTAACAAAAAATTAAATTTTCGTCATATCTCGTAAAGTATAGATCATATCAAAATATTTTTCAAATGAAAGTTGTAGAACTGGTAAAAAAGAGTATTTCCTTTTCTATACATTTTTATCGTAGGAGTAGCCGTTATCGAGAAAATCAAACAAGAAAGTCTTATATCGAGTTGAACTTTGAAAATTTCTTGCATGGTTACTTCATTGTTGCTAACATAAACAATCTCACAAACAAACATTTAATTTCCTTACGTGTGCATGTAATATTTTTAAATAGGAAGAAAATGGACTATTTATGATGAAGAAAAGAACTTTAAAATGCTATTTCCCTTACGTACAGGTATATAATTGCTTTCTAATACTCCATTGCACGAAACGCGCCCATTTGTGATACGTTGTACACTTTCCTAACTTGTTAAAATATATTAACGAAAATTTACAGAGGGGGAGCGCTGAAATGTTTCTCGCCCGGGGCACCAAAACATCTCAGGCCGTCCCTACCTACGCATCTCGAGAGAAACCTTTACTAGAGAAAGTATACTCACGGCGACGTTGAACGAAGCGGGACAGTGCGAACATCGGTGAGGTTTGTCGTCGGAATGAGATTTAAGATGCTTCTTCAGCATGGGCCACTTGGTGAACTCCTTCCCACACACTTGGCAGTACCAAACACCCTGATGAAAAAGATAAACATCCATTAGACATAATATTCCAAACAATCCTAATAAAATCACACAACGATGAAGTCAACGTTTTCCTTTTAAAAAATCTGATGTGTAAACAGCGCATGACTTACACCATTACAGTGTGTTGTATGGATTAATAAATTTATCTGAATAGAAGGCAAAAAGTGTGAGGAAGTACAACAGATGGATAAGTTAGGATGGTACGATATGATGTACGCTAGGGCACTGGAATTAGAAGATAAGAAGCTTAATGGAAGTCGTGGTAAAGGAATTATTAATACAGATGGAAAAATAGTCATAGAACCAAAGGATGTAGCACAGGTATGGGAAGAATACATTAAGGAACTACATAACAAGCAGGCAGGATCGGTATAAATAGAACTTGAAGAAGGCAACTTGGGACCAAGTACAGTAAAACTCGTTTATTACGAATTTGAGGGGACCGACTCATTGCTTCGTTATAAACGTGACTACGTTATATACAAGAAACACGGTTTTTGGCCTATACATCCCATATTACATGTATACACATACAGTAAAAGCTGTGCTATCCGGCTATTTAGAACCGGCCACCCTTAGATACCGGCAATTACACAAATACAATTCATTTTGTAATTCTTTTTCTTTTTTTATGAATTTTTGTGTGAATTGTATATCTGTAATACCACAACTTCCACTTTAAAATTTCTTAAAATATAAGATGTATATATTACGTATTTACTCCATATTTGCGTTGTATAAATGTTTTGGTGTACTTCTACAATTTCCAGTTTTATTGCTTTTTATTATTTAAAAAATTACCCATCCATTGAATATGGCATCAAAATAAATACCTAAAAGCAAGGAACAGGAGAGAAAAGGTTGTTTTAACGCTAACACACAAGCTGGAGCTGATCAAACAAATTGAAAAAGGAAAAAATAGAGCAGCCATAGCAAAAGAATTCAACATCGGACCTTCCACGCTCTACGATATCAAGGCTCATAAGGCTAAATTAATGAAATTTGTGTCATCTTCTGAGACGAGTAAATCAATTAATAAACATCATACGTTTCATAAGCCAAAAATTGAGGAACTGGATAAAATATTATATGACTGGTTTTCACAGAAATGTTCAGAAGAATTAAATAATTTCGTCCTTTTCTAATAGAGTAAATAAAGATAAATAAGAAAGACATAATCCAATAAATTCAATTTTGGGAACAGGTTCACTGCCGTAATCCCCAAACTTCCCGGACGCCCTAAACTTTTCAATTGTCTTTTTGTTTTGCATGTAAGCGTAGCAACGTATTAAATAAGAATGGGTAAATAGTGTCTATATCTAACTACGTGTGGAAGAATTAAAATGGAAAATGCAAACCCCATGCATAGTTATGTTTGGGGAGTACGATAGTGAACCTAAGCCCAATTTGTTTGGTTATTGCTAAATTTGCGATGTCAAAATCTAAAATCGCTCCCCTAACCGGAGATTTCTCCTAATCGGCTTTCCACAGTCCCGAAGATAGCCGGATAACACAGCTTTTACTGTATCTGCAGTGAGTCGACTTCAATTCCGTACTAACATATGCAAAGAGATGCCTATCAACTTTGCTGCATGTAAAATGTTCGACTGCTATTACATACGATTTTTTAAATGGTCAATTAATATTATTATTATGGTCATTAATTTACATAAACATTTCACATTTTTAATATCAATTTCAAAACAAAGGGAGCGTGGAAATTCGTATGGAAGGGGTAGATGGAGGAAGGGGACCTCTACGAACAAGTGCGCGGTAAACCTGTGGAAACTATTCATTACTTACCGCTCTGCTCGCCAAAATTCGTTATATATGGGGCATTTTTTGCCATGGGACCAAACATTTGTTCGTTACAGCCGAGAATTCGTAAAATGCGTGTTCGTTACATCCGAGAAATTTAACCAATGCCCTTATGGAGAAGTTCAAGGGACCGAGACATTTCTTCGTTATAGCCGAGATTTCGTTTTAGGCGTGATCGTTATAAACGAGTTTTACTGTATTATAAAAATTTAAGTAGAAAAGCCGATACTGGAACTGAAAAAGAGCTATCAAGACACGAAGAAGATTGCGGTAAATAGGATTATATGGAGAACCAAGTTTAACCATGAATAACAGACTACCTGTGATGATGAGAAGGCAACATTTACTAATATAAAGCCAACGAGTGCACATAATTATCACTTATAGTTTCGGAGTTGAACATCCAGAATAAAACAAAATATTTTCATTACATCTGACTCTATGACAATTCTACCAACAAACCAACAACTTGAAAACAATAATTTCACTTCCTGAATCTTATATTATCAGTCATCTTGAGATTAATACATTTTTTTCATATACTGGTAATATTTACCGCAATTAAGCCCAGGGGGGCACATCATAACCACTCGTAGTTTCTGATACAATAATTCACGAAAATCCTGCGCAAAACACTTAGTAAATTATTTATAATGTGCTATAATGATTCTGTCAGTAAATAACGATTACAAAAGCCATATTTTCCTCTTCCAAGGTCTTACATGATCAGTGAGGCACACGGATTAATAAAATTTATAGATCCAATTTTATGATATCAAAGTATGTACTTATTCTCTATTTATTAATGCACGGTACACTGAGCCTACCGAAAAATGCCGACTCAATACCTTAGGCCAGACGCAAAACACAGCAATGCCCTGCTCAAAACGGGACCCTGATGATCATGAATTCGTTGTAACACGAAAAAAAATTCTATATTTTTTAGACAAAATCGTACAAAAATAACTTTTATTTATTCATCTACTAGCAGGAGTGTCCGTTGAATTTCAATGGATTTAGTGAATCTAAAACTTCGACCATGTAACATGTAAACATCGTAAGAAGTTTCAACTGTCGAATAAAGCAAAAATGAAGGAACCTGTTCGCAATTACCTATTTAGATGAACGAAAGAAGAAAAACTGTGAAAAATCGAAAATTACGTGTAAACTCAAGGAAAATAATTATTGAATTAAGAACCCCCAAAATTTTTTATCGCCATATAGTCTATGTTACCCGCAGGATAAAATTATTTTGAAAACGTTAGATACAAAATGATTTCGGTTTTGATTCAATAAAGAGGCTGATTCAATTAACCACCGATTCTAATAAGCGGAACCCACTGTAGTTCCGTACCTTAACTGAAGGAGGCATTATCTTGGAATCATCCCTCCTCGGTCGTCCTGGTCCCCTCTTCCTTATCGGCATCACGGGTCTCCTCTCGACGATCGTTGCGTTACGCAACGAATCCAAAGGGATCTCGCCTTCGTGCTGTTCCAATCCTTGTTCGTTTCCTTTTGGTTCTTCCGCCATCGGATCACTTGCAACTGAAACGACACAATGCACACATTTTTTCACATCTACATTGTTTATTAACCCTTAAACTTCATCTGTCTAACGGGACATATATGTACAGCATGTCCTAGACTTATGAACACCCATACTTGCAAACGAAGCATTAAACTTAAAATTGCGGGCGATTTTGAATCATAAACGAAAAAATACGATAAGAATAAGAATCTTTGATCATTTTTCTTTAAAACGATCCAGGTCTAAAGGTAGTATGCCAATATTTCAAATTTATATGAGCAAATGAATGAAAGCCTGCATGCTGAAAAGGCAAGTTATATGTGTTATCTTATATGGAAAATATAAATGATTCCCAAGATTCGAACCTGAGAATTAATGAAAATGAAAATAGTTTTCAAAGGGACCTCCTAGCTAGTAGAAACAAAATGCCGTTTACTGGGTAAGGGGAAAAGGATATAGGAGAGTGAGGGAGAGAAGGGGAGGGAGGAAAGGAGAGAGAGAGGTGGAAGGGAGAGACAAAGAGGGGTAGGGGGGAGGAGCAGGAGAGAGAGAGACAGACAGACGACTTTATTGAGGGCGAAATTGAGACTATATAGTCCCTTCTTACAGGGACAGAGGGAGAGAGAGGGAGGGAAAGAGAGGGAAAGAGAGGGAGAGAGAGGGAGGGGGAGAGAGAGGGAAGGAGAGAGAGGGAGGGAAAGAGGGAGAGAGGGAAGGAGAGAGAGGGAGGAAAAGAGGGAGAGAGAGAGGGAGAGAGAGAGGGAGAGAGAGAGGGAGAGAGAGAGGGAGAGAGAGGGAGGGAGAGAGAGGGAGGGAGAGAGAGGGAGGGAGAGAGAGGGAGGGAGAGAGAGGGAGGGAGGGAGAGAGAGGGAGGGGGAGAGAGGGAGGGAAAGAGGGAGAGAGAGAGGGAGAGAGAGAGGGAGAAAGAGAGGGAGGGGGAGAGAGAGAGGGAGAGAGAGAGGGAGAGAGAGAGAGGGAGAAAGAGAGAGAGGGAGAAAGAGAGAGAGGGAGAAAGAGAGAGAGGGAGAAAGAGATGGAGGGAGAGAGAGGGAGGGGGAGAGAGGGAGGGAAAGAGGGAGAGAGAGAGGGAGATAGAGAGGGAGATAGAGAGGGAGATAGAGAGGGAGAAAGAGAGGGAGGGAGAGGGAGGGAGGGAGAGAGAGGGAGGGAAAGAGAGAGGGAGAGAGAGAGAGAGGGAGAGAGAGAGAGAGGGAGAAAGAGAGGGAGGGAGAGAGAGGGAGGGGGAGAGAGGGAAGGAGAGAGGAGGGAAAGAGGGAGAGAGAGAGGGAGGGAAAGAGGGAGGGAGAGAGAGAGGGAGGGAAAGAGGGAGGGAAAGAGAGAGAGAGAGAGGAAGAGGGAGGGAGAGAGGAAGAGGGAGGGAGAGAGGAAGAGGGAGGGAGAGAGGAAGAGGGAGAGAGGGAGACGTTTCAATAAAGCATGAATATAGTAAAAGACGTCTTTAATAGAATAGCTTTCTATCTGGGATATCATTTGCACCATTAATTGATTCACATTATCATCAATAAATTAATCGACAAAAATCTGCACAAACATTGCACGGGTACAGATAGTAATTTTAATTTGAACAATAGTTCATGAGATACGAAATTTGTTCCAGAAAAAACAAAAATAATTGAAATACCCCAAAATAAATCCAGTCCATTTTCAGCGACCATTTCTCAGGAAAAAAACCCTCTTATCAGAGACAGAAAATACTTCATTTTCAAAGTTGCTAGACAACTCCACAAGTGAAACAATGCGACAGCTCACCTTGGAGGAAAATCTGCTGCGTCTCTGAGTTAGGCTGTCCATCTTCGAGAAAGTTTTCAGGTCCGGTGAGGACGACCTGGCCAGCGCCGGACGACAGAAGAGCCACCTACATGATAAAAGTAATCTTTGTAATTTATCACATGAAATTACACTTTTATACAGGTAGTCCTTGAGATGCGTAGTTTCATTTATGCATCGTCAAGAAATTAGGGATGCGTTTCATATATACGTCAATGAAGTATCACTTATACATCATTAGCTTCTATGAAATTAATAATCCTATAATTTTCCCATCCAAAGTTAACAGTAATACTTGCTTAGACTGTGTATAGAGAATAATGGATCTTGGAGTACTATTCACCTCAAACGTTGATTTCAAAGGACACATTGATATTATTTGGAGTAAAAAAGCCTTAAAAATGCTAGGATTTGTAAGCCGAAATACAAAAGGATTTCAGGATAGCCTAACTCTCAAAGTAATTTACTGTGCGCTAGTAAGGTCAATACAGTAATACCCCACTATATGTCGGAAATGCGTTCCTGAAAAATGCGACATAACAAAACGACATATAGAGAAACAAAGATTCCCATAAGAACCATGATAAAAGTTAGGGGTTACGTTCCTGGCGGATATTTTGTGACACATTTGTAACCCAAATAATACATATCAATACAGTACATTAGACATACTATGTTACCACTCATTGCTACTAGGGTTTAATATACATTTAATCGTAACACGAGTAACCAATTGCAATAATAAATTCAGAAATCACCGAAAATAATTCTCTGTAGTGTGATGGAGCACAAAAATTGTTTCTTTACTTACACGTACACTGATATGCACTTTAAGAGTACTTTTCAAGCAGATGTCGCAATCCAAAGTATATCGAATATCTCATGAGATAGCAACGCAAACGTAAACACACAAAATGTTTGACACAACTATTCACAAAGCTCAGAAATAGGTTTTTACACATCGTCATTAAAATGGGGGCAGTCCCTTTTATCCCCTGTGTAACTTGTGAACCACCTAACCCATCGTGATCTCTCAAACACATGGCCAGCAAATGGTTATTCTGAGTATGATTTTACATGAATTGATAAACACAAAATAAAATTAATTCACATAAATAATAATAAACATGAAATTAAAAGCAGAATAGAGGGGTTTTACTGTTACAGTTATAATTTATGCACCGCAATTGGAATTTCCGAAATTTTGCTTTTACAATTTTACAAACGACGTATATGCGAAGCGACACAACTTATAACGAAACATGTTCCTTAAATGATTGGCGTCGTATATGCGAAACAACGTATAGCGGGACAACGTATAGTGGGGTAACGTATAGTGGGGTAACGTATAGCGGGATAACGTATAGCGGGGTAACGTATAGTGGGGTAACGTATAGCGGGGTTTTACTGTACTTGAATACTGTACTGTTGTCTGGTTCCCATCACACTCAGCCTCAACCTCTTGGAAAGAAAAAGTTCAGAATAGATTTCTCCGTCTATGTGCCTATAAACTCTGACTTAGATATGGACATCATACCTATGATTCCATTCTCTCCCAGTTAAGTTTAAAAACACTCTCTAACCGCAGACAACAAAATGACATATTTTTGTTTAAATTAATAAATTATTACATCGACTGCCCACATTCGCTGGCGGCTATCAATTTTCATGTTCCATCTAGATTATTAAGAAACTAGCGTAATTGCCCGTCAATATGACGGGATATCTTTCGTTAACCTTAAAATAGTTGCCTCCCTCCCTCCCCCCTCTCTCTCCTCCTCCCTCCCTCCCCCTCCCTTCCACCCTCTCCTTCCCTTCTCCCCCTCCCTCCCCTCTCTCTCCCTCCCTCTCTCTCTTAAATGTAAGAAGGTACTTCACAGTCTCAATTTCGCCCTAAATAAAGTCGTTTGTCTGTCTGTCTGTCTCCCCTCCTCTCTCTCTTATTAAAAGCATTCAGAGCACGCTTATACACCCATAAGGATTGATACAACAATAGGATTTTGAGGTCTAACAATTGTGGCAATTGATAAAAATGTTCAAGCATGACGATGGCCATTACGATTTTATAATATAGACCAGGGATGGGTAAAATTTTCTGCATGGCGGGCCGCGTCGGTGTTTGCGAGTTCTTCAGTGGGGCACATTGAAAGATACCAACGCTTAGGCAGACCAGATTAGAGTTTTAATCGGAAATTGCTTAAGCCAGTGTCCCACGGTCAAACTTTCAGAGAAAAAATTTGTTCAAATACTTTTACGTGTCGCGTGACATCGATAATTTGAAGAAAAATGAAATTTGAGCAAATACGCTTCAAAAAATTTGAGCGAAATAACTTTGCTCAAAATGAATAGAAACGCTTTTATATTTTTGGTCAAACAGCCAATTAGGGAGAAGCCGAATTCAAGATGGCTATTTCCGTAATCCATCGCATTTGCTAGGACGTGTCGAAAAACGGCGAAAAAGTGGTCGAGAGAAGCTCAATCACTTTTGATTGATAGTTTTTCGGAACACGCTAATTTGTACGATACAAAATCAAAACTCTACCAGAGCAGGAATTCCAGGAGGGATTCATTAGCAGAAATCCTGAAGGAAGTGGAAGTTCCGCGTCCTGGAACAAGTTATCGCAGCCGCTATGCTTGAGAAACCTGGCGACGGAATGCATAACTAGCGTGAATTTTTGTCAAAATTTTGACGAAACGTTGCGTCGTGTGAAATGCAACTGTGCTTTTTGACAAAACATATGTTTTATTAAATTTTATTTTCTCAAAAATCTGACGGTGGGACACCGGCTTTAGATTCTTAGGCATCATACATAAGCGGAAAACAAGCGCAAACAAGGATTGTAGGGCTAAATTTTCAAAACTGAAGGTTTTATTGTCATAATATTACCAAAAGTAATATAAAACTAGCTCTACCCACACAGAGCATCTGCGCGCTAGTCTAACTTTTATTCTGAGAAAACAATTTAAATATTTTAATTAAAATATAGTTGCATATAAACAGTATCTAAATGGTTTTAACTTTATATTGTATTTCAATACGATATACAGAAGTTGTTTATCACGTTGCTAGAGACATTGAGTAAATAAACATTAGACATTGTTTATTTGGTTGCGATATTAATACGGAAAAGGATTATCATGTATTTCTTCTAAAATGGTAAATATTTTTTAAAATTTAAATTGACGTAGTTCTACTTAGTTGTTATGTATATATATATCGAATGATATACATTTAAAAAAAAATAATTACCGGTATTAATAATTGAACACAAAAGATTTGGCTAAATGTGATATATTCTGATGAGCCTCTGCCGAAATGGTAAGTATAGTGTGATATAATCTACCATATAAGGTTGTACTCAAATTAATTTAAAAAAACTAATATCTACTTAATAATAATAATCTCTAATACAGATTATATATCCTGTTACTTAGCAATAACATGTTATTGTGTGCTACGTATTGCCTTAGCGTTATATATATATATATATATGTATGTATGTATGTATATTTACATATATATATATATATACATATCCTGAAACTTTAGTGCTTCTAGACAATAGACGGAAGTCATAACGGACCCATATAGATAGTTCGTAGGGGGTTTTCTAATAACCCATTAAAAGGCAAACGAACAGACAGACGGACCCCAATTTTTTTCTATATCTAGTTTGAATGTAGAAAAACAAATCCTGAAAATTTAGTGTTTCTAGCTTAAGTAATTTTTCAGTTATTTTGTACACAATAGACGGAAGTCATAACGGATCCATATAGATAGTTCGTAGGGGGTTTTCTAATAACACATTAAAAGGCAAACGAACAGACAGACGGACCCCAATTTTTTTCTATATCTACTTTGAATGTAGAACAACATATCCGGAAAATTTAGTGTTTCTAGCTTAAGTAATTTTTCAGTTATTTTGTACACAATAGACGGAAGTCATAACGGATACATATAGATAGTTCGTAGGGGGTTTTCTAATAACACATTAAAAGGCAAACGAACAGACAGACGGACCCCAATTTTTTTCCATATCTAGTTTGAATGTAGTACAAAATATCCTGAAAATTTAGTGTTTCTAGCTTAAGTAATTTTTCAGTTATTTTGTACACAATAGACGGAAGTCATAACGGATCCATATAGATAGTTCGTAGGGGGTTTTCTAATAACACATTAAAAGGCAAACGAACAGACAGACGGACCCCAATTTTTTTCCATATCTAGTTTGAATGTAGAAAAACATATCCTGAAAATTTAGTGTTTCTAGCTTAAGTAATTTTTCAGTTATTTTGTACACAATAGACGGAAGTCATAACGGACCCATATAGATAGTTCGTAGGGGGTTTTCTAATAACCCATTAAAAGGCAAACGAACAGACAGACGGACCCCAATTTTTTTCCATATCTAGTTTGAATGTAGAAAAACATATCCTGAAAATTTAGTGTTTCTAGCTTAAGTAATTTTTCAGTTATTTTGTACACAATAGACGGAAGTCATAACGGATCCATATAGATAGTTCGTAGGGGGTTTTCTAATAACACATTAAAAGGCAAACGAACAGACAGACGGACCCCAATTTTTTTCTATATCTAGTTTGAATGTAGAACAACATATCCTGAAAATTTAGTGTTTCTAGCTTAAGTAATTTTTCAGTTATTTTGTACACAATAGACGGAAGTCATAACGGATCCATATAGATAGTTCGTAGGGGGTTTTCTAATAACACATTAAAAGGCAAACGAACAGACAGACGGACCCCAATTTTTTTCTATATCTAGTTTGAATGTAGAACAACATATCCTGAAAATTTAGTGTTTCTAGCTTAAGTAATTTTTCAGTTATTTTGTACACAATAGACGGAAGTCATAAAGGACCCATATAGATAGTTCGTAGGGGGTTTTCTAATAACCCATTAAAAGGCAAACGAACAGACAGACGGACCCCAATTTTTTTCCATATCTTGTTTGAATGTAGAAAAACATATCCTGAAAATTTAGTGTTTCTAGCTTAAGTAATTTTTCAGTTATTTTGTACACAATAGACGGAAGTCATAACGGACCCATATAGATAGTTCGTAGGGGGTTTTCTAATAACCCATTAAAAGGCAAACGAACAGACAGACGGACCCCAATTTTTTTCCATATCTAGTTTGAATGTAGAAAAACATATCCTGAAAATTTAGTGTCTCTAGCTTAAGTAATTTTTCAGTTATTTTGTACACAATAGACGGAAGTCATAACGGATCCATATAGATAGTTCGTAGGGGGTTTTCTAATAACCCATTAAAAGGCAAACGAACAGACAGACGGACCCCAATTTTTTTCCATATCTAGTTTGAATGTAGAAAAACATATCCTGAAAATTTAGTGTTTCTAGCTTAAGTAATTTTTCAGTTATTTTGTACACAATAGACGGAAGTCATAACGGATCCATATAGATAGTTCGTAGGGGGTTTTCTAATAACCCATTAAAAGGCAAACGAACAGACAGACGGACCCCAATTTTTTTCCATTACTAGTTTGAATGTAGAAAAACATATCCTGAAAATTTAGTGTTTCTAGCTTAAGTAATTTTTCAGTTATTTTGTACACAATAGACGGAAGTCATAACGGACCCATATAGATAGTTCGTAGGGGGTTTTCTAATAACCCATTAAAAGGCAAACGAACAGACAGACGGACCCCAATTTTTTTCCATATCTAGTTTGAATGTAGAAAAACATATCCTGAAAATTTAGTGTTTCTAGCTTAAGTAATTTTTCAGTTATTTTGTACACAATAGACGGAAGTCATAACGGATCCATATAGATAGTTCGTAGGGGGTTTTCTAATAACACATTAAAAGGCAAACGAACAGACAGACGGACCCCAATTTTTTTCTATATCTAGTTTGAATGTAGAACAACATATCCTGAAAATTTAGTGTTTCTAGCTTAAGTAATTTTTCAGTTATTTTGTACACAATAGACGGAAGTCATAACGGACCCATATAGATAGTTCGTAGGGGGTTTTCTAATAACCCATTAAAAGGCAAACGAACAGACAGACGGATCCCAATTTTTTTCCATATCTAGTTTGAATGTAGAAAAACATATCCTGAAAATTTAGTGTTTCTAGCTTAAGTAATTTTTCAGTTATTTTGTACACAATAGACGGAAGTCATAACGGACCCATATAGATAGTTCATAGGGGGTTTTCTAATAACCCATTAAAAGGCAAACGAACAGACAGACGGACCCCAATTTTTTTCCATATCTAGTTTGAATGTAGAAAAACATATCCTGAAAATTTAGTGTTTCTAGCTTAAGTAATTTTTCAGTTATTTTGTACACAATAGACGGAAGTCATAACGGACCCATATAAATAGTTCGTAGGGGGTTTTCTAATAACCCATTAAAAGGCAAACGAACAGACAGACGGACCCCAATTTTTTTCCATATCTAGTTTGAATGTAGAAAAACATATCCTGAAAATTTAGTGTTTCTAGCTAAAGTAATTTTTCAGTTATTTTGTACACAATAGACGGAAGTCATAACGGACCCATATAGATAGTTCGTAGGGGGTTTTCTAATAACCCATTAAAAGGCAAACGAACAGACAGACGTACCCCAATTTTTTTCCATATCTAGTTTGAATGTAGAAAAACATATCCTGAAAATTTAGCGTTTCTAGCTTAAGTAATTTTTCAGTTATTTTGTACACAATAGACGGAAGTCATAACGGACCCATATAAATAGTTCGTAGGGGGTTTTCTAATAACCCATTAAAAGGCAAACGAACAGACAGACGGACCCCAATTTTTTTCCATATCTAGTTTGAATGTAGAACAACATATCCTGAAAATTTAGTGTTTCTAGCTTACGTAATTTTTCAGTTATTTTGTACACAATCAGACGGAAGTCATAACGGACCCATATAGATAGTTCGTAGGGGATTTTCTAATAACCCATTAAAAGGCAAACGAACAGACAGACGGACCCCAATTTTTTTCTATATCTAGTTTGAATGTAGAAAAACATATCCTGAAAATTTAGTGTTTCTAGCTTAAGTAATTTTTCAGTTATTTTGTACACAATAGACGGAAGTCATAACGGATCCATATAGATAGTTCGTAGGGGGTTTTCTAATAACACATTAAAAGGCAAACGAACAGACAGACGGACCCCAATTTTTTTCTATATCTACTTTGAATGTAGAACAACATATCCGGAAAATTTAGTGTTTCTAGCTTAAGTAATTTTTCAGTTATTTTGTACACAATAGACGGAAGTCATAACGGATACATATAGATAGTTCGTAGGGGGTTTTCTAATAACACATTAAAAGGCAAACGAACAGACAGACGGACCCCAATTTTTTTCCATATCTAGTTTGAATGTAGTACAAAATATCCTGAAAATTTAGTGTTTCTAGCTTAAGTAATTTTTCAGTTATTTTGTACACAATAGACGGAAGTCATAACGGATCCATATAGATAGTTCGTAGGGGGTTTTCTAATAACACATTAAAAGGCAAACGAACAGACAGACGGACCCCAATTTTTTTCCATATCTAGTTTGAATGTAGAAAAACATATCCTGAAAATTTAGTGTTTCTAGCTTAAGTAATTTTTCAGTTATTTTGTACACAATAGACGGAAGTCATAACGGACCCATATAGATAGTTCGTAGGGGGTTTTCTAATAACCCATTAAAAGGCAAACGAACAGACAGACGGACCCCAATTTTTTTCCATATCTAGTTTGAATGTAGAAAAACATATCCTGAAAATTTAGTGTTTCTAGCTTAAGTAATTTTTCAGTTATTTTGTACACAATAGACGGAAGTCATAACGGATCCATATAGATAGTTCGTAGGGGGTTTTCTAATAACACATTAAAAGGCAAACGAACAGACAGACGGACCCCAATTTTTTTCTATATCTAGTTTGAATGTAGAACAACATATCCTGAAAATTTAGTGTTTCTAACTTAAGTAATTTTTCAGTTATTTTGTACACAATAGACGGAAGTCATAACGGATCCATATAGATAGTTCGTAGGGGGTTTTCTAATAACACATTAAAAGGCAAACGAACAGACAGACGGACCCCAATTTTTTTCTATATCTAGTTTGAATGTAGAACAACATATCCTGAAAATTTAGTGTTTCTAGCTTAAGTAATTTTTCAGTTATTTTGTACACAATAGACGGAAGTCATAAAGGACCCATATAGATAGTTCGTAGGGGGTTTTCTAATAACCCATTAAAAGGCAAACGAACAGACAGACGGACCCCAATTTTTTTCCATATCTTGTTTGAATGTAGAAAAACATATCCTGAAAATTTAGTGTTTCTAGCTTAAGTAATTTTTCAGTTATTTTGTACACAATAGACGGAAGTCATAACGGACCCATATAGATAGTTCGTAGGGGGTTTTCTAATAACCCATTAAAAGGCAAACGAACAGACAGACGGACCCCAATTTTTTTCCATATCTAGTTTGAATGTAGAAAAACATATCCTGAAAATTTAGTGTCTCTAGCTTAAGTAATTTTTCAGTTATTTTGTACACAATAGACGGAAGTCATAACGGATCCATATAGATAGTTCGTAGGGGGTTTTCTAATAACCCATTAAAAGGCAAACGAACAGACAGACGGACCCCAATTTTTTTCCATATCTAGTTTGAATGTAGAAAAACATATCCTGAAAATTTAGTGTTTCTAGCTTAAGTAATTTTTCAGTTATTTTGTACACAATAGACGGAAGTCATAACGGATCCATATAGATAGTTCGTAGGGGGTTTTCTAATAACCCATTAAAAGGCAAACGAACAGACAGACGGACCCCAATTTTTTTCCATATCTAGTTTGAATGTAGAAAAACATATCCTGAAAATTTAGTGTTTCTAGCTTAAGTAATTTTTCAGTTATTTTGTACACAATAGACGGAAGTCATAACGGACCCATATAGATAGTTCGTAGGGGGTTTTCTAATAACCCATTAAAAGGCAAACGAACAGACTGACGGACCCCAATTTTTTTCCATATCTAGTTTGAATGTAGAAAAACATATCCTGAAAATTTAGTGTTTCTAGCTTAAGTAATTTTTCAGTTATTTTGTACACAATAGACGGAAGTCATAACGGATCCATATAGATAGTTCGTAGGGGGTTTTCTAATAACACATTAAAAGGCAAACGAACAGACAGACGGACCCCAATTTTTTTCTATATCTAGTTTGAATGTAGAACAACATATCCTGAAAATTTAGTGTTTCTAGCTTAAGTAATTTTTCAGTTATTTTGTACACAATAGACGGAAGTCATAACGGACCCATATAGATAGTTCGTAGGGGGTTTTCTAATAACCCATTAAAAGGCAAACGAACAGACAGACGGATCCCAATTTTTTTCCATATCTAGTTTGAATGTAGAAAAACATATCCTGAAAATTTAGTGTTTCTAGCTTAAGTAATTTTTCAGTTATTTTGTACACAATAGACGGAAGTCATAACGGACCCATATAGATAGTTCATAGGGGGTTTTCTAATAACCCATTAAAAGGCAAACGAACAGACAGACGGACCCCAATTTTTTTCCATATCTAGTTTGAATGTAGAAAAACATATCCTGAAAATTTAGTGTTTCTAGCTTAAGTAATTTTTCAGTTATTTTGTACACAATAGACGGAAGTCATAACGGACCCATATAAATAGTTCGTAGGGGGTTTTCTAATAACCCATTAAAAGGCAAACGAACAGACAGACGGACCCCAATTTTTTTCCATATCTAGTTTGAATGTAGAACAACATATCCTGAAAATTTAGTGTTTCTAGCTAAAGTAATTTTTCAGTTATTTTGTACACAATAGACGGAAGTCATAACGGACCCATATAGATAGTTCGTAGGGGGTTTTCTAATAACCCATTAAAAGGCAAACGAACAGACAGACGTACCCCAATTTTTTTCCATATCTAGTTTGAATGTAGAAAAACATATCCTGAAAATTTAGCGTTTCTAGCTTAAGTAATTTTTCAGTTATTTTGTACACAATAGACGGAAGTCATAACGGACCCATATAAATAGTTCGTAGGGGGTTTTCTAATAACCCATTAAAAGGCAAACGAACAGACAGACGGACCCCAATTTTTTTCCATATCTAGTTTGAATGTAGAACAACATATCCTGAAAATTTAGTGTTTCTAGCTTAAGTAATTTTTCAGTTATTTTGTACACAATAGACGGAAGTCATAACGGATTTATATAGATAGTACGTAGGGGGTTTTCTAATAACCCATTAAAAGGCAAACGAACAGACAGACGGACCCCAATTTTTTTCCATATCTAGTTTGAATGTAGTACAAAATATCCTGAAAATTTAGTGTTTCTAGCTTAAGTAATTTTTCAGTTATTTTGTACACAATAGACGGAAGTCATAACGGATCCATATAGATAGTTCATAGGGGGTTTTCTAATAACACATTAAAAGGCAAACGAACAGACAGACGGACCCCAATTTTTTTCCATATCTAGTTTGAATGTAGAAAAACATATCCTGAAAATTTAGTGTTTCTAGCTTAAGTAATTTTTCAGTTATTTTGTACACAATAGACGGAAGTCATAACGGACCCATATAGATAGTTCGTAGGGGGTTTTCTAATAACCCATTAAAAGGCAAACGAACAGACAGACGGACCCCAATTTTTTTCCATATCTAGTTTGAATGTAGAAAAACATATCCTGAAAATTTAGTGTTTCTAGCTTAAGTAATTTTTCAGTTATTTTGTACACAATAGACGGAAGTCATAACGGACCCATATAAATAGTTCGTAGGGGGTTTTCTAATAACCCATTAAAAGGCAAACGAACAGACAGACGGACCCCAATTTTTTTCCATATCTAGTTTGAATGTAGAACAACATATCCTGAAAATTTAGTGTTTCTAGCTTACGTAATTTTTCAGTTATTTTGTACACAGTCAGACGGAAGTCATAACGGACCCATATAGATAGTTCGTAGGGGATTTTCTAATAACCCATTAAAAGGTAAACGAACAGACAAACGGACCCCAATTGTTTTCCATATCTCGTTTGAATGTAGAACAACATATATATATATATATATAAATTTTACAGATTGCTTTTTCACCAACGCTTCGCGGGCCACGTTAAATGCTCTCGAGGGCCATGATTTGCCCACCCCTGGTATGAATGGATATAGGGTAATACGAATTACCTGAGCAGGATCCAAGAAAATGGTGTTTGCGGTGATGTTATTCTGAGAAGACTGCTTGATGATTATGTTGGTGGTGTTGGAGTTGACTGCGTTCCCTGCCGACACGGATTGGTTGTCGTGAAAGAGGGCGAACGACAACAGGGTGGTTCCGTCGGACAAATTCGGCGTGGAAAATACGAAAGAATGCTGCCCCGAAGTCGACATGTCGTTGACGACCACGGAATCTGCACCAGTACCTGAAGAAAAAAATAGGTATGACATACGTTGTACAAACTTCCTCATATACTAATGCGTCACGTAGTTATCTTTTGAAAAATATGAACTACGTAGAATAATTATAAAAATCAACTTAAATAACTATGTATATGGAATTTGATGAAAATCGTATGAGCCGTTTTTTAGAAAATCCAATTGTTGTTAAAGTTGCACAAGAATAAACTAGCCTTATATTCATTTTTACTTTCTCCATACGTAGTAATGGGAAAGTATTGTATTCATGAAAAAAATCGACTTCGAGATTTCAACGGAAATACATGTTTTGAGGTCCCTAGAACACGTTTATATTATTTTCGGAATGATGTCTGTGTGTATGTATGTTATTGTGGGCGCTCTAACTCAAAAAGTACGTGCCATATCGTTACCAAACTTCACATATAACACTTTAGCATGAGCACAAAGAACTGATTAGTTTTTGGACAATGACGGTTAAACGGAAGTCGAAGTTTATTCAAAACCTGATTCGGTTTTTGCGATATTTCTTTGTTAGAACATCATTATTGTATATACAATTCTATACAAAAGTTATAGAGAATATAATTTCCTACAGTTTTTATTTGAAACAATTTTCTATAGGAGTTATTGTTTAGGAGTTATTTATAAATAACCGGTTTTTCGGTTTCCATTAAATATCTCCTTAAAAACATCGTTATTGGTAATCTTCGTAAGGACCAAAGTTGTAGAGAATAATATTTCTTCCAAGTTTTGTTTGAAACAAATTTTCGTAGAACCATCCATTTCGGATATATTTCGCTTTTTCTTAATACCAGCCTACAGCGCCAAAAATATGTAGCGGTGAATTCTGTAAACATTCAAAATATATGTAATTTACGGCAATAAGGACGACTGTATTCTTTTACGATACGAAATAATAATTTTGCCTTATAATGCTATTCATAATAATTTAAATATCTATACCCCAAATATGGAGAAAGTCATGTGTTGGCCACATCAGATTTTTTCCTAGAACGTACGTATATCAAAATGACGTAAATTGGACGTTTTTCGAAAATGTTGTGAATTAGTGTACACGTGTTACATGGCTCAGGTGGACGAGACAGAATTGATACTGGCGCCACTTACATTTCGAAACTACGCGAACATAGTGTCATATGTTTTCAAAGTTACAGCTACTGAATTAGAATGTTTCTATGTTCTTGATGTATATCCTTTAAGAACCATGAGAATGAGTTGGTCTGACTCTTTATCTGGAAGTAGTCAGTTCTCAGATCTTAAGAAACCTCTCTTTTTCGTATTGAAATGGGGCGTAGTACGTTAATTTAACATTTTCACCATTTTTTGATACGTCAATGTCAAACTTTAAAGCAGCAACAGCAAGAGACGCAGGCGGATCAATCTTCTCAGCGGGAATCGCGATTGATCCACCATGGATCTCTTGCCATCTCAACAAATAACAACAAGAAAACGGAGGATTAGAGCCGCAGTAATAACGAAGTTTTATTAATTCATATTATTAACCAATTGAAATTGTACATTCAGTATGTTATTAGTTTCAAAAGCAGTCGATAAACTTTTTAAAATTTCATTTCACTTTTGCCGGAAATCTTGGTTTAGTATATCGTATTCATTTTTGATAGTAATAATGATCTTAAAAAACTTCCAACCCACACTCAAAAGGACCATAGACAATTCCATCTTCGAAGCAAGTACAATGGCATCTACCCCCCCTCCCCGTGTTGCCCCTGCCATCTAGACTGCCACTTAATGCAAAAATATTAGGTGGCACTAGGGTTGCCACAAGTCTGGCTTTAAACTGGACAGTCCGGCTTTCCGGATATTAAAATGGTGTCCTCCCTCATGCTTAAGCCGGACGTGTAATTGTCCGACTTTTCAAGTTAATAGAAAATAAAGAAATTTCAAGCAGAATTCAAGCCAACAGGTGTGCTTTTGACGTCATCTAATACAGTATATACCGACTACCGTTTTAAGTTTGCGCATACACAGCGTTTCTAGTTTTCTTTATACAGTTGAAGAACTGTTATCCACAAAGGTTGGGGTCTGACTAGGGGTGCTACCCATTCCGAGTTTGTCCGAACAGTTCGGAAATATCAAATATCAAAATATCCTGTGTCCAGATTGCACATTTCCGGACGTGCTTTGACCGGAACTACTCAGCAGAATTAGTCCGTATTATGGAGACCCACTATAACAGGGGTGGGCAAACTTTTCTGCATGGGGAGCCACATCGGTGTTTGCGAATTCCTCAGCGGGCCACATTGAAAGATGCCAATGCTTAGGCGGGCCAGATTAGAGTTTAAATTGGAAATTGTTTAGATTCTTAGGCATCATACATAAGTGAAAAAAGTGCAAACAAGGATTGCAGGGCTAAATTTTCAAAACTAAAGGTTTTATTGTCAAAATTTTACCAAAAGTAATATATAATTGTTAAATTTTACAATTGCTTTTTCACCAAAGCTTCACGGGCCACGTTAAATGCTCTCGAGGGCCACATATGGCCCGCGTGCCACGGTTTGCCCACCCCTGCTCTATAATATCAATAGATTAACATTTTCCAAAATACTGTGAAAAAAGAAATGATAGGAGGGTTCAAAAGAGGTGTGGGCAATGTTCAAAAAACAAAAGAAAAAGTGCGAATTTCGGCAAAAAACAGTTACTTTTCAACAAAAAAGAAATAATTTGCATTTGAATAGGATAAGTAGACTCAGTAGCGTAGCTAGAGGTATTGGGCCCCTAGGCAAGAATCGCTGATCGGTCCCCTAAGCGGAAATATTTTAGTAATGGGGGCCCTCTTGAGAAAGAGGTGAAAGAATAGCAACAACTAGTTTATTCTGCAGCACAGGATATATAAGGATTTTAAAAAATTAGCTTAAAATGTCTTTTTCCTTGCTTTTGCATTTGCAAAGATATTGACAATTTCAACAAAATCTGGTGTGGCCAACACATGACTTTCTCCATATTTGGGGTATAGATATTTAAATTATTATGAATAGCATTATGAGGCAAAATTATCATTTCATATCCTAAAAGAAAACAGTCGTTCTTACTGCAATAAATTAAGTATATTTTGAATATGTTTACAGAATTCACTGCTACATGGTGGTGGCACTGTATACTGGTATTAAGAAAAAGCAAAATATCTTCGAAATGGATGGTTCTACGAAAATTTGTTTCAAACAAAACTCAGAAGAAATATTATTCTCTACAACTTTGGTCCTCACGAAGATTACCAATAACGATGTTTTTAAGGAGATATTTAACGGAAACCGAAATAACCGATTATTTTCTATAAATAATTCCTAAACAATAACTGCTATGAAAAATTGTTTCAAATGAAAGTTGTAGGAAATTACATTCTCTATAACTTATGTATAGAATTGTATATACAATAATGATGTTTTAACGGAGAAATATCGAAAAAACCGAATCGGGTTTAGAATAAATCAGTTCTTTGTGCTCATGTTAAAGTGTTATATATGAAATTTGGTATCGATTTGGCAAGTACTTCTTGAGTTAGGGCGCCCACAATCACATACACACACACAGACATCATTCCGAAAATAGTCTAAACGTGTTCTAGGGACCTCAAAACGTGTATTTCCGTTGAAATCTAGAAGTCAATTTTTTTCTTGAACACAATACTTTCCCATTACTACATATCTAAAGTAAAAACAAAGGAAAAAGTGAAAATTTCGACAAAAAACGGTTACTTACTTTTCAACAAAAAAGAAATAATTTGCGTTCGAACAAAATAAGTAGACTATTGAGAAGGGACATCACAGATAAAAAAAGAACTCCTCGGATTTCAGAAATTCTCGGAAAACACTATTCGGGCTGAAGCGTGAATAAACGTGTACTCACCGGTCCCGTCATCGTGGAGCAGCATGGGAAACGTCACAGTTTGCCCCAGAGAGTCCATTTCTCCGTCTTTAACGTCTTCTTTTTCTCTTGCTACCTAGTTCTCTCCCATTCGTTCATCCCCTGCATTTTCTCTCTCATCCTTCTCCTTTGAATTATAAGAAAAGAGAAACATTTTAAAGAAATACATGCATAAATACAGGAAGTTTATATCAACGCTGGCTGATCCCGCGCTAAGATTGCGCGGTGAATTTTAAAATTGATTTATAAAAAATGATTAAGTATATAAAATAAGTTGATCTCAGTAATTCACATTTAACGCTAAAAATGCATTTCCTTACACAGTAATAGATCGCGAACTTTTATGTTTTTCTTTTTAGTCAAATATATGTCCTTTCTTTTTTAAATAACAATCAATGCAACCGTTTATGTAGATAATCAACGAAGAGAAGATAACCATGTAATGTGTTTAAAAAAATAACGTGCGTCCCTATTCTCGTTTAATTTTTAATTTGTACGTGAGCCTATTTGCGTTAATAAACATTATGGATGTATAATATACATATATATAGATATATAATATCTTACAAAGAGGTAAGATTCCAGTATTCAAACGATGATAGGAAGATTCAACTGCTTTGATACGCAGTTAACTGAATAATTATCCGTAAATATTTATGTTGCTATATATAAATGTTGACATTGCTACAGCAATAATTTCAATGCTTAAACAAAGTGCGAAGCAAAAAACGCTATTCTTTCTCCTATTTGCTGGACACGGCACCACGAAAGAGAGTTCCTCGTGATCAGTGTGAGCCGAACTATTCCTGTGAACACCAGTCGTAATTATAAACAACACTACTGAAGTGATTTAAGTTATGAGACAAGGTTGCATCTCAAGTCTGTTTGCCTTTCGTTTTGCCATTTGTACCTAATTTTATATATATATATATATATATATATATATATATATATATATATAAATGCAAAAGGAAAGGTAATAATAAGGTGTTGGAGGAAGCCCAGTGGACACTTACCTAGATTGAAGAGCCGCTGGGGGTGCTAAGGACACACGAAAAACACAAAAGAACAAAAACGACACAAAAATGGAGCTTTCGGGCTGACGCCCTTCTTCAGTGACGGAGAAACATATATATATATATATATATATATATATATATATATATATGTCTATTTGCTTTTGTTTCTTGTAATTTGGCATTAAATATAGCAATTAGTTAGAAATTTGTGTGCCGTTCTAATTGGGTCTCCACAATCTACACAACGCTTGGCTTTGTTTATAAACGTGACAATCCATTAATTAATGTTTGGCCTGAAATATGGATAATAAAGCAATATGGAAAGTATTTACGATAAGCGATAAAATTAATATCTTAGCTCAACTTGATGCACGTGTTGGAACACGTATCAAACTTTTTGACTGGTTAAAGAAATAAAATGTTATGTAAGTTACTTTATTTGCAATTTCATTGTTGTCGTGTTCAAACATGTATATTTTACCAAAGTTATGATATAAAGCAGTCAACATTTTTCTTTATGTTACATAATCTTCATTTCCTCGATTTTAGACCTTCCCCGATTTTACACTTTCCCCGATTTTACACTTTCCTCGATTTTACGTTTATTTTAAGTGGCCCCTTCAATGGTGTAAAATCGAGGTTTCACTGTATCTCTTAAACAATCGGTTTTATGAAAATATGTGTCAAACAAAACTTGTAGCAAATTTTATTCTCTACAACTTTTATAATAACAACCATTTATAAAAATTGAGTTTTAATGGAGGAATTTGAAAAAACGAAGAGAAATCAACGTATCCTAACTTGTTTCATTAGTAATATTGCTTAATCAGATCAGCGGAGGAAGCCTTTACTTTGTGGAACTCCGTCACAAAAGAATGAGAAGGATAACTTAGTAAAAGTTCCACTTTGATTAAAGGGGAACTTTTACTAACAATAAGTTATCCTTCTCATTCTTTTTTGCTTACAAGGGGAAGGCACTACTGACCCCCAACCGATTTGGCTGAAACTTCGTAGAGATAATGTCCATGACATCCGATTAACAAAAATATATACATATCAGGGCCAATACCCAGCCGTTTTTATTTTATTAATAAAAATAAGTTATTATTTCCCTAGTCACTGCTTAACTACCATACACGGTAACGTTGCTTTTCATAGGCGGCGCTATCGTAGCTGTTAATGCGCTTGGCTGTAAATGTCAAGGTATGTTGTTCGAGTCCTTGTTCCGAAATTATTTTTCATTTTTTTCCACTTTTTCACTTTCATTTTAAATGCTTATTTCTTAATAACGCTATATATTTTTATTTTTTAATAGTTAATATTTTTAATATACTGATGTGCATTTTTGAAGTATTATTTGTAGCATACATAGTGGTTGGTTTTCCTCGTCAATAAATTTTTCATTGTAAAGCGATTTATTATTGTCCTCCCCATGATTAAACAATGAGAAGAAACTTATTGTCTTGCACGTATTTTTTCACAATCATCACATTGTCGAAAAATGCTTTGAAAGCATTTGGAAAAGGATCGGAGAGGAGTGATTTCAAGTGCTACAAGATCAGTGTTACTTCTTCCATCAGAGCATTGTGAGCGTTTAACTAGCGTGTTTCGAAGTGTATTTTTAACATACTACAGTTTTTGCTGTTTCAAAAATGGAATATAATGCTTCAACGTCTTCAGCAGGGAATCCTGTAACGAGCAAAAATGTTAATCTTTTACGTCTCCTCCTTTGGACGACAAAACAGCGAAAGATGTGTTGAACACCGCCATGCATTACTGCATGAAAATGTGGGAAAAAATGAAAAATAATTTCGGAACAAGGATTCGAACAACATATCTTGACATTTACAGCCAAGCGCGTTAACCGCTACGCCAGCGCCGCTTCTTACAATCTCCGTTACCGTGTATGGTAGTTAAGCAGTGACTAAGGAAATAATAACATTTTTATTAATAAAATAAAAACGGCTGGGTATTGGCCCTGATATGTATATATTTTCGTTAATCGGACGTCATGGACATTATCTCTACGAAGTTTCAGCCAAATCGGTTGGGGGTCAGTAGTGCCTTTCCATTGTTAATCAGGGCCCCAAAGAGAGTGACGAGTGAAATTAAAGAAAAGTCTGTAAAAAGGGTAAAAAAGTGACGAGTTTGGAGGAGAATATTGAAGTTTTAGATAGGCTTGCGTCAGTGAGTAAATTACTTGGTGTGAACGAGTCAACCAATAAGATCAGTTAAGAAAAGTGAAGAAGCGATTTGAGTTAGTGTTGCAAACAGTACTCCAACGAGTGCAAAAGTATCCTTTGTGCCTCAGGATCTGTATTTAAAGAAGATGGAGAAGGCTTTAAACCTGTGAATCGAAACCCAAACTTGCAAGAAAGCTCCGCTGAGTTTGCTTGTCATTCGCGAGAAAGCCAAACAGCTGTATGATCACCGTGTGTCAATATTTATATTTTTAAGGGTTAAAATGCAAGTTAAGTAGTGGAATAGGGACTCATAAGAAACTAACCCTATTTTTCCCATGAACGCCATTATATACCATTTGTGAATTTGCCATTTGCTAGGGTTTTCAGGAACCTAACCCTCACGAATGGCAAGGGAATACTGTACTGCGAAAGCAGATATTATAAGGCGATTTTTTTTTCAAAAAATCCAAATTTTTTCTATTGGTGGCAATGGGGTTGGACATCACTTTTATATATATATATATATATATATATATATATATATACACACACACATATATAAATGAATATGTGTGTGTATCATAATTTTAAAACTCGAAAACTACAGATCGTAGATGCAAGAGAAAGGTATCATTTTAACCAAAATAACAAGTACGGTGGTATAGTAAAGTTTTTATATCGATTTGACTGACCTGTCTAATTTAAATAAATATTTTCATTTTCTCCATTTGAATAACATAGGGACGAGCGCAGCTTATTTTTCATTTGAATTTTAAAATTACTTAGAAACATGGTACGAACTTGAGACTTCAATGGTTCTACGAATAAAAGAACGAAGTTTATTTTTATTTAAGACAGAATCTGAATCCCGATCGAATTAGCATAAAAATACATTTAGAATCAATAAAATACGTGATTTTATCAGTTTTGTTACAATACCCATTATAAGCTACCACGACAACTCCCGTTGTCGCCGAAATTGAGAGTTCAATGCATTTATAGGGGAAAAACTTTAACGTAATATCGTTTGTCAATTTCTGTGTACGATTTTAATTTGTTTACATGAAAACCAAGTATTTGTTGTTTTTAATTGAATTATCTTCTAATCTAACATATAAAGGAGAATGTTTGTAAGCTTTGAATGCTTTTAATACGAGATAGGGAGGGAGAGAGATGGTAATGGAGGGGGGAAATGGACAGAGGGAATTAGAGGGAAGGGGTGGAGAGAGGGAGGTGGAGGGAGGGAGAGAGAGGGGAGGGAGGGGGAGAAGGGAAGGAGAGGGTGGAAGGGAGGGGATGCTTACATGTTAAACGGTCAAAGTTTTAGATTCACTAAATCCGTCGAAATTCAATGGGCACTCCTGCTAGTAACTAATATTCGTTAACAGGCATGCGCTATCAGACGTTGATACTTTTTTATTCGTAAGGATATTCGTCACAATGAGATTTATTTCTCTATATTATAAAATCGTAATGGTCATCATGATGCCTAACGCACTAATTTTGTGAATAACTCGATTAGAAATAAACTTAGAAGCCTGAAATTTCTCAGGATTTCAGCGTTGATGAATCTCTACGTTGTGACTAAAAAAATTTCGAAAAAGGTCACGGGTTCGACTCCAGAGGATGAATGTTGTTTACCATAAGATAACACGTAAAAATCACCTTTATGATTTGAAGGCTTTCATTCTTTTACTCTTTAAAATATCTTAAAATTAAGTTATCGACACAAAATCTGTGCTAAAACACGCCAAAATGAATCTTATTCTTACCTTCGAATATTCAATCTCATTAAAATTCACTCATATTTTGAATTTATACTTGAGTTTCAGTAAACATTTCAAGAATAAGATTCCATGGTTGTTGTCCTGGGTAATTTCCATCCACATGCACTTAAATAAAGGCTAAAAGATCAAAAATAAGATTAAAAATTGCTCGAAATGACCGAAGATATGAATTTAATGCAAATAAATCGAACACAGTGTTCATGTTATTTATATTTTTTAAATCTATATTACTAAAATCCTATTTCTGGTTCTCTCTTTAACGCTCTATACCGCAGCCATTTTTAATCTCCAAGAATTTCAGCCCTCCAAATTAATTTTTTTATGAAGTAATTCAACTAATATTCTTAATTTGTTATTAAAAACCAAACATACATTCCTTATAAAATATATTCATTAAACTCATATTCCCATTAAACTAAGCTAAATCCAATAGGTAGATGGTAGGAACGAAGAAACAGCGAACAAATGGAGGGGGTTGGCAAGCGTGAGCGAGCAGGGGGTTGCCACCTAGTAAATAAATAAATAATAATTATAAATAAATAATTATAAATGGAAAAAATTCTACTACTTATCTTGAAAAAAAAACCTCGCTTTCTGTCTTTACGGACGGGAAAGTACCGTATATACTCGTGTATATGCCGACTCCATGTATAGGACGACCCCTGATTTTTTGGTGAACAAACCTGATTTTTTCATATATCTCGTTTATAGTACGACCCCAGCTTTCCACCAGGGTCGATATATTTCGTTTCGATAGCTCGATGGTTACGAGCGAGATATATCGAACGACCTTGATTTTCCACACCACCATAGAATAGACCGTAAATGTCGTAAATAGTATTTCTTGCAAGTACACTAAAATTCGGATAAGTTAAGTATCTTACTTCTAAAACATTTAATAAAAAGTGATATGAATCATGATTGCACAAGATGGAATAAAATCGTTTTCAATTCTAGTGCTTCTGGATTACGTTCCGCGTACGTAATCCATCTACTTAATAGGTAGGGATGACGGATAAAAAGAAATTACTTTGTAATTCCACAGTCTTTATTGTTTCTTCAATCACACACCGACCGGTTTCCACTACAAAATCATTCTAATGGTGTTACTAACCGACGTAACACCTTTAGAATGACTTTATAGTGGAAACCGATCGGTGTGTGATTGAAGAAACAATAAAGACTGTCGAATATTACAAAGTAATTTCTTTTTTCCAATATGTCAAAATTCCATAATACGATACTTTTAGTCCAACTCGTTCCAATCCATCCCTTGTAAAAAGACGCAAACAAAGATGTACACACATAAAATTCAAGAAGGGAAGTGCCCGTAAATCTTCACTCATATCAAGTATTTGTGAATTTGAAGCTGTATATATGAAAAAGATTCTACTCTTCACGAAGCAACATAACAACGATAAAGGACCTCACTGTTAAGGTTAGCCTACAATTAGAATGCGTGCGGGTGGCATAACTTCACCGAAAATGCCCGTGAAGATACATGAATTTTAATTCCTCAAATGCATTACTCGTGTATTGTACGATCCCCAATTTTTGCAATAAAAATTTGGTCGTAAAAACTCGTACTATACACGAGTATATACGGTATATCAAATTTTGTTTTTATTTCGGACAATTTGAAAATCACCCGAAGGCTGCCACATGCAAATCTATCCCTGATCAACTCCGACATTTGCCTGCAGATTGCAAAAAACGAAAAATTTTTGGCATTCAAAAGGCTAGAGAGACTGCCCCAATATTTCGTCAAAATTCCAATCCATAGGTTTAGAAGCGCAAATGGGGAATCGGCAAAGTCCTTGTCCAGTTAATAAGGCAATTCGTCAATATAAATCTAGAATAATAAAACAAACATATGTGGACACCTCTCATAATTCGCTACTTGATTCATCTGAGATGAAATTCTTCATCGAAACTCATAAAAAGAGGTGTACATTTTATAAAAAAAATGTAATTAACAATACGGGGAACATGTTATCATTCCCAAGTTATTCAATTCATTACCTATGGAAAATATAAATCTTAATGGGGTTGCCCAGGTAAAAAAGACAGTAAGACATTGGTTATTGCACACATAATTGAAACAAGAAAGATTTATAATAACAATACGCTAGGTAAAGGTTTCTCAATTTGAATTTATAAGATTTTTTGTCATTGTTATTGGTTAGCACTGCTCTAAATAATAAAGCTGAAACCTGCTGACAGGCATCATGGTAGGCCTAGCAGGACCAGACTGTAATTCGATGTATCGATTTTGTACGCACATGTTTGGTACCGTAAAAGAACTTTTTTTTCCCTTTCTATTGTTGTATGAGCAAATCTTTCTTTTCTGTATTTCTCTTAACCGGTGGAATTACAAACTGTATTAAAAAATGTGTTCCAAATACATGTACAGTGTGGGACCCTATATCCAGCTACCCAGTATCCGGAACATTCCGAAAACGGACAAAGTGTAATATTTAAAATGGGTGCCAAGTAATTTGTGTTTGTTGGTGGCGCCACTGATGTGTTTTATAACCAGTCGATGGTGAAGGCTTGTATTCTCGTGATTTCTGCTCATATTTTTACTGCAGAGCAGCTGTATAATGCTGATGAGACTTGTTTATATTGGAGGTATATTCCTAGAAAAACTGTTGTTGCATCAGCACCCAGTGGGTTTAAAGACTCAAAAGAAAGGATAACAGTGCTAGGTTGTGCATCTGTCTGTACATTTTAGGCCTGGCTACCCGAATTCCGAAAAAACCCCTTATCCGGCAAGCCTCAGGTCCCAAGCATGCCGGATACAGGATCCCACACCGTTCTCTACCACAGATTATAGCTAGCATGCATCATTAATTTAATTTATATAGGGTTGTTATCTATTATTTTTCGTTCATATGTAACTGCACCTGTAATGTATTTTCCTATTTGTATTTATTGCTGTCTAACTCTGGCATGCATTTTTGTGATTGTGATTGAATAAATTAAAGGATTAATATATTTAAAAAAAAAAAGCAATAGAATCACGCGTAGAATTCAGGGATGAATGCATAATGAATCTCACAGAACACCACGTTGGCCCTTATTTAGAAGGCTAAATATTCTCCTTATACCCCGCGTATCAGGGCTGGTAGGTGACTCTTTGAGTGAGGCAAGCAGTGGCGCAGTTTTACTTTATGTAGCTAAGCGTTACTAATTAGTCACTTTGAGAGGCTCGCCTCATCATTCATGTATCTCGTTTGGAAATAACCAATGGGTATTTTATACTATAAGAGCCCAGGTCTGTTGGTTGGTTGGTCACGCTTTCGCGATGGTGATATAGAGCGTTTTAACAAACTTCCTGAATAGGTAGAAGATTGAAATTTGGCAATAATGCATGATTAACATATTTTAAGGTAATGAGAGGGACGGGGACTGAAGGGAAGAAGGGAGACAGAGAGAAAAATGACTTTGTTGAGGGTGAAATTGCGACTATATAGTCCCTTCTTACATTTAAGAGAGGGAGTGAGGGGGAGAAGGGAAGGAGAGGGTGGAAGGGAGAGGGAGGGAGGAGGAGAGAGAGAGAGAGGGGGAGGGAGGCAACTATTTTAAGGTTAACTAAAGATATCCCGTCATATTGACAGGCAATTATGCTAGTAACAAATAATGGTACACCTCGTTTGAAACCAAATTTAATTCTCACTTTCTGTTTCCAATAATTTTAATCATCAGGAATATATTAAATTACACTTCGGAAATATCTTAACCGTGCAATTACTTCAACTAATTGTAGGCTTTCAGGTTTGAACAATCCCTTTTTTAGTTGCAAAATCTTGAAAACGATTACACCAATAATTTTTTAGTACACAATGCTCATTATCCGCACACATTTTTAGGATTAAAAGTAAATAATGTTTAATAGAAGGAAGTACCGATGTGGCGCACCAAAAATAAACACTTTATAATTCACACGGAGGCCACAAAACAGCTAAACAAATATGTACATCTCTAAAAATATAAAACCAAATTTCCCCGATAGATTGACACAACGCAGTATTTTCATGTCACTTTCCGCGACGCTGAGAAGCAATTCAAAGTCTGCATACTTCCCCTCCATTGGGCAGACATATCCGAGTTTGAAAAAAAACTGCGATTTACATAATTATGATATCAGGGGATCTAATAACATCATTTACTAGAACTAGGAAAGATCTAACAGGCCCTAACTCATTTGGTCTTCACCTATATAATTAACTTCCTAAAAATCTGAAGACTATTAAAAAGCCTGGATTATTTAAATCTAGTCTAAAAGCATTACTACTTAGTAAGCTATTTTACTTAACTAGTGAATACCTTAATAATAATAATTGGATTTGATTAATTGTAATAATTATGTCTTCTGTATTGTTTCACATACAACTTGATTCATGTTATTTTTTTATTTGTGACTGATTTTCTGTAAAGTATAAGATTTTGCTAATTGTAATTTAACTTTTATGCTATTGACTTGTTCTATATCATTGTAATGATCTCTGGATTAATAAATATTATTATGAATTTTTTCAGCAACATTTGTATTAAAATAAGATGAATTAAACTTAATTACATAGTTAATATAACATGTTCACCCTTGTGATAAGTTTTTAAACATTACTCTTCAATTTTACACATTAATTTTTTAATCTTATCAAAAATCATAACTGATAATGGCTTTTTTAATAATTATAACTTAAGCATAGCCAGTTTTCCTAATTTTATCAAAATATTATTAACCCTTAAACAACAAAGGCACATGCAAGACCTCTTTATTGTCTTTTACTTTGTTCATGAAGCTATACGCCTTAATTTTGCAAAAAAAACTTTCTGATATGACTCATAAATGGAAATGCACGATACAAAAATATAAACACAGTAACCCTTTTATTAGACCAGAAACAAACATTTTGCTGCAATAAATAGTTACATTTTTAAGAACTGGTTTCCTTTCAGTTCCCAAATGCCTAATAATATGTATTGTCTTAAAAATTCCCACTGGCTCATTTATAAATCTTATTTTAATTTGGACCGATAAATTTATTTGGTAATACAGCCTTTATCAATCATTAAATGCTTAATTCTTCCAAAATTGAAAAGGATATTTTAAATTTCGCAAATTTCTGACAGGGAGATATATTTTTCAACACTTAAACATTCATCTTTTACAAATTTTATTATATTCACTATCAAATACGTGCTGCTTGGTTTTAAGATGTTATTAATCAAGAAGTAACTGGCATCACAGGACATTAATTGTAAACACTATATTACTCAATTCATAGAGATACTAAAACATATTGGGTAACATGAGATAAAACTGAGAATAACCGGTATAATGGAATGGATTTATGGTGGAAGCTAGCAATTTTGCATAGACTAGCTCTGAAGTATCATTCCAATCAATCAATCAACTATACCGCCCTTTATAAGGCTAATTACATCGCATTGTTCACATTAAATCTTAAATTGACTATTGGTGTTGTATCGCTAATTTAAAACTCAATGATCAGTACAACTTGTACAATATAAAACCTCCAAACTAATTCACTTCAAATTAATATTATTTCAGATATAAAAGGAATTTAATGACAAAGTGCACAACAAACCTGGTCATTGGAGATACCTGAGACAAATACTTTTCAATATTTTCATTTTGTATATATGAATACATGGTGTGAATCAAATCAATATATTTTAAAATATTATTAAGAGCTATATTACGGGGCTAATGCTTCCTGAAGAGAGCTAAGAACAGCTACGAAAAATAAATTACACACATTAAAATTAACTCAGGTCAGAGTATATAATAGATGGACTTGTTACGTTAGCAAAACATGGTAACAATTGGCGTTATTATGTTCAATCTAAATACAATAAATTACCTTGCAAGAGAATACGGAATAGTTATTAGGAAAAATACGATATATAACCAAATATTCACACCCTTATATGCACAAAAAATTGTCAACTTCCACAAAATGGCCTCTCGCGTTAAATAAACGATAACTATGCAATAATTATCAATCCAATTCCGCCTATTTTAATGAGTCTTGTAGGCTGATATAGGTTAAAAATAACATCAAAATTTTACACTGAACTTAAGAGCTTAAGTATGCTAGCAGCCATCGATCGACACAATTCAAATTAGGCTATTATTACAGAGATTCTAACTGCGAAAGAATAAAACTGAATAGTGATACACTACTAAAATCATCGCAGTTCTGTAGCGTTAAACTTCAACTAGTTCTTTCACACATTCACTACTTAACTAAAACCATACTTATTTACTCATATTTTTATTCAAATTTTCAACATCAACATTTAAGAAGCAAGCAAGAAGAAATAGTATTTCTTGTGTTATAGACTATAAAATTAGTAAATCTCTTAAATTATCTTCACAAATGTCATTAATAGCCGCACCGACACCAATAAACAAGCAATGTTGAGCTGGCGGTACCAATCCACTTATATATAGGCACATAAATCCTCGATTGGTATCGGATTGAAGCCGGTTGTGAGTATTTTAAAAACATTAACAACGCAAATTAACTTCATACAAGAAACATGTTCAAGTTTCGCCGCCAGAAATGGTGTGAGAAGCCAATTGACTGATGAGGCCTACTTAAAATAGAGGTATCAATCCGCCCATGAGCGCAATTCCCTATGGCAGATAGCTCCCAGACATACCATAATTATTAATACATACCTAAAAAAGATTACCGGATATTGCAGCTACTTTTGAGATATCCTAATTCTGCAAATGCCTTTCAAAACATCCACTAATAACAGAATTTCAGCAAAATTTAACGAATTATTCACCGAAATATGGCGGCGTAAGAAAACTTCGTCAAGAGGCTACCCATGATTCCGTGGGTTACGAGGCGTCCATTTATATTCCGCAATCGAGGTTTTATGCTTAAGCACCTAAAAATACATTTGAACGCAACGTTTAGCGTAATATGTCGATGATATGCTTCTGCAGCGTAAGTTAAACCTTTATTCTTTACATGCTAAAACTTTTATTGAGTGTATTTTTGGGAGATGCCGATACGTTCGAAAATTTAACATATTGAAAACTGTGGAATGGTAGCATTGTAAGCTAAATACAAGTGTAATATTCGCGAAACGATTAGTATTTCTGAATTAATTTATTGCAATTACCGTAGATATTATTTTATTATATGTTCTGTAAGTTGTCAACTTATGAAATATTATTAAATTCAAATTTCTCAGCATACTAATTTCCGCAATGCGTCTCTCTTTTGTTTAAATAACGGTCGCCACTGATGCCCTCTATCAATGGCTCTTACCGTTTTGCTGCAAAGTGATCCGAGAATCTCGAAAGAAGACTTGGAAAGGAGCTGTTAATTCGAAACGCTTCGGATTATATTTTTTTAAATTCTTTCCAACTTCGCCATGGCGTTGAATCCAGCCTATGAAGCCATCGGAAAGCATTTCGTCCAACAATATTACGCCATGTTCGACGACCCAGCCCAAAGACCTAATCTCATCAATATGTACAATGTGAGCCCCACGTAACGAATAATTATCACTTTTCACCGACCATAAATTAAAGATCGGTCGTTTGATTAATTCACATAAATTTAATTCATGTTTTACTTTGTGGGTAAAGTGGAAGCGATTGGTGCATTGCTCAAAAAAAGATTTTTCTTTTAATTGTTTGAGCACGAGACGTGTTTGAACTGGACTAGAAATCAATTCATCTGGTTTTTTGATGGATATATTCATCATTCATTGGTTTGTTTTGTTAATTTTTCATTTCGTTTATCAATGAATTGCAGACAGAAAGTTCGTTCATGACTTTTGAAGGCATGCAGCTACAGGGTGCCTTAAAGATAATGGAAAAGTTAAACGTAAGTACTGCTTAATCGTCTTAGGTGGTCATATTTTTTGTTAAAAATACTTCATGATGGAGATTAGCGTTGTGATTATAAAAATTTGTGTTATTTATATTTCGTTCTATTGAATTACGGTTGTGTTTCTTCGTAAATGTAATTTTTGTGCCTTATCGTTATTTTTGAAATTTGTAGGGTGGAAATTGGCGATATGATTATAAAAAGTTTTGTAATTTATATTTCACTGTAATGAATTATGCGTGTATATTTATTCCTAGATATAATTTTGATGTTTTTTCTTTGTCTGTTTTTAATTCGTGTTTTTAAGAGGAATTAACGTCGGACCTGTAAAGTTTGATAATTTTTTTGACCTATTTAGGGATTTTTCCCCTATAATTAGTGACTTTATTTGGCAGACCATTGTGTTATATATATACACACACACATGATTCAACCAAAATGGTTCGTTTTCCACGTTTGAGAGTAATAGATTCTTAAGATTAAAAAAGCATAAAAAATAGGATTTTTCCAAATGAAATCATCGCAAAGTATCAGAATTTAGTTCGTTAAAAACTTTTGATTTCAAACTCGAGAATCGGAAATAGTATTAATTTTTTATTTAACCCGTCAGAGCACGCACAGGGTCTGTGAGACCGACTTGATTTAGTAATCGTGTTTACTGCAAGATGGTAGAAGCTGTAGAACTGTCCTTCCCTATACCTTTCCATCACTCCCTGAACTGCATACATCTTACCTTAATATCAGTAGAATGTCTGTCGTTGTGGTGTACAGAATTCAAGAGACTATTTCGCGCTTTGAGGTAAGAAAGCATTTTGAACGATTTCATCCATATTAGTTAGTGTATGAACTATCCTTCAATTAAAATTAAGTGCAATAAAAAATACAACCACTGTAAAAATTTACAGCCATTATTTTTTTGTTTTTTGGCATATTTTATTCATTTTTTGCAATAGATCCAAACTCAAGAGTAATCTTATAAAGGCCATGAAATTGACACGTTATGCATTGAAATATATATATTACACAGCCACACGTTAATTTGTATCGGTATTATTTTAGTGTTTGTTATTGTTTTTCTTGTTTGACACTTTTTGTGTTTGGTACAGTGCTTTTCGGTGTGTTTACATCACATTGTCACTAAAAATGATGTTTAGAAAATGTAATTTGATATCGAAAACTGAAAACAGTATACAGAAAACATTAGAAAGGATGAATAAAGAATATCTGATTCCAAATAGATTTGATTTTATTTATTGGAGATATAATTTTTCATCTTTTGAGAGTTCCTGAAAATGATCAATGAATAATTATAACTCATTAGGTTCTGCACAGTGATTTTGTGTATACCTTGTATTTACTTGAGATGTATCTTTATAAGCAATGAATCTTTTTATCACTTTTGTAGAACCGTTTTTCAATAACCCTACATCGAGGAACGTATTTTTGCCATATTGCAATTAGAAAATGAAACGAAACATTGTTCATGTATCAGTATTGTGTGTGACACACAAAATGCATTCGACAGCAGTGCTATAGTGTCATATTATCATTAAAATAATGAAATGTACTCTATAGATTAAGTTATCATACCTATTTTGCATGGGTCTCTCAGACCCGGTGCTAGCATTAACGTTCGAAATTGGGGTGCGAGCCCTGCCGGGTTAATTTGGTTTGTATAACATATCGCCTTGGTTTAAAACCTTGAATAAAATATTAAAAATGATAATTTGCAAAGTTTTTTGGATGTTTAGATTCATTTTCCGACTAGAGAATGTGAAATACATATTGTCTTTTTTCGCAGTTTCTCGTTTAATTTGGTTTGTGCAACTCTTAGCCTCGGTTTAAAACATTAAATAAAATATCTAAAACTAGCTGTAGCCCACGCATTGCACAGATTTAAAAATAATAATTTATTAATGATAATGTGAATCAGTTATTGGTGCAGATGATATTTCAAATAGAAAACTATTCCATTCAGAGCTGCAAACCAGTCTACATTTTGGAGTGGTTCGGATCGAAATTCAAGCAAAACTGGAATTTTTTCATTTTATTTTATTTTTATTGTAGAGAAATTGATGTTATCATGGAGAGTTACTTAAATAAAATATATACAATGTAATTGGTACATGACTATTAAAAAAAAATTTTTTTTAGAACTTTTAGAATGGAGGCAATGATTATGTGGAGTTTTCATTTATTCGAAAGAATATAAAATGCCTTTGAAATAATCGTTTTTGTATTTGTTATACTTCATTTATATTTTATATGTTAAGTTACATTTTTCGATAACATGGGTCTTTTTCAGTGCATTGAACCTTTCATGCTTCTTAAAATTGTTCAATTATCTCAAAAACTATTATCTTATTGATGGTTACGGGTGTACACTGGATAGATAAATACTTGAAGAAAATTTGATACGCACATTCCGTACTTTTAAATAACATCTAATTGTTTAACTTCAAAAATAAAATGCATTCCAATCGTTCAGGTCTCAAACAACTCCTTCTATTGGTTAGAATAAATTCCAGTGTTGAAAAACATCTTTCGACGCTTGCTTGAATCGCAGGAAATGAACTTTGTCCATCTAAAAGATTCCTTAGCTTTCAAATAGGAAAGGATGTATGTTTTTATTGGAAGCCGTTCAATATTGTCAAACTATTGTAATGCCCATTGAAATATCAATGGAAGAATTATAGATAGATTATTATTATTTTCATTTAAAATAATTAATATCACACTTTTACGTATGAAATATTTTGTCATATACAAAATTTCTAGTGAATATTATGTTGTTGACGGGCTATCTTTAGTTAAACTTAAAATAGTTGCCTCTCTTTCCCTCCCTCTACTTCCCTCTCTCCCCCTCCCTCTCGCTCCCCCCCTCCACCTCTCCCCTACCCTCTCTCTCATATTAAAAGCATTCAAAGCACGTTTATACCCATAAAAGGATTGAATTAACAATGTGATATAGAGGTCTAACAATGGAATTGGTAGGCAAGGCAACATCCCCTTAAAAATGGCAAGATTTCCTCAAACTGTGTGATTTAAATGTTTACATTGAGAAATTTCGAACTAGGCGAAAAAAAGATGAAAATAATAAGAAACTTTATAAAATGTTTTCTTCAAAATGGTTTATATCCGAAGATTGTAGGTCAATTCTTTCTAATTTTAATCTGAAAAAGAATGAAAGCCTGCACGTCGAAATGTTCCTTTTTACGTGTTACTTTATGGGAAATAAAAAATGTCTCCAGGAATCAAACCCGGGTCTTTGATCTCAAGTTTAATAAGTTAAAACGTAATTTTATTATATCATAATGCTATCCTGAAAATTCCATCAAATTCAGTTCAGTCCTTTGCGAGATATTAAGCTTCAAAAAGCATTAGTGACCAAGTGCCACCGTCTTTTATATATGTTTTATGATATAGATGATCATTTGCAACATAGTGCTTGCTGGAATTAATTATGCTTAAAGATTTTGATGACTTTTTGGGAATAAAGTGTATTGGATCTGAGTTTTGCTTGCATTCGATTTCAGGGTCTACCCTTTCAGAAGATAACCAGAATCATAACAGCGGTCGACTCGCAACCTATGTTCGATGGAGGGGTTCTTATCAACGTCCTTGGACGATTGCAGGTACGCAATACGAAGCGATGGGCGTAAGTAACGTGATATTTGTAGGGTTTGGTCAACCGGTCAGTTGACATGTCAAAAATTGGTCAATTGATCGAATTTTTGACAGTGCTCTTTTTGACTAGGTCAAAAAGACATGCAAGTTCCTTGTTGCCATTCTGGACCTGTTAAGGCAAAACTTGAAGTAGCACTAACAAATTTGGTGGATATTAAACACGTACTATGGACAAGGGATATTTTCGGTTAGATTTCAAAACATTGCACTGTCTGCATAAAAGCCATTAAAGGCCGGTTTCTTGAACGCGAGTTATGGAACCGATAGGCCTATGTACTACATAACTTATGAAAAATCGCTAAAAGCAGTTTCTGAAACGTTCAATAGCATTTATTGGTTCCATAAGCCTTTCTATAACTTATCTCTAGATATGGGTACGGTTAAGATGTTATGAGTTCCATAAGAATCTAAGATGGCGGATGTTTTGTCATAACATACCTACGCCTTACGTTTTGTTTTTCGTTACATTGTTTATACAGTGTGCACATTGACGGGAACAGTGCGTTTATAACATTACGATAAATAGCAGAATTTCGTTGAGGTAAGTAAGATGCAATTTCTTATATGCTATATTTACATACCAGACATTAGCGTGTTGTTATAATTACTGTTGACATTACCGTCTCATTACTATTACTGTAGACATTAGCGTGCTTTTTTCTTTAATATTATGATTGTTTCTCAATTAAAGTTTGCTGTAATTCAATAATTAATATGTACATTGTGAATTATTATTAGCTATCATTTTCCCGTTTGTCTCGTGATAGTTCAATATAGAATACGCTTTGTTGTTATTTTTTATTTTATGAATTACAGTTTGATTTATTCGTATTAACATTTTTTGCAATATTGCCTATTCATTACGTAATGTTGTATCTACGATCTAACTACCAAAACTATGAGTGTGGGTTATCTATTATAATTAAACTGCAGAAAACGATGCCATATTGAAGTTTGTCATCTCAACAAGAGTTTCTCGCTTAATTTTTTTTGTTTTCACGCGTGCTACCACCTAGCGGCTTCCACAAAACTACGTGAACGGAGCAATAGCTATTGAAAGGTAACTTATGACGACAATAGCTTCAAGAAACACGGGGAAAGTTACGAGTCCCATAACTTTATGAGTCCAATAGTTATTGGTTCCATAACGAAATCTTTATGCAGCCGGGCCTAAGTAATACTTAATTGAAAAATTGTCTAGGGAGAAGTGGATAACACATGCACACACAAACAATCCCCGCTTAATATGTATATAGGATGTTTTTTACGCTGAGCTATTGCAATCTCAGCACAACAAAGCTTCATAAAAATACAAGTGTATGTAGATACTTGTATGTCTGATCATCAGCGAACCCTCCCCTCCCTGTGGCCCAGGCCCAGCATTAAGGGTCCATTGTTTTACTTGGCGCGGGGGGGGGGGGGGGGGGGGGGCATTTTTTTACTTGTGGGGAGGCCTTGAACGATTCTGCTATGCCACTGCTGATCATTCAAAAGAAAAAGATTTTACTGTTACAGCAGTTACTGACCAACCGGTGCTGCCAAAAGTAATTTGAAAATGTCACTAAATCCACCCTCAAAAGTAGCTAAAAATAAATAAGTGCAGAAATACTTTTAAATATTTCTTAATACATCTAATTAGTAATATTATAATCTTCTTGAAGATAAATCACAATTAAATTAATATTTGAATAATTAGAATGAAATAATGCAGAATTTTTACACAATGGAAAGGATAAAAGCATTTATAGTCCAAGCTTATAAAATAAGTTGAAAAGCGATAGATTTAAAAAAATGTATGATAAAAAAACTGAAGTAATTCTTCAAATACAAACAAATCACATTGGGGTAATTCTTCTCCACTTAAATCTTTATTTACTCTATTAGAAAAGGACGAAATTATTTAATTCTAATGAACATTTCTGTGAAAACCAGTCATATAATATTTTATCCAGTTCCTCAATTTTTGGCTTATGAAGCGTATGATGTTTATTAATTGATTTACTCGTCTCAGAAGATGACACAAATTTCATTAATTTAGCCTTATGAGCCTTGATATCGTAGAGCGTGGAAGATCCGACGTTGAATTCTTTTGCTATGGCTGCTCTATTTTTTCCTTTTTCAATTCGTTTGATCAGCTCCAGCTTTTGTGTTAGCGTTAAACCAACCTTTTCTCTCCTGTTCCTTGCTTTTAGGGATTTATTTTGATGCCATATTCAATGGATGGGTAATTTTTTAAATTGCCGGTATCTAAGGCTGGCCGGTTCTAAATAGCCAGATAGCACAGCTTTTACTGTATGTGTATACGTGTTATATGGGATGTATAGGCCAAAAACCATGTTTCTCGTATATAACGTAGTCACGCTTGTAACGAAGCAATGAGTTGGTCCCCTCAAATACGTATTAAACGAGTTTTACTGTACAATTATCGTTATATTTGAATGCAATACATTCGGAAATGGATTATTACAAGCAAATATGATTAATTGTTAAGAAAAGCTAATTGCAAGTTAAAAAGTATCTACTATATAGGTATTTTAAAGAGTTTGTATGTTGTGCTGTAGTAGCTTCACTAAATCCTTTGAAATTCAAGGGGAAATTCTGCTGGTGATACATAATTTTATTCGCCAAAGACGTCTGGCATAACCCAGGCATCGCCGGGTACTTTTACGTCCTGGACAATTGCGTCCCAGACAATTACGTCCCTGGTTAAATTGCTGAATAAGGAAAAATTACAATTTTAGGAACGCTTTAAATTCTTCACACTTTGCTACGCACTTACTAAACCATAACCATTCTTCCAATTAGCATTAGCCTTTCTTCCAGTAGATGATGTAATTGAGGGCTTTCTAGAACTGAGGGACGATGATGATTTACCTGCTCAGTTTGTCTCCTACTTTGAAACAACTTACGTTGGCCAGGAAAGGGGAAATCAAAGAAGGCTTGCTCCTCCTTTTGCCATTAAATCTTGGAATGTTCATGTAAGGACAATCCACGACTTGCCAAGATATAACAATAGTTTAGAGGGATGGCATAATGCCATCAAAATTCAATTACATGTCAACACCCGTCTATCTGGAAATTTATTAATGCATTGAAGGAGGAGGAAGTTATGACGCAGTAGAAGAAAATTGACTATGACAGAGGTATTGAAGTATGCCATAAGTACAAAGATGTCAATAAACGCCTGCTGACTGCAATTGAAAGGTATAATCCAAATGACAAGATAACTTTTTACTTTCTCATACGAAGTATCGAGAAAGTATTGTTATCGTGAAGAAATTCGACCTTGAGATTGTTACGGAAATATACGTTTTAGGTGTCGCTGAATCCGAAAAAGTGGTTTTCGCAATGCCGTCTGTCTGTTACTGGCGCTGGAGCCTAAACGGTAGAGCGAAAATGAATGAAATCTCGTACATAGGCATTTTATCATACTGAGCAGAGTATGTGTAGAAATGGTTGACATTGATCAATAATTAAGAGTAGTTTATTCTATGCATTTTTAACGACAATCCGATTTTCTCAAAAATGGCTCTAACGATTTTGATCAAATTTCGTACAGTTAAATATAACGCTAGTTTATTCTAGAGAACTTTAACAATAATTCGATTTTCTCAAAAACGGCTGTAACGATTTTGATCAAATATTGTACGTTTACTTGAGTTTACATCCTCAATAATAATGTATAGTTCGTATTTCTCAAAAAATGAATATAAGGCTAGTTTATTCTAGGCAACTTTAACAACAATTTGATTTTCTCAAAAATGGCTCTAATGATTTTGATCAAATTCCGTACAGTTACTTGAGTATAAATCTACAGTAATACTACGTATATCATTTTTCTCAATGAATGAATATAAGGCTAGTTTATTCTTGGGCAACTTTAACAAAAATTGGATATTCTAAAAACAGGCTCATACGATTTTCATTTTCTAAAGATAACTAAACGACGCATTAGTATATGAGAAAGTTTGTACAATGTATGTTGTACCGATTTTTTAAGAGGAATTGCCCACAGTATGCATAGATTTTAATGTTGGTGTCTTTTTAATATAGTCATTGTTTTATCATGTGGTTCAATAAAACATTTTAATTTTCATTATTTTTCTTAACAATAAGTAAAAAGTTTGTTGTCCAGGGACGCAATTGTCTGGGATGCAATTGTCAATGGATGCAATTGTCTAGGGACACAAATGTCTTGGGATGCAATTGTCCGTGTAGGTTGAACCAATTTGGTTCAAGGCTTGCTTAAATGAAATTTTGTTTGAAAATGAAAGCAAACAAGAAGAATTTCGTGCTGAGGATAATACGTCTTATTCTAAAGAAGAGAGGCAATTTGAAAATTTTCCTAAATGTCCTAACATCCCTCATAATGAAAATCCTTTAACTTGGTGGGCAAAAAATGCAGCTAGCTATCTCTCCTGAACTGTCAAAATTGGCCAGACGTTACTTGTCATCACCTCCAAGCAGCTTACCCAGTGAAAGGATGTTTAGCGAGGCGGGAATCATGTAATTACGAAGAGCGGAGGAATAAACTCCTCCTGCGAAATGCGGAAAAACTATTGTTTCTTCATCATAATCTCCCAGTGTTGAAATTTAATTATTAAATTTTGACTGCACTTTTATTTCATTCTTAAGAAGATTTTATAAAGTTTATAAGATTTTACAATCTGGTACTGTTAACTGGTCGTTAATTATAGTTATGCATATTATGTAAAATGTTATTTCATTGTTCGGTTTAACTTTTGCTAGAGTTTTTTAAGAGTTTATTATAATTAATAATGTCGTTTCTCTGAATGTTTCATGCAGGCTAAAAAGTAAAATATTAAGTTCCATTTAATTTGTTTTTATTGTTATCCTTTTTTGCTCATGAGGGACTTAGTACTTAGTACATCACTGCCTAGTACCAATTTCAGCTAGTAGATAATATATTTTCTGCCGTTTTTAGGCGCGTTTCTCTTACAGCGTGAGCACCTATTATGGTCCGTCCGTCCGTCCGTATGTTCGTTCTCGGCTTCTACAGAACGGATTTTCATGAAATTTGATATTAAGGACTTTCAATCAAATATAATAAGAAAATCGAAAAAATGAATCACGTACGCCAATCAGGGGTACCATGTTAATCGTGAAAAAAATTAAATTTTCGTCATATCTCGTAAAGTATTGCTCATATCAAAATATTATTCAAATAAAAGTTGTAGAACTGGTAAAGAAGAGTATTTCCTTTCCTATACATTTTTATCGTAGGAGTAACCGTTATCGAGAAAATCAAACAAGAAAGTCTTATATCGAGTTGAACTTGGAAAATTTCTTGCATGGTTACTTCTTCATCGTTGCTAACATAAACAATCTCCCAAACAAACATTTAATTTCCTTAAGTGTGCATGTAATATTATTAAATAGGAAGAAAATGGATTATTTATGATGAAGAAAATAACTTTAAAACGCTATTTCCCTTACGTAAACAGGTATATAATTGCTTTCATAAATACTCCATTGCACGAAATGCGCCCGTTTGCGATACGTTGTACACTTTCCTAACTTGTTTTTGTATCGTTTCAGGCCGACGAAGACCCACCACACCCGTTCTGTCAGACGTTCGTACTGAAACCCTTAGGCAACTCGTTCTTTTGTCAGCACGACATGTTCCGCCTTGGGATCCACGACACGGCCTGAAATGGGAGGGGAAGGAAGAAGGAGTTATTGAGGATAAAAAGAGGCAAAAAAGAGGCTCCCTCTTTCCGAATAAAATGGAGGGACGTCCGATTTCTTCTCCCTTTTAAAGAAGAGCTATGAAAAGAGTTTTTGTAGGTGTAAGAAGATGGTGATACTTTAAAACAGACTGACTGATATAACATTTAAAAAAAGTTTAATATTAAACAAAAACATATATCAATAATCATCAAGAAGGGCTTCTTTTGTTTTGGAGCGTGTGCGTGTTTGGTTTTTCGCTGCGCTCGTCGGAAAGTTGCGTTTTCGTATTTCTATTCGTCTCTTATCTAAAAACAGTAATAATAGTATCTCCAGCGATTGTAAATCCGTAGCAAGCAGGGTTGGCTGGCCTTGTAATTGTTATAGGAAAAAAATTGCTCTCCCGGGAGCGCCGTTATTACACGCTTTTTTGTTTTCTGGTTGACTAGTTCATTTGAAAGGGTTGATTCCTGCCTAGTCTCTGCGTAACTTGCTATTGTCACTGCCTTTTCCGATTCGTATAACGTTAGTTTTGTTGTTTTTCGTCGTTGTCATCAACAAAGGACGCTTTTTCACCTTTAGGCACTTCTTCTTTTCCCCCCTCCCCCGTCGGAGAAGAAAGTTGTTCGTTTTGTGTGTGTCGTCGTTGTTCGAGGTAGAAGGGGCGTTGTTCGAATTTTGCGTGGAACGATTTTGAGAAACGTTCGGGTTTGAAATGAGAGAATGAAATCCCGTGTGTGGTTAACGCGTCCTCCCGATCGATTGCGGTCGTCTTGTTGTTCGTAAAGCCGTTCACGTCGTTAAACACGTTTGTTTTAAGAGCGGAAGGACGTATTTTTACGGGGCGTAAGTTTATGAAAGATTTAAGTGATTTGTAAGATCGCATTCGAAAGGAGGATTTTTAATCTTTCGGTGTTTATTGACTAAGGAAATTGAACTTAACGGGATAAGCAGTGGTTTTTCACATGCATTACTGGGTGAATTGCGTTGTTTGAAGTATTATCATCGTCATAGGTAGTCTGTCCGTTGACAGGTCCGTGATTATTCTAGGTTAAACTCGGTTCTCCATATACATATATCAAAGGAAAATAGGTTTGCATGAATTTCAAAAGGTTTAAGTAGCAGAAATTTGCCCGGGAATACATAATTAATGCTCTTTAACATGCGTAACGTAGCGGAATGTATCGTTTGAAGCGTTATATCAAAGGAAAATAGGTTTGCATGAATTTGAAAAGGTTTAAGAAGCAGAAATTTGCCCGGGAATACATAATTAATTCTGTTTAACATGCGTAACGTAACGGAATGTATCGTTTGAAGCATTATATCAAAGGATATTTGGGTTGCATGCATCGCAAAGGTATAAGCTAGCCATAATCTGTCCGGGACTCGATAGTTGACGCATAAAATGGCAAAATCTATAGTTAGAAAGAGTTATATCGAAGGATATTTGTTTTGCATGCATCGTGTGGAGGTTTATAACGAAACAGATTCGTGCGATAATAATGTTCTGAATCAGAAGCAAAGGCAAAATGCGTCAAAACCCGAACGTTACGATCGCGTCCGCGTCGACAACGATCGAATTGTTGAAATAATAAATTATGGTTGTGATGGAGAGGAAATTTTAAATTTTTCGATAGAATGTATTTTTCCAAGTTTGTAAACCTTTTTTGAGTCTCGTTTAAATCTTAAAGCTGTTAAGAGAGACGCGTGCGTTTTGAACGAGGCCTGTAATTAAAAAAAAAAAAGCGAAGCGAATCATTTTCGCGGGATGTTCTTTTCGCGCCAGCCTTTGCGGTACATATATATATATATATAGTCTTACGCAGCCAACCCTGATAATACTAAAATGTCTTTAAAAAAATTTGTAAGGTTTGGGAGAAAAAAGAAAAACGCGCCTTGAGAGCCATCCTGGATTTTTTTTGGCCTTTTTTAAAAAGGAAGAAAGAAAATTCAGAAAAAGAAAAAAGACAGCTGATGATTTTAGCGTGCCCACGGTTGGAAAAATTCCCGAGGTTTACCCCAATGATTATCATTATAATTTTGAGAGGAATGTGTTATCGTCCCTGCTTTATTGATTAATGATAATAAAGAAATATTTCTAAAACAAAACGAGGCGGTGTTTTAATTTGGAATGGAGGCCTGCGTACACGCAATTTGAATGAAGATGGTTTGCGCTTTAATTTCGATTGCATTTGTTTTAAAATGTTTTCTGTTCTGTTTGAATAATTAAGTTGATACTTGATCTCTCTACGACCAATACGTTTTGCGTAGTCTTGATAGTTTTTAGGCGCTTTTTGCTTCCGGCGTGAGCGCCTGTTGTCTTTGGCCTCTCCATCCGTCTGTCTGTTTGTCTGTCTGTCCATCCATCCGTCTACACGTTCGTTCTCGGCTTCTAGCAAACGGATTTTCATGAAATTTGATATTAAGGACTTTCAATCAAGGACAGTAAGAAAATCACAAAAATGAATCACATTATCCAATCAGTAGTACCACTTTACTGGTGACAAAAAATTAAATTTTCATCATATCTCGTAAAGTATTGATCATATATCAAAATATTTTTCAAACAAAACTTGTAGAACTAGTAAATTAGAGTATTTCCTTCCCTGTACATTTTTATCGTAGGAGTAGCCGTTATGGAGAAAATCAAACAAGAATGTCTTAATTCGAGTTGAAAACTTATAAAAATTTCTTACATGGTTACTTCTTCATTGTTACTAAGGTAAACAATCTCAAACAAACGTTTAATTTCCTTATGTGTGCATGTAATGTTTTCAAATTAGGATGGCAATGGATTATTTATGACTAAGAAAAGAACTTATAAAACACTATTTATCTAGGGACCTCCTAACTTGTAGAAACAAAACGCAGTTTACTGCATACCTCTACGACAAAGTGCTTTTGAGGTACAGGAGAGGGGGAAGGACGACCGGACACTCGAGAATTATTAAATATAGATAGACTATTATCTGTTCATTTTATCTTTGCGACAGAGGTTTCGTACGGGTCCGTACCAGCTCGGTTCTTTTCGCCACTAGGAGGCGGGGTTTCACAGCTAGGGGTTTGGGGAGATGTCTCCTCGCCGGAGAACACGCTAGGCGTTGCCACATCGACTGAAACATAATTCCTGCTACGAGTCCAAAGTTCAGCTTTCCCGCGGGAAAGGGCGACTTAATTGCTTGGGCGCTACTTCTATAATGAAATACACGATTGCTTTTAAGACCTTTTATTTTGGCGTCATACGTTTAAAGCTCCCTCGACTCGCGATGAAATAAAAATTATAATTTCTTGATTTTGGTTATATTTTAAGAAAATCTCGACTCGTCACCCCGAACTAATAACAAAATCATCCAATGTCCTAATTAAACGTAATTTCGTCAATATCGTAAAAACACGAAATACGTAAGCAAAGCTTGCCCTTTCGTTAAATTTTCTCTACACACCGGTTGAGAATCGTTGATGAAACCTCTCCGGAATATGAAATTATTCAGGACAGCCCATATTAAATTCTATGAAATGTTTACTTAATTTGGAAATAAAAATTTCTTTTAAGGTTGGATTCAACACATTTATTTTATAGAAATATACAAATGGAAAAGATTTAATTTTTGTCCAATGGCAAGGCTAAATTATCCTGCTCGTCGTCTGTTTCTTCTTCTTCTTCATCATCAGAACGCTCACTGTCAGACTCATTCTCCTCAAGCAGCACAATTAAGACATTGTGCGCCATGCTCCTGGCTTGACTGCGAAGAACGGAAAAGTATTTCTTCTCCATTGCCGACGCAAGGGTCGTGAAAACTCCACGAACGGAAGAAACACGCTCAAAAACAACAACTCAACGATAACAAAGCAACAAAAACTCAATGATAACAAAGTAACAAAAACTCAACGTTAACAAAGTAACAGAGTAACCAAAACTCAACGTTAACAATGTAACAGAATAACAAAAACTCAACGATAAACACGTGGCAACAGCGCACTCTAAGACTCGTGGAAGCAAGAGAGAGAATGAACTTTCTACGGGAAGGAATCCTACTTCGTTCCGATTGGTTCCCTTAAAGTCACGTGACAGGTAGAGCTCTTCTCCCCCTTCCCTCCGAGTCGCAAAGATAGAATGAACAGATAATAGCTGCCCGTACAGCTCCGAAATCAGAACTCTGTAATAGTATTGTGTTAATGACATTCTTCTAACCCAACCAAACGATATTTTTGAACCGCTTGTTTCGGCCAACCCAACGTTATTTTTGAAACGCTTTTTCCAACCAAAACAACCCAACGATTTTTGACACGCTACGTTCATAGAGTCGTAGATGTGAACGCAAACTACAGTAAGCATCTGCTTATGCATTGAGCAAAGGTACAGAGGCTTTACCTTCTCCTCCACGTCCCCTCAAAGCGTGGCTGATTTAAAGCAGAAGAGAAGATTTTACTTAACGCGTTTGGGACGGCTGCACGCACACGCTGCGTGTGGGTTTTCGGGCACGTTATCCTCCGCCACGCTGGGGAGCCAGGAATGGGTTTTTTACGCATATGAGACGTTACTTTATGTTTAACCTTTCACGCAGTACTGTTGGCCCCAGAGTTTTCTTTTCTTTTGATATTTTTACTTTCTCGTACGAAGTATATTGAGAAAGTATTGTTATCGCGAAAAAATTTAACCTCGAGATTTTTATGGAAATATACGTTTTAAGTGTCGCTGAATCCGAAAAAGTGGTTTTTGCAATGCTGTCTGTCTGTCTGTTAATGGCTCTGCAGCCTAGACGGTAGAACGAAAATGAATGAAATCTCGTATTTAGGCATTTTATCATACTGAGCAGAGTATACATAGAAATGGTTGACGTTGATCAATAATTAAGAGTAGTTTATTCTACGCATTTTTAACAACAATCCGATTTTCTCGAAAACGGCTCTTAACGATTTTGATCAAATTTCGTACAGTTACTACTTTTGCCAGCGGCAAGCGGTTGTGTCTGATATTCAACGTAAAAACTTGTGCCACAAAGCTTTTCAAATAATTTCAGCACTCTCAGGTAATCATTTTAGACTTTGCATTCTTACAATTAGTTATTTTAGGCAAGTGCTGGTACATTTTCTTTTTATAATTTAATTTATATAACTTATTTCCAGTGAAGTGTTCGGTTAAATTGTTGATACCTACGGAGACGACCTTTTGCGAATTCCAACTTTTAAGAGGTAAATGTTGCAAATTTTTTATTTTTCGAAAGTTACCGTGTATTATAATTTGAATGTGAAATCACATTACGCTCACATTTTTTACGTTTCAAAAGTTACCGTGTATTATTATTTGTATATGAAATCACATTATGCTTTTTTCTTGCAGTTAAGGAGTGGAAATGGTGTTCAGTAATACATTTTGGGGAAGTTAGTCCTACGTAATCTAAGAACAGGTAATTTATTACTTGCTTCTATTTCAGTATTATCCCACTAGTGTAATGCCCGTCAGAGACGACGGGAGGAAAGATACGATCGTTCAGACTAATTAGGGAGATCATATTAACGTCAGAAACTTCAACTGTCTCCCAATCTCTCCCCCCTGTCTCCCCCCCTCTCTCTCTCCCTCTGTCTCATATTAAAAGCATTCAAAGCACGTTTATACCCATAAGGATTGAAATAATAATATGATATCGAGGTCTAACAATGGAATAGGTAGGCAAGGTAACATCCCGTAATGTCAATACAGTAGAAGCTCATTTTAATGGCACCCATTCTGGCGGCAAACGCTGTAACGGCATCTTCATTAAACTTGCATTTTCCAATTGTCTAATAGATGTCGCCACAGTCATGACAGATCTTTCTCATATTAAAAGCATTCAAAGCACGTTTATACCCATAAGGATCGAATTAACAATATGATGTCGAGGCCTAACAATGAAATAGGTAGGCAAGGTAACATTCCGTTAAAAATGGCAAGATTTCCACAAACTGGATGAATTAAACGTTTATATTAAGAAATTTCGAACTGTAGGCGGAAAATGATGAACAGAATAAGAAACTTTATAATGTTTTCTTAAAAATGGTTTATATCCGAAGATTGTAGGTCAATTCTTTCTAATTTTAATCTAAAGAAGAATGAAAGCCTGCACGTCGAAATGACTATTTTTACGTGTTATTTTATGGGAAATGGAAATTATCCCCCGGAGTTGAACCCGGGGTCTTTGATCTCGATACATTAAAACGTTTTGTTGTTATATCATAATTCTTCTGTCCTGAAAATTTCATCAAATTTGGTTCAGTCATTTGTGAGATATTAAGCTTCAAAGAGCATTACACACAACATTTGCTAAGGTTTTTATTAATATGACTAGTGTAATGCCCGTTGAAATATCAACAGGAGAATTATAGATAGATAGATAGATTATTATTATTATCATTTAAAATAATATCCCATTTTCACATATGAAATATTTTGCCATTCACAACATTTCCAGTGAATATTCTGTTGTTTACGGGCTATCTTTAGTTAAACTTTAAATAGTTGCCTCCCTTTCCCTCCCCCTCCCCCATCTTGCACCCTCTCTCTCCCAACCCCCTCCTCATTTCTCTCCCTCCCCCTTCTCCCTGTCTTTCCCCCTCTCCCTCCCTCTCTCTCTCCCCCATCTCTCCCCCCTCCATTTTCCTCACTCTCTCTCCCTCTATTTCGTATTAAAAGCATTCAAAGCACATTTACACCCATAAGGATTGAATTAACAATATGATATAGAGGTCTAACAATGGAATTGGTAGGCAAGGCAACATTCCCTTTAAAAATGGCTGGATTTCCTCAAACTGTGTGAATTAAATTGACCGATTTCGATTTGTATGCGGAAAAAGATGAACAGAATAAGAAACTTTGTAATTTTTTCTTCAAAATGGTTCATATCCGAAGATCGTAGGTTAATTCCTTCTAATTTTAATTTCCGAAACAATAAAAGCCTGCATGCCAAAAATCGACTTTTACGTGTTACCTTACGGAAAATGGAAATGTCTTCCTTTTGGAGTCGAACCCAGGACTTCTTTCGAGACTTATTTTTGTCGTTACCCTAAAAATATGTTAAGCATGCTTGCCAAATTTCAATCTTCTAGCTATTCGGGAAGTTTGTTAAAACACTCTATATCGGCCATCGTGAAAGCGTGACCAACCAACCAACAGACCTGGGCTATTATAGTATTAACATTTCGTCATTGTTCTATATTTTAGTGCGAAACTAGAGAAATGAAACACATAAATGTAGTTTTATTCCAGATGTGTCTGACCCAAGTGCAGGCCCTTCTGGTTTGAAGAGCGACTTGCCGATAAAGAAAATAGGGAGAAAAAGACGACGTCCGAGGAAATTATAAGGGAATTGATTCAGAACTGGTCCTCGGAACAACTCCCAAGCGAATTCCTTACCAAGAATCCTCCGGACGTTGTCAGCTTCCCGAAAATTCCTCACCTATAAGCTTTTTCTTTCATATGGCCACCGTAGAGTTTTTAAATTTGATAACAGAGGCGAGCGACGATTATGTCAGGATTTTGTTCGATGTGGTCCCCAAAAACTAAATCAAGGTCTTCCCTCTCGGAGTCCAATATCAGAAGGTGAAATTTTAACTTCTTCGGCCTTCTATTTCATGTGGGAACCATTCAGATAAGCGGAATAAAACCGATTCGTTGTTCGATATTAACATTTTTAGGAGATGCGTGTCCCGCAACCGCTTCGTACTTATCCTGAAGAGCCTGCGTTTCTCCGAAGATGACAAATCGACTGAAGATGGGCTTTGTAGAGTAAAATCGACGGAGGAAGCCTTTACTCGGTGGAACTCCGTCATGAAATAGTGAGAAGGATAACTCAGTAAAAGTTCCACTTTCATTAACAGAAAAAGCGACCGGTTTTTGACTAATACCTAGTCATCGTCGGGTACAAAAACAAGAAGCAAACAAAAATTACCCGGCCGGGTAGCGCTATGGCTTCCTTTTATGCTTTTTCCAATTTTTCACAAATTTGACGCCTTTCTGGATTTCACTCTAATAATACCATACTAACAAGGGAACCTCACTTGGTGTCACTAAAATCTGGCAATGTGAATATGTGGAATCGAAAGGGGGTGGTAAATAAATAACTATTCCAGATTTATAGCCCCGGAGTCCATGAGGGGGGAGAGTTACAACACACTATTCAAAAAAATTAAAGCATCGCATGATTGTGATGGTGGGTGCTCTAACTCGAAAAATACTCATTACATCATAACCAAATTTCGTATATAATACTTCAATATGATCACAGAGAACTGGTTCTTATTCTTATTGTCAAATATTGTCTTCGCTTTGAAATCGCTCGAATTTTGCTTAAGAATTCAATATTTCTTAAAAATATATCGATTTTGAAACGTTTCCTTGACGACCGACAGCATTGTCGTTCTCAGGATTTTCATTGTTGTCTCGCATTTCATCGGTCTAGGCGTGCTGCTGGAAATTTACGAATAAATTGATTATCTGCTAAAATTTATTTCAAACAAACCTTGATTGAAATATTATTTTCTACAACTTTGATCCTTACAAAGATTACGAATAAGGATACGTATAAGGAGAATAATTGAACGGAAACTGAAAAACCCGATTATTCATAAATAATTCCTAAACAATAACTGCTATGGAAAATTGTTTCAAATAAAAGTTATAGAAAATTTTATTGCCTACAACTTTTATATATAACTGTATATACCAAAATTATGTTTTAACGGAGATAACGTGGAAAAACCGAATCGGGTTTCGGATAAACCTCAACTTCCGGTTAACCGGTATAACCCAAAAACTAATCAGTTCTTTGTGATCATATTGAAGTATTATATATGAAATTTGGTTATGATGTAATGAGTATTTTTCGAGTTAGAGCACCCACCATCACAAAAATCACGTGATGCTTTAATTTTTTTGAATAGTGTGTTGTAACTCTCCCCCCTCAAGGACTATAAATCTGGAATAGTTATTTATTTACCACCCCCTTTCGATTCCACATATTCACAATGCCAGATTTCAGTGACACCAAGTGAGGTTCCCTTGTAAGTGCCTTGAACCCTTTGATAGCACAGATGGCTTATCAACTGTTTACGTTAGTTTAGTGGTCCTCAAGGGGTTCCCCCAAAGCGAGGCGGGAATCACATACGAAGATCGGAGGAATAAACTCCTCCCGCGAAATGCGGAAAAACTATTGTTTCTTCATCATAATCTCCCGCCGTTGAAATTTAATTATTAAAATTTTGACCACTTTTATTTCATTCTTTACTTAAGAAGATTTTATGAAGTTTATAAAATTTTTCAAGCTGGTACTGTTAACCAGTCGTCAAGTGTAATTATGCATATTATGCAAAATGTTATTTCGTGGTTCAGCTTAACTTCTGTTAGTGTAATTTGTTTTTTAAAAGTTTATTAAAATCAATATATCGTGTCTCTGAATGTTTCTTGCAGGCCAAATAGTAAAAGTAAAATATTAAATTCCAGATGACTAGATATTAGTGGAAACCGGTCGCTTTTTCTGTTAATAAAAGTGGAACGTGTACTAAGTTGTCCTCATTTTTTTTGTAGAGTAAATCTTGTTGTTAATTTTTTCAACGGCAGAATGGAGTTGATTTACTCTCTGATTAGAGAGCTATCCATCAATTCTATGGCGGGGACGATGGATTTTTAGGCAAGAAGCGAGTTGGAGTCCGCAGAAACAAGTCCTGGATCCAGGAGGTGTGGGAAAGACAGACAAATTGTTTATTGGAATGAAGAAGTTGAATTGTTAAATTTATTCAATTAAAAATGAATAAAAAATATCACATCTCTGCCGACACAGTTCAAGAAATTTTTGTGATATTTTGCTTGCCATTTTATGTTCTTTTGATAATTTAATAGTATTTGTGTATAATGTTGTTAGAAATAAATTTTGTTCATATTGGATATTCCTTTATTTTTAAATTCTATTATAAGCAGTTAAGGGGCCCCTGATATAGTATTAGCATCAGGCCCCAAAAAGTCACCATCCGCCACTGATTGTATCATAATCATTAAATGTGTGAATAAGTTGAACATACTGTAAATATAAATATTATATGTTTTAGGTTTACGTGGAAGTACAGTATATAGTAGTTAGTAATGTTTGTAACTTTTATTATCAGATGTATGCGATATATTAGGTGTAGTCGATATCTATAAAGAAAAGTGTTTGTTTGTATGTATGCATGTTTTTTTTTATAGATCAGCAACTACAGCACGCAGAAACAAGGGAAAGGTGTCATTTTAACTGAAATAAAGAGTTAAGTGGTGTACTCATGCTTTTATACTGATTTGATGGACCTTTTTAAAAAATATTTTCTTTTCATTTTCTCCATATGAATAACATAAGAGACGAGTGCAGCATATTTTTCATTTGGATTTTTAAATTACTTAGAAATATGGTACGAACTCGAGACTTGGATGGTTCTATGCAAGAAAGAAGAAAGTTTATTTTTATTGAAGACAGAATCCGAATCCTAAATCGAATTGTCGTAAAAATGCATTTAGAATAAGAAAAAAACATGATTTTATCAATTTTACGACAATACCAATTATAATCTACCACGACAACTCCCACTGTCGCTGAAGTTGAGAGTCCTATGAATTTATATTGGAAAAAATTTTAAAAAATCGCCTTTCAATTTCTGTGTGCGATTTTGCATTGTTTACACGGCAACCAAATATTTATTGATTTTAATTGAAATATTACTAACAAATGCTTTCTAATGATATTTTCGTGTGGGGTAGAGTTATCCAAAGCAAGCTGTTTTTAAAACTAAGTAACTTAAATAATTAGCCGTAGGTTGTCCACAAATTGTGACTGGGTAAATCGTTTAATTGTTTCCAGCATATTGTCGATATAAGCAGTTTTCTAGTAACAGAACTCATGGACGAGAGAATCGAGCTAATAGTTGGAGGATAATATTCACTCTGTATTTCTTAAACGTTCTCTATTTACTTTTTTCTTTCGTTAAATTAATTTAGTTTGATCCTTTGTTCATCCATTTTCTGTAGATTATTGTGTTCTTGCTGGTTTTACTTACATTTTGTTTGAAGATCTCGTCACGAAACTTGGCATAGATATATAATTTTACCCTGTGGGGTAACATAGGCTATATGGCGATAAAAAATTTGGATTGAGGGAGAGCTTAATTCGATAATTACGTCTTTTCCCATAATTTTACGTGTAATTTTCGATTTTTCAGAGTGCAAGGTTTTTTCCTTTGTTCATCTAAATAGGTAAATGCAGAGCGATTTTCTTCAGTTTTGCTTTATTTGACTGTTAAAGCTGTGTGCTGTCTTATTACTGCGATGTTTACATGTCACACGGTGAAAGTTTTAAATTCACCAAATCCATTGAAATTCAAAGGGCACTTCTGCTAGTATTATATATAAAAACCATTCCCTGAAAAAATTTTAAAATATTACAAAAGGTTTACAAGTTAATGAAATTTCCGTAACTTCCTGCATTTTATATTAAAATTCTTCGCACTCAAAAAGGGTTAAAATCTAAAATATTTCTTTATCCTTTAATAAAACCCTTCTTTATGATGCTTAAAAGCAATTCTATTTTTTAACCCGTTCAGTGCCGTGGATTTTTTGGCAGGTGTACCCAGAAGTATTTGGGACATTTTGCAACACTTTCTTAGAAAAAACACAATATTGTTTTTCTGAATATTTTTCAGTGAGATTTTTGCTAAATGACAGTACATATTTTATAATATAGAGATATAAGTACCAATGTTAATTGTTGGTTTGTACTTAGTTATTAATATAATGTACTGGCCCTTTTATTTATGTATTGTAATTCTTTTGTTGTAATAAAATATATCAATATTACGTTTTATATTTTTATAACTTTATAGGGCAGTGTTTCTCAACCATTTTTGCTCCACGGCACGCCTTCGTGCATGCTTAAGAATATCACGGCACACCATACACCACCCCTAATTAATTTCACTGCGTAAATACTCATTTTTAATGATAAAAATTAGCGTAACAAGTAAAAGTCGCAGTTATATTAGGTTGTTACGATTGGTAAAGCAATGATTGTATAATTTTATTGTACGTTAAATACATAATATTTAAAAAATTAAATATCTTCGGAGTTGGCGGCACGGTTGAGAACCACTCTTATAGAGGCCCCTAAAAATTATTAGCCCAGGGCCCCAAAACTTGAGTGTCCGGCACTGTCTGCAAATAATCTACAACTACTGTTTACAATTTTGCTGAGATCTGGGTGATGGATGGCGTTTGGTTGCGTTGTATTAACAGGTGACCCTAACAATTTCATGTACAGCTTCTGTTACTGACTCTTAAGGCATGTATTGAATATCTCCTGTATTAATTACCTTATTTGAATGAAATTTGGTTGTTATATAATATGAAATATGCTTTTAGAATTTACTTACAACAATATGACAAATGTAGAAGTTATATAGCATTGAAAATGATTATTTTTTCAATCAAAAAGTTTTTTTACTTTATTTTTTATCGCTCATATAGTTTTTCAATTCTGTCTGTGTGTAACGCTCTTAGAATCTTTCAATACATCTCTGCACTGGAAGCAGATAGAGATATGAAATTTGGTGACCAAATTAACTACTAGAAAATGTTATTACTCTTAAATAACATGTCCTAGGTTCGACTCCAGTTAACCTTTCGTATTGCCATTTAAAAGCACGGTAAAAAACGATTTTGACCGTGCAGACATTTATTCATTTGCTCATTAAAATACCTAAATATTAACTTGGAAACTTCAAACAAAAACTAAAAGACGAACAAAATTCTAAAGTACCTTATTCTAGCAGTCTTTTATTGTATCTTGACCTGTAAAATTTTTAAAAAACGTAAATGTGCGAATATTTTGTGATTTTTAACGCTTAATCTAGCATGAGTTGCAATGCAACCTGTATTGTTTTGTTATTAATTACTAATCAAGACAGTATGTTATAATTTGTAATGTTACCATCATATGCGAGGTTATTATTCAAGTACAGATAATAAAAGTCTTATGTCTTGCATGAAACTTTTTTGATTTATACTACAATATATTTTACGCTACCACGAAACTTTTCGCTTTCCTAGAGCAAATGTTAGACTCGCAAAAAAAATTTAAGAAATACGTGACATTTTCAAAAAATGGGAGCGAGCTTTCTGGGGTGAACAGGGACAAATTACCTTGAGAGCGAAAGGGTTGAGACCATATTGTCATTTTTAAGGAGGCAAAAAAGTAAAAAATAAAATGGTCAGCTTACAATCGATTAAATGCGGTAAATTACAAGTGGTGACATACATTCTACTCGTCCGAATTGCCTGTCCCAATGATATTGGGTCAGGATTTCATCAAAAGAACGCGAATCATACTTTACCACGACGCATTTTCCTTTGAAAACTGTCCGGATAAGAAATTCTTTTTCCACTCCGATTTTGAAACTTCGTCAGCGTCGTCCGATTCGCCCCCGCATCAATTGTTCACATGCATTGCCAGAATCGGAAAATGTTTCCTCCGGAGGCGAAGTCAACCTTAGCCTTCCAACAAAGGAAGTAAAATGTCTCGTTGATGGCTATTTCGACGTAATCTCATCACACCTAGGCCAAACCAACTTGATGTGTTATGAGATTGAATTGCTCGATTCAACTCCGGTCAGATCCCCTCCATATCAGTGCTCACCGCCAAAATTGGCCATGATGAGGGCTCATGTCGATAAGTTACTCGCCGACGGTATTATCCAGCCTTCCTTATCTAATTGGAGTTCACCAGCATTTCTCATCTCCAAGACGTCTGTCTTTTCCCTCCGAAAGACTTGTGGTCGACTATCGTAAACTCAATAAGCAGGTCAAGGCCGATAATTTTCCTACGCCTTCGATAGAACACGCCCTACAATATTTGGGTTCGGCCAAATATTTCACAATTCTTGATTTAAATTCTGCCTTCCATCAAATTCCTTTGACACCGATTTCAAAGGAGTACACCGCCTTCGTCACACCGTTTGGGCTGTATCAATATAATCGTCTTCCATTTGGTTTAACCACATCTCCTCAAGTCTTTTCGAGGTTGATTGACAAGGTGCTAGGTGATTTAAAATATTCTTGTGTGTATCCATATATTGATGACTTATGCATTTATTCCAAGAGTCTGCCAGAACATCTTCGTCATGTCAAACTGGTCTTGGAGAAGCTAAGGGCAGCTGGTCTCACAGTCCATCCAGAGAAGATGAAATTGGCCCACGAATCCATTACCTTCCTTGGACATCGAATCTCCCATGGCGAACTTACCACAGACCCAGAGAGAACACGAACACTTTCTGCATTCCCTGTTCCTAAGTCGGTTAAGGAGGTTTCACGCTTTCTCGGTATGTGCGGTTTTTATTCCAAATTATGCGGAGATAGCATCCCCTCTGAATGCACTCCGCAAGAAAGATGTCATTTTCAAATGGACCAATTTGCAGCAAGATTCCTTTGTCACACTGAAACAACGTCTCTCTTCTCCCCCCATACTTCAACTTCCTAATTTTGAGGAAGAATTTCATTTGTTCGTGGATGCCAGTCAGGTGGCGCTTGGGGGGGTTCTTCACCAAATGTTCGATGGGAAGCTAAAACCTGTAGCTTATGCTAGTAGAACCTTGAATAATTTTTAACAAAAGCAGCCATCTTACGAATTGGAGTGTCTTGCTTGTTGTTGGGCGGTCGAAACTTTCAGGACTTATGTCCAGCTAAAAACATTCCATTTATATACAGACAATGGGGCAATAATAACCTGGTTGTTTAAACATCCCAAGCAACTAGGGAAAATTGGACGAATGGTTTTAAAATTGTCATCTTTTCGCTTTGTAATCCATCATGTCCCATGTTCTAAAAATAGGGTAGCAGACTCTATCTAGAGTGGTTGACCAACCGATTGAGGATCCAATTCATTGTTCTATGCTTTTACGTAAAATACCTCTGTCCTTCACAAACATTCGTGATCACCAGAAATTAGATCCGCATCTAAAACAGCTGATAGAGCAAATCAGGCAGGGAAGTCCATCCCCCAATTATTTCATAAAGAATGATTTATTATATCATGGAACAAGTAGACTTAAAAGGGGTAGAGTAGTCGTTCCAGATGCCCTCAAGGCCATGTTATTTTCCTACTTCCATTCCTTACCAACTGCTGGACATATGGGCGTTAGTAAGACTTCTGAGCGAATCTGTAGGGAGTTTTGGTGGAGTAACATGAAGTCAGAAATAGCCCAGATGGTTAGAACCTGTCATGACTGCCAAACCTGTAAACCTAGGAACACCCTTCCCCCTGGAAAGATGAGTTCCACTACTCCTAACTACCCCTGGGAGAGAGTTTATATAGATTTTGTTGGTCCATTACCCAGAAGTCGGAATGGGAATACTTGTGCACTTACAGTCATTGATGGTTTCACCAAATTTACCTTCATGGAACCATTACGCTCTCAGTTAGCCTCCCAAGTTGTTTCAACTTTATTTCATAAAATCTTTCCTGAATTTGGCTATCCTAAATTCCTAGTTTCTGATAATGGAACCCAATTCAGATCCACGCTTGTGTCAGATATGTGTTTTAAATATGGCATAAAGCAAATTTTTACAGCCCCTTATTATCCTCAACCTAACCAAGCTGAACGAGTCCACCATTACTTAAAATATGCCTTAACCATCTTATCCCAAAATGACCATAGGAAGTAGGATGAATTTGTGCCCAGCTTAACCTTTGCCTTCAATTCCGCCAAGCACAGCAGTACAGGATATACTCCTTCGAGGGTGTTTATGGGAAGAGAACTTCCTCACCCTCTAACAAATTTCTGGAGAATTCCTCCACAAGCTCTGTCGGAGACTTTAACACAATCTGAAAGGCAGTCCCTATGGCAAGACATGTTAAGAAATCTAAAAAGGACAAGGCTTAGGCAAGCAGTGGCGTTTAATAGAAGCCATTCAGGGAATCCTTTTAGAACTGGTGATATGGTCTTGTATAAAAGGTTTCCTACTAGTTCAAAGGCGCTCCACCAAACCGCCAAACTCACATCACAATGGGTCGGTCCATTTTCAATTAAAAATTTTTTATCTCATGTGACAGCTGTTCTGGAACTGTCACCCAATAAGGAGAGAATTGTCAATATTTCACATTTAAAATTGTTTCATCAGTAATTTTGTTATTATATCTTGTATGTGCCTGCGTAGGGAATTAGCGACCCCATCGCCCAATGATACTGCATCATTGCAATCAGCCCCCAGATGAGAATCTGGTAAAACATACTCATTTTCTGCCTCGTGCTATGCCTTTGTGTATACAAGGATGATGTTCGAGGCATCATAAAGGATAATTAGACCTTTATGTTTGTCTCCCTGGCTCTAAATTTTTATTATTTAATGTAACCTGGCCATGTATTTCTTATGTTTACTGGTAATAATGCTACTATTACCACAATAGTTTTTGTGCACTCTCCCCAATTGGGATAGTGTACCTTAAAATGTTTATAACACTGTATAATATTGTAAAGACAGCCATGCATCTCAAACAGGAGAAATATACTAGATTTTAAATTGTTTCACTTATAATAATTATCTGTATCACTGTGAATATTAATTAATGTTATAACAATTATCTGTACCACTTACTAAGCTCAAAATGGTTAAAGTCATACTGATTTCATGCCTTGTCTTAGAAAATAACTGCTGGTAAGTGACCAGCATAGAATACTGTTTACTTTACTTCATGCTTTAAATTCAAAATAATCGTTTGTTAAATTTTGGTACTTCCCACATGGAACTACTATGAAGGCTTTTCTTTGTTCTAATATCCATTGTCCTTTAATGTGCCTTTATTGTAAGCCTAAGGCAGGGAGTGGTCAATAATTTTTGTATCTTGATTCACTGTTGCTATTCTGAAACCACACACCACAACACTTCTTGGTAATTAATATCCGTTATGGTGAAGACATAAGTTAAGCTATTGAATTTCCATCCGAGAAGACATCTCACTCCAGTGCTTAGTGAACACTTTATAAAACTGCCTTCAAGGAGTTTACTAAACCTGAACAGTGGTGAATATTTATCCATTTCCCCTGAGAACTTCAAATGGAACAGTGTCGCAGACTCGGATTATCAGAACAACATAACATTTCCAGTGAATTATTCCCAATATGTTTTAATTACTACAATAACATTAAATAAATTATACTAACAATACTACAAACAATTCCAACGTCTGTGTGATCTATTAAAAAGCGTGATTGAGCGAAGTGCTACAGATAAAGGGTGTGGACGATTGGGGGAAGAGATGGTCCAGGGAATCTCCCCCCACCCTTCAAAACTTTATTTTTTCATTTTCTGAGGGAGGATGCAGCGATTTTCTCCGCACCTCCGCACTTAACGAAGCACTTGTCGAATAAACGCGACGAAGAACGCCCACCATCGAATATCACCGTCCTTCATTATTGGTGTCTTTTGTAATCGCCGAACAGAAAGCCAAAATCTCCACGCCAATGGCTTGGCCCACAGCAACGCGCTTTATATAGGGCGAATATTACCCCTATTTCTCCCATTTCCTCCGTTCTCCCATGGTTATATAACGTAATCAAGAAATTAACCAATACGAAGTCAAGGAGTCGCCCGTTTAAGCTACCCGCCGAATCTCCCCTCAGCCGCTCCACCACACGACCTGAACTAGTGTTTCATCATCTGATCCGAAAACGAGAAATAACAAATAATCACAAAGAAAATACATTTGTTTTGACATTTAACAAAGGTTAGTAAAATTTAAATTCTTTTGTACAATAAATTATATATTTCAACCTTTCCAACGTAATTATAAATAGAAGAATATAATAAAACTTAAAAAATTTACTTTTGCAGAACGAGTTTGAAAAGAAGAAAATGTACCTTCGATGAAAAATTGAAAAAAGAATTAGCATTTATTAAGAACGAAGATGGTGGTTTTATGTAAAATCTGTGGGACAAACGCAGGTCGTTCAGATATAACAAAACATACTGAAATGAAAAATCATAAGGAAGTTTTAAGATATTGCATCCACCTCGACAACCGTAACTTCGTTTTTTAATAAAAGAAATGTGTTCGATGACCGTGAAAAAAGCTGGCTGTCGCAGAAGGTGTATTTTCATATCATACGGTTCGACGTAACCATAGCTTTAGAAGTATGGACTGCACTTCCAAATTAATTCGGAAAATTTTCGATAGCAAATTTCATTGTGCAAGGACAAAGATGGAAGCAGTGATTGTAAATGTAATTTGTCCATTCGTAATACAAACATTACGAAACGAGCTTGAGCAAGCAGAATATGTAACCATTTCCACTGATGCTTCAAATCATAAAGAAGTTAAATTGTTTCCTTTATTAGTGCGATATATACCGTATATACTCGTGTATAGTACGAGTTTTTACGATCAAATTTTTATTACAAAAATTGGGGATCGTACTATACACAAGTAATGCATTTGAGGATTTAAAATTCATGTATCTTCACGGGCATTTTCGGTGAAGTTATGCCACCCGCACCTATTCTAATGGTAGGCTAACCTTAACAGTGAGGTCCTTGATTGTTGTTATGTTGCTTCGTGAAAAGTAGAATCTTTTTCATATATACAGCTTCAAATTCACAAATACTTGATGTAAGTGAAGATTTACGGGCACGTCTTTTCTTGAATTTTATGTATGTACATCTTTGTTTGAGTCTTTTTACAAGGGATGGATTGGAACGAGTTGGACTAAAAGTATCGTAGACTGCGTAACTTTATGGAATTTCGACATCTTGGAAAAAAGAAATTACTTTGTGATATACAACAGTCTTTATTGTTTCTTCAATTATACACCGATCGGTTTCCACTACAAAGTCATTCTAAAGGTGTTACGTCGGTTAGTAACACCATCAGAATGATTTTGTAGTGGAAACCGGTCATTGTGTGATTGAAGAAACAATAAAGACTGTGGAATATTACAAAGTAATTTCTTTTTATCCATTATCCCTACCTATTAAACAGATGAGCGAGTGGAACCATTACGTACGCTGAACGTAATCCATACGTACTAGAATTGAAACGATTTTATTCCATCTTGTGCAATCATGATTCATATCACTTTTTATTAAATGTTTTAGGAGTAAGATACTTAACTTATCCGAATTTTAGTGTACTCGAAAGAAATACTATTTACGACATTTATGGTCTATTCTATGGTGGTGTGGAAAATCAAGGTCGTTCGATATATCTCGCTCGTAACCATCGAGCTATCGAAATGAAATATATCGACCATGGTGAAAAGCTGGGGTCGTACTATAAACAAGATATATGAAAAAATCAGGTGTCGTACTATACATGGAGTCGGCATATACATGAGTATATATGGTATATATATATATTTTTTAAATGATGCATTCCCCCGCAAAGCCAATTTGAGGCTTGTCTGCAGGTAAGGGGAAAACCCCAAGACGAATCACAACATCCATGCCCGAAGCGGGATTCGAACCCACGACCTTTGGATTAGAAGGCAGGCACACTACCTACCAGTCTAACACGGAATTAGAACTAAGATTTTAGAGTTTTGTTCTCTGCCTGGAGAAACTTCGCAGGAAATGTTTCAATTTATTATGAGCATGTTGAACAAAGAAGAGATTACCACTAAAATTATTGCATTAAGCGCTGACAATACTAACTTTGTTGGGAAACTAAGAAAAGGCAATGTATATCAAAAACTACAAGGGGCCCTTCAAAAAAAATTATTGGTATTGGTTGTTCATCACGTATTGTGCACAATGCAATGTCAGTTGCCGCTGGTATGATGCGTATAGACATTGAAGTAATAGTATATAAAATATATCAATATTTTGAAATATACAAAGGGTTGAAAATTTAAAATCATTTTGCGAAGCAACTATCATCTATACATATCTATAAAGTAAGGTGTTTGTATGTATGTATTAGTGTTGCACATATCGAAAAAAAATATCGAATAGTCGATACATCGATATTTTTTAAAGTATTCATACTCAATATATCGGTCTAAAAATATCGAATATCCGATATACCGAATATTTCTTGAGTTATGGGAACCGTTAAAGTCGAAAAAAGCTGGACACAAATGAGGCATAAAATGAGATTTCAATTCATTCGTCCAAAAGAGTTTAAATACAACTATAGGACAAGCCATATAGAATCATAAAAAATATACAAACTGTGGTCATTTGTATTTTTTTACAATACGAAAAAACTCAACTAAATAAAATGATAAAGCAATAATAAAACTATGGAAATTCAAAACAACGTGCAATTTATTACAAAATATAAACTAATAAAGTACTTACACATTTATGTCCTGTAATATACAATTTTTAGTGTGTTTTTCATGTTGATATCTTAGAAATAAAAAAACCAAAAGTCGTTTGGCAGAGCAGAGAGAAAGACTTTTTTTAATATGTTCTGATGTTGTCCGGCTTCTCTTTTCTGGTACTGCATTGTTGACTGCAGATACCACCCTTTCAGATGGAACTGATGTTCCAAGTATAGTTAAATACCTTTTTGCTATATTGGACAGTGCCGGTGTCATGGTGCTAGTATTGTTCCGGTATTTTATTGGATCTTGTGAGCGGGGAATGCATGGAGTATCAAAATACAGCTTCAAATCCGAAGGCAATAGCCCTTGAGGCTCCTCACTCCCCACCTGGCGGACTCTAACCTCATGCTGCTTCCACAAAAAACTGCTTGCAGGATCGCTATCTGTATTTTCGCATGAAAGTAGAGGTGACAGGGATCCCAAATGGCTTTGTGTCCCTAATAGCTCCAACTAGACAATGGATAGAATAATACTGCCTGTAACATACTTCTCACCTCAAGTGCACAACTTGAATGGTCACAAATTGAAAAATGCATAATCTTTTTAAAACAAAATTTTGAAATAAGATTTAAAATGATGGCGATTTATTCAAAAGGATTAATATCTACTGCTCTTGAGGAAATAATTTATAAATGGGTTAAAAATAAACTAGAAACACGTAAGAGATGGATTGAAATTTTTAAACATTTCATAAACAATTCCATTTCTTATAAGAATATATCAGAGTTGGTCGAGTTTAGTCTAGCTTTACCTGGAAGCAAATTCAGATGTGGAAAGAGCGTTCTCGTTAATGAACGATTTGTGGACCCCAGAGATGTCGCAGATAAGAGTAGAAACTGTTAAAAGCTGAATTAATTGTTAAGTACAACTTGAATTATACATGCAGGGAGTTCCATGATGTAATTGCAAAAAAGGAAAATGTACCCAAGGCAATACATGAAAGTAATAAATATAAAACAAAATAATACTGTGTTATGTTTTTTTATAATATGAAAATCCCCTTAAATTAGTGCATTTATCATGTTTTTCAATAAAATCCCCACCTCTAGTTCTCAGCAACTTCAGGAAACGTACAGTACGCTTTTTTTATTATTCACCATCTTTTTTTTAAGTACATATCTAAAATTGCCTTAAAATGTGCTATTTTCTTTACTTATTTTCAAAAATTTCTCCCGGACTTACCTGGAGGGTATTCCAGACCCTCGGATTTTGAGTCCCGCCTTCAGTTCAGAATAATATGGTCACCCTTTAAGCGTACTGATTGCTGATCTCAACAATATGATCACCTTAGCTAATGAAACCATCATGGCCGATAAGTACTGCATCCAATTGGGGAATTTGAAGCTGGCAATTCTCGGAAAACTTCCATCACTTGTGAATAGGATAGGCGTAATTTTCCACCAGGACAGGCTACGATTGGAGTCATACTGGGAAATGTGGAAACGTTATTGGACATGGCAAGCTACGCTAGTATCAAAAAAGTGTTTATTTAAGTGGTCATGCAAGGCGGTCTGATTGATGGGAATATTTCCTTATTCCCATCAATTACACCACCTTGCATGACCACTTAAATAAACACTCTTATAATGTTAATCGTTTTCCAATAATCAACAATTAAACAAGTAGTTTTACTCATGAACATGTATAAATTCACGTTTTTTATTTTTCATATAGATATACATACACATTCGGTCACTATAAAATCACATCATGTAGGTTTTATAATTTACAAAGCTTCGACTCCGTTTTCAGGAATAATTGGCATCACTGTGGAAACGTACACACAAAACAATCAGCTCTCAAACCTTCGGACATATCAGTTACACAATAGGACATTATTTTAAACATACTCCCCCTTGAGTAAGTGTAACATAAGCTACACATTCAAGTTCGTTTCTTTATATAAAAAATTATCAGAATTCTCTTTCATTTTCAAAGCACTTTGTGCATACGAAAGGAAAATAAAGACATTTAGTTCATTTGCCATAATTGATCAATTTTCTATCATTTATTACATATACTGCATGCACAAAGAAGGAACTTCGACATATTTATGTATTTGTAGCAGACTTGACTGTTAAAAAAAATGGATTAATGGTATTATAACATGAATGTTTGATGATTTTCTAACTGAAACCTTAAATAAATTTAATATTTCACCTTTAATAATTGACTTCATGTTGGGGAATAACAAAAGCGTATCCATCTACTAATATGTGATCGTGTCAGAAAAGCTTTTGAAGAAAAAGTGTTTATCGATTGATTCAACGTTATTATATACTTGAATACTATTTGGATTTCTGTCAATGGAGAACATGGAATTATTGTGTGTCTTTTTATTGCAGATGAGACGTATCCTCTTAGAAGGTGCAGTGTGAACGATGATCGGAAAGAGGAAATTATAGACAAAGAACATTTACGTAACGACTCCTCAGTTTTTTAAAAAGGGGTTGGAGTCTACACCGATTTAAATGTTACAAAAGTATATATAAATCCTTGACCACACAAGGCAAACATTTAGAGACAACACAAAAGGACAAAGATAAAAATGTGGACAAGGGAGGGAAAAATAGATTTAAAAAAAAGGGACACACTTAAAAGGTTTATGGGGTATTTAATCCTCGCCAGGGGGCCGACGTCAATCGCTCGTACACTAACTCACTCACGCAAGTGCTAATCCTAAGGTTGACGGGACAAAAGAAGAGGTTTACGAGGTGTGTGACACGTCCCAGAGACCCTAACTCACGCCGTTGCTGCTAGGATTGTGAATCTATACGATCGCGACAGGGAACTACTCGGCAACCACGCACGCACAAGGAAATAAAAAAGGATGGAATTAGAAAAGGAAACAATACCAGGTTCATGAGATGCGATTCCTTGCCGGTTACCACACACGATGTCTGCAGTTTTATCTGTCTTTTTACAACAACAGAACACTTGCACACACACTCGAGGAACTCTCGCAGCTCCCTAATTGTTCAGCAAAACACTAAATACGTATTTAAAGAGCAATGCTCTCGTCATAATTAGTGGCTGATGTGCTGCATGTATTTGGTGATATTTAAAGGGAGGCGTATTTGTGTGAAAGGAGAGGGAGGGTTGACCGTTATAATGCAGATAGGGGGAACGGAGAAGACCAGCGTTGTTATTCATAACGGTGTTTGTATTGTTCGATGAACATCTCTTTGTTGAGCTACCTTTACACATAGGAGTATACTCTTGTATAGAAGTTACTGCCGTAGGAGTGCTTGATCTCTAATCGTGTAAGGCAGTACAGGTGACACTCGATTTACGTGCTTCCATTTTAACGCCGTTTATAATGAACGTACAAATAACATCCTATTTGTGCCACCGTGCTCGTTTATACGCCTTCGCTACCTTAGAAAGTTACATTGTGAAGTTTCAAGGAAAATCTCCAGATGTGGTCGTCCCGAGTACACTGCATAGCCAGAATATTGCAAGCTTTATTTATACATTGCATAAATATGAGAATTTTTAATATCTGCATGTATTTTAATAAAATAATGTCTAGATTTACTTTTTTGTTTAATTCAACACTTTTCCTTTATTTTTACTGCGTATTTGATAAACTCTAAGTTTATATGACCAGCGGAGGCTCCTGTCTTTTAACTGGCTGGTGTAACCACAAAATTTTGTCGTAATTTTGTGTACGCGCACGAGCGTCATTTTGGAACCTCCCTGATTACCATTTCGAATTTTTTCACAGGACGGTGCAACCTAAAGAAGAGTTTTGAAAGGCCGCTCGCATGTGAAATTTATGACACGTTATTTGCATTAAAGATATACAAGGAATAATATTAAGTACAGGAATAAATTAACTACTGGCATTACATCGCCATAAAGAAAGATTTTTAGGGAGGTTTAAAAAGTTCTGGGAGGGATGAACCCCACTTATCCCCATGGTAGGAGCCGCCACTGTACATGATCAAATACTGATGGAAAATTACTTTCGCTTTATGCCGCAATCCTCAGAACGTATCTATGGTGTAAATCAAGCGTCGCCTGTACTGAAATCATCGCGCCGTCAAGAAAGGTGAGGCAGTCGCGATTGTAGGGTTGTTGTTATCGGATGAATTGATAAAAAAAACAGAAAATGTTGGGTTAAACCGTTGTCAGTCGAACAAAGCCGGTTTGGAATTGAACAAATGTTGATTAAAGATTTACTGTCTATGAATGGCGAAGATTTCACCAACTTTTCTAGTATGAATTATGAAATGTTTTTAGATCTGCATGAAACGGTAGCGCTTGTGTTTAGTAGTTTAAGTTGATTGCGCAACAGATATTCCCACGGCATCACTAATACCTTTGTAGGCATTTAATCTTAAGACATCATTTTTATAGCCTTTCGATTTAGTGTCCCATAAAAACACGGGTGATCGCGATACAATGCAATGAAAGTCATAGTTTGCTCATCACTAAAAACATGTTTCTCAGTTGACGCCATTCTGAAACTCACGGAATAACGGCGACTTGGACGGGAACTACAAAAGCCACCTATCTATACGAGAAACTTGCACGCACCGATATAAAAATGTACTCGCATAAAAAGTACCTATCCTATACATCCAAGTACTCCTCCAGCTGTTACTTCTATACAAGTTATACTCCCGTGTGTAATCTTAAGCTTTTGAGTTTGTCCTCGATGTGTACGGATTTTACAAGCCTTAAAAAGTCAATGACGATCGGATGGCTGTATTCTTGCACGTGTGTCGCTACGCTTGATTATTAAACCTATCGTGTTTAAAATGTGCTGTGTTCTTTGAATCGTTTTTTCAATTTACGTTTTGTACGTCTGATGTATATTTTTCGCAAGCTATTTTATAACATCCCTGACTTCTGCAAAGTCCTTATGGTGTCTTTTGGGTTGTGGAGGAGGTTAATTAGCAGTTTTAAAATGTTGCAGTTTGTTTGTGGTTTCCGTGACGAAAGGGATTTTAACCTACAGTATATACCGAGGCTTAAAAATTCAGTTTCATACGATGCATGTAATGTACTTTTGAACGTACCGTATACACCCAGAATCCAAGACGATCCTTTATTCCAAATTTCCTCCTGTGAAAATCGTGTTAAAGTCGAATACAAAGTCGGATTGCGTGTTTAATCAAAGTTTTTAGAATGAGCGGAACGTGAGATAAACCAAATCACAAAAACGAATTAAATAGTATAAAACAATGAAATAAACATTAGTAATAACAGCGAAAAACCACTTTCTACCTGTACTTTTAATTCGGGTGTCTGTATGGTGGTATGTAAAAAAATCTGAAAATATACTGAAGCGTCATAGCGAGAGACCTCTTTATTTATTAAAATTTACTATAAAAAATCTGATGTGGCCAACGCATGACTTTCTCCATATTTGGGGTATAGATATTTAAATTATTACGAATAGCATTATAAAGGCAAAATTATTATTTCGTATCGTAAAAGAATCTAGTCTTACTTATTGCTGTAAATTATGTTTCCAATATGTTTACAGAATTCACCTCAACATGGTGACGATGTATACTTAAAATTAACGAATAAGCAAAATATCTCCGAAATGGATGGTTCTACGAAAATTTGTTTCAAACAAAACTTGGAAGAAATATTATTCTCTACAACTTTGGTCCTCACATATATTACCAATAATGACATTTTTAAGGAAATATTTGATGGAAACCGAAAACACATTATTTATAAATAATTCCCACACAATAACTGCTATGGAAAATTTTTTCAAATGAAAGTTGTAGGAAATTACATTTTCTATAACCTTTGTATAGAATTGTATATACAATAAGGATGTTTTAATGGAGAAATATCGCAAAAACCGAATCGGGTTTCTAATAAACCTCTACTTCTGGTTAACTGGTATTGTCCAAAAGTAACCAGTTCTTTGCGCTCATGCTAATGTGTTATATATGAAATTTGGTATTAATATGGCAAATACTTTTTGAGTTAAAGAGTGCCCACAATTACATACACACAGACATCATTCCGAAAATAGTCTAAATGCGTTCTAAGGACCTCAAAACGTATTTCCGTTGAAATCTCAAGGTCGATTTTTTTCATGAAAACAATACTTTCTCTATACTATGTATATGGAGGAAGTAAATATGTTTGATGGGCTCCATAATTTTCCTAGCCAGCTCTGGTAATCCGGTACTTCCCAATATAAATTCCTTCTCCTCTTCCAAATTACATGTTCACTGGAGCGCACCCAAATTGGTGAGCCATGTAATTACTAGCAAGGTTTTTCATTTAAATTTTTTTCCCCTAACAAACTTTGGAAACATTTTTTTTAAATAGCCGATACGCTGGATTTCCAGATAAAAGGTATTATGATTTTGTGGAAGAATCTTTGTGAGAGTCGTGTGGGTTCTGAGAAAGTGTTTCATGAAAAAAATCGAATTTGAGATTTCAATGGAGAGAGACGTTTTGAGGTCCCCTGAACACGTTTTCTCGATGATGTATGTGCGAGACAGAAATCTTGCGTGCGCTCAAACTCAGAAATTATTCATCAGATCATCATAAATTCTACATTTGTGATTTTATATATATTCTTAATATGATAAGATTTTGATAACAGTTGGTTAACCGGAAGTAGCGGGTTACCGTTGTAAAATTTTGGTATTTCTTAAATATTTCGCTTAAAACTGATTTTTAGTTAACATACATATAAATAAAAGTTGTAGATATTACTTCTTTCTACAACTTTTGTTTGAACAAAATTTTCTTATGAGGAATACTTCGAGAGGTATCCAATTTTCTTCTACATCGATGGTTAGTGGGCAGATCGCACTCTTGGCAGCGACAGCAATACGAGGTCTGACAAAAAAGTAATGCGACTGATTTTTTTCCGGCTGTATCGGCAACAATGCAGCATTCTACCGCATATAATGTTTTACTTTGTTTCTTCCCCCACTCTTCCCCAAAATTTCACTGGCGTGCGTTCGTTCTGTCTCGAGTAATCGCTTAAAGAGTGAAGAGGTGTTTGGGTACCTTGTTACAGAAATGGAAGAGCGAAACATCGCACAGCATTACGCCATTTTCTTTTGTGTGAAACTCGGTGAAAATGCCACCTCAACTCATGGAAAACTTCGGCAGGCTTTTGGAGAAGAGACAATGTCAAGATCACAAGCTTTCCGCCGGCACAAAATGTTTTCGGACGGCAGAACCGCCGTTGAAGACTAGCAGCGCTCTGGGCGACCATCAACCTCTCGGACGGACGAAAAAACAGCTCTGGTGAAGAATCTTGCGCGATCCGACCGAAGATTGACAGTTAGAATGATCGCCGACGAACTGGGCATGAATCGGGAAACCGTACGTACGGTATTGACTGAAGATTTGGGAACGAGAAAAATTTGTGCGAAGATGGTTCCCTGAAATCTCACGGAGCAACAACGGGAAGCACGGGTGAGTGTGTGCGCCGATTTGTTGGAACGTGTGGCAGCCGACCCAGGGTCACTGGACCAAGTGATCACTGGTGACGAGAGTTGGTTTTTCCAATACGATCCGGAAACCAAACGTCAGAGTTCACAGTGGTGCTCGTCGGGATCACCAAGGCCGAAGAAAGCACGCATGTCCAGATCAAAAGTGTGTACTTCTTCGATTCCAATGTCATCGTTTACAAGGAGTGGGTATCTCCTGGAAAAACAGTCAATCAACAGTACTACATGGAAATCCTCGAGAAATTGCGAAAGTGAGTCAATCGGATTCGTCCAAACATCGCCAGAGACTGGATTCTCCATCACGACAATGCCCCGGCTCATTGTGCCCTGTCAGTAGGGCAGTTTTTGGCCACCAAAAGCGTTTCAGTGTTGCCGCAGCCCCCATATTCGCCGGATCACGCCCCTTGTCACTTCTTTCTATTCCCAAAAGTAATGTCGGTGGTGGAAGGACACCATTTTCAGTCAACAAAGGACATCCAAACAGGCGTAACCCAGGCCTTGAACAGCATTTCAAAGGATGACTTCCAGAAACGCTACAGACAGTGGCAGGACCGTTGGCAAAAGCGTGTGCACTCAGAAGGGTGTTATTTTGAAGGAGACCACATTACCGTAGATCAATAGACAACATAATTTTTTTTTTGAACTAGTCTCGTTACTTTTTTGTCAGACCTCATAGAATCGCTAGCGCTGAAGCGTTAAGTTGAACCGTTCCTATCGCCATATTTTTGTCGACAACTTACGTATGGAGAAAATCATGTGTTGCGGACACTTCAATTTATTGCGGTATGTTTTGAATCAGCCGCTAATGACGATTAGACCATTGCTCTCGAAATAAATACATATTTAACGATTCTCTGAATATTTAGATAGTTGGGAGTGTGTAACTGAATGCATGCGTGAGTGTTCCATCGTTGTTGGAAGACATAAACCCGCAGACGTCGCATGTGATAACTGGCACGGAATCACACCTCCTAAAACCTCGTTTTGTTTCCATTCTTATCCTTTTCCAATTCCGTCCATTTTTATTTCCTAATCGTACGAGCGTGCGTGGTTGCCGAGTAGCTCCCTCTCGCGATTTGTGCACAGATCAAAAACCTACCAGGCACGGTGTGAGTTAGGGTCACCGGAACGTGTTAAACATCTCGGAAACCCCTCCCTTTATCCCATCCACCTTAGGATTAATACTTGCGTGAGTGAGTGAGCGTACGGGCGACTGACGGCAACTCCCCGTCGAGGATCGAATAACCCTTAAACCTTCATAAGTGTGCCCCCCCTTTTTTTTACCTATTTTTCCCTTCCTTGCCCGCCTTTTGCGCCGCCTCTTAAATATTCGCCTTTTTAAAGGTCAAGGAATTATATAATACTCCTGTAACATTGTCAGCGTTTGAAAAAATTAAGTTTGAAGAAATGGATTCAAATGTTTGCGGCTGCATTATTATTTTCCAGGTGAGAGGATACGCGAAGGATGAGAAAGCGTAAACACGAACAGAGTGGAATCGAGATTTGGAGAGTTGAGGAGAGAGATGATAAAGCGATGGGGAGGAAGCGAAACGTTTTGAAACAAGCGTGGATTCCACTCTAGGAGACGAAGGAATTTTGGAATTAAAGCTAGAAAGTGATAGTGAGACAGAGGGAGGGAGTGAGAGGGAGAGAGAGCTCTCCCGAGTGAACTAGAGAAACGGAAAGAGGGAATCTTTTAGGTGTAATGACTGTGTAGAGGATTTTGAAAAAAGGACACATTAATAAGAAATTTAGGTGTACACGGTTATGTTGTAAATAGGGAAGGTTGCAGCGACAAAAAAAGATTTACGAGACAACACCGACATTAACTCTAGATCATAATATGGGTGACGGCTATAAAAGGATTGAAGAGGCGTATGTCAAAGTAATGAATGAGTCAGGAGATACATTTGTGTTGCAATTGGATGAGTGATATGAAAAAACATGCTGGAGTACACGGCGGAGAAAGACCTTTTGCTTTTAGCAACAAAGGATTTGGTGAAAATTACACTCTTACAAGACGTCAACACAGCTGAAGAATTACATGCATTTACTCTGAATTCTAAACTTATAAGACACAAACTGATGGAATGAATGATCCGAAGACCCTTATGCAACAATTGGAAATGCGGAAACTGGCGAAAAAATCTGCCATGACCAGGAATCGATATCGGCCCAACGTTTCTCACTGGATTCGATAAAAAGTATTGGAGCGATCGACTATATAAGGGTCGAAGATTGGCCTGTCGATCGTGACTGACAGTTTGGTGACCCCTGTTTCAATCAGTAAGATGTGTCACATCTGTAGCGATACTTTACAGTGCGAGAATAACCACAGAATTTAAGGAATTTAACGGGTGACGTACGTGAACAGCACGGGTTAAAATAATACTTACACTGCAGAGTTTAAATTGCGAGGGTTGCAAGCTGAGCATTTGATGTGAAGAATACAAAAAGTCACTTTTGGTCGATGTTGACTAAAAAATACGCATACCCGTCTCCACATTTCCCATTACAAGACACAGGCAAACACATAGTGACGATATATACCATTTGACGTGTGTGGCATGACATTCGCAAGAAAAACTCAACTTGCAAGAGGAGTTGACCGTTTCCTGACCCAATTTACTACATAACCGTGCACTCCCAAATGTCTTATTAATCTGTCCTTTTTTCAAAATCCCAAACAGTCATTACACCTAAAAGGCTCCCTCTTTCCCCCTCTCACGTCCACTCCAAGAGGAGCGCCGCCGTCTTCTCCCTCCGACCCTCTGCATCACCGCCACTCCCTAGCTTCAATTTAAACATGCCTTCGTCTCCTAGAGTGGCATCCAGACTTGCGCAGACAAGACTTCCCTTCTTCCCGTTCCTTTATCGTCCTTCTCTGCAACTCTCCAACGCTTGATTTCACCCCATTTGCGTCAGGTTTCTCACGTTCCGTGATATGCATCTCCCCACCTGGAGGAATTCAACTGCAAACGCTTGGATCCATTTCTTCAAGCTTAACTTTTTCAAAGGCTGACAAATTGTTACTTTAATCTTCTTCGTAGTCCACAATTTCCTCACTCGCTGTGTCGGGTTTCCCGTCGTCATCCACGCTGCATCTTCTAAGAGGATACCTCTTATCTGCAAAAGAAAAAAAGTCGTATTGAATTCGCAGAAATCAAAATAGCAGTCAACTATATACCATGAATAGAATTGGAAAAATACCTCCAAATCACCGTAAAGGCAGTACTTACGTGTCAAGGCACAGAAGACTCGCAGGACCACTTAGGACGCGCGTTTTGACAACAACATTGTCATCTTCAGCAATGTCAAAGTGTGTAAGGTTAGGCGGAGTATTTATACTATTGTTGACCGTTAGAGAAGTAGGGGAGGGGAAAGAGAAAGGTGTATCGATCGTTAACTGAAATAGAGGGGAGTGGGGGATAGGGCCAGCATCGTTATTCATTATCTTGTTTTGGTTATGGTGTATGTAGAGGCTTTCTAAAAACGGTCACCAACAAAAACAAACTAGATGCCTATGAAAGCCTCTACATACACCATAACCAAAACAAGATAATGAATAACGATGCTGGCCCTATCCCCCACTCCCCTCTATTTCGGTTAACGATCGATACACCTTTCCCTTTCCCCTCCCCTACTTCTCTAACGGTCAACAATAGTATAAATACTCCGCCTAACCTTACACACTTTGACACTGCTGAAGATGACAGCGTTGCTGTCAAAACGCGCGTCCTAAGTGGTCCTGCGAGTCTTCTGTGCCTTGACACGTAAGTACCGCCTTTACGGTGATTTGGAGGTATTTTTCCAATTCTATTCATTGTCTTCACCGTGTCTCGTGAGTTCTTCATTTTATTTAACTATATACCATATATACCCGAATATAAGAAGACTCTGATTATAAGACGACCCCCCATTTTGAACTTCTAACAAAAGGAAAAAATTTATTATGCACACAATGACAGAGGTTTATTACACCATTCACTAATAAACACAACCAATTGAAATATGCAATATTGTAATGTTAGTTGGCATATACAGAGTAAAATATGAATTATTAACATCAACTTATTTTACAAACTTATTATTTATGAATCAATTTAAAATTAAACGCACAATTTTTGCACGAGCTCAGCTAGTTAAATTATATTAGTGTTAAAATACCCATTCTTGTAACATGGGATACTGTTCAACATTTAATGTATTTCTTCAAGAGAGTTGTTAATTTCTATAAAGAAATGAACGTTAATGTATAGCTTACGCTACATTTACTCAGGTGAGGCATTACTGCCAATAATAGCCCACGTCTGTCCATCTATTGGTCACAACATTGCACAGGTCATGCGCCTGATGGCGAATTATGGTTGAACGCGGATAACTCGATAAAGAAAACTGTAGAAACTCTTAAATTTGGAAGGAATTCTGGATTCGCATATTTTAAGCGATGACAAAAATAAATCTCCAAAAAAGTCCTGGGTTCGACTCCAAGGGAGACATTTCTATTTTCCATAAGGCAACAAGTAAAAATCCACTTTTCGACATGCAGGCTTTGTCTTTTACTTTCTCACATACAAAGTACTATATTGAGGAAGTATTGTTATCGGGGAAAAAATTCGACCTCGAGATTTTTACTGAAATATACGTATTATGGTCTGTACCAAACTTAATGATCGCTGGGAGGCGGGGTTAAAATGTGTGAGGAGGTAACCTTGTTGCCGAATCAGTCCACAAACGTGGACCAATTATAGTGCTTCGCAAGTGGGCAGAGTCGCTGGATGGATAAGACTTTGTAGGAGTGGGATCAGATACGGGAGCGACAGGTGAACATCAGTAAACGAAATTATGAAAATGTTGAAAACTTTAATATTTAAAGCTACATAAAATGAAATTACGAGTATTTACGTTTGGTAATATTATCATAGTAACTACGAATATATTACTTCCTCCTTTATCTTTCATAAGTAGATATAAAACATTTTCCACGTTATAGTGTACCTATTTTATATGATTGTCATTTAAACAATATCGAATATTCTCTGCTTAAATGACAAATAAGAGAAAAGGATGTTATATTTTACATTTTTGAGAATGCGTAGAGAAAAGTAAGCAGGAAAAGACTATTTGGTATGTGAATGGCAAAGGTCGGAGCAGGTAGTATAATAAACAAAATCTGACGTGGTCAACACATGACTTTCTCCATATTTGGGGCATAGATATTTAAATTATTATGAATAATATTACTAGGCAAAATTATTATTTCGTATCATAAAAGAAGACACGTCCTTGTTGCTGTAAATTACGTATATTTTGAATGTTTACAGAATTCTCCGCTACATGGTGTTGGCGCTGTATACAGGTATTAAGATAAAGCGAAATATATCCTAAATGGATGGTTCTACGAAAATTAGTTTCAAACAAAACTTGGAAGAAATATTATTCTCTACAACTTTGGTCCTTACGAAGATTACCAATAACGATGTTTTTAAGGAGATATTTAACGGAAACCGAGAAACCGGTTATTTATAAATAACTCCTAAACAATAACTCCTATAGAAAATTGTCTCAAATAAAAACTGTAGGAAATTACATTCTCTATAACTTTTGTATAGAATTGTATATACAATAATGATGTTCTAACGAAGAAATACCACAAAAACCGAATCGGGTTTCGAATAAACCTCGACTTACGGCTAACCGTTATTGTCCAAAAACTAATCAGTTCTTTGTGCTCATGCTAAAGTGTTATATAAGAAGTTTGGTAACGATATGGCACGTACTTTTTGAGTTAGAGCGCCCACTATCACATACACACACATATCATTCCTAAAATAGTCTAAACGTGTTCTAGGGACCTCAAAACATGTATTTCCGTTGAAATCTCGAAGTCGATTTTTTTCATGAATACAATACTTTCCCATTACTACGTATGGAGAAAGTAACAAGGAGGGAAGGATGAAGGAAAAGAACGGTGTGGGATTTCTAAGGGACCACACGTATGACCACAACATATGTTCCTTTCACGCAGTTATTTGCTTCTGCACCCCCCTTCTCTTCGTGGGTGTTTTCCTGCATGGTTTTTTTTACTGGGTTGGCCATGCTCTACGTGGGTTTTTACCACAAAAATTACATCTTTCTTAGAAGCTTCTCTAATGTGTTATGTGATATTCACTGTTCTGTTCTTGTTGTATTTATTTGACACCTTTTATTGCCCTATTTCTGTTTTTATAAACATTTATTCACGTTATTAATTTGTAATCAATAAATTACAGTTAAAATGGAAGAGGGGGCCTTATGGTCTCAATTTCGCCCTGAAAATAAAGTCATCTATCTCTCTCCCTCCCTATCTCGTATTCAAAGCATTTGAAGCACACTTACACCGTAAGGATTGATATTACAATAGGATTTTGAGGTCTAACAAAGACAACATCTCATTAAAATGGCAATATTTCCACAAAATATGGATAATAAACGTTTAAACTGAACAATTTCAAACTATGGGCGGAAAAAGATGAACAGAATAAGAAATGCGGTTTTTCTTCAAAATGGTTCAGATCCGAAGACGGTAGGTTAATTCCTTCTAATTTTAATTACCGAAACAATAAAAAGCCTGCACGCCAAAAATCGACTTTTACTTGTTACCTTACGGAATAGCGTGACCAACCAACCAACAGACCTGGGCTATTATATTATAATTTTTTATATTCTCAATATATTTTGTATTTCATTAAAGCAGTTGATAAGTAACGAACATGGAATAGACTTAAATATCACAAAACTTTAAGAATATTTTCAGTGTTAAGTTTCATATATAAAGGCATACTTTACTTACCATTAGATGTCCTGCTTTTTTTTGTATTTTCCATTTTCCCCTTCAGTTTCAAAAAAATTTTCGTAGGATGTTTCCTTGCTCCGTTTCCCCTAATAATATAAAAAACAATCATTGACTAAGACCACCCTCGATTCTGAATGTCACACAATACATACTTTATTACGGGAAATCATTTTATTTCATTTGAAGGAAAGCACAAACATTCCTTGCATTTCAGTATTTCTTGGGTGCAAACGATCTCGCTTATTGTATTATAGAAGTGAACACATGAACACAAATTATATACACTACGCTTGATTTTTGAAGTACATAAGTTTTTCCTATGAAATATTAAATTGGTGGTAGTAGTAATTAGGATTTTGGGTGGGTCAACAGCTAAGATTATTTTGCACCGTCAAATTCTCTTAAGGCCCATACACACGTTAGTTAATAGCCGGACGGCGGCCTCAAGGCCTTCGGATAGAACCCAATAGAACCTCTGGATGGATAGTGTTTTTCCATCCGGACTCCGTCCGGCCAGATCTTGCGCATGCGCAGTAGACCTTTCAACCCCCTCTCCTAGCTACACATGCTCTCAGAGAACACGTGGATTTGGGTGATGCATGGTAGTTTCGTAATGTTGTTCACGTTTCCCTTTTGTGAAGATCGCCCCGGTACTTTCTTGTACTATAAAGCAGTGGTGCACAACCTTTTTCTATCAAAGGGCCGTATTTCACATTTTTTCCGAGTCCGCGGGCCGCATTATGAAAAAAATTACATTGAATTCGTAAATTTAAGGAAAATCTTAATTAAAACGTTTTATTACATTTACGTGGGACATCACCACCCACAACATTGTCAGTCTTCCATTGGAGAGGTTAGTTTGAATGTAACGAATTGTTACTGTTTATATTAAACTTCTTTTAGTAATCTGACTTATTTCGAGAGATTTACTTCAATTATTTCTCGGTGTATTGCGACATTTCTCGGAATAATTAGTATTATTATTAGTCGATGTCGGCATTTTCGCCTTGTCATAATGACCCCTATGTTATTGACGATTCCCATAATAACTTGCAAGTTCAAATCAGTCATTCAAGTAAAAATCTCAAAAGTTGAAAAACTATACCCTAACATTTAGGATGATCGTTTTTCGGATAAATTTCCCACCCCGTTATTCGCTAAACCCTTTGTTGTGAGGAAATCCTACCACAGGCCGCCGTCCGGCCATTAACTGACGTGTGTATGGGCCTTTAGAGAAAATCAACACACATCACAACATCCATGCCCGAAGCGGGATTCGAACATATTAAATTGGTTCGACCTTATTCTCATTCCGATGATAACTAGTTTTTTTAGGCAATAAGGCCTGAAACGTAGTCATCCATTAACATAATTAGAACATATTAATCCATTACGATATATAACAACTTTGTTGAAACCACATATGCAGTTTTAATCGAATACTTTATTCAATATATTGAAATATGAACTACTTGATCTGATGGTAAAAATTAAAGTTATTCTGAATTTATCGGGAAGCAGTGGTTTTAAAAACCGTTATTCCAACATTTTGCTGCAATTTCTTTTATGTTACGCATCCTAACTTTATTTAAGATGCCGAAATCTTTCAAAACTTAATAAAATTATCGAAGTTTTTGCAAATATTTTCATATTCTTCGGGTAATCGCAATTTGAATTAATCTTTCGTCTATTATAAATATCAGCCATTTCTTCATTAAGTATGAAAAAATTTTTATAGCTTTATTTTCGCAGAATAAATTATTTTCAGTTTATCGTTAGAATACTAATAATATTTAACTTGACCCGTACGTTTTTATGGCGTTATTTTCGCTACTATGCAAAACAAATTATTTTCAGTTTATCGTTAGACTACTAATAATATTTAACTTGACTTGACGATATAATGATTAAATATAGACTTTCGTCAATTTTTATTGATGGAATCCGATTAAAACTTGACCAAACTGAGATGAAGAAAAACTCAAGTTCATCCACATGGAGATGCTTCGCGAGAAATTGTAATGAATCAACCACAGAACATTCTTCTGGAGTTTTCGAAATACAGTATAGATAAAGTACTTACCTTTTTTTTATTACTTTGCTCGTGGTTTTACGGGATACCATAATCTCCGAAGGTAAAAATCGTCTGGGACAACCAGCCCACGCCGTTTTGATGGTCAGATTATATAAGCTGGTGGATCAGACACGTTTGCCACAATCCTTCAACTGATAAAATGTGAAATAGGTTAGTGAGCCTCTATAGTCACTTATGATTGGCTATAATTGTTATTTTTTAGTTTTTGTGACTAGAAACGGCGACCACCGGGTGTACGCTCCTACCTGCTCACAATCAATGCCGGCAATGGCGGAGTGAAACCCGCCTCCGCCTTGTCGAAACGTGGCCAACGGCCTCCCTTCGAAAGGACGGAAGTCACGTATGATTGGCTCTTTACTAGAAGTGACGTAACACCAACACTTGAATTTGAACTACAAAATCGATAATGATATGTGGTAAGCCTTCTTAGGTTTGGCAGTGTTACGTTTACTTTGATTGTTGGGTCTCGTCGGGACGCATAATATCCTTCCATAAAATAAATAATCATAAAAAATTTGTATTTAATTATTTTTAACATACACATTAAATAAGCGTCGGCGACCTACATCAACATCGACCAACGCCTCCAAATGGTTCATTTTCGAATGTTGGTGCTTATGTTGCAGCAGGATAAAATAACCGCGCCAGAAAGCCAGCCGTGAGCGTTTTCGGCATTGTCTGAGTTCTAATTGGAATATTCCATCTCGACGTGGTGCAACTGAAGCGGATGAGTGTAGACTATTTTTAATTTGCACTTTAAAATCACAGTAAGAAAACGGGACTTGAACCCCGAAACGTAGGAAAAACTAGTTTCATTTTCCTATGGTATACTTTCAAATACGTGCCGAATTTGTCAGATATTAAGGTTTATACCACAAAATTTAAGGTTTTTTGAACAAAATTTTTTATTGCCATGACAACCAAATTGTTAGGGATTTAACACGATATCGTAATCCCAATTGAATTGAGATAGAAGTCATGATTATAATTTACCGAAGAATGAAACCGTTAAATGCTATTTGGAACTATTAAATAACATTGTATCAAAATTATGGTTGTTACTTATATTGGAGTTGTAAAGCAGCTTAATTTTTTACAATTTCTATTATACGTACTTAATATTTTATTTATATGAGAATTAATATAAGATTCTCAAGTGAAGAACAATCGATAGCACTTCGATGGTCAAGGTGTAGACTATCGATCAGGGGAGGGGGTGATGGTTTGTTTATTATAGTATAATAGTCGTAGTTTAATTGCTGATTTGGCATTGCAGCAGTTCCATGTGTCGCCAAGAAATAGGAATTCGAACAGGTATTTGGATGGCCCCGCATATATTTTCATTGTTAAATTTAAAGTTCTAAGATTTTAGAAATGTTAGTTAGCAACGCAACGCTAATTTAAATTAGTTGAACCACACACCATACCACTAGAGTTATAAAAACCCAGAGATTTTGGACCCAAATCCGGAGATTTATAAACTTTATCTAAGAATATATATACAGTAAAATCCCATTCTAACGGCACCCATGGCACCAAAGTCATGCCTCTAAAGTGAATATGCCGATATAACGGATGGGGCCGCAAAATCACATTCAAATTACATTGATGGCATATATCCTATCTTTCAAGGATCTTCTTCCCGATAAGATATTGTACATGCTGTTCTTCATTATCTGATGCACTATTTTTTATCGGAATTATCACGGTGTAACAATTTTTGTAATGCTCATTAGCATTATTACTACAACCATAATTTATTATTCACAATCAACAGATTGTTTTGCCGTTTTAATTGAAAGTAAATATCAACAGTTCGTAAATTCACGAATTTTTAATTCATTTGTAGGAACAGCTTGCGAATTGTCCTGCCCACACCCCCGATCTCCTTTTGTTGTTTAATGCTAGGATATGAAATGGGAAATATCTCCTGAATCAAGATGACTCAAACTGGAATTTACTTTATATGTACCCAAAAAAAGTTATCCTTCAGTCTGCATTCAAGCTTTTCTTATAACATACACATTATTTCATGTACTTCTGAACTCATAACTGTTTCATATAACGAAATAGCTTTGGTCATAATGGACATAAAAAGATAACACTCAGGCAGAGTCAACTGAGTTTTGCTGTCATCCTGAAGCTCATCTTTCTGATCCTGCACAGAACTCCATGTTACTATAAGCTGTTTCTTCTTCTCCTTGCTGTATAAAATAGATTTTTATTGCTGGCCAAGGACTTAAAATGCTTTCCAGAGCTCTGAACAGTGATAGCCACCTTGTCGTAAGTTGTTGGAAAACAGAATTATGATTTCCATAGTTTACAGCAGTGCAGTAACTTACATTATCAGTATCAAGTCCGCACCTTTCAAGACAGGAAGTCAGATGGTTCGCAATAGCTTTTGATGATCCATTGCTGCGCTCATAGAAATCAGTAATTTTATTCTGAACTCCTTTATTGCTATCAAAGTATTTGACAGCTATTGGAAATATCTTATGCTTCTGTACCAGCATTCATTTCCTCTAGCGTTAACTGTATTGACTTCGGTGCAAGGACGTTTTCTACAATGGACTTCTTTCCCAATAATGGAGTCTGAATATGAAAGAGAATTTACCTTCATTCCACAATCAGTATTAAGATAGCTACGATGATGGTTCACGCCATGAACAACTTGAGTCACTTGTATTGTAGCTGCCATTAATTCTTCAGAAGTATTTTTCTTTGGCATGAATTATGTCAAAAGTTGGTTACAAGTAATAACTTTTGTGCGCTCCACATGTTTTTACTTTCTCCATACGTAGTATGGGAAAGTATTGTGATCACGAAGAAATTCGATTTTGAGATTTCAATGGAAATACACGTCTTGAGGTCCATTAGAACATGTTTAGACTATTTTCGGAATGTCTGTGTGTGTGGATGTGATTGTGGGCGCTCTAACTCAAAAAGTACTTGTCATATTAATACCAAATTTCATATATAACACTTCAGCATGAGCACAAAGAACTGGTTAGTTTTTGGACAACACTGTTTAACCAGAAGTAGAGGTTTATTACAAACCTGATTCGGTTTTGGCAAAATATCTCCGTTAAAACATCATTATTGTATATACAATCCTATGCAAAGGTTATAGAGAATGTAATTTCCTACAACATTCATTTGAAACAATTTTCCATAGCCGTTATTGTTTAGGAATTATAAAAAATAATCGGTTTTTTTGTTTCTGTCAAATATCTCCTTAAAAACATCGTTATTGGTAATCTTCGTGAGGACCAAAGTTGTAGAGAATAATATTTCTTCCAAGTTTTGTTTGAAACAAATTTTCGTAGAACCATCCATTTCGGAGATATTTTGCTTATTCGTAAATTTCCAGTATACAGCGCCACCACCACGTAGCGGTGAATTCTGTAAGCATATTCAAAATATACGTAATTTACGGCAATAAGGACGACTGTATTCTTTTACGATACGAAATAATAATTTTCCCTTATAATACTATTCATAATAATTTAAATATCTATACCCCAAATATGGAGAAAGTCATGTGTTGTCCACATCAGATTTTTTACTATTTATGTGGGTCTTGACTGCCTTTTCACCATCATATTTAACGATAAATCTGACACTGCATGTAGAACAAATTGCAGTTGTTTTATTTTCTTGTTTTAGCCATTTATGTTCACTTTTCCAGGCATCTTGAAAGGAACACTCATAATTACACTTTCTTTTTTTGTCAATTTTTGGATATTGCTTTCGTGATGTTCCAGACTGCTGCATATCATTTCCTGATTCCGTATGACTGGGTAAAAGTTCAATATTGTTAACTATAAATTAATTGAAATTTTTTATTTAGAATGACTCTTAAAATTGTTGAGGAAGTTGAGAAGGTAAACTGAAATTGTAGCGTACTGTGTAAGCAGGACGCTTTTGAAAGTATTCGTGTACTTTGTTAATTATTTTCTTTTAAAAAGTATACGTAATGTGATACAAAAATTGTGGAATACAGTAAGTCCCCGACTTACACGGATCCGTAGATACATGGATACACGACTTATCAGCGTGCTTGAGCGTTAGTTAAACTGCCGCTCAATAGGTGGCGTTACTGGTACAGTAATCCCTCTGTATACGAGCAATCGGTTTATGTTTTTGCTTGTACGAGATGCACAAATTAATACCCGTTTTTCAATTTACGAGCCAATTTTCGCTTATAATACGATCTCCTTCCTCTCGCAAACCGATCGTTTTTATTGGCACCTATTCTCGGCTTTCGTCGGTTCCCGAATCTTCTCGAATGCGCATAACGTCACGGCATCCCAACTTAAATGATGTATCTATTGTTTATAAAATTTATAACATGGGATGTATTGGGAAAATAATTTTCGTTTCACGAGTTTTTGCCTTAGGAGCAGTTTTCCAGGAACAAATTAAGCTCGTAAACCGAAGGATTACTGTACGTTGACGCACAGCTGACAGCGTTGCTTTCGCCATTTAGATTTGTTATCCCGTGGGTGGAAGTTTTCTTACTATTACATTTTTATATATGTACTGCACTGAATATATTTTCCTTTTCTTAACATTTTGTTTTTATAAGCACTACTTTTTCAGCTCCATTGAAACGAACGTATATGTCAAAAAATCTGATGTGGCCAACACATGACTTTCTCCATATTTGGGGTATAGATATTTAAATTATTATGAATAATATTACGAGGCAAAATTATTATTTTGTATCGCAAAAGAAGACGTCCTTGTTGCCGTAAATTACGTATATCTTGAATGTTTACAGAATTCACCGCTACATGGTGTTGGCGCTGTATACTGGTATTAAGATAAAGCGAAATATATCCGAAATGGATGGTTCTACGAAAATTAGTTTCAAACAAAACTTGGAAGAAATATTATTCTCTACAACTTTGCTCCTTACGAAGATTACCAATAACGATGTTTTTAAGGAGATATTTAACGGAAACCGAAAAACCGGTTATTGATAAATAACTCCTAAACAATAACTCCTATAGAAAATTGTTTCAAATTAAAACTGTAGGAAATTACATTCTCTATAACATTATTATAGAATTGTATATAGAATAATGATGTTTTAACAAAGAAATATCGCAAAAACCGAATCGGGTTTCGAATAAACCTCATCTTCTGGTTATCCGTTATTGTCTAAAAACTAATCAGTTCTTTGTGCTCATGTTAAAGTGTTATATATGAAGTTTGGTAACGATATGGCACGTACTTTTTGAGTTAGAGCTCCCACAATAACATACACACACATCATTCCGAAAATAGTCTAAACGTGTTCTAGGGACCTCAAAACATGTATTTCCGTTGAAATCTCGAAGTCGATTTTTTTCATGAATACAATACATTCCCATTACTACGTATGGAGAAAGTAAAAATATATCGTATTTAAGCATTGTTGGGCTTACATGGTTTTCAACTTACATGGCGACCTTTGGAACGAATTAACAGTGTAAGTTGGGGACTTACTGTTCCAGATTCAAAAATTTTTGCGTTAACCTGGAGAGTTTTTCTGTTGACCTGGAGACGACTGCCGACACCCAGAGACTCCGGGTCCAACCCAGAGAGGCAGCAACTCTAGGCATGCGGGACCCTTAAAAAACATACCCTATGCCCGTGGGCCGCATGAGGCCCTTGGGGAGCGCTTTATACTGCCCGCGATTGCATTACGAAAGCAAACCACGAATGTAACACAGACAATTTCGTATTTTTCTGACTAAAATTACGGCCGGAAAACCATTACTTGTGAAGTTTAACAATAAGATGTCATTAATTATCAATTTTTACAGATAGTAACCTTTGCGTTCTCTCAAGTAACTTCAGATGTGGATCATAACGTGGCCTGTCGAAGCATTTTCATCTGTTAATGCGGCCCACCTGAGCAATCGCAACAGCTGATGCAGCCCTAAGCCCTCAAGATATCGAGAATGTGAGCAAGTGGTACTAATTTTAATTCTTACAGACATACTTGTAGGTGAAAATTTTACACTATAATTGCCCAGGTCTGTTGGTTGGTTGGTCACGCTTTCACGATGGCCGATACAGAGCGTTTTAACAAACTTCCCTAATAGGTAGAAGATTGAAATTTGGCAAGGATGCTTGATTAACATATTTTAAGGTAATGACGAAAATAAATCTCCAAAAAAGTCCTGGGTTCGACTCCAAAAGGAAGACATTTCCATTTTCCGTAAGGTAACACGTAAAAATCCATATTTTGGCGTGCAGGCTTTTTATCGTTTTGGAAATTAAAATTAGAAGGAATTAACCTACGATCTTCGGATCTGAACCATTTTGAAGAAAAAATTGCAAAGTTTCTTATTCTGTTAATCTTTTTCCCGAATACAATTCGAAATCGCTCATACGTTTAATTCACATATTTTGTGGAAATATTGCCATTTTAACGGAATGTTGCTTTGGCTACCAATTATATTGTTAAACCTCAAAATCCTATTGTTGTATCGATCCTTATGGGTGTATAAGTGTGCTTTGAATGCTTTTAATACGAGAGAGAGAGAGGGAGGTAGATGGGGGAGGGAGAGAGAGGGGGAGAGATGGGGGAGGGAGAGAGAGGGTTGGAGAGGGAGAGAGGGTGTAAGATGGGGGAGAGAGGGGGAGGGAAAGAGAGGCAACTATTTTAAGTTTAACAACAGAGTATTCACTAGAAATGTTGTATATGGCAAAATATTTCAATGTAAAAGTGTGATATTAATTATTTTAAATGAATATAATAATAATCTATCTATCTATAATTCTTCCCTTGATATTTCAACAGGCATTACACTAGTTTGTATATAATGTTAGAAAAAGATATGTTACATAGAAAAGTTAATGTGACAATTAAAATTTAATAAAAGGAACATTAAAAAAATATTAATATCCGTATTTTTCTATCGAATGGATTTGTTTTAGTAATGTGGGATTGTTGCAAAGGTCATTATAAAAGTCTCCGCAAGATTTCGTGTTAAATTTTAACACGGTGATACTTTTGATTGTATCCACCTTCATTGTTGTTTTTTCTGGTGTCTGTATTTTATTCCGTAATGAGAACACCCTTTTCAGTAGGTGCGTAAAGGCAGCACATACAATTTTGAGAACATTTTGACAAGGAACATCTTTTAATTGAAAACGACCCATCTAGACTTTGTCTCCAAAGGTTTTATATTCCTGTATTTTATTTTCTCTGGCGTCGCATAACTTTTTACGAAAGACGTTTCATCAAATTAATCATTTTCATTTATTGTATTGTTTGAAATGTTTCTATTTACAAATTCCAAAGTGTCGAATATCTAGCCATGAAGGAGTTTTCTTAAGAATAACTCAGCTGAACTTTTCTAGAACATTAAATTGGTCGGTATATATTTTTAAATACTCAAGCTTTTTTACTTTCTCCATACGTAGTAATGGGAAAGTATTGTGATCACGAAAAAAATCGACTCAGAGATTTCAACGGAAATACACTTTTTGAGGTACCTAGAACATGTTTAGACTATTTTCAGAATGATGTCTGTGTGTATGTGATTGTGGGCGCTCTAACTCAAAAAGTACTTGTCATATCATTACCAAATTTCATATATAACACTTTAGCATGAGCACAAAGAACTGATTAGTTTTTGGACAATAACGGTTAACCAGAATTCGAGGTTTATTCAAAACCCGCTTCGGTTTTGGCAAAATATTTCCATTAAAACATCATTATTGTATATACAATTCTATGCAAAGGTTGTGGAGAATGTAATTTCCTACAACTTTCATTTGAAAGAATTTTCCATAGCAGTTATTGTTTAGGAATTATTTATAAATAATCGGTTTTTTCGGTTTCCGTCAAATATCACCTTAAAAACGTTATTGGTAATTTTCATGAGGACCATAGTTGTAGAGAATAATATTTCTTCCAAGTTTTGTTTGAAACTAATTTTCGTAGAGTATTTCCGGCTAGAACTTTAGTCTGCTAAATGTACTTTTGCTGCTTAATAACGAGTTTCTTGAAGAACTTATCTTCACTATCGAGATACTCATGAATTTCAAAAACGAAATAAAAGTTTTAATTTTAATCTCATTCTGTCTAACGTGACATATAAGTCGCATGTAGAAATTCTCGTTTATACGAAAAGGAAAGCATTAGAAATTGTTAGAGAGCTAGTTATCTGTTTCGAATGTATTAGTTTTCATTTAGACACTAATTACAAAACATTATTATCGTTCGTCATTTTGTTTTAAATGTTATAAAATGAGAAGGACGACTGAACTTACCCATAACATAACAAATTAGCTCTTGAACAACGTTGGAAATCAAACTCGAAATATCAATAAAAAAATGGAAAAAATTTAGTCTTCCTTTAATTTGTCATCTTTTTATCACTTTTATAATATTTGCAATTCCAGTTTCCTTTATTTAATTAATTATTCTCCATTCTTTTAACTCCTCTTTAACCCTATCTACATTCCATCAATTTCAACTCTGCCCAATTCCATACCTCTATTTTAATTATATCTACTTTTTATATTCCACATGCTTTATATTCTTTAATTTGTTTATTTTTCTATTTAATTTGCTACTCACCTCCCTTCTCTAACCACTCTCCTATTGAAACCATACAAAATTTGCACTCCGTAAGGCAAACCATCTAGTAAAGTACCAAAATTCATTGTCCTAAAAGAAATTCATTCTTATTTGAGAATTTAATGTTTAAATGGGAAGAAAATATATAATGTATTACCAGATTCCAAAATTCAGTATATATAGTTTTACAGGAGATATCATTCACTGACAAGTTTGATATTATCAAATCAATAAGAGAACAGGATTGAAAGGAAACACGAGTAGGTTCCCTATTGAGAACTTAAGAGGCCAATACTGGATAACATATTAAGTAAATCATTTTTTTCTTTTGTATTGTTAAGCTGATTTACATTGAGATTATGAATTTGTCCATCTTTTTACCAAGTATGTATTGAACAGCTTCATTGAAAGCAGAGAAAATCTCTAAAGGAACCACTTGGAGAGCGATAAACACAAAGTAAAGCATATCTTACACTAATTGACTTTAAAATGGCAGCACAACACTCAAAAACCTTTTCAGAAGACACATTCAAATTTAGGTCGGATAAAATAAAACCAGATTGGGCATAAATGGCAACACCACCACATATGAAAGAGAATCAAAATTATAAACAATAAAGTGTATTAATAACTGTCAACAATCACATTCAAGATATTTATTGATATAAAGGCAACTATAACGCATTACATTGCATGTGTACTAAAAAGAGTGTTTAAAATACAGATTACAAATTTATCAAAAAACTGAAATAGATAATTTTTTTTATTTTTTGTAATTCTAGGTTTACCACCAACATCTTCACAGAAAATTAGTTTGAGACCCTCTTCTCCACTTTCATTATATATTTTTATGATATCATCAAGAGTTATGAAAAATTATGCAATTTTATTTCCATAGTAGCAGATATAACATTACCTTTCAATGGCTGGAGGGTCTTTTTAGCTTCTAAAATTTTCATTTTGTTACTCTTTAAATTACTGTCATCCTCATATGATACAGCATTAGATAAAATTGCCTCCTGATCTACTTTCAATGTATCTAGTAATTTATTTAACGATTGTACATCATATAATGATCATTCATTGTGTGCATTTTCACAATCATCATTCGTAAATTGTTTGACCAAGTAACTCTGTTTATATGACACCAGTCCAAGAAACATTTTTTTTAAAGTGGCAATGTGTCCACAAACCCACAAACTATCGCAGTAAACAACTAACGCTCACGGAAACCGGAAGTTGATGTCATATACAATCTTGGTATACAATGTTGCCAAATTTAAGGATTTCGCCTGCTGCTATACATTTATTATAAAAGAAAATACATATTTCCAAACTAAAAATAGATTTGTAATAAGAATATTTTATATTTATATAGTCAATAACACTTATGGAATCATTTATTTATAAGAAAAACTAATTTTTTCGTCAACATGGCTTGGAGAAATATGAGTCAAACTTCAGTCTTTGCGAAAATTATTATGCTAACCAATAATTACACGTAATTAATATTATATTGTTTGTTAATACATTCACAAATAAATATAATATTATATCTACTAGAAAGGTTGAAGTAATTTTTTTTGCACATGTTCGTAAATTAATAAAAGAGTATTTTCCTCCTAAAACCTTGCAGTCACGGTGGAACCACCTTAAAGGCTGATTTACACATAGCAGACTGTGCACTGACAACAGACTGCGCACCGACCGTGCGCCTACCGTTCTCCCTCATGATTTCAGAGATCGCTATGGATTCTTCAGAGCAGGATGTAGTTGTGGCGTGCTCGCTTTACTTGTTATATGAAGAGGAGAAGAAGAAAAGAAGACGAAGAAATCTTGCATGAAAGAAAGGGCAGTTCAGTATCTTCAAATGCGAATTTCACTCACCTTTAGCAGAGAGTTTTCCTGCTATTTCTTTCCATATATTTTCTTTTATTATATTACTAGCATAAGTGCCCTTTGAATTTCAACGGGTTTAATGAATCTAAATTTTCGTCAATGCAGCATGTAAAAATATCAAGAATAAAATTGTGCACTGTTTTAACCATCGAATATTTCTATATTATAAGTCTGTTTTAATTAATTAACTAAAATCTCACAGAAATTCCTTGTGAATAAAATATTACCTTTCTTTCTACTAAAATAGACATTGTTATTAGTATTAAATTGATTATAGCATTAGGATTTCAATTTCATTAAATAAGCAGAATTCCAGTTCCAAATAATTGGTTCAGTCTTCAATTGCGTCTGATAATACTTTAAATAGATTTTGGAATAAAATGTACCTAAATATCGTTTAGCGTCCGCTCACCACTCTGGACTTCTCAGTTTCCGAAACAACAACTTTCAATAGTTTTAAATTGATTTTTGCTTTAAAATATATATACTTGAGTCAATTCAGTACAACTTCCACTTTACATACTGTAAATTCCAAAGTAACTCCTTTTATAATAGGCAACGCTAGCCTAAAATTAATTCATTCTGTAAAGTGAATAAATAAAGTTCTTTCCTTAAACTATAATAGCCACTGTTATTAGATTTAAATGGAACTTACTCTGTATTAAATAAGCACCAAAATTCCTTTTATAAAAACAAATCCATTAAAAGATCCACTGTTGTTTCTTCGAAAATTGCCTGTTAACAGTTTTAATTGTCCTTTTAATTTTAATCACCAAAAACAGCACGGTCGGCGACGTCGAACCATTTACATATACAAGGCTGCGCACCGATCGGGCGCCGACCGTGTCTCGTCGTGACCTTGAGGAAGCTCTTTCGAAGTGCTCGGTAGGAACACGGTAGGGGCACGGTCTACGCGCAGTCCCCCATGTGTAAATCAAAAACAGTCCGTCCCGTACAATTCAAATGGAAAGGACCCCTTCGCGGTCCTCAATGAAACGACACGGTCGGTGCCCAGTTGGTGCACAGTCTGCTATGTGTAAATCAGCCTTAAGTGTGCTAGTAAACAGCTTGAAGTATACGAAATTGTAAGTCAACCACTCTTGATATTGTAAGTAATATTTTAACATTCGTAAATACAGTAAACCCTCGATTTAACGGACCTCGCTTTAGCGTACTTCGGATTTAACGGACAAAATATGCTGGATCCGGGTTTGTGCGAATTTCAGGCAATAACGGACTTCGTCCCAAACAACAGGGTGTTGTTTGGGGAATCAATCCGGACAATGTAGTACACTGTAGCGTCCAATGTACGTAATACAGCTGACTCAAACAAAGAGGCCATCTCAGCCTCTCTGTTTGAGTTCTCTCTGTGCGTAAAGCTTCATTAATTTCGATGCTCAAACAACAGATCGAAGCGAATAACACTTTTCTTTCATCTATTTGAAGATTTAATTGGCATTAACTGAATCGGAGGCAACAATGAGAGTCTCCTTGGCGACGCCCGGAATGAGTACGAAAAATCCGCAAAATTTCGAAAAAGAATCCGTATTTCTGAAAACTTCGACCGCATAAAATGTAAACATCGCAAGAATGAGATAGTATAGAGTTTTAGCCGTCGAATAAAGCAAAAATAAAGAAAATCGGTCCATATTTATGTATTTTAATGCCTGAAGGAAAAAAACCTTGCACTCTGAAAAATCAAAAATCCCGTGTAAACTTATGGAAAAATAAGATCGTCTCCTGGATTCGAACCCGGGACACTTTAGCAGACGAATGCCTGTTGAAATATCAGTGGAAGAATTATAGATGATAGATAGATTGTTATTAATTTAATTTAAAATAATTAATATCCCACTTTCACTTTGAAATATTTTGTCATATTCAACATTTCTAGTGAATATTCTGTTGTTGATGGGCTATCTTTAGTTAAAATAGTTGCCTCTTTCCCTTCCCCTCCCCTTTCTCCCTCCCCCTCTCCCTCCTCTACCTCTCTCTCCCCTCCTCTCTTGTATTAAAAGCATTCAAATCACGTTTATCTAACTATATATGTATTAATTTTACGTTGACGTCTGTAGACATTCGTGTACAGTTTATATCGCCGTATTTCTCGAGAACCGTTCGTCGTAAACATATGCGGTAAACGGCGTTTTGTTTCTCTTAGCTCTAAGAAGGTCCCTTTGAAAAATATTTTCGTCTGCTAAAGTGTCCCGGGTTCGAATTCATGGAGACGATCATATTTTCCCGTAAGTTTACACGGGATTTTCGATTTTTCAGAGTATTTTTTCCTTCATTCATCAAGATACGAAAATATGGACCGATTTTCTTTGTTTTTGCTTTATTCGACGGATAAAGCTCTATACTATCTTATTCTTGCGATGTTTACACATTACACGGTCGAAGTTTTCAGAAATACGCATTCTTTTTCGAAATTTTTAGGATTTTTCGTGCTCATTGTATCGTAGGAAAGAGAGAGAAAGAGATGCGGAAGCTCATAGGATTGCCCGTGAAGATGAGGGCCGGAGAGTACTAGAAAGACAAAGAAATAGGGAAACACATCAAATGAATAGGGAACAAAGAAGATCTAACCTAGGGCCGAACCATTTAGATTATTTGCATTTCATTTATTTCATTAATTATTCAATAAAAATTATTTCACTAAACCTTCGGTATATTTAAATCACGTTGAGGATCGGAGATCTGGGGCTGCCCTACTAGTACCCATAAGGATTGAATTAATAATAGATATAAGAGGTCTAACAATGGAATTGGTAGGCAAGGCAACATCCCCTTAAAATGTCAAGATTTCCTCAAACTGTGTGAATTAAACGTTTGGATTGAGAAATTTCGAACTGTAGACCCAAAAACAATGAACAGAATAAGAAACTTTATAATGTTTTCTTCGAAATGGTTTATATCCGAAGATTGTAGGTCAATTCTTTCTGATTTTAATCTGAAAAATAATGAAAGCCTGCACGTGTTACCTTATGGGAAATGGAAATTATCCCCTGGAGTCGAACCTGGGTCTTTGATCTGGAGTTCGATATAATAAAACCTTTTGTTGTTATATCATAATGCTATCCTGAAAATTTCATCAAATTCGGTTCAGTCGTTTGCGAGATATTAAGCTTCAAAAAGCATTACGTGACAAAGCTACAAAGTGACATTGTGACACTGTATTTTATTATTGTACATTATTATTGTTGTTGTTATTACAGTAAAGTATTATTTTAGACTAATTATCATTATGCACTATCAATAAAGTAGGTTCTCTCATGTATGAGTGTGTTTATGCACTCGAAAAATCCCATTCTCCATTTAAAATGTTATCTACTTATTCTTAAATTTTTTAACATAAACAAAGGCATTTTTTTAAAAAGTCAGTTTCCACTGAGATTATAAAAATTAATCTGATAAGTACCAGTAAGCAATGCAAGCGCTGGAAGAGTTTTTCGCTAATGAAAAACCTTATGGACAGATGAACGAAAAAGATTAAAAGTAGAGTCTGTGAAAGCAGAGCTTCAGACAAAAATTTAATTTTAACAAAACTTGCTTACAGTTAACGAATTTGTACAAAAACAACCAGAACTTTTAGGATGTGCAAAGTTAAACTAAAGATATAAATTTAACGTGTGAATTTACTGTAATTGAAAGCTAATTTTCTGTTGTTAATAATGTTAATAAGTTACTTTATGAGATTCCTCATCTGTGGCAGTACTCTGTAAAAGAAATATTATTGCTATGGTTGTTTAAGCCTAAAATTAATGTAATTACTTTGCTAATCCTTGAGAGAATTGATATTTTGAAGATTCATTTACTGTATATGATTATTAAAATTAGGATGCAAGAAAACTATAAAAAGAGGGTCATCTAGGTAACATTATTTTCATCCTTTCATAAGAGATCACAAAATTGAGAACCGCCTGACTTATAGACCAATAATGGGACCGAGCTTAAGCTCTGTCTCATTATTGCTATTTCATTCATTCACTATCATGTGATTGCTATGCAGGAAAACATTATGGTTTATGGTAAGAGGGAGGAGGCTTGGTTGAAGCAAAAATTTAGTACATTAGAATAGAAGGTATTTTTTATTACTCATGTAATTTACAAATTTCCATCCTCAAGAGCAGGCTCTACGTTAGACCTGAAATATAAATAAAATTGTCTTAAGGCCGAGGAAATTGCTTTCCTGGAAAAATTACACTATGAACTGGTTATTATTTACCTAACATTTTCCCGCTGCAATCTAAGCTTTGAAAGCCAGTTCTTCACGTGTGAAGAAATTTCTTCATCAGTCACCACCTTAAACTCTTTCCTTAAAACTACTGTAAAATAAAAACACCATGGTCATTCCTATATACTTTGCATATATATATATATATATATATACCTATGTATCAGAAGTTCTAAGAAATGTTGTAAAGGTTTACAGCACACTAAGTTGTCTAAAAAAATTAATTCAAGTATAAGAAATATAAAAATACACCTGAATTCTTTAAAAAATAAAATTAGCAATTTCAACGCAAATTTGAACCTATAAAAAATATTAAGCTGCTGGTTATGTGAAAAACATGCTTGAAACTTGTCTGGAACCCAGCACTAGCAATTTCTGTGAATTTTGAAAATTATGCAGCCATTTGAAAGAAACACCACAACCCAACTTTCAGCAATGTTAAAATCCAAAACTTTGTATAACTTTGAGCTATGTCTATAAATAGTTTTAAAAAGAAATTCAGGAGCACTTTTAAATAGAGAGTCATCAAATATAAAGGTGGTCAGATAAGAAGTCAAAATTGGGAAATAAAGGTCACAGCCACTACAAGACTACAAAGAGGTAAAAACTTACTTTGTATAACTCAAGTTAAATGTAATGTGGAAAATACTTGTTTCTTCTTCAGCCCAATCCAGCTAAATTGATTAGCAAGACTGTCGCTCATTTATTCCCCCATAGGTTGAAAGGGCAGAGATCTGAAAAAAAAATATAAACAGAAGTTGTAACAATCTTACGTGGTTTTCTAATAAAATATCAATAATTAACTCAAAGATTTCCACAACTGACCAAAATGCAGCTTCTGAGTTAAAAGTGTTATATTAATATAATCCTTTCTTAAGAAACATCAGTTGAGTGTTTTTATGAAAAATATAACACTTTTTAAAATACAGCCAATTTTCATGAAAGGGAGTGGGAAACGATGTCTTCTGAAACTGTATTTTAGTCTAGTGAAAATTAATCATTAATATTACTTTATAAATTTATTACTAAATGAAACGCTGCAAAGGGAAATTTCGAAAGAGAAAATGTTCCTGGGAAAGAGATCATTGATAACTATTAACAGGAACCTACAAATAGCGAAAATGATAAAAATTACCAAATAAGTCATAAACCGTAATGCAGAGTTATTTTTTTTTAGCAGCAGGAAGCAAGAAAATCTTCCTTGTTCCAAAATCAAAACTTACCAAACGTTTCTGAAAAGATGAATCACTTTGTAATTGGTCCTCAGGTCTTTTAAGATCTACTAAATTTTCCAGGGGGAATTCCTTTAGCAACTCAAGTTCCTCTTCAACACATCCTATCTGCTCACTGACACCTTTTGCTTCAATAGCATCCAGCCTTTGCAATACATCTATCTGTGCATTCAGCTTCACCTTGACGTCTGAGACACCCCTCATGATCCCAAACAGCATGTGGAGAACCTGAGAATTGGTATCATCTGCAAAAAATAATACATTGCGTCAATAAGTCACCACTCATAGTTTATCACAAATTCTGCATAAAATGACAACATGAAGGATTTAAAAGTAAAGAACTGACATCAGACTATCAGTACATTTAAGGAGAATACATACATATTTATTAATAAAAAATTACTGTGTCACTTATAAAATAATTAGTGATTTAGTAATTGAACATCAAATCACTATCAAAACTAATTATCTATAAATTTAAAAAAAGATAGTGGTATTCTAGTAAGGGAAGGTCTCATTAAACACAAATATATTTATATCAGTAAGAAATACTATACCTGAATTGGAAGTTGGGTTTGAATTTTCCACATTTTTTCCATTTATAGCCTGCTGCTCTGGCATTACAGATGAACTGGTTTTTACCTTTTTTGAAAAAGGTTTAACCATTTGTGGTGATTTTGGAAAATGAGGTATCTTTGATGATGTTTGGCGTTCCTCTTCTGAAGAAATATCTTCATCAAATTGCACCAATGGCTTTCTTCTTCTCCTGCTTGGGGGCTCGTCAATATCTCTATACAAATCAGAAAATTCTTCTGCTTCCCTCAACTTTATTTTTCCTTTTTGAAAACATTCTAAAATTGTTAAAGAAATCAAAACAAACATTTTAGATACATAACTATAAGAGGATTAAGCAACTTAAATGCCATAATTATCGCAAGAAAGCTGTTATACTAGAAATTACATAAAGTGTAACTATTCTAGAGATAAGATAGTTTGTGGCTTCATTTCAATTTTATGTCTTTAAATTACCTGTGTTGTACATAATCCTTTTATAGGAGTATAGGTTCCAATATTCATCTATTAAGTCTTCCACTGCCTTATCATAAGATTTAGCGTTGGTGAACTTTGGCCAGTATGCTTTCTTTTCCGATTCCAAGATCCATTTCCTTGGTGAAAGCTGCACTCCATCTTCAAATTCCACAGTGCAAAGACTTTTTGCAGTCGACATATTTCCTGTTGTGATAAAAACAATCTGTGAATAGTTTAATTCAATCAGCAAACTTTAAAAATACCTCCAATCTAGTAAATGACACAGAGAAAATGATCGTATGTTGAAAGAAAATTGCAACTTTAAATTTTGTGAGGAAATATATGGAATAATTCTAACCAATCAAATCACGAAATTAGCGGAGGAAATAATAAATAATTTCTTTAAAAATGTGAAGTAATAAGATTAAAAATAATTACTGAGCATTTAAAATAATGTCCTGGCCTCAAAAATGACGACAGTTAACTAAGTTAAAGGGTAAACTACATTAAAATATTTATCTGTGATAATTCCTTGGCCAATTTTAGTTCCCTTGCGTGATTTACTAAGTACCCTGTCATGATTAATACCACAAAATACTTACCTAAAATTTAAGTAATTGGCCTATGCCTGATTATACCTCTACGTGAAGTTGGGGGACGGTTACAAACTTATTTTTTGTGAGAGGCATCACAAAACACTTGCTTTTTATGCTGTTTCATTTGAATGCCTTTAAATCTTTCTCCTGCAATTTTTATACAGCGTAAATATCTAAAAGCCTGGAGCTGCATGGTTTTGTATACAATTCTTGTTTCTCTTGAAAAATTGCACCAATGAAATATAAACATTTATCGCAAAGGGAATATGCTATGTTTCTTGCAGTAAGTATTTCACCGCTCTCCAGCATTATGCAACTGTCTTTGAAGTGCTTGGTATCGACGGTGTAATTTTTAAATAAAATCTTAGCATATTGAGGAGAACTGAATCCTTTTATTAGAGGACCATTTGAGTGCTCCTCTTTGGGCAATAAATCACCTGTGGAGGGCAATCCAAGAGGTCTCTTTGCATGCAATGAATATTCAGCACATCTCCTGGCAATTTGCTGCAGAGGTTCAGCTGCTTTCCTTATTTTTTCTTCATTTGCTGCAGGTAGTTTTCGTACCTGAAAGCACTGAAGTGTCCCAAATTCTTCACATCTTCAGCTAAATGCAACAATCCATGCACATTGTGGGATTCCTGATGCTGTGAAAGACTTATTGAAATGCTCTAATACATCATTGGAGTAGTTTATGAGCAATTCACTCGAACTTCCACTGCACTAAAGACGAATGGCCGCATGAAGAGTGATAAAATGATCATATACGTCATCCCTTAAAATATTTTTTAAAATAATAGGTCCCATGTATAATAAAATTTGACGGAATTCAGTTGCTTTAAATAGTTTAATATACTACAAAGACCTAGGTTTTCTGCAGAATTCTTGAGGTACGTATAAACTGATTTCTGCCAGCTTAAGTGATATCTTTTCAATGTCTGAAAATCTTACCCTATAAGATAAGTCACCTGAAATCAATAAATTTAGCAACTTCCTCATCACACCTAAGCACACCAGATGCGTGTAGTCACAAGGAAAGCCACTAATAAATTTCATATTGGGGATATCCAACAACGCTGTTCTTCTGACGTGGTAATCACAATCTTTCTGATTAAGAAAGTCCTCCTCGGTCCTTCTGTTGTGGGAAACCCCTGGAAAACGTACTCTCCCTCTCTTATGGCTTCCTTCAATCATGCATTTTGTGCAGCTGGAATAGCCGCTATGCCCTTTTACACACAAAACGTAAGATTTTGCTGGTGCATCACAAACAAAATAGCTAACACAAAACTGAAGTAGTTTATTTATTAAATGAAATCCCCTTTTCAGTTAAAACTTTTGCTTCGTTAACGAAATCTTCTAAAAATACATTAACATCATCGGGCTTTTTAATCCCATGATAGGCACCGATCAAAAAACATTCATCAAACCCTGAAATAGAACCTAAAATAGTCCATAGACTTTGGTTTGAAGATCGCGACAGTGGCAATCCATCAATGTTAACAGATAGTAACTGAACTTTATTCACTTCAGTTTGTGGCAAAACGTTTAGCAATGCATTTTCAATTCCCATGTGCAGATACTGGCCTGGATTAACGGATTTAAGGTGTTTAGTTTCCGGTGTCCTGAGTAGTGTTCTGGAGTCAACGGGTAAGGAAGATAATTCCCGTATGTCGCCGACGTTTTTCAGAACTTTGATCGGAAGAAAAATCTGCCCCTAAAATACCCTTCTGGTGAGTCGTCCTCCGGAAAACATATCTGCATTCACAGAGTAAAGGTTCCCTGTTTCTGCAGTAGCATTTTTTGATAGTCTTCTCAAATGTCTAACAGCACACGCCTTTTTCCTCGCACTGGAACGACTAGCCATGGTATGAAATGCACAAAAACACTAAAATCACACGACTCTGAACCTCTGATTATCAAACCAACACACTCAAATCGCAATGAATCACTGTATTTATGTTATTACTGTATTGCTACCAATCATATCATGGAGTTCATATACACGTTATACACACATATTAAAACAAAACACAGACATATTACTAATAGTAAGTTTACTTTTAATGATACTACCATAAAAATAATTTTCATCGAATACTTACCCCAAAATGGAAAGTTAAATCGAAAACAGTCTTCAGTTAAAGCTCTAAACCGTCTTCTTCTTCGACCACGTTCAAATCTATTTCAAGTTGCAATTCCCGGTGATTTCCGGAATTAACAGCAATACCAACCGTTCATTAAGCGATGGCGTATTATACTATGTACCAACAAAGAATTTTAACTCTCGCATAATAGCATAACTTAGTTTTTATTTTATTTAACGGGAAAACGCCCTTTATCAAATACAAATTTCCAGATGGAAAAATAAATTGAACATAAAGTGTTATTTACAACAATTTATAATACAAATAATGTAGTGTTTCTAATAATAAGAGAAAAATTGTCTCGATTGAGACATTCTCATTACTGGGTAATAAGCAATTTAGTGCATAGTAAGCTTTTTTAATAATTGTAATTTACAATTTAACAAAAATAAAAATATACCACGGTAAGTTGACGAGTATAAATACTATAAATTTGTGACTTCTCAGCAACGTCTCGGAGTGTATTATTCCCTCCCACAAAATCATCTAAATTAAAAATATTATCTTTTATTCAATTTTATCAGGGAATGTAATATTCCCAGGATTGCAGGTACAACAAAAAATCTCATAGAGAATAAATATTTTAAAATCTCTGCAATACATTAATAGATTTATTACTTATACTTTTCACATTTTGCCAACACAAGACATGGCTTGCATGGCTCTGAGACGTCTCTGAGATATTCCACAGTTGATATCTCAGAAGACTTCTCTGAGATATCTCTGAGATGTTTGCGCTGTCGATGTCTCAGGAGACTTGGATGAGACGTTTCTGAGACATGATGCTATGTGGGTATCTATAATATATATATATGATGTGTAAGAAGCGTCTATATATTATAGATACCCCTATGTGCATATGTTTACACTTATTTTTACTTTCTCCATACGTAGTAATGGGAAAGTATTGTATTCATGAAAAAAATCGACTTCGAGATTTCAACGGAAATACATGTTTTGAGGTCCCTAGAACACGTTTAGAATATTTTCGGAATGATGTCTGTGTGTGTGTATGTTATTGTGGGCACTCTAACTCAAAAAGTACATACCATATCGTTACCAAACTTCATATATTACACTTTAACATGAGCACTAAGAACTGATTAGTTTTTGGACAATAACGGATAACCGGAAGTCGAGGTTTATTCGAAACCCGATTCGGTTTTTGCGATATTTCTTCGTTAAAACATCATTATTGTATATACAATTCTATGCAAAGGTTATAGAGAATGTAATTTCCTACAGCTTTCATTTGAAACAATTTTCTATAGGAGGTATTGTTTAGGAGTTATTTATAAATAACCGGTTTTTCGGTTTCCGTTAAATATCTCCTTAAAAACATCGTTATTGGTAATCTTCGTAAGGACCAAAGTTGTAGAGAATAATATTTCTTCCAAGTTTTGTTTGAAACTAATTTTCGTAGAACCATCCATTTCGGATATATTTCGCTTTATCTTAATACCAGTATACAGCGCCAACACCATGTAGCGGTGAATTCTGTAAACATTCAAAATATATACGTAATTTACGGCAACAAGGACGTGTCTTCTTTTACGATACGAAATAATAATTTTCCCTCGTAATATTATTCATAATAATTTAAATATCTATACCCCAAATATGGAGAAAGTCATGTGTTGGCCAAGTCAGATTTTTTACTTATTCTTTTATATTCAATATGTATTTATGTAGGTACTTGTTTATGTATGACTATATGATGTATGTAACCTCTTTTGTATAAATTTGGGCTTTATGCCCGTAAATAAATATCTTATAATTCAGTGTTCTCTGACGGTTCATGTGTATCTAGCAATCCATACTGTGTGAGAGAGAGAGAAGTGAAATTGGAAGACAGAGAGGAATACTTAGAAAGAGAAAGGAAGAGGAGAGAGAGAATCAGAGAGGAAGAGAGTCAGATGTATCCCTCTTTACAAATAGGGGTACATTTTGGACCCCAGCTGTTTAATCTTTCTATTTCTTAAATATGAAGAGAAAAATACTTTGTTCGCTTTCTTGCTTTTAAATATATATAAAAATTGAGAATTAATTTGTACTTAAACTGTGCAAATGATTTGAAAATACGGCTTAGGTCTGTTATTAGTCGCCCACAACTAATTGTTTACTGATCATGTTTTTAATTTGCCTAGTAACCGAGGATATGTAGTCTACAGAGGAATTATATCTCGCTTGACTTGAGTTAATTTAAAGCTTGCTAACCCATGACTGATCGGCCCGTCGCGACATTTACAAACCCGATCACCTGACAATGGGGAGGGATAGTTTCGTTCCAGCCGAGGCGAAGGGCGCCCGGAGACGACTACCCATTAAAACAAAGCGAGCCGAAGGCTCGTCAATATATCCGTTCAATGTTATATATTTTAGAAAAATTCCTCCAATACTTCTGAAATGGGTTTCATTTTTATCTTTCTACTAGCTTTTCGTACCCGGCTTCGCCCGGGTGCATTTCGGACTGCAAATAGTTATACTTTTTCCCGCTTAGAAGACAGCTTGAGAAAATGATACATACTAAAACTTCTCCTCTCCTTTCTGTAAACTACATTAGGAGTCTTGAAATAAAGTGGAAAGAACACGAAACGAACCAATACGAAAACTTCAAAAACCACCATGAAAAAAGAAATGAATTAAACGCTAACCAATACCCGGTAGAAAAGGATGTAAACCGACAAATAAATAATCGTGGAACATTCAATTCAGTTCAATTCAATTTATTTAATGCTGTTGGTCAATAAGACATAGCACCCGTCAGAAAAAAGACAAACACATAATACACAAACATAAAAAAGAGTACAATAGAAACATAAATTAAGAGTACAACCAAAGAATATAAGTTCAATGTAAAAACCACCAAGAAAAAAGAAATGAATTAAACTCTAACCAATATCCGGCATAAAAGGTGTAAACCGACAAATAGGTAATCAAGGAACAAAAATCAAGAGCACAACCAAAGAATATAAACATAGACTACAAAATGAACAACTAAGAACGAAAACAAACAAAGAACACAAAAAATGGACACGAAATGAAAGCAACAAACCAACCAACGTTTTCTATTCAGTTGCTAAATAAACAACCAACAATCACAAAATAGCGTGTCGTAGTGATGAGTAAATATTGATTACGCGGAATATGAGTTTGTATGTCAACATAATAACAGGAGAAACTAAATAAGAATGCCTATTATTACTCTAAATAGATATAGAATTATTGATCTTAATTGTATTTTCCATCGTAATTAATTGAATAATAGATTGAGATATTTGAACGAATCGATTTCAAATAATGTAGTAAAATGTTTTACTTTTCTAACGTAATTAATTACGTGAGTGTATCGGTAGTGTTTACATTTTACCCATGGAACCGCAGACACGAATTCTTAATTTTAGTTCAGAAGACATAATAAAGTTCAACAAAAGTATTATTCAAATAAAATCTTTCGAAATTCACTGCGTTACGTGTTCAAAATGTTAATCTAATTTAGTTCTCGTATTAAAATAACAATTACTCAAGAGTGAACTTTATTTCCAATTGATAAAACACTCTTTTAATTCAAAACGATATTACCGTATTTACCCGAATCTAAGATGAGTTTTTTTTACTAATTTAGGCACCAAAAAATGTAGGATCGTCTTATATTCGCGAACAACAACACAAATTACACAAAAATCTGTTTTTTCAATTTTTAACATTTTAAGTTATAATCAAGTAATTATAATATACAGGCGACTCCCAAGATTCGACTAACTCGAGAATTGGACCTGTCGAAGCCCATTTATTCGACCCAGACTTTCGGTCAGACGAATTGGAATTCACGTAGCTTACGAGAAGTAATTTTCAGCTCGCCCAACCACACGAGGTTTAGCTTCAGTCCAGATATCATTATTACTGCTCTAATTGTTTGAGTTTCAATTTCGTAAAATAATCATACAAATATTCCATTGGGTTTAGAACAGTTTATAAGAGCTTGATACATTATTGTCATTAGGTGGGTATACACGGTGCGATTTATCGGCCGATCTCATCGTCCGATAAATCGGGCAGATTTCTCGCGAGCAATAAATCTATACGATTTATCGTTACCAGGATACAAACGTGTAGGTTTTAGTCTAACGATAAATCGGCCGATATTTTAATTTGAACGTTTTTTCGCTTCGTTTGTTGCCATTGTACAGATTTATCGCTCAGTTTGACCGATAAATCGTTGATCGCTGGTCGTCTGGAATTTCCCAACCAACCTGGCCAACCTGAACGGAGCGATATATCGTTTATATCTACCCGTCGATAAATTGATCAGATTTATCGGTGATAAAATATCGGCGATAAAATATCGGCAGATATATCGTTCTTGAACCATAACATACTAACATGGAAGAATAATAGGAAGCGCAGCTCCCATAAGGCCAATGGTAATACGTTGACGGCAGAGCGATCTAGCGGTCTTTGGGATACATTACGCGGCAATTTCAAAATGTTCCGCACGAGGTGAAATTAAGATTACCTTAAAATATATTTGGAAATCTAAACATAGGGAGGAATAAATTAAAACTAACATAATTCCAATTTTTGCTTAGATGAAACGTTATTTATTACTTAAATACAAAGATTAAATACATACAATAAACAATAATGATTCACAAGATATAAATGGACACTTCCTCTTTGTGTACCTCAACTGTAATCAAATTAACACACAAATCATTTCAATTTTAAGCAGTACTATTTACAGTTTACAATGTATTAATAACAAATTTCAATTTCCTCTTGAAGCAATACCAATTGGGTATGCGACATAGATTCAATTTACACAAATAACCTTGGTTAATAGAGAACAATTTATTAACCATACCAAAATAAAATAACAATTCTCACAATTTATTTTATTTATTCAGTGTGGTTCAGCACTATTTTCACTGGAAAGTTCAGGCGAGGTTAGCCTATCTCATGCAGTGAGGGATTGTTCTCCTGCTACGGTTAGGAAGTGTCAGAGAAAGCGATAGCCCGCTCACTGCCAGCCTCGAACAGAGTTGCAGGGGAAGAGGGGAGGGGTTCACAGGTGACTCTGGAATTTTGAAGTGGTGAGTCGTGATTGGGGAACATTCCCTTAAGATTGGATGCCATGATTAGAATTGTCCTGTTGTGTTGGGGACAGAAATTAGTGGACTGTATAAATTAGAAAATGGCGCAGAATTCCAGATCACAGGATTTCCCAACACGTAATGTAATTGACTGACAATAAATACAAAGATCAAATACAGATGCAATAAACAATAATGATTCACAAGATAAAAATGGACACTTCCCCTTTGTGTCCAATCATTTCAATTTCAAGCAGTACTATTTACAGTTTACAATATATTAATAACAATTTTCTATTTACAACATCCCCTGGCCTGAAATTACATCTTGTTCCTCTTCTTTGGAGGACATGCATTACGGGAAACAGAAGCTTCTGAAAGTCTCCTCCTATTAAGAAACTTAACTCCCCAATATATACGAGTCCTCACAAAGAGGGAAAGGAAAATTTCTTTCCCTGCAACACAGGGAAAGGAAACATTAATTGTACTTTCTCTTTCTTTTAAAATGGAGCAAAGTATTTTGCCCACTGAATTTTTATTAATTATTTTGGGGAAGATGTCTTGAAAGACATCCTCCCAATCCCTCAACATATCAAAAACATCTTTGGAGGGGAGGAGTAAGTGCCCAAATTCCTTATTAAATTCTTTGTGGGCTTTCAAATATGTAAAGAGCTGGTAGTCAGCAGCCCATGAACCCTCAGGACTAAGCAGCACCTCTGTACAATTTTTGCAATTGTGAACTTTAGAGAATTTTTTACACAGGTAACCACACACATAATACAAGATATTTAACTCCTCAAGCTGAGGATTGTCCAAGTCACTAAAATTAATTTCACTAACAACTACGCCTACATCTACACTATTGCTACTATCTACAACTACATTATCAACATAATTACTGACCTTGATTAAAATCGATTCTAAATCTACTTCACAATTGCTTCCCTGAGATTGTTTGGAAAGAGAGGTAATCAGTATATGCTTAAACCCCTTTCCAAACTGAACCACTGTGGGGTTATCATTGCACCCATTTTGCTGTCGGATCACAGAAAACAAGTTCTCAAGAGCATCCTGATTCAAAACCCGAGTACAAAGTTTTGGGATGCCATACTGATCCCTTAATTCTACATATAAACCTAATAAACTTCTAATACTAATTAACCAGCCGTTCAAACATGCTGGTTGCCTTCTGCAACCCACAAAATAACTTTTGCTTAGTTTTTCTAAAGCCTCCTCCAAGAATGCCCTATGAAGAGTTTCATCAGACATTGCATATCTAAGCTTGAACGGGTGTTTCCTTAACTGAAAGCTATTGAAAGTATCAAATAAATTATCCACGAATTCAAAGAATTGGGCAGTATAAATAGCATCGCTACCTAACTTACCCATAGCAACAAAAGCAAGTATCGCTACACTTACACTTTGGCTGAAGGCCTGAGATGCCAGTTTAACTTTCATTTTCTTGAAAGCCCTGACATCAACGTGGAAATTTGTTATCTTTGGAATCATTCTTAACTTGAGTGGATCATCTAGCTCAAACAAGGTTTTAAAATGAGACCATTTCACTAGATTACCATTAAAATTAAAATCGTACTTAACTAAATTATTCCTAAAAGACTTCAGTAAATGGGGAGGATCATAATAGAAAAAGATTTTACAGTCTTTAAATATGAAATGGGATTGGTTAGCGGACACACCAAGTTTTCTACAGAGGCTTTGGTTGTGAGGCCCCTGATCACATATCAAAGCCTTAACCTTAAAACCTACGGAATTAATACTATTAATACAACTTAAAACTATTTCTTTCAAGAAATCTACTTTACTACTCTCATGTGTGACCCAATAACCTATAACCTGTTTCCACTTCTTGTTAATACCCTTAACCATAGAAACTAAGCACTGAGTCCCCACTGTGGGATTTGCAAAATGGCTGCTTTCACAAAACCCAACAATGGAATCAGTGCTACAGTCATAATGTAGATGCTCCTTAATAGCTACTTCATCTATTACTAAACCTACAGCTAAATCACTCTCTGTTAGGTTACTAGATTTATCCTTGAGTGCAGCCAAGACATTATTATCAATGCCAGGCTTCACAATAACCTTCTTCTGCCAGTTTAGTAATGACCTCACTGACGGAAGATATAAAGTTTTCTGTAGGAACCTGTATGATCGAGGTCCGTGGTAGTACAGAGAGAGTGCAAAGTCCTTCACGTACGAGGGCCACCTTCTACCATACTTACATATTTGCCCTAACTTCATCTGCGCCATGAATATCTTATGGCTGCCAGGGGACAAGTATTTCCTAGATTTCACCCCCAAGTCCTGGATTTGCTGATTTTGGGGCATTGGCTTCCTTTGGTTTATTCGGAATAATCTGGACCGAAGTCCAGAAATACTCCTCCTATACCTGGCCAACTTCCCTTGTGTTCTGGGAGTTGGGTGGCTTGCCCCAGATCTCCTCCTCGTTGGTGTGGACATATGACCTGCATCTTGATGACAAAAAATTGTGGTGTTTGAGAATGACTATTATGCAAGCAAGAGAAATAAAGTTGACACCATATGCATAAAAAACAGATAACTGCATTATTTGCTTACCAACACAAGATGGAGACGGGGTCATCTGACTGAGACTGGGAGACTGTGAACGGCATGCCCCAGGTATTTGCTCATGAAATTCATCTGAAATTATAAATAATGTATAATACATACTGTATACATACACATATAAAACACTTACGTACTTCCTAATTTAATAGTTAATTTAATTTAATTATCTCTGCACTTACCAACGGCTATGTGAGATTGAAGATTTGAAGTACTCGACTCTCCTGTTGATGCCTGGAAGACCTCTGAAATTAAGGAAAAGCATTTCAATACAAATATGACGAATTTAATACATCCATTAAAATCAAATTATTTATACATATATGTGTAAATGTTTATTACAGCACATATGTTCTTTCTCTATAAATTGCACATATGCAGCTTAATAAATCGAATATTTACGCATTAATAATTTCAAAAATTAATGCTAGGTTTCCGATAAACGTAAACTTAATCTATTTTCCGTTTCTAATTCGCACTTTTTTGGCGCAAAATCGACGAAAGTTAGTATATCTTTTGACATACAGTTACCAATATAGGTGAATATTACAATCGGTAAATTAGGATAATTATATCGGACTTTACACAGCCACAGATGCGAATATCTTACCTTCATATATGCTAGGAATAGCATCTGAGATTAAGAGAGGTCGAGGAAGCAAACTTCTAAAATCACTTTCTTTAAAATGTATGCTGCACACCTTTTTGTTTTTAAGTTGCGCAGGTGACTTTCCCAACAGGTCTTCCCTTAGGCAAAACTTTATCCATTCATTTGCTCTAAAGAGAATCATGAGAATTTTATTAAGAGATTATACGGAAGTAAAAAACCGTTAAGATTCACTCTAATACAAGACTCATAATTAATATGTATCAACTTACCTTGATGATTCCTTAGGAAACGAAAAAAATGATATTTTTCTATCTTTTCTGCAATTCGTGGCATTATTGCACCAAAAGGCAGCGCAGTAAAATTTTCTGGACATGTCCAACGGAACAGAACTCCGTGAGAACTCCTAAATGCTCCTGAAGTCTCAAATGGCTTCTAACGGTTTCACCAGGTTTCACACGGGAAAAGGACTTGGCATTACACGAGAGACAATCCGCATGAAGGCTTTAGAAGAAGCGTCAAAACGAAAGATACCAAGGCAAGAGTTCAAAGCTAGTGTTGGGTGGACAGTTCGATTTATGCGGCGAAATGGACTTTGTCTTCGGAGGAGGACATCACTAGCGCAGAAGCTTCCTGCAGATTATGAAGAGAAGCTGATCCAGTACCAGCGTTATATAATACGACTACGATGTGAACACAACTACCTCTTAGGTCAGATTGGAAATGCTGATGAAACGCCAGTATATTTCGATATGCCAGGGAGTACAACCATCAACGAGAAAAGTCAGTGATTATAAAAACCACAGGCAGTGAAAAATTACGAATTACGGTAATGTTAGCTGTGCTCGCCGATGGAAGAAAACTGCCTCCATTTGTGATTTTGAAGAGAAAAAATCTCCCAAAAGAGAAATTGCCAAGTGGGATAATTTTCAAATGTAACAAAACTGGATGGATGACTGATGAGCTAATGGTCTCTTGGTTAAAAGAGGTATGGAATAGACGGCCAGGTGCTCTATTGAAGCAAAGGGGTATGCTGACTGTTGATGCCTTTAGGGGACATTTAACAGACAAAGTGAAGAATGAAGTGGCTACACTAAACACAGATTTGGTAGTCATTCCTGGTGGCATGACATCCCAACTCCAAGTCCTTGATGTCGTAGTGAACAAGCCATTCAAGGTCCACCTTCGTCGATTGTATGGAGAATGGTTATTGTCAGGAGACTGCCCTTTAACTCCAATTGGCAACATTAAGAAACCATCGGTGGCTCAGCGGGGGCAATGGATCAAAACTTCCTGGGAAAAGATCTCACAAGAATCCATTAAGAATGGCTTCAAGAAGTGTTGTGTGACAAACAATCAGGATGGTTCCGAAGATGATCTAATATGGAATGACGGTGATAAAACTGAAGAATCTTCCAATGAAAGTGAATGCTCTGAAAGTGATTAGCAATGGACTATTGGACAGGCCACTTACAGACTTGAAATTTGAACTTTGTAGGATTTGTTTTGCATCAATTTTGTGTATATGTATTCATAAAATCTCTAATAGAAAGCAGTGCAAGTTTTCTTATAAAAAAGTTATTGCAACATTGGGCTGTAAAAGAAATGCTGCATAAATTTACAAGCATCCATGTGTGTTAAGGACAACATCAGTATAATGATTTCAAAACTTTGTAAGTAAACATATTTGATTTATTTTTTAGTAGTATTAAATTGTGGCTCAGGAAAAATTTGAGTCAGCTGGAAAACTGCATAAAACTTATTTTTCTTAAAATTAAGGCTGAAAACAAAGGGTCGTCTTACATTCGAGTCGTCTTATATTCGGGTAAATACGGTATATATTACAAAAAAGTATCTAATTATTATTGAAACGCAAAATGGATGAGCATAGGAAAAAACTTGCGTGCTAGCATGAAATGCTCAATTCAGTTTTTATTGAAAAACTGATAAAACAAAACACAAAAACTTTAACATAGTAATTTAATCATATACCTTCAGTAATTTTCACTTAAAATATGAAATAAAATAAGACAAAAGGCATATAAAAACAATTTAACTTATATCCAAACATACCTATAATGCGTATGACACGATTACAGAAAAAGAAACAGTTCACTAATGTTTATTCGCAGAATTAACCTGTGTATAGAAGACCATAGATATGGAAAGAAAAACATACAATCAAATCAGAAGATATTAAACGAGTATTTGATCAACTATTTCTACGTTTACAATATGTTTATAGTTCAAACGTAATTTGTTTACATCGGTTGCTAAGTATATCCAAATGCTGAGCTATAATGAAAAATAAGATTTTCCCTTGAATTCGTCTTATTTGATCTGTAAGCCCCTCTTTTAAAAAATTATTCCAAAAGAGGAGATAATTTACCACAAAAAAGTCTGCGAGAGCATATGTCTGCGATATATATGTAAGGAGATAAAAAATTCGAGAAATTTACGAAAATTTTTTAATGGAAATCCCATATAAACGAAAATATTTTATTATAATTAAATAGTACACCGAATTGGTTTAAAAACCTTACTACACCACCGTACACATGATAACGGTTAATATGACACCTTCCTCTTTTTTCTGCGTGTTGTAGTTTCTGAGCCTTAGCAGAACATACATACATACGACACCTTACTTTATAGATATCCCTCGTTATATTTTTTTCTATAGGTAAATAAAAACGGGTTTCTAGTGGCAACAGTGTGTTTTAACGATGGGTGACTAATAACAGACCTGTTCCTAAAATACGATGCGTGGGGTACCATGGGGGTCCACAGTAGATATGTCCACAGTCTTTATGTCTGCCTTTTCCGGCATGGATTAAAATTGGTAGATAGAAAAATGACACGAGATGTTTATATAAACAGATATTTGAAAATAACAGATGGATGCAGAGAAATAGTTCCTAATCATAAGTAATATTATTCCTTACTATCGTAGAATTTTTTGATATGTACAACCTTGAAATCGGGTGAGTTTTTGCAGTCACAGTCGTAATTTCAAAAGTTTTTTCAAGGCTACCGTGGCTCTCGATGATGGAAGAGTATTATCACTCATGCGACCGCTCCTTGATTCTTTGTGCAACATATCTCCAGGGTAATGGTTCCCAACCGGTGTGTCACGAGACACTAGTGTGTCGTGGACGTGGTCCAGGTGTGTCGCAAAAATTTCACATTAATTTTTAAAAATTGTTATTCGACAGATTTTTATTTCTTTTTATTTTGTTAAATAACTATATATACATTTTGTTGTACATACTCTGAAATGACCTCGGTCATATTTGTACTAATTTGATGTTAATAAACACAAACATTTTGTTATATTTATGGTGTTTCTTTGTGAAATGATGAATTTTAAGTATTTTTATCATGTTTTAACCAAGGAAGTTGACTTTTTATTTCAAGGTGTATCGCGAGAGCTGGATAATTTAACAAGTGTGTCGCCAATGCAAAAAGGTTGAAAAAACTGCTCCAGGGTAACTATAATTACCCTTAAACTGTCGAAAGGACATGGGTGTGTAATATCTTCCCTAAACATGCTCTCAACATTTTCAAGAAGGCATTATGGACATTTCTTAAGGGAGGTTGGTTATGTATCTTCCTAGGAAAGGACTTTTATAGATATCACGCCGAACCAATTATGATTACCCAGATCCCAGCGGATACCTTTGTATATCCTACTGTCGCCTCCAATACAGAAATAGGCGTAAAGGCTATCCCAGGTGATACCTTTGTATATCCTACTGTCGCCTTCAATAGAGAAATGAACGTAAAGGCTATTACTCATTTGAATGAACCTCATATGAGGGGTGAATTCTTCCAAAGTCGAACAGGAGTCCATCCATCGTCAGTGATTCGGCTGGATGTTTGAGGGCGTCATATTTGTCGGTGACAGGGGCAGCATTTCAACCTTCCTTCGACAAGTACATTCCTCGCATTTCGCCTGCGAACTAATCTCAAAAGAAATGATATAACATGAGATCAAATTCTCCCTTTAATCCTAGAACTACCAAGCGATTTTCACTACCAAGGGGGGGGGAGGGGGACTCAAGAGCAGTGTTGCCACTTTTTTTAGCACTTGGGAGCTAGATTTCATCTTCTTGGTAGCTAGAAAGTAGCTAGAATATTTAATTACCTGTAATATTCATGGCTGTGTAAGGAAGCTAACCATATGTTGTTTATAAACTATCAGAGTATTGTAATTGTGTGCTGAGCATATGCATCAACTATTACACAGACACAAAAGATTAAACCTTCCCCTGAACCAATTTCTTGGCTAATTAGAAAACACTTTAAAGCCTTTTTTCCAACACCGGATGTTTCTTTTGTAAGAATTTTACGAAAAGTATATAGGAAGGCAGATTGCAATTGTCAAAACCATGCTGTTATTGGTGTTTTTGTCTGATTTTTTGGTATACAGTATAATTATCTGGGACAACAACAGGAAATCAAATGTTAAATATATGCATTTCAAAGTAAAAGATTTGTCCTGACAATTCTATCGCTTTAAAATGCATATATATATAGGGTGTGATCTAACATTTGATTTCCTATTGTTGTCCCAAATAATTATACTGTGAATATCTTACGACTTCCTCACCAGTTAAAATAACTGCAGTTTTACATAGAAAATTAAATCCTGAATTAAAACGCTTCAAATTGTAACAAAAGATATAATATAGCGTTCACTTCTGTTTCTGATTTTTTTAAATATCAATTTTACAATTTTCGACTTCAAATCAGGAAAATATATCTTCATTTCAGAAAGATGTCTTTTTACTTAAAGAGGTTTAATTAGTAGGCTCTCTTCACATAAAATGTTTTTTGAGAATTACGACAAATACATTTAAAGATACAATGATACAACTACAAAATAATACACTTCAACCATTAAATGCTACATAAACTACATTTGAGAAATATCTTTGGGTCAAACATCAATTACTTAATGTTGAGGTAATATTACACATTCACTGTATAAGGTATTTTGTATGAGAAATTAACGATACAATTAAAACAAAAGATAAAAATAAACCTAAATGAAAGCTTTTAATTGAATTTAAAGTTCAATATTCCATAATTCTCAATCACTTGCATCCTCTACATTTAATATTTCATCATCCTCGTTTTTGCATACTAAAATAAAAAAGTGACGTCAAGTTACAGTAAGCGTGCCCAGCACTGATTTGCCATCCCTGGCCTAGGTTATATTCATCACAAAGTCTCTTAACTGAAGCACCCTTGTCAAGCATCTTTAATAAGCCTACTGTTTGTTCAATCAAAGCATTTTATGTTAACACTTCATATAAGAGGATTTCTGCTTTTTTTTTGGAAGCCATCGTAATAGGAATTTTAGCACTGTCGTTCTATTGACGGAACAGACACACTTAATGAAAACACGAGGTCGCTTCAAATGTGAGCATTTAACTGTCTATGGTTGTTTTACTCCTCGGTCCGCTTTAAAAAATCTGAGCGCCTATCTGCTCAAACTATAGCATGTCTACAGTTTTGTTATGAAATGCAATGTGGTGCTTAGCTGAGAAGGGGATGAGTCATTATGAAAGGAGGAGTTAAGAGACAAATTGTTTACTCGATACAGTACCATAATCTTTCGATGCATTGACGATGGTTCTCAAGTTTGCTTAATTTGTTGCGTTTACAATTTTAGGTAGCGGAATAACTCAGATCGCTAAAGTCCACAGAGCGAAAACCCCCAACATTAAACCAAAATGCGAACCCCTATTGAATGTCTTGCAAAATGAATGATTTTACGCCTTGAAAACAGTAACAATGACATACAATTTAGCAAATAGGAGAAATCCAGGAAAAATTGGTGATTTATGGAAAATAATGTATAAATGCGACACCTGCTCCTGTACAGTCGACTGCCTGCAGAAAAATTTAGAAAAAGTACCAGATTTTTGAATGCCTGATTTACGAGGTTGTACTGTATATATATTGTGGGAAGCTCATTCAATTCTATTTGATATAATAATTATAGGATTTTGATTCTAAATTTTGTAGTTGTTTTGATTCATAATTTGGTCTCTAATGCAAATGTTAACGTTGTCTCTTGTTGGTTGAGTTGTATTTGAGAGTAATTAACCATTTCATGGTTATTGTACGAAATATTTTCATTAAATTATCATAACAATGATTTTGGTATATTCCATATGAGATTTTGACTTATTCTGAGTCTTACTGAGAAGGAATTCTTTGAATTTTTATCATAAATAACTCAATTGCATACAAATATTTAATGAAGTACGTACTAACGTTTCATTGTGTACTCAATAATTTCATAAATTACAATCTGAAAATTCTTCAAATATCAGTTTTTAATAAATATTCTGTAACGTTAACGTATTGCTACATAAATTTTTAATGATTTGTTTTACTAATTTTTATTTTGAAACAAATTAGCCATGAAATTGTAAAGCTATTGAGTAGGAGCAATGTAATTTGTTAATGATAATCAGAGTTGAGTCATGCAATGCAATTACTACTCAAATGTTACATAAATTAACCTCAAATTGTTAAATTTTATGCTCTTCCTGTATATAAAAGGCTGAAACTTTAGTCATAAACAGTGTTTCCTTTTATTAAATCAGTTACATTCTACAAATAATAGCTTACAATCTGAACTTTACATAAAAGCAAATATGCTTTTGATGTTGTAAATATAATCTCACCTCGATTAATCGGTTGTATTTTTAATTATTAAAGACAAAATATATTTAGTTCTGCCATAAAAATTAAGTTGCTACGAGAAGTATACGTATTTTTTGAGTTTCTGTCATGCAATTAATCTTTTCAAAAAAGGTAAAACATCTAATAGAGATACTTGCATTTATATGAAGAAAATTAATTTGGCAAATATAAAGATGTTTAATTTTATTAACGTTTGAAATAGGCATGCCTCAAAATTTTAATTTTGCAGTTTATTTCTGACTTTGAATATAGTTTATAAAAATGTTATTCGTGCTTTTAAGTAATTCTAATTAATCATTGCTTTGTGAGATTCAATACTGCATTATCTTTTCGTTGTTTATGTGAACATTGCTCCTATTTAGAACCATTTGCATGCATTCATTTTATTTAACGTGTTGCTTCAACAATAAGGGACATTATTAATTAGCATTAGACCATTGAAATGTTTCTTTTTTTAAGTTTTTCTAGAACAAGCCCTTAAGATATTACTTGCCTCTGATGAATATAGCCACAACTGGGTTGTGCAGAAATTAATACATGCATTTTGGCTACAGAGCAGTTGTTATCGGTGGCATCTTGCCACTGATGATGGCTGTTCTTATCTAAATGCATGTATTGTTTTACAACCCAGTTGTGGCTATTTTTATCAGAGGCAAGTAATATTTAAAGGGCTTGTTCAATTTATTTCAGCTGCAAAATGTGTTTGTATTCATCTTTTGAATTAATTCACAGCTGAATTATGTGATTGTCTTATGATACATATATACAGATACCGTATTTGACCGAATATAGCCCCCCTGTTTTTGGCCAAAAATGAAGTGCAAAAGGTGAGGGGGGAGGCTATTTTCGGGCACTAAAAATTTGGTGGGTACAAACAAGTGTGCAAAGATTCAATAACGATGAATTTCATTCGAGTCAGTAAGTGTTTCTATCCATTGTAAGACTAAACTACTCGGGTTGCGAATATTTATTTGCAAGGCTGATTGACGTCACCATATAGGAAGGATTTTTCAATTACCTGATCGCTCTCATTATCGTCAAATTGCAAGTTTTACCGTATTTGCTCGCGTAAGCCGCGCCCCCGTGTATCCCGCGCCCCCCGGTTTTTGGGCCAGCTCTAGGGAAAAAAATTTGAGCCGACAAAGGGTTTTTTAAATCACCAATTCCTATTTCTCAAAAATGCTACGCTCAAGTTAAGCATCTTCACACTCCTACGTGACGAATTTATTGGGTGATCTCTTTATATCGGTACTAGCAGAAATCTCCTCGATAGTCCTCTTTTGTTAAACACTTAACTGTTTTTGTCGTCATATTCGGCAGAAATCGCTCCGGGAGCGATCACCGATCATTCTGCTGTACGTAATTTTCCAGCCATATGGTCACTGATCCCTACCGTAGCGGTCGTCATTTTTTTGGCGAACTAAAATTATGACTTTCATAGACGTATCATAGAATAAAGGAAACATACCGTACCTTAAGGAGGTACCCCCGAAATTAATGTAAATGTCATTTTAATAAATATATGTATACTGCTTCTTAAAACTATTCTTTATCGACTCCACTAAAAGAAACAATGTGTCACCGGACTTATTTTTTCAAAAAATTCAATTGAAATTCTGGCGGATTGCTATGTTTTCATATACGAGTATGGCGGAGAGAAGCAGATTGGAAGGGGAAAGTATCTCTTTTCAGCTCTAAAATAAATGCCATTTTCTTCAAAATCTTGCGTAATACACTGTGATATTTCCTCTATCTAAAAATGTAAAGAAAAGCATACCTTACGGAAGTGATTGAGGAGAAATTAATGTTTTTCTTCAAGAAAATATATGATTTTTCAGTAGTTACTCTACACTGGCGCCACTTGGTCTTAGAAACGTGGCAACATCGTTGTTCTTGTCTGCTGTGTAGGGAACAGGGAAGCGAGCTACACAATATTTACAGTTAGTAACATATTGGATGGGTTTTCTGAAAGACTATCATCATGATTACCGTTGGCCCTGTATTTTACGGAAGACCTGTATTCCTGTCCTTGTCCTATACATTTCAAATTATTAAACAGTATGCTTAAATGTCCTGTTTGGTAAAATATGCATTCCTTTCTAACATGAAGAAATGTTTACGAATATGTTGTGGCGAGGAAAACGTCGCCAAAATATATATTCCCGATTTTGGAAAAATCACTAACCCAGCAAACACCTTTGTAAGTGATAATATCCTGTTTAATTTTTTAATGTTACTTAAAGCATTTAGAAGCAAGGGAAAATTGTAATGTCTACTTCCTTCAAGGCTGTGATATCAAGTAAAACAAGTTTTTGATACTGCTTTTTATAATATGTTATGAAAACAAGTCCGGTGACGTTTTTTTAGTGGCATCGATAAAGAATAGTTTAAAGAAGCAGAATACAATTGTTTTATAATTCTGCTTGCATTAATTTTGGGGATATCTCCTTGATATATCAGGTTATGGTTTACAGTCCTTTAAAAACAAAGGTATTTCTATTCAGTACAGAAAGATATAGCAGACATTTAAGATAATATTTAATTACATAAAAAATAATTTATATCCCTTACTTATTTTTAACAAGTAGTGATCAAAGACATATCATTTGGTTTATTAAAATAAAATGCAGTGGGTAATAACTAATAATTTTATTTCCATAGCTCATAAAATACAATAATTGTGTAGCAATAACAGGTCATATACTTCTCACATTTAATAAACCTTCATATGCACTCAAGAATCCTAACAATGACGAAATTATCCTTTTATTTTTGGTTACCTTCGGTCTCCCATTAACATCTTCAGATTCTAGTGCCTCTACACCTTCTCCTCCACAAGTCTTGTATGTCTCTATTAGAGTGGGAAGATTCAACCCACATGCTGCCAACTTGTTAATTATCCTAGTGGATACAACACCAACACAAGGCTTCAATGTTAATGCATTGTCATGGTTATTTCTTTGTCTTATTTTCCTACGTTTTTATGCTTCTAAATTAATTGATCTTTTACTCATGATTTCTGAACTAACTCAACTTTTCAACAATCCCCTCCAACATCTTGATATCACACAAGGCATCATGAGCACCAAGGCGCTCTTCCTCAGTCAAATATTCCTGGGCTAATTCAATTAATTTATAAGATTTTCTGCCTGGAATCAATGATTTCATCAAAGGAAGGATATCTAGTAATCCCTTGACACTAACAAAAAATCTGTCATTCAAGTTACCATTATTCATGTCCAATCAAATTTTAAAATGTTATGCCCAACCAAAATGACAGATTTGCCTACTCCCTCAAGAAAGTCTAAGAATTTCAATAAAAACTGATGTAAACGTAATGTTTGAACAGGTAAGTTGCCTTTATATAAAATATTACCTGACCGCACAAGCCCATTTACCTTTGAAGCATAGGAGGACAACCCATTTACAGGTAGGACGTATTCTGAAAATATTTTTTCATTGTATTTTGTAGCAATCTGGCAAATTTCTGCATTCCTACCAAATCCAGATGTTTCCATATCAAAGTAAACAAGTTCATATGGTCCCTCAGCAACTGTAGTGGTTAAACATTCCCCTGCTGGAACCAGTCCTATATCTTTTGAATAGGTAATGCCTTCCTTTGCTTTTCTAGCAGACTCTTGATGTTGTCTGTCTTTTTAGAAACAGTCTTCTTCTCTTAAAACATGTAGATGCATTTTTAATACATCTCTGCATTCGTTTGAGATCAAGTCTCCTTTGCCTTTCACTATTGCTTCCAGGTGACAATCCCAATTTTTTATTCAATTCAAAATATAACTGGTTCCTAAATTTTTCTGGCTCACAGCTGATGCCAATCGAAACCTCCATAAAATTTAGTTTTAGGAGCCTTGCTTGCCATAATCATATTAAATGATTTGCCATCCCTGGCCTAGGGTATATTCATCACAAAGTCTCTTAACTGAAGCACCCTTGTCAAGCATCTTTAATAAGCCTACTGTTTGTTCAATCAAAGCATTTTATGTTAACACTTCATATAAGAGGATTTCTGCTTTTTTTTTGGAAGCCATCGTAATAGGAATTTTAGCACTGTCGTTCTATTGACGGAACAGACACACTTAATGAAAACACGAGGTCGCTTCAAATGTGAGCATTTAACTGTCTATGGTTGTTTTACTCCTCGGTCCGCTTTAAAAAATCTGAGCGCCTATCTGCTCAAACTATAGCATGTCTACAGTTTTGTTATGAAATGCAATGTGGTGCTTAGCTGAGAAGGGGATGAGTCATTATGAAAGGAGGAGTTAAGAGACAAATTGTTTACTCGATACAGTGCCATAATCTTTCGATGCATTGACGATGGTTCTCAAGTTTGCTTAATTTGTTGCGTTTACAATTTTAGGTAGCGGAATAACTCAGATCGCTAAAGTCCACAGAGCGAAAACCCCCAACATTAAACCAAAATGCGAACCCCTATTGAATGTCTTGCAAAATGAATGATTTTACGCCTTGAAAACAGTAACAATGACATACAATTTAGCAAATAGGAGAAATCCAGGAAAAATTGGTGATTTATGGAAAATAATGTATAAATGCGACACCTGCTCCTGTACAGTCGACTGCCTGCAGAAAAATTTAGAAAAAGTACCAGATTTTTGAATGCCTGATTTACGAGGTTGTACTGTATATATATTGTGGGAAGCTCATTCAATTCTATTTGATATAATAATTATAGGATTTTTATTCTAAATTTTGTAGTTGTTTTGATTCATAATTTGGTCTCTAATGCAAATGTTAACGTTGTCTCTTGTTGGTTGAGTTGTATTTGAGAGTAATTAACCATTTCATGGCTATTGTACGAAATATTTTCATTAAATTATCATAACAATGATTTTGGTATATTCCATATGAGATTTTGACTTATTCTGAGTCTTACTGAGAAGGAATTCTTTGAATTTTTATCATAAATAACTCAATTGCATACAAATATTTAATGAAGTACGTACTAACGTTTCATTGTGTACTCAATAATTTCATAAATTACAATCTGAAAATTCTTCAAATATCAGTTTTTAATAAATATTCTGTAACGTTAATGTATTGCTACATAAATTTTTAATGATTTGTTTTACTAATTTTTATTTTGAAACAAATTAGCCATGAAGTTGTAAAGCTATTGAGTAGTAGCAATGTAATTTGTTAATGATAATCAGAGTTGAGTCATGCAATGCAATTACTACTCAAATGTTACATAAATTAACCTCAAATTGTTAAATTTTATGCTCTTCCTGTATATATAAGGCTGAAACTTTAGTCATAAATAGTGTTTTCTTTTATTAAATCAGTTACATTCTACAAATAATAGCTTACAATCTGAACTTTACATAAAAGCAAATATGCCTTTGATGTTGTAAATATAATCTCACCTCGATTAATCGGTTGTATTTTTAATTATTAAAGACAAAATATATTTAGTTCTGCCATAAAAATTAAGTTGCTACGAGAAGTATATGTATTTTTTGAGTTTCTGTTATGCAATTAATCTTTTCAAAAAAGGTAAAACATCTAATAGAGATACTTGCATTTATATGAAGAAAATTAATTTGGCAAATATAAAGATGTTTAATTTTATTAACATTTGAAATAGGCATGCCTCAAAATTTTAATTTTTCAGTTTATTTCTGACTTTGAATATAGTTTATAAAAATGTTATTCGTGCTTTTAAGTAATTCTAATTAATCATTGCTTTGTGAGATTCAATACTGCATTATCTTTTCGTTGTTTATGTGAACATTGCTCCTATTTAGAACCATTTGCATGCATTCATTTTATTTAACGTGTTGCTTCAACAATAAGGGACATTATTAATTAGCATTAGACCATTGATAATGTGAAATGTTTCTTTTTTTAAGTTTTCTAGAACAAGCCCTTAAGATATTACTTGCCTCTGATGAAAATAGCCACAGCTGGGTTGTGCAAAAATTAATACATGCATTTTGGCTACAGAGCAGTTGTTATCGGTGGCATCTTGCCACTGATGATGGCTGTTCTTATCTAAATGCATGTATTGTTTTACAACCCAGTTGTGGCTATTTTTATCAGAGGCAAGTAATATTTAAAGGGCTTGTTCTATTTATTTCAGCTGCAAAATGTGTTTGTATTCATCTTTTGAATTAATTCACAGCTGAATTATGTGATTGTCTTATGATACATATATACAGATACCGTATTTGACCGAATATAGCCCCCTGTTTTTGGCCAAAAATGAAGTGCAAAAGTTGAGGGGGGAGGCTATTTTCGGGCACTAAAAATTTGGTGGGTACAAACAAGTGTGCAAAGATTCAATAACGATGAATTTCATTCGAGTCAGTAAGTGTTTCTATCCATTGTAAGACTAAACTACTCGGGTTGCGAATATTTATTTGCAAGGCTGATTGACGTCACCATATAGGAAGGATTTTTCAATTACCTGATCGCTCTCATTATCGTCAAATTGCAAGTTTTACCGTATTTGCTCGCGTAAGCCGCGCCCCCGTGTATCCCGCGCCCCCCGGTTTTTGGGCCAGCTCTAGGGAAAAAAATTTGAGCCGACAAAGGGTTTTTTAAATCACCAATTCCTATTTCTCAAAAATGCTACACTCAAGTTAAGCATCTTCACACTCCTACGTGACGAATTTATTGGGTGATCTCTTTATATCGGTACTAGCAGAAATCTCCTCGATAGTCCTCTTTTGTTAAACACTTAACTGTTTTTGTCGTCATATTCGGCAGAAATCGCTCCGGGAGCGATCACCGATCATTCTGCTGTACGTAATTTTCCAGCCATATGGTCACTGATCCCTACCGTAGCGGTCGTCATTTTTTTGGCGAACTAAAATTATGACTTTCATAGACGTATCATAGAATAAAGGAAACATACCGTACCTTAAGGAGGTACCCCCGAAATTAATGTAAATGTCATTTTAATAAATATATGTATACTGCTTCTTAAAACTATTCTTTATCGACTCCACTAAAAGAAACAATGTGTCACCGGACTTATTTTTTCAAAAAATTCAATTGAAATTCTGGCGGATTGCTATGTTTTCATATACGAGTATGGCGGAGAGAAGCAGATTGGAAGGGGAAAGTATCTCTTTTCAGCTCTAAAATAAATGCCATTTTCTTCAAAATCTTGCGTAATACACTGTGATATTTCCTCTATCTAAAAATGTAAAGAAAAGCATACCTTACGGAAGTGATTGAGGAGAAATTAATGTTTTTCTTCAAGAAAATATATGATTTTTCAGTAGTTACTCTACACTGGCGCCACTTGGTCTTAGAAACGTGGCAACATCGTTGTTCTTGTCTGCTGTGTAGGGAACAGGGAAGCGAGCTACACAATATTTACAGTTAGTAACATATTGGATGGGTTTTCTGAAAGACTATCATCATGATTACCGTTGGCCCTGTATTTTACGGAAGACCTGTATTCCTGTCCTTGTCCTATACATTTCAAATTATTAAACAGTATGCTTAAATGTCCTGTTTGGTAAAATATGCATTCCTTTCTAACATGAAGAAATGTTTACGAATATGTTGTGGCGAGGAAAACGTCGCCAAAATATATATTCCCGATTTTGGAAAAATCACTAACCCAGCAAACACCTTTGTAAGTGATAATATCCTGTTTAATTTTTTAATGTTACTTAAAGCATTTAGAAGCAAGGGAAAATTGTAATGTCTACTTCCTTCAAGGCTGTGATATCAAGTAAAACAAGTTTTTGATACTGCTTTTTATAATATGTTATGAAAACAAGTCCGGTGACGTTTTTTTAGTGGCATCGATAAAGAATAGTTTAAAGAAGCAGAATACAATTGTTTTATAATTCTGCTTGCATTAATTTTGGGGATATCTCCTTGATATATCAGGTTATGGTTTACAGTCCTTTAAAAACAAAGGTATTTCTATTCAGTACAGAAAGATATAGCAGACATTTAAGATAATATTTAATTACATAAAAAATAATTTATATCCCTTACTTATTTTTAACAAGTAGTGATCAAAGACATATCATTTGGTTTATTAAAATAAAATGCAGTGGGTAATAACTAATAATTTTATTTCCATAGCTCATAAAATACAATAATTGTGTAGCAATAACAGGTCATATACTTCTCACATTTAATAAACCTTCATATGCACTCAAGAATCCTAACAATGACGAAATTATCCTTTTATTTTTGGTTACCTTCGGTCTCCCATTAACATCTTCAGATTCTAGTGCCTCTACACCTTCTCCTCCACAAGTCTTGTATGTCTCTATTAGAGTGGGAAGATTCAACCCACATGCTGCCAACTTGTTAATTATCCTAGTGGATACAACACCAACACAAGGCTTCAATGTTAATGCATTGTCATGGTTATTTCTTTGTCTTATTTTCCTACGTTTTTATGCTTCTAAATTAATTGATCTTTTACTCATGATTTCTGAACTAACTCAACTTTTCAACAATCCCCTCCAACATCTTGATATCACACAAGGCATCATGAGCACCAAGGCGCTCTTCCTCAGTCAAATATTCCTGGGCTAATTCAATTAATTTATAAGATTTTCTGCCTGGAATCAATGATTTCATCAAAGGAAGGATATCTAGTAATCCCTTGACACTAACAAAAAATCTGTCATTCAAGTTACCATTATTCATGTCCAATCAAACTTTAAAATGTTATGCCCAACCAAAATGACAGATTTGCCTACTCCCTCAAGAAAGTCTAAGAATTTCAATAAACACTGATGTAAACGTAATGTTTGAACAGGTAAGTTGCCTTTATATAAAATATTACCTGACCGCACAAGCCCATTTACCTTTGAAGCATAGGAGGACAACCCATTTACAGGTAGAACGTATTCTGAAAATATTTTTTCATTGTATTTTGCAGCAATCTGGCAAATTTCTGCATTCCTACCAAATCCAGATGTTTCCATATCAAAGTAAACAAGTTCATATGGTCCCTCAGCAACTGTAGTGGTTAAACATTCCCCTGCTGGAACCAGTCCTATATCTTTTGAATAGGTAATGCCTTCCTTTGCTTTTCTAGCAGACTCTTGATGTTGTCTGTCTTTTTAGAAACAGTCTTCTTCTCTTAAAACATGTAGATGCATTTTTAATACATCTCTGCATTCGTTTGAGATCAAGTCTCCTTTGCCTTTCACTATTGCTTCCAGGTGACAATCCCAATTTTTTATTCAATTCAAAATATAACTGGTTCCTAAATTTTTCTGGCTCACAGCTGATGCCAATCGAAACCTCCATAAAATTTAGTTTTAGGAGCCTTGCTTGCCATAATCATATTAAATGATTTGCCATCCCTGGCCTAGGGTATATTCATCACAAAGTCTCTTAACTGAAGCACCCTTGTCAAGCATCTTTAATAAGCCTACTGTTTGTTCAATCAAAGCATTTTATGTTAACACTTCATATAAGAGGATTTCTGCTTTTTTTTTGGAAGCCATCGTAATAGGAATTTTAGCACTGTCGTTCTATTGACGGAACAGACACACTTAATGAAAACACGAGGTCGCTTCAAATGTGAGCATTTAACTGTCTATGGTTGTTTTACTCCTCGGTCCGCTTTAAAAAATCTGAGCGCCTATCTGCTCAAACTATAGCATGTCTACAGTTTTGTTATGAAATGCAATGTGGTGCTTAGCTGAGAAGGGGATGAGTCATTATGAAAGGAGGAGTTAAGAGACAAATTGTTTACTCGATACAGTACCATAATCTTTCGATGCATTGACGATGGTTCTCAAGTTTGCTTAATTTGTTGCGTTTGCAATTTTAGGTAGCGGAATAGCTCGGATCCCTAAAGTCCACAGAGCGATAACCCCCAACATTAAACCAAAATGCGAACCCCTATTGAATGTCTCGCAAAATGAATGATTTTACGCCTTGAAAACAGTAACAATGACATACAATCTAGCAAATAGGAGAAATCCAGGAAAAATTGGTGATTTATGGAAAATAATGTATAAATGCGACACCTGCTCCTGTACAGTCGACTGCCTGCAGAAAAATTTTGAAAAAGTACCAGATTTTTGAATGCCTGATTTACGAGGTTGTACTGTATATATATTGTGGGAAGCTCATTCAATTCTATTTGATATAATAATTATAGGATTTTTATTCTAAATTTTGTAGTTGTTTTGATTCATAATTTGGTCTCTAATGCAAATGTTAACGTTGTCTCTTGTTGGTTGAGTTGTATTTGAGAGTAATTAACCATTTCATGGCTATTGTACGAAATATTTTCATTAAATTATCATAACAATGATTTTGGTATATTCCATATGAGATTTTGACTTATTCTGAGTCTTACTGAGAAGGAATTCTTTGAATTTTTATCATAAATAACTCAATTGCATACAAATATTTAATGAAGTACGTACTAACGTTTCATTGTGTACTCAATAATTTCATAAATTACAATCTGAAAATTCTTCAAATATCAGTTTTTAATAAATATTCTGTAACGTTAATGTATTGCTACATAAATTTTTAATGATTTGTTTTACTAATTTTTATTTTGAAACAAATTAGCCATGAAATTGTAAAGCTATTGAGTAGGAGCAATGTAATTTGTTAATGATAATCAGAGTTGAGTCATGCAATACAATTACTACTCAAATGTTACATAAATTAACCTCAAATTGTTAAATTTTATGCTCTTCCTGTATATATAAGGCTGAAACTTTAGTCATAAATAGTGTTTTCTTTTATTAAATCAGTTACATTCTACAAATAATAGCTTACAATCTGAACTTTACATAAAAGCAAATATGCCTTTGATGTTGTAAATATAATCTCACCTCGATTAATCGGTTGTATTTTTAATTATTAAAGACAAAATATATTTAGTTCTGCCATAAAAATTAAGTTGCTACGAGAAGTATATGTATTTTTTGAGTTTCTGTTATGCAATTAATCTTTTCAAAAAAGGTAAAACATCTAATAGAGATACTTGCATTTATATGAAGAAAATTAATTTGGCAAATATAAAGATGTTTAATTTTATTAACATTTGAAATAGGCATGCCTCAAAATTTTAATTTTGCAGTTTATTTCTGACTTTGAATATAGTTTATAAAAATGTTATTCGTGCTTTTAAGTAATTCTAATTAATCATTGCTTTGTGAGATTCAATACTGCATTATCTTTTCGTTGTTTATGTGAACATTGCTCCTATTTAGAACCATTTGCATGCATTCATTTTATTTAACGTGTTGCTTCAACAATAAGGGACATTATTAATTAGCATTAGACCATTGATAATGTGAAATGTTTCTTTTTTTAAGTTTTCTAGAACAAGCCCTTAAGATATTACTTGCCTCTGATGAAAATAGCCACAGCTGGGTTGTGCAAAAATTAATACATGCATTTTGGCTACAGAGCAGTTGTTATCGGTGGCATCTTGCCACTGATGATGGCTGTTCTTATCTAAATGCATGTATTGTTTTACAACCCAGTTGTGGCTATTTTTATCAGAGGCAAGTAATATTTAAAGGGCTTGTTCTATTTATTTCAGCTGCAAAATGTGTTTGTATTCATCTTTTGAATTAATTCACAGCTGAATTATGTGATTGTCTTATGATACATATATACAGATACCGTATTTGACCGAATATAGCCCCCTGTTTTTGGCCAAAAATGAAGTGCAAAAGTTGAGGGGGGAGGCTATTTTCGGGCACTAAAAATTTGGTGGGTACAAACAAGTGTGCAAAGATTCAATAACGATGAATTTCATTCGAGTCAGTAAGTGTTTCTATCCATTGTAAGACTAAACTACTCGGGTTGCGAATATTTATTTGCAAGGCTGATTGACGTCACCATATAGGAAGGATTTTTCAATTACCTGATCGCTCTCATTATCGTCAAATTGCAAGTTTTACCGTATTTGCTCGCGTAAGCCGCGCCCCCGTGTATCCCGCGCCCCCCGGTTTTTGGGCCAGCTCTAGGGAAAAAAATTTGAGCCGACAAAGGGTTTTTTAAATCACCAATTCCTATTTCTCAAAAATGCTACACTCAAGTTAAGCATCTTCACACTCCTACGTGACGAATTTATTGGGTGATCTCTTTATATCGGTACTAGCAGAAATCTCCTCGATAGTCCTCTTTTGTTAAACACTTAACTGTTTTTGTCGTCATATTCGGCAGAAATCGCTCCGGGAGCGATCACCGATCATTCTGCTGTACGTAATTTTCCAGCCATATGGTCACTGATCCCTACCGTAGCGGTCGTCATTTTTTTGCCGAACTAAAATTATGACTTTCATAGACGTATCATAGAATAAAGGAAACATACCGTACCTTAAGGAGGTACCCCCGAAATTAATGTAAATGTCATTTTAATAAATATATGTATACTGCTTCTTAAAACTATTCTTTATCGACTCCACTAAAAGAAACAATGTGTCACCGGACTTATTTTTTCAAAAAATTCAATTGAAATTCTGGCGGATTGCTATGTTTTCATATACGAGTATGGCGGAGAGAAGCAGATTGGAAGGGGAAAGTATCTCTTTTCAGCTCTAAAATAAATGCCATTTTCTTCAAAATCTTGCGTAATACACTGTGATATTTCCTCTATCTAAAAATGTAAAGAAAAGCATACCTTACGGAAGTGATTGAGGAGAAATTAATGTTTTTCTTCAAGAAAATATATGATTTTTCAGTAGTTACTCTACACTGGCGCCACTTGGTCTTAGAAACGTGGCAACATCGTTGTTCTTGTCTGCTGTGTAGGGAACAGGGAAGCGAGCTACACAATATTTACAGTTAGTAACATATTGGATGGGTTTTCTGAAAGACTATCATCATGATTACCGTTGGCCCTGTATTTTACGGAAGACCTGTATTCCTGTCCTTGTCCTATACATTTCAAATTATTAAACAGTATGCTTAAATGTCCTGTTTGGTAAAATATGCATTCCTTTCTAACATGAAGAAATGTTTACGAATATGTTGTGGCGAGGAAAACGTCGCCAAAATATATATTCCCGATTTTGGAAAAATCACTAACCCAGCAAACACCTTTGTAAGTGATAATATCCTGTTTAATTTTTTAATGTTACTTAAAGCATTTAGAAGCAAGGGAAAATTGTAATGTCTACTTCCTTCAAGGCTGTGATATCAAGTAAAACAAGTTTTTGATACTGCTTTTTATAATATGTTATGAAAACAAGTCCGGTGACGTTTTTTTAGTGGCATCGATAAAGAATAGTTTAAAGAAGCAGAATACAATTGTTTTATAATTCTGCTTGCATTAATTTTGGGGATATCTCCTTGATATATCAGGTTATGGTTTACAGTCCTTTAAAAACAAAGGTATTTCTATTCAGTACAGAAAGATATAGCAGACATTTAAGATAATATTTAATTACATAAAAAATAATTTATATCCCTTACTTATTTTTAACAAGTAGTGATCAAAGACATATCATTTGGTTTATTAAAATAAAATGCAGTGGGTAATAACTAATAATTTTATTTCCATAGCTCATAAAATACAATAATTGTGTAGCAATAACAGGTCATATACTTCTCACATTTAATAAACCTTCATATGCACTCAAGAATCCTAACAATGACGAAATTATCCTTTTATTTTTGGTTACCTTCGGTCTCCCATTAACATCTTCAGATTCTAGTGCCTCTACACCTTCTCCTCCACAAGTCTTGTATGTCTCTATTAGAGTGGGAAGATTCAACCCACATGCTGCCAACTTGTTAATTATCCTAGTGGATACAACACCAACACAAGGCTTCAATGTTAATGCATTGTCATGGTTATTTCTTTGTCTTATTTTCCTACGTTTTTATGCTTCTAAATTAATTGATCTTTTACTCATGATTTCTGAACTAACTCAACTTTTCAACAATCCCCTCCAACATCTTGATATCACACAAGGCATCATGAGCACCAAGGCGCTCTTCCTCAGTCAAATATTCCTGGGCTAATTCAATTAATTTATAAGATTTTCTGCCTGGAATCAATGATTTCATCAAAGGAAGGATATCTAGTAATCCCTTGACACTAACAAAAAATCTGTCATTCAAGTTACCATTATTCATGTCCAATCAAATTTTAAAATGTTATGCCCAACCAAAATGACAGATTTGCCTACTCCCTCAAGAAAGTCTAAGAATTTCAATAAACACTGATGTAAACGTAATGTTTGAACAGGTAAGTTGCCTTTATATAAAATATTACCTGACCGCACAAGCCCATTTACCTTTGAAGCATAGGAGGACAACCCATTTACAGGTAGAACGTATTCTGAAAATATTTTTTCATTGTATTTTGCAGCAATCTGGCAAATTTCTGCATTCCTACCAAATCCAGATGTTTCCATATCAAAGTAAACAAGTTCATATGGTCCCTCAGCAACTGTAGTGGTTAAACATTCCCCTGCTGGAACCAGTCCTATATCTTTTGAATAGGTAATGCCTTCCTTTGCTTTTCTAGCAGACTCTTGATGTTGTCTGTCTTTTTAGAAACAGTCTTCTTCTCTTAAAACATGTAGATGCATTTTTAATACATCTCTGCATTCGTTTGAGATCAAGTCTCCTTTGCCTTTCACTATTGCTTCCAGGTGACAATCCCAATTTTTTATTCAATTCAAAATATAACTGGTTCCTAAATTTTTCTGGCTCACAGCTGATGCCAATCGAAACCTCCATAAAATTTAGTTTTAGGAGCCTTGCTTGCCATAATCATATTAAATGATTTGCCATCCCTGGCCTAGGGTATATTCATCACAAAGTCTCTTAACTGAAGCACCCTTGTCAAGCATCTTTAATAAGCCTACTGTTTGTTCAATCAAAGCATTTTATGTTAACACTTCATATAAGAGGATTTCTGCTTTTTTTTTGGAAGCCATCGTAATAGGAATTTTAGCACTGTCGTTCTATTGACGGAACAGACACACTTAATGAAAACACGAGGTCGCTTCAAATGTGAGCATTTAACTGTCTATGGTTGTTTTACTCCTCGGTCCGCTTTAAAAAATCTGAGCGCCTATCTGCTCAAACTATAGCATGTCTACAGTTTTGTTATGAAATGCAATGTGGTGCTTAGCTGAGAAGGGGATGAGTCATTATGAAAGGAGGAGTTAAGAGACAAATTGTTTACTCGATACAGTACCATAATCTTTCGATGCATTGACGATGGTTCTCAAGTTTGCTTAATTTGTTGCGTTTGCAATTTTAGGTAGCGGAATAGCTCGGATCCCTAAAGTCCACAGAGCGATAACCCCCAACATTAAACCAAAATGCGAACCCCTATTGAATGTCTCGCAAAATGAATGATTTTACGCCTTGAAAACAGTAACAATGACATACAATCTAGCAAATAGGAGAAATCCAGGAAAAATTGGTGATTTATGGAAAATAATGTATAAATGCGACACCTGCTCCTGTACAGTCGACTGCCTGCAGAAAAATTTTGAAAAAGTACCAGATTTTTGAATGCCTGATTTACGAGGTTGTACTGTATATATATTGTGGGAAGCTCATTCAATTCTATTTGATATAATAATTATAGGATTTTGATTCTAAATTTTGTAGTTGTTTTGATTCATAATTTGGTCTCTAATGCAAATGTTAACGTTGTCTCTTGTTGGTTGAGTTGTATTTGAGAGTAATTAACCATTTCATGGCTATTGTACGAAATATTTTCATTAAATTATCATAACAATGATTTTGGTATATTCCATATGAGATTTTGACTTATTCTGAGTCTTACTGAGAAGGAATTCTTTGAATTTTTATCATAAATAACTCAATTGCATACAAATATTTAATGAAGTACGTACTAACGTTTCATTGTGTACTCAATAATTTCATAAATTACAATCTGAAAATTCTTCAAATATCAGTTTTTAATAAATATTCTGTAACGTTAATGTATTGCTACATAAATTTTTAATGATTTGTTTTACTAATTTTTATTTTGAAACAAATTAGCCATGAAGTTGTAAAGCTATTGAGTAGTAGCAATGTAATTTGTTAATGATAATCAGAGTTGAGTCATGCAATGCAATTACTACTCAAATGTTACATAAATTAACCTCAAATTGTTAAATTTTATGCTCTTCCTGTATATATAAGGCTGAAACTTTAGTCATAAATAGTGTTTTCTTTTATTAAATCAGTTACATTCTACAAATAATAGCTTACAATCTGAACTTTACATAAAAGCAAATATGCCTTTGATGTTGTAAATATAATCTCACCTCGATTAATCGGTTGTATTTTTAATTATTAAAGACAAAATATATTTAGTTCTGCCATAAAAATTAAGTTGCTACGAGAAGTATATGTATTTTTTGAGTTTCTGTTATGCAATTAATCTTTTCAAAAAAGGTAAAACATCTAATAGAGATACTTGCATTTATATGAAGAAAATTAATTTGGCAAATATAAAGATGTTTAATTTTATTAACATTTGAAATAGGCATGCCTCAAAATTTTAATTTTTCAGTTTATTTCTGACTTTGAATATAGTTTATAAAAATGTTATTCGTGCTTTTAAGTAATTCTAATTAATCATTGCTTTGTGAGATTCAATACTGCATTATCTTTTCGTTGTTTATGTGAACATTGCTCCTATTTAGAACCATTTGCATGCATTCATTTTATTTAACGTGTTGCTTCAACAATAAGGGACATTATTAATTAGCATTAGACCATTGATAATGTGAAATGTTTCTTTTTTTAAGTTTTCTAGAACAAGCCCTTAAGATATTACTTGCCTCTGATGAAAATAGCCACAGCTGGGTTGTGCAAAAATTAATACATGCATTTTGGCTACAGAGCAGTTGTTATCGGTGGCATCTTGCCACTGATGATGGCTGTTCTTATCTAAATGCATGTATTGTTTTACAACCCAGTTGTGGCTATTTTTATCAGAGGCAAGTAATATTTAAAGGGCTTGTTCTATTTATTTCAGCTGCAAAATGTGTTTGTATTCATCTTTTGAATTAATTCACAGCTGAATTATGTGATTGTCTTATGATACATATATACAGATACCGTATTTGACCGAATATAGCCCCCTGTTTTTGGCCAAAAATGAAGTGCAAAAGTTGAGGGGGGAGGCTATTTTCGGGCACTAAAAATTTGGTGGGTACAAACAAGTGTGCAAAGATTCAATAACGATGAATTTCATTCGAGTCAGTAAGTGTTTCTATCCATTGTAAGACTAAACTACTCGGGTTGCGAATATTTATTTGCAAGGCTGATTGACGTCACCATATAGGAAGGATTTTTCAATTACCTGATCGCTCTCATTATCGTCAAATTGCAAGTTTTACTGTATTTGCTCGCGTAAGCCGCGCCCCCGTGTATCCCGCGCCCCCCGGTTTTTGGGCCAGCTCTAGGGAAAAAAATTTGAGCCGACAAAGGGTTTTTTAAATCACCAATTCCTATTTCTCAAAAATGCTACACTCAAGTTAAGCATCTTCACACTCCTACGTGACGAATTTATTGGGTGATCTCTTTATATCGGTACTAGCAGAAATCTCCTCGATAGTCCTCTTTTGTTAAACACTTAACTGTTTTTGTCGTCATATTCGGCAGAAATCGCTCCGGGAGCGATCACCGATCATTCTGCTGTACGTAATTTTCCAGCCATATGGTCACTGATCCCTACCGTAGCGGTCGTCATTTTTTTGGCGAACTAAAATTATGACTTTCATAGACGTATCATAGAATAAAGGAAACATACCGTACCTTAAGGAGGTACCCCCGAAATTAATGTAAATGTCATTTTAATAAATATATGTATACTGCTTCTTAAAACTATTCTTTATCGACTCCACTAAAAGAAACAATGTGTCACCGGACTTATTTTTTCAGAAAATTCAATTGAAATTCTGGCGGATTGCTATGTTTTCATATACGAGTATGGCGGAGAGAAGCAGATTGGAAGGGGAAAGTATCTCTTTTCAGCTCTAAAATAAATGCCATTTTCTTCAAAATCTTGCGTAATACACTGTGATATTTCCTCTATCTAAAAATGTAAAGAAAAGCATACCTTACGGAAGTGATTGAGGAGAAATTAATGTTTTTCTTCAAGAAAATATATGATTTTTCAGTAGTTACTCTACACTGGCGCCACTTGGTCTTAGAAACGTGGCAACATCGTTGTTCTTGTCTGCTGTGTAGGGAACAGGGAAGCGAGCTACACAATATTTACAGTTAGTAACATATTGGATGGGTTTTCTGAAAGACTATCATCATGATTACCGTTGGCCCTGTATTTTACGGAAGACCTGTATTCCTGTCCTTGTCCTATACATTTCAAATTATTAAACAGTATGCTTAAATGTCCTGTTTGGTAAAATATGCATTCCTTTCTAACATGAAGAAATGTTTACGAATATGTTGTGGCGAGGAAAACGTCGCCAAAATATATATTCCCGATTTTGGAAAAATCACTAACCCAGCAAACACCTTTGTAAGTGATAATATCCTGTTTAATTTTTTAATGTTACTTAAAGCATTTAGAAGCAAGGGAAAATTGTAATGTCTACTTCCTTCAAGGCTGTGATATCAAGTAAAACAAGTTTTTGATACTGCTTTTTATAATATGTTATGAAAACAAGTCCGGTGACGTTTTTTTAGTGGCATCGATAAAGAATAGTTTAAAGAAGCAGAATACAATTTTTTTATAATTCTGCTTGCATTAATTTTGGGGATATCTCCTTGATATATCAGGTTATGGTTTACAGTCCTTTAAAAACAAAGGTATTTCTATTCAGTACAGAAAGATATAGCAGACATTTAAGATAATATTTAATTACATAAAAAATAATTTATATCCCTTACTTATTTTTAACAAGTAGTGATCAAAGACATATCATTTGGTTTATTAAAATAAAATGCAGTGGGTAATAACTAATAATTTTATTTCCATAGCTCATAAAATACAATAATTGTGTAGCAATAACAGGTCATATACTTCTCACATTTAATAAACCTTCATATGCACTCAAGAATCCTAACAATGACGAAATTATCCTTTTATTTTTGGTTACCTTCGGTCTCCCATTAACATCTTCAGATTCTAGTGCCTCTACACCTTCTCCTCCACAAGTCTTGTATGTCTCTATTAGAGTGGGAAGATTCAACCCACATGCTGCCAACTTGTTAATTATCCTAGTGGATACAACACCAACACAAGGCTTCAATGTTAATGCATTGTCATGGTTATTTCTTTGTCTTATTTTCCTACGTTTTTATGCTTCTAAATTAATTGATCTTTTACTCATGATTTCTGAACTAACTCAACTTTTCAACAATCCCCTCCAACATCTTGATATCACACAAGGCATCATGAGCACCAAGGCGCTCTTCCTCAGTCAAATATTCCTGGGCTAATTCAATTAATTTATAAGATTTTCTGCCTGGAATCAATGATTTCATCAAAGGAAGGATATCTAGTAATCCCTTGACACTAACAAAAAATCTGTCATTCAAGGTACCATTATTCATGTCCAATCAAATTTTAAAATGTTATGCCCAACCAAAATGACAGATTTGCCTACTCCCTCAAGAAAGTCTAAGAATTTCAATAAACACTGATGTAAACGTAATGTTTGAACAGGTAAGTTGCCTTTATATAAAATATTACCTGACCGCACAAGCCCATTTACCTTTGAAGCATAGGAGGACAACCCATTTACAGGTAGGACATATTCTGAAAATATTTTTTCATTGTATTTTGCAGCAATCTGGCAAATTTCTGCATTCCTACCAAATCCAGATGTTTCCATATCAAAGTAAACAAGTTCATATGGTCCCTCAGCAACTGTAGTGGTTAAACATTCCCCTGCTGGAACCAGTCCTATATCTTTTGAATAGGTAATGCCTTCCTTTGCTTTTCTAGCAGACTCTTGATGTTGTCTGTCTTTTTAGAAACAGTCTTCTTCTCTTAAAACATGTAGATGCATTTTTAATACATCTCTGCATTCGTTTGAGATCAAGTCTCCTTTGCCTTTCACTATTGCTTCCAGGTGACAATCCCAATTTTTTATTCAATTCAAAATATAACTGGTTCCTAAATTTTTCTGGCTCACAGCTGATGCCAATCGAAACCTCCATAAAATTTAGTTTTAGGAGCCTTGCTTGCCATAATCATATTAAATGATTTGCCATCCCTGGCCTAGGGTATATTCATCACAAAGTCTCTTAACTGAAGCACCCTTGTCAAGCATCTTTAATAAGCCTACTGTTTGTTCAATCAAAGCATTTTATGTTAACACTTCATATAAGAGGATTTCTGCTTTTTTTTTGGAAGCCATCGTAATAGGAATTTTAGCACTGTCGTTCTATTGACGGAACAGACACACTTAATGAAAACACGAGGTCGCTTCAAATGTGAGCATTTAACTGTCTATGGTTGTTTTACTCCTCGGTCCGCTTTAAAAAATCTGAGCGCCTATCTGCTCAAACTATAGCATGTCTACAGTTTTGTTATGAAATGCAATGTGGTGCTTAGCTGAGAAGGGGATGAGTCATTATGAAAGGAGGAGTTAAGAGACAAATTGTTTACTCGATACAGTGCCATAATCTTTCGATGCATTGACGATGGTTCTCAAGTTTGCTTAATTTGTTGCGTTTACAATTTTAGGTAGCGGAATAACTCAGATCGCTAAAGTCCACAGAGCGAAAACCCCCAACATTAAACCAAAATGCGAACCCCTATTGAATGTCTTGCAAAATGAATGATTTTACGCCTTGAAAACAGTAACAATGACATACAATCTAGCAAATAGGAGAAATCCAGGAAAAATTGGTGATTTATGGAAAATAATGTATAAATGCGACACCTGCTCCTGTACAGTCGACTGCCTGCAGAAAAATTTAGAAAAAGTACCAGATTTTTGAATGCCTGATTTACGAGGTTGTACTGTATATATATTGTGGGAAGCTCATTCAATTCTATTTGATATAATAATTATAGGATTTTGATTCTAAATTTTGTAGTTGTTTTGATTCATAATTTGGTCTCTAATGCAAATGTTAACGTTGTCTCTTGTTGGTTGAGTTGTATTTGAGAGTAATTAACCATTTCATGGCTATTGTACGAAATATTTTCATTAAATTATCATAACAATGATTTTGGTATATTCCATATGAGATTTTGACTTATTCTGAGTCTTACTGAGAAGGAATTCTTTGAATTTTTATCATAAATAACTCAATTGCATACAAATATTTAATGAAGTACGTACTAACGTTTCATTGTGTACTCAATAATTTCATAAATTACAATCTGAAAATTCTTCAAATATCAGTTTTTAATAAATATTCTGTAACGTTAATGTATTGCTACATAAATTTTTAATGATTTGTTTTACTAATTTTTATTTTGAAACAAATTAGCCATGAAATTGTAAAGCTATTGAGTAGGAGCAATGTAATTTGTTAATGATAATCAGAGTTGAGTCATGCAATACAATTACTACTCAAATGTTACATAAATTAACCTCAAATTGTTAAATTTTATGCTCTTCCTGTATATATAAGGCTGAAACTTTAGTCATAAATAGTGTTTTCTTTTATTAAATCAGTTACATTCTACAAATAATAGCTTACAATCTGAACTTTACATAAAAGCAAATATGCCTTTGATGTTGTAAATATAATCTCACCTCGATTAATCGGTTGTATTTTTAATTATTAAAGACAAAATATATTTAGTTCTGCCATAAAAATTAAGTTGCTACGAGAAGTATATGTATTTTTTGAGTTTCTGTTATGCAATTAATCTTTTCAAAAAAGGTAAAACATCTAATAGAGATACTTGCATTTATATGAAGAAAATTAATTTGGCAAATATAAAGATGTTTAATTTTATTAACATTTGAAATAGGCATGCCTCAAAATTTTAATTTTTCAGTTTATTTCTGACTTTGAATATAGTTTATAAAAATGTTATTCGTGCTTTTAAGTAATTCTAATTAATCATTGCTTTGTGAGATTCAATACTGCATTATCTTTTCGTTGTTTATGTGAACATTGCTCCTATTTAGAACCATTTGCATGCATTCATTTTATTTAACGTGTTGCTTCAACAATAAGGGACATTATTAATTAGCATTAGACCATTGATAATGTGAAATGTTTCTTTTTTTAAGTTTTCTAGAACAAGCCCTTAAGATATTACTTGCCTCTGATGAAAATAGCCACAGCTGGGTTGTGCAAAAATTAATACATGCATTTTGGCTACAGAGCAGTTGTTATCGGTGGCATCTTGCCACTGATGATGGCTGTTCTTATCTAAATGCATGTATTGTTTTACAACCCAGTTGTGGCTATTTTTATCAGAGGCAAGTAATATTTAAAGGGCTTGTTCTATTTATTTCAGCTGCAAAATGTGTTTGTATTCATCTTTTGAATTAATTCACAGCTGAATTATGTGATTGTCTTATGATACATATATACAGATACCGTATTTGACCGAATATAGCCCCCTGTTTTTGGCCAAAAATGAAGTGCAAAAGTTGAGGGGGGAGGCTATTTTCGGGCACTAAAAATTTGGTGGGTACAAACAAGTGTGCAAAGATTCAATAACGATGAATTTCATTCGAGTCAGTAAGTGTTTCTATCCATTGTAAGACTAAACTACTCGGGTTGCGAATATTTATTTGCAAGGCTGATTGACGTCACCATATAGGAAGGATTTTTCAATTACCTGATCGCTCTCATTATCGTCAAATTGCAAGTTTTACCGTATTTGCTCGCGTAAGCCGCGCCCCCGTGTATCCCGCGCCCCCCGGTTTTTGGGCCAGCTCTAGGGAAAAAAATTTGAGCCGACAAAGGGTTTTTTAAATCACCAATTCCTATTTCTCAAAAATGCTACACTCAAGTTAAGCATCTTCACACTCCTACGTGACGAATTTATTGGGTGATCTCTTTATATCGGTACTAGCAGAAATCTCCTCGATAGTCCTCTTTTGTTAAACACTTAACTGTTTTTGTCGTCATATTCGGCAGAAATCGCTCCGGGAGCGATCACCGATCATTCTGCTGTACGTAATTTTCCAGCCATATGGTCACTGATCCCTACCGTAGCGGTCGTCATTTTTTTGGCGAACTAAAATTATGACTTTCATAGACGTATCATAGAATAAAGGAAACATACCGTACCTTAAGGAGGTACCCCCGAAATTAATGTAAATGTCATTTTAATAAATATATGTATACTGCTTCTTAAAACTATTCTTTATCGACTCCACTAAAAGAAACAATGTGTCACCGGACTTATTTTTTCAGAAAATTCAATTGAAATTCTGGCGGATTGCTATGTTTTCATATACGAGTATGGCGGAGAGAAGCAGATTGGAAGGGGAAAGTATCTCTTTTCAGCTCTAAAATAAATGCCATTTTCTTCAAAATCTTGCGTAATACACTGTGATATTTCCTCTATCTAAAAATGTAAAGAAAAGCATACCTTACGGAAGTGATTGAGGAGAAATTAATGTTTTTCTTCAAGAAAATATATGATTTTTCAGTAGTTACTCTACACTGGCGCCACTTGGTCTTAGAAACGTGGCAACATCGTTGTTCTTGTCTGCTGTGTAGGGAACAGGGAAGCGAGCTACACAATATTTACAGTTAGTAACATATTGGATGGGTTTTCTGAAAGACTATCATCATGATTACCGTTGGCCCTGTATTTTACGGAAGACCTGTATTCCTGTCCTTGTCCTATACATTTCAAATTATTAAACAGTATGCTTAAATGTCCTGTTTGGTAAAATATGCATTCCTTTCTAACATGAAGAAATGTTTACGAATATGTTGTGGCGAGGAAAACGTCGCCAAAATATATATTCCCGATTTTGGAAAAATCACTAACCCAGCAAACACCTTTGTAAGTGATAATATCCTGTTTAATTTTTTAATGTTACTTAAAGCATTTAGAAGCAAGGGAAAATTGTAATGTCTACTTCCTTCAAGGCTGTGATATCAAGTAAAACAAGTTTTTGATACTGCTTTTTATAATATGTTATGAAAACAAGTCCGGTGACGTTTTTTTAGTGGCATCGATAAAGAATAGTTTAAAGAAGCAGAATACAATTTTTTTATAATTCTGCTTGCATTAATTTTGGGGATATCTCCTTGATATATCAGGTTATGGTTTACAGTCCTTTAAAAACAAAGGTATTTCTATTCAGTACAGAAAGATATAGCAGACATTTAAGATAATATTTAATTACATAAAAAATAATTTATATCCCTTACTTATTTTTAACAAGTAGTGATCAAAGACATATCATTTGGTTTATTAAAATAAAATGCAGTGGGTAATAACTAATAATTTTATTTCCATAGCTCATAAAATACAATAATTGTGTAGCAATAACAGGTCATATACTTCTCACATTTAATAAACCTTCATATGCACTCAAGAATCCTAACAATGACGAAATTATCCTTTTATTTTTGGTTACCTTCGGTCTCCCATTAACATCTTCAGATTCTAGTGCCTCTACATCTTCTCCTCCACAAGTCTTGTATGTCTCTATTAGAGTGGGAAGATTCAACCCACATCCTGCCAACTTGTTAATTATCCTAGTGGATACAACACCAACACAAGGCTTCAATGTTAATGCATTGTCATGGTTATTTCTTTGTCTTATTTTCCTACGTTTTTATGCTTCTAAATTAATTGATCTTTTACTCATGATTTCTGAACTAACTCAACTTTTCAACAATCCCCTCCAACATCTTGATATCACACAAGGCATCATGAGCACCAAGGCGCTCTTCCTCAGTCAAATATTCCTGGGCTAATTCAATTAATTTATAAGATTTTCTGCCTGGAATCAATGATTTCATCAAAGGAAGGATATCTAGTAATCCCTTGACACTAACAAAAAATCTGTCATTCAAGTTACCATTATTCATGTCCAATCAAATTTTAAAATGTTATGCCCAACCAAAATGACAGATTTGCCTACTCCCTCAAGAAAGTCTAAGAATTTCAATAAACACTGATGTAAACGTAATGTTTGAACAGGTAAGTTGCCTTTATATAAAATATTACCTGACCGCACAAGCCCATTTACCTTTGAAGCATAGGAGGACAACCCATTTACAGGTAGAACGTATTCTGAAAATATTTTTTCATTGTATTTTGCAGCAATCTGGCAAATTTCTGCATTCCTACCAAATCCAGATGTTTCCATATCAAAGTAAACAAGTTCATATGGTCCCTCAGCAACTGTAGTGGTTAAACATTCCCCTGCTGGAACCAGTCCTATATCTTTTGAATAGGTAATGCCTTCCTTTGCTTTTCTAGCAGACTCTTGATGTTGTCTGTCTTTTTAGAAACAGTCTTCTTCTCTTAAAACATGTAGATGCATTTTTAATACATCTCTGCATTCGTTTGAGATCAAGTCTCCTTTGCCTTTCACTATTGCTTCCAGGTGACAATCCCAATTTTTTATTCAATTCAAAATATAACTGGTTCCTAAATTTTTCTGGCTCACAGCTGATGCCAATCGAAACCTCCATAAAATTTAGTTTTAGGAGCCTTGCTTGCCATAATCATATTAAATGATTTGCCATCCCTGGCCTAGGGTATATTCATCACAAAGTCTCTTAACTGAAGCACCCTTGTCAAGCATCTTTAATAAGCCTACTGTTTGTTCAATCAAAGCATTTTATGTTAACACTTCATATAAGAGGATTTCTGCTTTTTTTTTGGAAGCCATCGTAATAGGAATTTTAGCACTGTCGTTCTATTGACGGAACAGACACACTTAATGAAAACACGAGGTCGCTTCAAATGTGAGCATTTAACTGTCTATGGTTGTTTTACTCCTCGGTCCGCTTTAAAAAATCTGAGCGCCTATCTGCTCAAACTATAGCATGTCTACAGTTTTGTTATGAAATGCAATGTGGTGCTTAGCTGAGAAGGGGATGAGTCATTATGAAAGGAGGAGTTAAGAGACAAATTGTTTACTCGATACAGTACCATAATCTTTCGATGCATTGACGATGGTTCTCAAGTTTGCTTAATTTGTTGCGTTTGCAATTTTAGGTAGCGGAATAGCTCGGATCCCTAAAGTCCACAGAGCGATAACCCCCAACATTAAACCAAAATGCGAACCCCTATTGAATGTCTCGCAAAATGAATGATTTTACGCCTTGAAAACAGTAACAATGACATACAATCTAGCAAATAGGAGAAATCCAGGAAAAATTGGTGATTTATGGAAAATAATGTATAAATGCGACACCTGCTCCTGTACAGTCGACTGCCTGCAGAAAAATTTTGAAAAAGTACCAGATTTTTGAATGCCTGATTTACGAGGTTGTACTGTATATATATTGTGGGAAGCTCATTCAATTCTATTTGATATAATAATTATAGGATTTTGATTCTAAATTTTGTAGTTGTTTTGATTCATAATTTGGTCTCTAATGCAAATGTTAACGTTGTCTCTTGTTGGTTGAGTTGTATTTGAGAGTAATTAACCATTTCATGGCTATTGTACGAAATATTTTCATTAAATTATCATAACAATGATTTTGGTATATTCCATATGAGATTTTGACTTATTCTGAGTCTTACTGAGAAGGAATTCTTTGAATTTTTATCATAAATAACTCAATTGCATACAAATATTTAATGAAGTACGTACTAACGTTTCATTGTGTACTCAATAATTTCATAAATTACAATCTGAAAATTCTTCAAATATCAGTTTTTAATAAATATTCTGTAACGTTAATGTATTGCTACATAAATTTTTAATGATTTGTTTTACTAATTTTTATTTTGAAACAAATTAGCCATGAAGTTGTAAAGCTATTGAGTAGTAGCAATGTAATTTGTTAATGATAATCAGAGTTGAGTCATGCAATGCAATTACTACTCAAATGTTACATAAATTAACCTCAAATTGTTAAATTTTATGCTCTTCCTGTATATATAAGGCTGAAACTTTAGTCATAAATAGTGTTTTCTTTTATTAAATCAGTTACATTCTACAAATAATAGCTTACAATCTGAACTTTACATAAAAGCAAATATGCCTTTGATGTTGTAAATATAATCTCACCTCGATTAATCGGTTGTATTTTTAATTATTAAAGACAAAATATATTTAGTTCTGCCATAAAAATTAAGTTGCTACGAGAAGTATATGTATTTTTTGAGTTTCTGTTATGCAATTAATCTTTTCAAAAAAGGTAAAACATCTAATAGAGATACTTGCATTTATATGAAGAAAATTAATTTGGCAAATATAAAGATGTTTAATTTTATTAACATTTGAAATAGGCATGCCTCAAAATTTTAATTTTTCAGTTTATTTCTGACTTTGAATATAGTTTATAAAAATGTTATTCGTGCTTTTAAGTAATTCTAATTAATCATTGCTTTGTGAGATTCAATACTGCATTATCTTTTCGTTGTTTATGTGAACATTGCTCCTATTTAGAACCATTTGCATGCATTCATTTTATTTAACGTGTTGCTTCAACAATAAGGGACATTATTAATTAGCATTAGACCATTGATAATGTGAAATGTTTCTTTTTTTAAGTTTTCTAGAACAAGCCCTTAAGATATTACTTGCCTCTGATGAAAATAGCCACAGCTGGGTTGTGCAAAAATTAATACATGCATTTTGGCTACAGAGCAGTTGTTATCGGTGGCATCTTGCCACTGATGATGGCTGTTCTTATCTAAATGCATGTATTGTTTTACAACCCAGTTGTGGCTATTTTTATCAGAGGCAAGTAATATTTAAAGGGCTTGTTCTATTTATTTCAGCTGCAAAATGTGTTTGTATTCATCTTTTGAATTAATTCACAGCTGAATTATGTGATTGTCTTATGATACATATATACAGATACCGTATTTGACCGAATATAGCCCCCTGTTTTTGGCCAAAAATGAAGTGCAAAAGTTGAGGGGGGAGGCTATTTTCGGGCACTAAAAATTTGGTGGGTACAAACAAGTGTGCAAAGATTCAATAACGATGAATTTCATTCGAGTCAGTAAGTGTTTCTATCCATTGTAAGACTAAACTACTCGGGTTGCGAATATTTATTTGCAAGGCTGATTGACGTCACCATATAGGAAGGATTTTTCAATTACCTGATCGCTCTCATTATCGTCAAATTGCAAGTTTTACCGTATTTGCTCGCGTAAGCCGCGCCCCCGTGTATCCCGCGCCCCCCGGTTTTTGGGCCAGCTCTAGGGAAAAAAATTTGAGCCGACAAAGGGTTTTTTAAATCACCAATTCCTATTTCTCAAAAATGCTACACTCAAGTTAAGCATCTTCACACTCCTACGTGACGAATTTATTGGGTGATCTCTTTATATCGGTACTAGCAGAAATCTCCTCGATAGTCCTCTTTTGTTAAACACTTAACTGTTTTTGTCGTCATATTCGGCAGAAATCGCTCCGGGAGCGATCACCGATCATTCTGCTGTACGTAATTTTCCAGCCATATGGTCACTGATCCCTACCGTAGCGGTCGTCATTTTTTTGGCGAACTAAAATTATGACTTTCATAGACGTATCATAGAATAAAGGAAACATACCGTACCTTAAGGAGGTACCCCCGAAATTAATGTAAATGTCATTTTAATAAATATATGTATACTGCTTCTTAAAACTATTCTTTATCGACTCCACTAAAAGAAACAATGTGTCACCGGACTTATTTTTTCAGAAAATTCAATTGAAATTCTGGCGGATTGCTATGTTTTCATATACGAGTATGGCGGAGAGAAGCAGATTGGAAGGGGAAAGTATCTCTTTTCAGCTCTAAAATAAATGCCATTTTCTTCAAAATCTTGCGTAATACACTGTGATATTTCCTCTATCTAAAAATGTAAAGAAAAGCATACCTTACGGAAGTGATTGAGGAGAAATTAATGTTTTTCTTCAAGAAAATATATGATTTTTCAGTAGTTACTCTACACTGGCGCCACTTGGTCTTAGAAACGTGGCAACATCGTTGTTCTTGTCTGCTGTGTAGGGAACAGGGAAGCGAGCTACACAATATTTACAGTTAGTAACATATTGGATGGGTTTTCTGAAAGACTATCATCATGATTACCGTTGGCCCTGTATTTTACGGAAGACCTGTATTCCTGTCCTTGTCCTATACATTTCAAATTATTAAACAGTATGCTTAAATGTCCTGTTTGGTAAAATATGCATTCCTTTCTAACATGAAGAAATGTTTACGAATATGTTGTGGCGAGGAAAACGTCGCCAAAATATATATTCCCGATTTTGGAAAAATCACTAACCCAGCAAACACCTTTGTAAGTGATAATATCCTGTTTAATTTTTTAATGTTACTTAAAGCATTTAGAAGCAAGGGAAAATTGTAATGTCTACTTCCTTCAAGGCTGTGATATCAAGTAAAACAAGTTTTTGATACTGCTTTTTATAATATGTTATGAAAACAAGTCCGGTGACGTTTTTTTAGTGGCATCGATAAAGAATAGTTTAAAGAAGCAGAATACAATTTTTTTATAATTCTGCTTGCATTAATTTTGGGGATATCTCCTTGATATATCAGGTTATGGTTTACAGTCCTTTAAAAACAAAGGTATTTCTATTCAGTACAGAAAGATATAGCAGACATTTAAGATAATATTTAATTACATAAAAAATAATTTATATCCCTTACTTATTTTTAACAAGTAGTGATCAAAGACATATCATTTGGTTTATTAAAATAAAATGCAGTGGGTAATAACTAATAATTTTATTTCCATAGCTCATAAAATACAATAATTGTGTAGCAATAACAGGTCATATACTTCTCACATTTAATAAACCTTCATATGCACTCAAGAATCCTAACAATGACGAAATTATCCTTTTATTTTTGGTTACCTTCGGTCTCCCATTAACATCTTCAGATTCTAGTGCCTCTACACCTTCTCCTCCACAAGTCTTGTATGTCTCTATTAGAGTGGGAAGATTCAACCCACATGCTGCCAACTTGTTAATTATCCTAGTGGATACAACACCAACACAAGGCTTCAATGTTAATGCATTGTCATGGTTATTTCTTTGTCTTATTTTCCTACGTTTTTATGCTTCTAAATTAATTGATCTTTTACTCATGATTTCTGAACTAACTCAACTTTTCAACAATCCCCTCCAACATCTTGATATCACACAAGGCATCATGAGCACCAAGGCGCTCTTCCTCAGTCAAATATTCCTGGGCTAATTCAATTAATTTATAAGATTTTCTGCCTGGAATCAATGATTTCATCAAAGGAAGGATATCTAGTAATCCCTTGACACTAACAAAAAATCTGTCATTCAAGGTACCATTATTCATGTCCAATCAAATTTTAAAATGTTATGCCCAACCAAAATGACAGATTTGCCTACTCCCTCAAGAAAGTCTAAGAATTTCAATAAACACTGATGTAAACGTAATGTTTGAACAGGTAAGTTGCCTTTATATAAAATATTACCTGACCGCACAAGCCCATTTACCTTTGAAGCATAGGAGGACAACCCATTTACAGGTAGGACATATTCTGAAAATATTTTTTCATTGTATTTTGCAGCAATCTGGCAAATTTCTGCATTCCTACCAAATCCAGATGTTTCCATATCAAAGTAAACAAGTTCATATGGTCCCTCAGCAACTGTAGTGGTTAAACATTCCCCTGCTGGAACCAGTCCTATATCTTTTGAATAGGTAATGCCTTCCTTTGCTTTTCTAGCAGACTCTTGATGTTGTCTGTCTTTTTAGAAACAGTCTTCTTCTCTTAAAACATGTAGATGCATTTTTAATACATCTCTGCATTCGTTTGAGATCAAGTCTCCTTTGCCTTTCACTATTGCTTCCAGGTGACAATCCCAATTTTTTATTCAATTCAAAATATAACTGGTTCCTAAATTTTTCTGGCTCACAGCTGATGCCAATCGAAACCTCCATAAAATTTAGTTTTAGGAGCCTTGCTTGCCATAATCATATTAAATGATTTGCCATCCCTGGCCTAGGGTATATTCATCACAAAGTCTCTTAACTGAAGCACCCTTGTCAAGCATCTTTAATAAGCCTACTGTTTGTTCAATCAAAGCATTTTATGTTAACACTTCATATAAGAGGATTTCTGCTTTTTTTTTGGAAGCCATCGTAATAGGAATTTTAGCACTGTCGTTCTATTGACGGAACAGACACACTTAATGAAAACACGAGGTCGCTTCAAATGTGAGCATTTAACTGTCTATGGTTGTTTTACTCCTCGGTCCGCTTTAAAAAATCTGAGCGCCTATCTGCTCAAACTATAGCATGTCTACAGTTTTGTTATGAAATGCAATGTGGTGCTTAGCTGAGAAGGGGATGAGTCATTATGAAAGGAGGAGTTAAGAGACAAATTGTTTACTCGATACAGTGCCATAATCTTTCGATGCATTGACGATGGTTCTCAAGTTTGCTTAATTTGTTGCGTTTACAATTTTAGGTAGCGGAATAACTCAGATCGCTAAAGTCCACAGAGCGAAAACCCCCAACATTAAACCAAAATGCGAACCCCTATTGAATGTCTTGCAAAATGAATGATTTTACGCCTTGAAAACAGTAACAATGACATACAATCTAGCAAATAGGAGAAATCCAGGAAAAATTGGTGATTTATGGAAAATAATGTATAAATGCGACACCTGCTCCTGTACAGTCGACTGCCTGCAGAAAAATTTAGAAAAAGTACCAGATTTTTGAATGCCTGATTTACGAGGTTGTACTGTATATATATTGTGGGAAGCTCATTCAATTCTATTTGATATAATAATTATAGGATTTTGATTCTAAATTTTGTAGTTGTTTTGATTCATAATTTGGTCTCTAATGCAAATGTTAACGTTGTCTCTTGTTGGTTGAGTTGTATTTGAGAGTAATTAACCATTTCATGGCTATTGTACGAAATATTTTCATTAAATTATCATAACAATGATTTTGGTATATTCCATATGAGATTTTGACTTATTCTGAGTCTTACTGAGAAGGAATTCTTTGAATTTTTATCATAAATAACTCAATTGCATACAAATATTTAATGAAGTACGTACTAACGTTTCATTGTGTACTCAATAATTTCATAAATTACAATCTGAAAATTCTTCAAATATCAGTTTTTAATAAATATTCTGTAACGTTAATGTATTGCTACATAAATTTTTAATGATTTGTTTTACTAATTTTTATTTTGAAACAAATTAGCCATGAAATTGTAAAGCTATTGAGTAGGAGCAATGTAATTTGTTAATGATAATCAGAGTTGAGTCATGCAATACAATTACTACTCAAATGTTACATAAATTAACCTCAAATTGTTAAATTTTATGCTCTTCCTGTATATATAAGGCTGAAACTTTAGTCATAAATAGTGTTTTCTTTTATTAAATCAGTTACATTCTACAAATAATAGCTTACAATCTGAACTTTACATAAAAGCAAATATGCCTTTGATGTTGTAAATATAATCTCACCTCGATTAATCGGTTGTATTTTTAATTATTAAAGACAAAATATATTTAGTTCTGCCATAAAAATTAAGTTGCTACGAGAAGTATATGTATTTTTTGAGTTTCTGTTATGCAATTAATCTTTTCAAAAAAGGTAAAACATCTAATAGAGATACTTGCATTTATATGAAGAAAATTAATTTGGCAAATATAAAGATGTTTAATTTTATTAACATTTGAAATAGGCATGCCTCAAAATTTTAATTTTTCAGTTTATTTCTGACTTTGAATATAGTTTATAAAAATGTTATTCGTGCTTTTAAGTAATTCTAATTAATCATTGCTTTGTGAGATTCAATACTGCATTATCTTTTCGTTGTTTATGTGAACATTGCTCCTATTTAGAACCATTTGCATGCATTCATTTTATTTAACGTGTTGCTTCAACAATAAGGGACATTATTAATTAGCATTAGACCATTGATAATGTGAAATGTTTCTTTTTTTAAGTTTTCTAGAACAAGCCCTTAAGATATTACTTGCCTCTGATGAAAATAGCCACAGCTGGGTTGTGCAAAAATTAATACATGCATTTTGGCTACAGAGCAGTTGTTATCGGTGGCATCTTGCCACTGATGATGGCTGTTCTTATCTAAATGCATGTATTGTTTTACAACCCAGTTGTGGCTATTTTTATCAGAGGCAAGTAATATTTAAAGGGCTTGTTCTATTTATTTCAGCTGCAAAATGTGTTTGTATTCATCTTTTGAATTAATTCACAGCTGAATTATGTGATTGTCTTATGATACATATATACAGATACCGTATTTGACCGAATATAGCCCCCTGTTTTTGGCCAAAAATGAAGTGCAAAAGTTGAGGGGGGAGGCTATTTTCGGGCACTAAAAATTTGGTGGGTACAAACAAGTGTGCAAAGATTCAATAACGATGAATTTCATTCGAGTCAGTAAGTGTTTCTATCCATTGTAAGACTAAACTACTCGGGTTGCGAATATTTATTTGCAAGGCTGATTGACGTCACCATATAGGAAGGATTTTTCAATTACCTGATCGCTCTCATTATCGTCAAATTGCAAGTTTTACCGTATTTGCTCGCGTAAGCCGCGCCCCCGTGTATCCCGCGCCCCCCGGTTTTTGGGCCAGCTCTAGGGAAAAAAATTTGAGCCGACAAAGGGTTTTTTAAATCACCAATTCCTATTTCTCAAAAATGCTACACTCAAGTTAAGCATCTTCACACTCCTACGTGACGAATTTATTGGGTGATCTCTTTATATCGGTACTAGCAGAAATCTCCTCGATAGTCCTCTTTTGTTAAACACTTAACTGTTTTTGTCGTCATATTCGGCAGAAATCGCTCCGGGAGCGATCACCGATCATTCTGCTGTACGTAATTTTCCAGCCATATGGTCACTGATCCCTACCGTAGCGGTCGTCATTTTTTTGGCGAACTAAAATTATGACTTTCATAGACGTATCATAGAATAAAGGAAACATACCGTACCTTAAGGAGGTACCCCCGAAATTAATGTAAATGTCATTTTAATAAATATATGTATACTGCTTCTTAAAACTATTCTTTATCGACTCCACTAAAAGAAACAATGTGTCACCGGACTTATTTTTTCAGAAAATTCAATTGAAATTCTGGCGGATTGCTATGTTTTCATATACGAGTATGGCGGAGAGAAGCAGATTGGAAGGGGAAAGTATCTCTTTTCAGCTCTAAAATAAATGCCATTTTCTTCAAAATCTTGCGTAATACACTGTGATATTTCCTCTATCTAAAAATGTAAAGAAAAGCATACCTTACGGAAGTGATTGAGGAGAAATTAATTTTTTTCTTCAAGAAAATATATGATTTTTCAGTAGTTACTCTACACTGGCGCCACTTGGTCTTAGAAACGTGGCAACATCGTTGTTCTTGTCTGCTGTGTAGGGAACAGGGAAGCGAGCTACACAATATTTACAGTTAGTAACATATTGGATGGGTTTTCTGAAAGACTATCATCATGATTACCGTTGGCCCTGTATTTTACGGAAGACCTGTATTCCTGTCCTTGTCCTATACATTTCAAATTATTAAACAGTATGCTTAAATGTCCTGTTTGGTAAAATATGCATTCCTTTCTAACATGAAGAAATGTTTACGAATATGTTGTGGCGAGGAAAACGTCGCCAAAATATATATTCCCGATTTTGGAAAAATCACTAACCCAGCAAACACCTTTGTAAGTGATAATATCCTGTTTAATTTTTTAATGTTACTTAAAGCATTTAGAAGCAAGGGAAAATTGTAATGTCTACTTCCTTCAAGGCTGTGATATCAAGTAAAACAAGTTTTTGATACTGCTTTTTATAATATGTTATGAAAACAAGTCCGGTGACGTTTTTTTAGTGGCATCGATAAAGAATAGTTTAAAGAAGCAGAATACAATTTTTTTATAATTCTGCTTGCATTAATTTTGGGGATATCTCCTTGATATATCAGGTTATGGTTTACAGTCCTTTAAAAACAAAGGTATTTCTATTCAGTACAGAAAGATATAGCAGACATTTAAGATAATATTTAATTACATAAAAAATAATTTATATCCCTTACTTATTTTTAACAAGTAGTGATCAAAGACATATCATTTGGTTTATTAAAATAAAATGCAGTGGGTAATAACTAATAATTTTATTTCCATAGCTCATAAAATACAATAATTGTGTAGCAATAACAGGTCATATACTTCTCACATTTAATAAACCTTCATATGCACTCAAGAATCCTAACAATGACGAAATTATCCTTTTATTTTTGGTTACCTTCGGTCTCCCATTAACATCTTCAGATTCTAGTGCCTCTACATCTTCTCCTCCACAAGTCTTGTATGTCTCTATTAGAGTGGGAAGATTCAACCCACATCCTGCCAACTTGTTAATTATCCTAGTGGATACAACACCAACACAAGGCTTCAATGTTAATGCATTGTCATGGTTATTTCTTTGTCTTATTTTCCTACGTTTTTATGCTTCTAAATTAATTGATCTTTTACTCATGATTTCTGAACTAACTCAACTTTTCAACAATCCCCTCCAACATCTTGATATCACACAAGGCATCATGAGCACCAAGGCGCTCTTCCTCAGTCAAATATTCCTGGGCTAATTCAATTAATTTATAAGATTTTCTGCCTGGAATCAATGATTTCATCAAAGGAAGGATATCTAGTAATCCCTTGACACTAACAAAAAATCTGTCATTCAAGTTACCATTATTCATGTCCAATCAAATTTTAAAATGTTATGCCCAACCAAAATGACAGATTTGCCTACTCCCTCAAGAAAGTCTAAGAATTTCAATAAACACTGATGTAAACGTAATGTTTGAACAGGTAAGTTGCCTTTATATAAAATATTACCTGACCGCACAAGCCCATTTACCTTTGAAGCATAGGAGGACAACCCATTTACAGGTAGAACGTATTCTGAAAATATTTTTTCATTGTATTTTGCAGCAATCTGGCAAATTTCTGCATTCCTACCAAATCCAGATGTTTCCATATCAAAGTAAACAAGTTCATATGGTCCCTCAGCAACTGTAGTGGTTAAACATTCCCCTGCTGGAACCAGTCCTATATCTTTTGAATAGGTAATGCCTTCCTTTGCTTTTCTAGCAGACTCTTGATGTTGTCTGTCTTTTTAGAAACAGTCTTCTTCTCTTAAAACATGTAGATGCATTTTTAATACATCTCTGCATTCGTTTGAGATCAAGTCTCCTTTGCCTTTCACTATTGCTTCCAGGTGACAATCCCAATTTTTTATTCAATTCAAAATATAACTGGTTCCTAAATTTTTCTGGCTCACAGCTGATGCCAATCGAAACCTCCATAAAATTTAGTTTTAGGAGCCTTGCTTGCCATAATCATATTAAATGATTTGCCATCCCTGGCCTAGGGTATATTCATCACAAAGTCTCTTAACTGAAGCACCCTTGTCAAGCATCTTTAATAAGCCTACTGTTTGTTCAATCAAAGCATTTTATGTTAACACTTCATATAAGAGGATTTCTGCTTTTTTTTTGGAAGCCATCGTAATAGGAATTTTAGCACTGTCGTTCTATTGACGGAACAGACACACTTAATGAAAACACGAGGTCGCTTCAAATGTGAGCATTTAACTGTCTATGGTTGTTTTACTCCTCGGTCCGCTTTAAAAAATCTGAGCGCCTATCTGCTCAAACTATAGCATGTCTACAGTTTTGTTATGAAATGCAATGTGGTGCTTAGCTGAGAAGGGGATGAGTCATTATGAAAGGAGGAGTTAAGAGACAAATTGTTTACTCGATACAGTACCATAATCTTTCGATGCATTGACGATGGTTCTCAAGTTTGCTTAATTTGTTGCGTTTGCAATTTTAGGTAGCGGAATAGCTCGGATCCCTAAAGTCCACAGAGCGATAACCCCCAACATTAAACCAAAATGCGAACCCCTATTGAATGTCTCGCAAAATGAATGATTTTACGCCTTGAAAACAGTAACAATGACATACAATCTAGCAAATAGGAGAAATCCAGGAAAAATTGGTGATTTATGGAAAATAATGTATAAATGCGACACCTGCTCCTGTACAGTCGACTGCCTGCAGAAAAATTTAGAAAAAGTACCAGATTTTTGAATGCCTGATTTACGAGGTTGTACTGTATATATATTGTGGGAAGCTCATTCAATTCTATTTGATATAATAATTATAGGATTTTGATTCTAAATTTTGTAGTTGTTTTGATTCATAATTTGGTCTCTAATGCAAATGTTAACGTTGTCTCTTGTTGGTTGAGTTGTATTTGAGAGTAATTAACCATTTCATGGCTATTGTACGAAATATTTTCATTAAATTATCATAACAATGATTTTGGTATATTCCATATGAGATTTTGACTTATTCTGAGTCTTACTGAGAAGGAATTCTTTGAATTTTTATCATAAATAACTCAATTGCATACAAATATTTAATGAAGTACGTACTAACGTTTCATTGTGTACTCAATAATTTCATAAATTACAATCTGAAAATTCTTCAAATATCAGTTTTTAATAAATATTCTGTAACGTTAATGTATTGCTACATAAATTTTTAATGATTTGTTTTACTAATTTTTATTTTGAAACAAATTAGCCATGAAGTTGTAAAGCTATTGAGTAGTAGCAATGTAATTTGTTAATGATAATCAGAGTTGAGTCATGCAATACAATTACTACTCAAATGTTACATAAATTAACCTCAAATTGTTAAATTTTATGCTCTTCCTGTATATATAAGGCTGAAACTTTAGTCATAAATAGTGTTTTCTTTTATTAAATCAGTTACATTCTACAAATAATAGCTTACAATCTGAACTTTACATAAAAGCAAATATGCTTTTGATGTTGTAAATATAATCTCACCTCGATTAATCGGTTGTATTTTTAATTATTAAAGACAAAATATATTTAGTTCTGCCATAAAAATTAAGTTGCTACGAGAAGTATATGTATTTTTTGAGTTTCTGTTATGCAATTAATCTTTTCAAAAAAGGTAAAACATCTAATAGAGATACTTGCATTTATACGAAGAAAATTAATTTGGCATATATAAAGATGTTTAATTTCATTAACATTTGAAATAGGCATGCCTCAAAATTTTAATTTTTCAGTTTATTTCTGACTTTGAATATAGTTTATAAAAATGTTATTCGTGCTTTTAAGTAATTCTAATTAATCATTGCTTTGTGAGATTCAATACTGCATTATCTTTTCGTTGTTTATGTGAACATTGCTCCTATTTAGAACCATTTGCATGCATTCATTTTATTTAACGTGTTGCTTCAACAATAAGGGACATTATTAATGAGCATTAGACCATTGAAATGTTTCTTTTTTTAAGTTTTTCTTGAACAAGCCCTTAAGATATTACTTGCCTCTGATGAATATAGCCACAACTGGGTTGTGCAGAAATTAATACATGCATTTTACCTACAGAGCAGTTGTTATCGGTGGCATCTTGCCACTGATGATGGCTGTTCTTATCTAAATGCATGTATTGTTTTACAACCCAGTTGTGGCTATTTTTATCAGAGGCAAGTAATATTTAAAGGGCTTGTTCAATTTATTTCAGCTGCAAAATGTGTTTGTATTCATCTTTTGAATCAATTCACAGCTGAATTATGTGATTGTCTTGTGATACATATATACAGATACCGTATTTGACCGAATATAGCCCCCTGTTTTTGGCCAAAAATGAAGTGCAAAAGTTGAGGGGGGAGGCTATTTTCGGGCACTAAAAATTTGGTGGGTACAAACAAGTGTGCAAAGATTCAATAACGATGAATTTCATTCGAGTCAGTAAGAGTTTCTATCCATTGTAAGACTAAACAACTCGGGTTGCGAATATTTATTTGCAAGGCTGATTGACGTCACCATATAGGAAGGATTTTTCAATTACCTGATCGCTCTCATTATCGTCAAATTGCTTGTTTTACCGTATTTACTCGTGTAAGCCGCGCCCCCGTGTATCCCGCGCCCCCCGGTTTTTGGGCCAGCTCTAGGGAAAAAAATTTGAGCCGAAAAAGGGTTTTTTAAATCACCAATTCCTATTTCTCAAAAATGCTACGCTCAAGTTAAGCATCTTCACACTCCTATGTGACGAATTTATTGGGTGATCTCTTTATATCGGTACTAGCAGAAATCTCCTCGATAGTCCTCTTTTGTTAAACACTTACCTGATTTTGTCGTCATATTCGGCAGAAATCGCTCCGGGAGCGATCACCGATCATTCTGCTGTACGTAATTTTCCAGCCATATGGTCACTGATCCCTACCGTAGCGGTCGTCATTTTTTTGGCGAACTAAAATTATGACTTTCATAGACGTATCATAGAATAAAGGAAACATACCGTACCTTAAGGAGGTACCCCCGAAATTAATGTAAATGTCATTTTAATAAATATATGTATACTGCTTCTTAAAACTATTCTTTATCGACTCCACTAAAAGAAACAATGTGTCACCGGACTTATTTTTTCAAAAAATTCAATTGAAATTCTGGCGGATTGCTATGTTTTCATATACGAGTATGGCGGAGAGAAGCAGATTGGAAGGGGAAAGTATCTCTTTTCAGCTCTAAAATAAATGCCATTTTCTTCAAAATCTTGCGTAATACACTGTGATATTTCCTCTATCTAAAAATGTAAAGAAAAGCATACCTTACGGAAGTGATTGAGGAGAAATTAATGTTTTTCTTCAAGAAAATATATGATTTTTCAGTAGTTACTCTACACTGGCGCCACTTGGTCTTAGAAACGTGGCAATATCGTTGTTCTTGTCTGCTGTGTAGGGAACAGGGAAGCGAGCTACACAATATTTACAGTTAGTAACATATTGGATGGGTTTTCTGAAAGACTATCATCATGATTACCGTTGGCCCTGTATTTTACGGAAGACCTGTATTCCTGTCCTTGTCCTATACATTTCAAATTATTAAACAGTATGCTTAAATGTCCTGTTTGGTAAAATATGCATTCCTTTCTAACATGAAGAAATGTTTACGAATATGTTGTGGCGAGGAAAACGTCGCCAAAATATATATTCCCGATTTTGGAAAAATCACTAACCCAGCAAACACCTTTGTAAGTGATAATATCCTGTTTAATTTTTTAATGTTACTTAAAGCATTTAGAAGCAAGGGAAAATTGTAATGTCTACTTCCTTCAAGGCTGTGATATCAAGTAAAACAAGTTTTTGATACTGCTTTTTATAATATGTTATGAAAACAAGTCCGGTGACGTTTTTTTAGTGGCATCGATAAAGAATAGTTTAAAGAAGCAGAATACAATTTTTTTATAATTCTGCTTGCATTAATTTTGGGGATATCTCCTTGATATATCAGGTTATGGTTTACAGTCCTTTAAAAACAAAGGTATTTCTATTCAGTACAGAAAGATATAGCAGACATTTAAGATAATATTTAATTACATAAAAAATAATTTATATCCCTTACTTATTTTTAACAAGTAGTGATCAAAGACATATCATTTGGTTTATTAAAATAAAATGCAGTGGGTAATAACTAATAATTTTATTTCCATAGCTCATAAAATACAATAATTGTGTAGCAATAACAGGTCATATACTTCTCACATTTAATAAACCTTCATATGCACTCAAGAATCCTAACAATGACGAAATTATCCTTTTATTTTTGGTTACCTTCGGTCTCCCATTAACATCTTCAGATTCTAGTGCCTCTACACCTTCTCCTCCACAAGTCTTGTATGTCTCTATTAGAGTGGGAAGATTCAACCCACATGCTGCCAACTTGTTAATTATCCTAGTGGATACAACACCAACACAAGGCTTCAATGTTAATGCATTGTCATGGTTATTTCTTTGTCTTATTTTCCTACGTTTTTATGCTTCTAAATTAATTGATCTTTTACTCATGATTTCTGAACTAACTCAACTTTTCAACAATCCCCTCCAACATCTTGATATCACACAAGGCATCATGAGCACCAAGGCGCTCTTCCTCAGTCAAATATTCCTGGGCTAATTCAATTAATTTATAAGATTTTCTGCCTGGAATCAATGATTTCATCAAAGGAAGGATATCTAGTAATCCCTTGACACTAACAAAAAATCTGTCATTCAAGGTACCATTATTCATGTCCAATCAAATTTTAAAATGTTATGCCCAACCAAAATGACAGATTTGCCTACTCCCTCAAGAAAGTCTAAGAATTTCAATAAACACTGATGTAAACGTAATGTTTGAACAGGTAAGTTGCCTTTATATAAAATATTACCTGACCGCACAAGCCCATTTACCTTTGAAGCATAGGAGGACAACCCATTTACAGGTAGGACGTATTCTGAAAATATTTTTTCATTGTATTTTGCAGCAATCTGGCAAATTTCTGCATTCCTACCAAATCCAGATGTTTCCATATCAAAGTAAACAAGTTCATATGGTCCCTCAGCAACTGTAGTGGTTAAACATTCCCCTGCTGGAACCAGTCCTATATCTTTTGAATAGGTAATGCCTTCCTTTGCTTTTCTAGCAGACTCTTGATGTTGTCTGTCTTTTTAGAAACAGTCTTCTTCTCTTAAAACATGTAGATGCATTTTTAATACATCTCTGCATTCGTTTGAGATCAAGTCTCCTTTGCCTTTCACTATTGCTTCCAGGTGACAATCCCAATTTTTTATTCAATTCAAAATATAACTGGTTCCTAAATTTTTCTGGCTCACAGCTGATGCCAATCGAAACCTCCATAAAATTTAGTTTTAGGAGCCTTGCTTGCCATAATCATATTAAATGATTTGCCATCCCTGGCCTAGGGTATATTCATCACAAAGTCTCTTAACTGAAGCACCCTTGTCAAGCATCTTTAATAAGCCTACTGTTTGTTCAATCAAAGCATTTTATGTTAACACTTCATATAAGAGGATTTCTGCTTTTTTTTTGGAAGCCATCGTAATAGGAATTTTAGCACTGTCGTTCTATTGACGGAACAGACACACTTAATGAAAACACGAGGTCGCTTCAAATGTGAGCATTTAACTGTCTATGGTTGTTTTACTCCTCGGTCCGCTTTAAAAAATCTGAGCGCCTATCTGCTCAAACTATAGCATGTCTACAGTTTTGTTATGAAATGCAATGTGGTGCTTAGCTGAGAAGGGGATGAGTCATTATGAAAGGAGGAGTTAAGAGACAAATTGTTTACTCGATACAGTACCATAATCTTTCGATGCATTGACGATGGTTCTCAAGTTTGCTTAATTTGTTGCGTTTGCAATTTTAGGTAGCGGAATAGCTCGGATCCCTAAAGTCCACAGAGCGATAACCCCCAACATTAAACCAAAATGCGAACCCCTATTGAATGTCTCGCAAAATGAATGATTTTACGCCTTGAAAACAGTAACAATGACATACAATCTAGCAAATAGGAGAAATCCAGGAAAAATTGGTGATTTATGGAAAATAATGTATAAATGCGACACCTGCTCCTGTACAGTCGACTGCCTGCAGAAAAATTTAGAAAAAGTACCAGATTTTTGAATGCCTGATTTACGAGGTTGTACTGTATATATATTGTGGGAAGCTCATTCAATTCTATTTGATATAATAATTATAGGATTTTGATTCTAAATTTTGTAGTTGTTTTGATTCATAATTTGGTCTCTAATGCAAATGTTAACGTTGTCTCTTGTTGGTTGAGTTGTATTTGAGAGTAATTAACCATTTGATGGCTATTGTACGAAATATTTTCATTAAATTATCATAACAATGATTTTGGTATATTCCATATGAGATTTTGACTTATTCTGAGTCTTACTGAGAAGGAATTCTTTGAATTTTTATCATAAATAACTCAATTGCATACAAATATTTAATGAAGTACGTACTAACGTTTCATTGTGTACTCAATAATTTCATAAATTACAATCTGAAAATTCTTCAAATATCAGTTTTTAATAAATATTCTGTAACGTTAATGTATTGCTACATAAATTTTTAATGATTTGTTTTACTAATTTTTATTTTGAAACAAATTAGCCATGAAGCTGTAAAGCTATTGAGTAGTAGCAATGTAATTTGTTAATGATAATCAGAGTTGAGTCATGCAATGCAATTACTACTCAAATGTTACATAAATTAACCTCAAATTGTTAAATTTTATGCTCTTCCTGTATATATAAGGCTGAAACTTTAGTCATAAATAGTGTTTTCTTTTATTAAATCAGTTACATTCTACAAATAATAGCTTACAATCTGAACTTTACATAAAAGCAAATATGCCTTTGATGTTGTAAATATAATCTCACCTCGATTAATCGGTTGTATTTTTAATTATTAAAGACAAAATATATTTAGTTCTGCCATAAAAATTAAGTTGCTACGAGAAGTATATGTATTTTTTGAGTTTCTGTTATGCAATTAATCTTTTCAAAAAAGGTAAAACATCTAATAGAGATACTTGCATTTATATGAAGAAAATTAATTTGGCAAATATAAAGATGTTTAATTTTATTAACATTTGAAATAGGCATGCCTCAAAATTTTAATTTTTCAGTTTATTTCTGACTTTGAATATAGTTTATAAAAATGTTATTCGTGCTTTTAAGTAATTCTAATTAATCATTGCTTTGTGAGATTCAATACTGCATTATCTTTTCGTTGTTTATGTGAACATTGCTCCTATTTAGAACCATTTGCATGCATTCATTTTATTTAACGTGTTGCTTCAACAATAAGGGACATTATTAATTAGCATTAGACCATTGATAATGTGAAATGTTTCTTTTTTTAAGTTTTCTAGAACAAGCCCTTAAGATATTACTTGCCTCTGATGAAAATAGCCACAGCTGGGTTGTGCAAAAATTAATACATGCATTTTGGCTACAGAGCAGTTGTTATCGGTGGCATCTTGCCACTGATGATGGCTGTTCTTATCTAAATGCATGTATTGTTTTACAACCCAGTTGTGGCTATTTTTATCAGAGGCAAGTAATATTTAAAGGGCTTGTTCTATTTATTTCAGCTGCAAAATGTGTTTGTATTCATCTTTTGAATTAATTCACAGCTGAATTATGTGATTGTCTTATGATACATATATACAGATACCGTATTTGACCGAATATAGCCCCCTGTTTTTGGCCAAAAATGAAGTGCAAAAGTTGAGGGGGGAGGCTATTTTCGGGCACTAAAAATTTGGTGGGTACAAACAAGTGTGCAAAGATTCAATAACGATGAATTTCATTCGAGTCAGTAAGTGTTTCTATCCATTGTAAGACTAAACTACTCGGGTTGCGAATATTTATTTGCAAGGCTGATTGACGTCACCATATAGGAAGGATTTTTCAATTACCTGATCGCTCTCATTATCGTCAAATTGCAAGTTTTACCGTATTTGCTCGCGTAAGCCGCGCCCCCGTGTATCCCGCGCCCCCCGGTTTTTGGGCCAGCTCTAGGGAAAAAAATTTGAGCCGACAAAGGGTTTTTTAAATCACCAATTCCTATTTCTCAAAAATGCTACACTCAAGTTAAGCATCTTCACACTCCTACGTGACGAATTTATTGGGTGATCTCTTTATATCGGTACTAGCAGAAATCTCCTCGATAGTCCTCTTTTGTTAAACACTTAACTGTTTTTGTCGTCATATTCGGCAGAAATCGCTCCGGGAGCGATCACCGATCATTCTGCTGTACGTAATTTTCCAGCCATATGGTCACTGATCCCTACCGTAGCGGTCGTCATTTTTTTGGCGAACTAAAATTATGACTTTCATAGACGTATCATAGAATAAAGGAAACATACCGTACCTTAAGGAGGTACCCCCGAAATTAATGTAAATGTCATTTTAATAAATATATGTATACTGCTTCTTAAAACTATTCTTTATCGACTCCACTAAAAGAAACAATGTGTCACCGGACTTATTTTTTCAAAAAATTCAATTGAAATTCTGGCGGATTGCTATGTTTTCATATACGAGTATGGCGGAGAGAAGCAGATTGGAAGGGGAAAGTATCTCTTTTCAGCTCTAAAATAAATGCCATTTTCTTCAAAATCTTGCGTAATACACTGTGATATTTCCTCTATCTAAAAATGTAAAGAAAAGCATACCTTACGGAAGTGATTGAGGAGAAATTAATGTTTTTCTTCAAGAAAATATATGATTTTTCAGTAGTTACTCTACACTGGCGCCACTTGGTCTTAGAAACGTGGCAACATCGTTGTTCTTGTCTGCTGTGTAGGGAACAGGGAAGCGAGCTACACAATATTTACAGTTAGTAACATATTGGATGGGTTTTCTGAAAGACTATCATCATGATTACCGTTGGCCCTGTATTTTACGGAAGACCTGTATTCCTGTCCTTGTCCTATACATTTCAAATTATTAAACAGTATGCTTAAATGTCCTGTTTGGTAAAATATGCATTCCTTTCTAACATGAAGAAATGTTTACGAATATGTTGTGGCGAGGAAAACGTCGCCAAAATATATATTCCCGATTTTGGAAAAATCACTAACCCAGCAAACACCTTTGTAAGTGATAATATCCTGTTTAATTTTTTAATGTTACTTAAAGCATTTAGAAGCAAGGGAAAATTGTAATGTCTACTTCCTTCAAGGCTGTGATATCAAGTAAAACAAGTTTTTGATACTGCTTTTTATAATATGTTATGAAAACAAGTCCGGTGACGTTTTTTTAGTGGCATCGATAAAGAATAGTTTAAAGAAGCAGAATACAATTTTTTTATAATTCTGCTTGCATTAATTTTGGGGATATCTCCTTGATATATCAGGTTATGGTTTACAGTCCTTTAAAAACAAAGGTATTTCTATTCAGTACAGAAAGATATAGCAGACATTTAAGATAATATTTAATTACATAAAAAATAATTTATATCCCTTACTTATTTTTAACAAGTAGTGATCAAAGACATATCATTTGGTTTATTAAAATAAAATGCAGTGGGTAATAACTAATAATTTTATTTCCATAGCTCATAAAATACAATAATTGTGTAGCAATAACAGGTCATATACTTCTCACATTTAATAAACCTTCATATGCACTCAAGAATCCTAACAATGACGAAATTATCCTTTTATTTTTGGTTACCTTCGGTCTCCCATTAACATCTTCAGATTCTAGTGCCTCTACACCTTCTCCTCCACAAGTCTTGTATGTCTCTATTAGAGTGGGAAGATTCAACCCACATGCTGCCAACTTGTTAATTATCCTAGTGGATACAACACCAACACAAGGCTTCAATGTTAATGCATTGTCATGGTTATTTCTTTGTCTTATTTTCCTACGTTTTTATGCTTCTAAATTAATTGATCTTTTACTCATGATTTCTGAACTAACTCAACTTTTCAACAATCCCCTCCAACATCTTGATATCACACAAGGCATCATGAGCACCAAGGCGCTCTTCCTCAGTCAAATATTCCTGGGCTAATTCAATTAATTTATAAGATTTTCTGCCTGGAATCAATGATTTCATCAAAGGAAGGATATCTAGTAATCCCTTGACACTAACAAAAAATCTGTCATTCAAGGTACCATTATTCATGTCCAATCAAATTTTAAAATGTTATGCCCAACCAAAATGACAGATTTGCCTACTCCCTCAAGAAAGTCTAAGAATTTCAATAAACACTGATGTAAACGTAATGTTTGAACAGGTAAGTTGCCTTTATATAAAATATTACCTGACCGCACAAGCCCATTTACCTTTGAAGCATAGGAGGACAACCCATTTACAGATAGAACGTATTCTGAAAATATTTTTTCATTGTATTTTGCAGCAATCTGGCAAATTTCTGCATTCCTACCAAATCCAGATGTTTCCATATCAAAGTAAACAAGTTCATATGGTCCCTCAGCAACTGTAGTGGTTAAACATTCCCCTGCTGGAACCAGTCCTATATCTTTTGAATAGGTAATGCCTTCCTTTGCTTTTCTAGCAGACTCTTGATGTTGTCTGTCTTTTTAGAAACAGTCTTCTTCTCTTAAAACATGTAGATGCATTTTTAATACATCTCTGCATTCGTTTGAGATCAAGTCTCCTTTGCCTTTCACTATTGCTTCCAGGTGACAATCCCAATTTTTTATTCAATTCAAAATATAACTGGTTCCTAAATTTTTCTGGCTCACAGCTGATGCCAATCGAAACCTCCATAAAATTTAGTTTTAGGAGCCTTGCTTGCCATAATCATATTAAATGATTTGCCATCCCTGGCCTAGGGTATATTCATCACAAAGTCTCTTAACTGAAGCACCCTTGTCAAGCATCTTTAATAAGCCTACTGTTTGTTCAATCAAAGCATTTTATGTTAACACTTCATATAAGAGGATTTCTGCTTTTTTTTTGGAAGCCATCGTAATAGGAATTTTAGCACTGTCGTTCTATTGACGGAACAGACACACTTAATGAAAACACGAGGTCGCTTCAAATGTGAGCATTTAACTGTCTATGGTTGTTTTACTCCTCGGTCCGCTTTAAAAAATCTGAGCGCCTATCTGCTCAAACTATAGCATGTCTACAGTTTTGTTATGAAATGCAATGTGGTGCTTAGCTGAGAAGGGGATGAGTCATTATGAAAGGAGGAGTTAAGAGACAAATTGTTTATTCGATACAGTACCATAATCTTTCGATGCATTGACGATGGTTCTCAAGTTTGCTTAATTTGTTGCGTTTGCAATTTTAGGTAGCGGAATAGCTCGGATCCCTAAAGTCCACAGAGCGATAACCCCCAACATTAAACCAAAATGCGAACCCCTATTGAATGTCTCGCAAAATGAATGATTTTACGCCTTGAAAACAGTAACAATGACATACAATCTAGCAAATAGGAGAAATCCAGGAAAAATTGGTGATTTATGGAAAATAATGTATAAATGCGACACCTGCTCCTGTACAGTCGACTGCCTGCAGAAAAATTTAGAAAAGTACCAGATTTTTGAATGCCTGATTTACGAGGTTGTACTGTATATATATTGTGGGAAGCTCATTCAATTCTATTTGATATAATAATTATAGGATTTTGATTCTAAATTTTGTAGTTGTTTTGATTCATAATTTGGTCTCTAATGCAAATGTTAACGTTGTCTCTTGTTGGTTGAGTTGTATTTGAGAGTAATTAACCATTTCATGGCTATTGTACGAAATATTTTCATTAAATTATCATAACAATGATTTTGGTATATTCCATATGAGATTTTGACTTATTCTGAGTCTTACTGAGAAGGAATTCTTTGAATTTTTATCATAAATAACTCAATTGCATACAAATATTTAATGAAGTACGTACTAACGTTTCATTGTGTACTCAATAATTTCATAAATTACAATCTGAAAATTCTTCAAATATCAGTTTTTAATAAATATTCTGTAACGTTAATGTATTGCTACATAAATTTTTAATGATTTGTTTTACTAATTTTTATTTTGAAACAAATTAGCCATGAAGTTGTAAAGCTATTGAGTAGTAGCAATGTAATTTGTTAATGATAATCAGAGTTGAGTCATGCAATGCAATTACTACTCAAATGTTACATAAATTAACCTCAAATTGTTAAATTTTATGCTCTTCCTGTATATATAAGGCTGAAACTTTAGTCATAAATAGTGTTTTCTTTTATTAAATCAGTTACATTCTACAAATAATAGCTTACAATCTGAACTTTACATAAAAGCAAATATGCCTTTGATGTTGTAAATATAATCTCACCTCGATTAATCGGTTGTATTTTTAATTATTAAAGACAAAATATATTTAGTTCTGCCATAAAAATTAAGTTGCTACGAGAAGTATATGTATTTTTTGAGTTTCTGTTATGCAATTAATCTTTTCAAAAAAGGTAAAACATCTAATAGAGATACTTGCATTTATATGAAGAAAATTAATTTGGCAAATATAAAGATGTTTAATTTTATTAACATTTGAAATAGGCATGCCTCAAAATTTTAATTTTTCAGTTTATTTCTGACTTTGAATATAGTTTATAAAAATGTTATTCGTGCTTTTAAGTAATTCTAATTAATCATTGCTTTGTGAGATTCAATACTGCATTATCTTTTCGTTGTTTATGTGAACATTGCTCCTATTTAGAACCATTTGCATGCATTCATTTTATTTAACGTGTTGCTTCAACAATAAGGGACATTATTAATTAGCATTAGACCATTGATAATGTGAAATGTTTCTTTTTTTAAGTTTTCTAGAACAAGCCCTTAAGATATTACTTGCCTCTGATGAAAATAGCCACAGCTGGGTTGTGCAAAAATTAATACATGCATTTTGGCTACAGAGCAGTTGTTATCGGTGGCATCTTGCCACTGATGATGGCTGTTCTTATCTAAATGCATGTATTGTTTTACAACCCAGTTGTGGCTATTTTTATCAGAGGCAAGTAATATTTAAAGGGCTTGTTCTATTTATTTCAGCTGTAAAATGTGTTTGTATTCATCTTTTGAATTAATTCACAGCTGAATTATGTGATTGTCTTATGATACATATATACAGATACCGTATTTGACCGAATATAGCCCCCTGTTTTTGGCCAAAAATGAAGTGCAAAAGTTGAGGGGGGAGGCTATTTTCGGGCACTAAAAATTTGGTGGGTACAAACAAGTGTGCAAAGATTCAATAACGATGAATTTCATTCGAGTCAGTAAGTGTTTCTATCCATTGTAAGACTAAACTACTCGGGTTGCGAATATTTATTTGCAAGGCTGATTGACGTCACCATATAGGAAGGATTTTTCAATTACCTGATCGCTCTCATTATCGTCAAATTGCAAGTTTTACCGTATTTGCTCGCGTAAGCCGCGCCCCCGTGTATCCCGCGCCCCCCGGTTTTTGGGCCAGCTCTAGGGAAAAAAATTTGAGCCGACAAAGGGTTTTTTAAATCACCAATTCCTATTTCTCAAAAATGCTACACTCAAGTTAAGCATCTTCACACTCCTACGTGACGAATTTATTGGGTGATCTCTTTATATCGGTACTAGCAGAAATCTCCTCGATAGTCCTCTTTTGTTAAACACTTAACTGTTTTTGTCGTCATATTCGGCAGAAATCGCTCCGGGAGCGATCACCGATCATTCTGCTGTACGTAATTTTCCAGCCATATGGTCACTGATCCCTACCGTAGCGGTCGTCATTTTTTTGGCGAACTAAAATTATGACTTTCATAGACGTATCATAGAATAAAGGAAACATACCGTACCTTAAGGAGGTACCCCCGAAATTAATGTAAATGTCATTTTAATAAATATATGTATACTGCTTCTTAAAACTATTCTTTATCGACTCCACTAAAAGAAACAATGTGTCACCGGACTTATTTTTTCAGAAAATTCAATTGAAATTCTGGCGGATTGCTATGTTTTCATATACGAGTATGGCGGAGAGAAGCAGATTGGAAGGGGAAAGTATCTCTTTTCAGCTCTAAAATAAATGCCATTTTCTTCAAAATCTTGCGTAATACACTGTGATATTTCCTCTATCTAAAAATGTAAAGAAAAGCATACCTTACGGAAGTGATTGAGGAGAAATTAATGTTTTTCTTCAAGAAAATATATGATTTTTCAGTAGTTACTCTACACTGGCGCCACTTGGTCTTAGAAACGTGGCAACATCGTTGTTCTTGTCTGCTGTGTAGGGAACAGGGAAGCGAGCTACACAATATTTACAGTTAGTAACATATTGGATGGGTTTTCTGAAAGACTATCATCATGATTACCGTTGGCCCTGTATTTTACGGAAGACCTGTATTCCTGTCCTTGTCCTATACATTTCAAATTATTAAACAGTATGCTTAAATGTCCTGTTTGGTAAAATATGCATTCCTTTCTAACATGAAGAAATGTTTACGAATATGTTGTGGCGAGGAAAACGTCGCCAAAATATATATTCCCGATTTTGGAAAAATCACTAACCCAGCAAACACCTTTGTAAGTGATAATATCCTGTTTAATTTTTTAATGTTACTTAAAGCATTTAGAAGCAAGGGAAAATTGTAATGTCTACTTCCTTCAAGGCTGTGATATCAAGTAAAACAAGTTTTTGATACTGCTTTTTATAATATGTTATGAAAACAAGTCCGGTGACGTTTTTTTAGTGGCATCGATAAAGAATAGTTTAAAGAAGCAGAATACAATTTTTTTATAATTCTGCTTGCATTAATTTTGGGGATATCTCCTTGATATATCAGGTTATGGTTTACAGTCCTTTAAAAACAAAGGTATTTCTATTCAGTACAGAAAGATATAGCAGACATTTAAGATAATATTTAATTACATAAAAAATAATTTATATCCCTTACTTATTTTTAACAAGTAGTGATCAAAGACATATCATTTGGTTTATTAAAATAAAATGCAGTGGGTAATAACTAATAATTTTATTTCCATAGCTCATAAAATACAATAATTGTGTAGCAATAACAGGTCATATACTTCTCACATTTAATAAACCTTCATATGCACTCAAGAATCCTAACAATGACGAAATTATCCTTTTATTTTTGGTTACCTTCGGTCTCCCATTAACATCTTCAGATTCTAGTGCCTCTACACCTTCTCCTCCACAAGTCTTGTATGTCTCTATTAGAGTGGGAAGATTCAACCCACATGCTGCCAACTTGTTAATTATCCTAGTGGATACAACACCAACACAAGGCTTCAATGTTAATGCATTGTCATGGTTATTTCTTTGTCTTATTTTCCTACGTTTTTATGCTTCTAAATTAATTGATCTTTTACTCATGATTTCTGAACTAACTCAACTTTTCAACAATCCCCTCCAACATCTTGATATCACACAAGGCATCATGAGCACCAAGGCGCTCTTCCTCAGTCAAATATTCCTGGGCTAATTCAATTAATTTATAAGATTTTCTGCCTGGAATCAATGATTTCATCAAAGGAAGGATATCTAGTAATCCCTTGACACTAACAAAAAATCTGTCATTCAAGGTACCATTATTCATGTCCAATCAAATTTTAAAATGTTATGCCCAACCAAAATGACAGATTTGCCTACTCCCTCAAGAAAGTCTAAGAATTTCAATAAACACTGATGTAAACGTAATGTTTGAACAGGTAAGTTGCCTTTATATAAAATATTACCTGACCGCACAAGCCCATTTACCTTTGAAGCATAGGAGGACAACCCATTTACAGGTAGGACATATTCTGAAAATATTTTTTCATTGTATTTTGCAGCAATCTGGCAAATTTCTGCATTCCTACCAAATCCAGATGTTTCCATATCAAAGTAAACAAGTTCATATGGTCCCTCAGCAACTGTAGTGGTTAAACATTCCCCTGCTGGAACCAGTCCTATATCTTTTGAATAGGTAATGCCTTCCTTTGCTTTTCTAGCAGACTCTTGATGTTGTCTGTCTTTTTAGAAACAGTCTTCTTCTCTTAAAACATGTAGATGCATTTTTAATACATCTCTGCATTCGTTTGAGATCAAGTCTCCTTTGCCTTTCACTATTGCTTCCAGGTGACAATCCCAATTTTTTATTCAATTCAAAATATAACTGGTTCCTAAATTTTTCTGGCTCACAGCTGATGCCAATCGAAACCTCCATAAAATTTAGTTTTAGGAGCCTTGCTTGCCATAATCATATTAAATGATTTGCCATCCCTGGCCTAGGGTATATTCATCACAAAGTCTCTTAACTGAAGCACCCTTGTCAAGCATCTTTAATAAGCCTACTGTTTGTTCAATCAAAGCATTTTATGTTAACACTTCATATAAGAGGATTTCTGCTTTTTTTTTGGAAGCCATCGTAATAGGAATTTTAGCACTGTCGTTCTATTGACGGAACAGACACACTTAATGAAAACACGAGGTCGCTTCAAATGTGAGCATTTAACTGTCTATGGTTGTTTTACTCCTCGGTCCGCTTTAAAAAATCTGAGCGCCTATCTGCTCAAACTATAGCATGTCTACAGTTTTGTTATGAAATGCAATGTGGTGCTTAGCTGAGAAGGGGATGAGTCATTATGAAAGGAGGAGTTAAGAGACAAATTGTTTACTCGATACAGTGCCATAATCTTTCGATGCATTGACGATGGTTCTCAAGTTTGCTTAATTTGTTGCGTTTACAATTTTAGGTAGCGGAATAACTCAGATCGCTAAAGTCCACAGAGCGAAAACCCCCAACATTAAACCAAAATGCGAACCCCTATTGAATGTCTTGCAAAATGAATGATTTTACGCCTTGAAAACAGTAACAATGACATACAATCTAGCAAATAGGAGAAATCCAGGAAAAATTGGTGATTTATGGAAAATAATGTATAAATGCGACACCTGCTCCTGTACAGTCGACTGCCTGCAGAAAAATTTTGAAAAAGTACCAGATTTTTGAATGCCTGATTTACGAGGTTGTACTGTATATATATTGTGGGAAGCTCATTCAATTCTATTTGATATAATAATTATAGGATTTTGATTCTAAATTTTGTAGTTGTTTTGATTCATAATTTGGTCTCTAATGCAAATGTTAACGTTGTCTCTTGTTGGTTGAGTTGTATTTGAGAGTAATTAACCATTTCATGGCTATTGTACGAAATATTTTCATTAAATTATCATAACAATGATTTTGGTATATTCCATATGAGATTTTGACTTATTCTGAGTCTTACTGAGAAGGAATTCTTTGAATTTTTATCATAAATAACTCAATTGCATACAAATATTTAATGAAGTACGTACTAACGTTTCATTGTGTACTCAATAATTTCATAAATTACAATCTGAAAATTCTTCAAATATCAGTTTTTAATAAATATTCTGTAACGTTAATGTATTGCTACATAAATTTTTAATGATTTGTTTTACTAATTTTTATTTTGAAACAAATTAGCCATGAAATTGTAAAGCTATTGAGTAGGAGCAATGTAATTTGTTAATGATAATCAGAGTTGAGTCATGCAATACAATTACTACTCAAATGTTACATAAATTAACCTCAAATTGTTAAATTTTATGCTCTTCCTGTATATATAAGGCTGAAACTTTAGTCATAAATAGTGTTTTCTTTTATTAAATCAGTTACATTCTACAAATAATAGCTTACAATCTGAACTTTACATAAAAGCAAATATGCCTTTGATGTTGTAAATATAATCTCACCTCGATTAATCGGTTGTATTTTTAATTATTAAAGACAAAATATATTTAGTTCTGCCATAAAAATTAAGTTGCTACGAGAAGTATATGTATTTTTTGAGTTTCTGTTATGCAATTAATCTTTTCAAAAAAGGTAAAACATCTAATAGAGATACTTGCATTTATATGAAGAAAATTAATTTGGCAAATATAAAGATGTTTAATTTTATTAACATTTGAAATAGGCATGCCTCAAAATTTTAATTTTTCAGTTTATTTCTGACTTTGAATATAGTTTATAAAAATGTTATTCGTGCTTTTAAGTAATTCTAATTAATCATTGCTTTGTGAGATTCAATACTGCATTATCTTTTCGTTGTTTATGTGAACATTGCTCCTATTTAGAACCATTTGCATGCATTCATTTTATTTAACGTGTTGCTTCAACAATAAGGGACATTATTAATTAGCATTAGACCATTGATAATGTGAAATGTTTCTTTTTTTAAGTTTTCTAGAACAAGCCCTTAAGATATTACTTGCCTCTGATGAAAATAGCCACAGCTGGGTTGTGCAAAAATTAATACATGCATTTTGGCTACAGAGCAGTTGTTATCGGTGGCATCTTGCCACTGATGATGGCTGTTCTTATCTAAATGCATGTATTGTTTTACAACCCAGTTGTGGCTATTTTTATCAGAGGCAAGTAATATTTAAAGGGCTTGTTCTATTTATTTCAGCTGCAAAATGTGTTTGTATTCATCTTTTGAATTAATTCACAGCTGAATTATGTGATTGTCTTATGATACATATATACAGATACCGTATTTGACCGAATATAGCCCCCTGTTTTTGGCCAAAAATGAAGTGCAAAAGTTGAGGGGGGAGGCTATTTTCGGGCACTAAAAATTTGGTGGGTACAAACAAGTGTGCAAAGATTCAATAACGATGAATTTCATTCGAGTCAGTAAGTGTTTCTATCCATTGTAAGACTAAACTACTCGGGTTGCGAATATTTATTTGCAAGGCTGATTGACGTCACCATATAGGAAGGATTTTTCAATTACCTGATCGCTCTCATTATCGTCAAATTGCAAGTTTTACCGTATTTGCTCGCGTAAGCCGCGCCCCCGTGTATCCCGCGCCCCCCGGTTTTTGGGCCAGCTCTAGGGAAAAAAATTTGAGCCGACAAAGGGTTTTTTAAATCACCAATTCCTATTTCTCAAAAATGCTACACTCAAGTTAAGCATCTTCACACTCCTACGTGACGAATTTATTGGGTGATCTCTTTATATCGGTACTAGCAGAAATCTCCTCGATAGTCCTCTTTTGTTAAACACTTAACTGTTTTTGTCGTCATATTCGGCAGAAATCGCTCCGGGAGCGATCACCGATCATTCTGCTGTACGTAATTTTCCAGCCATATGGTCACTGATCCCTACCGTAGCGGTCGTCATTTTTTTGGCGAACTAAAATTATGACTTTCATAGACGTATCATAGAATAAAGGAAACATACCGTACCTTAAGGAGGTACCCCCGAAATTAATGTAAATGTCATTTTAATAAATATATGTATACTGCTTCTTAAAACTATTCTTTATCGACTCCACTAAAAGAAACAATGTGTCACCGGACTTATTTTTTCAGAAAATTCAATTGAAATTCTGGCGGATTGCTATGTTTTCATATACGAGTATGGCGGAGAGAAGCAGATTGGAAGGGGAAAGTATCTCTTTTCAGCTCTAAAATAAATGCCATTTTCTTCAAAATCTTGCGTAATACACTGTGATATTTCCTCTATCTAAAAATGTAAAGAAAAGCATACCTTACGGAAGTGATTGAGGAGAAATTAATGTTTTTCTTCAAGAAAATATATGATTTTTCAGTAGTTACTCTACACTGGCGCCACTTGGTCTTAGAAACGTGGCAACATCGTTGTTCTTGTCTGCTGTGTAGGGAACAGGGAAGCGAGCTACACAATATTTACAGTTAGTAACATATTGGATGGGTTTTCTGAAAGACTATCATCATGATTACCGTTGGCCCTGTATTTTACGGAAGACCTGTATTCCTGTCCTTGTCCTATACATTTCAAATTATTAAACAGTATGCTTAAATGTCCTGTTTGGTAAAATATGCATTCCTTTCTAACATGAAGAAATGTTTACGAATATGTTGTGGCGAGGAAAACGTCGCCAAAATATATATTCCCGATTTTGGAAAAATCACTAACCCAGCAAACACCTTTGTAAGTGATAATATCCTGTTTAATTTTTTAATGTTACTTAAAGCATTTAGAAGCAAGGGAAAATTGTAATGTCTACTTCCTTCAAGGCTGTGATATCAAGTAAAACAAGTTTTTGATACTGCTTTTTATAATATGTTATGAAAACAAGTCCGGTGACGTTTTTTTAGTGGCATCGATAAAGAATAGTTTAAAGAAGCAGAATACAATTTTTTTATAATTCTGCTTGCATTAATTTTGGGGATATCTCCTTGATATATCAGGTTATGGTTTACAGTCCTTTAAAAACAAAGGTATTTCTATTCAGTACAGAAAGATATAGCAGACATTTAAGATAATATTTAATTACATAAAAAATAATTTATATCCCTTACTTATTTTTAACAAGTAGTGATCAAAGACATATCATTTGGTTTATTAAAATAAAATGCAGTGGGTAATAACTAATAATTTTATTTCCATAGCTCATAAAATACAATAATTGTGTAGCAATAACAGGTCATATACTTCTCACATTTAATAAACCTTCATATGCACTCAAGAATCCTAACAATGACGAAATTATCCTTTTATTTTTGGTTACCTTCGGTCTCCCATTAACATCTTCAGATTCTAGTGCCTCTACACCTTCTCCTCCACAAGTCTTGTATGTCTCTATTAGAGTGGGAAGATTCAACCCACATGCTGCCAACTTGTTAATTATCCTAGTGGATACAACACCAACACAAGGCTTCAATGTTAATGCATTGTCATGGTTATTTCTTTGTCTTATTTTCCTACGTTTTTATGCTTCTAAATTAATTGATCTTTTACTCATGATTTCTGAACTAACTCAACTTTTCAACAATCCCCTCCAACATCTTGATATCACACAAGGCATCATGAGCACCAAGGCGCTCTTCCTCAGTCAAATATTCCTGGGCTAATTCAATTAATTTATAAGATTTTCTGCCTGGAATCAATGATTTCATCAAAGGAAGGATATCTAGTAATCCCTTGACACTAACAAAAAATCTGTCATTCAAGTTACCATTATTCATGTCCAATCAAATTTTAAAATGTTATGCCCAACCAAAATGACAGATTTGCCTACTCCCTCAAAAAAGTCTAAGAATTTCAATAAACACTGATGTAAACGTAATGTTTGAACAGGTAAGTTGCCTTTATATAAAATATTACCTGACCGCACAAGCCCATTTACCTTTGAAGCATAGGAGGACAACCCATTTACAGGTAGGACGTATTCTGAAAATATTTTTTCATTGTATTTTGCAGCAATCTGGCAAATTTCTGCATTCCTACCAAATCCAGATGTTTCCATATCAAAGTAAACAAGTTCATATGGTCCCTCAGCAACTGTAGTGGTTAAACATTCCCCTGCTGGAACCAGTCCTATATCTTTTGAATAGGTAATGCCTTCCTTTGCTTTTCTAGCAGACTCTTGATGTTGTCTGTCTTTTTAGAAACAGTCTTCTTCTCTTAAAACATGTAGATGCATTTTTAATACATCTCTGCATTCGTTTGAGATCAAGTCTCCTTTGCCTTTCACTATTGCTTCCAGGTGACAATCCCAATTTTTTATTCAATTCAAAATATAACTGGTTCCTAAATTTTTCTGGCTCACAGCTGATGCCAATCGAAACCTCCATAAAATTTAGTTTTAGGAGCCTTGCTTGCCATAATCATATTAAATGATTTGCCATCCCTGGCCTAGGGTATATTCATCACAAAGTCTCTTAACTGAAGCACCCTTGTCAAGCATCTTTAATAAGCCTACTGTTTGTTCAATCAAAGCATTTTATGTTAACACTTCATATAAGAGGATTTCTGCTTTTTTTTTGGAAGCCATCGTAATAGGAATTTTAGCACTGTCGTTCTATTGACGGAACAGACACACTTAATGAAAACACGAGGTCGCTTCAAATGTGAGCATTTAACTGTCTATGGTTGTTTTACTCCTCGGTCCGCTTTAAAAAATCTGAGCGCCTATCTGCTCAAACTATAGCATGTCTACAGTTTTGTTATGAAATGCAATGTGGTGCTTAGCTGAGAAGGGGATGAGTCATTATGAAAGGAGGAGTTAAGAGACAAATTGTTTACTCGATACAGTACCATAATCTTTCGATGCATTGACGATGGTTCTCAAGTTTGCTTAATTTGTTGCGTTTGCAATTTTAGGTAGCGGAATAGCTCGGATCCCTAAAGTCCACAGAGCGATAACCCCCAACATTAAACCAAAATGCGAACCCCTATTGAATGTCTCGCAAAATGAATGATTTTACGCCTTGAAAACAGTAACAATGACATACAATCTAGCAAATAGGAGAAATCCAGGAAAAATTGGTGATTTATGGAAAATAATGTATAAATGCGACACCTGCTCCTGTACAGTCGACTGCCTGCAGAAAAATTTAGAAAAAGTACCAGATTTTTGAATGCCTGATTTACGAGGTTGTACTGTATATATATTGTGGGAAGCTCATTCAATTCTATTTGATATAATAATTATAGGATTTTGATTCTAAATTTTGTAGTTGTTTTGATTCATAATTTGGTCTCTAATGCAAATGTTAACGTTGTCTCTTGTTGGTTGAGTTGTATTTGAGAGTAATTAACCATTTCATGGCTATTGTACGAAATATTTTCATTAAATTATCATAACAATGATTTTGGTATATTCCATATGAGATTTTGACTTATTCTGAGTCTTACTGAGAAGGAATTCTTTGAATTTTTATCATAAATAACTCAATTGCATACAAATATTTAATGAAGTACGTACTAACGTTTCATTGTGTACTCAATAATTTCATAAATTACAATCTGAAAATTCTTCAAATATCAGTTTTTAATAAATATTCTGTAACGTTAATGTATTGCTACATAAATTTTTAATGATTTGTTTTACTAATTTTTATTTTGAAACAAATTAGCCATGAAGTTGTAAAGCTATTGAGTAGTAGCAATGTAATTTGTTAATGATAATCAGAGTTGAGTCATGCAATGCAATTACTACTCAAATGTTACATAAATTAACCTCAAATTGTTAAATTTTATGCTCTTCCTGTATATATAAGGCTGAAACTTTAGTCATAAATAGTGTTTTCTTTTATTAAATCAGTTACATTCTACAAATAATAGCTTACAATCTGAACTTTACATAAAAGCAAATATGCTTTTGATGTTGTAAATATAATCTCACCTCGATTAATCGGTTGTATTTTTAATTATTAAAGACAAAATATATTTAGTTCTGCCATAAAAATTAAGTTGCTACGAGAAGTATATGTATTTTTTGAGTTTCTGTTATGCAATTAATCTTTTCAAAAAAGGTAAAACATCTAATAGAGATACTTGCATTTATACGAAGAAAATTAATTTGGCATATATAAAGATGTTTAATTTCATTAACATTTGAAATAGGCATGCCTCAAAATTTTAATTTTTCAGTTTATTTCTGACTTTGAATATAGTTTATAAAAATGTTATTCGTGCTTTTAAGTAATTCTAATTAATCATTGCTTTGTGAGATTCAATACTGCATTATCTTTTCGTTGTTTATGTGAACATTGCTCCTATTTAGAACCATTTGCATGCATTCATTTTATTTAACGTGTTGCTTCAACAATAAGGGACATTATTAATTAGCATTAGACCATTGAAATGTTTCTTTTTTTAAGTTTTTCTTGAACAAGCCCTTAAGATATTACTTGCCTCTGATGAATATAGCCACAACTGGGTTGTGCAGAAATTAATACATGCATTTTACCTACAGAGCAGTTGTTATCGGTGGCATCTTGCCACTGATGATGGCTGTTCTTATCTAAATGCATGTATTGTTTTACAACCCAGTTGTGGCTATTTTTATCAGAGGCAAGTAATATTTAAAGGGCTTGTTCAATTTATTTCAGCTGCAAAATGTGTTTGTATTCATCTTTTGAATCAATTCACAGCTGAATTATGTGATTGTCTTGTGATACATATATACAGATACCGTATTTGACCGAATATAGCCCCCTGTTTTTGGCCAAAAATGAAGTGCAAAAGTTGAGGGGGGAGGCTATTTTCGGGCACTAAAAATTTGGTGGGTACAAACAAGTGTGCAAAGATTCAATAACGATGAATTTCATTCGAGTCAGTAAGAGTTTCTATCCATTGTAAGACTAAACAACTCGGGTTGCGAATATTTATTTGCAAGGCTGATTGACGTCACCATATAGGAAGGATTTTTCAATTACCTGATCGCTCTCATTATCGTCAAATTGCTTGTTTTACCGTATTTACTCGTGTAAGCCGCGCCCCCGTGTATCCCGCGCCCCCCGGTTTTTGGGCCAGCTCTAGGGAAAAAAATTTGAGCCGAAAAAGGGTTTTTTAAATCACCAATTCCTATTTCTCAAAAATGCTACGCTCAAGTTAAGCATCTTCACACTCCTATGTGACGAATTTATTGGGTGATCTCTTTATATCGGTACTAGCCGAAATCTCCTCGATAGTCCTCTTTTGTTAAACACTTAACTGTTTTTGTCGTCATATTCGGCAGAAATCGCTCCGGGAGCGATCACCGATCATTCTGCTGTACGTAATTTTCCAGCCATATGGTCACTGATCCCTACCGTAGCGGTCGTCATTTTTTTGGCGAACTAAAATTATGACTTTCATAGACGTATCATAGAATAAAGGAAACATACCGTACCTTAAGGAGGTACCCCCGAAATTAATGTAAATGTCATTTTAATAAATATATGTATACTGCTTCTTAAAACTATTCTTTATCGACTCCACTAAAAGAAACAATGTGTCACCGGACTTATTTTTTCAAAAAATTCAATTGAAATTCTGGCGGATTGCTATGTTTTCATATACGAGTATGGCGGAGAGAAGCAGATTGGAAGGGGAAAGTATCTCTTTTCAGCTCTAAAATAAATGCCATTTTCTTCAAAATCTTGCGTAATACACTGTGATATTTCCTCTATCTAAAAATGTAAAGAAAAGCATACCTTACGGAAGTGATTGAGGAGAAATTAATGTTTTTCTTCAAGAAAATATATGATTTTTCAGTAGTTACTCTACACTGGCGCCACTTGGTCTTAGAAACGTGGCAACATCGTTGTTCTTGTCTGCTGTGTAGGGAACAGGGAAGCGAGCTACACAATATTTACAGTTAGTAACATATTGGATGGGTTTTCTGAAAGACTATCATCATGATTACCGTTGGCCCTGTATTTTACGGAAGACCTGTATTCCTGTCCTTGTCCTATACATTTCAAATTATTAAACAGTATGCTTAAATGTCCTGTTTGGTAAAATATGCATTCCTTTCTAACATGAAGAAATGTTTACGAATATGTTGTGGCGAGGAAAACGTCGCCAAAATATATATTCCCGATTTTGGAAAAATCACTAACCCAGCAAACACCTTTGTAAGTGATAATATCCTGTTTAATTTTTTAATGTTACTTAAAGCATTTAGAAGCAAGGGAAAATTGTAATGTCTACTTCCTTCAAGGCTGTGATATCAAGTAAAACAAGTTTTTGATACTGCTTTTTATAATATGTTATGAAAACAAGTCCGGTGACGTTTTTTTAGTGGCATCGATAAAGAATAGTTTAAAGAAGCAGAATACAATTTTTTTATAATTCTGCTTGCATTAATTTTGGGGATATCTCCTTGATATATCAGGTTATGGTTTACAGTCCTTTAAAAACAAAGGTATTTCTATTCAGTACAGAAAGATATAGCAGACATTTAAGATAATATTTAATTACATAAAAAATAATTTATATCCCTTACTTATTTTTAACAAGTAGTGATCAAAGACATATCATTTGGTTTATTAAAATAAAATGCAGTGGGTAATAACTAATAATTTTATTTCCATAGCTCATAAAATACAATAATTGTGTAGCAATAACAGGTCATATACTTCTCACATTTAATAAACCTTCATATGCACTCAAGAATCCTAACAATGACGAAATTATCCTTTTATTTTTGGTTACCTTCGGTCTCCCATTAACATCTTCAGATTCTAGTGCCTCTACACCTTCTCCTCCACAAGTCTTGTATGTCTCTATTAGAGTGGGAAGATTCAACCCACATGCTGCCAACTTGTTAATTATCCTAGTGGATACAACACCAACACAAGGCTTCAATGTTAATGCATTGTCATGGTTATTTCTTTGTCTTATTTTCCTACGTTTTTATGCTTCTAAATTAATTGATCTTTTACTCATGATTTCTGAACTAACTCAACTTTTCAACAATCCCCTCCAACATCTTGATATCACACAAGGCATCATGAGCACCAAGGCGCTCTTCCTCAGTCAAATATTCCTGGGCTAATTCAATTAATTTATAAGATTTTCTGCCTGGAATCAATGATTTCATCAAAGGAAGGATATCTAGTAATCCCTTGACACTAACAAAAAATCTGTCATTCAAGGTACCATTATTCATGTCCAATCAAATTTTAAAATGTTATGCCCAACCAAAATGACAGATTTGCCTACTCCCTCAAGAAAGTCTAAGAATTTCAATAAACACTGATGTAAACGTAATGTTTGAACAGGTAAGTTGCCTTTATATAAAATATTACCTGACCGCACAAGCCCATTTACCTTTGAAGCATAGGAGGACAACCCATTTACAGGTAGGACATATTCTGAAAATATTTTTTCATTGTATTTTGCAGCAATCTGGCAAATTTCTGCATTCCTACCAAATCCAGATGTTTCCATATCAAAGTAAACAAGTTCATATGGTCCCTCAGCAACTGTAGTGGTTAAACATTCCCCTGCTGGAACCAGTCCTATATCTTTTGAATAGGTAATGCCTTCCTTTGCTTTTCTAGCAGACTCTTGATGTTGTCTGTCTTTTTAGAAACAGTCTTCTTCTCTTAAAACATGTAGATGCATTTTTAATACATCTCTGCATTCGTTTGAGATCAAGTCTCCTTTGCCTTTCACTATTGCTTCCAGGTGACAATCCCAATTTTTTATTCAATTCAAAATATAACTGGTTCCTAAATTTTTCTGGCTCACAGCTGATGCCAATCGAAACCTCCATAAAATTTAGTTTTAGGAGCCTTGCTTGCCATAATCATATTAAATGATTTGCCATCCCTGGCCTAGGGTATATTCATCACAAAGTCTCTTAACTGAAGCACCCTTGTCAAGCATCTTTAATAAGCCTACTGTTTGTTCAATCAAAGCATTTTATGTTAACACTTCATATAAGAGGATTTCTGCTTTTTTTTTGGAAGCCATCGTAATAGGAATTTTAGCACTGTCGTTCTATTGACGGAACAGACACACTTAATGAAAACACGAGGTCGCTTCAAATGTGAGCATTTAACTGTCTATGGTTGTTTTACTCCTCGGTCCGCTTTAAAAAATCTGAGCGCCTATCTGCTCAAACTATAGCATGTCTACAGTTTTGTTATGAAATGCAATGTGGTGCTTAGCTGAGAAGGGGATGAGTCATTATGAAAGGAGGAGTTAAGAGACAAATTGTTTACTCGATACAGTACCATAATCTTTCGATGCATTGACGATGGTTCTCAAGTTTGCTTAATTTGTTGCGTTTGCAATTTTAGGTAGCGGAATAGCTCGGATCCCTAAAGTCCACAGAGCGATAACCCCCAACATTAAACCAAAATGCGAACCCCTATTGAATGTCTCGCAAAATGAATGATTTTACGCCTTGAAAACAGTAACAATGACATACAATCTAGCAAATAGGAGAAATCCAGGAAAAATTGGTGATTTATGGAAAATAATGTATAAATGCGACACCTGCTCCTGTACAGTCGACTGCCTGCAGAAAAATTTAGAAAAAGTACCAGATTTTTGAATGCCTGATTTACGAGGTTGTACTGTATATATATTGTGGGAAGCTCATTCAATTCTATTTGATATAATAATTATAGGATTTTTATTCTAAATTTTGTAGTTGTTTTGATTCATAATTTGGTCTCTAATGCAAATGTTAACGTTGTCTCTTGTTGGTTGAGTTGTATTTGAGAGTAATTAACCATTTGATGGCTATTGTACGAAATATTTTCATTAAATTATCATAACAATGATTTTGGTATATTCCATATGAGATTTTGACTTATTCTGAGTCTTACTGAGAAGGAATTCTTTGAATTTTTATCATAAATAACTCAATTGCATACAAATATTTAATGAAGTACGTACTAACGTTTCATTGTGTACTCAATAATTTCATAAATTACAATCTGAAAATTCTTCAAATATCAGTTTTTAATAAATATTCTGTAACGTTAATGTATTGCTACATAAATTTTTAATGATTTGTTTTACTAATTTTTATTTTGAAACAAATTAGCCATGAAGTTGTAAAGCTATTGAGTAGTAGCAATGTAATTTGTTAATGATAATCAGAGTTGAGTCATGCAATGCAATTACTACTCAAATGTTACATAAATTAACCTCAAATTGTTAAATTTTATGCTCTTCCTGTATATATAAGGCTGAAACTTTAGTCATAAATAGTGTTTTCTTTTATTAAATCAGTTACATTCTACAAATAATAGCTTACAATCTGAACTTTACATAAAAGCAAATATGCTTTTGATGTTGTAAATATAATCTCACCTCGATTAATCGGTTGTATTTTTAATTATTAAAGACAAAATATATTTAGTTCTGCCATAAAAATTAAGTTGCTACGAGAAGTATATGTATTTTTTGAGTTTCTGTTATGCAATTAATCTTTTCAAAAAAGGTAAAACATCTAATAGAGATACTTGCATTTATACGAAGAAAATTAATTTGGCATATATAAAGATGTTTAATTTCATTAACATTTGAAATAGGCATGCCTCAAAATTTTAATTTTTCAGTTTATTTCTGACTTTGAATATAGTTTATAAAAATGTTATTCGTGCTTTTAAGTAATTCTAATTAATCATTGCTTTGTGAGATTCAATACTGCATTATCTTTTCGTTGTTTATGTGAACATTGCTCCTATTTAGAACCATTTGCATGCATTCATTTTATTTAACGTGTTGCTTCAACAATAAGGGACATTATTAATTAGCATTAGACCATTGAAATGTTTCTTTTTTTAAGTTTTTCTTGAACAAGCCCTTAAGATATTACTTGCCTCTGATGAATATAGCCACAACTGGGTTGTGCAGAAATTAATACATGCATTTTACCTACAGAGCAGTTGTTATCGGTGGCATCTTGCCACTGATGATGGCTGTTCTTATCTAAATGCATGTATTGTTTTACAACCCAGTTGTGGCTATTTTTATCAGAGGCAAGTAATATTTAAAGGGCTTGTTCTATTTATTTCAGCTGCAAAATGTGTTTGTATTCATCTTTTGAATTAATTCACAGCTGAATTATGTGATTGTCTTATGATACATATATACAGATACCGTATTTGACCGAATATAGCCCCCTGTTTTTGGCCAAAAATGAAGTGCAAAAGTTGAGGGGGGAGGCTATTTTCGGGCACTAAAAATTTGGTGGGTACAAACAAGTGTGCAAAGATTCAATAACGATGAATTTCATTCGAGTCAGTAAGTGTTTCTATCCATTGTAAGACTAAACTACTCGGGTTGCGAATATTTATTTGCAAGGCTGATTGACGTCACCATATAGGAAGGATTTTTCAATTACCTGATCGCTCTCATTATCGTCAAATTGCAAGTTTTACCGTATTTGCTCGCGTAAGCCGCGCCCCCGTGTATCCCGCGCCCCCCGGTTTTTGGGCCAGCTCTAGGGAAAAAAATTTGAGCCGACAAAGGGTTTTTTAAATCACCAATTCCTATTTCTCAAAAATGCTACACTCAAGTTAAGCATCTTCACACTCCTACGTGACGAATTTATTGGGTGATCTCTTTATATCGGTACTAGCAGAAATCTCCTCGATAGTCCTCTTTTGTTAAACACTTAACTGTTTTTGTCGTCATATTCGGCAGAAATCGCTCCGGGAGCGATCACCGATCATTCTGCTGTACGTAATTTTCCAGCCATATGGTCACTGATCCCTACCGTAGCGGTCGTCATTTTTTTGGCGAACTAAAATTATGACTTTCATAGACGTATCATAGAATAAAGGAAACATACCGTACCTTAAGGAGGTACCCCCGAAATTAATGTAAATGTCATTTTAATAAATATATGTATACTGCTTCTTAAAACTATTCTTTATCGACTCCACTAAAAGAAACAATGTGTCACCGGACTTATTTTTTCAGAAAATTCAATTGAAATTCTGGCGGATTGCTATGTTTTCATATACGAGTATGGCGGAGAGAAGCAGATTGGAAGGGGAAAGTATCTCTTTTCAGCTCTAAAATAAATGCCATTTTCTTCAAAATCTTGCGTAATACACTGTGATATTTCCTCTATCTAAAAATGTAAAGAAAAGCATACCTTACGGAAGTGATTGAGGAGAAATTAATGTTTTTCTTCAAGAAAATATATGATTTTTCAGTAGTTACTCTACACTGGCGCCACTTGGTCTTAGAAACGTGGCAACATCGTTGTTCTTGTCTGCTGTGTAGGGAACAGGGAAGCGAGCTACACAATATTTACAGTTAGTAACATATTGGATGGGTTTTCTGAAAGACTATCATCATGATTACCGTTGGCCCTGTATTTTACGGAAGACCTGTATTCCTGTCCTTGTCCTATACATTTCAAATTATTAAACAGTATGCTTAAATGTCCTGTTTGGTAAAATATGCATTCCTTTCTAACATGAAGAAATGTTTACGAATATGTTGTGGCGAGGAAAACGTCGCCAAAATATATATTCCCGATTTTGGAAAAATCACTAACCCAGCAAACACCTTTGTAAGTGATAATATCCTGTTTAATTTTTTAATGTTACTTAAAGCATTTAGAAGCAAGGGAAAATTGTAATGTCTACTTCCTTCAAGGCTGTGATATCAAGTAAAACAAGTTTTTGATACTGCTTTTTATAATATGTTATGAAAACAAGTCCGGTGACGTTTTTTTAGTGGCATCGATAAAGAATAGTTTAAAGAAGCAGAATACAATTTTTTTATAATTCTGCTTGCATTAATTTTGGGGATATCTCCTTGATATATCAGGTTATGGTTTACAGTCCTTTAAAAACAAAGGTATTTCTATTCAGTACAGAAAGATATAGCAGACATTTAAGATAATATTTAATTACATAAAAAATAATTTATATCCCTTACTTATTTTTAACAAGTAGTGATCAAAGACATATCATTTGGTTTATTAAAATAAAATGCAGTGGGTAATAACTAATAATTTTATTTCCATAGCTCATAAAATACAATAATTGTGTAGCAATAACAGGTCATATACTTCTCACATTTAATAAACCTTCATATGCACTCAAGAATCCTAACAATGACGAAATTATCCTTTTATTTTTGGTTACCTTCGGTCTCCCATTAACATCTTCAGATTCTAGTGCCTCTACACCTTCTCCTCCACAAGTCTTGTATGTCTCTATTAGAGTGGGAAGATTCAACCCACATGCTGCCAACTTGTTAATTATCCTAGTGGATACAACACCAACACAAGGCTTCAATGTTAATGCATTGTCATGGTTATTTCTTTGTCTTATTTTCCTACGTTTTTATGCTTCTAAATTAATTGATCTTTTACTCATGATTTCTGAACTAACTCAACTTTTCAACAATCCCCTCCAACATCTTGATATCACACAAGGCATCATGAGCACCAAGGCGCTCTTCCTCAGTCAAATATTCCTGGGCTAATTCAATTAATTTATAAGATTTTCTGCCTGGAATCAATGATTTCATCAAAGGAAGGATATCTAGTAATCCCTTGACACTAACAAAAAATCTGTCATTCAAGGTACCATTATTCATGTCCAATCAAATTTTAAAATGTTATGCCCAACCAAAATGACAGATTTGCCTACTCCCTCAAGAAAGTCTAAGAATTTCAATAAACACTGATGTAAACGTAATGTTTGAACAGGTAAGTTGCCTTTATATAAAATATTACCTGACCGCACAAGCCCATTTACCTTTGAAGCATAGGAGGACAACCCATTTACAGGTAGGACGTATTCTGAAAATATTTTTTCATTGTATTTTGCAGCAATCTGGCAAATTTCTGCATTCCTACCAAATCCAGATGTTTCCATATCAAAGTAAACAAGTTCATATGGTCCCTCAGCAACTGTAGTGGTTAAACATTCCCCTGCTGGAACCAGTCCTATATCTTTTGAATAGGTAATGCCTTCCTTTGCTTTTCTAGCAGACTCTTGATGTTGTCTGTCTTTTTAGAAACAGTCTTCTTCTCTTAAAACATGTAGATGCATTTTTAATACATCTCTGCATTCGTTTGAGATCAAGTCTCCTTTGCCTTTCACTATTGCTTCCAGGTGACAATCCCAATTTTTTATTCAATTCAAAATATAACTGGTTCCTAAATTTTTCTGGCTCACAGCTGATGCCAATCGAAACCTCCATAAAATTTAGTTTTAGGAGCCTTGCTTGCCATAATCATATTAAATGATTTGCCATCCCTGGCCTAGGGTATATTCATCACAAAGTCTCTTAACTGAAGCACCCTTGTCAAGCATCTTTAATAAGCCTACTGTTTGTTCAATCAAAGCATTTTATGTTAACACTTCATATAAGAGGATTTCTGCTTTTTTTTTGGAAGCCATCGTAATAGGAATTTTAGCACTGTCGTTCTATTGACGGAACAGACACACTTAATGAAAACACGAGGTCGCTTCAAATGTGAGCATTTAACTGTCTATGGTTGTTTTACTCCTCGGTCCGCTTTAAAAAATCTGAGCGCCTATCTGCTCAAACTATAGCATGTCTACAGTTTTGTTATGAAATGCAATGTGGTGCTTAGCTGAGAAGGGGATGAGTCATTATGAAAGGAGGAGTTAAGAGACAAATTGTTTACTCGATACAGTACCATAATCTTTCGATGCATTGACGATGGTTCTCAAGTTTGCTTAATTTGTTGCGTTTGCAATTTTAGGTAGCGGAATAGCTCGGATCCCTAAAGTCCACAGAGCGATAACCCCCAACATTAAACCAAAATGCGAACCCCTATTGAATGTCTCGCAAAATGAATGATTTTACGCCTTGAAAACAGTAACAATGACATACAATCTAGCAAATAGGAGAAATCCAGGAAAAATTGGTGATTTATGGAAAATAATGTATAAATGCGACACCTGCTCCTGTACAGTCGACTGCCTGCAGAAAAATTTAGAAAAAGTACCAGATTTTTGAATGCCTGATTTACGAGGTTGTACTGTATATATATTGTGGGAAGCTCATTCAATTCTATTTGATATAATAATTATAGGATTTTGATTCTAAATTTTGTAGTTGTTTTGATTCATAATTTGGTCTCTAATGCAAATGTTAACGTTGTCTCTTGTTGGTTGAGTTGTATTTGAGAGTAATTAACCATTTCATGGCTATTGTACGAAATATTTTCATTAAATTATCATAACAATGATTTTGGTATATTCCATATGAGATTTTGACTTATTCTGAGTCTTACTGAGAAGGAATTCTTTGAATTTTTATCATAAATAACTCAATTGCATACAAATATTTAATGAAGTACGTACTAACGTTTCATTGTGTACTCAATAATTTCATAAATTACAATCTGAAAATTCTTCAAATATCAGTTTTTAATAAATATTCTGTAACGTTAATGTATTGCTACATAAATTTTTAATGATTTGTTTTACTAATTTTTATTTTGAAACAAATTAGCCATGAAGTTGTAAAGCTATTGAGTAGTAGCAATGTAATTTGTTAATGATAATCAGAGTTGAGTCATGCAATGCAATTACTACTCAAATGTTACATAAATTAACCTCAAATTGTTAAATTTTATGCTCTTCCTGTATATATAAGGCTGAAACTTTAGTCATAAATAGTGTTTTCTTTTATTAAATCAGTTACATTCTACAAATAATAGCTTACAATCTGAACTTTACATAAAAGCAAATATGCTTTTGATGTTGTAAATATAATCTCACCTCGATTAATCGGTTGTATTTTTAATTATTAAAGACAAAATATATTTAGTTCTGCCATAAAAATTAAGTTGCTACGAGAAGTATATGTATTTTTTGAGTTTCTGTTATGCAATTAATCTTTTCAAAAAAGGTAAAACATCTAATAGAGATACTTGCATTTATACGAAGAAAATTAATTTGGCATATATAAAGATGTTTAATTTCATTAACATTTGAAATAGGCATGCCTCAAAATTTTAATTTTTCAGTTTATTTCTGACTTTGAATATAGTTTATAAAAATGTTATTCGTGCTTTTAAGTAATTCTAATTAATCATTGCTTTGTGAGATTCAATACTGCATTATCTTTTCGTTGTTTATGTGAACATTGCTCCTATTTAGAACCATTTGCATGCATTCATTTTATTTAACGTGTTGCTTCAACAATAAGGGACATTATTAATTAGCATTAGACCATTGAAATGTTTCTTTTTTTAAGTTTTTCTTGAACAAGCCCTTAAGATATTACTTGCCTCTGATGAATATAGCCACAACTGGGTTGTGCAGAAATTAATACATGCATTTTACCTACAGAGCAGTTGTTATCGGTGGCATCTTGCCACTGATGATGGCTGTTCTTATCTAAATGCATGTATTGTTTTACAACCCAGTTGTGGCTATTTTTATCAGAGGCAAGTAATATTTAAAGGGCTTGTTCTATTTATTTCAGCTGCAAAATGTGTTTGTATTCATCTTTTGAATTAATTCACAGCTGAATTATGTGATTGTCTTATGATACATATATACAGATACCGTATTTGACCGAATATAGCCCCCTGTTTTTGGCCAAAAATGAAGTGCAAAAGTTGAGGGGGGAGGCTATTTTCGGGCACTAAAAATTTGGTGGGTACAAACAAGTGTGCAAAGATTCAATAACGATGAATTTCATTCGAGTCAGTAAGTGTTTCTATCCATTGTAAGACTAAACTACTCGGGTTGCGAATATTTATTTGCAAGGCTGATTGACGTCACCATATAGGAAGGATTTTTCAATTACCTGATCGCTCTCATTATCGTCAAATTGCAAGTTTTACCGTATTTGCTCGCGTAAGCCGCGCCCCCGTGTATCCCGCGCCCCCCGGTTTTTGGGCCAGCTCTAGGGAAAAAAATTTGAGCCGACAAAGGGTTTTTTAAATCACCAATTCCTATTTCTCAAAAATGCTACACTCAAGTTAAGCATCTTCACACTCCTACGTGACGAATTTATTGGGTGATCTCTTTATATCGGTACTAGCAGAAATCTCCTCGATAGTCCTCTTTTGTTAAACACTTAACTGTTTTTGTCGTCATATTCGGCAGAAATCGCTCCGGGAGCGATCACCGATCATTCTGCTGTACGTAATTTTCCAGCCATATGGTCACTGATCCCTACCGTAGCGGTCGTCATTTTTTTGGCGAACTAAAATTATGACTTTCATAGACGTATCATAGAATAAAGGAAACATACCGTACCTTAAGGAGGTACCCCCGAAATTAATGTAAATGTCATTTTAATAAATATATGTATACTGCTTCTTAAAACTATTCTTTATCGACTCCACTAAAAGAAACAATGTGTCACCGGACTTATTTTTTCAAAAAATTCAATTGAAATTCTGGCGGATTGCTATGTTTTCATATACGAGTATGGCGGAGAGAAGCAGATTGGAAGGGGAAAGTATCTCTTTTCAGCTCTAAAATAAATGCCATTTTCTTCAAAATCTTGCGTAATACACTGTGATATTTCCTCTATCTAAAAATGTAAAGAAAAGCATACCTTACGGAAGTGATTGAGGAGAAATTAATGTTTTTCTTCAAGAAAATATATGATTTTTCAGTAGTTACTCTACACTGGCGCCACTTGGTCTTAGAAACGTGGCAACATCGTTGTTCTTGTCTGCTGTGTAGGGAACAGGGAAGCGAGCTACACAATATTTACAGTTAGTAACATATTGGATGGGTTTTCTGAAAGACTATCATCATGATTACCGTTGGCCCTGTATTTTACGGAAGACCTGTATTCCTGTCCTTGTCCTATACATTTCAAATTATTAAACAGTATGCTTAAATGTCCTGTTTGGTAAAATATGCATTCCTTTCTAACATGAAGAAATGTTTACGAATATGTTGTGGCGAGGAAAACGTCGCCAAAATATATATTCCCGATTTTGGAAAAATCACTAACCCAGCAAACACCTTTGTAAGTGATAATATCCTGTTTAATTTTTTAATGTTACTTAAAGCATTTAGAAGCAAGGGAAAATTGTAATGTCTACTTCCTTCAAGGCTGTGATATCAAGTAAAACAAGTTTTTGATACTGCTTTTTATAATATGTTATGAAAACAAGTCCGGTGACGTTTTTTTAGTGGCATCGATAAAGAATAGTTTAAAGAAGCAGAATACAATTTTTTTATAATTCTGCTTGCATTAATTTTGGGGATATCTCCTTGATATATCAGGTTATGGTTTACAGTCCTTTAAAAACAAAGGTATTTCTATTCAGTACAGAAAGATATAGCAGACATTTAAGATAATATTTAATTACATAAAAAATAATTTATATCCCTTACTTATTTTTAACAAGTAGTGATCAAAGACATATCATTTGGTTTATTAAAATAAAATGCAGTGGGTAATAACTAATAATTTTATTTCCATAGCTCATAAAATACAATAATTGTGTAGCAATAACAGGTCATATACTTCTCACATTTAATAAACCTTCATATGCACTCAAGAATCCTAACAATGACGAAATTATCCTTTTATTTTTGGTTACCTTCGGTCTCCCATTAACATCTTCAGATTCTAGTGCCTCTACACCTTCTCCTCCACAAGTCTTGTATGTCTCTATTAGAGTGGGAAGATTCAACCCACATGCTGCCAACTTGTTAATTATCCTAGTGGATACAACACCAACACAAGGCTTCAATGTTAATGCATTGTCATGGTTATTTCTTTGTCTTATTTTCCTACGTTTTTATGCTTCTAAATTAATTGATCTTTTACTCATGATTTCTGAACTAACTCAACTTTTCAACAATCCCCTCCAACATCTTGATATCACACAAGGCATCATGAGCACCAAGGCGCTCTTCCTCAGTCAAATATTCCTGGGCTAATTCAATTAATTTATAAGATTTTCTGCCTGGAATCAATGATTTCATCAAAGGAAGGATATCTAGTAATCCCTTGACACTAACAAAAAATCTGTCATTCAAGGTACCATTATTCATGTCCAATCAAATTTTAAAATGTTATGCCCAACCAAAATGACAGATTTGCCTACTCCCTCAAGAAAGTCTAAGAATTTCAATAAACACTGATGTAAACGTAATGTTTGAACAGGTAAGTTGCCTTTATATAAAATATTACCTGACCGCACAAGCCCATTTACCTTTGAAGCATAGGAGGACAACCCATTTACAGGTAGGACGTATTCTGAAAATATTTTTTCATTGTATTTTGCAGCAATCTGGCAAATTTCTGCATTCCTACCAAATCCAGATGTTTCCATATCAAAGTAAACAAGTTCATATGGTCCCTCAGCAACTGTAGTGGTTAAACATTCCCCTGCTGGAACCAGTCCTATATCTTTTGAATAGGTAATGCCTTCCTTTGCTTTTCTAGCAGACTCTTGATGTTGTCTGTCTTTTTAGAAACAGTCTTCTTCTCTTAAAACATGTAGATGCATTTTTAATACATCTCTGCATTCGTTTGAGATCAAGTCTCCTTTGCCTTTCACTATTGCTTCCAGGTGACAATCCCAATTTTTTATTCAATTCAAAATATAACTGGTTCCTAAATTTTTCTGGCTCACAGCTGATGCCAATCGAAACCTCCATAAAATTTAGTTTTAGGAGCCTTGCTTGCCATAATCATATTAAATGATTTGCCATCCCTGGCCTAGGGTATATTCATCACAAAGTCTCTTAACTGAAGCACCCTTGTCAAGCATCTTTAATAAGCCTACTGTTTGTTCAATCAAAGCATTTTATGTTAACACTTCATATAAGAGGATTTCTGCTTTTTTTTTGGAAGCCATCGTAATAGGAATTTTAGCACTGTCGTTCTATTGACGGAACAGACACACTTAATGAAAACACGAGGTCGCTTCAAATGTGAGCATTTAACTGTCTATGGTTGTTTTACTCCTCGGTCCGCTTTAAAAAATCTGAGCGCCTATCTGCTCAAACTATAGCATGTCTACAGTTTTGTTATGAAATGCAATGTGGTGCTTAGCTGAGAAGGGGATGAGTCATTATGAAAGGAGGAGTTAAGAGACAAATTGTTTACTCGATACAGTGCCATAATCTTTCGATGCATTGACGATGGTTCTCAAGTTTGCTTAATTTGTTGCGTTTACAATTTTAGGTAGCGGAATAACTCAGATCGCTAAAGTCCACAGAGCGAAAACCCCCAACATTAAACCAAAATGCGAACCCCTATTGAATGTCTTGCAAAATGAATGATTTTACGCCTTGAAAACAGTAACAATGACATACAATCTAGCAAATAGGAGAAATCCAGGAAAAATTGGTGATTTATGGAAAATAATGTATAAATGCGACACCTGCTCCTGTACAGTCGACTGCCTGCAGAAAAATTTAGAAAAAGTACCAGATTTTTGAATGCCTGATTTACGAGGTTGTACTGTATATATATTGTGGGAAGCTCATTCAATTCTATTTGATATAATAATTATAGGATTTTGATTCTAAATTTTGTAGTTGTTTTGATTCATAATTTGGTCTCTAATGCAAATGTTAACGTTGTCTCTTGTTGGTTGAGTTGTATTTGAGAGTAATTAACCATTTCATGGCTATTGTACGAAATATTTTCATTAAATTATCATAACAATGATTTTGGTATATTCCATATGAGATTTTGACTTATTCTGAGTCTTACTGAGAAGGAATTCTTTGAATTTTTATCATAAATAACTCAATTGCATACAAATATTTAATGAAGTACGTACTAACGTTTCATTGTGTACTCAATAATTTCATAAATTACAATCTGAAAATTCTTCAAATATCAGTTTTTAATAAATATTCTGTAACGTTAATGTATTGCTACATAAATTTTTAATGATTTGTTTTACTAATTTTTATTTTGAAACAAATTAGCCATGAAATTGTAAAGCTATTGAGTAGGAGCAATGTAATTTGTTAATGATAATCAGAGTTGAGTCATGCAATACAATTACTACTCAAATGTTACATAAATTAACCTCAAATTGTTAAATTTTATGCTCTTCCTGTATATATAAGGCTGAAACTTTAGTCATAAATAGTGTTTTCTTTTATTAAATCAGTTACATTCTACAAATAATAGCTTACAATCTGAACTTTACATAAAAGCAAATATGCCTTTGATGTTGTAAATATAATCTCACCTCGATTAATCGGTTGTATTTTTAATTATTAAAGACAAAATATATTTAGTTCTGCCATAAAAATTAAGTTGCTACGAGAAGTATATGTATTTTTTGAGTTTCTGTTATGCAATTAATCTTTTCAAAAAAGGTAAAACATCTAATAGAGATACTTGCATTTATATGAAGAAAATTAATTTGGCAAATATAAAGATGTTTAATTTTATTAACATTTGAAATAGGCATGCCTCAAAATTTTAATTTTGCAGTTTATTTCTGACTTTGAATATAGTTTATAAAAATGTTATTCGTGCTTTTAAGTAATTCTAATTAATCATTGCTTTGTGAGATTCAATACTGCATTATCTTTTCGTTGTTTATGTGAACATTGCTCCTATTTAGAACCATTTGCATGCATTCATTTTATTTAACGTGTTGCTTCAACAATAAGGGACATTATTAATTAGCATTAGACCATTGATAATGTGAAATGTTTCTTTTTTTAAGTTTTCTAGAACAAGCCCTTAAGATATTACTTGCCTCTGATGAAAATAGCCACAGCTGGGTTGTGCAAAAATTAATACATGCATTTTGGCTACAGAGCAGTTGTTATCGGTGGCATCTTGCCACTGATGATGGCTGTTCTTATCTAAATGCATGTATTGTTTTACAACCCAGTTGTGGCTATTTTTATCAGAGGCAAGTAATATTTAAAGGGCTTGTTCTATTTATTTCAGCTGCAAAATGTGTTTGTATTCATCTTTTGAATTAATTCACAGCTGAATTATGTGATTGTCTTATGATACATATATACAGATACCGTATTTGACCGAATATAGCCCCCTGTTTTTGGCCAAAAATGAAGTGCAAAAGTTGAGGGGGGAGGCTATTTTCGGGCACTAAAAATTTGGTGGGTACAAACAAGTGTGCAAAGATTCAATAACGATGAATTTCATTCGAGTCAGTAAGTGTTTCTATCCATTGTAAGACTAAACTACTCGGGTTGCGAATATTTATTTGCAAGGCTGATTGACGTCACCATATAGGAAGGATTTTTCAATTACCTGATCGCTCTCATTATCGTCAAATTGCAAGTTTTACCGTATTTGCTCGCGTAAGCCGCGCCCCCGTGTATCCCGCGCCCCCCGGTTTTTGGGCCAGCTCTAGGGAAAAAAATTTGAGCCGACAAAGGGTTTTTTAAATCACCAATTCCTATTTCTCAAAAATGCTACACTCAAGTTAAGCATCTTCACACTCCTACGTGACGAATTTATTGGGTGATCTCTTTATATCGGTACTAGCAGAAATCTCCTCGATAGTCCTCTTTTGTTAAACACTTAACTGTTTTTGTCGTCATATTCGGCAGAAATCGCTCCGGGAGCGATCACCGATCATTCTGCTGTACGTAATTTTCCAGCCATATGGTCACTGATCCCTACCGTAGCGGTCGTCATTTTTTTGGCGAACTAAAATTATGACTTTCATAGACGTATCATAGAATAAAGGAAACATACCGTACCTTAAGGAGGTACCCCCGAAATTAATGTAAATGTCATTTTAATAAATATATGTATACTGCTTCTTAAAACTATTCTTTATCGACTCCACTAAAAGAAACAATGTGTCACCGGACTTATTTTTTCAAAAAATTCAATTGAAATTCTGGCGGATTGCTATGTTTTCATATACGAGTATGGCGGAGAGAAGCAGATTGGAAGGGGAAAGTATCTCTTTTCAGCTCTAAAATAAATGCCATTTTCTTCAAAATCTTGCGTAATACACTGTGATATTTCCTCTATCTAAAAATGTAAAGAAAAGCATACCTTACGGAAGTGATTGAGGAGAAATTAATGTTTTTCTTCAAGAAAATATATGATTTTTCAGTAGTTACTCTACACTGGCGCCACTTGGTCTTAGAAACGTGGCAACATCGTTGTTCTTGTCTGCTGTGTAGGGAACAGGGAAGCGAGCTACACAATATTTACAGTTAGTAACATATTGGATGGGTTTTCTGAAAGACTATCATCATGATTACCGTTGGCCCTGTATTTTACGGAAGACCTGTATTCCTGTCCTTGTCCTATACATTTCAAATTATTAAACAGTATGCTTAAATGTCCTGTTTGGTAAAATATGCATTCCTTTCTAACATGAAGAAATGTTTACGAATATGTTGTGGCGAGGAAAACGTCGCCAAAATATATATTCCCGATTTTGGAAAAATCACTAACCCAGCAAACACCTTTGTAAGTGATAATATCCTGTTTAATTTTTTAATGTTACTTAAAGCATTTAGAAGCAAGGGAAAATTGTAATGTCTACTTCCTTCAAGGCTGTGATATCAAGTAAAACAAGTTTTTGATACTGCTTTTTATAATATGTTATGAAAACAAGTCCGGTGACGTTTTTTTAGTGGCATCGATAAAGAATAGTTTAAAGAAGCAGAATACAATTTTTTTATAATTCTGCTTGCATTAATTTTGGGGATATCTCCTTGATATATCAGGTTATGGTTTACAGTCCTTTAAAAACAAAGGTATTTCTATTCAGTACAGAAAGATATAGCAGACATTTAAGATAATATTTAATTACATAAAAAATAATTTATATCCCTTACTTATTTTTAACAAGTAGTGATCAAAGACATATCATTTGGTTTATTAAAATAAAATGCAGTGGGTAATAACTAATAATTTTATTTCCATAGCTCATAAAATACAATAATTGTGTAGCAATAACAGGTCATATACTTCTCACATTTAATAAACCTTCATATGCACTCAAGAATCCTAACAATGACGAAATTATCCTTTTATTTTTGGTTACCTTCGGTCTCCCATTAACATCTTCAGATTCTAGTGCCTCTACACCTTCTCCTCCACAAGTCTTGTATGTCTCTATTAGAGTGGGAAGATTCAACCCACATGCTGCCAACTTGTTAATTATCCTAGTGGATACAACACCAACACAAGGCTTCAATGTTAATGCATTGTCATGGTTATTTCTTTGTCTTATTTTCCTACGTTTTTATGCTTCTAAATTAATTGATCTTTTACTCATGATTTCTGAACTAACTCAACTTTTCAACAATCCCCTCCAACATCTTGATATCACACAAGGCATCATGAGCACCAAGGCGCTCTTCCTCAGTCAAATATTCCTGGGCTAATTCAATTAATTTATAAGATTTTCTGCCTGGAATCAATGATTTCATCAAAGGAAGGATATCTAGTAATCCCTTGACACTAACAAAAAATCTGTCATTCAAGTTACCATTATTCATGTCCAATCAAATTTTAAAATGTTATGCCCAACCAAAATGACAGATTTGCCTACTCCCTCAAGAAAGTCTAAGAATTTCAATAAACACTGATGTAAACGTAATGTTTGAACAGGTAAGTTGCCTTTATATAAAATATTACCTGACCGCACAAGCCCATTTACCTTTGAAGCATAGGAGGACAACCCATTTACAGGTAGGACGTATTCTGAAAATATTTTTTCATTGTATTTTGCAGCAATCTGGCAAATTTCTGCATTCCTACCAAATCCAGATGTTTCCATATCAAAGTAAACAAGTTCATATGGTCCCTCAGCAACTGTAGTGGTTAAACATTCCCCTGCTGGAACCAGTCCTATATCTTTTGAATAGGTAATGCCTTCCTTTGCTTTTCTAGCAGACTCTTGATGTTGTCTGTCTTTTTAGAAACAGTCTTCTTCTCTTAAAACATGTAGATGCATTTTTAATACATCTCTGCATTCGTTTGAGATCAAGTCTCCTTTGCCTTTCACTATTGCTTCCAGGTGACAATCCCAATTTTTTATTCAATTCAAAATATAACTGGTTCCTAAATTTTTCTGGCTCACAGCTGATGCCAATCGAAACCTCCATAAAATTTAGTTTTAGGAGCCTTGCTTGCCATAATCATATTAAATGATTTGCCATCCCTGGCCTAGGGTATATTCATCACAAAGTCTCTTAACTGAAGCACCCTTGTCAAGCATCTTTAATAAGCCTACTGTTTGTTCAATCAAAGCATTTTATGTTAACACTTCATATAAGAGGATTTCTGCTTTTTTTTTGGAAGCCATCGTAATAGGAATTTTAGCACTGTCGTTCTATTGACGGAACAGACACACTTAATGAAAACACGAGGTCGCTTCAAATGTGAGCATTTAACTGTCTATGGTTGTTTTACTCCTCGGTCCGCTTTAAAAAATCTGAGCGCCTATCTGCTCAAACTATAGCATGTCTACAGTTTTGTTATGAAATGCAATGTGGTGCTTAGCTGAGAAGGGGATGAGTCATTATGAAAGGAGGAGTTAAGAGACAAATTGTTTATTCGATACAGTACCATAATCTTTCGATGCATTGACGATGGTTCTCAAGTTTGCTTAATTTGTTGCGTTTGCAATTTTAGGTAGCGGAATAGCTCGGATCCCTAAAGTCCACAGAGCGATAACCCCCAACATTAAACCAAAATGCGAACCCCTATTGAATGTCTCGCAAAATGAATGATTTTACGCCTTGAAAACAGTAACAATGACATACAATCTAGCAAATAGGAGAAATCCAGGAAAAATTGGTGATTTATGGAAAATAATGTATAAATGCGACACCTGCTCCTGTACAGTCGACTGCCTGCAGAAAAATTTAGAAAAAGTACCAGATTTTTGAATGCCTGATTTACGAGGTTGTACTGTATATATATTGTGGGAAGCTCATTCAATTCTATTTGATATAATAATTATAGGATTTTGATTCTAAATTTTGTAGTTGTTTTGATTCATAATTTGGTCTCTAATGCAAATGTTAACGTTGTCTCTTGTTGGTTGAGTTGTATTTGAGAGTAATTAACCATTTGATGGCTATTGTACGAAATATTTTCATTAAATTATCATAACAATGATTTTGGTATATTCCATATGAGATTTTGACTTATTCTGAGTCTTACTGAGAAGGAATTCTTTGAATTTTTATCATAAATAACTCAATTGCATACAAATATTTAATGAAGTACGTACTAACGTTTCATTGTGTACTCAATAATTTCATAAATTACAATCTGAAAATTCTTCAAATATCAGTTTTTAATAAATATTCTGTAACGTTAATGTATTGCTACATAAATTTTTAATGATTTGTTTTACTAATTTTTATTTTGAAACAAATTAGCCATGAAGTTGTAAAGCTATTGAGTAGTAGCAATGTAATTTGTTAATGATAATCAGAGTTGAGTCATGCAATGCAATTACTACTCAAATGTTACATAAATTAACCTCAAATTGTTAAATTTTATGCTCTTCCTGTATATATAAGGCTGAAACTTTAGTCATAAATAGTGTTTTCTTTTATTAAATCAGTTACATTCTACAAATAATAGCTTACAATCTGAACTTTACATAAAAGCAAATATGCCTTTGATGTTGTAAATATAATCTCACCTCGATTAATCGGTTGTATTTTTAATTATTAAAGACAAAATATATTTAGTTCTGCCATAAAAATTAAGTTGCTACGAGAAGTATATGTATTTTTTGAGTTTCTGTTATGCAATTAATCTTTTCAAAAAAGGTAAAACATCTAATAGAGATACTTGCATTTATACGAAGAAAATTAATTTGGCATATATAAAGATGTTTAATTTCATTAACATTTGAAATAGGCATGCCTCAAAATTTTAATTTTTCAGTTTATTTCTGACTTTGAATATAGTTTATAAAAATGTTATTCGTGCTTTTAAGTAATTCTAATTAATCATTGCTTTGTGAGATTCAATACTGCATTATCTTTTCGTTGTTTATGTGAACATTGCTCCTATTTAGAACCATTTGCATGCATTCATTTTATTTAACGTGTTGCTTCAACAATAAGGGACATTATTAATTAGCATTAGACCATTGAAATGTTTCTTTTTTTAAGTTTTTCTTGAACAAGCCCTTAAGATATTACTTGCCTCTGATGAATATAGCCACAACTGGGTTGTGCAGAAATTAATACATGCATTTTACCTACAGAGCAGTTGTTATCGGTGGCATCTTGCCACTGATGATGGCTGTTCTTATCTAAATGCATGTATTGTTTTACAACCCAGTTGTGGCTATTTTTATCAGAGGCAAGTAATATTTAAAGGGCTTGTTCTATTTATTTCAGCTGCAAAATGTGTTTGTATTCATCTTTTGAATTAATTCACAGCTGAATTATGTGATTGTCTTATGATACATATATACAGATACCGTATTTGACCGAATATAGCCCCCTGTTTTTGGCCAAAAATGAAGTGCAAAAGTTGAGGGGGGAGGCTATTTTCGGGCACTAAAAATTTGGTGGGTACAAACAAGTGTGCAAAGATTCAATAACGATGAATTTCATTCGAGTCAGTAAGTGTTTCTATCCATTGTAAGACTAAACTACTCGGGTTGCGAATATTTATTTGCAAGGCTGATTGACGTCACCATATAGGAAGGATTTTTCAATTACCTGATCGCTCTCATTATCGTCAAATTGCAAGTTTTACCGTATTTGCTCGCGTAAGCCGCGCCCCCGTGTATCCCGCGCCCCCCGGTTTTTGGGCCAGCTCTAGGGAAAAAAATTTGAGCCGACAAAGGGTTTTTTAAATCACCAATTCCTATTTCTCAAAAATGCTACACTCAAGTTAAGCATCTTCACACTCCTACGTGACGAATTTATTGGGTGATCTCTTTATATCGGTACTAGCAGAAATCTCCTCGATAGTCCTCTTTTGTTAAACACTTAACTGTTTTTGTCGTCATATTCGGCAGAAATCGCTCCGGGAGCGATCACCGATCATTCTGCTGTACGTAATTTTCCAGCCATATGGTCACTGATCCCTACCGTAGCGGTCGTCATTTTTTTGGCGAACTAAAATTATGACTTTCATAGACGTATCATAGAATAAAGGAAACATACCGTACCTTAAGGAGGTACCCCCGAAATTAATGTAAATGTCATTTTAATAAATATATGTATACTGCTTCTTAAAACTATTCTTTATCGACTCCACTAAAAGAAACAATGTGTCACCGGACTTATTTTTTCAGAAAATTCAATTGAAATTCTGGCGGATTGCTATGTTTTCATATACGAGTATGGCGGAGAGAAGCAGATTGGAAGGGGAAAGTATCTCTTTTCAGCTCTAAAATAAATGCCATTTTCTTCAAAATCTTGCGTAATACACTGTGATATTTCCTCTATCTAAAAATGTAAAGAAAAGCATACCTTACGGAAGTGATTGAGGAGAAATTAATGTTTTTCTTCAAGAAAATATATGATTTTTCAGTAGTTACTCTACACTGGCGCCACTTGGTCTTAGAAACGTGGCAACATCGTTGTTCTTGTCTGCTGTGTAGGGAACAGGGAAGCGAGCTACACAATATTTACAGTTAGTAACATATTGGATGGGTTTTCTGAAAGACTATCATCATGATTACCGTTGGCCCTGTATTTTACGGAAGACCTGTATTCCTGTCCTTGTCCTATACATTTCAAATTATTAAACAGTATGCTTAAATGTCCTGTTTGGTAAAATATGCATTCCTTTCTAACATGAAGAAATGTTTACGAATATGTTGTGGCGAGGAAAACGTCGCCAAAATATATATTCCCGATTTTGGAAAAATCACTAACCCAGCAAACACCTTTGTAAGTGATAATATCCTGTTTAATTTTTTAATGTTACTTAAAGCATTTAGAAGCAAGGGAAAATTGTAATGTCTACTTCCTTCAAGGCTGTGATATCAAGTAAAACAAGTTTTTGATACTGCTTTTTATAATATGTTATGAAAACAAGTCCGGTGACGTTTTTTTAGTGGCATCGATAAAGAATAGTTTAAAGAAGCAGAATACAATTTTTTTATAATTCTGCTTGCATTAATTTTGGGGATATCTCCTTGATATATCAGGTTATGGTTTACAGTCCTTTAAAAACAAAGGTATTTCTATTCAGTACAGAAAGATATAGCAGACATTTAAGATAATATTTAATTACATAAAAAATAATTTATATCCCTTACTTATTTTTAACAAGTAGTGATCAAAGACATATCATTTGGTTTATTAAAATAAAATGCAGTGGGTAATAACTAATAATTTTATTTCCATAGCTCATAAAATACAATAATTGTGTAGCAATAACAGGTCATATACTTCTCACATTTAATAAACCTTCATATGCACTCAAGAATCCTAACAATGACGAAATTATCCTTTTATTTTTGGTTACCTTCGGTCTCCCATTAACATCTTCAGATTCTAGTGCCTCTACACCTTCTCCTCCACAAGTCTTGTATGTCTCTATTAGAGTGGGAAGATTCAACCCACATGCTGCCAACTTGTTAATTATCCTAGTGGATACAACACCAACACAAGGCTTCAATGTTAATGCATTGTCATGGTTATTTCTTTGTCTTATTTTCCTACGTTTTTATGCTTCTAAATTAATTGATCTTTTACTCATGATTTCTGAACTAACTCAACTTTTCAACAATCCCCTCCAACATCTTGATATCACACAAGGCATCATGAGCACCAAGGCGCTCTTCCTCAGTCAAATATTCCTGGGCTAATTCAATTAATTTATAAGATTTTCTGCCTGGAATCAATGATTTCATCAAAGGAAGGATATCTAGTAATCCCTTGACACTAACAAAAAATCTGTCATTCAAGGTACCATTATTCATGTCCAATCAAATTTTAAAATGTTATGCCCAACCAAAATGACAGATTTGCCTACTCCCTCAAGAAAGTCTAAGAATTTCAATAAACACTGATGTAAACGTAATGTTTGAACAGGTAAGTTGCCTTTATATAAAATATTACCTGACCGCACAAGCCCATTTACCTTTGAAGCATAGGAGGACAACCCATTTACAGGTAGGACATATTCTGAAAATATTTTTTCATTGTATTTTGCAGCAATCTGGCAAATTTCTGCATTCCTACCAAATCCAGATGTTTCCATATCAAAGTAAACAAGTTCATATGGTCCCTCAGCAACTGTAGTGGTTAAACATTCCCCTGCTGGAACCAGTCCTATATCTTTTGAATAGGTAATGCCTTCCTTTGCTTTTCTAGCAGACTCTTGATGTTGTCTGTCTTTTTAGAAACAGTCTTCTTCTCTTAAAACATGTAGATGCATTTTTAATACATCTCTGCATTCGTTTGAGATCAAGTCTCCTTTGCCTTTCACTATTGCTTCCAGGTGACAATCCCAATTTTTTATTCAATTCAAAATATAACTGGTTCCTAAATTTTTCTGGCTCACAGCTGATGCCAATCGAAACCTCCATAAAATTTAGTTTTAGGAGCCTTGCTTGCCATAATCATATTAAATGATTTGCCATCCCTGGCCTAGGGTATATTCATCACAAAGTCTCTTAACTGAAGCACCCTTGTCAAGCATCTTTAATAAGCCTACTGTTTGTTCAATCAAAGCATTTTATGTTAACACTTCATATAAGAGGATTTCTGCTTTTTTTTTGGAAGCCATCGTAATAGGAATTTTAGCACTGTCGTTCTATTGACGGAACAGACACACTTAATGAAAACACGAGGTCGCTTCAAATGTGAGCATTTAACTGTCTATGGTTGTTTTACTCCTCGGTCCGCTTTAAAAAATCTGAGCGCCTATCTGCTCAAACTATAGCATGTCTACAGTTTTGTTATGAAATGCAATGTGGTGCTTAGCTGAGAAGGGGATGAGTCATTATGAAAGGAGGAGTTAAGAGACAAATTGTTTACTCGATACAGTGCCATAATCTTTCGATGCATTGACGATGGTTCTCAAGTTTGCTTAATTTGTTGCGTTTACAATTTTAGGTAGCGGAATAACTCAGATCGCTAAAGTCCACAGAGCGAAAACCCCCAACATTAAACCAAAATGCGAACCCCTATTGAATGTCTTGCAAAATGAATGATTTTACGCCTTGAAAACAGTAACAATGACATACAATCTAGCAAATAGGAGAAATCCAGGAAAAATTGGTGATTTATGGAAAATAATGTATAAATGCGACACCTGCTCCTGTACAGTCGACTGCCTGCAGAAAAATTTAGAAAAAGTACCAGATTTTTGAATGCCTGATTTACGAGGTTGTACTGTATATATATTGTGGGAAGCTCATTCAATTCTATTTGATATAATAATTATAGGATTTTGATTCTAAATTTTGTAGTTGTTTTGATTCATAATTTGGTCTCTAATGCAAATGTTAACGTTGTCTCTTGTTGGTTGAGTTGTATTTGAGAGTAATTAACCATTTCATGGCTATTGTACGAAATATTTTCATTAAATTATCATAACAATGATTTTGGTATATTCCATATGAGATTTTGACTTATTCTGAGTCTTACTGAGAAGGAATTCTTTGAATTTTTATCATAAATAACTCAATTGCATACAAATATTTAATGAAGTACGTACTAACGTTTCATTGTGTACTCAATAATTTCATAAATTACAATCTGAAAATTCTTCAAATATCAGTTTTTAATAAATATTCTGTAACGTTAATGTATTGCTACATAAATTTTTAATGATTTGTTTTACTAATTTTTATTTTGAAACAAATTAGCCATGAAATTGTAAAGCTATTGAGTAGGAGCAATGTAATTTGTTAATGATAATCAGAGTTGAGTCATGCAATACAATTACTACTCAAATGTTACATAAATTAACCTCAAATTGTTAAATTTTATGCTCTTCCTGTATATATAAGGCTGAAACTTTAGTCATAAATAGTGTTTTCTTTTATTAAATCAGTTACATTCTACAAATAATAGCTTACAATCTGAACTTTACATAAAAGCAAATATGCCTTTGATGTTGTAAATATAATCTCACCTCGATTAATCGGTTGTATTTTTAATTATTAAAGACAAAATATATTTAGTTCTGCCATAAAAATTAAGTTGCTACGAGAAGTATATGTATTTTTTGAGTTTCTGTTATGCAATTAATCTTTTCAAAAAAGGTAAAACATCTAATAGAGATACTTGCATTTATATGAAGAAAATTAATTTGGCAAATATAAAGATGTTTAATTTTATTAACATTTGAAATAGGCATGCCTCAAAATTTTAATTTTTCAGTTTATTTCTGACTTTGAATATAGTTTATAAAAATGTTATTCGTGCTTTTAAGTAATTCTAATTAATCATTGCTTTGTGAGATTCAATACTGCATTATCTTTTCGTTGTTTATGTGAACATTGCTCCTATTTAGAACCATTTGCATGCATTCATTTTATTTAACGTGTTGCTTCAACAATAAGGGACATTATTAATTAGCATTAGACCATTGATAATGTGAAATGTTTCTTTTTTTAAGTTTTCTAGAACAAGCCCTTAAGATATTACTTGCCTCTGATGAAAATAGCCACAGCTGGGTTGTGCAAAAATTAATACATGCATTTTGGCTACAGAGCAGTTGTTATCGGTGGCATCTTGCCACTGATGATGGCTGTTCTTATCTAAATGCATGTATTGTTTTACAACCCAGTTGTGGCTATTTTTATCAGAGGCAAGTAATATTTAAAGGGCTTGTTCTATTTATTTCAGCTGCAAAATGTGTTTGTATTCATCTTTTGAATTAATTCACAGCTGAATTATGTGATTGTCTTATGATACATATATACAGATACCGTATTTGACCGAATATAGCCCCCTGTTTTTGGCCAAAAATGAAGTGCAAAAGTTGAGGGGGGAGGCTATTTTCGGGCACTAAAAATTTGGTGGGTACAAACAAGTGTGCAAAGATTCAATAACGATGAATTTCATTCGAGTCAGTAAGTGTTTCTATCCATTGTAAGACTAAACTACTCGGGTTGCGAATATTTATTTGCAAGGCTGATTGACGTCACCATATAGGAAGGATTTTTCAATTACCTGATCGCTCTCATTATCGTCAAATTGCAAGTTTTACCGTATTTGCTCGCGTAAGCCGCGCCCCCGTGTATCCCGCGCCCCCCGGTTTTTGGGCCAGCTCTAGGGAAAAAAATTTGAGCCGACAAAGGGTTTTTTAAATCACCAATTCCTATTTCTCAAAAATGCTACACTCAAGTTAAGCATCTTCACACTCCTACGTGACGAATTTATTGGGTGATCTCTTTATATCGGTACTAGCAGAAATCTCCTCGATAGTCCTCTTTTGTTAAACACTTAACTGTTTTTGTCGTCATATTCGGCAGAAATCGCTCCGGGAGCGATCACCGATCATTCTGCTGTACGTAATTTTCCAGCCATATGGTCACTGATCCCTACCGTAGCGGTCGTCATTTTTTTGGCGAACTAAAATTATGACTTTCATAGACGTATCATAGAATAAAGGAAACATACCGTACCTTAAGGAGGTACCCCCGAAATTAATGTAAATGTCATTTTAATAAATATATGTATACTGCTTCTTAAAACTATTCTTTATCGACTCCACTAAAAGAAACAATGTGTCACCGGACTTATTTTTTCAGAAAATTCAATTGAAATTCTGGCGGATTGCTATGTTTTCATATACGAGTATGGCGGAGAGAAGCAGATTGGAAGGGGAAAGTATCTCTTTTCAGCTCTAAAATAAATGCCATTTTCTTCAAAATCTTGCGTAATACACTGTGATATTTCCTCTATCTAAAAATGTAAAGAAAAGCATACCTTACGGAAGTGATTGAGGAGAAATTAATGTTTTTCTTCAAGAAAATATATGATTTTTCAGTAGTTACTCTACACTGGCGCCACTTGGTCTTAGAAACGTGGCAACATCGTTGTTCTTGTCTGCTGTGTAGGGAACAGGGAAGCGAGCTACACAATATTTACAGTTAGTAACATATTGGATGGGTTTTCTGAAAGACTATCATCATGATTACCGTTGGCCCTGTATTTTACGGAAGACCTGTATTCCTGTCCTTGTCCTATACATTTCAAATTATTAAACAGTATGCTTAAATGTCCTGTTTGGTAAAATATGCATTCCTTTCTAACATGAAGAAATGTTTACGAATATGTTGTGGCGAGGAAAACGTCGCCAAAATATATATTCCCGATTTTGGAAAAATCACTAACCCAGCAAACACCTTTGTAAGTGATAATATCCTGTTTAATTTTTTAATGTTACTTAAAGCATTTAGAAGCAAGGGAAAATTGTAATGTCTACTTCCTTCAAGGCTGTGATATCAAGTAAAACAAGTTTTTGATACTGCTTTTTATAATATGTTATGAAAACAAGTCCGGTGACGTTTTTTTAGTGGCATCGATAAAGAATAGTTTAAAGAAGCAGAATACAATTTTTTTATAATTCTGCTTGCATTAATTTTGGGGATATCTCCTTGATATATCAGGTTATGGTTTACAGTCCTTTAAAAACAAAGGTATTTCTATTCAGTACAGAAAGATATAGCAGACATTTAAGATAATATTTAATTACATAAAAAATAATTTATATCCCTTACTTATTTTTAACAAGTAGTGATCAAAGACATATCATTTGGTTTATTAAAATAAAATGCAGTGGGTAATAACTAATAATTTTATTTCCATAGCTCATAAAATACAATAATTGTGTAGCAATAACAGGTCATATACTTCTCACATTTAATAAACCTTCATATGCACTCAAGAATCCTAACAATGACGAAATTATCCTTTTATTTTTGGTTACCTTCGGTCTCCCATTAACATCTTCAGATTCTAGTGCCTCTACACCTTCTCCTCCACAAGTCTTGTATGTCTCTATTAGAGTGGGAAGATTCAACCCACATCCTGCCAACTTGTTAATTATCCTAGTGGATACAACACCAACACAAGGCTTCAATGTTAATGCATTGTCATGGTTATTTCTTTGTCTTATTTTCCTACGTTTTTATGCTTCTAAATTAATTGATCTTTTACTCATGATTTCTGAACTAACTCAACTTTTCAACAATCCCCTCCAACATCTTGATATCACACAAGGCATCATGAGCACCAAGGCGCTCTTCCTCAGTCAAATATTCCTGGGCTAATTCAATTAATTTATAAGATTTTCTGCCTGGAATCAATGATTTCATCAAAGGAAGGATATCTAGTAATCCCTTGACACTAACAAAAAATCTGTCATTCAAGTTACCATTATTCATGTCCAATCAAATTTTAAAATGTTATGCCCAACCAAAATGACAGATTTGCCTACTCCCTCAAGAAAGTCTAAGAATTTCAATAAACACTGATGTAAACGTAATGTTTGAACAGGTAAGTTGCCTTTATATAAAATATTACCTGACCGCACAAGCCCATTTACCTTTGAAGCATAGGAGGACAACCCATTTACAGGTAGGACGTATTCTGAAAATATTTTTTCATTGTATTTTGCAGCAATCTGGCAAATTTCTGCATTCCTACCAAATCCAGATGTTTCCATATCAAAGTAAACAAGTTCATATGGTCCCTCAGCAACTGTAGTGGTTAAACATTCCCCTGCTGGAACCAGTCCTATATCTTTTGAATAGGTAATGCCTTCCTTTGCTTTTCTAGCAGACTCTTGATGTTGTCTGTCTTTTTAGAAACAGTCTTCTTCTCTTAAAACATGTAGATGCATTTTTAATACATCTCTGCATTCGTTTGAGATCAAGTCTCCTTTGCCTTTCACTATTGCTTCCAGGTGACAATCCCAATTTTTTATTCAATTCAAAATATAACTGGTTCCTAAATTTTTCTGGCTCACAGCTGATGCCAATCGAAACCTCCATAAAATTTAGTTTTAGGAGCCTTGCTTGCCATAATCATATTAAATGATTTGCCATCCCTGGCCTAGGGTATATTCATCACAAAGTCTCTTAACTGAAGCACCCTTGTCAAGCATCTTTAATAAGCCTACTGTTTGTTCAATCAAAGCATTTTATGTTAACACTTCATATAAGAGGATTTCTGCTTTTTTTTTGGAAGCCATCGTAATAGGAATTTTAGCACTGTCGTTCTATTGACGGAACAGACACACTTAATGAAAACACGAGGTCGCTTCAAATGTGAGCATTTAACTGTCTATGGTTGTTTTACTCCTCGGTCCGCTTTAAAAAATCTGAGCGCCTATCTGCTCAAACTATAGCATGTCTACAGTTTTGTTATGAAATGCAATGTGGTGCTTAGCTGAGAAGGGGATGAGTCATTATGAAAGGAGGAGTTAAGAGACAAATTGTTTACTCGATACAGTACCATAATCTTTCGATGCATTGACGATGGTTCTCAAGTTTGCTTAATTTGTTGCGTTTGCAATTTTAGGTAGCGGAATAGCTCGGATCCCTAAAGTCCACAGAGCGATAACCCCCAACATTAAACCAAAATGCGAACCCCTATTGAATGTCTCGCAAAATGAATGATTTTACGCCTTGAAAACAGTAACAATGACATACAATCTAGCAAATAGGAGAAATCCAGGAAAAATTGGTGATTTATGGAAAATAATGTATAAATGCGACACCTGCTCCTGTACAGTCGACTGCCTGCAGAAAAATTTAGAAAAAGTACCAGATTTTTGAATGCCTGATTTACGAGGTTGTACTGTATATATATTGTGGGAAGCTCATTCAATTCTATTTGATATAATAATTATAGGATTTTGATTCTAAATTTTGTAGTTGTTTTGATTCATAATTTGGTCTCTAATGCAAATGTTAACGTTGTCTCTTGTTGGTTGAGTTGTATTTGAGAGTAATTAACCATTTCATGGCTATTGTACGAAATATTTTCATTAAATTATCATAACAATGATTTTGGTATATTCCATATGAGATTTTGACTTATTCTGAGTCTTACTGAGAAGGAATTCTTTGAATTTTTATCATAAATAACTCAATTGCATACAAATATTTAATGAAGTACGTACTAACGTTTCATTGTGTACTCAATAATTTCATAAATTACAATCTGAAAATTCTTCAAATATCAGTTTTTAATAAATATTCTGTAACGTTAATGTATTGCTACATAAATTTTTAATGATTTGTTTTACTAATTTTTATTTTGAAACAAATTAGCCATGAAGTTGTAAAGCTATTGAGTAGTAGCAATGTAATTTGTTAATGATAATCAGAGTTGAGTCATGCAATGCAATTACTACTCAAATGTTACATAAATTAACCTCAAATTGTTAAATTTTATGCTCTTCCTGTATATATAAGGCTGAAACTTTAGTCATAAATAGTGTTTTCTTTTATTAAATCAGTTACATTCTACAAATAATAGCTTACAATCTGAACTTTACATAAAAGCAAATATGCCTTTGATGTTGTAAATATAATCTCACCTCGATTAATCGGTTGTATTTTTAATTATTAAAGACAAAATATATTTAGTTCTGCCATAAAAATTAAGTTGCTACGAGAAGTATATGTATTTTTTGAGTTTCTGTTATGCAATTAATCTTTTCAAAAAAGGTAAAACATCTAATAGAGATACTTGCATTTATATGAAGAAAATTAATTTGGCAAATATAAAGATGTTTAATTTTATTAACATTTGAAATAGGCATGCCTCAAAATTTTAATTTTTCAGTTTATTTCTGACTTTGAATATAGTTTATAAAAATGTTATTCGTGCTTTTAAGTAATTCTAATTAATCATTGCTTTGTGAGATTCAATACTGCATTATCTTTTCGTTGTTTATGTGAACATTGCTCCTATTTAGAACCATTTGCATGCATTCATTTTATTTAACGTGTTGCTTCAACAATAAGGGACATTATTAATTAGCATTAGACCATTGATAATGTGAAATGTTTCTTTTTTTAAGTTTTCTAGAACAAGCCCTTAAGATATTACTTGCCTCTGATGAAAATAGCCACAGCTGGGTTGTGCAAAAATTAATACATGCATTTTGGCTACAGAGCAGTTGTTATCGGTGGCATCTTGCCACTGATGATGGCTGTTCTTATCTAAATGCATGTATTGTTTTACAACCCAGTTGTGGCTATTTTTATCAGAGGCAAGTAATATTTAAAGGGCTTGTTCTATTTATTTCAGCTGCAAAATGTGTTTGTATTCATCTTTTGAATTAATTCACAGCTGAATTATGTGATTGTCTTATGATACATATATACAGATACCGTATTTGACCGAATATAGCCCCCTGTTTTTGGCCAAAAATGAAGTGCAAAAGTTGAGGGGGGAGGCTATTTTCGGGCACTAAAAATTTGGTGGGTACAAACAAGTGTGCAAAGATTCAATAACGATGAATTTCATTCGAGTCAGTAAGTGTTTCTATCCATTGTAAGACTAAACTACTCGGGTTGCGAATATTTATTTGCAAGGCTGATTGACGTCACCATATAGGAAGGATTTTTCAATTACCTGATCGCTCTCATTATCGTCAAATTGCAAGTTTTACCGTATTTGCTCGCGTAAGCCGCGCCCCCGTGTATCCCGCGCCCCCCGGTTTTTGGGCCAGCTCTAGGGAAAAAAATTTGAGCCGACAAAGGGTTTTTTAAATCACCAATTCCTATTTCTCAAAAATGCTACACTCAAGTTAAGCATCTTCACACTCCTACGTGACGAATTTATTGGGTGATCTCTTTATATCGGTACTAGCAGAAATCTCCTCGATAGTCCTCTTTTGTTAAACACTTAACTGTTTTTGTCGTCATATTCGGCAGAAATCGCTCCGGGAGCGATCACCGATCATTCTGCTGTACGTAATTTTCCAGCCATATGGTCACTGATCCCTACCGTAGCGGTCGTCATTTTTTTGGCGAACTAAAATTATGACTTTCATAGACGTATCATAGAATAAAGGAAACATACCGTACCTTAAGGAGGTACCCCCGAAATTAATGTAAATGTCATTTTAATAAATATATGTATACTGCTTCTTAAAACTATTCTTTATCGACTCCACTAAAAGAAACAATGTGTCACCGGACTTATTTTTTCAGAAAATTCAATTGAAATTCTGGCGGATTGCTATGTTTTCATATACGAGTATGGCGGAGAGAAGCAGATTGGAAGGGGAAAGTATCTCTTTTCAGCTCTAAAATAAATGCCATTTTCTTCAAAATCTTGCGTAATACACTGTGATATTTCCTCTATCTAAAAATGTAAAGAAAAGCATACCTTACGGAAGTGATTGAGGAGAAATTAATGTTTTTCTTCAAGAAAATATATGATTTTTCAGTAGTTACTCTACACTGGCGCCACTTGGTCTTAGAAACGTGGCAACATCGTTGTTCTTGTCTGCTGTGTAGGGAACAGGGAAGCGAGCTACACAATATTTACAGTTAGTAACATATTGGATGGGTTTTCTGAAAGACTATCATCATGATTACCGTTGGCCCTGTATTTTACGGAAGACCTGTATTCCTGTCCTTGTCCTATACATTTCAAATTATTAAACAGTATGCTTAAATGTCCTGTTTGGTAAAATATGCATTCCTTTCTAACATGAAGAAATGTTTACGAATATGTTGTGGCGAGGAAAACGTCGCCAAAATATATATTCCCGATTTTGGAAAAATCACTAACCCAGCAAACACCTTTGTAAGTGATAATATCCTGTTTAATTTTTTAATGTTACTTAAAGCATTTAGAAGCAAGGGAAAATTGTAATGTCTACTTCCTTCAAGGCTGTGATATCAAGTAAAACAAGTTTTTGATACTGCTTTTTATAATATGTTATGAAAACAAGTCCGGTGACGTTTTTTTAGTGGCATCGATAAAGAATAGTTTAAAGAAGCAGAATACAATTTTTTTATAATTCTGCTTGCATTAATTTTGGGGATATCTCCTTGATATATCAGGTTATGGTTTACAGTCCTTTAAAAACAAAGGTATTTCTATTCAGTACAGAAAGATATAGCAGACATTTAAGATAATATTTAATTACATAAAAAATAATTTATATCCCTTACTTATTTTTAACAAGTAGTGATCAAAGACATATCATTTGGTTTATTAAAATAAAATGCAGTGGGTAATAACTAATAATTTTATTTCCATAGCTCATAAAATACAATAATTGTGTAGCAATAACAGGTCATATACTTCTCACATTTAATAAACCTTCATATGCACTCAAGAATCCTAACAATGACGAAATTATCCTTTTATTTTTGGTTACCTTCGGTCTCCCATTAACATCTTCAGATTCTAGTGCCTCTACACCTTCTCCTCCACAAGTCTTGTATGTCTCTATTAGAGTGGGAAGATTCAACCCACATCCTGCCAACTTGTTAATTATCCTAGTGGATACAACACCAACACAAGGCTTCAATGTTAATGCATTGTCATGGTTATTTCTTTGTCTTATTTTCCTACGTTTTTATGCTTCTAAATTAATTGATCTTTTACTCATGATTTCTGAACTAACTCAACTTTTCAACAATCCCCTCCAACATCTTGATATCACACAAGGCATCATGAGCACCAAGGCGCTCTTCCTCAGTCAAATATTCCTGGGCTAATTCAATTAATTTATAAGATTTTCTGCCTGGAATCAATGATTTCATCAAAGGAAGGATATCTAGTAATCCCTTGACACTAACAAAAAATCTGTCATTCAAGTTACCATTATTCATGTCCAATCAAATTTTAAAATGTTATGCCCAACCAAAATGACAGATTTGCCTACTCCCTCAAGAAAGTCTAAGAATTTCAATAAACACTGATGTAAACGTAATGTTTGAACAGGTAAGTTGCCTTTATATAAAATATTACCTGACCGCACAAGCCCATTTACCTTTGAAGCATAGGAGGACAACCCATTTACAGGTAGGACGTATTCTGAAAATATTTTTTCATTGTATTTTGCAGCAATCTGGCAAATTTCTGCATTCCTACCAAATCCAGATGTTTCCATATCAAAGTAAACAAGTTCATATGGTCCCTCAGCAACTGTAGTGGTTAAACATTCCCCTGCTGGAACCAGTCCTATATCTTTTGAATAGGTAATGCCTTCCTTTGCTTTTCTAGCAGACTCTTGATGTTGTCTGTCTTTTTAGAAACAGTCTTCTTCTCTTAAAACATGTAGATGCATTTTTAATACATCTCTGCATTCGTTTGAGATCAAGTCTCCTTTGCCTTTCACTATTGCTTCCAGGTGACAATCCCAATTTTTTATTCAATTCAAAATATAACTGGTTCCTAAATTTTTCTGGCTCACAGCTGATGCCAATCGAAACCTCCATAAAATTTAGTTTTAGGAGCCTTGCTTGCCATAATCATATTAAATGATTTGCCATCCCTGGCCTAGGGTATATTCATCACAAAGTCTCTTAACTGAAGCACCCTTGTCAAGCATCTTTAATAAGCCTACTGTTTGTTCAATCAAAGCATTTTATGTTAACACTTCATATAAGAGGATTTCTGCTTTTTTTTTGGAAGCCATCGTAATAGGAATTTTAGCACTGTCGTTCTATTGACGGAACAGACACACTTAATGAAAACACGAGGTCGCTTCAAATGTGAGCATTTAACTGTCTATGGTTGTTTTACTCCTCGGTCCGCTTTAAAAAATCTGAGCGCCTATCTGCTCAAACTATAGCATGTCTACAGTTTTGTTATGAAATGCAATGTGGTGCTTAGCTGAGAAGGGGATGAGTCATTATGAAAGGAGGAGTTAAGAGACAAATTGTTTACTCGATACAGTACCATAATCTTTCGATGCATTGACGATGGTTCTCAAGTTTGCTTAATTTGTTGCGTTTGCAATTTTAGGTAGCGGAATAGCTCGGATCCCTAAAGTCCACAGAGCGATAACCCCCAACATTAAACCAAAATGCGAACCCCTATTGAATGTCTCGCAAAATGAATGATTTTACGCCTTGAAAACAGTAACAATGACATACAATCTAGCAAATAGGAGAAATCCAGGAAAAATTGGTGATTTATGGAAAATAATGTATAAATGCGACACCTGCTCCTGTACAGTCGACTGCCTGCAGAAAAATTTAGAAAAAGTACCAGATTTTTGAATGCCTGATTTACGAGGTTGTACTGTATATATATTGTGGGAAGCTCATTCAATTCTATTTGATATAATAATTATAGGATTTTGATTCTAAATTTTGTAGTTGTTTTGATTCATAATTTGGTCTCTAATGCAAATGTTAACGTTGTCTCTTGTTGGTTGAGTTGTATTTGAGAGTAATTAACCATTTCATGGCTATTGTACGAAATATTTTCATTAAATTATCATAACAATGATTTTGGTATATTCCATATGAGATTTTGACTTATTCTGAGTCTTACTGAGAAGGAATTCTTTGAATTTTTATCATAAATAACTCAATTGCATACAAATATTTAATGAAGTACGTACTAACGTTTCATTGTGTACTCAATAATTTCATAAATTACAATCTGAAAATTCTTCAAATATCAGTTTTTAATAAATATTCTGTAACGTTAATGTATTGCTACATAAATTTTTAATGATTTGTTTTACTAATTTTTATTTTGAAACAAATTAGCCATGAAGTTGTAAAGCTATTGAGTAGTAGCAATGTAATTTGTTAATGATAATCAGAGTTGAGTCATGCAATACAATTACTACTCAAATGTTACATAAATTAACCTCAAATTGTTAAATTTTATGCTCTTCCTGTATATATAAGGCTGAAACTTTAGTCATAAATAGTGTTTTCTTTTATTAAATCAGTTACATTCTACAAATAATAGCTTACAATCTGAACTTTACATAAAAGCAAATATGCTTTTGATGTTGTAAATATAATCTCACCTCGATTAATCGGTTGTATTTTTAATTATTAAAGACAAAATATATTTAGTTCTGCCATAAAAATTAAGTTGCTACGAGAAGTATATGTATTTTTTGAGTTTCTGTTATGCAATTAATCTTTTCAAAAAAGGTAAAACATCTAATAGAGATACTTGCATTTATACGAAGAAAATTAATTTGGCATATATAAAGATGTTTAATTTCATTAACATTTGAAATAGGCATGCCTCAAAATTTTAATTTTTCAGTTTATTTCTGACTTTGAATATAGTTTATAAAAATGTTATTCGTGCTTTTAAGTAATTCTAATTAATCATTGCTTTGTGAGATTCAATACTGCATTATCTTTTCGTTGTTTATGTGAACATTGCTCCTATTTAGAACCATTTGCATGCATTCATTTTATTTAACGTGTTGCTTCAACAATAAGGGACATTATTAATGAGCATTAGACCATTGAAATGTTTCTTTTTTTAAGTTTTTCTTGAACAAGCCCTTAAGATATTACTTGCCTCTGATGAATATAGCCACAACTGGGTTGTGCAGAAATTAATACATGCATTTTACCTACAGAGCAGTTGTTATCGGTGGCATCTTGCCACTGATGATGGCTGTTCTTATCTAAATGCATGTATTGTTTTACAACCCAGTTGTGGCTATTTTTATCAGAGGCAAGTAATATTTAAAGGGCTTGTTCAATTTATTTCAGCTGCAAAATGTGTTTGTATTCATCTTTTGAATCAATTCACAGCTGAATTATGTGATTGTCTTGTGATACATATATACAGATACCGTATTTGACCGAATATAGCCCCCTGTTTTTGGCCAAAAATGAAGTGCAAAAGTTGAGGGGGGAGGCTATTTTCGGGCACTAAAAATTTGGTGGGTACAAACAAGTGTGCAAAGATTCAATAACGATGAATTTCATTCGAGTCAGTAAGAGTTTCTATCCATTGTAAGACTAAACAACTCGGGTTGCGAATATTTATTTGCAAGGCTGATTGACGTCACCATATAGGAAGGATTTTTCAATTACCTGATCGCTCTCATTATCGTCAAATTGCTTGTTTTACCGTATTTACTCGTGTAAGCCGCGCCCCCGTGTATCCCGCGCCCCCCGGTTTTTGGGCCAGCTCTAGGGAAAAAAATTTGAGCCGAAAAAGGGTTTTTTAAATCACCAATTCCTATTTCTCAAAAATGCTACGCTCAAGTTAAGCATCTTCACACTCCTATGTGACGAATTTATTGGGTGATCTCTTTATATCGGTACTAGCAGAAATCTCCTCGATAGTCCTCTTTTGTTAAACACTTACCTGATTTTGTCGTCATATTCGGCAGAAATCGCTCCGGGAGCGATCACCGATCATTCTGCTGTACGTAATTTTCCAGCCATATGGTCACTGATCCCTACCGTAGCGGTCGTCATTTTTTTGGCGAACTAAAATTATGACTTTCATAGACGTATCATAGAATAAAGGAAACATACCGTACCTTAAGGAGGTACCCCCGAAATTAATGTAAATGTCATTTTAATAAATATATGTATACTGCTTCTTAAAACTATTCTTTATCGACTCCACTAAAAGAAACAATGTGTCACCGGACTTATTTTTTCAAAAAATTCAATTGAAATTCTGGCGGATTGCTATGTTTTCATATACGAGTATGGCGGAGAGAAGCAGATTGGAAGGGGAAAGTATCTCTTTTCAGCTCTAAAATAAATGCCATTTTCTTCAAAATCTTGCGTAATACACTGTGATATTTCCTCTATCTAAAAATGTAAAGAAAAGCATACCTTACGGAAGTGATTGAGGAGAAATTAATGTTTTTCTTCAAGAAAATATATGATTTTTCAGTAGTTACTCTACACTGGCGCCACTTGGTCTTAGAAACGTGGCAATATCGTTGTTCTTGTCTGCTGTGTAGGGAACAGGGAAGCGAGCTACACAATATTTACAGTTAGTAACATATTGGATGGGTTTTCTGAAAGACTATCATCATGATTACCGTTGGCCCTGTATTTTACGGAAGACCTGTATTCCTGTCCTTGTCCTATACATTTCAAATTATTAAACAGTATGCTTAAATGTCCTGTTTGGTAAAATATGCATTCCTTTCTAACATGAAGAAATGTTTACGAATATGTTGTGGCGAGGAAAACGTCGCCAAAATATATATTCCCGATTTTGGAAAAATCACTAACCCAGCAAACACCTTTGTAAGTGATAATATCCTGTTTAATTTTTTAATGTTACTTAAAGCATTTAGAAGCAAGGGAAAATTGTAATGTCTACTTCCTTCAAGGCTGTGATATCAAGTAAAACAAGTTTTTGATACTGCTTTTTATAATATGTTATGAAAACAAGTCCGGTGACGTTTTTTTAGTGGCATCGATAAAGAATAGTTTAAAGAAGCAGAATACAATTTTTTTATAATTCTGCTTGCATTAATTTTGGGGATATCTCCTTGATATATCAGGTTATGGTTTACAGTCCTTTAAAAACAAAGGTATTTCTATTCAGTACAGAAAGATATAGCAGACATTTAAGATAATATTTAATTACATAAAAAATAATTTATATCCCTTACTTATTTTTAACAAGTAGTGATCAAAGACATATCATTTGGTTTATTAAAATAAAATGCAGTGGGTAATAACTAATAATTTTATTTCCATAGCTCATAAAATACAATAATTGTGTAGCAATAACAGGTCATATACTTCTCACATTTAATAAACCTTCATATGCACTCAAGAATCCTAACAATGACGAAATTATCCTTTTATTTTTGGTTACCTTCGGTCTCCCATTAACATCTTCAGATTCTAGTGCCTCTACACCTTCTCCTCCACAAGTCTTGTATGTCTCTATTAGAGTGGGAAGATTCAACCCACATCCTGCCAACTTGTTAATTATCCTAGTGGATACAACACCAACACAAGGCTTCAATGTTAATGCATTGTCATGGTTATTTCTTTGTCTTATTTTCCTACGTTTTTATGCTTCTAAATTAATTGATCTTTTACTCATGATTTCTGAACTAACTCAACTTTTCAACAATCCCCTCCAACATCTTGATATCACACAAGGCATCATGAGCACCAAGGCGCTCTTCCTCAGTCAAATATTCCTGGGCTAATTCAATTAATTTATAAGATTTTCTGCCTGGAATCAATGATTTCATCAAAGGAAGGATATCTAGTAATCCCTTGACACTAACAAAAAATCTGTCATTCAAGGTACCATTATTCATGTCCAATCAAATTTTAAAATGTTATGCCCAACCAAAATGACAGATTTGCCTACTCCCTCAAGAAAGTCTAAGAATTTCAATAAACACTGATGTAAACGTAATGTTTGAACAGGTAAGTTGCCTTTATATAAAATATTACCTGACCGCACAAGCCCATTTACCTTTGAAGCATAGGAGGACAACCCATTTACAGGTAGGACGTATTCTGAAAATATTTTTTCATTGTATTTTGCAGCAATCTGGCAAATTTCTGCATTCCTACCAAATCCAGATGTTTCCATATCAAAGTAAACAAGTTCATATGGTCCCTCAGCAACTGTAGTGGTTAAACATTCCCCTGCTGGAACCAGTCCTATATCTTTTGAATAGGTAATGCCTTCCTTTGCTTTTCTAGCAGACTCTTGATGTTGTCTGTCTTTTTAGAAACAGTCTTCTTCTCTTAAAACATGTAGATGCATTTTTAATACATCTCTGCATTCGTTTGAGATCAAGTCTCCTTTGCCTTTCACTATTGCTTCCAGGTGACAATCCCAATTTTTTATTCAATTCAAAATATAACTGGTTCCTAAATTTTTCTGGCTCACAGCTGATGCCAATCGAAACCTCCATAAAATTTAGTTTTAGGAGCCTTGCTTGCCATAATCATATTAAATGATTTGCCATCCCTGGCCTAGGGTATATTCATCACAAAGTCTCTTAACTGAAGCACCCTTGTCAAGCATCTTTAATAAGCCTACTGTTTGTTCAATCAAAGCATTTTATGTTAACACTTCATATAAGAGGATTTCTGCTTTTTTTTTGGAAGCCATCGTAATAGGAATTTTAGCACTGTCGTTCTATTGACGGAACAGACACACTTAATGAAAACACGAGGTCGCTTCAAATGTGAGCATTTAACTGTCTATGGTTGTTTTACTCCTCGGTCCGCTTTAAAAAATCTGAGCGCCTGTCTGCTCAAACTATAGCATGTCTACAGTTTTGTTATGAAATGCAATGTGGTGCTTAGCTGAGAAGGGGATGAGTCATTATGAAAGGAGGAGTTAAGAGACAAATTGTTTACTCGATACAGTACCATAATCTTTCGATGCATTGACGATGGTTCTCAAGTTTGCTTAATTTGTTGCGTTTGCAATTTTAGGTAGCGGAATAGCTCGGATCCCTAAAGTCCACAGAGCGATAACCCCCAACATTAAACCAAAATGCGAACCCCTATTGAATGTCTCGCAAAATGAATGATTTTACGCCTTGAAAACAGTAACAATGACATACAATCTAGCAAATAGGAGAAATCCAGGAAAAATTGGTGATTTATGGAAAATAATGTATAAATGCGACACCTGCTCCTGTACAGTCGACTGCCTGCAGAAAAATTTAGAAAAAGTACCAGATTTTTGAATGCCTGATTTACGAGGTTGTACTGTATATATATTGTGGGAAGCTCATTCAATTCTATTTGATATAATAATTATAGGATTTTGATTCTAAATTTTGTAGTTGTTTTGATTCATAATTTGGTCTCTAATGCAAATGTTAACGTTGTCTCTTGTTGGTTGAGTTGTATTTGAGAGTAATTAACCATTTGATGGCTATTGTACGAAATATTTTCATTAAATTATCATAACAATGATTTTGGTATATTCCATATGAGATTTTGACTTATTCTGAGTCTTACTGAGAAGGAATTCTTTGAATTTTTATCATAAATAACTCAATTGCATACAAATATTTAATGAAGTACGTACTAACGTTTCATTGTGTACTCAATAATTTCATAAATTACAATCTGAAAATTCTTCAAATATCAGTTTTTAATAAATATTCTGTAACGTTAATGTATTGCTACATAAATTTTTAATGATTTGTTTTACTAATTTTTATTTTGAAACAAATTAGCCATGAAGCTGTAAAGCTATTGAGTAGTAGCAATGTAATTTGTTAATGATAATCAGAGTTGAGTCATGCAATGCAATTACTACTCAAATGTTACATAAATTAACCTCAAATTGTTAAATTTTATGCTCTTCCTGTATATATAAGGCTGAAACTTTAGTCATAAATAGTGTTTTCTTTTATTAAATCAGTTACATTCTACAAATAATAGCTTACAATCTGAACTTTACATAAAAGCAAATATGCCTTTGATGTTGTAAATATAATCTCACCTCGATTAATCGGTTGTATTTTTAATTATTAAAGACAAAATATATTTAGTTCTGCCATAAAAATTAAGTTGCTACGAGAAGTATATGTATTTTTTGAGTTTCTGTTATGCAATTAATCTTTTCAAAAAAGGTAAAACATCTAATAGAGATACTTGCATTTATATGAAGAAAATTAATTTGGCAAATATAAAGATGTTTAATTTTATTAACATTTGAAATAGGCATGCCTCAAAATTTTAATTTTTCAGTTTATTTCTGACTTTGAATATAGTTTATAAAAATGTTATTCGTGCTTTTAAGTAATTCTAATTAATCATTGCTTTGTGAGATTCAATACTGCATTATCTTTTCGTTGTTTATGTGAACATTGCTCCTATTTAGAACCATTTGCATGCATTCATTTTATTTAACGTGTTGCTTCAACAATAAGGGACATTATTAATTAGCATTAGACCATTGATAATGTGAAATGTTTCTTTTTTTAAGTTTTCTAGAACAAGCCCTTAAGATATTACTTGCCTCTGATGAAAATAGCCACAGCTGGGTTGTGCAAAAATTAATACATGCATTTTGGCTACAGAGCAGTTGTTATCGGTGGCATCTTGCCACTGATGATGGCTGTTCTTATCTAAATGCATGTATTGTTTTACAACCCAGTTGTGGCTATTTTTATCAGAGGCAAGTAATATTTAAAGGGCTTGTTCTATTTATTTCAGCTGCAAAATGTGTTTGTATTCATCTTTTGAATTAATTCACAGCTGAATTATGTGATTGTCTTATGATACATATATACAGATACCGTATTTGACCGAATATAGCCCCCTGTTTTTGGCCAAAAATGAAGTGCAAAAGTTGAGGGGGGAGGCTATTTTCGGGCACTAAAAATTTGGTGGGTACAAACAAGTGTGCAAAGATTCAATAACGATGAATTTCATTCGAGTCAGTAAGTGTTTCTATCCATTGTAAGACTAAACTACTCGGGTTGCGAATATTTATTTGCAAGGCTGATTGACGTCACCATATAGGAAGGATTTTTCAATTACCTGATCGCTCTCATTATCGTCAAATTGCAAGTTTTACCGTATTTGCTCGCGTAAGCCGCGCCCCCGTGTATCCCGCGCCCCCCGGTTTTTGGGCCAGCTCTAGGGAAAAAAATTTGAGCCGACAAAGGGTTTTTTAAATCACCAATTCCTATTTCTCAAAAATGCTACACTCAAGTTAAGCATCTTCACACTCCTACGTGACGAATTTATTGGGTGATCTCTTTATATCGGTACTAGCAGAAATCTCCTCGATAGTCCTCTTTTGTTAAACACTTAACTGTTTTTGTCGTCATATTCGGCAGAAATCGCTCCGGGAGCGATCACCGATCATTCTGCTGTACGTAATTTTCCAGCCATATGGTCACTGATCCCTACCGTAGCGGTCGTCATTTTTTTGGCGAACTAAAATTATGACTTTCATAGACGTATCATAGAATAAAGGAAACATACCGTACCTTAAGGAGGTACCCCCGAAATTAATGTAAATGTCATTTTAATAAATATATGTATACTGCTTCTTAAAACTATTCTTTATCGACTCCACTAAAAGAAACAATGTGTCACCGGACTTATTTTTTCAGAAAATTCAATTGAAATTCTGGCGGATTGCTATGTTTTCATATACGAGTATGGCGGAGAGAAGCAGATTGGAAGGGGAAAGTATCTCTTTTCAGCTCTAAAATAAATGCCATTTTCTTCAAAATCTTGCGTAATACACTGTGATATTTCCTCTATCTAAAAATGTAAAGAAAAGCATACCTTACGGAAGTGATTGAGGAGAAATTAATGTTTTTCTTCAAGAAAATATATGATTTTTCAGTAGTTACTCTACACTGGCGCCACTTGGTCTTAGAAACGTGGCAACATCGTTGTTCTTGTCTGCTGTGTAGGGAACAGGGAAGCGAGCTACACAATATTTACAGTTAGTAACATATTGGATGGGTTTTCTGAAAGACTATCATCATGATTACCGTTGGCCCTGTATTTTACGGAAGACCTGTATTCCTGTCCTTGTCCTATACATTTCAAATTATTAAACAGTATGCTTAAATGTCCTGTTTGGTAAAATATGCATTCCTTTCTAACATGAAGAAATGTTTACGAATATGTTGTGGCGAGGAAAACGTCGCCAAAATATATATTCCCGATTTTGGAAAAATCACTAACCCAGCAAACACCTTTGTAAGTGATAATATCCTGTTTAATTTTTTAATGTTACTTAAAGCATTTAGAAGCAAGGGAAAATTGTAATGTCTACTTCCTTCAAGGCTGTGATATCAAGTAAAACAAGTTTTTGATACTGCTTTTTATAATATGTTATGAAAACAAGTCCGGTGACGTTTTTTTAGTGGCATCGATAAAGAATAGTTTAAAGAAGCAGAATACAATTTTTTTATAATTCTGCTTGCATTAATTTTGGGGATATCTCCTTGATATATCAGGTTATGGTTTACAGTCCTTTAAAAACAAAGGTATTTCTATTCAGTACAGAAAGATATAGCAGACATTTAAGATAATATTTAATTACATAAAAAATAATTTATATCCCTTACTTATTTTTAACAAGTAGTGATCAAAGACATATCATTTGGTTTATTAAAATAAAATGCAGTGGGTAATAACTAATAATTTTATTTCCATAGCTCATAAAATACAATAATTGTGTAGCAATAACAGGTCATATACTTCTCACATTTAATAAACCTTCATATGCACTCAAGAATCCTAACAATGACGAAATTATCCTTTTATTTTTGGTTACCTTCGGTCTCCCATTAACATCTTCAGATTCTAGTGCCTCTACACCTTCTCCTCCACAAGTCTTGTATGTCTCTATTAGAGTGGGAAGATTCAACCCACATGCTGCCAACTTGTTAATTATCCTAGTGGATACAACACCAACACAAGGCTTCAATGTTAATGCATTGTCATGGTTATTTCTTTGTCTTATTTTCCTACGTTTTTATGCTTCTAAATTAATTGATCTTTTACTCATGATTTCTGAACTAACTCAACTTTTCAACAATCCCCTCCAACATCTTGATATCACACAAGGCATCATGAGCACCAAGGCGCTCTTCCTCAGTCAAATATTCCTGGGCTAATTCAATTAATTTATAAGATTTTCTGCCTGGAATCAATGATTTCATCAAAGGAAGGATATCTAGTAATCCCTTGACACTAACAAAAAATCTGTCATTCAAGGTACCATTATTCATGTCCAATCAAATTTTAAAATGTTATGCCCAACCAAAATGACAGATTTGCCTACTCCCTCAAGAAAGTCTAAGAATTTCAATAAACACTGATGTAAACGTAATGTTTGAACAGGTAAGTTGCCTTTATATAAAATATTACCTGACCGCACAAGCCCATTTACCTTTGAAGCATAGGAGGACAACCCATTTACAGATAGAACGTATTCTGAAAATATTTTTTCATTGTATTTTGCAGCAATCTGGCAAATTTCTGCATTCCTACCAAATCCAGATGTTTCCATATCAAAGTAAACAAGTTCATATGGTCCCTCAGCAACTGTAGTGGTTAAACATTCCCCTGCTGGAACCAGTCCTATATCTTTTGAATAGGTAATGCCTTCCTTTGCTTTTCTAGCAGACTCTTGATGTTGTCTGTCTTTTTAGAAACAGTCTTCTTCTCTTAAAACATGTAGATGCATTTTTAATACATCTCTGCATTCGTTTGAGATCAAGTCTCCTTTGCCTTTCACTATTGCTTCCAGGTGACAATCCCAATTTTTTATTCAATTCAAAATATAACTGGTTCCTAAATTTTTCTGGCTCACAGCTGATGCCAATCGAAACCTCCATAAAATTTAGTTTTAGGAGCCTTGCTTGCCATAATCATATTAAATGATTTGCCATCCCTGGCCTAGGGTATATTCATCACAAAGTCTCTTAACTGAAGCACCCTTGTCAAGCATCTTTAATAAGCCTACTGTTTGTTCAATCAAAGCATTTTATGTTAACACTTCATATAAGAGGATTTCTGCTTTTTTTTTGGAAGCCATCGTAATAGGAATTTTAGCACTGTCGTTCTATTGACGGAACAGACACACTTAATGAAAACACGAGGTCGCTTCAAATGTGAGCATTTAACTGTCTATGGTTGTTTTACTCCTCGGTCCGCTTTAAAAAATCTGAGCGCCTATCTGCTCAAACTATAGCATGTCTACAGTTTTGTTATGAAATGCAATGTGGTGCTTAGCTGAGAAGGGGATGAGTCATTATGAAAGGAGGAGTTAAGAGACAAATTGTTTATTCGATACAGTACCATAATCTTTCGATGCATTGACGATGGTTCTCAAGTTTGCTTAATTTGTTGCGTTTGCAATTTTAGGTAGCGGAATAGCTCGGATCCCTAAAGTCCACAGAGCGATAACCCCCAACATTAAACCAAAATGCGAACCCCTATTGAATGTCTCGCAAAATGAATGATTTTACGCCTTGAAAACAGTAACAATGACATACAATCTAGCAAATAGGAGAAATCCAGGAAAAATTGGTGATTTATGGAAAATAATGTATAAATGCGACACCTGCTCCTGTACAGTCGACTGCCTGCAGAAAAATTTAGAAAAGTACCAGATTTTTGAATGCCTGATTTACGAGGTTGTACTGTATATATATTGTGGGAAGCTCATTCAATTCTATTTGATATAATAATTATAGGATTTTGATTCTAAATTTTGTAGTTGTTTTGATTCATAATTTGGTCTCTAATGCAAATGTTAACGTTGTCTCTTGTTGGTTGAGTTGTATTTGAGAGTAATTAACCATTTCATGGCTATTGTACGAAATATTTTCATTAAATTATCATAACAATGATTTTGGTATATTCCATATGAGATTTTGACTTATTCTGAGTCTTACTGAGAAGGAATTCTTTGAATTTTTATCATAAATAACTCAATTGCATACAAATATTTAATGAAGTACGTACTAACGTTTCATTGTGTACTCAATAATTTCATAAATTACAATCTGAAAATTCTTCAAATATCAGTTTTTAATAAATATTCTGTAACGTTAATGTATTGCTACATAAATTTTTAATGATTTGTTTTACTAATTTTTATTTTGAAACAAATTAGCCATGAAGTTGTAAAGCTATTGAGTAGTAGCAATGTAATTTGTTAATGATAATCAGAGTTGAGTCATGCAATGCAATTACTACTCAAATGTTACATAAATTAACCTCAAATTGTTAAATTTTATGCTCTTCCTGTATATATAAGGCTGAAACTTTAGTCATAAATAGTGTTTTCTTTTATTAAATCAGTTACATTCTACAAATAATAGCTTACAATCTGAACTTTACATAAAAGCAAATATGCCTTTGATGTTGTAAATATAATCTCACCTCGATTAATCGGTTGTATTTTTAATTATTAAAGACAAAATATATTTAGTTCTGCCATAAAAATTAAGTTGCTACGAGAAGTATATGTATTTTTTGAGTTTCTGTTATGCAATTAATCTTTTCAAAAAAGGTAAAACATCTAATAGAGATACTTGCATTTATATGAAGAAAATTAATTTGGCAAATATAAAGATGTTTAATTTTATTAACATTTGAAATAGGCATGCCTCAAAATTTTAATTTTGCAGTTTATTTCTGACTTTGAATATAGTTTATAAAAATGTTATTCGTGCTTTTAAGTAATTCTAATTAATCATTGCTTTGTGAGATTCAATACTGCATTATCTTTTCGTTGTTTATGTGAACATTGCTCCTATTTAGAACCATTTGCATGCATTCATTTTATTTAACGTGTTGCTTCAACAATAAGGGACATTATTAATTAGCATTAGACCATTGATAATGTGAAATGTTTCTTTTTTTAAGTTTTCTAGAACAAGCCCTTAAGATATTACTTGCCTCTGATGAAAATAGCCACAGCTGGGTTGTGCAAAAATTAATACATGCATTTTGGCTACAGAGCAGTTGTTATCGGTGGCATCTTGCCACTGATGATGGCTGTTCTTATCTAAATGCATGTATTGTTTTACAACCCAGTTGTGGCTATTTTTATCAGAGGCAAGTAATATTTAAAGGGCTTGTTCTATTTATTTCAGCTGCAAAATGTGTTTGTATTCATCTTTTGAATTAATTCACAGCTGAATTATGTGATTGTCTTATGATACATATATACAGATACCGTATTTGACCGAATATAGCCCCCTGTTTTTGGCCAAAAATGAAGTGCAAAAGTTGAGGGGGGAGGCTATTTTCGGGCACTAAAAATTTGGTGGGTACAAACAAGTGTGCAAAGATTCAATAACGATGAATTTCATTCGAGTCAGTAAGTGTTTCTATCCATTGTAAGACTAAACTACTCGGGTTGCGAATATTTATTTGCAAGGCTGATTGACGTCACCATATAGGAAGGATTTTTCAATTACCTGATCGCTCTCATTATCGTCAAATTGCAAGTTTTACCGTATTTGCTCGCGTAAGCCGCGCCCCCGTGTATCCCGCGCCCCCCGGTTTTTGGGCCAGCTCTAGGGAAAAAAATTTGAGCCGACAAAGGGTTTTTTAAATCACCAATTCCTATTTCTCAAAAATGCTACACTCAAGTTAAGCATCTTCACACTCCTACGTGACGAATTTATTGGGTGATCTCTTTATATCGGTACTAGCAGAAATCTCCTCGATAGTCCTCTTTTGTTAAACACTTAACTGTTTTTGTCGTCATATTCGGCAGAAATCGCTCCGGGAGCGATCACCGATCATTCTGCTGTACGTAATTTTCCAGCCATATGGTCACTGATCCCTACCGTAGCGGTCGTCATTTTTTTGGCGAACTAAAATTATGACTTTCATAGACGTATCATAGAATAAAGGAAACATACCGTACCTTAAGGAGGTACCCCCGAAATTAATGTAAATGTCATTTTAATAAATATATGTATACTGCTTCTTAAAACTATTCTTTATCGACTCCACTAAAAGAAACAATGTGTCACCGGACTTATTTTTTCAGAAAATTCAATTGAAATTCTGGCGGATTGCTATGTTTTCATATACGAGTATGGCGGAGAGAAGCAGATTGGAAGGGGAAAGTATCTCTTTTCAGCTCTAAAATAAATGCCATTTTCTTCAAAATCTTGCGTAATACACTGTGATATTTCCTCTATCTAAAAATGTAAAGAAAAGCATACCTTACGGAAGTGATTGAGGAGAAATTAATGTTTTTCTTCAAGAAAATATATGATTTTTCAGTAGTTACTCTACACTGGCGCCACTTGGTCTTAGAAACGTGGCAACATCGTTGTTCTTGTCTGCTGTGTAGGGAACAGGGAAGCGAGCTACACAATATTTACAGTTAGTAACATATTGGATGGGTTTTCTGAAAGACTATCATCATGATTACCGTTGGCCCTGTATTTTACGGAAGACCTGTATTCCTGTCCTTGTCCTATACATTTCAAATTATTAAACAGTATGCTTAAATGTCCTGTTTGGTAAAATATGCATTCCTTTCTAACATGAAGAAATGTTTACGAATATGTTGTGGCGAGGAAAACGTCGCCAAAATATATATTCCCGATTTTGGAAAAATCACTAACCCAGCAAACACCTTTGTAAGTGATAATATCCTGTTTAATTTTTTAATGTTACTTAAAGCATTTAGAAGCAAGGGAAAATTGTAATGTCTACTTCCTTCAAGGCTGTGATATCAAGTAAAACAAGTTTTTGATACTGCTTTTTATAATATGTTATGAAAACAAGTCCGGTGACGTTTTTTTAGTGGCATCGATAAAGAATAGTTTAAAGAAGCAGAATACAATTTTTTTATAATTCTGCTTGCATTAATTTTGGGGATATCTCCTTGATATATCAGGTTATGGTTTACAGTCCTTTAAAAACAAAGGTATTTCTATTCAGTACAGAAAGATATAGCAGACATTTAAGATAATATTTAATTACATAAAAAATAATTTATATCCCTTACTTATTTTTAACAAGTAGTGATCAAAGACATATCATTTGGTTTATTAAAATAAAATGCAGTGGGTAATAACTAATAATTTTATTTCCATAGCTCATAAAATACAATAATTGTGTAGCAATAACAGGTCATATACTTCTCACATTTAATAAACCTTCATATGCACTCAAGAATCCTAACAATGACGAAATTATCCTTTTATTTTTGGTTACCTTCGGTCTCCCATTAACATCTTCAGATTCTAGTGCCTCTACACCTTCTCCTCCACAAGTCTTGTATGTCTCTATTAGAGTGGGAAGATTCAACCCACATGCTGCCAACTTGTTAATTATCCTAGTGGATACAACACCAACACAAGGCTTCAATGTTAATGCATTGTCATGGTTATTTCTTTGTCTTATTTTCCTACGTTTTTATGCTTCTAAATTAATTGATCTTTTACTCATGATTTCTGAACTAACTCAACTTTTCAACAATCCCCTCCAACATCTTGATATCACACAAGGCATCATGAGCACCAAGGCGCTCTTCCTCAGTCAAATATTCCTGGGCTAATTCAATTAATTTATAAGATTTTCTGCCTGGAATCAATGATTTCATCAAAGGAAGGATATCTAGTAATCCCTTGACACTAACAAAAAATCTGTCATTCAAGGTACCATTATTCATGTCCAATCAAATTTTAAAATGTTATGCCCAACCAAAATGACAGATTTGCCTACTCCCTCAAGAAAGTCTAAGAATTTCAATAAACACTGATGTAAACGTAATGTTTGAACAGGTAAGTTGCCTTTATATAAAATATTACCTGACCGCACAAGCCCATTTACCTTTGAAGCATAGGAGGACAACCCATTTACAGATAGAACGTATTCTGAAAATATTTTTTCATTGTATTTTGCAGCAATCTGGCAAATTTCTGCATTCCTACCAAATCCAGATGTTTCCATATCAAAGTAAACAAGTTCATATGGTCCCTCAGCAACTGTAGTGGTTAAACATTCCCCTGCTGGAACCAGTCCTATATCTTTTGAATAGGTAATGCCTTCCTTTGCTTTTCTAGCAGACTCTTGATGTTGTCTGTCTTTTTAGAAACAGTCTTCTTCTCTTAAAACATGTAGATGCATTTTTAATACATCTCTGCATTCGTTTGAGATCAAGTCTCCTTTGCCTTTCACTATTGCTTCCAGGTGACAATCCCAATTTTTTATTCAATTCAAAATATAACTGGTTCCTAAATTTTTCTGGCTCACAGCTGATGCCAATCGAAACCTCCATAAAATTTAGTTTTAGGAGCCTTGCTTGCCATAATCATATTAAATGATTTGCCATCCCTGGCCTAGGGTATATTCATCACAAAGTCTCTTAACTGAAGCACCCTTGTCAAGCATCTTTAATAAGCCTACTGTTTGTTCAATCAAAGCATTTTATGTTAACACTTCATATAAGAGGATTTCTGCTTTTTTTTTGGAAGCCATCGTAATAGGAATTTTAGCACTGTCGTTCTATTGACGGAACAGACACACTTAATGAAAACACGAGGTCGCTTCAAATGTGAGCATTTAACTGTCTATGGTTGTTTTACTCCTCGGTCCGCTTTAAAAAATCTGAGCGCCTATCTGCTCAAACTATAGCATGTCTACAGTTTTGTTATGAAATGCAATGTGGTGCTTAGCTGAGAAGGGGATGAGTCATTATGAAAGGAGGAGTTAAGAGACAAATTGTTTACTCGATACAGTGCCATAATCTTTCGATGCATTGACGATGGTTCTCAAGTTTGCTTAATTTGTTGCGTTTACAATTTTAGGTAGCGGAATAACTCAGATCGCTAAAGTCCACAGAGCGAAAACCCCCAACATTAAACCAAAATGCGAACCCCTATTGAATGTCTTGCAAAATGAATGATTTTACGCCTTGAAAACAGTAACAATGACATACAATCTAGCAAATAGGAGAAATCCAGGAAAAATTGGTGATTTATGGAAAATAATGTATAAATGCGACACCTGCTCCTGTACAGTCGACTGCCTGCAGAAAAATTTTGAAAAAGTACCAGATTTTTGAATGCCTGATTTACGAGGTTGTACTGTATATATATTGTGGGAAGCTCATTCAATTCTATTTGATATAATAATTATAGGATTTTGATTCTAAATTTTGTAGTTGTTTTGATTCATAATTTGGTCTCTAATGCAAATGTTAACGTTGTCTCTTGTTGGTTGAGTTGTATTTGAGAGTAATTAACCATTTCATGGCTATTGTACGAAATATTTTCATTAAATTATCATAACAATGATTTTGGTATATTCCATATGAGATTTTGACTTATTCTGAGTCTTACTGAGAAGGAATTCTTTGAATTTTTATCATAAATAACTCAATTGCATACAAATATTTAATGAAGTACGTACTAACGTTTCATTGTGTACTCAATAATTTCATAAATTACAATCTGAAAATTCTTCAAATATCAGTTTTTAATAAATATTCTGTAACGTTAATGTATTGCTACATAAATTTTTAATGATTTGTTTTACTAATTTTTATTTTGAAACAAATTAGCCATGAAATTGTAAAGCTATTGAGTAGGAGCAATGTAATTTGTTAATGATAATCAGAGTTGAGTCATGCAATACAATTACTACTCAAATGTTACATAAATTAACCTCAAATTGTTAAATTTTATGCTCTTCCTGTATATATAAGGCTGAAACTTTAGTCATAAATAGTGTTTTCTTTTATTAAATCAGTTACATTCTACAAATAATAGCTTACAATCTGAACTTTACATAAAAGCAAATATGCCTTTGATGTTGTAAATATAATCTCACCTCGATTAATCGGTTGTATTTTTAATTATTAAAGACAAAATATATTTAGTTCTGCCATAAAAATTAAGTTGCTACGAGAAGTATATGTATTTTTTGAGTTTCTGTTATGCAATTAATCTTTTCAAAAAAGGTAAAACATCTAATAGAGATACTTGCATTTATATGAAGAAAATTAATTTGGCAAATATAAAGATGTTTAATTTTATTAACATTTGAAATAGGCATGCCTCAAAATTTTAATTTTTCAGTTTATTTCTGACTTTGAATATAGTTTATAAAAATGTTATTCGTGCTTTTAAGTAATTCTAATTAATCATTGCTTTGTGAGATTCAATACTGCATTATCTTTTCGTTGTTTATGTGAACATTGCTCCTATTTAGAACCATTTGCATGCATTCATTTTATTTAACGTGTTGCTTCAACAATAAGGGACATTATTAATTAGCATTAGACCATTGATAATGTGAAATGTTTCTTTTTTTAAGTTTTCTAGAACAAGCCCTTAAGATATTACTTGCCTCTGATGAAAATAGCCACAGCTGGGTTGTGCAAAAATTAATACATGCATTTTGGCTACAGAGCAGTTGTTATCGGTGGCATCTTGCCACTGATGATGGCTGTTCTTATCTAAATGCATGTATTGTTTTACAACCCAGTTGTGGCTATTTTTATCAGAGGCAAGTAATATTTAAAGGGCTTGTTCTATTTATTTCAGCTGCAAAATGTGTTTGTATTCATCTTTTGAATTAATTCACAGCTGAATTATGTGATTGTCTTATGATACATATATACAGATACCGTATTTGACCGAATATAGCCCCCTGTTTTTGGCCAAAAATGAAGTGCAAAAGTTGAGGGGGGAGGCTATTTTCGGGCACTAAAAATTTGGTGGGTACAAACAAGTGTGCAAAGATTCAATAACGATGAATTTCATTCGAGTCAGTAAGTGTTTCTATCCATTGTAAGACTAAACTACTCGGGTTGCGAATATTTATTTGCAAGGCTGATTGACGTCACCATATAGGAAGGATTTTTCAATTACCTGATCGCTCTCATTATCGTCAAATTGCAAGTTTTACCGTATTTGCTCGCGTAAGCCGCGCCCCCGTGTATCCCGCGCCCCCCGGTTTTTGGGCCAGCTCTAGGGAAAAAAATTTGAGCCGACAAAGGGTTTTTTAAATCACCAATTCCTATTTCTCAAAAATGCTACACTCAAGTTAAGCATCTTCACACTCCTACGTGACGAATTTATTGGGTGATCTCTTTATATCGGTACTAGCAGAAATCTCCTCGATAGTCCTCTTTTGTTAAACACTTAACTGTTTTTGTCGTCATATTCGGCAGAAATCGCTCCGGGAGCGATCACCGATCATTCTGCTGTACGTAATTTTCCAGCCATATGGTCACTGATCCCTACCGTAGCGGTCGTCATTTTTTTGGCGAACTAAAATTATGACTTTCATAGACGTATCATAGAATAAAGGAAACATACCGTACCTTAAGGAGGTACCCCCGAAATTAATGTAAATGTCATTTTAATAAATATATGTATACTGCTTCTTAAAACTATTCTTTATCGACTCCACTAAAAGAAACAATGTGTCACCGGACTTATTTTTTCAGAAAATTCAATTGAAATTCTGGCGGATTGCTATGTTTTCATATACGAGTATGGCGGAGAGAAGCAGATTGGAAGGGGAAAGTATCTCTTTTCAGCTCTAAAATAAATGCCATTTTCTTCAAAATCTTGCGTAATACACTGTGATATTTCCTCTATCTAAAAATGTAAAGAAAAGCATACCTTACGGAAGTGATTGAGGAGAAATTAATGTTTTTCTTCAAGAAAATATATGATTTTTCAGTAGTTACTCTACACTGGCGCCACTTGGTCTTAGAAACGTGGCAACATCGTTGTTCTTGTCTGCTGTGTAGGGAACAGGGAAGCGAGCTACACAATATTTACAGTTAGTAACATATTGGATGGGTTTTCTGAAAGACTATCATCATGATTACCGTTGGCCCTGTATTTTACGGAAGACCTGTATTCCTGTCCTTGTCCTATACATTTCAAATTATTAAACAGTACGCTTAAATGTCCTGTTTCGTAAAATATGCATTCCTTTCTAACATGAAGAAATGTTTACGAATATGTTGTGGCGAGGAAAACGTCGCCAAAATATATATTCCCGATTTTGGAAAAATCACTAACCCAGCAAACACCTTTGTAAGTGATAATATCCTGTTTAATTTTTTAATGTTACTTAAAGCATTTAGAAGCAAGGGAAAATTGTAATGTCTACTTCCTTCAAGGCTGTGATATCAAGTAAAACAAGTTTTTGATACTGCTTTTTATAATATGTTATGAAAACAAGTCCGGTGACGTTTTTTTAGTGGCATCGATAAAGAATAGTTTAAAGAAGCAGAATACAATTTTTTTATAATTCTGCTTGCATTAATTTTGGGGATATCTCCTTGATATATCAGGTTATGGTTTACAGTCCTTTAAAAACAAAGGTATTTCTATTCAGTACAGAAAGATATAGCAGACATTTAAGATAATATTTAATTACATAAAAAATAATTTATATCCCTTACTTATTTTTAACAAGTAGTGATCAAAGACATATCATTTGGTTTATTAAAATAAAATGCAGTGGGTAATAACTAATAATTTTATTTCCATAGCTCATAAAATACAATAATTGTGTAGCAATAACAGGTCATATACTTCTCACATTTAATAAACCTTCATATGCACTCAAGAATCCTAACAATGACGAAATTATCCTTTTATTTTTGGTTACCTTCGGTCTCCCATTAACATCTTCAGATTCTAGTGCCTCTACACCTTCTCCTCCACAAGTCTTGTATGTCTCTATTAGAGTGGGAAGATTCAACCCACATGCTGCCAACTTGTTAATTATCCTAGTGGATACAACACCAACACAAGGCTTCAATGTTAATGCATTGTCATGGTTATTTCTTTGTCTTATTTTCCTACGTTTTTATGCTTCTAAATTAATTGATCTTTTACTCATGATTTCTGAACTAACTCAACTTTTCAACAATCCCCTCCAACATCTTGATATCACACAAGGCATCATGAGCACCAAGGCGCTCTTCCTCAGTCAAATATTCCTGGGCTAATTCAATTAATTTATAAGATTTTCTGCCTGGAATCAATGATTTCATCAAAGGAAGGATATCTAGTAATCCCTTGACACTAACAAAAAATCTGTCATTCAAGTTACCATTATTCATGTCCAATCAAATTTTAAAATGTTATGCCCAACCAAAATGACAGATTTGCCTACTCCCTCAAAAAAGTCTAAGAATTTCAATAAACACTGATGTAAACGTAATGTTTGAACAGGTAAGTTGCCTTTATATAAAATATTACCTGACCGCACAAGCCCATTTACCTTTGAAGCATAGGAGGACAACCCATTTACAGGTAGGACGTATTCTGAAAATATTTTTTCATTGTATTTTGCAGCAATCTGGCAAATTTCTGCATTCCTACCAAATCCAGATGTTTCCATATCAAAGTAAACAAGTTCATATGGTCCCTCAGCAACTGTAGTGGTTAAACATTCCCCTGCTGGAACCAGTCCTATATCTTTTGAATAGGTAATGCCTTCCTTTGCTTTTCTAGCAGACTCTTGATGTTGTCTGTCTTTTTAGAAACAGTCTTCTTCTCTTAAAACATGTAGATGCATTTTTAATACATCTCTGCATTCGTTTGAGATCAAGTCTCCTTTGCCTTTCACTATTGCTTCCAGGTGACAATCCCAATTTTTTATTCAATTCAAAATATAACTGGTTCCTAAATTTTTCTGGCTCACAGCTGATGCCAATCGAAACCTCCATAAAATTTAGTTTTAGGAGCCTTGCTTGCCATAATCATATTAAATGATTTGCCATCCCTGGCCTAGGGTATATTCATCACAAAGTCTCTTAACTGAAGCACCCTTGTCAAGCATCTTTAATAAGCCTACTGTTTGTTCAATCAAAGCATTTTATGTTAACACTTCATATAAGAGGATTTCTGCTTTTTTTTTGGAAGCCATCGTAATAGGAATTTTAGCACTGTCGTTCTATTGACGGAACAGACACACTTAATGAAAACACGAGGTCGCTTCAAATGTGAGCATTTAACTGTCTATGGTTGTTTTACTCCTCGGTCCGCTTTAAAAAATCTGAGCGCCTATCTGCTCAAACTATAGCATGTCTACAGTTTTGTTATGAAATGCAATGTGGTGCTTAGCTGAGAAGGGGATGAGTCATTATGAAAGGAGGAGTTAAGAGACAAATTGTTTACTCGATACAGTACCATAATCTTTCGATGCATTGACGATGGTTCTCAAGTTTGCTTAATTTGTTGCGTTTGCAATTTTAGGTAGCGGAATAGCTCGGATCCCTAAAGTCCACAGAGCGATAACCCCCAACATTAAACCAAAATGCGAACCCCTATTGAATGTCTCGCAAAATGAATGATTTTACGCCTTGAAAACAGTAACAATGACATACAATCTAGCAAATAGGAGAAATCCAGGAAAAATTGGTGATTTATGGAAAATAATGTATAAATGCGACACCTGCTCCTGTACAGTCGACTGCCTGCAGAAAAATTTAGAAAAAGTACCAGATTTTTGAATGCCTGATTTACGAGGTTGTACTGTATATATATTGTGGGAAGCTCATTCAATTCTATTTGATATAATAATTATAGGATTTTGATTCTAAATTTTGTAGTTGTTTTGATTCATAATTTGGTCTCTAATGCAAATGTTAACGTTGTCTCTTGTTGGTTGAGTTGTATTTGAGAGTAATTAACCATTTGATGGCTATTGTACGAAATATTTTCATTAAATTATCATAACAATGATTTTGGTATATTCCATATGAGATTTTGACTTATTCTGAGTCTTACTGAGAAGGAATTCTTTGAATTTTTATCATAAATAACTCAATTGCATACAAATATTTAATGAAGTACGTACTAACGTTTCATTGTGTACTCAATAATTTCATAAATTACAATCTGAAAATTCTTCAAATATCAGTTTTTAATAAATATTCTGTAACGTTAATGTATTGCTACATAAATTTTTAATGATTTGTTTTACTAATTTTTATTTTGAAACAAATTAGCCATGAAGTTGTAAAGCTATTGAGTAGTAGCAATGTAATTTGTTAATGATAATCAGAGTTGAGTCATGCAATGCAATTACTACTCAAATGTTACATAAATTAACCTCAAATTGTTAAATTTTATGCTCTTCCTGTATATATAAGGCTGAAACTTTAGTCATAAATAGTGTTTTCTTTTATTAAATCAGTTACATTCTACAAATAATAGCTTACAATCTGAACTTTACATAAAAGCAAATATGCCTTTGATGTTGTAAATATAATCTCACCTCGATTAATCGGTTGTATTTTTAATTATTAAAGACAAAATATGTTTAGTTCTGCCATAAAAATTAAGTTGCTACGAGAAGTATATGTATTTTTTGAGTTTCTGTTATGCAATTAATCTTTTCAAAAAAGGTAAAACATCTAATAGAGATACTTGCATTTATACGAAGAAAATTAATTTGGCATATATAAAGATGTTTAATTTCATTAACATTTGAAATAGGCATGCCTCAAAATTTTAATTTTTCAGTTTATTTCTGACTTTGAATATAGTTTATAAAAATGTTATTCGTGCTTTTAAGTAATTCTAATTAATCATTGCTTTGTGAGATTCAATACTGCATTATCTTTTCGTTGTTTATGTGAACATTGCTCCTATTTAGAACCATTTGCATGCATTCATTTTATTTAACGTGTTGCTTCAACAATAAGGGACATTATTAATTAGCATTAGACCATTGAAATGTTTCTTTTTTTAAGTTTTTCTTGAACAAGCCCTTAAGATATTACTTGCCTCTGATGAATATAGCCACAACTGGGTTGTGCAGAAATTAATACATGCATTTTACCTACAGAGCAGTTGTTATCGGTGGCATCTTGCCACTGATGATGGCTGTTCTTATCTAAATGCATGTATTGTTTTACAACCCAGTTGTGGCTATTTTTATCAGAGGCAAGTAATATTTAAAGGGCTTGTTCTATTTATTTCAGCTGCAAAATGTGTTTGTATTCATCTTTTGAATTAATTCACAGCTGAATTATGTGATTGTCTTATGATACATATATACAGATACCGTATTTGACCGAATATAGCCCCCTGTTTTTGGCCAAAAATGAAGTGCAAAAGTTGAGGGGGGAGGCTATTTTCGGGCACTAAAAATTTGGTGGGTACAAACAAGTGTGCAAAGATTCAATAACGATGAATTTCATTCGAGTCAGTAAGTGTTTCTATCCATTGTAAGACTAAACTACTCGGGTTGCGAATATTTATTTGCAAGGCTGATTGACGTCACCATATAGGAAGGATTTTTCAATTACCTGATCGCTCTCATTATCGTCAAATTGCAAGTTTTACCGTATTTGCTCGCGTAAGCCGCGCCCCCGTGTATCCCGCGCCCCCCGGTTTTTGGGCCAGCTCTAGGGAAAAAAATTTGAGCCGACAAAGGGTTTTTTAAATCACCAATTCCTATTTCTCAAAAATGCTACACTCAAGTTAAGCATCTTCACACTCCTACGTGACGAATTTATTGGGTGATCTCTTTATATCGGTACTAGCAGAAATCTCCTCGATAGTCCTCTTTTGTTAAACACTTAACTGTTTTTGTCGTCATATTCGGCAGAAATCGCTCCGGGAGCGATCACCGATCATTCTGCTGTACGTAATTTTCCAGCCATATGGTCACTGATCCCTACCGTAGCGGTCGTCATTTTTTTGGCGAACTAAAATTATGACTTTCATAGACGTATCATAGAATAAAGGAAACATACCGTACCTTAAGGAGGTACCCCCGAAATTAATGTAAATGTCATTTTAATAAATATATGTATACTGCTTCTTAAAACTATTCTTTATCGACTCCACTAAAAGAAACAATGTGTCACCGGACTTATTTTTTCAGAAAATTCAATTGAAATTCTGGCGGATTGCTATGTTTTCATATACGAGTATGGCGGAGAGAAGCAGATTGGAAGGGGAAAGTATCTCTTTTCAGCTCTAAAATAAATGCCATTTTCTTCAAAATCTTGCGTAATACACTGTGATATTTCCTCTATCTAAAAATGTAAAGAAAAGCATACCTTACGGAAGTGATTGAGGAGAAATTAATGTTTTTCTTCAAGAAAATATATGATTTTTCAGTAGTTACTCTACACTGGCGCCACTTGGTCTTAGAAACGTGGCAACATCGTTGTTCTTGTCTGCTGTGTAGGGAACAGGGAAGCGAGCTACACAATATTTACAGTTAGTAACATATTGGATGGGTTTTCTGAAAGACTATCATCATGATTACCGTTGGCCCTGTATTTTACGGAAGACCTGTATTCCTGTCCTTGTCCTATACATTTCAAATTATTAAACAGTATGCTTAAATGTCCTGTTTGGTAAAATATGCATTCCTTTCTAACATGAAGAAATGTTTACGAATATGTTGTGGCGAGGAAAACGTCGCCAAAATATATATTCCCGATTTTGGAAAAATCACTAACCCAGCAAACACCTTTGTAAGTGATAATATCCTGTTTAATTTTTTAATGTTACTTAAAGCATTTAGAAGCAAGGGAAAATTGTAATGTCTACTTCCTTCAAGGCTGTGATATCAAGTAAAACAAGTTTTTGATACTGCTTTTTATAATATGTTATGAAAACAAGTCCGGTGACGTTTTTTTAGTGGCATCGATAAAGAATAGTTTAAAGAAGCAGAATACAATTTTTTTATAATTCTGCTTGCATTAATTTTGGGGATATCTCCTTGATATATCAGGTTATGGTTTACAGTCCTTTAAAAACAAAGGTATTTCTATTCAGTACAGAAAGATATAGCAGACATTTAAGATAATATTTAATTACATAAAAAATAATTTATATCCCTTACTTATTTTTAACAAGTAGTGATCAAAGACATATCATTTGGTTTATTAAAATAAAATGCAGTGGGTAATAACTAATAATTTTATTTCCATAGCTCATAAAATACAATAATTGTGTAGCAATAACAGGTCATATACTTCTCACATTTAATAAACCTTCATATGCACTCAAGAATCCTAACAATGACGAAATTATCCTTTTATTTTTGGTTACCTTCGGTCTCCCATTAACATCTTCAGATTCTAGTGCCTCTACACCTTCTCCTCCACAAGTCTTGTATGTCTCTATTAGAGTGGGAAGATTCAACCCACATGCTGCCAACTTGTTAATTATCCTAGTGGATACAACACCAACACAAGGCTTCAATGTTAATGCATTGTCATGGTTATTTCTTTGTCTTATTTTCCTACGTTTTTATGCTTCTAAATTAATTGATCTTTTACTCATGATTTCTGAACTAACTCAACTTTTCAACAATCCCCTCCAACATCTTGATATCACACAAGGCATCATGAGCACCAAGGCGCTCTTCCTCAGTCAAATATTCCTGGGCTAATTCAATTAATTTATAAGATTTTCTGCCTGGAATCAATGATTTCATCAAAGGAAGGATATCTAGTAATCCCTTGACACTAACAAAAAATCTGTCATTCAAGTTACCATTATTCATGTCCAATCAAATTTTAAAATGTTATGCCCAACCAAAATGACAGATTTGCCTACTCCCTCAAGAAAGTCTAAGAATTTCAATAAACACTGATGTAAACGTAATGTTTGAACAGGTAAGTTGCCTTTATATAAAATATTACCTGACCGCACAAGCCCATTTACCTTTGAAGCATAGGAGGACAACCCATTTACAGGTAGGACGTATTCTGAAAATATTTTTTCATTGTATTTTGCAGCAATCTGGCAAATTTCTGCATTCCTACCAAATCCAGATGTTTCCATATCAAAGTAAACAAGTTCATATGGTCCCTCAGCAACTGTAGTGGTTAAACATTCCCCTGCTGGAACCAGTCCTATATCTTTTGAATAGGTAATGCCTTCCTTTGCTTTTCTAGCAGACTCTTGATGTTGTCTGTCTTTTTAGAAACAGTCTTCTTCTCTTAAAACATGTAGATGCATTTTTAATACATCTCTGCATTCGTTTGAGATCAAGTCTCCTTTGCCTTTCACTATTGCTTCCAGGTGACAATCCCAATTTTTTATTCAATTCAAAATATAACTGGTTCCTAAATTTTTCTGGCTCACAGCTGATGCCAATCGAAACCTCCATAAAATTTAGTTTTAGGAGCCTTGCTTGCCATAATCATATTAAATGATTTGCCATCCCTGGCCTAGGGTATATTCATCACAAAGTCTCTTAACTGAAGCACCCTTGTCAAGCATCTTTAATAAGCCTACTGTTTGTTCAATCAAAGCATTTTATGTTAACACTTCATATAAGAGGATTTCTGCTTTTTTTTTGGAAGCCATCGTAATAGGAATTTTAGCACTGTCGTTCTATTGACGGAACAGACACACTTAATGAAAACACGAGGTCGCTTCAAATGTGAGCATTTAACTGTCTATGGTTGTTTTACTCCTCGGTCCGCTTTAAAAAATCTGAGCGCCTATCTGCTCAAACTATAGCATGTCTACAGTTTTGTTATGAAATGCAATGTGGTGCTTAGCTGAGAAGGGGATGAGTCATTATGAAAGGAGGAGTTAAGAGACAAATTGTTTACTCGATACAGTACCATAATCTTTCGATGCATTGACGATGGTTCTCAAGTTTGCTTAATTTGTTGCGTTTGCAATTTTAGGTAGCGGAATAGCTCGGATCCCTAAAGTCCACAGAGCGATAACCCCCAACATTAAACCAAAATGCGAACCCCTATTGAATGTCTCGCAAAATGAATGATTTTACGCCTTGAAAACAGTAACAATGACATACAATCTAGCAAATAGGAGAAATCCAGGAAAAATTGGTGATTTATGGAAAATAATGTATAAATGCGACACCTGCTCCTGTACAGTCGACTGCCTGCAGAAAAATTTAGAAAAAGTACCAGATTTTTGAATGCCTGATTTACGAGGTTGTACTGTATATATATTGTGGGAAGCTCATTCAATTCTATTTGATATAATAATTATAGGATTTTGATTCTAAATTTTGTAGTTGTTTTGATTCATAATTTGGTCTCTAATGCAAATGTTAACGTTGTCTCTTGTTGGTTGAGTTGTATTTGAGAGTAATTAACCATTTCATGGCTATTGTACGAAATATTTTCATTAAATTATCATAACAATGATTTTGGTATATTCCATATGAGATTTTGACTTATTCTGAGTCTTACTGAGAAGGAATTCTTTGAATTTTTATCATAAATAACTCAATTGCATACAAATATTTAATGAAGTACGTACTAACGTTTCATTGTGTACTCAATAATTTCATAAATTACAATCTGAAAATTCTTCAAATATCAGTTTTTAATAAATATTCTGTAACGTTAATGTATTGCTACATAAATTTTTAATGATTTGTTTTACTAATTTTTATTTTGAAACAAATTAGCCATGAAGTTGTAAAGCTATTGAGTAGTAGCAATGTAATTTGTTAATGATAATCAGAGTTGAGTCATGCAATGCAATTACTACTCAAATGTTACATAAATTAACCTCAAATTGTTAAATTTTATGCTCTTCCTGTATATATAAGGCTGAAACTTTAGTCATAAATAGTGTTTTCTTTTATTAAATCAGTTACATTCTACAAATAATAGCTTACAATCTGAACTTTACATAAAAGCAAATATGCCTTTGATGTTGTAAATATAATCTCACCTCGATTAATCGGTTGTATTTTTAATTATTAAAGACAAAATATATTTAGTTCTGCCATAAAAATTAAGTTGCTACGAGAAGTATATGTATTTTTTGAGTTTCTGTTATGCAATTAATCTTTTCAAAAAAGGTAAAACATCTAATAGAGATACTTGCATTTATATGAAGAAAATTAATTTGGCAAATATAAAGATGTTTAATTTTATTAACATTTGAAATAGGCATGCCTCAAAATTTTAATTTTTCAGTTTATTTCTGACTTTGAATATAGTTTATAAAAATGTTATTCGTGCTTTTAAGTAATTCTAATTAATCATTGCTTTGTGAGATTCAATACTGCATTATCTTTTCGTTGTTTATGTGAACATTGCTCCTATTTAGAACCATTTGCATGCATTCATTTTATTTAACGTGTTGCTTCAACAATAAGGGACATTATTAATTAGCATTAGACCATTGATAATGTGAAATGTTTCTTTTTTTAAGTTTTCTAGAACAAGCCCTTAAGATATTACTTGCCTCTGATGAAAATAGCCACAGCTGGGTTGTGCAAAAATTAATACATGCATTTTGGCTACAGAGCAGTTGTTATCGGTGGCATCTTGCCACTGATGATGGCTGTTCTTATCTAAATGCATGTATTGTTTTACAACCCAGTTGTGGCTATTTTTATCAGAGGCAAGTAATATTTAAAGGGCTTGTTCTATTTATTTCAGCTGCAAAATGTGTTTGTATTCATCTTTTGAATTAATTCACAGCTGAATTATGTGATTGTCTTATGATACATATATACAGATACCGTATTTGACCGAATATAGCCCCCTGTTTTTGGCCAAAAATGAAGTGCAAAAGTTGAGGGGGGAGGCTATTTTCGGGCACTAAAAATTTGGTGGGTACAAACAAGTGTGCAAAGATTCAATAACGATGAATTTCATTCGAGTCAGTAAGTGTTTCTATCCATTGTAAGACTAAACTACTCGGGTTGCGAATATTTATTTGCAAGGCTGATTGACGTCACCATATAGGAAGGATTTTTCAATTACCTGATCGCTCTCATTATCGTCAAATTGCAAGTTTTACCGTATTTGCTCGCGTAAGCCGCGCCCCCGTGTATCCCGCGCCCCCCGGTTTTTGGGCCAGCTCTAGGGAAAAAAATTTGAGCCGACAAAGGGTTTTTTAAATCACCAATTCCTATTTCTCAAAAATGCTACACTCAAGTTAAGCATCTTCACACTCCTACGTGACGAATTTATTGGGTGATCTCTTTATATCGGTACTAGCAGAAATCTCCTCGATAGTCCTCTTTTGTTAAACACTTAACTGTTTTTGTCGTCATATTCGGCAGAAATCGCTCCGGGAGCGATCACCGATCATTCTGCTGTACGTAATTTTCCAGCCATATGGTCACTGATCCCTACCGTAGCGGTCGTCATTTTTTTGGCGAACTAAAATTATGACTTTCATAGACGTATCATAGAATAAAGGAAACATACCGTACCTTAAGGAGGTACCCCCGAAATTAATGTAAATGTCATTTTAATAAATATATGTATACTGCTTCTTAAAACTATTCTTTATCGACTCCACTAAAAGAAACAATGTGTCACCGGACTTATTTTTTCAGAAAATTCAATTGAAATTCTGGCGGATTGCTATGTTTTCATATACGAGTATGGCGGAGAGAAGCAGATTGGAAGGGGAAAGTATCTCTTTTCAGCTCTAAAATAAATGCCATTTTCTTCAAAATCTTGCGTAATACACTGTGATATTTCCTCTATCTAAAAATGTAAAGAAAAGCATACCTTACGGAAGTGATTGAGGAGAAATTAATGTTTTTCTTCAAGAAAATATATGATTTTTCAGTAGTTACTCTACACTGGCGCCACTTGGTCTTAGAAACGTGGCAACATCGTTGTTCTTGTCTGCTGTGTAGGGAACAGGGAAGCGAGCTACACAATATTTACAGTTAGTAACATATTGGATGGGTTTTCTGAAAGACTATCATCATGATTACCGTTGGCCCTGTATTTTACGGAAGACCTGTATTCCTGTCCTTGTCCTATACATTTCAAATTATTAAACAGTATGCTTAAATGTCCTGTTTGGTAAAATATGCATTCCTTTCTAACATGAAGAAATGTTTACGAATATGTTGTGGCGAGGAAAACGTCGCCAAAATATATATTCCCGATTTTGGAAAAATCACTAACCCAGCAAACACCTTTGTAAGTGATAATATCCTGTTTAATTTTTTAATGTTACTTAAAGCATTTAGAAGCAAGGGAAAATTGTAATGTCTACTTCCTTCAAGGCTGTGATATCAAGTAAAACAAGTTTTTGATACTGCTTTTTATAATATGTTATGAAAACAAGTCCGGTGACGTTTTTTTAGTGGCATCGATAAAGAATAGTTTAAAGAAGCAGAATACAATTTTTTTATAATTCTGCTTGCATTAATTTTGGGGATATCTCCTTGATATATCAGGTTATGGTTTACAGTCCTTTAAAAACAAAGGTATTTCTATTCAGTACAGAAAGATATAGCAGACATTTAAGATAATATTTAATTACATAAAAAATAATTTATATCCCTTACTTATTTTTAACAAGTAGTGATCAAAGACATATCATTTGGTTTATTAAAATAAAATGCAGTGGGTAATAACTAATAATTTTATTTCCATAGCTCATAAAATACAATAATTGTGTAGCAATAACAGGTCATATACTTCTCACATTTAATAAACCTTCATATGCACTCAAGAATCCTAACAATGACGAAATTATCCTTTTATTTTTGGTTACCTTCGGTCTCCCATTAACATCTTCAGATTCTAGTGCCTCTACACCTTCTCCTCCACAAGTCTTGTATGTCTCTATTAGAGTGGGAAGATTCAACCCACATGCTGCCAACTTGTTAATTATCCTAGTGGATACAACACCAACACAAGGCTTCAATGTTAATGCATTGTCATGGTTATTTCTTTGTCTTATTTTCCTACGTTTTTATGCTTCTAAATTAATTGATCTTTTACTCATGATTTCTGAACTAACTCAACTTTTCAACAATCCCCTCCAACATCTTGATATCACACAAGGCATCATGAGCACCAAGGCGCTCTTCCTCAGTCAAATATTCCTGGGCTAATTCAATTAATTTATAAGATTTTCTGCCTGGAATCAATGATTTCATCAAAGGAAGGATATCTAGTAATCCCTTGACACTAACAAAAAATCTGTCATTCAAGGTACCATTATTCATGTCCAATCAAATTTTAAAATGTTATGCCCAACCAAAATGACAGATTTGCCTACTCCCTCAAGAAAGTCTAAGAATTTCAATAAACACTGATGTAAACGTAATGTTTGAACAGGTAAGTTGCCTTTATATAAAATATTACCTGACCGCACAAGCCCATTTACCTTTGAAGCATAGGAGGACAACCCATTTACAGGTAGGACATATTCTGAAAATATTTTTTCATTGTATTTTGCAGCAATCTGGCAAATTTCTGCATTCCTACCAAATCCAGATGTTTCCATATCAAAGTAAACAAGTTCATATGGTCCCTCAGCAACTGTAGTGGTTAAACATTCCCCTGCTGGAACCAGTCCTATATCTTTTGAATAGGTAATGCCTTCCTTTGCTTTTCTAGCAGACTCTTGATGTTGTCTGTCTTTTTAGAAACAGTCTTCTTCTCTTAAAACATGTAGATGCATTTTTAATACATCTCTGCATTCGTTTGAGATCAAGTCTCCTTTGCCTTTCACTATTGCTTCCAGGTGACAATCCCAATTTTTTATTCAATTCAAAATATAACTGGTTCCTAAATTTTTCTGGCTCACAGCTGATGCCAATCGAAACCTCCATAAAATTTAGTTTTAGGAGCCTTGCTTGCCATAATCATATTAAATGATTTGCCATCCCTGGCCTAGGGTATATTCATCACAAAGTCTCTTAACTGAAGCACCCTTGTCAAGCATCTTTAATAAGCCTACTGTTTGTTCAATCAAAGCATTTTATGTTAACACTTCATATAAGAGGATTTCTGCTTTTTTTTTGGAAGCCATCGTAATAGGAATTTTAGCACTGTCGTTCTATTGACGGAACAGACACACTTAATGAAAACACGAGGTCGCTTCAAATGTGAGCATTTAACTGTCTATGGTTGTTTTACTCCTCGGTCCGCTTTAAAAAATCTGAGCGCCTATCTGCTCAAACTATAGCATGTCTACAGTTTTGTTATGAAATGCAATGTGGTGCTTAGCTGAGAAGGGGATGAGTCATTATGAAAGGAGGAGTTAAGAGACAAATTGTTTACTCGATACAGTACCATAATCTTTCGATGCATTGACGATGGTTCTCAAGTTTGCTTAATTTGTTGCGTTTGCAATTTTAGGTAGCGGAATAGCTCGGATCCCTAAAGTCCACAGAGCGATAACCCCCAACATTAAACCAAAATGCGAACCCCTATTGAATGTCTCGCAAAATGAATGATTTTACGCCTTGAAAACAGTAACAATGACATACAATCTAGCAAATAGGAGAAATCCAGGAAAAATTGGTGATTTATGGAAAATAATGTATAAATGCGACACCTGCTCCTGTACAGTCGACTGCCTGCAGAAAAATTTAGAAAAAGTACCAGATTTTTGAATGCCTGATTTACGAGGTTGTACTGTATATATATTGTGGGAAGCTCATTCAATTCTATTTGATATAATAATTATAGGATTTTGATTCTAAATTTTGTAGTTGTTTTGATTCATAATTTGGTCTCTAATGCAAATGTTAACGTTGTCTCTTGTTGGTTGAGTTGTATTTGAGAGTAATTAACCATTTCATGGCTATTGTACGAAATATTTTCATTAAATTATCATAACAATGATTTTGGTATATTCCATATGAGATTTTGACTTATTCTGAGTCTTACTGAGAAGGAATTCTTTGAATTTTTATCATAAATAACTCAATTGCATACAAATATTTAATGAAGTACGTACTAACGTTTCATTGTGTACTCAATAATTTCATAAATTACAATCTGAAAATTCTTCAAATATCAGTTTTTAATAAATATTCTGTAACGTTAATGTATTGCTACATAAATTTTTAATGATTTGTTTTACTAATTTTTATTTTGAAACAAATTAGCCATGAAATTGTAAAGCTATTGAGTAGGAGCAATGTAATTTGTTAATGATAATCAGAGTTGAGTCATGCAATACAATTACTACTCAAATGTTACATAAATTAACCTCAAATTGTTAAATTTTATGCTCTTCCTGTATATATAAGGCTGAAACTTTAGTCATAAATAGTGTTTTCTTTTATTAAATCAGTTACATTCTACAAATAATAGCTTACAATCTGAACTTTACATAAAAGCAAATATGCCTTTGATGTTGTAAATATAATCTCACCTCGATTAATCGGTTGTATTTTTAATTATTAAAGACAAAATATATTTAGTTCTGCCATAAAAATTAAGTTGCTACGAGAAGTATATGTATTTTTTGAGTTTCTGTTATGCAATTAATCTTTTCAAAAAAGGTAAAACATCTAATAGAGATACTTGCATTTATATGAAGAAAATTAATTTGGCAAATATAAAGATGTTTAATTTTATTAACATTTGAAATAGGCATGCCTCAAAATTTTAATTTTGCAGTTTATTTCTGACTTTGAATATAGTTTATAAAAATGTTATTCGTGCTTTTAAGTAATTCTAATTAATCATTGCTTTGTGAGATTCAATACTGCATTATCTTTTCGTTGTTTATGTGAACATTGCTCCTATTTAGAACCATTTGCATGCATTCATTTTATTTAACGTGTTGCTTCAACAATAAGGGACATTATTAATTAGCATTAGACCATTGATAATGTGAAATGTTTCTTTTTTTAAGTTTTCTAGAACAAGCCCTTAAGATATTACTTGCCTCTGATGAAAATAGCCACAGCTGGGTTGTGCAAAAATTAATACATGCATTTTGGCTACAGAGCAGTTGTTATCGGTGGCATCTTGCCACTGATGATGGCTGTTCTTATCTAAATGCATGTATTGTTTTACAACCCAGTTGTGGCTATTTTTATCAGAGGCAAGTAATATTTAAAGGGCTTGTTCTATTTATTTCAGCTGCAAAATGTGTTTGTATTCATCTTTTGAATTAATTCACAGCTGAATTATGTGATTGTCTTATGATACATATATACAGATACCGTATTTGACCGAATATAGCCCCCTGTTTTTGGCCAAAAATGAAGTGCAAAAGTTGAGGGGGGAGGCTATTTTCGGGCACTAAAAATTTGGTGGGTACAAACAAGTGTGCAAAGATTCAATAACGATGAATTTCATTCGAGTCAGTAAGTGTTTCTATCCATTGTAAGACTAAACTACTCGGGTTGCGAATATTTATTTGCAAGGCTGATTGACGTCACCATATAGGAAGGATTTTTCAATTACCTGATCGCTCTCATTATCGTCAAATTGCAAGTTTTACCGTATTTGCTCGCGTAAGCCGCGCCCCCGTGTATCCCGCGCCCCCCGGTTTTTGGGCCAGCTCTAGGGAAAAAAATTTGAGCCGACAAAGGGTTTTTTAAATCACCAATTCCTATTTCTCAAAAATGCTACACTCAAGTTAAGCATCTTCACACTCCTACGTGACGAATTTATTGGGTGATCTCTTTATATCGGTACTAGCAGAAATCTCCTCGATAGTCCTCTTTTGTTAAACACTTAACTGTTTTTGTCGTCATATTCGGCAGAAATCGCTCCGGGAGCGATCACCGATCATTCTGCTGTACGTAATTTTCCAGCCATATGGTCACTGATCCCTACCGTAGCGGTCGTCATTTTTTTGGCGAACTAAAATTATGACTTTCATAGACGTATCATAGAATAAAGGAAACATACCGTACCTTAAGGAGGTACCCCCGAAATTAATGTAAATGTCATTTTAATAAATATATGTATACTGCTTCTTAAAACTATTCTTTATCGACTCCACTAAAAGAAACAATGTGTCACCGGACTTATTTTTTCAAAAAATTCAATTGAAATTCTGGCGGATTGCTATGTTTTCATATACGAGTATGGCGGAGAGAAGCAGATTGGAAGGGGAAAGTATCTCTTTTCAGCTCTAAAATAAATGCCATTTTCTTCAAAATCTTGCGTAATACACTGTGATATTTCCTCTATCTAAAAATGTAAAGAAAAGCATACCTTACGGAAGTGATTGAGGAGAAATTAATGTTTTTCTTCAAGAAAATATATGATTTTTCAGTAGTTACTCTACACTGGCGCCACTTGGTCTTAGAAACGTGGCAACATCGTTGTTCTTGTCTGCTGTGTAGGGAACAGGGAAGCGAGCTACACAATATTTACAGTTAGTAACATATTGGATGGGTTTTCTGAAAGACTATCATCATGATTACCGTTGGCCCTGTATTTTACGGAAGACCTGTATTCCTGTCCTTGTCCTATACATTTCAAATTATTAAACAGTATGCTTAAATGTCCTGTTTGGTAAAATATGCATTCCTTTCTAACATGAAGAAATGTTTACGAATATGTTGTGGCGAGGAAAACGTCGCCAAAATATATATTCCCGATTTTGGAAAAATCACTAACCCAGCAAACACCTTTGTAAGTGATAATATCCTGTTTAATTTTTTAATGTTACTTAAAGCATTTAGAAGCAAGGGAAAATTGTAATGTCTACTTCCTTCAAGGCTGTGATATCAAGTAAAACAAGTTTTTGATACTGCTTTTTATAATATGTTATGAAAACAAGTCCGGTGACGTTTTTTTAGTGGCATCGATAAAGAATAGTTTAAAGAAGCAGAATACAATTTTTTTATAATTCTGCTTGCATTAATTTTGGGGATATCTCCTTGATATATCAGGTTATGGTTTACAGTCCTTTAAAAACAAAGGTATTTCTATTCAGTACAGAAAGATATAGCAGACATTTAAGATAATATTTAATTACATAAAAAATAATTTATATCCCTTACTTATTTTTAACAAGTAGTGATCAAAGACATATCATTTGGTTTATTAAAATAAAATGCAGTGGGTAATAACTAATAATTTTATTTCCATAGCTCATAAAATACAATAATTGTGTAGCAATAACAGGTCATATACTTCTCACATTTAATAAACCTTCATATGCACTCAAGAATCCTAACAATGACGAAATTATCCTTTTATTTTTGGTTACCTTCGGTCTCCCATTAACATCTTCAGATTCTAGTGCCTCTACACCTTCTCCTCCACAAGTCTTGTATGTCTCTATTAGAGTGGGAAGATTCAACCCACATGCTGCCAACTTGTTAATTATCCTAGTGGATACAACACCAACACAAGGCTTCAATGTTAATGCATTGTCATGGTTATTTCTTTGTCTTATTTTCCTACGTTTTTATGCTTCTAAATTAATTGATCTTTTACTCATGATTTCTGAACTAACTCAACTTTTCAACAATCCCCTCCAACATCTTGATATCACACAAGGCATCATGAGCACCAAGGCGCTCTTCCTCAGTCAAATATTCCTGGGCTAATTCAATTAATTTATAAGATTTTCTGCCTGGAATCAATGATTTCATCAAAGGAAGGATATCTAGTAATCCCTTGACACTAACAAAAAATCTGTCATTCAAGTTACCATTATTCATGTCCAATCAAATTTTAAAATGTTATGCCCAACCAAAATGACAGATTTGCCTACTCCCTCAAGAAAGTCTAAGAATTTCAATAAACACTGATGTAAACGTAATGTTTGAACAGGTAAGTTGCCTTTATATAAAATATTACCTGACCGCACAAGCCCATTTACCTTTGAAGCATAGGAGGACAACCCATTTACAGGTAGGACGTATTCTGAAAATATTTTTTCATTGTATTTTGCAGCAATCTGGCAAATTTCTGCATTCCTACCAAATCCAGATGTTTCCATATCAAAGTAAACAAGTTCATATGGTCCCTCAGCAACTGTAGTGGTTAAACATTCCCCTGCTGGAACCAGTCCTATATCTTTTGAATAGGTAATGCCTTCCTTTGCTTTTCTAGCAGACTCTTGATGTTGTCTGTCTTTTTAGAAACAGTCTTCTTCTCTTAAAACATGTAGATGCATTTTTAATACATCTCTGCATTCGTTTGAGATCAAGTCTCCTTTGCCTTTCACTATTGCTTCCAGGTGACAATCCCAATTTTTTATTCAATTCAAAATATAACTGGTTCCTAAATTTTTCTGGCTCACAGCTGATGCCAATCGAAACCTCCATAAAATTTAGTTTTAGGAGCCTTGCTTGCCATAATCATATTAAATGATTTGCCATCCCTGGCCTAGGGTATATTCATCACAAAGTCTCTTAACTGAAGCACCCTTGTCAAGCATCTTTAATAAGCCTACTGTTTGTTCAATCAAAGCATTTTATGTTAACACTTCATATAAGAGGATTTCTGCTTTTTTTTTGGAAGCCATCGTAATAGGAATTTTAGCACTGTCGTTCTATTGACGGAACAGACACACTTAATGAAAACACGAGGTCGCTTCAAATGTGAGCATTTAACTGTCTATGGTTGTTTTACTCCTCGGTCCGCTTTAAAAAATCTGAGCGCCTATCTGCTCAAACTATAGCATGTCTACAGTTTTGTTATGAAATGCAATGTGGTGCTTAGCTGAGAAGGGGATGAGTCATTATGAAAGGAGGAGTTAAGAGACAAATTGTTTACTCGATACAGTGCCATAATCTTTCGATGCATTGACGATGGTTCTCAAGTTTGCTTAATTTGTTGCGTTTGCAATTTTAGGTAGCGGAATAGCTCGGATCCCTAAAGTCCACAGAGCGATAACCCCCAACATTAAACCAAAATGCGAACCCCTATTGAATGTCTCGCAAAATGAATGATTTTACGCCTTGAAAACAGTAACAATGACATACAATCTAGCAAATAGGAGAAATCCAGGAAAAATTGGTGATTTATGGAAAATAATGTATAAATGCGACACCTGCTCCTGTACAGTCGACTGCCTGCAGAAAAATTTAGAAAAAGTACCAGATTTTTGAATGCCTGATTTACGAGGTTGTACTGTATATATATTGTGGGAAGCTCATTCAATTCTATTTGATATAATAATTATAGGATTTTGATTCTAAATTTTGTAGTTGTTTTGATTCATAATTTGGTCTCTAATGCAAATGTTAACGTTGTCTCTTGTTGGTTGAGTTGTATTTGAGAGTAATTAACCATTTCATGGCTATTGTACGAAATATTTTCATTAAATTATCATAACAATGATTTTGGTATATTCCATATGAGATTTTGACTTATTCTGAGTCTTACTGAGAAGGAATTCTTTGAATTTTTATCATAAATAACTCAATTGCATACAAATATTTAATGAAGTACGTACTAACGTTTCATTGTGTACTCAATAATTTCATAAATTACAATCTGAAAATTCTTCAAATATCAGTTTTTAATAAATATTCTGTAACGTTAATGTATTGCTACATAAATTTTTAATGATTTGTTTTACTAATTTTTATTTTGAAACAAATTAGCCATGAAATTGTAAAGCTATTGAGTAGGAGCAATGTAATTTGTTAATGATAATCAGAGTTGAGTCATGCAATACAATTACTACTCAAATGTTACATAAATTAACCTCAAATTGTTAAATTTTATGCTCTTCCTGTATATATAAGGCTGAAACTTTAGTCATAAATAGTGTTTTCTTTTATTAAATCAGTTACATTCTACAAATAATAGCTTACAATCTGAACTTTACATAAAAGCAAATATGCCTTTGATGTTGTAAATATAATCTCACCTCGATTAATCGGTTGTATTTTTAATTATTAAAGACAAAATATATTTAGTTCTGCCATAAAAATTAAGTTGCTACGAGAAGTATATGTATTTTTTGAGTTTCTGTTATGCAATTAATCTTTTCAAAAAAGGTAAAACATCTAATAGAGATACTTGCATTTATATGAAGAAAATTAATTTGGCAAATATAAAGATGTTTAATTTTATTAACATTTGAAATAGGCATGCCTCAAAATTTTAATTTTGCAGTTTATTTCTGACTTTGAATATAGTTTATAAAAATGTTATTCGTGCTTTTAAGTAATTCTAATTAATCATTGCTTTGTGAGATTCAATACTGCATTATCTTTTCGTTGTTTATGTGAACATTGCTCCTATTTAGAACCATTTGCATGCATTCATTTTATTTAACGTGTTGCTTCAACAATAAGGGACATTATTAATTAGCATTAGACCATTGAAATGTTTCTTTTTTTAAGTTTTTCTAGAACAAGCCCTTAAGATATTACTTGCCTCTGATGAATATAGCCACAACTGGGTTGTGCAGAAATTAATACATGCATTTTGGCTACAGAGCAGTTGTTATCGGTGGCATCTTGCCACTGATGATGGCTGTTCTTATCTAAATGCATGTATTGTTTTACAACCCAGTTGTGGCTATTTTTATCAGAGGCAAGTAATATTTAAAGGGCTTGTTCAATTTATTTCAGCTGCAAAATGTGTTTGTATTCATCTTTTGAATTAATTCACAGCTGAATTATGTGATTGTCTTGTGATACATATATACAGATACCGTATTTGACCGAATATAGCCCCCCTATTTTTGGCCAAAAATGAAGTGCAAAAGTTGAGGGGGGAGGCTATTTTCGGGCACTAAAAATTTGGTGGGTACAAACAAGTGTGCAAAGATTCAATAACGATGAATTTCATTCGAGTCAGTAAGTGTTTCTATCCATTGTAAGACTAAACTACTCGGGTTGCGAATATTTATTTGCAAGGCTGATTGACGTCACCATATAGGAAGGATTTTTCAATTACCTGATCGCTCTCATTATCGTCAAATTGCAAGTTTTACCGTATTTGCTCGCGTAAGCCGCGCCCCCGTGTATCCCGCGCCCCCCGGTTTTTGGGCCAGCTCTAGGGAAAAAAATTTGAGCCGACAAAGGGTTTTTTAAATCACCAATTCCTATTTCTCAAAAATGCTACACTCAAGTTAAGCATCTTCACACTCCTACGTGACGAATTTATTGGGTGATCTCTTTATATCGGTACTAGCAGAAATCTCCTCGATAGTCCTCTTTTGTTAAACACTTAACTGTTTTTGTCGTCATATTCGGCAGAAATCGCTCCGGGAGCGATCACCGATCATTCTGCTGTACGTCATTTTCCAGCCATATGGTCACTGATCCCTACCGTAGCGGTCGTCATTTTTTTGGCGAACTAAAATTATGACTTTCATAGACGTGTCATAGAATAAAGGAAACATACCGTACCTTAAGGAGGTACCCCCGAAATTAATGTAAATGTCATTTTAATAAATATATGTATACTGCTTCTTAAAACTATTCTTTATCGACTCCACTAAAAGAAACAATGTGTCACCGGACTTATTTTTTCAGAAAATTCAATTGAAATTCTGGCGGATTGCTATGTTTTCATATACGAGTATGGCGGAGAGAAGCAGATTGGAAGGGGAAAGTATCTCTTTTCAGCTCTAAAATAAATGCCATTTTCTTCAAAATCTTGCGTAATACACTGTGATATTTCCTCTATCTAAAAATGTAAAGAAAAGCATACCTTACGGAAGTGATTGAGGAGAAATTAATGTTTTTCTTCAAGAAAATATATGATTTTTCAGTAGTTACTCTACACAGGCGCCACTTGGTCTTAGAAACGTGGCAACATCGTTGTTCTTGTCTGCTGTGTAGGGAACAGGGAAGCGAGCTACACAATATTTACAGTTAGTAACATTTTGGATGGGTTTTCTGAAAGACTATCATCATGATTACCGTTGGCCCTGTATTTTACGGAAGACCTGTATTCCTGTCCTTGTCCTATACATTTCAGATTATTAAACAGTACGCTTAAATGTCCTGTATTTCATTAACTGTTTCGTAAAATATGCATTCCTTTCTAACATGAAGAAATGTTTACGAATATGTTGTGGCGAGGAAAACGTCGCCAAAATATATATTCCCGATTTTGGAAAAATCACTAACCCAGCAAACACCTTTGTAAGTGATAATATCCTGTTTAATTTTTTAATGTTACTTAAAGCATTTAGAAGCAAGGGAAAATTGTAATGTCTACTTCCTTCAAGGCTGTGATATCAAGTAAAACAAGTTTTTGATACTGCTTTTTATAATATGTTATGAAAACAAGTCCGGTGACGTTTTTTTTGTGGCATCGATAAAGAATAGTTTAAAGAAGCAGAATACAATTGTTTTATAATTCTGCTTGCATTAATTTTGGGGATATCTCCTTGATATATCAGGTTATGGTTTACAGTCCTTTAAAAACAAAGGTATTTCTATTCAGTACAGAAAGATATAGCAGACATTTAAGATAATATTTAATTACATAAAAAATAATTTATATCCCTTACTTATTTTTAACAAGTAGTGATCAAAGACATATCATTTGGTTTATTAAAATAAAATGCAGCGGGTAATAACTAATAATTTTATTTCCATAGCTCATAAAATACAATAATTGTGTAGCAATAACAGGCCATATACTTCTCACATTTAATAAACCTTCATATGCACTCAAGAATCCTAACAATGACGAAATTATCCTTTTATTTTTTGTTACCTTCGGTCTCCCATTAACATCTTCAGATACTAGTGCCTCTACACCTTCTCCTCCACAAGTCTTGTATGTCTCTATCAGAGTGGGAAGATTCAACCCACATGCTGCCAACTTGTTAATTATCCTAGTGGATACAACACCAACACAAGGCTTCAATGTTAATGCATTGTCATGGTTATTTCTTTGTCTTATTTTCCTACGTTTTTATGCTTCTAAATTAATTGATCTTTTACTCATGATTTCTGAACTAACACTCAACTTTTCAACAATCCCCTCCAACATCTTGATATCACACAAGGCATCATGAGCACCAAGGCGCTCTTCCTGTATAATATTCCTGGGCTAATTCAATTAATTTATAAGATTTTCTGCCTGGAATCAATGATTTCATCAAAGGAAGGATATCTAGTAATCCCTTAACACTAACAAAAAATCTGTCATTCAAGTTACCATTATTCATGTCCAATCAAATTTTAAAATGTTATGCCCAACCAAAATGACAGATTTGCCTACTCCCTCAAGAAAGTCTAAGAATTTTAATAAACACTGATGTAAACGTAATGTTTGAACAGGTAAGTTGCCTTTATATAAAATATTACCTGACCGCACAAGCCCATTTACCTTTGAAGCATAGGAGGACAACCGATTTACAGGTAGAACGTATTCTGAAAATATTTTTTCATTGTATTTTGCAGCAAACTGGCAAATTTCTGCATTCCTACCAAATCCAGATGTTTCCATATCAAAGTAAACAAGTTCATATGGTCCCTCAGCAACTGTAGTGGTTAAACATTCCCCTGCTGGAACCAGTCCTATATCTTTTGAATAGGTAATGCCTTCCTTTGCTTTTCTAGCAGACTCTTGATGTTGTCTGTCTTTTTAGAAACAGTCTTCTTCTCTTAAAACATGTAGTTGCATTTTTAATACATCTCTGCATTCGTTTGAGATCAAGTCTCCTTTGCCTTTCACTATTGCTTCCAGGTGACAATCCCAATTTTTTATTCAATTCAAAATATAACTGGTTCCTAAATTTTTCTGGCTCACAGCTGATGCCAATCGAAACCTCCATAAAATTTAGTTTTAGGAGGCTTGCTTGCCATAATCATATTAAATGATTTGCCATCCCTGGCCTAGGGTATATTCATCACAAAGTCTCTTAACTGAAGCACCCTTGTCAAGCATCTTTAATAAGCCTACTGTTTGTTCAATCAAAGCATTTTATGTTAACACTTCATATAAGAGGATTTCTGCTTTTTTTTTGGAAGCCATCGTAATAGGAATTTTAGCACTGTCGTTCTATTGACGGAACAGACACACTTAATGAAAACACGAGGTCGCTTCAAATGTGAGCATTTAACTGTCTATGGTTGTTTTACTCCTCGGTCCGCTTTAAAAAATCTGAGCGCCTATCTGCTCAGACTATAGCATGTCTACAGTTTTGTTATGAAATGCAATGTGGTGCTTAGCTGAGGAGTTAAGAGACAAATTGTTTACTCGATACAGTGCCATAATCTTTCGATGCATTGACGATGGTTCTCAAGTTTGCTTAATTTGTTGCGTTTACAATTTTAGGTAGCGGAATAACTCAGATCCCTAAAGTCCACAGAGCGATAACCCCCAACATTAAACCAAAATGCGAACCCCTATTGAATGTCTCGCAAAATGAATGATTTTACGCCTTGAAAACAGTAACAATGACATACAATCTAGCAAATAGGAGAAATCCAGGAAAAATTGGTGATTTGATAATTATTTATGGAAAATAATATATAAATGCGTCACCTGCTCCTGTACAGTCGACTGCCTGCAGAAAAATTTTGAAAAAGTACCAGATTTTTGAATGCCTGATTTACGAGGTTGTACTGTGTATATATTGTGGGAAGCTCATTCAATTCTATTTGATATAATAATTATAGGATTTTGATTCTAAATTTTGTAGTTGTTTTGATTCATAATTTGGTCTCTAATGCAAATGTTAACATTGTCCTTTGTTGGTTGAGTTGTATTTGAGAGTAAATAACCATTTCATGGCTATTGTATGAAATATTTTCATTAAATTATCATAACAATAATTTTCGTATATTCCATATGAGATTTTGACTTATTCTGAGTCTTACTGAGAAGGAATTCTTTGAATTTTTATCATAAATAACTCAATTGCATACAAATATTTAATGAAGTACGTACTTACGTTTTATTGTGTACTCAATAATTTCATAAATTACAATCTGAAAATTCTTCAAATATCAGTTTTTAATAAATATTCTGTAACGTTCATGTATTGCTACATAAATTTTTAATGATTTGTTTTACTAATTTTTATTTTGAAACAAATTAGCCATGAAATTGTAAAGCTATTGATTAGGAGCAATGTAATTTGTTAATGATAATCAGAGTTGAGTCATGCAATGCAATTACTACTCAAATGTTACAAAAAATTAACCTCAAATTGTTAAATTTTATGCTCTTCTTGTGTATTATCTGTATATATAAGGCTGAAACTTTAGTCATAAATAGTGTTTTCTTTTATTAAATCAGTTATATTCTGCAAATAATAGCATACAATTTGAACTTTACATAAAAGCAAATATGCTTTTGATGTTGTAAATATAATCTCACCTCGATTAATCGGTTGTATTTTTAATTATTAAAGACAAAATATATTTAGTTCTGCCATAAAAATTAAGTTGCTACGAGAAGTATACGTATTTTTTGAGTTTCTGTTATGCAATTAATCTTTTCAAAAAAGGTAAAACATCTAATAGAGATACTTGCATTTATACGAAGAAAATTAATTTGGCAAATATAAAGATGTTTAATTTTATTAACGTTTGAAATAGGCATGCCTCAAAATTTTAATTTTGCAGTTTATTTCTGACTTTGAATATAGTTTATAAAAATGTTATTCGTGCTTTTAAGTAATTCTAATTAACCATTGCTTTGTGAGATTCAATACTGCATTATCTTTTCGTTGTTTATGTGAACATTGCTCCTATTTAGAACCAATTGCATGCCTTCATTTTATTTAACGTGTTGCTTCAACAATAAGGGATATTATTAATTAGCATTAGACCATTGATAATGTGAAATGTTTCTTTTTTTAAGTTTTTATAGAACAAGCCCTTAAGATATTACTTGCCTCTGATGAATATAGCCACAACTGGGTTGTGCAGAAATTAATACATGCATTTTGGCTACAGAGCAGTTGTTATCGGTGGCATCTTGCCACTGATGATGGCTGTTCTTATCTAAATGCATGTATTGTTTTACAACCCAGTTGTGGCTATTTTTATCAGAGGCAAGTAATATTTAAAGGGCTTGTTCAATTTATTTCAGCTGCAAAATGTGTTTGTATTCATCTTTTGAATTAATTCACAGCTGAATTATGTGATTGTCTTGTGATACATATATACAGATACCGTATTTGACCGAATATAGCCCCCCTGTTTTTGGCCAAAAATGAAGTGCAAAAGGTGAGGGGGGAGGCTATTTTCGGGCACTAAAAATTTGGTGGGTACAAACAAGTGTGCAAAGCTTCAATAACGATGAATTTCATTCGAGTCAGTAAGTGTTTCTATCCATTGTAAGACTAAACAACTCGGGTTGCGAATATTTATTTGCAAGGCTGATTGACGTCACCATATAGGAAGGATTTTTCAATTACCTGATCGCTCTCATTATCGTCAAATTGCTTGTTTTACCGTATTTACTCGTGTAAGCCGCGCCCCCCGGTTTTTGGGCCAGCTCTAGGGAAAAAAATTTGAGCCGAAAAAGGGTTTTTTAAATCACCAATTCCTATTTCTCAAAAATGCTACGCTCAAGTTAAGCATCTTCACACTCCTATGTGACGAATTTATTGGGTGATCTCTTTATATCGGTACTAGCAGAAATCTCCTCGATAGTCCTCTTTTGTTAAACACTTAACTGTTTTTGTCGTCATATTCGGCAGAAATCGCTCCGGGAGCGATCACCGATCATTCTGCTGTACGTAATTTTCCAGCCATGTGGTCACTGATCCCTACCGTAGCGGTCGTCATTTTTTTGGCGAACTAAAATTATGACTTTCATAGACGTATCATAGAATAAAGGAAACATACCGTACCTTAAGGAGGTACCCCCGAAATTAATGTAAATGTCATTTTAATAAATATATGTATACTGCTTCTTAAAACTATTCTTTATGGACTCCACTAAAAGAAACAATGTGTCACCGGACTTATTTTTTCAGAAAATTCAATTGAAATTCTGGCGGATTGCTATGTTTTCATATACGAGTATGGCGGAGAGAAGCAGATTGGAAGGGGAAAGTATCTCTTTTCAGCTCTAAAATAAATGCCATTTTCTTCAAAATCTTGCGTAATACACTGTGATATTTCCTCTATCTAAAAATGTAAAGAAAAGCATACCTTACGGAAGTGATTGAGGAGAAATTAATGTTTTTCTTCAAGAAAATATATGATTTTTCAGTAGTTACTCTACACTGGCGCCACTTGGTCTTAGAAACGTGGCAACATCGTTGTTCTTGTCTGCTGTGTAGGGAACAGGGAAGCGAGCTACACAATATTTACAGTTAGTAACATATTGGATGGGTTTTCTGAAAGACTATCATCATGATTACCGTTGGCCCTGTATTTTACGGAAGACCTGTATTCCTGTCCTTGTCCTATACATTTCAAATTATTAAACAGTACGCTTAAATGTCCTGTTTCGTAAAATATGCATTCCTTTCTAACATGAAGAAATGTTTACGAATATGTTGTGGCGAGGAAAACGTCGCCAAAATATATATTCCCGATTTTGGAAAAATCACTAACCCAGCAAACACCTTTGTAAGTGATAATATCCTGTTTAATTTTTTAATGTTACTTAAAGCATTTAGAAGCAAGGGAAAATTGTAATGTCTACTTCCTTCAAGGCTGTGATATCAAGTAAAACAAGTTTTTGATACTGCTTTTTATAATATGTTATGAAAACAAGTCCGGTGACGTTTTTTTAGTGGCATCGATTAAGAATAGTTTAAAGAAGCAGAATACAATTTTTTTATAATTCTGCTTGCATTAATTTTGGGGATATCTCCTTGATATATCAGGTTATGGTTTACAGTCCTTTAAAAACAAAGGTATTTCTATTCAGTACAGAAAGATATAGCAGACATTTAAGGTAATATTTAATTACATAAAAAATAATTTATATCCCTTACTTATTTTTAACAAGTAGTGATCAAAGACATATCATTTGGTTTATTAAAATAAAATGCAGTGGGTAATAACTAATAATTTTATTTCCATAGCTCATAAAATACAATAATTGTGTAGCAATAACAGGTCATATACTTCTCACATTTAACAAACCTTCATATGCACTCAAGAATCCTAACAATGACGAAATTATCCTTTTATTTTTGGTTACCTTCGGTCTCCCATTAACATCTTCAGATACTAGTGCATCTACACCGTCTCCTCCACAAGTCTTGTATGTCTCTATTAGAGTGGGAAGATTCAACCCACATGCTGCCAACTTGTTAATTATCCTAGTGGATACAACACCAACACAAGGCTTCAATGTTAATGCATTGTCATGGTTATTTCTTTGTCTTATTTTCCTACGTTTTTATGCTTCTAAATTAATTGATCTTTTACTCATGATTTCTGAACTAACACTCAACTTTTCAACAATCCCCTCCAACATCTTGATATCACACAAGGCATCATGAGCACCAAGGCGCTCTACCTCAGTCAAATATTCCTGGGCTAATTCAATTAATTTATAAGATTTTCTGCCTGGAATCAATGATTTCATCAAAGGAAGGATATCTAGTAATCCCTTAACACTAACAAAAAATCTGTCATTCAAGTTACCATTATTCATGTCCAATCAAATTTTAAAATGTTATGCCCAACCAAAATGACATATTTGCCTACTCCCTCAAGAAAGTCTAAGAATTTCAATAAACACTGATGTAAACGTAATGTTTGAACAGGTAAGTTGCCTTTATATAAAATATTACCTGACCGCACAAGCCCATTTACCTTTGAAGCATAGGAGGACAACCCATTTACAGGTAGAACGTATTCTGAAAATATTTTTTCATTGTATTTTGCAGCAATCTGGCAAATTTCTGCATTCCTACCAAATCCAGATGTTTCCATATCAAAGTAAACAAGTTCATATGGTCCCTCAGCAACTGTAGTGGTTAAACATTCCCCTGCTGGAACCAGTCCTATATCTTTTGAATAGGTAATGCCTTCCTTTGCTTTTCTAGCAGACTCTTGATGTTGTCTGTCTTTTTAGAAACAGTCTTCTTCTCTTAAAACATGTAGTTGCATTTTTAATACATCTCTGCATTCGTTTGAGATCAAGTCTCCTTTGCCTTTCACTATTGCATTCAGGTGACAATCCCAATTTTTTATTCAATTCAAAATATAACTGGTTCCTAAATTTTTCTGGCTCACAGCTGATGCCAATCGAAACCTCCATAAAATTTAGTTTTAGGAGGCTTGCTTGCCATAATCATATTAAATGATTTGCCATCCCTGGCCTAGGGTATATTCATCACAAAGTCTCTTAACTGAAGCACCCTTGTCAAGCATCTTTAATAAGCCTACTGTTTGTTCAATCAAAGCATTTTATGTTAACACTTCATATAAGAGGATTTCTGCTTTTTTTTTGGAAGCCATCGTAATAGGAATTTTAGCACTGTCGTTCTATTGACGGAACAGACACACTTAATGAAAACACGAGGTCGCTTCAAATGTGAGCATTTAACTGTCTATGGTTGTTTTACTCCTCGGTCCGCTTTAAAAAATCTGAGCGCCTATCTGCTCAGACTATAGCATGTCTACAGTTTTGTTATGAAATGCAATGTGGTGCTTAGCTGAGGAGTTAAGAGACAAATTGTTTACTCGATACAGTGCCATAATCTTTCGATGCATTGACGATGGTTCTCAAGTTTGCTTAATTTGTTGCGTTTACAATTTTAGGTAGCGGAATAACTCAGATCCCTAAAGTCCACAGAGCGATAACCCCCAACATTAAACCAAAATGCGAACCCCTAGTGAATGTCTCGCAAAATGAATGATTTTACGCCTTGAAAACAGTAACAATGACATACAATCTAGCAAATAGGAGAAATCCAGGAAAAATTGGTGATTTGATAATTATTTATGGAAAATAATATATAAATGCGTCACCTGCTCCTGTACAGTCGACTGCCTGCAGAAAAATTTTGAAAAAGTACCAGATTTTTGAATGCCTGATTTACGAGGTTGTACTGTGTATATATTGTGGGAAGCTCATTCAATTCTATTTGATATAATAATTATAGGATTTTGATTCTAAATTTTGTAGTTGTTTTGATTCATAATTTGGTCTCTAATGCAAATGTTAACATTGTCCTTTGTTGGTTGAGTTGTATTTGAGAGTAAATAACCATTTCATGGCTATTGTATGAAATATTTTCATTAAATTATCATAACAATAATTTTCGTATATTCCATATGAGATTTTGACTTATTCTGAGTCTTACTGAGAAGGAATTCTTTGAATTTTTATCATAAATAACTCAATTGCATACAAATATTTAATGAAGTACGTACTTACGTTTTATTGTGTACTCAATAATTTCATAAATTACAATCTGAAAATTCTTCAAATATCAGTTTTTAATAAATATTCTGTAACGTTCATGTATTGCTACATAAATTTTTAATGATTTGTTTTACTAATTTTTATTTTGAAACAAATTAGCCATGAAATTGTAAAGCTATTGATTAGGAGCAATGTAATTTGTTAATGATAATCAGAGTTGAGTCATGCAATGCAATTACTACTCAAATGTTACAAAAAATTAACCTCAAATTGTTAAATTTTATGCTCTTCTTGTGTATTATCTGTATATATAAGGCTGAAACTTTAGTCATAAATAGTGTTTTCTTTTATTAAATCAGTTATATTCTGCAAATAATAGCATACAATTTGAACTTTACATAAAAGCAAATATGCTTTTGATGTTGTAAATATAATCTCACCTCGATTAATCGGTTGTATTTTTAATTATTAAAGACAAAATATATTTAGTTCTGCCATAAAAATTAAGTTGCTACGAGAAGTATACGTATTTTTTGAGTTTCTGTTATGCAATTAATCTTTTCAAAAAAGGTAAAACATCTAATAGAGATACTTGCATTTATACGAAGAAAATTAATTTGGCAAATATAAAGATGTTTAATTTTATTAACGTTTGAAATAGGCATGCCTCAAAATTTTAATTTTGCAGTTTATTTCTGACTTTGAATATAGTTTATAAAAATGTTATTCGTGCTTTTAAGTAATTCTAATTAACCATTGCTTTGTGAGATTCAATACTGCATTATCTTTTCGTTGTTTATGTGAACATTGCTCCTATTTAGAACCAATTGCATGCCTTCATTTTATTTAACGTGTTGCTTCAACAATAAGGGATATTATTAATTAGCATTAGACCATTGATAATGTGAAATGTTTCTTTTTTTAAGTTTTTATAGAACAAGCCCTTAAGATATTACTTGCCTCTGATGAATATAGCCACAACTGGGTTGTGCAGAAATTAATACATGCATTTTGGCTACAGAGCAGTTGTTATCGGTGGCATCTTGCCACTGATGATGGCTGTTCTTATCTAAATGCATGTATTGTTTTACAACCCAGTTGTGGCTATTTTTATCAGAGGCAAGTAATATTTAAAGGGCTTGTTCAATTTATTTCAGCTGCAAAATGTGTTTGTATTCATCTTTTGAATTAATTCACAGCTGAATTATGTGATTGTCTTGTGATACATATATACAGATACCGTATTTGACCGAATATAGCCCCCCTGTTTTTGGCCAAAAATGAAGTGCAAAAGGTGAGGGGGGAGGCTATTTTCGGGCACTAAAAATTTGGTGGGTACAAACAAGTGTGCAAAGCTTCAATAACGATGAATTTCATTCGAGTCAGTAAGTGTTTCTATCCATTGTAAGACTAAACAACTCGGGTTGCGAATATTTATTTGCAAGGCTGATTGACGTCACCATATAGGAAGGATTTTTCAATTACCTGATCGCTCTCATTATCGTCAAATTGCTTGTTTTACCGTATTTACTCGTGTAAGCCGCGCCCCCCGGTTTTTGGGCCAGCTCTAGGGAAAAAAATTTGAGCCGAAAAAGGGTTTTTTAAATCACCAATTCCTATTTCTCAAAAATGCTACGCTCAAGTTAAGCATCTTCACACTCCTATGTGACGAATTTATTGGGTGATCTCTTTATATCGGTACTAGCAGAAATCTCCTCGATAGTCCTCTTTTGTTAAACACTTAACTGTTTTTGTCGTCATATTCGGCAGAAATCGCTCCGGGAGCGATCACCGATCATTCTGCTGTACGTAATTTTCCAGCCATGTGGTCACTGATCCCTACCGTAGCGGTCGTCATTTTTTTGGCGAACTAAAATTATGACTTTCATAGACGTATCATAGAATAAAGGAAACATACCGTACCTTAAGGAGGTACCCCCGAAATTAATGTAAATGTCATTTTAATAAATATATGTATACTGCTTCTTAAAACTATTCTTTATGGACTCCACTAAAAGAAACAATGTGTCACCGGACTTATTTTTTCAGAAAATTCAATTGAAATTCTGGCGGATTGCTATGTTTTCATATACGAGTATGGCGGAGAGAAGCAGATTGGAAGGGGAAAGTATCTCTTTTCAGCTCTAAAATAAATGCCATTTTCTTCAAAATCTTGCGTAATACACTGTGATATTTCCTCTATCTAAAAATGTAAAGAAAAGCATACCTTACGGAAGTGATTGAGGAGAAATTAATGTTTTTCTTCAAGAAAATATATGATTTTTCAGTAGTTACTCTACACTGGCGCCACTTGGTCTTAGAAACGTGGCAACATCGTTGTTCTTGTCTGCTGTGTAGGGAACAGGGAAGCGAGCTACACAATATTTACAGTTAGTAACATATTGGATGGGTTTTCTGAAAGACTATCATCATGATTACCGTTGGCCCTGTATTTTACGGAAGACCTGTATTCCTGTCCTTGTCCTATACATTTCAAATTATTAAACAGTACGCTTAAATGTCCTGTTTCGTAAAATATGCATTCCTTTCTAACATGAAGAAATGTTTACGAATATGTTGTGGCGAGGAAAACGTCGCCAAAATATATATTCCCGATTTTGGAAAAATCACTAACCCAGCAAACACCTTTGTAAGTGATAATATCCTGTTTAATTTTTTAATGTTACTTAAAGCATTTAGAAGCAAGGGAAAATTGTAATGTCTACTTCCTTCAAGGCTGTGATATCAAGTAAAACAAGTTTTTGATACTGCTTTTTATAATATGTTATGAAAACAAGTCCGGTGACGTTTTTTTAGTGGCATCGATTAAGAATAGTTTAAAGAAGCAGAATACAATTTTTTTATAATTCTGCTTGCATTAATTTTGGGGATATCTCCTTGATATATCAGGTTATGGTTTACAGTCCTTTAAAAACAAAGGTATTTCTATTCAGTACAGAAAGATATAGCAGACATTTAAGGTAATATTTAATTACATAAAAAATAATTTATATCCCTTACTTATTTTTAACAAGTAGTGATCAAAGACATATCATTTGGTTTATTAAAATAAAATGCAGTGGGTAATAACTAATAATTTTATTTCCATAGCTCATAAAATACAATAATTGTGTAGCAATAACAGGTCATATACTTCTCACATTTAACAAACCTTCATATGCACTCAAGAATCCTAACAATGACGAAATTATCCTTTTATTTTTGGTTACCTTCGGTCTCCCATTAACATCTTCAGATACTAGTGCATCTACACCGTCTCCTCCACAAGTCTTGTATGTCTCTATTAGAGTGGGAAGATTCAACCCACATGCTGCCAACTTGTTAATTATCCTAGTGGATACAACACCAACACAAGGCTTCAATGTTAATGCATTGTCATGGTTATTTCTTTGTCTTATTTTCCTACGTTTTTATGCTTCTAAATTAATTGATCTTTTACTCATGATTTCTGAACTAACACTCAACTTTTCAACAATCCCCTCCAACATCTTGATATCACACAAGGCATCATGAGCACCAAGGCGCTCTACCTCAGTCAAATATTCCTGGGCTAATTCAATTAATTTATAAGATTTTCTGCCTGGAATCAATGATTTCATCAAAGGAAGGATATCTAGTAATCCCTTAACACTAACAAAAAATCTGTCATTCAAGTTACCATTATTCATGTCCAATCAAATTTTAAAATGTTATGCCCAACCAAAATGACATATTTGCCTACTCCCTCAAGAAAGTCTAAGAATTTCAATAAACACTGATGTAAACGTAATGTTTGAACAGGTAAGTTGCCTTTATATAAAATATTACCTGACCGCACAAGCCCATTTACCTTTGAAGCATAGGAGGACAACCCATATACAGGTAGAACGTATTCTGAAAATATTTTTTCATTGTATTTTGCAGCAATCTGGCAAATTTCTGCATTCCTACCAAATCCAGATGTTTCCATATCAAAGTAAACAAGTTCATATGGTCCCTCAGCAACTGTAGTGGTTAAACATTCCCCTGCTGGAACCAGTCCTATATCTTTTGAATAGGTAATGCCTTCCTTTGCTTTTCTAGCAGACTCTTGATGTTGTCTGTCTTTTTAGAAACAGTCTTCTTCTCTTAAAACATGTAGTTGCATTTTTAATACATCTCTGCATTCGTTTGAGATCAAGTCTCCTTTGCCTTTCACTATTGCATTCAGGTGACAATCCCAATTTTTTATTCAATTCAAAATATAACTGGTTCCTAAATTTTTCTGGCTCACAGCTGATGCCAATCGAAACCTCCATAAAATTTAGTTTTAGGAGGCTTGCTTGCCATAATCATATTAAATGATTTGCCATCCCTGGCCTAGGGTATATTCATCACAAAGTCTCTTAACTGAAGCACCCTTGTCAAGCATCTTTAATAAGCCTACTGTTTGTTCAATCAAAGCATTTTATGTTAACACTTCATATAAGAGGATTTCTGCTTTTTTTTTGGAAGCCATCGTAATAGGAATTTTAGCACTGTCGTTCTATTGACGGAACAGACACACTTAATGAAAACACGAGGTCGCTTCAAATGTGAGCATTTAACTGTCTATGGTTGTTTTACTCCTCGGTCCGCTTTAAAAAATCTGAGCGCCTATCTGCTCAGACTATAGCATGTCTACAGTTTTGTTATGAAATGCAATGTGGTGCTTAGCTGAGGAGTTAAGAGACAAATTGTTTACTCGATACAGTGCCATAATCTTTCGATGCATTGACGATGGTTCTCAAGTTTGCTTAATTTGTTGCGTTTACAATTTTAGGTAGCGGAATAACTCAGATCCCTAAAGTCCACAGAGCGATAACCCCCAACATTAAACCAAAATGCGAACCCCTATTGAATGTCTCGCAAAATGAATGATTTTACGCCTTGAAAACAGTAACAATGACATACAATCTAGCAAATAGGAGAAATCCAGGAAAAATTGGTGATTTGATAATTATTTATGGAAAATAATATATAAATGCGTCACCTGCTCCTGTACAGTCGACTGCCTGCAGAAAAATTTTGAAAAAGTACCAGATTTTTGAATGCCTGATTTACGAGGTTGTACTGTGTATATATTGTGGGAAGCTCATTCAATTCTATTTGATATAATAATTATAGGATTTTGATTCTAAATTTTGTAGTTGTTTTGATTCATAATTTGGTCTCTAATGCAAATGTTAACATTGTCCTTTGTTGGTTGAGTTGTATTTGAGAGTAAATAACCATTTCATGGCTATTGTATGAAATATTTTCATTAAATTATCATAACAATAATTTTCGTATATTCCATATGAGATTTTGACTTATTCTGAGTCTTACTGAGAAGGAATTCTTTGAATTTTTATCATAAATAACTCAATTGCATACAAATATTTAATGAAGTACGTACTTACGTTTTATTGTGTACTCAATAATTTCATAAATTACAATCTGAAAATTCTTCAAATATCAGTTTTTAATAAATATTCCGTAACGTTCATGTATTGCTACATAAATTTTTAATGATTTGTTTTACTAATTTTTATTTTGAAACAAATTAGCCATGAAATTGTAAAGCTATTGATTAGGAGCAATGTAATTTGTTAATGATAATCAGAGTTGAGTCATGCAATGCAATTACTACTCAAATGTTACAAAAAATTAACCTCAAATTGTTAAATTTTATGCTCTTCTTGTGTATTATCTGTATATATAAGGCTGAAACTTTAGTCATAAATAGTGTTTTCTTTTATTAAATCAGTTATATTCTGCAAATAATAGCATACAATTTGAACTTTACATAAAAGCAAATATGCTTTTGATGTTGTAAATATAATCTCACCTCGATTAATCGGTTGTATTTTTAATTATTAAAGACAAAATATATTTAGTTCTGCCATAAAAATTAAGTTGCTACGAGAAGTATACGTATTTTTTGAGTTTCTGTTATGCAATTAATCTTTTCAAAAAAGGTAAAACATCTAATAGAGATACTTGCATTTATACGAAGAAAATTAATTTGGCAAATATAAAGATGTTTAATTTTATTAACGTTTGAAATAGGCATGCCTCAAAATTTTAATTTTGCAGTTTATTTCTGACTTTGAATATAGTTTATAAAAATGTTATTCGTGCTTTTAAGTAATTCTAATTAACCATTGCTTTGTGAGATTCAATACTGCATTATCTTTTCGTTGTTTATGTGAACATTGCTCCTATTTAGAACCAATTGCATGCCTTCATTTTATTTAACGTGTTGCTTCAACAATAAGGGATATTATTAATTAGCATTAGACCATTGATAATGTGAAATGTTTCTTTTTTTAAGTTTTTATAGAACAAGCCCTTAAGATATTACTTGCCTCTGATGAATATAGCCACAACTGGGTTGTGCAGAAATTAATACATGCATTTTGGCTACAGAGCAGTTGTTATCGGTGGCATCTTGCCACTGATGATGGCTGTTCTTATCTAAATGCATGTATTGTTTTACAACCCAGTTGTGGCTATTTTTATCAGAGGCAAGTAATATTTAAAGGGCTTGTTCAATTTATTTCAGCTGCAAAATGTGTTTGTATTCATCTTTTGAATTAATTCACAGCTGAATTATGTGATTGTCTTGTGATACATATATACAGATACCGTATTTGACCGAATATAGCCCCCCTGTTTTTGGCCAAAAATGAAGTGCAAAAGGTGAGGGGGGAGGCTATTTTCGGGCACTAAAAATTTGGTGGGTACAAACAAGTGTGCAAAGCTTCAATAACGATGAATTTCATTCGAGTCAGTAAGTGTTTCTATCCATTGTAAGACTAAACAACTCGGGTTGCGAATATTTATTTGCAAGGCTGATTGACGTCACCATATAGGAAGGATTTTTCAATTACCTGATCGCTCTCATTATCGTCAAATTGCTTGTTTTACCGTATTTACTCGTGTAAGCCGCGCCCCCCGGTTTTTGGGCCAGCTCTAGGGAAAAAAATTTGAGCCGAAAAAGGGTTTTTTAAATCACCAATTCCTATTTCTCAAAAATGCTACGCTTAAGTTAAGCATCTTCACACTCCTATGTGACGAATTTATTGGGTGATCTCTTTATATCGGTACTAGCAGAAATCTCCTCGATAGTCCTCTTTTGTTAAACACTTAACTGTTTTTGTCGTCATATTCGGCAGAAATCGCTCCGGGAGCGATCACCGATCATTCTGCTGTACGTAATTTTCCAGCCATATGGTCACTGATCCCTACCGTAGCGGTCGTCATTTTTTTGGCGAACTAAAATTATGACTTTCATAGACGTATCATAGAATAAAGGAAACATACCGTACCTTAAGGAGGTACCCCCGAAATTAATGTAAATGTCATTTTAATAAATATATGTATACTGCTTCTTAAAACTATTCTTTATGGACTCCACTAAAAGAAACAATGTGTCACCGGACTTATTTTTTCAGAAAATTCAATTGAAATTCTGGCGGATTGCTATGTTTTCATATACGAGTATGGCGGAGAGAAGCAGATTGGAAGGGGAAAGTATCTCTTTTCAGCTCTAAAATAAATGCCATTTTCTTCAAAATCTTGCGTAATACACTGTGATATTTCCTCTATCTAAAAATGTAAAGAAAAGCATACCTTACGGAAGTGATTGAGGAGAAATTAATGTTTTTCTTCAAGAAAATATATGATTTTTCAGTAGTTACTCTACACTGGCGCCACTTGGTCTTAGAAACGTGGCAACATCGTTGTTCTTGTCTGCTGTGTAGGGAACAGGGAAGCGAGCTACACAATATTTACAGTTAGTAACATATTGGATGGGTTTTCTGAAAGACTATCATCATGATTACCGTTGGCCCTGTATTTTACGGAAGACCTGTATTCCTGTCCTTGTCCTATACATTTCAAATTATTAAACAGTACGCTTAAATGTCCTGTTTCGTAAAATATGCATTCCTTTCTAACATGAAGAAATGTTTACGAATATGTTGTGGCGAGGAAAACGTCGCCAAAATATATATTCCCGATTTTGGAAAAATCACTAACCCAGCAAACACCTTTGTAAGTGATAATATCCTGTTTAATTTTTTAATGTTACTTAAAGCATTTAGAAGCAAGGGAAAATTGTAATGTCTACTTCCTTCAAGGCTGTGATATCAAGTAAAACAAGTTTTTGATACTGCTTTTTATAATATGTTATGAAAACAAGTCCGGTGACGTTTTTTTAGTGGCATCGATTAAGAATAGTTTAAAGAAGCAGAATACAATTTTTTTATAATTCTGCTTGCATTAATTTTGGGGATATCTCCTTGATATATCAGGTTATGGTTTACAGTCCTTTAAAAACAAAGGTATTTCTATTCAGTACAGAAAGATATAGCAGACATTTAAGGTAATATTTAATTACATAAAAAATAATTTATATCCCTTACTTATTTTTAACAAGTAGTGATCAAAGACATATCATTTGGTTTATTAAAATAAAATGCAGTGGGTAATAACTAATAATTTTATTTCCATAGCTCATAAAATACAATAATTGTGTAGCAATAACAGGTCATATACTTCTCACATTTAACAAACCTTCATATGCACTCAAGAATCCTAACAATGACGAAATTATCCTTTTATTTTTGGTTACCTTCGGTCTCCCATTAACATCTTCAGATACTAGTGCATCTACACCGTCTCCTCCACAAGTCTTGTATGTCTCTATTAGAGTGGGAAGATTCAACCCACATGCTGCCAACTTGTTAATTATCCTAGTGGATACAACACCAACACAAGGCTTCAATGTTAATGCATTGTCATGGTTATTTCTTTGTCTTATTTTCCTACGTTTTTATGCTTCTAAATTAATTGATCTTTTACTCATGATTTCTGAACTAACACTCAACTTTTCAACAATCCCCTCCAACATCTTGATATCACACAAGGCATCATGAGCACCAAGGCGCTCTACCTCAGTCAAATATTCCTGGGCTAATTCAATTAATTTATAAGATTTTCTGCCTGGAATCAATGATTTCATCAAAGGAAGGATATCTAGTAATCCCTTAACACTAACAAAAAATCTGTCATTCAAGTTACCATTATTCATGTCCAATCAAATTTTAAAATGTTATGCCCAACCAAAATGACATATTTGCCTACTCCCTCAAGAAAGTCTAAGAATTTCAATAAACACTGATGTAAACGTAATGTTTGAACAGGTAAGTTGCCTTTATATAAAATATTACCTGACCGCACAAGCCCATTTACCTTTGAAGCATAGGAGGACAACCCATATACAGGTAGAACGTATTCTGAAAATATTTTTTCATTGTATTTTGCAGCAATCTGGCAAATTTCTGCATTCCTACCAAATCCAGATGTTTCCATATCAAAGTAAACAAGTTCATATGGTCCCTCAGCAACTGTAGTGGTTAAACATTCCCCTGCTGGAACCAGTCCTATATCTTTTGAATAGGTAATGCCTTCCTTTGCTTTTCTAGCAGACTCTTGATGTTGTCTGTCTTTTTAGAAACAGTCTTCTTCTCTTAAAACATGTAGTTGCATTTTTAATACATCTCTGCATTCGTTTGAGATCAAGTCTCCTTTGCCTTTCACTATTGCATTCAGGTGACAATCCCAATTTTTTATTCAATTCAAAATATAACTGGTTCCTAAATTTTTCTGGCTCACAGCTGATGCCAATCGAAACCTCCATAAAATTTAGTTTTAGGAGGCTTGCTTGCCATAATCATATTAAATGATTTGCCATCCCTGGCCTAGGGTATATTCATCACAAAGTCTCTTAACTGAAGCACCCTTGTCAAGCATCTTTAATAAGCCTACTGTTTGTTCAATCAAAGCATTTTATGTTAACACTTCATATAAGAGGATTTCTGCTTTTTTTTTGGAAGCCATCGTAATAGGAATTTTAGCACTGTCGTTCTATTGACGGAACAGACACACTTAATGAAAACACGAGGTCGCTTCAAATGTGAGCATTTAACTGTCTATGGTTGTTTTACTCCTCGGTCCGCTTTAAAAAATCTGAGCGCCTATCTGCTCAGACTATAGCATGTCTACAGTTTTGTTATGAAATGCAATGTGGTGCTTAGCTGAGGAGTTAAGAGACAAATTGTTTACTCGATACAGTGCCATAATCTTTCGATGCATTGACGATGGTTCTCAAGTTTGCTTAATTTGTTGCGTTTACAATTTTAGGTAGCGGAATAACTCAGATCCCTAAAGTCCACAGAGCGATAACCCCCAACATTAAACCAAAATGCGAACCCCTATTGAATGTCTCGCAAAATGAATGATTTTACGCCTTGAAAACAGTAACAATGACATACAATCTAGCAAATAGGAGAAATCCAGGAAAAATTGGTGATTTGATAATTATTTATGGAAAATAATATATAAATGCGTCACCTGCTCCTGTACAGTCGACTGCCTGCAGAAAAATTTTGAAAAAGTACCAGATTTTTGAATGCCTGATTTACGAGGTTGTACTGTGTATATATTGTGGGAAGCTCATTCAATTCTATTTGATATAATAATTATAGGATTTTGATTCTAAATTTTGTAGTTGTTTTGATTCATAATTTGGTCTCTAATGCAAATGTTAACATTGTCCTTTGTTGGTTGAGTTGTATTTGAGAGTAAATAACCATTTCATGGCTATTGTATGAAATATTTTCATTAAATTATCATAACAATAATTTTCGTATATTCCATATGAGATTTTGACTTATTCTGAGTCTTACTGAGAAGGAATTCTTTGAATTTTTATCATAAATAACTCAATTGCATACAAATATTTAATGAAGTACGTACTTACGTTTTATTGTGTACTCAATAATTTCATAAATTACAATCTGAAAATTCTTCAAATATCAGTTTTTAATAAATATTCTGTAACGTTCATGTATTGCTACATAAATTTTTAATGATTTGTTTTACTAATTTTTATTTTGAAACAAATTAGCCATGAAATTGTAAAGCTATTGATTAGGAGCAATGTAATTTGTTAATGATAATCAGAGTTGAGTCATGCAATGCAATTACTACTCAAATGTTACATAAATTAACCTCAAATTGTTAAATTTTATGCTCTTCTTGTGTATTATCTGTATATATAAGGCTGAAACTTTAGTCATAAATAGTGTTTTCTTTTATTAAATCAGTTATATTCTGCAAATAATAGCATACAATTTGAACTTTACATAAAAGCAAATATGCTTTTGATGTTGTAAATATAATCTCACCTCGATTAATCGGTTGTATTTTTAATTATTAAAGACAAAATATATTTAGTTCTGCCATAAAAATTAAGTTGCTACGAGAAGTATACGTATTTTTTGAGTTTCTGTTATGCAATTAATCTTTTCAAAAAAGGTAAAACATCTAATAGAGATACTTGCATTTATACGAAGAAAATTAATTTGGCAAATATAAAGATGTTTAATTTTATTAACGTTTGAAATAGGCATGCCTCAAAATTTTAATTTCGCAGTTTATTTCTGACTTTGAATATAGTTTATAAAAATGTTATTCGTGCTTTTAAGTAATTCTAATTAACCATTGCTTTGTGAGATTCAATACTGCATTATCTTTTCGTTGTTTATGTGAACATTGCTCCTATTTAGAACCAATTGCATGCCTTCATTTTATTTAACGTGTTGCTTCAACAATAAGGGATATTATTAATTAGCATTAGACCATTGATAATGTGAAATGTTTCTTTTTTTAAGTTTTTATAGAACAAGCCCTTAAGATATTACTTGCCTCTGATGAATATAGCCACAACTGGGTTGTGCAGAAATTAATACATGCATTTTGGCTACAGAGCAGTTGTTATCGGTGGCATCTTGCCACTGATGATGGCTGTTCTTATCTAAATGCATGTATTGTTTTACAACCCAGTTGTGGCTATTTTTATCAGAGGCAAGTAATATTTAAAGGGCTTGTTCAATTTATTTCAGCTGCAAAATGTGTTTGTATTCATCTTTTGAATTAATTCACAGCTGAATTATGTGATTGTCTTGTGATACATATATACAGATACCGTATTTGACCGAATATAGCCCCCCTGTTTTTGGCCAAAAATGAAGTGCAAAAGGTGAGGGGGGAGGCTATTTTCGGGCACTAAAAATTTGGTGGGTACAAACAAGTGTGCAAAGCTTCAATAACGATGAATTTCATTCGAGTCAGTAAGTGTTTCTATCCATTGTAAGACTAAACAACTCGGGTTGCGAATATTTATTTGCAAGGCTGATTGACGTCACCATATAGGAAGGATTTTTCAATTACCTGATCGCTCTCATTATCGTCAAATTGCTTGTTTTACCGTATTTACTCGTGTAAGCCGCGCCCCCCGGTTTTTGGGCCAGCTCTAGGGAAAAAAATTTGAGCCGAAAAAGGGTTTTTTAAATCACCAATTCCTATTTCTCAAAAATGCTACGCTCAAGTTAAGCATCTTCCCACTCCTATGTGACGAATTTATTGGGTGATCTCTTTATATCGGTACTAGCAGAAATCTCCTCGATAGTCCTCTTTTGTTAAACACTTAACTGTTTTTGTCGTCATATTCGGCAGAAATCGCTCCGGGAGCGATCACCGATCATTCTGCTGTACGTAATTTTCCAGCCATGTGGTCACTGATCCCTACCGTAGCGGTCGTCATTTTTTTGGCGAACTAAAATTATGACTTTCATAGACGTATCATAGAATAAAGGAAACATACCGTACCTTAAGGAGGTACCCCCGAAATTAATGTAAATGTCATTTTAATAAATATATGTATACTGCTTCTTAAAACTATTCTTTATGGACTCCACTAAAAGAAACAATGTGTCACCGGACTTATTTTTTCAGAAAATTCAATTGAAATTCTGGCGGATTGCTATGTTTTCATATACGAGTATGGCGGAGAGAAGCAGATTGGAAGGGGAAAGTATCTCTTTTCAGCTCTAAAATAAATGCCATTTTCTTCAAAATCTTGCGTAATACACTGTGATATTTCCTCTATCTAAAAATGTAAAGAAAAGCATACCTTACGGAAGTGATTGAGGAGAAATTAATGTTTTTCTTCAAGAAAATATATGATTTTTCAGTAGTTACTCTACACTGGCGCCACTTGGTCTTAGAAACGTGGCAACATCGTTGTTCTTGTCTGCTGTGTAGGGAACAGGGAAGCGAGCTACACAATATTTACAGTTAGTAACATATTGGATGGGTTTTCTGAAAGACTATCATCATGATTACCGTTGGCCCTGTATTTTACGGAAGACCTGTATTCCTGTCCTTGTCCTATACATTTCAAATTATTAAACAGTACGCTTAAATGTCCTGTTTCGTAAAATATGCATTCCTTTCTAACATGAAGAAATGTTTACGAATATGTTGTGGCGAGGAAAACGTCGCCAAAATATATATTCCCGATTTTGGAAAAATCACTAACCCAGCAAACACCTTTGTAAGTGATAATATCCTGTTTAATTTTTTAATGTTACTTAAAGCATTTAGAAGCAAGGGAAAATTGTAATGTCTACTTCCTTCAAGGCTGTGATATCAAGTAAAACAAGTTTTTGATACTGCTTTTTATAATATGTTATGAAAACAAGTCCGGTGACGTTTTTTTAGTGGCATCGATTAAGAATAGTTTAAAGAAGCAGAATACAATTTTTTTATAATTCTGCTTGCATTAATTTTGGGGATATCTCCTTGATATATCAGGTTATGGTTTACAGTCCTTTAAAAACAAAGGTATTTCTATTCAGTACAGAAAGATATAGCAGACATTTAAGGTAATATTTAATTACATAAAAAATAATTTATATCCCTTACTTATTTTTAACAAGTAGTGATCAAAGACATATCATTTGGTTTATTAAAATAAAATGCAGTGGGTAATAACTAATAATTTTATTTCCATAGCTCATAAAATACAATAATTGTGTAGCAATAACAGGTCATATACTTCTCACATTTAACAAACCTTCATATGCACTCAAGAATCCTAACAATGACGAAATTATCCTTTTATTTTTGGTTACCTTCGGTCTCCCATTAACATCTTCAGATACTAGTGCATCTACACCGTCTCCTCCACAAGTCTTGTATGTCTCTATTAGAGTGGGAAGATTCAACCCACATGCTGCCAACTTGTTAATTATCCTAGTGGATACAACACCAACACAAGGCTTCAATGTTAATGCATTGTCATGGTTATTTCTTTGTCTTATTTTCCTACGTTTTTATGCTTCTAAATTAATTGATCTTTTACTCATGATTTCTGAACTAACACTCAACTTTTCAACAATCCCCTCCAACATCTTGATATCACACAAGGCATCATGAGCACCAAGGCGCTCTACCTCAGTCAAATATTCCTGGGCTAATTCAATTAATTTATAAGATTTTCTGCCTGGAATCAATGATTTCATCAAAGGAAGGATATCTAGTAATCCCTTAACACTAACAAAAAATCTGTCATTCAAGTTACCATTATTCATGTCCAATCAAATTTTAAAATGTTATGCCCAACCAAAATGACATATTTGCCTACTCCCTCAAGAAAGTCTAAGAATTTCAATAAACACTGATGTAAACGTAATGTTTGAACAGGTAAGTTGCCTTTATATAAAATATTACCTGACCGCACAAGCCCATTTACCTTTGAAGCATAGGAGGACAACCCATATACAGGTAGAACGTATTCTGAAAATATTTTTTCATTGTATTTTGCAGCAATCTGGCAAATTTCTGCATTCCTACCAAATCCAGATGTTTCCATATCAAAGTAAACAAGTTCATATGGTCCCTCAGCAACTGTAGTGGTTAAACATTCCCCTGCTGGAACCAGTCCTATATCTTTTGAATAGGTAATGCCTTCCTTTGCTTTTCTAGCAGACTCTTGATGTTGTCTGTCTTTTTAGAAACAGTCTTCTTCTCTTAAAACATGTAGTTGCATTTTTAATACATCTCTGCATTCGTTTGAGATCAAGTCTCCTTTGCCTTTCACTATTGCATTCAGGTGACAATCCCAATTTTTTATTCAATTCAAAATATAACTGGTTCCTAAATTTTTCTGGCTCACAGCTGATGCCAATCGAAACCTCCATAAAATTTAGTTTTAGGAGGCTTGCTTGCCATAATCATATTAAATGATTTGCCATCCCTGGCCTAGGGTATATTCATCACAAAGTCTCTTAACTGAAGCACCCTTGTCAAGCATCTTTAATAAGCCTACTGTTTGTTCAATCAAAGCATTTTATGTTAACACTTCATATAAGAGGATTTCTGCTTTTTTTTTGGAAGCCATCGTAATAGGAATTTTAGCACTGTCGTTCTATTGACGGAACAGACACACTTAATGAAAACACGAGGTCGCTTCAAATGTGAGCATTTAACTGTCTATGGTTGTTTTACTCCTCGGTCCGCTTTAAAAAATCTGAGCGCCTATCTGCTCAGACTATAGCATGTCTACAGTTTTGTTATGAAATGCAATGTGGTGCTTAGCTGAGGAGTTAAGAGACAAATTGTTTACTCGATACAGTGCCATAATCTTTCGATGCATTGACGATGGTTCTCAAGTTTGCTTAATTTGTTGCGTTTACAATTTTAGGTAGCGGAATAACTCAGATCCCTAAAGTCCACAGAGCGATAACCCCCAACATTAAACCAAAATGCGAACCCCTATTGAATGTCTCGCAAAATGAATGATTTTACGCCTTGAAAACAGTAACAATGACATACAATCTAGCAAATAGGAGAAATCCAGGAAAAATTGGTGATTTGATAATTATTTATGGAAAATAATATATAAATGCGTCACCTGCTCCTGTACAGTCGACTGCCTGCAGAAAAATTTTGAAAAAGTACCAGATTTTTGAATGCCTGATTTACGAGGTTGTACTGTATATATATTGTGGGAAGCTCATTCAATTCTATTTGATATAATAATTATAGGATTTTGATTCTAAATTTTGTAGTTGTTTTGATTCATAATTTGGTCTCTAATGCAAATGTTAACGTTGTCTCTTGTTGGTTGAGTTGTATTTGAGAGTAATTAACCATTTCATGGCTATTGTACGAAATATTTTCATTAAATTATCATAACAATGATTTTGGTATATTCCATATGAGATTTTGACTTATTCTGAGTCTTACTGAGAAGGAATTCTTTGAATTTTTATCATAAATAACTCAATTGCATACAAATATTTAATGAAGTACGTACTAACGTTTCATTGTGTACTCAATAATTTCATAAATTACAATCTGAAAATTCTTCAAATATCAGTTTTTAATAAATATTCTGTAACGTTAATGTATTGCTACATAAATTTTTAATGATTTGTTTTACTAATTTTTATTTTGAAACAAATTAGCCATGAAGTTGTAAAGCTATTGAGTAGTAGCAATGTAATTTGTTAATGATAATCAGAGTTGAGTCATGCAATGCAATTACTACTCAAATGTTACAAAAAATTAACCTCAAATTGTTAAATTTTATGCTCTTCTTGTGTATTATCTGTATATATAAGGCTGAAACTTTAGTCATAAATAGTGTTTTCTTTTATTAAATCAGTTATATTCTGCAAATAATAGCATACAATTTGAACTTTACATAAAAGCAAATATGCTTTTGATGTTGTAAATATAATCTCACCTCGATTAATCGGTTGTATTTTTAATTATTAAAGACAAAATATATTTAGTTCTGCCATAAAAATTAAGTTGCTACGAGAAGTATACGTATTTTTTGAGTTTCTGTTATGCAATTAATCTTTTCAAAAAAGGTAAAACATCTAATAGAGATACTTGCATTTATACGAAGAAAATTAATTTGGCAAATATAAAGATGTTTAATTTTATTAACGTTTGAAATAGGCATGCCTCAAAATTTTAATTTTGCAGTTTATTTCTGACTTTGAATATAGTTTATAAAAATGTTATTCGTGCTTTTAAGTAATTCTAATTAACCATTGCTTTGTGAGATTCAATACTGCATTATCTTTTCGTTGTTTATGTGAACATTGCTCCTATTTAGAACCAATTGCATGCCTTCATTTTATTTAACGTGTTGCTTCAACAATAAGGGATATTATTAATTAGCATTAGACCATTGATAATGTGAAATGTTTCTTTTTTTAAGTTTTTATAGAACAAGCCCTTAAGATATTACTTGCCTCTGATGAATATAGCCACAACTGGGTTGTGCAGAAATTAATACATGCATTTTGGCTACAGAGCAGTTGTTATCGGTGGCATCTTGCCACTGATGATGGCTGTTCTTATCTAAATGCATGTATTGTTTTACAACCCAGTTGTGGCTATTTTTATCAGAGGCAAGTAATATTTAAAGGGCTTGTTCAATTTATTTCAGCTGCAAAATGTGTTTGTATTCATCTTTTGAATTAATTCACAGCTGAATTATGTGATTGTCTTGTGATACATATATACAGATACCGTATTTGACCGAATATAGCCCCCCTGTTTTTGGCCAAAAATGAAGTGCAAAAGGTGAGGGGGGAGGCTATTTTCGGGCACTAAAAATTTGGTGGGTACAAACAAGTGTGCAAAGCTTCAATAACGATGAATTTCATTCGAGTCAGTAAGTGTTTCTATCCATTGTAAGACTAAACAACTCGGGTTGCGAATATTTATTTGCAAGGCTGATTGACGTCACCATATAGGAAGGATTTTTCAATTACCTGATCGCTCTCATTATCGTCAAATTGCTTGTTTTACCGTATTTACTCGTGTAAGCCGCGCCCCCCGGTTTTTGGGCCAGCTCTAGGGAAAAAAATTTGAGCCGAAAAAGGGTTTTTTAAATCACCAATTCCTATTTCTCAAAAATGCTACGCTCAAGTTAAGCATCTTCCCACTCCTATGTGACGAATTTATTGGGTGATCTCTTTATATCGGTACTAGCAGAAATCTCCTCGATAGTCCTCTTTTGTTAAACACTTAACTGTTTTTGTCGTCATATTCGGCAGAAATCGCTCCGGGAGCGATCACCGATCATTCTGCTGTACGTAATTTTCCAGCCATGTGGTCACTGATCCCTACCGTAGCGGTCGTCATTTTTTTGGCGAACTAAAATTATGACTTTCATAGACGTATCATAGAATAAAGGAAACATACCGTACCTTAAGGAGGTACCCCCGAAATTAATGTAAATGTCATTTTAATAAATATATGTATACTGCTTCTTAAAACTATTCTTTATGGACTCCACTAAAAGAAACAATGTGTCACCGGACTTATTTTTTCAGAAAATTCAATTGAAATTCTGGCGGATTGCTATGTTTTCATATACGAGTATGGCGGAGAGAAGCAGATTGGAAGGGGAAAGTATCTCTTTTCAGCTCTAAAATAAATGCCATTTTCTTCAAAATCTTGCGTAATACACTGTGATATTTCCTCTATCTAAAAATGTAAAGAAAAGCATACCTTACGGAAGTGATTGAGGAGAAATTAATGTTTTTCTTCAAGAAAATATATGATTTTTCAGTAGTTACTCTACACTGGCGCCACTTGGTCTTAGAAACGTGGCAACATCGTTGTTCTTGTCTGCTGTGTAGGGAACAGGGAAGCGAGCTACACAATATTTACAGTTAGTAACATATTGGATGGGTTTTCTGAAAGACTATCATCATGATTACCGTTGGCCCTGTATTTTACGGAAGACCTGTATTCCTGTCCTTGTCCTATACATTTCAAATTATTAAACAGTACGCTTAAATGTCCTGTTTCGTAAAATATGCATTCCTTTCTAACATGAAGAAATGTTTACGAATATGTTGTGGCGAGGAAAACGTCGCCAAAATATATATTCCCGATTTTGGAAAAATCACTAACCCAGCAAACACCTTTGTAAGTGATAATATCCTGTTTAATTTTTTAATGTTACTTAAAGCATTTAGAAGCAAGGGAAAATTGTAATGTCTACTTCCTTCAAGGCTGTGATATCAAGTAAAACAAGTTTTTGATACTGCTTTTTATAATATGTTATGAAAACAAGTCCGGTGACGTTTTTTTAGTGGCATCGATTAAGAATAGTTTAAAGAAGCAGAATACAATTTTTTTATAATTCTGCTTGCATTAATTTTGGGGATATCTCCTTGATATATCAGGTTATGGTTTACAGTCCTTTAAAAACAAAGGTATTTCTATTCAGTACAGAAAGATATAGCAGACATTTAAGGTAATATTTAATTACATAAAAAATAATTTATATCCCTTACTTATTTTTAACAAGTAGTGATCAAAGACATATCATTTGGTTTATTAAAATAAAATGCAGTGGGTAATAACTAATAATTTTATTTCCATAGCTCATAAAATACAATAATTGTGTAGCAATAACAGGTCATATACTTCTCACATTTAACAAACCTTCATATGCACTCAAGAATCCTAACAATGACGAAATTATCCTTTTATTTTTGGTTACCTTCGGTCTCCCATTAACATCTTCAGATACTAGTGCATCTACACCGTCTCCTCCACAAGTCTTGTATGTCTCTATTAGAGTGGGAAGATTCAACCCACATGCTGCCAACTTGTTAATTATCCTAGTGGATACAACACCAACACAAGGCTTCAATGTTAATGCATTGTCATGGTTATTTCTTTGTCTTATTTTCCTACGTTTTTATGCTTCTAAATTAATTGATCTTTTACTCATGATTTCTGAACTAACACTCAACTTTTCAACAATCCCCTCCAACATCTTGATATCACACAAGGCATCATGAGCACCAAGGCGCTCTACCTCAGTCAAATATTCCTGGGCTAATTCAATTAATTTATAAGATTTTCTGCCTGGAATCAATGATTTCATCAAAGGAAGGATATCTAGTAATCCCTTAACACTAACAAAAAATCTGTCATTCAAGTTACCATTATTCATGTCCAATCAAATTTTAAAATGTTATGCCCAACCAAAATGACATATTTGCCTACTCCCTCAAGAAAGTCTAAGAATTTCAATAAACACTGATGTAAACGTAATGTTTGAACAGGTAAGTTGCCTTTATATAAAATATTACCTGACCGCACAAGCCCATTTACCTTTGAAGCATAGGAGGACAACCCATATACAGGTAGAACGTATTCTGAAAATATTTTTTCATTGTATTTTGCAGCAATCTGGCAAATTTCTGCATTCCTACCAAATCCAGATGTTTCCATATCAAAGTAAACAAGTTCATATGGTCCCTCAGCAACTGTAGTGGTTAAACATTCCCCTGCTGGAACCAGTCCTATATCTTTTGAATAGGTAATGCCTTCCTTTGCTTTTCTAGCAGACTCTTGATGTTGTCTGTCTTTTTAGAAACAGTCTTCTTCTCTTAAAACATGTAGTTGCATTTTTAATACATCTCTGCATTCGTTTGAGATCAAGTCTCCTTTGCCTTTCACTATTGCATTCAGGTGACAATCCCAATTTTTTATTCAATTCAAAATATAACTGGTTCCTAAATTTTTCTGGCTCACAGCTGATGCCAATCGAAACCTCCATAAAATTTAGTTTTAGGAGCCTTGCTTGCCATAATCATATTAAATGATTTGCCATCCCTGGCCTAGGGTATATTCATCACAAAGTCTCTTAACTGAAGCACCCTTGTCAAGCATCTTTAATAAGCCTACTGTTTGTTCAATCAAAGCATTTTATGTTAACACTTCATATAAGAGGATTTCTGCTTTTTTTTTGGAAGCCATCGTAATAGGAATTTTAGCACTGTCGTTCTATTGACGGAACAGACACACTTAATGAAAACACGAGGTCGCTTCAAATGTGAGCATTTAACTGTCTATGGTTGTTTTACTCCTCGGTCCGCTTTAAAAAATCTGAGCGCCTATCTGCTCAGACTATAGCATGTCTACAGTTTTGTTATGAAATGCAATGTGGTGCTTAGCTGAGGAGTTAAGAGACAAATTGTTTACTCGATACAGTGCCATAATCTTTCGATGCATTGACGATGGTTCTCAAGTTTGCTTAATTTGTTGCGTTTACAATTTTAGGTAGCGGAATAACTCAGATCCCTAAAGTCCACAGAGCGATAACCCCCAACATTAAACCAAAATGCGAACCCCTATTGAATGTCTCGCAAAATGAATGATTTTACGCCTTGAAAACAGTAACAATGACATACAATCTAGCAAATAGGAGAAATCCAGGAAAAATTGGTGATTTGATAATTATTTATGGAAAATAATATATAAATGCGTCACCTGCTCCTGTACAGTCGACTGCCTGCAGAAAAATTTTGAAAAAGTACCAGATTTTTGAATGCCTGATTTACGAGGTTGTACTGTGTATATATTGTGGGAAGCTCATTCAATTCTATTTGATATAATAATTATAGGATTTTGATTCTAAATTTTGTAGTTGTTTTGATTCATAATTTGGTCTCTAATGCAAATGTTAACATTGTCCTTTGTTGGTTGAGTTGTATTTGAGAGTAAATAACCATTTCATGGCTATTGTATGAAATATTTTCATTAAATTATCATAACAATAATTTTCGTATATTCCATATGAGATTTTGACTTATTCTGAGTCTTACTGAGAAGGAATTCTTTGAATTTTTATCATAAATAACTCAATTGCATACAAATATTTAATGAAGTACGTACTTACGTTTTATTGTGTACTCAATAATTTCATAAATTACAATCTGAAAATTCTTCAAATATCAGTTTTTAATAAATATTCCGTAACGTTCATGTATTGCTACATAAATTTTTAATGATTTGTTTTACTAATTTTTATTTTGAAACAAATTAGCCATGAAATTGTAAAGCTATTGATTAGGAGCAATGTAATTTGTTAATGATAATCAGAGTTGAGTCATGCAATGCAATTACTACTCAAATGTTACAAAAAATTAACCTCAAATTGTTAAATTTTATGCTCTTCTTGTGTATTATCTGTATATATAAGGCTGAAACTTTAGTCATAAATAGTGTTTTCTTTTATTAAATCAGTTATATTCTGCAAATAATAGCATACAATTTGAACTTTACATAAAAGCAAATATGCTTTTGATGTTGTAAATATAATCTCACCTCGATTAATCGGTTGTATTTTTAATTATTAAAGACAAAATATATTTAGTTCTGCCATAAAAATTAAGTTGCTACGAGAAGTATACGTATTTTTTGAGTTTCTGTTATGCAATTAATCTTTTCAAAAAAGGTAAAACATCTAATAGAGATACTTGCATTTATACGAAGAAAATTAATTTGGCAAATATAAAGATGTTTAATTTTATTAACGTTTGAAATAGGCATGCCTCAAAATTTTAATTTTGCAGTTTATTTCTGACTTTGAATATAGTTTATAAAAATGTTATTCGTGCTTTTAAGTAATTCTAATTAACCATTGCTTTGTGAGATTCAATACTGCATTATCTTTTCGTTGTTTATGTGAACATTGCTCCTATTTAGAACCAATTGCATGCCTTCATTTTATTTAACGTGTTGCTTCAACAATAAGGGATATTATTAATTAGCATTAGACCATTGATAATGTGAAATGTTTCTTTTTTTAAGTTTTTATAGAACAAGCCCTTAAGATATTACTTGCCTCTGATGAATATAGCCACAACTGGGTTGTGCAGAAATTAATACATGCATTTTGGCTACAGAGCAGTTGTTATCGGTGGCATCTTGCCACTGATGATGGCTGTTCTTATCTAAATGCATGTATTGTTTTACAACCCAGTTGTGGCTATTTTTATCAGAGGCAAGTAATATTTAAAGGGCTTGTTCAATTTATTTCAGCTGCAAAATGTGTTTGTATTCATCTTTTGAATTAATTCACAGCTGAATTATGTGATTGTCTTGTGATACATATATACAGATACCGTATTTGACCGAATATAGCCCCCCTGTTTTTGGCCAAAAATGAAGTGCAAAAGGTGAGGGGGGAGGCTATTTTCGGGCACTAAAAATTTGGTGGGTACAAACAAGTGTGCAAAGCTTCAATAACGATGAATTTCATTCGAGTCAGTAAGTGTTTCTATCCATTGTAAGACTAAACAACTCGGGTTGCGAATATTTATTTGCAAGGCTGATTGACGTCACCATATAGGAAGGATTTTTCAATTACCTGATCGCTCTCATTATCGTCAAATTGCTTGTTTTACCGTATTTACTCGTGTAAGCCGCGCCCCCCGGTTTTTGGGCCAGCTCTAGGGAAAAAAATTTGAGCCGAAAAAGGGTTTTTTAAATCACCAATTCCTATTTCTCAAAAATGCTACGCTTAAGTTAAGCATCTTCACACTCCTATGTGACGAATTTATTGGGTGATCTCTTTATATCGGTACTAGCAGAAATCTCCTCGATAGTCCTCTTTTGTTAAACACTTAACTGTTTTTGTCGTCATATTCGGCAGAAATCGCTCCGGGAGCGATCACCGATCATTCTGCTGTACGTAATTTTCCAGCCATATGGTCACTGATCCCTACCGTAGCGGTCGTCATTTTTTTGGCGAACTAAAATTATGACTTTCATAGACGTATCATAGAATAAAGGAAACATACCGTACCTTAAGGAGGTACCCCCGAAATTAATGTAAATGTCATTTTAATAAATATATGTATACTGCTTCTTAAAACTATTCTTTATGGACTCCACTAAAAGAAACAATGTGTCACCGGACTTATTTTTTCAGAAAATTCAATTGAAATTCTGGCGGATTGCTATGTTTTCATATACGAGTATGGCGGAGAGAAGCAGATTGGAAGGGGAAAGTATCTCTTTTCAGCTCTAAAATAAATGCCATTTTCTTCAAAATCTTGCGTAATACACTGTGATATTTCCTCTATCTAAAAATGTAAAGAAAAGCATACCTTACGGAAGTGATTGAGGAGAAATTAATGTTTTTCTTCAAGAAAATATATGATTTTTCAGTAGTTACTCTACACTGGCGCCACTTGGTCTTAGAAACGTGGCAACATCGTTGTTCTTGTCTGCTGTGTAGGGAACAGGGAAGCGAGCTACACAATATTTACAGTTAGTAACATATTGGATGGGTTTTCTGAAAGACTATCATCATGATTACCGTTGGCCCTGTATTTTACGGAAGACCTGTATTCCTGTCCTTGTCCTATACATTTCAAATTATTAAACAGTACGCTTAAATGTCCTGTTTCGTAAAATATGCATTCCTTTCTAACATGAAGAAATGTTTACGAATATGTTGTGGCGAGGAAAACGTCGCCAAAATATATATTCCCGATTTTGGAAAAATCACTAACCCAGCAAACACCTTTGTAAGTGATAATATCCTGTTTAATTTTTTAATGTTACTTAAAGCATTTAGAAGCAAGGGAAAATTGTAATGTCTACTTCCTTCAAGGCTGTGATATCAAGTAAAACAAGTTTTTGATACTGCTTTTTATAATATGTTATGAAAACAAGTCCGGTGACGTTTTTTTAGTGGCATCGATTAAGAATAGTTTAAAGAAGCAGAATACAATTTTTTTATAATTCTGCTTGCATTAATTTTGGGGATATCTCCTTGATATATCAGGTTATGGTTTACAGTCCTTTAAAAACAAAGGTATTTCTATTCAGTACAGAAAGATATAGCAGACATTTAAGGTAATATTTAATTACATAAAAAATAATTTATATCCCTTACTTATTTTTAACAAGTAGTGATCAAAGACATATCATTTGGTTTATTAAAATAAAATGCAGTGGGTAATAACTAATAATTTTATTTCCATAGCTCATAAAATACAATAATTGTGTAGCAATAACAGGTCATATACTTCTCACATTTAACAAACCTTCATATGCACTCAAGAATCCTAACAATGACGAAATTATCCTTTTATTTTTGGTTACCTTCGGTCTCCCATTAACATCTTCAGATACTAGTGCATCTACACCGTCTCCTCCACAAGTCTTGTATGTCTCTATTAGAGTGGGAAGATTCAACCCACATGCTGCCAACTTGTTAATTATCCTAGTGGATACAACACCAACACAAGGCTTCAATGTTAATGCATTGTCATGGTTATTTCTTTGTCTTATTTTCCTACGTTTTTATGCTTCTAAATTAATTGATCTTTTACTCATGATTTCTGAACTAACACTCAACTTTTCAACAATCCCCTCCAACATCTTGATATCACACAAGGCATCATGAGCACCAAGGCGCTCTACCTCAGTCAAATATTCCTGGGCTAATTCAATTAATTTATAAGATTTTCTGCCTGGAATCAATGATTTCATCAAAGGAAGGATATCTAGTAATCCCTTAACACTAACAAAAAATCTGTCATTCAAGGTACCATTATTCATGTCCAATCAAATTTTAAAATGTTATGCCCAACCAAAATGACAGATTTGCCTACTCCCTCAAGAAAGTCTAAGAATTTCAATAAACACTGATGTAAACGTAATGTTTGAACAGGTAAGTTGCCTTTATATAAAATATTACCTGACCGCACAAGCCCATTTACCTTTGAAGCATAGGAGGACAACCCATTTACAGGTAGGACGTATTCTGAAAATATTTTTTCATTGTATTTTGCAGCAATCTGGCAAATTTCTGCATTCCTACCAAATCCAGATGTTTCCATATCAAAGTAAACAAGTTCATATGGTCCCTCAGCAACTGTAGTGGTTAAACATTCCCCTGCTGGAACCAGTCCTATATCTTTTGAATAGGTAATGCCTTCCTTTGCTTTTCTAGCAGACTCTTGATGTTGTCTGTCTTTTTAGAAACAGTCTTCTTCTCTTAAAACATGTAGATGCATTTTTAATACATCTCTGCATTCGTTTGAGATCAAGTCTCCTTTGCCTTTCACTATTGCTTCCAGGTGACAATCCCAATTTTTTATTCAATTCAAAATATAACTGGTTCCTAAATTTTTCTGGCTCACAGCTGATGCCAATCGAAACCTCCATAAAATTTAGTTTTAGGAGCCTTGCTTGCCATAATCATATTAAATGATTTGCCATCCCTGGCCTAGGGTATATTCATCACAAAGTCTCTTAACTGAAGCACCCTTGTCAAGCATCTTTAATAAGCCTACTGTTTGTTCAATCAAAGCATTTTATGTTAACACTTCATATAAGAGGATTTCTGCTTTTTTTTGGAAGCCATCGTAATAGGAATTTTAGCACTGTCGTTCTATTGACGGAACAGACACACTTAATGAAAACACGAGGTCGCTTCAAATGTGAGCATTTAACTGTCTATGGTTGTTTTACTCCTCGGTCCGCTTTAAAAAATCTGAGCGCCTATCTGCTCAAACTATAGCATGTCTACAGTTTTGTTATGAAATGCAATGTGGTGCTTAGCTGAGAAGGGGATGAGTCATTATGAAAGGAGGAGTTAAGAGACAAATTGTTTACTCGATACAGTACCATAATCTTTCGATGCATTGACGATGGTTCTCAAGTTTGCTTAATTTGTTGCGTTTGCAATTTTAGGTAGCGGAATAGCTCGGATCCCTAAAGTCCACAGAGCGATAACCCCCAACATTAAACCAAAATGCGAACCCCTATTGAATGTCTCGCAAAATGAATGATTTTACGCCTTGAAAACAGTAACAATGACATACAATCTAGCAAATAGGAGAAATCCAGGAAAAATTGGTGATTTATGGAAAATAATGTATAAATGCGACACCTGCTCCTGTACAGTCGACTGCCTGCAGAAAAATTTTGAAAAAGTACCAGATTTTTGAATGCCTGATTTACGAGGTTGTACTGTATATATATTGTGGGAAGCTCATTCAATTCTATTTGATATAATAATTATAGGATTTTGATTCTAAATTTTGTAGTTGTTTTGATTCATAATTTGGTCTCTAATGCAAATGTTAACGTTGTCTCTTGTTGGTTGATTTGTATTTGAGAGTAATTAATTAACCATTTCATGGCTATTGTACGAAATATTTTCATTAAATTATCATAACAATGATTTTGGTATATTCCATATGAGATTTTGACTTATTCTGAGTCTTACTGAGAAGGAATTCTTTGAATTTTTATCATAAATAACTCAATTGCATGCAAATATTTAATGAAGTACGTACTAACGTTTCATTGTGTACTCAATAATTTCATAAATTACAATCTGAAAATTCTTCAAATATCAGTTTTTAATAAATATTCTGTAACGTTAATGTATTGCTACATAAATTTTTAATGATTTGTTTTACTAATTTTTATTTTGAAACAAATTAGCCATGAAGTTGTAAAGCTATTGAGTAGTAGCAATGTAATTTGTTAATGATAATCAGAGTTGAGTCATGCAATGCAATTACTACTCAAATGTTACATAAATTAACCTCAAATTGTTAAATTTTATGCTCTTCCTGTATATATAAGGCTGAAACTTTAGTCATAAATAGTGTTCTTTTTATTAAATCAGTTACATTCTACAAATAATAGCTTACAATCTTAACTTTACATAAAAGCAAATATGCTTTTGATGTTGTAAATATAATCTCACCTCGATTAATCGGTTGTATTTTTAATTATTAAAGACAAAATATATTTAGTTCTGCCATAAAAATTAAGTTGCTACGAGAAGTATACGTATTTTTTGAGTTTCTGTTATGCAATTAATCTTTTCAAAAAAGGTAAAACATCTAATAGAGATACTTGCATTTATACGAAGAAAATTAATTTGGCATATATAAAGATGTTTAATTTCATTAACATTTGAAATAGGCATGCCTCAAAATTTTAATTTTTCAGTTTATTTCTGACTTTGAATATAGTTTATAAAAATGTTATTCGTGCTTTTAAGTAATTCTAATTAATCATTGCTTTGTGAGATTCAATACTGCATTATCTTTTCGTTGTTTATGTGAACATTGCTCCTATTTAGAACCATTTGCATGCATTCATTTTATTTAACGTGTTGCTTCAACAATAAGGGACATTATTAATTAGCATTAGACCATTGAAATGTTTCTTTTTTTAAGTTTTTCTTGAACAAGCCCTTAAGATATTACTTGCCTCTGATGAATATAGCCACAACTGGGTTGTGCAGAAATTAATACATGCATTTTACCTACAGAGCAGTTGTTATCGGTGGCATCTTGCCACTGATGATGGCTGTTCTTATCTAAATGCATGTATTGTTTTACAACCCAGTTGTGGCTATTTTTATCAGAGGCAAGTAATATTTAAAGGGCTTGTTCAATTTATTTCAGCTGCAAAATGTGTTTGTATTCATCTTTTGAATCAATTCACAGCTGAATTATGTGATTGTCTTGTGATACATATATACAGATACCGTATTTGACCGAATATAGCCCCCCTGTTTTTGGCCAAAAATGAAGTGCAAAAGTTGAGGGGGGAGGCTATTTTCGGGCACTAAAAATTTGGTGGGTACAAACAAGTGTGCAAAGATTCAATAACGATGAATTTCATTCGAGTCAGTAAGAGTTTCTATCCATTGTAAGACTAAACAACTCGGGTTGCGAATATTTATTTGCAAGGCTGATTGACGTCACCATATAGGAAGGATTTTTCAATTACCTGATCGCTCTCATTATCGTCAAATTGCTTGTTTTACCGTATTTACTCGTGTAAGCCGCGCCCCCCGGTTTTTGGGCCAGCTCTAGGGAAAAAAATTTGAGCCGAAAAAGGGTTTTTTAAATCACCAATTCCTATTTCTCAAAAATGCTACGCTCAAGTTAAGCATCTTCACACTCCTATGTGACGAATTTATTGGGTGATCTCTTTATATCGGTACTAGCAGAAATCTCCTCGGTAGTCCTCTTTTGTTAAACACTTAACTGTTTTTGTCGTCATATTCGGCAGAAATCGCTCCGGGAGCGATCACCGATCATTCTGCTGTACGTAATTTTCCAGCCATGTGGTCACTGATCCCTACCGTAGCGGTCGTCATTTTTTTGGCGAACTAAAATTATGACTTTCATAGACGTATCATAGAATAAAGGAAACATACCGTACCTTAAGGAGGTACCCCCGAAATTAATGTAAATGTCATTTTAATAAATATATGTATACTGCTTCTTAAAACTATTCTTTATGGACTCCACTAAAAGAAACAATGTGTCACCGGACTTATTTTTTCAGAAAATTCAATTGAAATTCTGGCGGATTGCTATGTTTTCATATACGAGTATGGCGGAGAGAAGCAGATTGGAAGGGGAAAGTATCTCTTTTCAGCTCTAAAATAAATGCCATTTTCTTCAAAATCTTGCGTAATACACTGTGATATTTCCTCTATCTAAAAATGTAAAGAAAAGCATACCTTACGGAAGTGATTGAGGAGAAATTAATGTTTTTCTTCAAGAAAATATATGATTTTTCAGTAGTTACTCTACACTGGCGCCACTTGGTCTTAGAAACGTGGCAACATCGTTGTTCTTGTCTGCTGTGTAGGGAACAGGGAAGCGAGCTACACAATATTTACAGTTAGTAACATATTGGATGGGTTTTCTGAAAGACTATCATCATGATTACCGTTGGCCCTGTATTTTACGGAAGACCTGTATTCCTGTCCTTGTCCTATACATTTCAAATTATTAAACAGTACGCTTAAATGTCCTGTTTCGTAAAATATGCATTCCTTTCTAACATGAAGAAATGTTTACGAATATGTTGTGGCGAGGAAAACGTCGCCAAAATATATATTCCCGATTTTGGAAAAATCACTAACCCAGCAAACACCTTTGTAAGTGATAATATCCTGTTTAATTTTTTAATGTTACTTAAAGCATTTAGAAGCAAGGGAAAATTGTAATGTCTACTTCCTTCAAGGCTGTGATATCAAGTAAAACAAGTTTTTGATACTGCTTTTTATAATATGTTATGAAAACAAGTCCGGTGACGTTTTTTTAGTGGCATCGATAAAGAATAGTTTAAAGAAGCAGAATACAATTTTTTTATAAATCTGCTTGCATTAGTTTTGGGGATATCTCCTTGATATATCAGGTTATGGTTTACAGTCCTTTAAAAACAAAGTTATTTCTATTCAGTACAGAAAGATATAGCAGACATTTAAGATAATATTTAATTACATAAAAAATAATTTATATCCCTTACTTATTTTTAACAAGTAGTGATCAAAGACATATCATTTGGTTTATTAAAATAAAATGCAGTGGGTAATAACTAATAATTTTATTTCCATAGCTCATAAAATACAATAATTGTGTAGCAATAACAGGTCATATACTTCTCACATTTAACAAACCTTCATATGCACTCAAGAATCCTAACAATGACGAAATTATCCTTTTATTTTTGGTTACCTTCGGTCTCCCATTAACATCTTCAGATTCTAGTGCCTCTACACCTTCTCCTCCACAAGTCTTGTATGTCTCTATTAGAGTGGGAAGATTCAACCCACATGCTGCCAACTTGTTAATTATCCTAGTGGATACAACACCAACACAAGGCTTCAATGTTAATGCATTGTCATGGTTATTTCTTTGTCTTATTTTCCTACGTTTTTATGCTTCTAAATTAATTGATCTTTTACTCATGATTTCTGAACTAACACTCAACTTTTCAACAATCCCCTCCAACATCTTGATATCACACAAGGCATCATGAGCACCAAGGCGCTCTACCTCAGTCAAATATTCCTGGGCTAATTCAATTAATTTATAAGATTTTCTGCCTGGAATCAATGATTTCATCAAAGGAAGGATATCTAGTAATCCCTTAACACTAACAAAAAATCTGTCATTCAAGTTACCATTATTCATGTCCAATCAAATTTTAAAATGTTATGCCCAACCAAAATGACAGATTTGCCTACTCCCTCAAGAAAGTCTAAGAATTTCAATAAACACTGATGTAAACGTAATGTTTGAACAGGTAAGTTGCCTTTATATAAAATATTACCTGACCGCACAAGCCCATTTACCTTTGAAGCATAGGAGGACAACCCATATACAGGTAGAACGTATTCTGAAAATATTTTTTCATTGTATTTTGCAGCAATCTGGCAAATTTCTGCATTCCTACCAAATCCAGATGTTTCCATATCAAAGTAAACAAGTTCATATGGTCCCTCAGCAACTGTAGTGGTTAAACATTCCCCTGCTGGAACCAGTCCTATATCTTTTGAATAGGTAATGCCTTCCTTTGCTTTTCTAGCAGACTCTTGATGTTGTCTGTCTTTTTAGAAACAGTCTTCTTCTCTTAAAACATGTAGATGCATTTTTAATACATCTCTGCATTCGTTTGAGATCAAGTCTCCTTTGCCTTTCACTATTGCTTCCAGGTGACAATCCCAATTTTTTATTCAATTCAAAATATAACTGGTTCCTAAATTTTTCTGGCTCACAGCTGATGCCAATCGAAACCTCCATAAAATTTAGTTTTAGGAGCCTAGCTTGCCATAATCATATTAAATGATTTGCCATCCCTGGCCTAGGGTATATTCATCACAAAGTCTCTTAACTGAAGTACCCTTGTCAAGCATCTTTAATAAGCCTACTGTTTGTTCAATCAAAGCATTTTATGTTAACACTTCATATAAGAGGATTTCTGCTTTTTTTTTGGAAGCCATCGTAATAGGAATTTTAGCACTGTCGTTCTATTGACGGAACAGACACACTTAATGAAAACACGAGGTCGCTTCAAATGTGAGCATTTAACTGTCTATGGTTGTTTTACTCCTCGGTCCGCTTTAAAAAATCTGAGCGCCTATCTGCTCAAACTATAGCATGTCTACAGTTTTGTTATGAAATGCAATGTGGTGCTTAGCTGAGAAGGGGATGAGTCATTATGAAAGGAGGAGTTAAGAGACAAATTGTTTACTCGATACAGCGCCATAATCTTTCGATGCATTGACGATGGTTCTCAAGTTTGCTTAATTTGTTGCGTTTACAATTTTAGGTAGCGGAATAACTCAGATCCCTAAAGTCCACAGAGCGATAACCCCCAACATTAAACCAAAATGCGAACCCCTATTGAATGTCTCGCAAAATGAATGATTTTACGCCTTGAAAACAGTAACAATGACATACAATCTAGCAAATAGGAGAAATCCAGGAAAAATTGGTGATTTGATAATTATTTATGGAAAATAATGTATAAATGCGACACCTGCTCCTGTACAGTTGACTGCCTGCAGAAAAATTTTGAAAAAGTACCAGATTTGTGATAATTTCAGGTTTTTGAATGCCTGATTTATGAGGTTGTACTGTATATATATTGTGGGAAGCTCATTCAATTCTATTTGATATAATAATTATAGGATTTTGATTCTACATTTTGTAGTTGTTTTGATTCATAATTTGGTCTCTAATGCAAATGTTAACGTTGTCTCTTGTTGGTTGAGTTGTATTTGAGAGTAATTAACCATTTCATGGCTATATTTTCATTAAATTATCATAACAATAATTTTGGTATATTCCATATGAGATTTTGACTTATTCCGAGTCTTACTGAGAAGGAATTCTTTGAATTTTTATCATAAATAACTCAATTGCATGCAAATATTTAATGAAGTACGTACTTACGTTTTATTGTGTACTCAATAATTTCATAAATTACAATCTGAAAATTCTTCAAATATCGGTTTTTAATAAATATTCCGTAACGTTAATGTATTGCTACATAAATTTTTAATGATTTGTTTTACTAATTTTTATTTTGAAACAAATTAGCCATGAAATTGTTAAGCTATTGAGTAGGAGCAATGTAATTTGTTAACGATAATCAGAGTTACTACTCAAATGTTACATAAATTAACCTCAAATTGTTAAATTTTATGCACTTCCTGTGTATTATCTGTATATATAAGGCTGAAACTTTAGTCATAAATAGTGTTTTCTTTTATTAAATCAGTTACATTCTACAAATAATAGCTTACAATCTGAACTTTACATAAAAGCAAATATGCTTTTGATGTTGTAAATATAATCTCACCTCGATTAATCGGTTGTATTTTTAATTATTAAAGACAAAATGTATTTAGTTCTGACATAAAAATTAAGTTGCTACGAGAAGTATATGTATTTTTTGAGTTTCTGTTATGCAATTAATCTTTTCAAAAAAGGTAAAACATCTAATAGAGATACTTGCATTTATACGAAGAAAATTAATTTGGCAAATATAAAGATGTTTAATTTTATTAACATTTGAAATAGGCATGCCTCAAAATTTTAATTTTGCAGTTTATTTCTGACTTTGAATATAGTTTATAAAAATGTTATTCGTGCTTTTAAGTAATTCTAATTAATCATTGCTTTGTGAGATTCAATACTGCATTATCTTTTCGTTGTTTATGTGAACATTGCTCCTATTTAGAACCATTTGCATGCATTCATTTTATTTAACGTGTTTCTTCAACAATAAGAGACGTTATTAATTAGCATTAGACCATTGATAATGTGAAATGTTTCTTTTTTTAAGTTTTTCTAGAACAAGCCCTTAAGATATTACTTGCGTCTGATGAAAATAGCCACAGCTGGGTTGTGCAAAAATTAATACATGCATTTTGGCTACAGAGCAGTTGTTATCGGTGGCATCTTGCCACTGATGATGGCTGTTCTTATCTAAATGCATGTATTGTTTTACAACCCAGTTGTGGCTATTTTTATCAGAGGCAAGTAATATTTAAAGGGCTTGTTCAATTTATTTCAGCTGCAAAATGTGTTTGTTGCTTTTATTCATGTTTTGAATTAATTCAAAGCTGAATTATGTGATTGTCTTGTGATACATATATACAGATATGTCAGCTGTTGAATAGTTGAAATGTAGATAAATTATCATGTGATGTATGCAATTATGTCAGCTGTTGAATAATTTGTTCAATAATCAGCAAAATTTGGATGAATTTGTGGTCAAAAATATCACTTTTTAGGCTAAAAAAATGCCATTTTTGGCTAAAAATGTGGTATTTCTAGCCAAAATATACCTAAAAAAAACCCCTTAAGTCTTAAGATACCTAAAAGAGCCTCCGATAAAAAGAAACTAGTTTTATCTAAAAGGAGTCAACAGGTTTTGCTTGTAAAAATTGTCTTTATTGTAATTCAAACAATGTACAATGTATACATATACAAGTTCAATAAAAACTTTACACTCTGAATTATATTATTTTTCTCTGCTTATTTTATCCTGCACTTCAAAGAAAATCATTATTATTGTGGACTTGACAAAATGTCTGCACTTAAAATACTTGGGAGACTTAAGACATTGATTTGTTTATATTTTGGACTTGGAATAATTTTTGACTCCGGACTTAAAAATATTTCTAGACTTTAAAAAAACTTCTGGCTTTTAAGCCTTAGATTAATATAATGCAAAACAAAATTGCAATTCAAAAATTTCCCTGAAGTGCAGAAAAAAATTTACAAAATAGCAAACACTAAAATAAAAGGTGAACATTCCTACAAGATAATTTGACAATGTTATTTTTTAATCATTTCCCCTTTTAAAAACTGTACGAAAGTAAAGAGGAAAAATATAGCCTGGCTTATAAAAAAAATATGAGATGAGAGGCAATACATAAGTATTACCCAAAGTGCAGCTAATTCTGGTTTGTTCACATTTAAAAAAGGGCAATCACCATATGGACTGAAAAGCATGGTTGACACATTTGGGTTATAAAAAGAATTTAGGATTGCTCTGAATAATATAATAAACTTGTTACACTTGGAAGGAAATAAATGGAAAATCTATATACAAATAAATAATGTCTAGCAAACTGGATTTTGATGAAATTATTACAAGAACTTTTGAATCCTGTCTTCTGGTGTTGTTAATCACCAATAAAATAACCTTAGCAATTTTTCTTGACTTGAGAATTTCGTCTCTTGACTAACTTGGAATTTTTTCTAAACATTGCCTTGAATTAAGAACAATTAAATTACCATTTACAATGCATGGATTAATAATATGAGTTTATAACTTTTTACAATTGAAATATTTTCCTTTATATATGCATTCAGTATGGATATACAATCAAAGTCCTCAAAACTAACTTAAATTTAATTCTCACTTCAGTCTCTTTCTGATTTTGGTTACTTGAATATAACAAAATATTTACTTAGAATCTTTTCTGCCTGGAATAAACAATAATAAAAAAACCTGTGGAAATATTATCTGAATTAATTCCAGCATACTGTACTGTCGGTAAAATAAAATTTTAAACGTACAGCACAGAAAACCTTGACACAAAAAATGTTATTTAACGACTACACCCGTTAAAGTTAAATTTAATTACTTTCCAACATCCAATTTGCTAAACGATATTAACCAAATCAAATAAAAAATTGGGCCCTAATTTGCAGGTGCAATAAAAATATTTATAATTCAAACCTTAAAAACTATAAGTTTAGCAATAATAGTGCATGGCAGAGTAAATATCTTTGCTAGTCAATTAAGAAATATCTATGTTCTGTTAACTCAGAATATTAATTTGATAATTTACAAGGCACTTCCTGCTGACCACCAAATTTTCAAAAAAGTGTCTTTTGTAGTTTTATATTAGATGGCATTATTTTATATTCCAGTCCACTGCTCATGAACAAACATATCGTTAACTACTGACAATTATAAATATATTCCGTTAATCATTTCAAGTCTAACAGCCATATTCATTTCAATAAGTCAGCAAACGTGAACAAATACAGCGCTGTCTCAAAAGCCTATATGAATACAAAAACTTGGCATTCAATCAGTTTTCTAAGGATTGTAAAGTCAATATATTTTCATATACAGTCTTCTGTGATTCTTGTCACAATATTAGATTCTTATTAACAGAAGTCAAATTTCTGATATTTAAAATTTACAGAAGTACACTAATAAACCTTTATAAACAAAATGGAATATTCTTTATAAGATATAATTAAAGTTTTTCAAGTTCAAATTGAAAATTAAAACTTTATATTCTTATTAATTTATCAGCAAAATTAAATATATTTTATAAAAGTTGAGTCATCAGCAAGTTTTTCAAGTGCAAACAGAAAATTGATGCCTTATATTCTCAGAAATAAGATAGTCTTACAGACGATACATTTCCTCAGAGGTAGCACTATATTTTTCATTTACCGACTTTCAGTGTAAATTAAGTAAACAAAATTTTAACCAGCAATTGAATTCTTGGGGTGTCGTTTAATCCTGTTGTATAATTCAGCTTATTCTGAATAACAGGCCAAAAACAGCCCCTAAAAATTAGAATTCTTATTATATCGTATTTTTTCCATCGGCTGTGACCAGAAACCTATAACAATGCCAAATTTTAAGCCTTTAGCTCATCTAAAAGTGCCTTATAATTTATATTCTCCTCTTATATATTATAGAAGATATCTGTTGCCTGATATAGTGAACAAACCAGAATATACAAACATATAGGCCTTCTCTCATCCCATATGTATAGCCTCCAGCTCAGAATCCACTTTACTCTCGCACCCAGAAGCATCAATTCTCGTCGCAGCAAAGCATTCATGGTTCCTCTGCAGCTAAAAACCATCGCAGCAACTGCCAATATCTAAAATGAAGAGGAAAAATGGTTGTGGTGAATTCAATAAAGAAATACAATCTAAAAATTCTAAATAGAAGATTAATTTGCTTACACAACACGAAAGAGAATATCTTATTTAATGAGGCCTACTTGGAATTGTAAAATACAATAGAACCTCATAAACCCGGCATTCATAAACCTGGGCATTCTCAAAAACTCGGCACTGTACACGTATACCTAGTACTAGCATAAGTACCCATTGAATATTAATGGATTTAGAGAATCAAAAAACATAAAACACTTAATTATTTTTCGTATCATATCACTCACGTAAGATCCATATTTGACGGCAATACTCAGCCCTAAATTAAGGAAGCCATTAAATAAACGTATTGTTGAAAATATATGGTATGTGGCCCATTACCAACTTTTACTAAATCTCACAAAAAATGATATTTGTATTATACTGAATGTTGATAAAGTCACATCTAGTTTGTCAGAGGGTAAATAGGCTTTAATAAATGTTGCAATTGCTTTTTCATTTTACCAGATGACAAAATATATAAACTAATACGCTAAAATATATCATGAGCTTGGTTTGTACTGCCGTAGGTAATCGCGAAGTACGACTTTATACTTAACAAAACACATTCTTTAAAATATTTATGAGATCGAGATTATAAGAATAGCGCTATACCTCCCTTTATTCCACTTCGTCGCCCAGGCAACCCGTCAATATTAATCAGATGTAGTGAAATCTTCATATATGGAAATCACAAAAGGTTGGAAGTTAAAGTAAATACAAATAATAGTAACTTTTATACAATCCTATCACTGTAATCGCATTTTATATTCTCGAATGACATAATACGTCAAATTATATACCTAAATTTCAATCATAAGCATTTGTAATTTCGTTCCTTTTACTTAAGTAAATAAATATTAGTATTTGTTACCTTTGAGCGTGATCATACTGCCAACAATTCGATGAATGAAATGTAATTACTATAAATTACAGTGCAGAAAAGAATAAGAACAAATAATACCAGGAATTGAAGAAGATCTCTTATAACTTCGGCTGTCACGTAATTAAACAATTCGTTCACATGGAAGATATCGGTGAAACTCCCACTCTCGCAGAGGCATAGCCTACACATTGTAAACTCGTGTCTACACTCCATGGTGATGTTAGTTTTTTATATACTCGATAAGAATTTCTCTTCCCTATCCAAACAAAACAAAACGACCACAAAAGACCCTTTCGACATCTACTCCCGCATTTTTACGCCTGCATCGACTGGATTCGACATATTGTTCCATCGATTCATCCAATCGATATTTTTGAACGCGGGAAAAATTACATACAAAATATTGTAGACCGAAAAAATAAATAACTTTCATATTTATTTGTGTCAAAGGTTTCCCTCTACAACGAAAAGTTTATTTTTTCAAGTTTTAAATTCTCTCCCGCGATATAAATATCAAACTCATCTCACGTGTGGATTTAATACACACACACATCTCGAAGAATTGACAAAATTTTACGTATAATACCGGCTACGTCTTTTAGAATAATACTTTTTCCGTGTTTTTGAATGGAGAATAATGCCTTTTTTATTATGACTTTTAATATATAGATATGGTCGCTTTGTTAGCTCTTGCGGAATGAATATGAACTACGTGAGATCAACTAAAGACTATTAAAATGAATTTATTGTGTAAATATTTAAATGGTGTGGTTAGAAATTGTGCAGCAAATGTATTAGAGGTAGAACTATGATTGAGACCAAATTCAATTCCTACCCCGATCGTAAATAAACCTTAATTCCTGTAAACTAAGCTTTTCAAAAATTCAAATGTTGGCGTTATTGCAGTGTTAAGGACGGCGCATTTTACTTTGAATGTTGGCCAGTTTGATATTCGAATGTTAGAAGGCAACAAGTGGATTTTGAGTAAAAAATACTGAAATTTAACGAGTGAAAGAAAAATATAATATATATTGACTAATAAGTGCCTAAAGCATTGTTGAGTATTACTCCAACTAATTTCTGATGTTAAAATAAAAGTAAGTATTAAAAAAATCCTATTGATTATATTATATCTTAATACAATATTTATTATAATAATACAAATTTTAATAGTTAACGTTAAATTAGTGCTTTTTATAATTTAATACAAGCAGTATTATCACTTGTCATTTTGGTTAAAATTATATAATTATAGTAATATTATTGTTTGGTAGATTTTTATCTTGTGATATGTCATTAGGTAATGAATCCCAATTTCCAGGCATGAACGTCTGACGTACATCGTGAACTTGTTGTGTCATCAACTCCAGATACAGCGATGGATATAAGGAATTCCTTGGATGTGCCACATGCTGCAGAAAGATTTTGTACGTTTGAGTGAGAAATTTATTAGTTTTATTACACTTTCATGTTAACCTACCATTTTATGCATTTGTGACAAAATTTTTCTGTGCGAGTTGACTGAATTTGAATATGCTTAAGGATCTCTTTCTTTTTTTTTGTAAACCCTCCAACTACACACTACATTTATAGTAACAATACCAGTACACTGATGTCTGTGAGTCTACCCAAATATATAAAGTGAATGAATATCGACTAGCAATATATTGAATTTATTTTTGTATATAATACGTTGAACATAAACTGTTTTAAAACATTTTTATATAGGTTTTTTATGAAATAGCGCCGTGTTTGTCATGAGAATGTGTAGGTTATAAAAATTTGTTTTTTTAAAAGAATTATTCAAATTTAATATAAGAATAGGCGTCGTTTGTTGGTTGGTTGGTCACGCTATGCAAACGCTAATAACTCGAGAAATAATAACGATAGAAACTGTAAATTTGGTAGGGATGCTTGATTAACACTTATTCAGAGAATGACGAATTTAAATCGTGAAGAAATTCCTTGGTTCGTCTCCAAGAGAGGCATTTCCATTTCCCATTACTTAACATGTAAAATGCGATTTTTCGACGTGCAGGCTTTTATTGATTTGGAAATTGAAATTATCAGACGACCTTCGGATTTGAACCATTTTGAAGAAAAAAAATGTATAAAGTTTCTTCTTCCGATCATCTGTTTTCGCCTACAGTTCGAAATATTCCATGTTAAACGTTTAATTTGCATATTTTGTGGAAATCTCGCCATTTTAACGTGATTTTGCTATGTCGGCCATTATCATTTTTGCACCTCAAATTACTAATATTGTATACATCCTTCTGGGAATAAGCGTGCCTTGAGTGCTTCAATACGAGAGAGAGAGAGAGGAAGGAAGGGGAGAGATTGGCGTTTTTTGTGGAAAATAAGTACATTAACGTAAATATAAAGAAATTAAGTATCAACAGTGTCATTTTAGAAATATTGTAAATAAAAAGCATTCTTAAATTAAATTATTTGTAAACCATACGTGCTTACGAATTTATATTGTTATTACTCGAATTAATTTCGTAACAATTGCCAAAGTTTGGAAACGAATATAAATTAAAATTAAAAGGACATTTAAAACTGTTAACAGGCAATTTTCGAAGAAACAACAGTGGATCTTTTAATGAATTGATCTGTTTTCATAAAGGAATTTTGGTGCTAATTTAACACAGAGTAAGTTCTAAGGCTTATAATCCATTTAAATCTAATAACAGAGGCTACTATAGTTTAAAGAAAGAAATTTATTTATTCACTTTACAGAATGAATTAATTTTAGGCTAGCATTGCCTATTATAAAAGGAGTTACTTTGGAATTTACAGTATGTAAAGTGGAAGTTGTACTGAATTGACTCAAGTATATTTCAAAGCAAAAATCAATTTAAAACTATGGAAAGTTATTGTTTCGGAAACTGAGAAGTCCAGAGTGGTGAGCGGATGCTAAACGATATTAAGGTACATTTTATTCCAAAATCTATTTAAAGTATTATCAGAGGCAATTGAAGATTGAACAAATTTTTTTGTTACCGGAATTCTGCTTATTTCATGAAATTGAAATGCTAAAGCATTAATCCATTGAAATCTGTTAAGAGTGGCTATTTTAGTTGAAAGAAATATATGTACATGGTGGGTACTTTTGTTCACTTTTCAGAATGAATGAATTCTAGGTTAACATTGCATGTTATAAAAGGATTTTCTTTGGAATAAGAAGTTTGTTATGTGGTTATTTTAACTGAATTGAATCAAGTTCTCTTCTAAGTTTGAAATCCATTTAAAACTGGTGAAAGTGGTTGTTTCGGAAATGAGAAGGCAAGAGTGCTGAGCAGATGATAAACGATATTGAGGTACATTATATTCCAAAATCTACTTAAATTATTATCAGAGGCAATTGAAGATTGGACCAATTTTTTGTTACGGGAATTCTGCTTATTTAATGAAATTGAAATCCTAATGCTATAATCAATTTAACACTAGTAACAATGGCTATTTTAGTAGCAAGAAAGGTACTATTTTATTCACAAGGAATTTCTGTGAGATTTAAGTTAATTAATTAAAACAGACTTATAATATAGAAATATTCCATGGTTAAAACAGTGCACAATTTTATTCTTGAGATTTTTACATGTTGCAATGACGAAAATTTAGATTCATTAAACCCGTTGAAATTCAACGGGCACTTATGCTAGTACAGTTAGAATTAGGGTTGGGTTTTTGACAGTCAAAAACTTTTCGGTCAATTGATTGGTCAAATTTTGTCAAAAATAGGTCAAAAAAATTCAGAAACTGTCATAAAATAGTACTTGTATAGATTTTTAAGTAAACACTCAATTATTTTGTATAACTTATATTTAACATGAACATTCAAAAACAGAACCTGGAATTTAAGCCATAATAGAAATGAAGATTAAAAACAATGAAGAAGGAGAAATACTATTAATTGTACAATAACAACCTTTAATAAACCGTTCTGGGTCATGTAAAATATAAAAAAAGCAGGTGTTTGTAGTGTCCAACAGTGTTTCACTTTATTACTAACGTAGTAATGGGAAAGTATTGTGATCACGAAAAACATCGACTTCGAGATTTCAACGGAAATACATGTTTTGAGGTCCCTAGAACACGTTTAGACTTTTCGGAATGATGTCTGTGTGTGTGTGTTATTGTGGGCGCTCTAACTCAAAAAGTACGTGCCACATCGTTACCAAACTTCATATCTAACACTCTTACATGAGCACAAAGAACTGATTAGTTTTTGGACAATAACGGATAACCGGAAGTCGAGGTTTATTCGAAACCCGATTCGGTTTTTGCGATATTTCTCCGTTAAAACATCATTATTGTATATACAATTCTAAACAAAAGTTATAGAGAATGTAATTTCCTACAGTTTTCATTTGAAACAATTTTCTATAGGAGTTATTGTTTAGGAGTTATTTATAAATAATCGGTTTTTTCGGTTTCCGTTAAATATCTCCTTAAAAACATTGTTATTGGTAATCTTCGTAAGGACCAAAGTTGTAGAGAATAATATTTCTTCCAAGTTTTGTTTGAAACTAATTTTCCTAGAACCATCCATTTCGGATATATTTCGCTTTATCATAATACCAGTATACAGCGCCAACACCATGTAGCGGTGAATTCTGTAAACATTCAAAATATACGTAATTTACGGCAACAAGGACGATGGTATTCTTTTACGATACGAAATAATAATTTTGCCTTATAATGCTACTCATAATAATTTAAATATCTATACCCCAAATATGGAGAAAGTCATGTGTTGGCCACATCAGATTTTTGGAATGATGGCTGTGTGTGCTTGTGTGTGTGTCTGTGTTGATGTATGTGATTGTGGGCGTTCTAACTCAAAAAATACTTGTCATATTATCACCAAATTACAATAGAGAACACTTTGGTATGAGTCCGAAGGACTGATTAGTTTTTGGACAATAACGGTTAACCGGAACCCGAGGTTTATTCGAAACTCGATTCGGTTTTGACGAAATATCTCGGTTAAAACATTATTATTGTCTGTAGATTTCTATACAATTTTTATAGAGAATGTAATTTCCTACATCTTTCATTTGAAACAATTTTCCATAGCAGTTATTGTTTAGGAATTATTTATAAATAATCGTTTTTTTCGGTTTCCGTCAAACATCTTAAAAACGTCGTTATTGGTAATCTTCGTGAGGACCGAAGTTGTAGAGAATAATATTTCTTCCAGGTTTTTTTTGAAACAAATTTTCGTAGAACCATCGATTTCGGAGATATTCAACTTTTTTCGTAATATTACCGATATTACCAACAGCTATGCGCTGGCGGCTATATTGTGTCCTCGAGCATACGTCTACGTATAACTATCCGATGTATTTTTACGGGGCGTACATTTTTAGGCAAATAGAATGTTTAAAAAATTCCTAATTACCGAGGTGTGCCCATGATTTTCACCAAGTAATTGATGTGAAGCCAGGAACATTAAATTTTCCCTAAGAAATTCATTAAAATAAGCGTATAATGTATTCAGCGTAACGGGAAGGAATCGGGGTAGTAACTGAGCGGTCGGATGGCCGTAATTAAGAAAATATAATTTAATTATTACCAAATAGATCTCCAAAAACATTATTCATACTAAGATTATATTTATTTCAGTACGAGTACTGCATTAGACATAAGTTATGCAGTAATTCCCATAATCTTATGTTGGTCATTTCACAAACAGGCAATCTCTGCTGTCCATTTCTACTGGACAGAAATTACTTTTATTTACAAACATTTTCAGTTATGTTTAAAAATAAAAACTTTTTATTAAATTGCATGTTTATTAATGGAAGACAAGCCAAAAATTAAGAAACAATGTTGCATTATTTTACATTAAATTACAATACTTCAATAGTGTTATTATTAAATTTGAAAGTACTTTATAGCAAATTTACATCATATGGAAGGTCACATTCATAGACATTAATGCTTTTGACAGGTCATATAAGAATTCACAAGTGTCCTATCAGGCCAGATGAGTTATAATAACTTCAGAACCCACTCAAGAGATTGTGTAATTTCAAAAGTGAAAATCACTCTTAGCATTAAAAATTCAAAGGGTATTATGATTTTAAATAAATACACAAATTACAAGCAAATAAGAAAGTGTCATTCTAATTGCCATTGGAATAGAACATTGAATGAAGTCATCAATGCAAATAATGAGATCTAGTGTCTACTCTTAACATTTTTAACAGCAATTTAGAAATCTAGATGACAAAGCATATGATTTTGGATATTTTTCAAAATATGGCAAACATCTGGCATAAAGAATATTTCCATACCAGACTTAAAGGGGTTGAGAATACTATTTACAGTCTGAGAGAATTTCCCACAAGTTATCCCAAATTCTTTCCAAATGGCCCTCTTACAGCTTCCCATGTCACATGTGATGCACACAACTATAAGGTCCATCTGACAGCACATTTTTATAATTTCTAAAATTATATTTTTTACCTCATTGCTAGGAAATGATTTTCCAGTGAAATGATATGCCACCGTTTGCTTCCAACGAGTAGAAACACCAGCTAACATAGAAACTAATGAGAAGCAATGGATTCACTGTGAGGTAGAGTGTTATAGCCTAATATTGTTCTTGTGCTCCTATCAAACTCAACCTTCTCTTCTATCAACATTTCATCCAACAGCAAAACACAGTACCTTTCATTGTCTTGTAGTTGCTTCACCTTCAGTTCCAAAAATTTGAACACTTCCATTTGAATTCCTGGAGAAAAAGTCAAATTTTCCAGCCTTCTGCTAAGGGTTCTGTCACTTGGAAGTGGATAGCCCAAGTTTAATTAAGAATTATAACCTTTGATGCCACAAGAAAAACGAATTTGCATAGCCTTTTTTACAGTAAAGTTTGACCATTTCTGTCCTCTAGTTGATCTTTTACCTAATGACTCCAATTGGTCAGCATTTAAAAACCTTTTCAGTGCCCTGGTAGTTTCCTCCAGATTTGTCTAACTTCTTCACTTGTTTTTGCAAAGAAGAAACTTGTGCTGTAAGCCTTCGTATAATTTCATCTTTATCATCTTCTGCATTCCGATTAGTTGCCTCGTCCTCGGAAGCTGTAGTTGCATTATTTTCAGGCCTTTCTGTTTCAACTCCCTTGTTTTCAGGCTCTTGATTGGATCCATCCCTCACAGCTATAATTAAACGAATATTTACATGAGTGAAACTGTTGTAATATTAAATGTAGTTTTAAACTTACATGTGATAGTTAAAATTTTAATCTAAAGTATCTAGTTTCACTTAATACTCAACATATTCAAACAGCTCAGCTTAAACATTAATAATGAAAACCATCTTCAAAGTGGGAACATCATATTAAATGAAAATAAACATTCTTAGTACAATCTAACATACTGCATGTTGGCATGTAATCATAAACCTTTCATTCGTTAACACAATATTTATATTTTATTCATTATTTCTAGTACCCTACCTCGGACATTTACAGAAAATTGTCTTTTTGCTGGAGCTTTACGTAATGATTTTTTCAGTCGGTGAGGAAATATTTCTGGAACTGCGAAAGGTCTCGATAATTTGCGAGCATCAAGCCTATTTGCTTCTAACTGATTGTGAGTCGCGTCGAAATGAGCCTGGAATAAATCAAATTTTTGAACGAAATAGAAAATTTACCGAAGAAATATAATAGGTAAACTCATTGAGATTTCTGAGTTACAAGAATGAAAACCGAGAAAAATTTGGCATTAGTTTACTTAACTCGCATAACCTGCTTGCCGATGTCGGCATCCAGAAATCACGCTTCACTTTTGCGATCCAAATTTTTCGTCTATTTGCCTCTGAGGGAAAACGAAAAAGCCTATACCCGCCTTTGACACGGTTTTTGCAACCAACTGCACAATAACAAGGCATGGCTAACGTTTTATAAACCTTAAAATTTCAAAATAAGCGACAGCAATCACACGACTTCCCATCAGGGCCGGCTCGACAATACAAGCAGACCAAGCGAATTTTTAGGGGCGCCAAATTTTCCTGGCAAAAATTTTCCATTTGGTTTTCCGTTGATATGTTTAGTGTTTGCAGGTTGCGAATGAATGCGAAAATTTGACTTCAAACGAATGTTCAGGGGCGGCAGCTCTACTCCGAATGGTAAAATAGTATTTCCGAAAGCGGCTTCCGAGAAAACTACCGAATACAGATGGCTGGATGTGGTTTTTCCAACATTTTATTACTGTTATTCGCATTTCCCGGCAACAGAACAGCGAACCGCACAGCGGATCAAACCTTGCAACAAGAGGGCGCTCGGCACGGTGTTGCAAATCGTTGTTCGCCTGTTTTCCGCCAGTATCCTTTCGGTCTCCGAGTAGACATGACGTCTCTTTGAGTAGATGCTGCAACTTATATTTTTGTGCATAAATACGCTTCCAAGAAGAAAAGAAGGAAAATTGGTTTCGTTAAATAAATACATTATGTATCTGTTCGCGCCATTTAAAGGATTGAATACACACGGTATACTATTTCCTTGTCGTCGTGGACGGAGAGTTGTTGGAGAAGTCTGTCGAAGGTTGTCGTCGTGGATACCGGAGGAGTTTGGATCGACAAGGAGGAGCCTAATACTGAAGGCAAAGGACCCAAGAGAAGAGGTGAGTGGTGGATTATTGTCGCGGGTTTGGGTTCCAGTCTCAGTGTCTCTCGCATAGAATTAAAATTAGATTACAGTCCACTTCGTTCTCGTGCAAATCGCAAACAATTTGGTCCGTCGGGCCGGATGGCCTATGGGTTTTATGAAAATTTGTCGTCAAATGAATTTCGTCTTCGTTAAAGTTTGTCGGCTTTCCTCCATATCTTTTCGCTGAGAATTTGTTACTTTGTATAGTAAAGTGGCATTTGTTGCATTTTTCGTTTGGTAAGCATGCATACGATGGAAGAATTAGTAGTAGAGGAGGAGTTAATTTCGCAGAAAATTATTCGTATCGAGGAGGTGGCTAGTCGGGTCAAAAGGGACCCGGCTAACAAGAAAGATGCGGCGTTATTGCGGGTAATGTCGGAAGGATTGGATCAAATGTTTGATCGCTATCATGAAATTCTGGCGAAAATCGTGTTGAATTATAAGAAACAAAATGATGACCAAGCCGAAGTTTTTCAGTCTAAGATTGTCCAGTTTGAATCTAGTTACTATAACATTAAGGCGGTATGGGCAATTATGCTTCTTTTGGAGGGATCGGGGTCAAATAAAGGTGCGTCAGTTTCTCCTAACATTATGACCAGGCCAGGGATATCGGGCATTGCGCTACCCAGATCGAACTTAACTGAATTTAATGGAGACCTTAAGGCATGGCAAGGTTTTCATGACATGTTTGAGGCTACGATTCATCATAGTACCGAATTGTCTGATATACAGAAATTTATGTATTTGCGGTCATGTCTAAAAGGAGAAGCATTGTCGTTGGTGTCATCTTTGCCCATTACTAGTGGGAATTATTCGGTGGCGTGAGAGTTGTTGATGTCACGCTACAGTGAACCGTCATTGTTAACGAACGCCTATTTGGAAGGGCTACTGGGTTTGAAATTAGTGGAGCGAGCATCCGAACAATTGCGAACTTTCGTTACCTTGTTGACGGAATATACGGGCGCTCTAACGGTGTTAGGGCATCGCGTCGAAGATTGGCCCGTACTTCTTTTGTTTGTTTTACGGAAGAAGAGATCTGAGAGAGAGGTGGGAGAAAAATGTTTCGGAGGAAGGGTTGTCGACGGTGAAATGTTTTATTTCCTTCTTGGAAAAGGAGGCTCGGGTGCTGGAAGCAGCCAAATGTGGGCCTTCGAAAGGAAGTTCGCCCGGTATTAGATCATCGGGAATGCAAATGGAGAAAAAATATAAATTGTATGGGGCCCGGAAAAATTGAAGGTGTGCGTCTATAACATCAGGCACTCCTGTGGAAGCAGTTGTTGATTCATCAAAGACCCAGGTGGAAGTTACAAAGTACGTTGTTTTGTTATCCACCGCAAAAGGTCGGGTGCGGGACCGACATGGAAATTATCAGAGTGTAAAAATTTTGATTGACAGCGCAAGTCTAGGAACATTAATTACGAAGGCGTGCGCTCTGCGCTTGGGTTTGCCTATTCAAAGGACGTCCATTTTCGGTTTAGCTCAAACATCGGTGGGCGTCGCTCAAGGGAAAATAATTTGTGTATTAGAACCGACTCCGAAGATGGGGGCGTCAGAGCTTGAAGCCTTAGTTATAGAAAATATTGCGCATTGCCCTACGATGGAGGTTACAAGGCAGCAGTGGCCGCACATACGTAATCTTACGTTGGCGGATCCATCGTATTATCGTCCTGAGGCTATTGATATTTTGCTGGGTGCCGAATGGCTGGGCACAGTAATGATTGGTAATGCAGTAATAGGTCCAAAGGGCGCTCCGTGTGCAATATAGACAGTTTGGGGCTATTGTTTAGTGGGAAAGGTGTCTCAAGAGGCCAACCGCATCGATTCGTTTTGCTTGACGATGGAATCTCAATTGGATTACATTATTCGGAAATTTTGGGAGGTGGAGGAACCTCCGGTCACTCATTACCTAAGTGAGGATGATAAACAATGTGAATCTCACTTTCAGTCAACCGTATCTAGATTGGAATCTGGTCGTTACGTAGTTGAGCTTCCTTTTCGAAGTGATGAGGCGCTGTTAGGAAACAGTCGAAACAGTGCATTTCGCCGGTTTCACCAACTTGAACGGCGCCTTGATAAACAGCAGAAACTTAGGCAATGCTATAATGCCTTTATGGCGGATTACGAGGCGCAAGGCCATATGATTAAGGCCGTGGAGCCACCGATAGTCTCCACGCCCTTTTATATTCCGCATCATTGCATTTATCGCGACGGTGATAAATTCGAAAGGTGGTCTTTGACGCCTCCATGAAGACTGAAATCGGCCCTTCGTTGAATCAGATCTTACATGGCGGCCCAAAGCTGCAATTGAACATCGTTGATATTTTGTCGTTATTTAGAATGCCCAAGGTAGTTCTTATCGCGGACATTCGCCAAATGTACCGGAATATCTGTATTAGTAAGAGGCATCATGATTTCCAGAGAGTGTTTTGGCGTGCAAGTTCGGAACAGCCGCTCGTCGAGTATAGTCTTACAACGGTAACCTAAGGAGTGGCATCGGCCCCATACTTGGCAATAAGAACGTTGCAACAGTTAGTCGAGGATGAAGGGGAATCTTACCCGACCGCAGCGCAGGCTCTTTGCAGAGCAACTTACATGGATGACATCGTGTTGTCGAGTCCTCCAGCGGAGGAGGCGGTAAAGGTTAGAGATGAGTTAATAAAGTTGTTGTCATTAGGTGGTTTTTCACTGAGGAAATGGACGGAGAGTTGTTGGAGAAGTCTGTCGAAAGTTGTCGTCGTTGGATACCGGAGGAGTGCAGATCGACAAGGAGGAGCCGAAAGTTCCCTAATACTGAAGGCAAAGGACCCAAGAGAAGAGGTGAGTGGTGGATTATTGTCTCAGGTTTGGGTTCCCGTCTCAGTGTCTCTCGCATAGAATTAAAGTCAGATTACAGTCCACTTCGTTCTCGTGCAGATCGCAAAAATACATAGCTTTTCCTGTTCCACGGCTTTTACAAATTTTTGCTCTTTGCTGCCGGAATGATGATAACAAGCTTGACATCTTTTTCTGACATTCATCAGCTGAGGAGCCGACTTCAGTTGCGATCTCCTCCCGAGCATCGTTTTTCATTGATTTATTAAAATGGTTCTTGTTTTTTGCATCCCAAAGAACCTGTTTGCTGCTATAGATTTCAATAAATTTCAACAACGTTTCATTTGGCCACTCCATTTTAATAATACACTCTACAACTGAATGATATACACATGCGAACGACGACGTGTCTTTCTTGGTGGTAAGATGATAACTGAATGTAAACACGTCTACGCTCGCTTAAATGTTGCACGCCCGTCCAGACAGGTTGCAGCGTGCGCGCGCAACATCCTTTGATGGTTCGCTGAAATACCGTCTACGCATGGATCGCCAGTGTGTTGCGCGGAAATGTTGCACGTTCGTGTTCGCCAAAATGTTGCGCTACTTTGCTAGGTTCGTTGTTCTGTTGCAGGGAAATGCACATATGTGTACATACTTTTACATTCTGGGGATCTTTGCCGACCGGGTGCAAGCAGTTCTCGCCACTCCTAATATTTTTAGCTGATTCCCTCTGTGATTTGCCGCCCCCGAGGGTTTCTCTCCGGGTGCAATGCACCCCTTGCGCCAAAGGCCTGAAGAGAGAAGCAGTCCCTTAGGTTGGAGGGGGAGAAAGGTCATGCCTCGGCGGGGACCGCCTTACTAGCCTCTGCAGTCTCATCAGAAGTTGACCAGCGGGAGACATTTGCAAGGGTGCCCAAGAGCCAAGGAAAACCTTAAAAAGTCCGAGGAGGATGCGGGATATCCCAAGACTCTTCCTCTTTGTTTCCACGTGCATTCATTTAGGCACATTCAAAATTCTCGGTGATTGGTTGCAGCTCTTGTTTGAGGACGAAATATATATCTTTTGGGTTTCTTTTACTGCTTCTTAGTAATTGCTACGCTGTGTTAGGGTGTGTAAGGACGGGGTACATATTCTCACGCCACTGTTTTCAGCCCCTTCTCCTTCAACATTTCCTCCTCCCTCGCATTTTGCTTTGGTGACATCGAAAAAGAAATATTTGTCCGCATTAGTTCCAATACGCCCATCGCTGTGGAAAAGTCAGTCGAGTGGTGTGCGTCTTTTAGTGTTTGAAGAATCTGTTATCAAGTTATAGCAGGTTTTTTCTATAACAGGTTAGTTTTCCTTGGGCATAATTGATGTTTTTCTCTTTGCTCAAGAAGAGACGTCAATATTTAGTGTAAATGGGAAAAATACCCATTGATAAAAGCGGGTGTTTCACCCTGAAGTTGGAGCTATGCCTAGTTTACGAAGAATTTCTAAACCAGGAATTTAGTATATACATACTTTTATTCGATCTTTTTCTGTATCTATATCTTTCACGTTGTATGGTTAAATTATTTTTTAATTTAATTCAAATAAGTTTGTTGCTATTATACTCTTTCTTGAATCAACCTTTCATAAGTAGTTTAATGTAGAGGTTTTTCTCTTTAAAATTTGAGGTAATTAACTCTATTATTGGGAAATTTTATTTCCTTTTAAGAAATTCATCCTGAAGGTCGTTTTAAATTTTCACTTTTAAATTGGTAACAAATTCGTGAGCTGTTTCTGTAACGAAAGTTGTCCTTTGTTGTAATGATTCCAGGTAATAGACGATGTTTATCTTGCTGTTTAAGTTCGTAATCGGTCATAAAGTTGGAGTCTCATTTGTTCACGATAAAGCCCGCTTTTCATCCCAACCCATATGTTTTTAATAATTTTTTTTGGAACGTCTTTCCAAGGGCACTTCCACGATAAGGTTTGATTCGATTCGTTTTGTCGCTTCTTTTTCCACTGCATCCTTCCTTTGCAGTATTCACAGACTCCCAAGTGCATTTTGCAATCACGAATCAATTTCATCCTTTCAATTTCATTCCAAGACCAATTTGTACCATTAGCTTTAGATAAGTTCGTCACTGCCTTTATTCATGCGTTTTGCAACGCGTGCTTGTGTATGAATAAGGCAATGTGTTGATGTTGAATTTTTTTATGCCTTCTTTATACTGCACCAGCAAGTTTGACAACCATTGATTGAGCCCCATCTGTGCATACGTATAGCGATGCAATGGTTCCAATCAATCTCATTGTCATTGAAATAAGTATCGCACGATTTATAATTTCTTTGTGACATTTCAAATTTATTTTTCTGTGAATAAGACCTTGTTTTCTTTATGAAACCGTTCAGTCATAAAAATACACAAAACTTCAAAATAATTATATCCTATTATACTACTAAACTACCGAATTTTAATGTAAAATTTATGTATCGATGGGGCGCCATAACTGAAATCTGCTTTGGGCGCCAATATGTCTTGAGCCGGCCCTGCTTCCCATAAGAAGTAAATGTAACCACTATACTATTTTTCCCGTCTTATGGCGCATGACCTTGAGTGCACTGGTGAAAGTGCTACTGTTGCAGCCAATCAGACACCAGTGACACGCAATGCAGGGGGGGGGGGGGGGGGGGGGAAGCCAGTGTCTCTGTAGCAACGCTGTTTGGTAGCTAGGGTTGTTCCAAGAGCTGCAAGCAGTGGTGGAAGGGGAAAACCCTCTCATTGGCCATTCGCTCTTCCAAGGTCATGTGCCATAAGACGGGAAAAATAGTATAGCACACTGAGACCACAATATGGCGGACACGTACCACGTGACCCCCTCTAGTCCAATGAGATACCACGCTTGTCGGAATTCTCAACATCAAAGGTTGTCATAACCTTATCCAGTTTACAGCGACAAAACGACGTAGCAGTGAATTCTGGAAACAATCAAAATATAATTTACGGCAAGAAGGACGACTGTATTCTTTTACGATAGGAAACAATAATTTTGCCGCATAATTCTATTCATAATAATTTAAATATCTATACCCCAAATATGGAGAAAGTCATGTGTTGGCCACATCAGGTTTTTTTTCATTCAGTGTTCTCACTATGGTTATTTTTTTAAAAGCAATTCACCTTCCATGTCCTCACTCAGTTTCCACATAATCTGATTCCATTTCTGAATATGTGAACAGATCTTCATCCTTATCAGAAATATTTTTCATGAATCTGAAATTGTTTAACTGTCGCTTATGCGAACAGGCATGTTTACTTTTTTTTACTTTCTCCATACGTAGTATGGGAAAGTATTGGGTTTATGAAAAAAATCGACTGAGATTTCAACGGAAATACATGTTTTGAGGTCCCTAGAACACGTTTAGACTATTTTCGGAATGATGTCTGTGTGTGTGTGTTATTGTGGGCGCTCTAACTCAAAAAGTACGTGCCATATCGTTACCAAACTTCATATAGTATAACACTTTAGCATAAGCACAAAGAACCGATTAGTTTTTGGTCAATACCAGTTAACCGGAAGTCAAGGTTTATTCGAAACCCGATTCGGTTTTTCCATTATTTGTCTGTTAAAACATCATTATTGTATATACAATTCTACACAAAGGTTATAGAGAATCTAATTTCCTACAACTTTCATTTGAAACAATTTTCCATAGTAGTTATTGTTTAGGAATTATTTATAAAAAATATTCGGTTTTTTCGGTTTTCGTCAAATATCTACTGAAAAACGTCGTAATTGGTCGTCGTAAGGACCAAACTTGTAGAGAATAATATTTCTTCCAAGTTTTGTTTGAAACAAATTTTCGTAGAACAATCCATTTCGGATATATTTTGCTTTTTCTAGTGTACAGCGCCACCACCATTTAGCGGTGAATTCTGTAATCATATTCAAAATATACCTAATTTACGGCAATAAGGACGACTGTATTCTTTTACGATAGGAAATAATAATTTTGCCTCATAATGCTATCTATATAAACAAAATTGTAACCTCTGTCTGTACATTTGTTTTTTTGTCTGGGTTTTACTTTTTTTGTGTGTTTTGCATCACAAGAAGACGTTTGAACCGGTTTGCAGAATTGTTGTCTGTCTGTCTGTTTGTTTGTTACCGCGTCATGCAAAAACGGTTGGTCGAATTTTTATGAAACTTGCAGCGTATCTTTAGACTGGTCCAACTTAAAATAATAGGCTATGTGGTATATCTCAAAGAAAATTTTAAGTGGGGGTTTGAGGGGCATAAATTTGGTTTATAGAAGATAACTCTCGAGTAAATTAACTTAGGAAGTTCACATTTTATATTTGCCACTTTCAAGACAAGTATAAGATCAATCTGACATATATTTATGAAAGTTTGTTTGTTTGTGCATCTATATATTTCCACACCGTTAAAGCTAGAATGATCAAAGGTTCAACAAATACTTTCTTCACAAATAGGAAGATCGAGGGCTACTTTTTAATCCCAAATGTTTTATATTAATTGTACATAAAGGAAAATAACTATGCTAATGCATTGCCATCTAGAGATGGGTCAGAAAGTACGCGACTTCTTTTCGAACTGTTCTGATGCCTAAACTGTTCAATAAAATAACTGTTCTCATAAACATCCCATTCTCAAAGAACAGGTAACTCTACATCTTATACTCAGCGAGAAAGGTGGGAAATGACTTCGTCCTTATCTGTAATTGGACGGCGGGGACTGATTAAGCTATGCGTATTTTCCCAAGTCCTACTATTGATTTGAATCAAATTTGGTACGATTGTGGAGGGCTCCCAGATATAATTCATACGTGGTTTTTGTTTCTCTCTGCTTGTTTTATTGGAAACGGCGGCCGAGTGAATTCTTAAATACCATGTATCATCTAGAATTCCGATCGGATTTGAACCAAATTTCCCCGGGCAAAGCCGGGTATTTATGCTAGTTCATAATAATTTAAATATCTATACCGCAAGTATGGAGAAAGTCATGTGTTGGCCACATCAGATTTTTTACTATATTGTTCATCAAACATGCACATTGCGATATCTTTCGCACAAGGCTTGATAAGCGATTCTCCAATCATGTTAGCTTCTCTGGCGAGCGCTATGCGGTAACTTACTTTGTATGATGCCTCTGTTGCGTTTTCATTGTCTGACTAGGCAATTTTATACATCGAGAGTTTACTATTTTCAAGCGAATCAAGTTGTCGCTTGTAAAAACTTACATCTTTGTCTTTATATGCAGCACAGTTAGTTTCCAAATGCCTTCGAAGCTTAGTACGGGCTAAAGAGCTGTCAGATAATGTTTTGTTGCGCAACACGCACTGAGCATCAGGAGCATCTTTATTCCCAATGGAAGTAAATCCAAAAGACAAATAACTTTCATCGTACTTTCTTCTTGGTTTCTTACTACCTGATGTTAATTTGTTGGAATTGGACATTAATTGTTCCATCTTGGACAGCTCGCCTTCCAATTTGTTAGAAACTGAAGGTTGCGACTGTTCATCTTCACTTTGTAGCATTCCGACTTTTTGCTTGTTTGATTCAAACACAGTTTGAGCACCACAAGACTCTGCTTTTCCTTTAAAACTTCCTTCTTTCAACAACAGATCCATGGGGAAGGAGTTGACGTACTATAAATGTTTAATATACAATAAACACTGAATAATATCACAAATATATGTTGAAATTATGACAAGATACGTATCGTAGACCAGTGATCATCGAATAGCCCAGTGGCGCTTAACCTTTTCTACGTGGAGGGCCACATTGGTGGCTGCAAATCCTTCGGCAGGCCACATTGAAAGTTGCCAATTATTCGGCGAGCCAAGTTAGAGTTTAAATCGGATTTTACCTATATATTCTAAGGTGCCATTTTAGTGAAAATCAAGTCTAAATGGGATTTTTACGGTAAAAACTCCAATGTTAAAAAAATTATTATCAAAAATGTCATAAAATGCATGAATTGTGTGCTAAATTTTTCTGATTGCTTTTCCATCATGGCTTCGCGGGCCGCATAGAAACCCTTCACGGGCCACATCCGGCCTGCGGGCCGTAGGTTGGGCGCCACTGGAATAGACACGACATACATAAACGCAACGGTTAGTTGGTAAATGCTGCCTATGCATCAATGCGCAGATCGAATGTCATGCGTTTACGCATCGTATTATCTCTCAAGCAACTTCCTGGTGCTCTCGAGTTTCTTAAAGGCAGACTATCGCATAATAATAAGAACAACTGTATAAATGTGTTTAGTATTTTTCTTACATATATATTTTTTAAATAAACTTTAGAAGGAAAAATATTGCTGTCATCAATTTTTCTTCGCGGAACACCTATTAACATCTCGCAGAACACAGTTTGGGAAACGCTGTTCTACAACATTTATTTATTCATTCACGGGTTTGTACCCTTTTTCAAAAATACATCTGAATACAAAACAAAAGCTACAATATATCACAATAAAATATAATTAATACAATAAAAATATAACAATGGATGCTAAATTATTCACAGTCTTTCAAAAATAAATACAAATAATTTAAATTACTATGTGCTTATTAACTTACTACTATAGTTCTACTAATCAAAATTTTAATTAAATTTATAAACAACAAAACCTATATCACAAATATAACCACTATACACATTGCATGCCATATTATATTGATTTAAATACAACAACAATATAAATAATTACTTTAACTTTAGAATTGTTTTAATGTGTGTAACAGTATGCATAAAAATATCTATGGAATCTAAGGATAAAAAGGAATTATCTAAACGTTGTATACGGTTTACTGGGGAGTTGTGCATATAATTTGAAGTACAAACTGTATTACAAAAATTATCAGTAGATCTGGTATTGTGAAAAGGTACACGAAAGTTAATTAATAATAATAATTTAGGACAATCGTATATAGATTTAACAATTTTCAATAGTGTTACAATATCAGATATTTCTCTTCAATAGTGTAGGGTATTCAAATTTAGACAACAAAGAAGGTTTTGGTAGGAAATATCTAATGCTGAATATCCCAATTTAAAATTAACAAGTCTCAAAAACTTATGTTGCACTTTCTCTGTTAGGTGAGAATAATATCGGTATTATGGTGACCATACAGGTGAAGCGTATTCCAAATGAGGTCTTACCAAAGAACAAAATATAAGGTTTTTAATGAAGCTACATTTTGGAATATTCTTGGATGTCTTGAGATGAATCCAAGTTTTTAATAAGTTTTGAGATGGATTCAATTACATAATTGAGTTGTTTGAGAAGAAATTTCCACGATAAGGAAAATATAAATGAATTAATTATTTATTTAATTCATTTTTTCTTTTTTTTAAAGTTTACAAATTAAATTAACTTTATATATTTAATTATTCTCCTCGATGACATGATTCAATTAATTGTACTGCATAATCAAACATTTTATTCCTCTCACTAGGCGAATGAGCCCGTTTAAAACGGCATTTGAAAACAAACAATATAAAAATAAAACCAACAAACAAATGATAAAATTATAATATTTGAATAAGGTTGGAAAGGGACACAAATGAAAACAAAGGAATAGTTTTAAAAAATTAAAGAGGAAAACAGTCTTATACCTCAATAATATTATTTTAGCTATTCAGTAGCTCTCTTATAACGACGTTCCTTGTAAATACTCTTTCGTTTAACAGCAATTGCCCTTGATTATCTTTATCCTTAACCCAGAATTTCAAATTATGTTTGTCACGTGTTCTAGTTATGGCTACATACAGCTGTCCATGTGAAAAGCAATATTTAATAAGTAATCACAATCAATCGTTCAATTCCACTAAACAGCAGTTAAGAATAATCTCAATATATATCTCAATACACACGCAATCAGCGCATATACCGTATTTATTTAGATAACAATGTAATCTTTGTTTGTTTGGTTATCACATATTTGGATTGATGCGAATTAAAAACAAACAGCACAAAAAAAATTATTTTCATAATATCTGTTCTATTCAGATAATGCGAAGGCACAGCGCAAGCAACTGCCTTTAATATGCAGAAAGAATTCGATAAGACAACGAAGGCACGTTAAAACATCGTCGAGTTATTTCAAACATTAGCATGTTTCGAAATACGTAATTTACCGCATTTATCCATTCAATTTACGTAAACGAATATAGGTTTATATGAGCATATATGGCTTGAAACAACAATGCCCGTTTCCAAGGCGATGAAAATGAACGATTTTTCTTACATCGGCGAATTTAAACGTAAAATTTGCTAAAGTTTTACCTTTAGGTGAGAAAAGACGAACAAAATTAAACGGCCCGTTTATTTTCCTTTGAAATGGTCCTAATTTGAAGGTCGTAAGTCAATTCTTTCTAATTTTAATTTCCAAAATAGTAAAACTCTGCACGTCGAAAATTAAATGTTAGCGTGTAAACTTATGGGCCGAGATATGAGATTCATATGGAATGTAAAACATCTCCTGGCGTCGAACCCGGGACTTTTTTGAAACTTTTTTATAGCATTCGCTTTTTGAACGTATTAGTAGCAATCCTACCGAATTTGGCTGGACTGGCTGAAGAAATGGCAGAGATATGTCGAGATATTTATAACTAACTGATGAGGCTGCATGGAGGCACACCGACAAAGACATTAAGCGTTTTATTATAGTAGATTACAATACTTCTGTATCTAGCAGTAATTGATTACTCGGCGTTATAATTTCCATTAATTACATTTTAGACGTCATATTAACGTGATTTTCATCGCGAGTGTATTCTTAAATGCCTTCTTAAGCCACCACTGAAACGAAAGCACTTGCTGCACACGTGGCAACCATAAGGCTTCTCCCCACTGTGTATTCGTGCGTGACTCCTAAGAGAGCCAATCTGAGTGAATTTCTGGCCACAAATCTCGCAAATGTGTGGTTTTTCTCCGCTATGGGTTTGCATGTGCGATTTAAGAATGGAGTTTAACGCAAACCTCTTGCAACATATTCTACACAGATGTGGTTTTTCGCCAGTGTGGGTGAACCTGTGTCTTTTCAGATTGGATTTATCGTTAAACGTTTTGCCGCAGACGGGACAGACGAAAGGTCTCTCTCCGCTGTGAACTCTTACATGTGCTTTTAGCTTACCTATACGATTGAAAGCTTTGCCACACGAATCGCAAACATATTTCCCGACTCCTCCTTCGTCCCTCTTTGCTTTACCCGACTTTTTCCCCTTCGAACCTTTCTTACGAACTCCATTCTTTTTACGTTTAGATCCACAGTTAACACTGGCCCGAATCTCTCTTTCTCCGCTGCTACTCCCCTCGTTTACCTCATAATCGTGCACTCCCAAATGTTTTTCGAGTCCTTTTCCACGGCGATTGCACCTAAGACGTTCCTTCTCGCCCCCTCTCTCGTTCACTCCAAGAGGATCTTCCTCTCCTCCCTCACTCTCGCTCCCTCCCTCTCTATTACCGTCACACTCTAGCTTTAATGTGAACGTTTCTCCGTTCTCTACAATGGCATCCACGCCAGCGTCGACACAGTTTACGTCTTCCAGTCTCTTTACCTCCTCCCTCCTCGACTCCACCCTGTTCGCGTCACTTTTCCCAACTGGGATTACGTATATCCTCTCGACTGGAGATTTACAATCATTCCCCACTTTAATATCCATTTTTCCAACTTTAACTTTTGCAGAATCGGACAAGTTGTCATCTTCCCCTGGGTTGGCATCGACTGCTACCTTTCTCCTTATCTTTAACGACGGTTTTCCAACGTCGTTTACGCTGCTTTCACGCGGTCCGTAAGACTCACGGCGAGTTCTCTTCCGAAGGCGTGCTAAACAATCCGGCGACGTGGAAACAAAGCTGCATTTTCTTATCTGCAAATAATTTCATGGATTATTAAAAAGATAAGCTTTATAAGTGGGTATACACGATGCGATTTATCGACCAATTTGAGCGATTTATCCTTTCAATTTGAAAAATCTTTAGAAAAATCTGAGTTAGTATGTTATGGTTCAAGAACGATATATCTGCCGATATTTTATCGCCGATAAATCTGATCAATTTATCGACGGGTAGATGTAAACGAAGAGTTCAGTTGCCAACGATATATCGCTCCGTTCAGGTTGGTTGGGAAATTCCAGACGACCAGCGATCAACGATTTATCGGTCAAACCGAGCGATAAATCTGTACAATGGCAACAAACGAAGCGAAAAACCGTTCAAATTAAAATATCGGCCGATTTATCGTTAGACTAAAAAGTACACGTTAGTATCCTAGTAACGATAAATCGTATAGATTTATTGCTCACGAGAAATCTGCCCGATTTATCGAACGATGAGATCGGCCGATAAATCGCGCCGTGTATACCCACCTAATATCCGAAAAACATCCCATCATGATGCCATTTAATGTACAAAATAGAATTAATTACAGTAATATCCCGATTTACTTTTCCCCTATTGGCAATGGTTCAAAGTTACACTGTCGAACATCTAGTACCTGTGTAACGAGTTATGTTGCTTTGCTTCGAATTTATGTCGTTATCTCAGATTTTTCAGAAAACTAGAAAAGGTCAGAAAATTTTCAGATTTTCCTTTTCCGTCTCATTGAACATTTTAATAGAATACAATAATTAATTAATATAAATTTCGTAAGTATTAAGACAAAAACAATTATGTTAACTAGTAAATTAGAAGAGAAAGTGTAAAGATGGAATTTTAGAATTCAGATTCACCATTGGTTATTATCTGTTCATTTTATCTTTGCGACTGAGGTTTTGTACAGGTCCGTACCCGCTTGGTTCTTTTCGCCACTAGGAGGTGGGGTTTCACACCTAGGGGTTTGGGGAGTTGTCTCCTCGCCGGAGAACACGCTAGGTGTTGCCACATCGACTGAAACATAATTCCTGCTACGAGTCCAAAGTTCAGCTCTCCCGCCAGAAAGGGTGACTTAATTTCTTGGGCGCTACTTCTATAGTGAAATACACGATTGCTTTTAAGACCTTTTATTTTGGCGTCATACGTTTAAAGCTCCCTCGACTCGCGATGAAATAAAAATTATAATTTCTTGATTTTGGTTATATTTTAAGAAAATCTCGACTCATCCCCTGAACTAATAACAAAATCATCCAATGTCCTAATTAAACAATGTAATTTCGTCAATATCGCAAAAACACGAAATACGTAAGCAAAGCTTGCCCTTTCGCTAAATTTTCTCCACACACCGGTTGAGAATCGATGTAACCTCTCCGGAATATGAAATTATTCAGAATAGCCCATTTTAAATTCTATGAAATGGTTACTTAATTTGGAAATAAAAATTTCTTTTAAGGTTGCATTCAACACATTTATTTTATAGAAATACAGTAAAACTCGTTTATAACGATCACGTATAAAACAAAATCTTGGCTATAATGAATAAATGTCTCGGTCCCTTGAACTTCTCCATAAGGGCATTGGTTAAATTTCTCGGATGTAACGAACACGCATTTTACGAATTCTCGGCTGTAACGAACAAATGTTTGGTCCCGTGGCAAAAAATGCCCCATATATAACGAATTTTGGCCTAGCAGAGCGATAAGTAATGAATAGTTTCCACCCGTTTACCGTGCACTTGTTCGTAGAGGTCCCCTTCCTCCATCTACCCCTTCCATACGAATTTCCACGCTCCCTTTGTTTTGAAATTGACATTAAAAATGTGAAATGTTTATGTAAATTAATGACCATAATAATAATATTAATAGACCATTTAAAAAATCGTATGTAATAGCAGTCGAACATTTTACATGCAGCGAAGTTGATAAGCATCTCTTTGCATATGTAAGTACGGCATTGAAGTCGATCACTGCAAATACAGTAAAAGCTGTGTTATCCGGCTATCTTGGGGATTGTGGAAAGCTGATCAGGAGAAATAGCCGGTTAGGGGAGCGATTTTCGATTTTGACATTGCAAATTTAGCAATAACCAAACAAAATTGGGCTTAGGTTCCTTGGGGACTCGCCCGTGCTTACAACCCTATATCGGTCTCCAAGTAAACATTCAGTAACCTTGTAAGGCCCGACGAAATGTTTATCTAGACGCGGCTTACGTCTGGTGTCATTTAATGCAAGAACGTACATTCCTACTCGTATGCTAATCGAATCTCTTCGTTTCTGATCAAAAATTTCTTTTTGTCGGGAGGAACTGGCTCTTAAAGCTGTAAGAGCAGCGGCAGCATCATTTTCCCTGTTAATAGGCGGTAACGATAAAGATCGCGTCGCATTAAGTAGCGCTTGAACCATTGGTATGGTGCCATCAATACCCATTAACAAACGTAACGGTGCAAAACCCGTGGACTTCTGACGAGTGGTATTCAAGGATAATTGAATCTTCCAAATACCGCTCGACCATTCTGACTTAGTATCAGTCTCGACGCGTAGTAAATCTGAGACCGTGCGAACATAGCGTTCAGCTTGACCATTCGCTCTTGGAACACCAGGGGTAATAAAATGTATTTGGATACACCAGGATGCACAGAACTGTGTAAACTCATGTCCTTGAAAATTAGAGCCAGAGTCTGTAATGATGCGACGAGGTGTGCCGAAGACGGATATGAATTGCCGAATCTTATCTGTGGTCTCATTGCTCGTCAAATTCTTTAGTGGATACAACATACAAAATTTAGTGAAGGAGTCTATGATGAGAAGCAAATATTTGAAATTTTCAATCGTAGGTGGTAAAGGTCAGAGGCAGTCCAAATGAACTGTGCAAAACGGTATAGGGACTTTATCGATTGAATGAAGTAAACCCTGTTTTGGTCCACTATGGGCTTTAAGCAGATTACACTTCAAACAGTGTGCGACATACTTTTTTACAAAATGTTTCATTCGAGGAAACCAAAAATTTTGAGATATTGCGGCAATGATTTTGTCAACACCAATGTGACAATATTCGTCATGAAACAGTCTTAAAAGGCCTAATCTGCTACCTTTAGGGACATACCATTGCAAAACTTCGCTTCCCTTTATTTTGTCAACGTGATACAATAATTTATTTTTTACCCGATATTGTTTCGGATCCAATCTGCCGGTTTTCAAAGCCTCAATTAATGCGAAAGTTTCTTGATCTGATGCTTGTTCTATTTCTAGCCAGGTTCGATGTTTGATACTATTAATCCGATTCACTAATGGTGGGTTACGACTCAAAAAATCTACATGGGCAACGGTATTGCCTTTTCTGTATTGGATCTCGAAGACAAAATCTTGGAGATAAATCCACCAACGAGCTACTCGAGGTAGTAGATCACGCTTCGTAGCGGTAGATTTAATGGCATTACAGTCTGTGAATATTACGAATTTTATCCCCAAAAGATAAGTACGATAATGTTTTAACGCATTTACAATCGCTAAGGTCTCCAATCATAAGAGTGATAACGAGATTCTTCCGCTGTAGTACGTCTGCTGAAGTAAGCGACGACGCAATTTAAAGTCCCATGCTTTTGGAATAAAATTGCACCATAGTCGATGCTACTAGCATCGGTATGTAATTCAGTCGGAAGATTAGGATCATATATCGCAAGTAAAAGTCACGATGCTAAAACTTTTAAAATATATTCGCGAGCATCATCAAGCTCGGAGGTCCACTCCCAAGGTTGATTATTTTTTGTTAATCTGGAAATACATGCCGTTCGAGCAGCGAAGTTCGGCACGAACCGTCGAAAATATCCAGCAAGACCCATCAACTGTCGTACCTGCTTTACGTTAGAAGGTTTAGGAGAATTAGAAAGTGCTTCGATTTTAAGCATAGAAGGTCGAATACCATCTTTGGATATCTCGCGCCCCAAGTACGTAATTTTTTCCATCAAAAATCTACATTTATGTACATTCAAGGAAAACCCTGCCTTATTCAGGGTGTCAAGAACTAGTCTTAAGGATTTTAATCCTTCGGAAATGATATTTGACGGTATCAGAATGTCATCGAGGTACACACGAGCTACGCTGTCCTTAAGTGGACCTAATGCGGCATTAATCGCTCGCTGGAAAATTGCGGGAGCGTTAGCAAGCCCGAATGGCATTCTTAAATACTCATAATGTCCATCAGGTGTAACAAAGGTGGTTTTCTCAATGGAATCTGGTTCAATAGGAATCTGGTGGAACCCCGATGCCATATCCAAAGACGTATAATATGAATTCCCACACAAGCTATTAATTTGATCGTCTATCAACGGCAAGGGATACCGATCCTTGATCGTCAGACGATTCAATGCGCGGAAATCTACACACATTCTATTTGACTCATCCTTCTTTTTTACTAGAATAATTGGGCTAGCGAAAGGCGAGCGACTTTCGCGAATTATTCCGTTCGCGAGAAGATCTTTAATGATGTCGCGTACTTTTTGTCGTTCCGATTGAGCCAGGCGATAAGGATGATAGGAGACAACAGATTCCTCCGTAAGGCGTATACTGAGGCTTCCAGTATTAACTATACGCACATTATTCCCGGCCGCTACCATGGATTTATATTCGCCAAGCAAAAACAAAAGTTGTTGACGAGAAATCTGGTCTACGTCTGTAATTACGAGGTCATTCAGAGTAGGAGTCGTTTCGACAGTATTGCAATTTTGCTTTCTAATGATCCTCGTACCGCTTTCGTCGGTAATAAAACTTAAGTTGGAATTTGCCAAGATATTTCGACCGATTATAACATCACACGATAAGTAAATATCTGGGACAATGAAATAAACAATTTCAAGACTTAGGTCCTCATAATTCGTCAATAAAGTAGTTTTCCAATGGGAGTATACATTTTCGATACCGATCCCTTTCAATATATTAGATGATGCATACTTTTCACAGGAAAGGGTATTTGCCAGACTTTCCGATAGCAACGAACAGTCGGCACCTGAATCTATTAGACTGTTAATCACTTGTCCCTTTATCTTAACCAGAGTAAATTCGAGAGATTTAGACGTTTCACATACATTAACGTTCTGGGAGGAAACAAAACGTTCGACCTTGGCCTTCATCCAGCATTTATCAGACTGGTGTCCCTCCTTTGAGCAAATGGCACAAAGCTTTCTCTTGCGAATTTCTCCCCTATTTGAACTACTTGCAGACTGAGTAGGATTGGGCACAGGATCGCGAGTTCGTTTAGACCTGTCAGTTGTATTCCCCGAAGAAAATCGGCAATTCGCCATCACATGACCTTTCTTTTTACATATGAAACAATGTTTTAACGTGGCTTCCCTTGGGGAGCTACCATAACTAAGGCGTTGCCGCTTGGGGAAACTGGCACCGTTCTCATCTTTGGTATTCTTAGCTCGATATGAAAAACTTCCGAGTGCGTTAGTTAAATCGGGTAGGGTCCTAGAATTTGAATTCATGATAGTTGTGCGAACAACTGGATCGTCAATGCCAAAAATAATTATATTGATTACATTCTCTGTAGACCAATTACCTCTCAATTGCCTAATTCTTTCAAATTTATCACAAACGTATTCTTCGTAAGAATTACAGCAATTACTAGTAAAATTGCAAGCATCATAAAATTTTTGACCGAAATTCTGTTTCTTAGGGAATGCTAATAACAAGTCGCTTTTCATATTTTCCCACGTCCGTTCATTTGGGTGCCTCTTTTCATACCACCATTTAACTGGGCCCGCGAAAGAAGAAGCAACTCTTATCACTGTCTCTCTACTTGACCATCCAAATTCCTTTACCAGATTTTCAATTTCGGCAATCCACTCCTCTAAGTCACGATCGTTAGCGTTATAGCTAGGAACGGCTATCTGATCCGGCGCAGCTGGTGGTGTAGAACTAGCCATGCGGTCCGTCATTTTAATGAAGAGGTCCGACATATTCTTCATAAAGTCCTCCATTACAGGCTGCTTTGTCAGGAACGTGTCTTCGAATCCCACTTCTGATGTTATCGAGAAAAGAAAAATGAGAGTATCAATATATATCAAGGATTTATTCGGAATGAAAATGGCAGAACCGCCTGATCACACGTGATCGTCTCACGACGAACTTCACGTCTGCTGTCGCGAGCCGGCCTTCTGGGCTTCGGTGTGTTGCAAACTGCGCAGGCGCAGCTTAGACAGTAGGAATAGCTCCTTTTCCCCTTAATCTATTCTTCCACGCCGCCGTGACGTCACCAGCGACTTCCTTTCCGCTATCACATGCAGTCCACGCTTCTTGTGTGAACGGAAAAGTATTTCTTCTCCATTGCCGATGCAAGGGTTGTGAAAACTCCACGAACGGAAGAAACACACTCAAAGACAACAACTCAACAGTAAACTCAATGATAACAAAGTAACAGATTAACAAAAACTCAACGTTAACAAAGTAACAGAATAACAAAAACTCAATGATAAACACGTGACAACAGCGCACTCTAAGACTCGTGTGATCACAAAGGAAGCAAGAGAGAGAATGAACTTTATACGGGAAAGAATCCTCCTACTTCGTTCCGATTGGTTCCCTTAAAGTCACGTGATAGGTAGAGCTCTTCTTCCCCTTCCCTCCGAGTCGCAAAGATAGAATGAACAGATAATAGATTTTGTATTTTAAAGCTTATTATAATTACGCTTGTGTTAGATATTATTCCAGGCATTCCAGTATCAATTATGTCCGATTTTGCTGTATTCTTAAGTGCAAATGCAGAAAACCCTCGTCATTCGCAGGGGATACGTTCCTAAAAATCGCCGCAAATGTTCAAAAACACGAATGTTAAGGCCAAAGCCTTATGGAAATACGGGGGTTAATTAGACCTTTTTTTTACAAAAATCAAGGCGAACATTAATAAGCAATAAGGATCAACTTGTAATATATGCAGAGAGTATGCTTATTATAGCAAAAATAAATACGTAAATATAAACTATGATATGCGTATTTTATAGGAACGGGATAAGAATAAATCGGATAAGTTGGGGATATGCAGCTCTCTAATTCATGCATCACAGGTTGAATGCCACTGATATAGATTATTCAGTCATATAGAAAAGCATAGGTCTTTTAGTGGAGCCAATTAAGCCCATAGCCATGGTGATAAAAATGTGAAAAAGTACGCCTACGACTACTATTACGCTAATATAATATTATAAATATTTTCGAGTATATGTGTGTATGTATGTATGTTCTTTATATGTTTTTACACCGTTGAAGCTATCGAATTCAAAAGTTTCATGGGCCATCCTATGGACCAAAGGAAGAACTTGGTCTAGGTTTGCAGACCGTGGGGTCTCTTATACCCCATGGGGTCAACAAAATATTATTTCCATAAGAATTCATGGGAAATGGTGTGGAGAAACCCCAAAATGCTATGCAGCCCTTCGCTGATGTGGATATAAATATACCTAACTATTAACTTACGATCACGGGAAATGGATTATTTTACGCACAAAAGACTGAATATTTAATTCTGTTCATGTTTTGTCGTTTCACATGCTAAATCGCTCAAAATTTTCCTTTAAGTGCAAAATTGATCGGTTTAGACGACCATTTTCCAGGCGGCAACAAAGCTAAATTTCTTAATTGTTGTCCTCTTCAAAGGGAGATATACACGTAAAGATTAATGCAAGGAAAATCCTCGCCGTGGCACGCCGTAGAGGAAGGATAGCTAACGCCAAGATAAAGGGTACAATGGATTCATGCCTAAATATAGTCTATGAATACTTTTAAAGTGAGTCAAATTATTTTTACGGATTATTAGAACATTGTTATCTTTTACCATTAACATTGAAAGATTTATCGCAACATAAATCGATACATCTAGTTACATTTGTTCGGTAACCAAGATGTTGTTTATTGTTTACGTTTTGGCTAATAGTATTGATATAATCCACGTAATTTTACTACTGCTTTAAAGGCTTCAGTGCATCTGTCCATGTGAATATTATGTAAGACGTTAATGCATACAATAGAATACATAAAATAGTAAATGTTAATGTAAGCATCGCTTGCATAATTAAGGAATGGGGAACGTTTGCCCCGAGCAATAAAAATCGTTGGCCACTTAAAAGAAAACTTTCCTAAGTGAAGCCGGGCATTTCAGCTAATAGAACATAAAAGAATGACAACGTTCACTACAAATCTGCGTGAGTATATAGACAGAAAAATTAAGTCCACCGCTCGCGAATAATCAAAACCGTGAACGTTAAATCCGCGAATGTCAAGGGTTTACTGCATAGCATCTTCTTGAGCCGTATCTTGTTTAATTTTCAATAGAATGCTCAACAATTTCGTGTTATATGAAATTACTTGCACTTTAGTGGAATTAATTCCTAGAAGTGGTTACGTCCAATTACATTTTTAAATTTCTTAACTAAGGATGTTTATTAAGCAACAAATATAATAAAATTAAAATGGCTGTGATACCATTATTAATAAAGAACTTTTAATTATGTTTACCAAACAAATCTCCCATAGGTTTGGCCATGAACTTTCGACTAGCATGGTTGGTAGTCCATGCCGAAAATTGTGATTTCAAAAACATCCCCGGTCGATACAAAATCTCCTAGTCCAATATTTTCCTTCTGCTGTGGGTACTGATTTCGATAGTTTTGCATTTTGTGGTACTTGGTGAAATTGTACCTCACATAGCGCGAATTCACAAGACGCGGTTTACATTTCACTACCAAACCTCACAAGACGAGGTTTGAAAAGTCAAAGCTAAAGTCATTCTTCAAATTTCCCGTAACCTACAAATGATAAAAACTTCAAATTAAAACAGTTTAAAGAAAAAACTGGCAAAGTGATCCATGTAATCATTTTACCGAAATGTTACGTCGAGAGATTCGTATACATGCTTCTCAATACCTTATGGCCGAATTTGTTACACTGTTTCACTTGAAGTTGCAGCAATGTTACTTCTTCCCCTGCCCTTTTGTCTACCAATGTCGTGTTACAATCTCGATATATCGCATGACACTCGATAATTTCCAAGCTGAAAGAATTTCAGGGAGTAACCCGGTAATAACCTCGTGTTCGTATTGTTCGTTCAATCAGCAGGCTCTTTGTGTGTCTTATCGGAAGTGGTTGTCTTAACCTTACCTCCTGTGATTTAAAATATTATTCTCATCCTTAATATTTATCTTTCTTATTGAAAATGGAATGTAAACAAAAAATAGTGATTTTTCAAGCGAGAAGAAAGAAGTTCAGCGCACAACCAAAAACTTGAAATTTTAGATAAACTTAAATCAGGACACGGAAGCACAGTGCTAGAGTGGGATTATGGGGTGAATGAGTCGACTATTCGTACCATACGAAAAAATGAAGGAAAAATAAGAGCCAGTGTAAGTGCAGCAACTTCTGCAGGTGAAAAAATTAAAAGAATGTCAAAACGAAATGTGCACTTATGCAATGGAAAAATTACTATGCGTGTGGATTGAAGAGGGCACCACTGAGTGGCTCGATCATACGTGATCAAGCATTGCATCTTTATAAAACAGTAAGCGAACGTAATGCTGAATCATCCACTAACGTTCCCTTTAGTGCAAGTGCAGGCTGGTTTGAGAAGTTCACAAAACGCTTCAACTACCACAACGTAAAATTAGTGGGTGAATCCGTCTCTGCTGATCACCAGGTGGCCGAAAATTTCATACCAGAATTTACTAGGTTAATCAAAGAAAAGGTTATAAGCCGCAACAAATTTTTAACGCGGACAAAACCGCCCTATTTTGGAAGCGAATGCCAGAGAGAACGTACATTTCGAAGGAGGGGCGAACAGCACCCGGATTCAAGGCTTCTAAGGATTGTCTTACACTATTGTTGTGTTCAAATGTTTTTTTGGGCTGACAACAGCTGATTGGATTATGGCCATAAGGTTGACTTTATAGTTTATTTCTTCTTAATTCTACAATGAGAAATAAGGTTGTGTGAATTACGTACATACATATGTTTGATGATTTTATGGGTCAAATCCTTCAAAAAAACGGGACAAAAATTTTACGGGACTTTTTTAACCTTACGGTTCTGGTACCTCAGAAGATGTTATCGCCCGACTGTCGGACTAACGAATGTAACTCGATTTCTCAGGATGCGATAATCTACAATGCTACATTTGCCTCAAATGTCATATAATATTTTCCTCAAATTAAGAGAAAGCACGAAGGAAATCGATTGGATTGCCAAAGGATGTAGTTTTTTCAGGAAAACATTTTCACTTGTTGCTCTCCCTATCTCTCTCTCAGGATGTTATAATGCTCATGCGACAATGTGTGAATCATCAATGACGTTACAACAATGTATCGCATATATGTTCTCGATGGCTTGTGAAATCTAACGTGGAGTCCGAGGTGATCTTATTGTCTTCAAGGTATGTACGCATACAAAAAGATTCATCGTTACGACTTAAAGAGGAACGAAATTTAGAAAAAATCGTAATGTGAGAAGAAAATCAAGACTACTTTTTCACGCCACGTATTTGTTTTCTTAAACAGATATTGATTATCGATGGAATTTTCCACTGAACATATCAGAAGTCAATATATTTCTTATAATAAAAAATACGGCACAGAGTGCGTCCCGTATTGATTTCACACGGGACATTTGAGGAAAAACTGGCCGAAAAACGGGACATGTAGTCACCCTATTAAGAACCTAACCCCTTATTTCCTGTTTACTTAATGCCTCATATAACAAGATTTCAAGGAACGCAAATATCGCGTTATGTGAGGTTTTACTGTATAGTGGGTTCTGTTTATTAGAATTGGTGGTTAATTGAATCAGCTGCTTTATTAAATCAAAACCATTTTGTATCTAATGTTTTCAAAAATCTCCCCTTATCGGAATCACTTATTTCGGTTTATTGAATCGCGCATCAAAGGATGAACGCAGGGTTGCAAACCTAAAGTCGCTAAATGCCACAGAAAAGCAGATTTTCATCACAAGGAGCAGAAATGAAAACCAAATAGGAGGAAGTTGAGGAAGAGTTCAGTAGATTGAATTTGATAGATGAGGAAATTGTTGTAGCTACTACTGACAGACAACTGTAGTTGACATTCGAAATTACAATTCAAGTGTTGATGAAGAAGTGGAGGAAGATTACCATGAAGTGTACTGTTTACTGCTTACGAAGTCAGACGTGTTTTAGCTGCCCTTAGAAAAAAAACCTAGAATTGAGAGGAAGACGGGTGGAGAAGTTCGGCCGCTTGGTATATGTACGTGATGGAAGATGACTCAATTCCTCGTCTTAAGGAGGTCACAATTCAAACGATTTTAGTTAACCATTTTTAAAATAACATGAAAAGTGAAATTTGCATTTAAAATTTTATTTGTTGTAAACTTTCTTATATTATATTATATCTCTCAAAAATCTGATGTGGCTAACATACATTACTTTCTCCATATTTGGGGTAGAGATATTTAAATTATTATGAATAGCATTATGAGGCAAATTATCGTTTTGTATCGTAAAAGAATACAGTCGTCCTTATTGTCGTAAATTACGTATAGTTTGAATATGTTTACAGAATTCACCGCTATATGGTGGTGGCGCTGTATACTAGAAAAAGCAAAATATCTCCGAAATGGAAGGTTCTACGAAAATATGTTTCAAAAAAAACTTGGAAGAAATAATATTCTCTACAACTTAGGTCCTCACGAAGATTACCAATAACGACGTTTTTGACGCAAACTGAAAACTGGTTATTTATAAATAATTCCTAAACAATAACTGCTATGGAAAATTGTTTCAAATGAAAGTTGTAGGAAATTACATTCTCTATAACCGTTGTATAGAATTGTATATACAATAATGATGTTTTAATAGAGAAATATCGCAAAAACTGAATCGGGTTTCGAATTAACCTCGACTTCCGGTTAACCGTTATTGTCCAAAAACTAATCAGTTCTCTGTGCTCACGCTAAAGCATTATATATAAAGTTTGGTAACGATATGACAAGTACTTTTTGAGTTAAGAGCGCCCACAATCACATCCACACACACATAATTCATTCCGAAAATAGTCTAAACGTGTTCTAAGGACCTCAAAACATGTATTTCCGTTGAAATCTCGAAGTCGATTTTTTTCGTCATCACAATACTTTCCCATTACTATGGAGAAAGTAAAAATTAGCATAACCATGAAATTTTTATATACCAAAAAGATATGAACTTTATTCTAACATTTTCTTATTTGCCATAACTAAAATACGCAGACTCCGGATTACTGAATCAGCCATTTAATTTAATCAAATAACGGATTCCCGACTTGATTCTAATAAGCGGAAACCACCGTTTCCTTACCCAACACGAGTACTGATGTAACGTTTCTCCAAATGTGCGCGGTGTCGAAAATATTATTGCTTCCGCTGCTTCTACGATATGTATCATCCAGGAAACTGTTAGGGTTCATTGTTTTTAAGAAAATAATAGAAGACATTATAGTAACTCTAATAAAGAATAGCCAATTATAACCTCACGGCCAAACGTGCTTAGCGAACAAGCGAAACTAACAAGGTACTTAAACGGTGTCTAAATAAACAAATCCATTTATTGTTTAAACTATTGACCGTCTACGCCCAAAAGGGGGTAAATCATGATTCCCAAGTCTAGCTCTACCAGCTCGCAAATTTTCAGACAAATCCCTTTCCCGTTAACCTGACACTCCCGTTGTAAGACTGCACTTCCTCTGACTACGGTCTTAGACTTCGGCTTCGATCTTGCATGCTACGATTTCGGACAGTCTTCGGGCGTTTCTGTCAAAAGTGAAAGTTCACTCGCAACAAGACCAAGCATGCTATCTAATCAGAAGTACGCATTTCGGATGCGGCTTGAAGGACATGTTTGAACAGATCCTCAACCTTCAACTTCTTCAGCCTGTGCCTATACAACAGCTACCACTTTGCATATCCATTCTGATGATAACTGTTCTTAGGATGAGTTTACACAATAACTGTCCCAGCAAAATTTCGTGGCTTTGCTGCGGTTTATGATTAAAACCTTGAGATGAAAAATTATTTCTGTTTTCAAAGTTTTATTTGTGAAATTTTTATATTTAAATTAAATAAAGTCTAGTGTTTGAAATTATTTTGAGGTTTTTTAATTAAAATAAATATTGGATGTGGTTGATTCATTTTCTAGGTAGCATGCGAGATCACTTCTCATTTAAAAGCATTGAAATCTATATAAGATAGTGAAATGAAAAAGATAATTCAAAAGTAAGAATGAACTAATACAAATTATATTTAATAAATAATAAATCTTTATTTACGGATTTGGAGCAGTTATTGTGATGGTTTTTTAAGCTGCCTATATAGAGACGAAGGATTCATTCTAGGAAACGATATACTTTTAGGTAATAATAATCTTAAATGATAAAGATGCCTTGATTTATCTGAACAAATTTAATATTTTTGTGTTAGAATTCGATATAAAGTGAAATTATCATTTAATTTTATCCTCCATCGATATATTACAAGTATATACTAAATTGAGAACCCGAAATCCAGAAAATGACCAAATCCGGCAAACGTCTGGTCCCAAGCTTGCCGGATAAGGGGTCTGGTACTGTATATCAGAACAGGGCCTCGGCAACCCCGGTACTCATTTGTGCACTAGCATCATGTAGGCGTGCACAGCAATATTTATTAACTATGGTTCTCTCTTGGGTTAAAGGAGCATCAGCGACTAACGATGAATTTGGCGAATACAGATACCAGAGGTCAACTTATTCCGGCAAAAAGTGTAGGTAGTAAACTTTTAATGACAGAACTGCTTATTTTGAGCAACAATAATAAACTTAAATCTTAATTAAAAGGTGCAGCTTTAATATTATACAAATATTACGCCGTCTCAATGTTGAAGATGCACCAACGGCAGTATAAAAGGCGCATTTAAACCCTAAACGTTTCTTGGTCGTGTAGATACATGAACTTCGTAGATTTCTTCGTCTTTCGCAAGTATAAATGTAGATACGTGTTGCAGTACATTTACTATCAAATTTAATTTAATTTAATCTTCTTCTATGACGCGCTCTTTTTTTACCGACATTTTGGGGAAAAAGGTGCGCTGGGTACGCATTTGCGATATTTTATTGAGTTTCAACACTGTATACATCGATCACAATGACTAGTTATACTTCATTTCGATATTTTCGTTAGCAGCTAACAGCAAACAAAAATTTATTTAGTGGGTCAAGCTCTCCAAGAATAACAGTTTCTTATTGGTTGAAATTAAAACATCTGTCACACGGAATGCTCAAGAAGAATAGCACGGACTCTAAACAATATTTATATATACCGTATTTACTCAAAAGGAAGACGACCTCGAATTTAAGACGACCCCTAAAAAACCAAGGTCTATTTACAAAAAAACTTTTAACTAATAACACACTAAAAGCATGAATAAAAAATTGGTACAACATACATTATACAAACTTTCTCATATAATAATGCATCGTTTAGTTATCTTTAGAAAATCATATCAGCCTGTTTTTAGTAAATACAATTATTGTTAAAGTTGCCTAGAATAATCTAGCCTGATATTCATTCATTGAGAAAAATGAAATATGTAATATTATTGCAGAAGTATACTCAAGTAACTGTACAAAATTTGATCAAAATCGTTAGAGCAGTTTTTGAGAAAATCAAATCATCGCTAAAGTTGCCTAGAATAAACTAGCCTTATATTCATTTTTTGAGAAATATGAAAAATGCGTAGAATAAACTTCCCTTAATTATTGAGCAATGTCAACCATTTCTTCATAGCTTCTACTCTGTATGAAAATATGCCTAAGTACGAGATTTCATTCATTTTTGCTCTACCGTTTGGGCTCTAGATGGCATTGGAAAAACCACTTTTTCGGATTCAGCGACACCTAAAACGTATATTTCCGTAAAAATCTTGTGGTCGAATTTTTTCGCGATAACAATACTTTCTCAATACTTCGTATGAGAAAGTAAAAAGGCATTGGCTTTGACATCTAACAATTCTTCCTTTAGGTAGCAGTTCCCTAAGCATTGTTTTGCGTTTTAAAATAACATACGGCGGCAACTTCGTGCCATCCGCTAACTCAGCCAGCATTACCGTAACGCATAATTTTTCATTCCCGGAAGTTTTTATAGTGACACTATATCTTTGGGGTAACTTATTTTAAACTTAAAAATAATGACTAGTCTTCCCTTCACATTAAAACTTGGCGAAGTGAGTACTAATGGAGTGCTTTCATAAATGTTATACTCTTTAAAATTCTGGTGTACTTTCGTCTGCTGCTGGAGCACCAATCGAAAGGTAGCAGATTTTTAAATTGTCATACATAGACATGTTTAAAATGTAACAATATACCTCAAATACGGCTGCCAATCCTCGCTTAACCCATTCAACGCGGCATGACTGGAATTCCAGTCATCGTGGTTCAATCGGCTGGCGGCATGACTGGAATTCCAGTCATAGCGCTACATCTGTTTCTAGCGGTCTGGGTAAAGGACCGCCGGCGGAATGAGTTTCCTATGCGTCTCCAGCCATCAGTTTGACCCTAACCAGCGCTTGAGAAAAGTCCGTTTTGCAATTGGTAGATTTTCTTCGGATTTTCGACTTTTTCTTTTTTGGGTACGTATTCACTCTGATTTTCCTATAGTGATTGAGAATTAGTTTTATTATGAATTAAAGGTTATTTTATTTTCTTTCCAATTCCTTTTTATATTATAAGAAAATTCATTTGTACATCGTTAATTTTTTCGACGATTTGCGTGTTTTTCCTCTAATAATTTTTCGGTAAGTACTCGATTCAAATTACCGTCAGTGAATGAAAATTAGTCGTTTTATTATCGATTAAAGGTTGTTTTCTTTTCTTTCCAGGTCCTTTTTATATTATAGGAAAATTCATTTTTATATTATTACTTTTTTTCGACGATTTGCGTATTTTTTCTGTAATAACTCGTTGTATCGGTAAGTATTTCAAAAAATCGTTAAAAATCTATTTTTGCGTATTTTCGTTAAATTTTTTCATATCTGCATTTCTTGCACTAAATTCTACTGGAAATGAAAGGAAACTGGATTCAGCCACCGGCAAAGAACTCGGATTTTCGGTGCCGCGTTGAATGGGTTAACCGTCTACACTGTCGCACATATCAGATTTCCTACCCAGCCGTAAACACACCCCTTCCATCATGTTTAAAATGTAACAATATACCTCAAATACGGCTGCCAATCCTCGCTTAACCGTCTACACTGTCGCACATATCAGATTTCCTACCCAGCCGTAAACACACCCCTTCCATCTGTACCCCGGAGGTAATCTTTCGTACTATGTGCAACTTTAAGAACTATGATACGCATTTTTAATGTATTATAATAATTAATTAAATGTACTGTATTGTTGAATGCATTTATAAATGCGTTTTCATGGACATATACTCGAAATCCAGGTGTTCCGTGCGGTGTTTAAAATGCACGCATTTTTCCCACCTAAAACTTCGTACTCGATTTTAAGACGATTCCTAATTTTTTTGGGGACATTTTTTGTAAAAAACCTCGTCTTCCTTTCGGGTAAATACGGTATTTTTATTATTACTGTTTATTTCTGTTTTGTTAAAACTTGGGTTGTATATGACTTTGATTTTGCCTGAAAACGATTTTATGGGAAGTATTTTTAAGTGAAAAAGTGGAGGTCGACTTATACGCCAGAATATACGGTATATTATAATGCCACTAATGTTAAACTACAGCCAATGGAAGAAATCTCAAATTACATACAAACAAATTCTTTAAAATGTATAGTACATGAGAAACAATGTCTTCATTACCATTGCTTTTAAAGCAAAAATGCATATAATAAAAGTTGTTGTAAATTAGACTTAGGATCGTTTTTGTTCCAAAGAAATTTTTGATAGGACGAACAGTTACTGAGATATCGACAAAAAACGAGATCGGGAGAAGGGAGTGTAGAGTCTAGGTTGTGAGACGCCAGAATATACGGTATATTATAATTAAAGGGCGGATCCATAGGCACTAAAAACCTTTTAAAAAGGCACTAAAATAGGAAAAAATAGGCGCTTTAAGAAGGCAAAATAAGCTACAATAGGCACCAAAATAGACAGTGAAAGTAACGTTTTATTTCCATTTTGCTAATCAGTCAAAGTCGGGATTTATGTTACAATTAATTACCAAATATTTTTCCAGGTTTTCGATACAGAACGTTGTTCTTTTGTCAGTTAAAATGTCCTTATACTGGGAAAAACTTCTTTCAACTTCACAGGAAGTAACTGGGCAAAATTTCGGGGAGCCAAGTTCACTTGCACTTATTTTGCCTTCATTTGCGACTGTACTGCCCCCTTCTAAAACATCTGCAACCTCTGATAACGCTTTCCAACCAGGGTTTCGCTGTAATACCCGCTGCAATTTAGCGAAAACTGCTTGACCATCTGCACCGGGAACTTGCTCCAGATTTTTTGTTACTATCGATTCCACTAGGGGGCGACATTACTGCATTTGATGCAACATTGTTGCTGCAAATTCGTTGCGCTATTCGATATGTGATCACAGGACAAAATAAATTCCGATTGTATTTGGTCGGTTTGGAATGCCTCTACCACAGCTCCATAAATCTTGTCCGCGTACGAAATTACACTGTTGACATGGCATACATTTACGAAAGACAAATTCTAAAAGCCTTCTAATGCAATGTTTATTTCTTAGATAGCTGCATGTCCGCTATTAGCAGTTAAACCGATATGTTCTTAAAACGTGTTTTCTCTGAAAGCAGAGAAATATCGGTCAAAAATGCATTTATAGGCTCTTATCCATGAAATAGGCACTAACCAATGAAAAAGGCAATTATAGGCACTATAAAATTAACATATTGTCATCGTAATGACCTAAAATGGACTTATATAGCATAAGCCTAAACTTCTGAGTATGGGAAAGGAAATGGCATTTAGGGCAAAATCCGCCCTCTGATTATAATGCCATTAATGTTAAACCACAGCCAATGGAAGAAATCTCAAATTACATACAAACAAATTCTTTAAAATGTATAGTATATGAGAAACAATGTCTTCATTATCCCAAATTAGTTTTTCGTATAGATTATTTGTTGCGGGGTCCCAGATTATCCAGTACGACTCTGGTCCTTACTAGATCAAGGATCCATAATTAGGTATTCTTTATTATAAGAAAAAGGCTACCGGGCCGAGCAGAGGAACATTTTGAGTAGAAGTTTCATCTGTTGATCCCTCATTGTTCAAAGGAAAATTAATAGTCCAGAGGTCTCCTCTTTTATAAGCGGATTTATTCTCTGAAAGTTTATGTTAACTGCTTCCTAATTAAGGCTACGACGTGTTTTATACCATTAAATGCCCTTTGGAGACCGTGATGTTTTTTATAGCGGAGGAACAGGATGGCAAGGAGGCTGGGAACATGAGAAACACCAGAACCCTGCATTTATAAAATGCGTGCGGCTGCCCGGTTTGCCCATGCCAATATCCGGCACTGCATACAAATCTCTATAAATAAAATTCTGATGTCTGTCCGTACATTAGTTTTTTTTTCCCAGAATTTCACTTTTATTGTGCATTTCGTGTGAAATGACGATGATTACAGCAATTTACAGACTTGGTGTCTGTTTGTTTGTTTGTCTGTCTGTCTGTCTGCTTGTTCCATCATCACCAACTTAGAATCTAGGGTGTATATTATCTGGAAATTCTTGATGGGAAGGAGGGTTGTGGGAAAGCGCCAACCATAAAATTCACAAAATCTCGCTTACCATTGCTTTTAAAGCAAAAATGCATATAATAAAAGCTGTTGTAACTTAGATTTTGGATCGTTTTTGTTCCAAAGAAATTTTTGACAGGATGAACAGTTACTGAGATATCGACAGAAAACGAGATTGGGAGAAGGGAGTGTAGTCTAGGTTGTGAGACGTGTTCCCGATCAATGACAGGTACTTCCAGCTAGTATACAAGTAAATTCTTTAAAATATATAGCAATTGAGAAACAGTGTTTCACATATCGCAAATTCGTTTTTCTCAAGGATTCCAAGGAACGCCACCCTTTTGATAAAGGAAGACTCTCACTACATTGCTAGGCTCACCTCAGTGATAGCGTCGACGTCATTCCTTCTCTCTTCCACTTCTGTTTTTATAGACGCTGAAGGCTCCTGAAATTTCATGAGGATTTGCATTATTAATAACTAGCGTAATTGCCTGTCAATATGACGGGATATCTTTAGTTAACCTTAAAATAGTTGCCTCCCTCCTCCCCCTCCATTACAATCCCTCTCTCTCACTCCCTATCTCGTATTAAAAGCATTCAGAGCACGCTTACACCCATAAGGATTGATTTAAAAATAGGATTTTGAGATCTAACAATATAATTGGTCACCATGGCAACATTCCGTTAAAATGGCAAGATTTCCATAAAATATGTAAATTAAACGTTTAACGTGGGATATTTCGAACTGTGGGCGAAAAAAGATGAGCAGAATAAGAAACTTTATAATTTTTTCTACAAAATGGTTCAAACCCGAAGGTCGTAGATTAATTCCTTCTAATTTTAATTTCCAAATGAATAAAAGCCTGCACGTCGAAAAATCACATTTTACATGTTAAGTAATGGGAAATGGAAATGCCTCCACTGGAGTCGAACCAAGGAATTCCTTCGCGATTTAAAGTCGTCATTCTCTGAATAAGTGTTAATCAAGCATCCCTGCCAAATTTCGAGTTTCTACCTTCATTACTTCTTGAGTTATTAGCGTTTAAGTTAGCGTTATAGACAGAAAAAAGTTATCGTTATAGACAGAGAATTGCTTTTTATTATGACGATGGCCAAAAATGAAGTCTATAATATATTTACACCTCTGACATAAGATATAGGATGAGGATACAAATTATGAGGAACTTACAGACGTTAGAAACTTCAAATTTGCCAGGATTATAGATTTTTGGCAACAACAAAAGGAAAAAATCCTAGATCATTGAAATTTCAATTTTCAGGGGATATTTTGGCCCCAATTATCTCCCCATAAAAAAAGCACGTAAATCGGGGTAGAGGCATTTACATTTGCTTTTTAAATTATTTCCTTTCAAGATTCCAACTCGGGACTTTAACTACCGGAGAGATTAATAATTCTAATTTCTTATTTTTGAAGACTGAATTCTAATCCATCTTAATACCTCATACGTTTTTAGTTTTTACCAGAAAAAAGTGGAAAATTTTCTTGGTTCCAACAATCAGCCTTCAACAATTTTATATGGGTAAGTTTTAAAGGGAATCAGAGGGCTATATGATAATGCCATTAATATTAAAGTACGACAAAATAGAGGAAACCCGATATTGAAAAAATTCCAATATTTTGGGTTGCTTTGTCCCGCACGAGGATAAAAACCCAAAATTGTAGATATTACAGTTTTTATGGGTTGTTTTTCCTCCATTATTATTACAGTCTGTTCACTATCTAAAGTCTCTTGGCCTTCTTAGAGCAAGTAGCCAATCACGAACGTTTCCCCTTCCATCGCCCCTCTCAACTTTTGTGCGGGAGAGCATACACCGGTGCGCGTTGCCAGCTCTTGCGGATTTTCGCCTTCAGCTGATATACTACGCAATTTCTAAATAAAATACTTCCCATACTTCTTTTTGATCCGGGCTTTGGACGGCGGTAGAAATGGCAATGCAGGCCGATTTGAACTCTTCGAGAGCAGGAGTGAGACTGGGTTCCTCCCCACTACCTTCCCAAACAAACCGTCTCCTATTGGCTGCTGCTAACTGGTGTACAAGGCCAAGAGACTTTAGGTAGTGAACCGACTATACCCAATATGAAAATCACGTACAGAGGTTTATACATATGCTTTTTAAATTTATTTCCCGTCAAGATTCAAACTCGGGACTTGAACTATCAGAAGGATAAAAGATTGTATTTTCTTACATTTGAAGACGGAATTATAATCCATGTATATTTAGCATAAATTTTTAGCTTTCATCAGAAAAAAGTGAGAATTTTTCTGGATTCGAACAGGACATCCTACCATGGCAACGAGCTCAACGCTTTTATACGTAGAGTGTGCCTTTGAAATATTAAAATGAATAAGCGGGAGAAAAAAATCTGATGTGGCCAACACATGACTTTCTCCATATTTGGGGTATAGATATTTAAATTATTATGAATAGCATTATGAGGCAAAATTATTATTTCATATCGTAAAAGAAGACGTTGCCATATATTACGTATATTTTGAATGTTTACAGAATTCACTGCTACATGGTGTTGGCGCTGTTTACTGGTATTAAGATAAAGCGAAATATATCCGAAATGGATGGTTGTAAGAAAATTAGTTTCAAACAAAACTTGGAAGAAATATTATTCTCTACAACTTTGGTCCTTACGAAGATTACCAATAACGATGTTGTTAAGGAGATATTTGACGGAAACCGAAAAACCGGTTATTTATAAATAACTCCTAAACAATAACTCCTATAGAAAATTGTTTCAAATGAAAGTTGTAGGAAATTACATTCTCTGTAACTTTTGTATAGAATTGTATATACAATAATGATGTTTTAACCAAGAAATATCGCAAAAACCAAATCGGGTTTCGAGTAAACCTCGACTTCCGGTTATCCGTTATTGTCCAAAAACTAATCAGTTCTTTGTTCTCATGTAAGAGTGTTAGATATGAAGTTTGGTAACGATATGGCACGTACTTTTTGAGTTAGAGTGTCCACACTAACATACACACACACGTACACACACACACACAGACATTATTCCGAAAATAGTCTAAACGTGTTCTAGGGACCTCAAAACATGTATTTCCGTTGAAATCTGGAAGTCGATTTTTTTCATGAATACAATACTTTCCCATTACTACGTATGAGAATGTAAAAAGGAAAAACGACACAATAAATCTCCACCTCCATATGACCAGTTTCAGCCAAAAACATTTCGGACATTGAATTACTAATAAAAATCCTAAATATCAACTTTTGTACTGATCTGACATTAATTTTTTTTAGTTAGAGCACCCACAATGCTTTTAACATACAGACACATCCACAGACATCAAGAGAATAGTATAAACTTAATCAGGGGACTTCAAAACGTGTCTTTCATTTGAGATCTTCAATTGGATTTGTATTCACGGACACAATACTTTCTCCCACACTAAGAATAAAGGGAGTAAATATAAATTACCTCTTCCTGTCCTTCTTGAGTATCCAAAGGATCTTTAGGCTCCAATTTCACAGGTCCATGTTCCTCCTATATTAAAAGTCGTACAAAGAATTTCAATAGAATCCAAAGAGTTGCAGATTATAGTTGATATAAAGTGGGGATAAGAATATATGGGATGGTGAGAGATGACACAAAATCTACACTTGACTCAAGATATGCTTTCATTAACCGTATCTTAGTTATTTATTAGTTTTTAAAACTATTTGTGTTATAGGTAAAGTGGCCAACAAGGGTGGACCCAGGAGGGGGGTGTAATGGGGGAAATTACCCTCCTCCCCTCCCGAGAAATTTTCTAATGTACAAAAGATGAAGAAATTTTTTTTATGTATCTTTGGTATGAGTTGCAGAATATCATCATTATAAAGAGAAGCAAAGAATTTTATATAATAATAGCCATCGTGTGTTTGTTGGTTGGTTGGTCACGCCATGCAAACTCTAATAACTGGAGAAGTAATGAAGGTAGAAACTCGAAATTTGGGAGGGATGCATGATTAACACTTTTTCAGGTGATGGCGAATTTAAATCGCGAAAAAATTCCTTGCTTGGACTCCAATGGAGGCATTTCCATATTTCCCATTACTTAAAGTGTAAAACACGATTTTTCGACGTGCAGGCTTTTATTCATTTGGAAATTAAAATTAGAAGGAATTAATCTACGACCTTCGGGTTTGAACCATTTTCAAGAAAAAGTTATAAAGTTTCTTATTCTGTTCATTCTTTTTCGCCCACAGTTCGATTTATCCCACGCTAAACGTTTAATTTACATATTTTGAGGAAATATTGCCATTTTAACGGAATGTTGCCATGGTGACCAATTATATTGTTAGACCTCAAAATCCTATTGTTAAATCAATCCTTATGGGTGTAAGCGTGCTCTGAATGCTTTTAATACGAGATAGGGAGGGAGAGGGATTGTAACGGAGGGGGAGTGAGGGAGGGAGTTAGAGGGAGGGAGGGAGAGAGTTAGAGAGAGGGAGTGAGGGAGAGAGTTAGAGAGAGAGAGAGAGGGAGAGAGAGAGAGGGAGAGAGAGGGAGGGAGGGAGAGGGAGGGAGGGAGAGAGAGGGAGGGAGAGGGAGGGAGGGAGAGAGAGGGAGGGAGAGAGAGGGAGGGAGAGAGAGAGGGAGGGAGTGGGAGGGAGGGAGGGAGAGAGAGAGTTAGAGAGAGGGAGGGAGGGAGGGAGAGAGAGAGTTAGAGAGAGAGAGGGAGAGAGAGAGTTAGAGAGAGAGAGAGAGAGAGAGGGAGGGAGAGAGGGAGGGAGAGAGAGAGAGGGAGGGAGGGAGAGGGAGGGAGAGAGAGAGTTAGAGAGAGAGAGGGAGAGAGAGAGTTAGAGAGAGAGAGAGAGAGAGGGAGGGAGAGAGAGGGAGGGAGAGAGAGGGAGAGAGAGAGAGGGAGGGTGGGAGAGAGTTAGAGAGAGGGATGGAGGGAGGGAGAGAGAGGGAGGGAGAGAGAGGGAGGGAGAGAGAGAGTTAGAGAGAGAGAGGGAGAGAGAGAGTTAGAGAGAGAGAGAGAGAGGGAGGGAGAGAGAGGGAGGGAGAGAGTTAGAGAGAGGGAGAGAGTTAGAGAGAGAGGGAGAGAGAGGGAGGGAGAGAGTTAGAGAGAGAGAGTTAGAGAGAGAGAGGGAGAGAGAGAGTTAGAGAGAGGGAGAGAGAGGGAGGGAGAGAGAGAGAGTTAGAGAGAGGGAGGAAGGGAGGGAGAGAGTTAGAGAGAGAGAGAGAGGGAGGGAGAGAGAGAGAGAGAGGGAGAGAGAGAGTTAGAGAGAGGGAGGGAGAGAGAGGGAGGGAGGGAGAGAGTTAGAGAGAGAGAGGGAGGGAGAGAGAGAGAGGGAGGGAGAGAGAGAGAGGGAGGGAGAGAGAGGGAGGGAGGGAGGGAGAGAGTTAGAGAGAGGGAGAGGGAGTTAGAGAGAGGGAGTTAGAGAGAGGGAGTTAGAGAGAGGGAGAGAGAGAGGGAGTTAGAGAGAGAGAGGGAGAGAGAGAGTTAGAGAGAGAGAGGGAGGGAGGGAGAGAGTTAGAGAGAGGGAGGGAGGGAGGGAGAGAGAGAGTTAGAGAGAGGGAGAGAGAGGGAGGGAGAGAGAGGGAGAGAGAGAGAGTTAGAGAGAGGGAGGGAGGGAGGGAGTTAGAGAGAGGGAGGGAGGGAGGGAGAGAGAGGGAGGGAGAGAGAGGGAGGGAGAGAGAGGGAGGGAGGGAGAGAGTTAGAGAGAGAGGGAGAGAGAGGGAGGGAGAGAGAGGGAGGGAGGGAGAGAGTTAGAGAGAGGGAGAGGGAGTTAGAGAGAGGGAGTTAGAGAGAGGGAGAGGGAGAGAGAGAGAGGGAGTTAGAGAGAGAGAGGGAGAGAGAGTTAGAGAGAGAGAGAGAGAGGGAGGGAGAGAGAGAGAGTTAGAGAGAGGGAGGGAGGGAGGGAGGGAGAGGGAGGGAGGGAGAGAGAGGGAGGGAGGGAGAGAGTTAGAGAGAGAGGGAGGGAGGGAGAGAGTTAGAGAGAGGGAGAGGGAGTTAGAGAGAGGGAGAGGGAGAGAGAGAGGGAGAGAGAGAGAGGGAGAGAGAGTTAGAGAGAGAGGGAGGGAGGGAGAGGGAAGGAGATAGAGGGAGGGAAGGAGGTAGAGAGAGGGAGGGAGGTAAGGTTAACTAAAGATATCCCGTCAACACAAGAATATTCACTAGAAATGTTGTATATGGCGAAATATTTCATAAGCAAAAGTGTGATATTAATTATTTTAAATGAAAATAATAATAATCTATATATCCATAATTCTTCCGTTGATATTTCAACGGGCATTACACTAGTATATATATGATGAAAAGGAATGACACAAAATCTACAATTGACACAAAATATGTTTTCACTAACCTTATGTTATTCTACCGTGTTTAAAAATATCTGATTTATGTATATAGGGCATGGCATCCTCCATAATACAGAGCAATGATTATCTATTATTTTTGTAGTAATAACAAACTAACAAACATAAAGAAATAGTGCTTACGATATCTATTGGATGTTCGGCGTAAATTTCATCAGACGCAAACACATTATCGTAGGTGTCCCTAGAATTCCGACATTTCTCCTTAAATTGTTTGAAGTCCGTCAGCTTTTCCAAGCAAATGGAACACACTACATGAGGATAACCGTCCCTCTCGGAAACCTACGGAGAAAACAAGTGATAATATTGACAGTAACTACTATTATAAATCAGCATAATCAGCCATTGAATAACAACTGAGTTATGTTAGTGAATTTACTACATCACAACATAACACACTGGATAATTTTATTTCATATCGTACCACTCATCATGTACCACCTTTGACGAAATGCTCAACCCTCGATGAAGGGGAGCCATATTAAATGAACGGTATCGTTGAATGTAGTATGAATTACACATTGACAATATATAATAAATTTAAAAAAAAATGCTAATTATATCATTGTCATCAGGGGCGTGCCGATTGGTCCCGCAACCACCGAAAAGCGGGAGGGGGGTCCCGAGATTTAGGGGCCCCCAATCGTTTAAACCGTATCAATAGGGGCCCCGTATTATTTGCCGCAGGGGTCCTCCCAGATTTTCCGGTACGCCACTGGTCACTAAATTGGTATTATATTGGATTTTGATTTGTCACACGCTTAGTTTGTAAGTAGGCTTAAATAAATGTTGCAATCGCTTTCATTTTAACAAATGACAAAATACATAAATGAATGCGCTAAAATGTTATGAGCTTGGTTCGTATGGCATGTTCGTTTTCGTTGACAATCCAATTCTTGTAAAGTAAATATAAATAATAGTAACTTTTGTAAAATTCTATCATTGTAACCACATTTTATTTTGCCGAATGACATAATAAATCAAATTATATACCCAAATTTCAATCGTTAGCATTTGTAATTTCGTTTTTTTTACGTTTGGAAGTCAATAGTACTATGAACTTTTAACGTTCTCGTGATGCCAGCAATTCGATGAATGTCATGTAAATACTGTAAACTATAGCGCAGAATGGAATCAATTACGTTAAACAGACCAAATAATACTCACCTGGAATTGTAGAAGATCTCTTATAACTTCGGCTGTAACGTAACCAAACCATTCGTTCATTTGAAAAATGTCGATGAAACTCTCACTCTCGCAGAGGCAAAGCCGGCACATAGTAAACTCGTGACTACAGTCCATGGTGTTATTAGGTTTTATAAACTTATAAAGAATAATTTCTCTTTCCTAACCAAAAATACAATCCACGCTTCGAAAAACAGTAAACACCAACCATTCCCGACGTCCAAACCACTGGAATTCAATAGCTTCGATGTATCGATTCATCTAATCGAAATTTTGAACTTGGGAACGAGAGCGAAAGTTTGAGGACCGTTGTTGAATGTCGTATTCGAAGGTATCTTGTAAAAATATATTGAGGAAGGTTTCGTCTGGGTTAGTAATGTCATTCATTCGCAAAATTTAACGATTATCCACGAAATAATTTCGACCTAATCTTATATATTAAAATCGGTCGATGTCTATGTGGCTATCTGGCATTCACCTAATTCCAGTGATAACTCGACAACTACGATAGCTAGAGAGACGCGGTTTTCAAACATCGTTTCCAAATTCCGTGTAGATTTGTCCGTTATTATTCTAATTTAGAGAAAAAGCGCGGGTTCGAGTCCAGGCAGCAATTCTTTTTCTCCGTTTAAAATGCATTGAGACGCTTAAAAATAAGTAAGTCATAAGGGGTATTTGCTCAGGTTTGATGTAGTTCAAACACTTAAGCTTTGCGTTTCATGCATCATTTATCATTGGTGGAGTTTCGCGGAGTTTTTCAGGAATGTAACACACCGAGAAAGACATGGCCCTCCATGTGCAAGGCTATCATTTGCCGCCCTTTTTAGGCGTTCTTTACAAAAATTTAGAAAACCGCCTTATGGTATGATAAATTTCCATACCCAATGTAAGAATATACGGCATATTATAATACAATCTGCATTACTGTTGAAAATACTGTACGTGTCTGATGATAAATTGGCCACCCGTGTGCATCGCACATACGAAACTTAAATAAGATTTTATTTTCTGATACTTTTTTCATGTTCTTTTATTTTGTTTAAGTCTCTCTTTCATTGAAGTTCATTTTTCTATCTCTTTATTTTTCTGCAGGCATCAATACAGAGGACAAATGATCTGTTCTTGCTGTGATGGGAACTAAACCCTGTATTTCCCTTTGCCTTTCACGATTTTGGCTTTCGCGGTGTTTTCAGGAACGTAACCCCCGTGAAAGACGAGGTCTGCCTGTATGTATAATTACGTATGAAATTTTATTGAAAACGTAATAAAATATAAATTCTTTTTTATAAATAGATTTTCTGTAGATAATTTATCGTTAGTAGCTCCTTGCGGTAAACGTTGAAAACCAACTGAATTCGTAACTTTTATTTAAATGAAGGACTTCAAAAATATTTTTTCATTAATATTTTTTGTGTTGTATTTTCATTTACTTTTATTTGGCTATTTATCGATATACTATCGTCTCTAATGTACATAGTGTTAAAAATAGCAAAATTTGCCATTTAAATATTTTAAATACTGAAAAAGTAAATTTAGTATAAAGTAGTCCAAGTTTTCATCAATAATAATGATATAGCTCAGTAGCCCGGAGATGCCCTACATCAGAAATTGCCACATCATATAGATTGTTTTTACTATGAAAATTGATCACTGTTACAGGACTGAAAAATTAATACAGTATATACTCGTGTATAATGCACCCTCACGTATGAGGCGCACCCATACTTTTTGCCAAAAAATCCCGACTTGTTATTATACCCTGTGCACCCTTGATTTTTGTGAGGTATAAAAACAAAATTATATCGTCATGTTAGGTATTAACTAGAGTACCATAAATAAATACATTAAATTATCACCAGTTAACAATTTTAGAATGCTTGGCCTTGCCCATAAGTATTATGTTCAATAAGCTGTACATTACGTCTTAGAGAGACATCATCAGTAATCGAAATCGCTGGGACCTCCGAAGACGGACTCTCAGACGATTACCGTATATACTCGTGTATAGTACGAGTTTTTACGACCAAATTTTTATTGCAAAAATTGGGGATCGTACTATACACGAGTAATGCAATTGAGGATTTAAAATTCATGTATCTTCACCGGCATTTTCGGTGAAGTTATGCCACCCGCACGCATTCTAATGGTAGGCTAACCTTAACAGTGAGGTCCTTTATCGTTGTTATGTTGCTTCGTGAAGAGTAGAATCTTTTTCATATATACAGCTTCAAATTCACAAATACTTGGTATAAGTGAAGATTTACGGGCACTTCCTTTCTTGAATTTTATGTATGTACATCTTTGTTTGCGTCTTTTTACAAGGGATGGATTGGAACGAGTTGGACTAAAAGTATCGTAGACGGCGTAACTTTATGGAATTTTGACATCTTGGAATAAAGAAATTACTTTGTAATATTCAACAGTCCTTATTGTTTCTTCAATCGCACACCGATCGGTTTCCACTACCAAGTCATTCTAAAGGTGTTACGTCGGTTAGTAACGCCATTAGAATGATTTTGTAGTGGAAACCGGTCGGTGTGTGATTGAAGAAACAATAAAGACTGTGGAATATTACAAAGTAATTTCTTTTTATACGTTATCCCTACCTATTAAGTAGATGAGCGAGTGGAACCATTACGTATGCTGAACGTAATCCAGACGTACTAGAATTGAAACGATTTTATTCCATCTTGTGCAATCATGATTCATATCATTTTTTATTAAATGTTTTAGAAGTAAGATACTTAACTTATCCGAACTTTAGTGTACTCGCAAGAAATACTATTTACGACATTTACGGTCTATTCTATGGTGGTGTGGAAAATCAAGGTCGTTCGATATATCTCGCTCGTAACCATCGAGCTATCGAAACGAAATATATCGACCATGGTGGAAAGCTGGGGTCGTACTATAAACGAGATATATGAAAAAATCAGGTTTGTTCACCAAAAAATCAGGGGTCGTACTATACATGGAGTCGGCATATACACGAGTATATACGGTACTCATCAAACGATGAGATGCTGAGGATTTAGCAGTATAAACCTATAACCTTACAATTGATAAATGAAAACATCACATAGGATGTCTGTCTTCCCCTTGTGATTGCGGATAACATCAAATTAAAGCACACGACTGAGATGAATTCATCATCACGTGATCTGTTTTAGTATTCCTTCAACCACCGATTCCACTGGTCTCGGCTACTCAGCCCCACTCTGTGCTGTTGTTCGTTCTCCCTTAGTTTGCGTTTCGGGGCAATTTTATATTGTTGAGTGTGAATTTGAGCTCTTTTGTTTGTGATTAAATCACATTTATAGTTGCGTTTACATCGTGCCAGCATGGGCCACATAAAATAAAGTAATGTCAATATTTTGGTCTGCTTTTTGAGTTTTCGGGAATGAATTATACATTTATAACATTGCGTCTAAAGGAAAATAGCCCTCGATATTTACCTTACGCTTATCGTCCGGTTTCTGCAGAACCAATTAAGGACGAATATCGAGAGATGCCTGTACATACTAGAATCATTAACTAAATAAAATTATTTCAATTTACTTTTTCTATATTTTTTGTTTTTGATGCATATTTTGCTGGAAGTCTTATCTGGTGAGTTTGCAAAAATTATGGCAGTCAGCTGGTGAGATAATGAAATCCGGAATATTTGGAGAGGGTGGAATTATAACTCTATAGAAGTAATTAGGTGTTCTATATATAATTAAATTCGCCGCTAGGAGGTGCAATGAGGGTCACGGCCACGAAATGACCACTAATTTCGCAAAAAAACCATAAGCTAGAAGAATCACCTTCGCAGGAGGACATATAGTTGGTATTATTCTCAACCATCTTCGTTCTGTGAAATTTTACGAATGAAAAAATTGATCATAATTAATCTATACGCTTAATATTTGTGTTTTAACTAATAAAACATATTTGACATTAATGAACTGCCGTTTAGTCTTTCAATTTTAGATAACCCACATTTAATGTATTACTCGATTTAAGGTACAAAAAACTTGTCCCTGACACAAATGTTAAATGGGGGTTCCACTGTGCGTATGTGATTGTGGGTGCTCTAACTCAAAAAGTACATGCCATATCGTTACCAAACTTCATATATAACACTTTAGCATGACCACAAAGAACTGATTAGTTTGTGGACAATAACGGTTAACCAGAAGTCAAGGTTTATTCGGAACCCGATTCGGTTTTTGCGATATTTCTCCATTAAAACATCATTAATGTATATACAATTCTATAAAAAGGTTATAAAGAATGTAATTTCCTGCAACTTTCATTTGAAACAATTTTCCATAGCAGTTATCGTTTAGGAATTATTTATAAATAATTGGTTTTTTCGGTTTCTGCCAAATATCTCCTTAAAAACGTTGTCATTGGTAATCTTCGTGAGGACCAAAGTTGTAGAGAATAATATTTCTTCCGAGTTTTGTTTGGAACAAATTTTCGTAGAACCATCCATTTCGGAGATATTTTGCTTATTCGTAAATTTCCAGTATACAGCGCCAGCGGTGAATTCTGTCAACACATTCAAAATGTAATTTACGGCAATAAGGACGACTGTATTCTTTTACGATACGAAATGATAATTTCGCCTCATAATGCTATTCATATTAATTTAAGTATCTATACCCCAAATATGGAGAAAGTCATAAATACCTTCTGGGTATATTACGAAATTTAAATAATCGTTAGCTTAAGAAAAAAATTCATCAATATATTACATGACGGTGTAATACTTTTTATGAAAAATTTACATTTCTCTCGAATGTTTGCCTGTATTTTGTAATAATATTCTCATTTCGTATTATAATAAAATACGTTGCATATATATCTATCCTCTACAGAGTGAATTTCTTAGTCGACCTTCGCCGGAGGACATATAGTTGTTATTATTCTCAACCATCTTCGTTCTGTGAAATTTTACGAATGAAAAAATTGATCATAATTAATCTATACACTTAATAATCATATACAGTAAATGAATCTTCAAAATATCAATTCTCTCAAGGATTAGCAAAGTAATTACATTAATTTTAGGCTTAAGCAACCATAGCAATAATATTTCTTTTACAGAGTACAGTCCGCTAGAGCAGATAGGGCGATCATATTTATATAATAAAAATGGTACAGTTCTCCATTCAAAAACAGGGAAAAAATATTATTCCTAATGGCGTAGGCGGTGCCTAAAATTCTGCCAATTCTTCGAGATGTGTCATTGTTAAATCCTCACCTGAGATGAGTTTGATGTTTGTATCGAGGTTGAGAATTCTAATCGCGAAAAAATAAAGATTTCGCCATAGAGGGAAATCTTTCACACAAATAAATATCAAAATTATTTTTTAATGAACACGAACTTTCGGGTCCACGAAATTTCGTACTCGTTCCCGCGTTGAAAAATATCGATTGGATGAGTCGACGGAACGTAACATCGAATCCAGCTGTTAACAGCTGTTAAGAACGCGGGAATAGCTGTAAATGGCGAACGTTGGTTTTTGACGTGTGTTTTTTGGCTAGGAAAGAGAGGTTCTTCTTTTTAAGTTTATAAAAACTAACACGAAGGAGTGTAGACACAAGTTTACTGTATGCAGGCTTTGCCTCTGCGAGAGTGTGAATTTCATTGATATTTTCCAAGTATACGTAAAGTGTCGTTTTGATAAAGGGGTCGTTAACTCTAAATACCAGGGTCGCGAGTTTATCCTGCAGAGGCAATGGTCGTATGTGATCATCTTTGCTAGGTAACTGTGGCTTCATTGTTTCCTTGCAAAGATTTTAAATTCAAATGACAAGATGATCAGTGGGACAAAATCACAAACATCAATTACTCCAAGTACCATTAAAACTTTAACCGAGAATTATAATAATAATTTTATTATTACAAGGTCATGTGGGATACATGTACATTCTTATACATAATTAATATTAATAGATAATCATGAAGTTTAGTCACTTTTATTATGAAGGCGGTTTTAGCACTCAGTAACACCCAAAGTCAATTTTTAAAGCATTTATTACTTTTATGTTTAATATAAATTCAAGTGAATTACAAAACATATTGCTCAATAACGCAAAGTAAAAAGCTATTGAAAATATCTGAATCACAAAAAGAGCGTCGCCTAATAAATTAAATTTGGTTCCATTTGTGGCGCAACAGTCAAGATGATATAACATTTACTGCGTAGTCGCCTCCGGGCACTACCGTGCCCATCACCTCGCCTGCAACAATAATATCCCTCCACGTTGTCCGGAGATTGGGTTAGTAATTAAAATATAGCAAGCCGATGGCTCGCCAATACATTCTTTCAGTGTTTTTTGAAGTATACATATCGATTTACATAATAAAAGTGAGTAAACTTTAGGTTGGAACCCCTTAATAATAAAAGTGACTAAACTTCATGATTACCTATTAATAAATATCATCATAGCGTACATACATTATTTATAATAAGGATAAGTACAATAGTTTAGAAATATTTTCTGTAGTATTGATACATATATTGTTTCAGATTTCAAGGAATAGGACTTCAGTTGCGTCTACTATAATAATTACGAGTGTACCTCTGTAAACTCGACTTTGAAGCTTAATAATATAATATCTCGCAAACGACTGAACCGAATTTGATGAACATTTCAGGAAGGCATTGTGATACAATAAAAAAACGTATTAATGTATCGAACTCGGGATCAAAGACCCGGATTTGACTCCAGGGGACGATTTCCGTTTCCCATAAGGTTACACGTAAAAATCGGCTTTCATTCTTTTTGAGATTAAAACTAGATATAATTAACATACTATCTTCGGATACGATCCTTTTTGAAGAAAACATTACAAAGTGTCTTATTCTGATCGCCTTTTTCGGCATACGGTTCGAAATTGCTCATATTAAACGTTTAATTCACATATTTTGAGGAAATTTTGCCATTTTAACGGGATGTTGCCTTGCCTACCAATGCCATTGTTAGACCTCGAAAACATATTTTTATTTAAATCTTTATTATGAGTGTAAGCCGTTATAAAAGAGAGGGAAATTCGAGAAATATATACGACTAAATGTATACGATATATTCTTTTACTAGATTTACTTCCGACATAGAATAATGATTTTGTCATTTCTAACCCAAAACTAAAATATAAATGAAAAACATTCGCAATTAATTATATTGCCTGTTAACGTTTCGTAGTGTATTTACGTAACTGTTTATCGGTTGTTTACTTAACAACGACGAAGAAAGTGTGTAGATACAACTTTTTGGCGAATTTACGAAAAGGTAGGTATAATTGTTGCATTTTTTAATAAACTTCAACGGAGATTTAGTTCGTTGGCATAGTTATTCACGATATCGGCATTTTTATGATTATATTGTTATAAAAAAATACCGTCATACCTTCATATGTCAATTTAAAGTTTTATTTTCTACTTTAGCCACCTCAGTACAATTATAACCATTATTAACGAATTATCTACTGCTTAATCTTCTGAGTGAAATAAATGTTCATAATTCTTCCGTTGATATTTCAACGGTCATTACACTAATTAAATTAATCCTGTCATTTTTGACGGGTTAATGCCTAGTAAATTAATGATAAGATTAGAGGAAAAATGTAAATACATATTGCAGTAACATAAATACATGTTATCAGAGCATTAACACATATATTCATGACATGACTACATTCCTTATATTCATATAACCAGAGTGAGCAAGCAGACAAAATATACCTAGTTATTTTCATGAAATTTCATATTAAGGACCTTCAATCAAATCTTATATATAATAAAATTGAATGTCTGTCCGTGTGTTCCTTATACATTCCCACGCCCTTTGAGCTATCAGGACAAAACTTTGCAAATTGACTTCATATGACTCTACGAGTAAGATAGGCCACCTGGGATTTTCCAAATAGACACGGGTTCGATTCCAGGAGACAATTTTATTTTCCCATAAGTTTACACGGGATTTTCGATTTTTCAAAGTGCAAGGTTTTTTTCCTTCATTCGTTAAAACATACAAATATGGACCGATTTTCTTCGGTTTTGCTTTATTCGACGGCTAAAACTCGACACTATCTTATTCTTGCGATGTTTACATGTTACACGGTCGAATCATTCAGAAATACGCAATTGTTTTCGAAATTTTACGGATATTTCGTACTCTATCCGGTCGTTGTCAAGGCGACCGTAATTGTTGCCTCCGATTCAATTAATGCCAATTAAACCTTCAAATAGGTGAAAGTATAGCGTGATTTGCTTCGAACTGTTGTTTAAACATCGAAATTAATGATGTATAGCAACGTACATAGTTAAGGATAATTATTCTGTTGACCGCGTATGGGAAGCGTTTATAACGACAATTCATCGTGTATATGCTGGAATCTTACCTTTTAGTAAGTAAAACCTTTATATTATACATCTGTAATGCTTACTAACGCACATTTATAATACTCTCCATAGAAGTCACTCGACATAAGTTTGTGGTTGTGAATAAAACGTCTAATCTATACAAGTTTTTCTAGGACGCCAACATTTCCCCAGAAAGTGACAAATGCTTCTTTGGTTCGTAAATGGCACACATACCGCACAGCAATATTTGGGGCATTTGCTGTAATTAGAGGGTAAGTGTGCTTTATTAAAGATTCGATCCCATTTTGAATGTTCTTACAAGTTAAAATTCTTAAGATTTATGGATTACAGTGTAAAGGCGACTTTCTCTTTGTCACTTGGTTACGTGTCTGGCATAACCCGGGCATCGCCGGGTACTTTCAGCTAGTACAATATGAAAATCGCAAAATTGGTCACGTATGCCAATCAGGGGTACCACGTTACTGGTGACAAAAATTAAATTTTCGTCATATCTCGTAAAGTATTACTCATATCAAAATATTTTTCAAATAAAAGTTATAGAACTAGTAAAGAAGAGTATTTCTTTTCCTATACATTTTTATCGTAGGAGTAGCCGTTATCAAGAAGATCAAACAATAATGTCTTAATCCATGTTTAAATTGGAAATTTTCTTGCATGGTTACTTCATTGTTGATAACATAAACATTCTCACAAACAAATGTTTAATTTCCTTACGTGTGCATGTGATATTATTAAATAGGAAGAAAATGGATTATTTATGACAAAGAAAAGTACTTTAAAACGCAATTTCCCTTACGTACACGTATATAATTGCTTTCTAATACTCCATTGCACGAAACGCGCCCATTTGTGATACGTTGTACACTTTCCCAACTTGTTTAACTAACAATTTTGATGTTTTTAATGCTATTAATTGAACATTTGAAAATATCAATATTTGTTAAATATTGATTCCTGTGTCTAATTGTAAGTAGTCTTGTAATGGGCGAACTATTACAGTCTTACTATCAAAGATAATAAGAAAGTCACAAAAATGAATCACGTATGCCAATCAGGAGTACCACTTTACTGGTGACAAAAAATGAACTTTCCGTCATATCTCCTAAAATTTTGCACATATCAAAATATTTTTCAAATAAAACATGTAGAACTGCAAAATTAGAGTATTTCTTTTCTTACACTCTTTTATCGTTGGAGTAGCCGTTATCAAGATAATCGAACAATAATGTCTTAATTCGAGTTGAACTTGGAAAATTTCTTACATGGTTACTTCTTAACTGTTGCTAACATAAACAATCTCACAAACAAACGCTTAATTTCATTATGTGTGCATGCAGTATTTTCAAATAGGAAGGAAATGGACTATTTATGATTAAGAAAAGGAACTTGAAATGGTACAGCTTGCAAATAAACCAGCCAAAGCTAGCAGTGCCTCTAGTGGTCAATTAATGTACTCCGTACTCATAGCGTCACGTATTTCATGTTGAAAATGGCGCGTAATAATTGAATCGCGTTACTAATTAATTTGTTTAGTGTTAAATATACCCCTGGCCCTCCCTCATTTCAATATGCATAGAATCGAGGAAGTTATAGAAAAATATCAAAACAATTTAATGTTGACGGTAAAATTCATGTGAAATTTCCACCAGAATGTGGCACTATATATATTTTCATTTTCATAAAGTCCCGGTTTCGAATCCAGGAGACAATTATAATTTCCTATAAGTTTACCTAGAATTTTCGATTTTTCAGAGTGCAAGGTTTTTTCCTTCATTCCCCAAAATACTTAAATATGGACCGATTTTCTTTGTTTTGACATTATTTGACGGATAAAACTCTAATATTTTATTCTTGCAATGTTTACATGTTACACGGTCGACGTTTTCAGAGATATGCATTCTTTTTGGAATTCTGCAGATTTTTCGCACTCATTCCAGGTATTTCCAAGGAGAGACTCATTGTTCCCTCCGATTCATTTAATGGCAATTAAACCTTCAAATAGACGAAAGAAAAGCGTAATTCGCTTCCAGCTGTTGTTTAAGCATCGAAATTAATGAAGCATAGCAACGTAAATATGTAAGGACAATAATTCTGTTGACTGCGTATGGGAAGCGTTTCTAACGAATTAATCAAAGCAATAGAATCTTCGTTTCATCGTTTGAATGCTGGAATCTAATCTCTTTGTAAGTGGAACCATTATATTATACATCTTTAATGCTTATTAACGCAAATAGGTGAGAAATTACTGAGTACACGTGAGACTGGCGTGACTATTAAAACCCGGCCATGGTCAGTAATTGATTCCAAAGAACCCGGCCCGTGCAGGATTCTAACCGGACTACGAAGCATGGGAGGAACTTTTATTAATTTTTATCTCTTTTTTGAGACTCGAGATTCCTATTATTGCCTCAATAATCACACGTCGTAGGATAGAAAATTCCGACGTCTAGGCTTTCACTCTTTTGCAAATTAAAATTAGAAAACAATGACTTAGAATCAACGTATGTAGACTGTCTTAAAGAAGATTTTACGAAGTTTCTTATGGAAAAAATAAATGTCTTCCTTGGAGTCGAACCCAGGACTTTTTCGAGATTTATTTTCGTCGCCACCTGAAAATATGTGATTCGAGCATTCCTGCCAAACTTAGAGTTACTATCTCGATACTTTCTCGATTTAATCGCAGTATTATGTGACAAATAAATAAATACCAAGGGTAGTTAACAGTAAGTAAAAGTTTGTAAAAAGGAAGACTAGTGTAATTTTCATGAGCATATAATTGCTATATATCACCGGTATAGTTGGATTTATTTAATTCGGTTCGGGGATATAGTTGGCGAATCCTCTTTTACTTGCTATACTATAAAAGCCATTCGTCCATATCTGGGAGGTGGGGGAAAATGCCTTTCCTTTGGTTCTTGACTTTAACACCGTCAAATGCAGACAGATGGGTTTTTTTGAAAGGCATTCCTTGTGAGTAGACCATTGCGTGCCCCTGTTGCACATTGGCGGTCTCGTGGAGGGCATTCCGAGTTCCTCGTCTACCTTTTATGGTCATAAGAAAGGTATTTCCCCCACCTCCCAGCACTTCCTTATCTTTTTTTTAACAGTCCAAAGTGACGTCGTCGTGACGTCTTCTGGTATTGCCGGGAAATTTTCTGTCGATTTGGTCAGTCTACTTTGAGATGTGACAGTGTTCGGATGTGACGAAGGAAGTTAAAGTGATCTCCTTTCGAAGAGAAGGCCATGCAGTCTGTAAGGATATGTACGTATTTTATGAACGTTTGGCAAATTTATTCGCCGAATTAAGGCAATATATAATCTTAAATAAATGTTCTTTTGGTAAAATTATAATATAATGTTTAAATTCTCGCGAGAATAAAAGCAATGTTAAATGTTCTTTTTGTAAAATTGTAATATAATTTTTAAATTCTCGTGAGAATCAAAGCAGTTTTATGGTGTCTAAGGAGAATTATTGCAATTTAAGCTACATGAATGGTGTTCCTAGCCTTAAGTCTATTTCAGACGCATCTTCTATCGCGTTTACGTAGTACCAGTGAATTTTTTTTCTTGTCATTACAGGTGATGCGGTTTGTGATTCCCACCAATTTCCAATACCCTTTATTTCATTCGTCAACCCCATGGTGCTTCTAATTTACCCCCTGTGCACGTCCCTGTGAAGTGCAATGGTCATTCTGTGAGGAAGTGCCGTGTATATTTGAGTGTGAGGAAGTTTTCTCATCGCTGGAGGAAAGGGATTTATTTCTTCTCCTTCTCCCACCGCTGGTACGTTTACGCCACAGCAAAGGTAAGAAAGTTCGTACCTCTCCATATCTCCCTTTAATTTTAAGTCTGGTTGACTGGCGTTTCGATCGTCGCAGGCAAAGGTATCCGATTGATACAAAAATTTGTGTGCCCAGAATTTTCAATTTGGATACGACGTAATTATAAATGGGTTGAGTGTAGAATAAAATGAATTCAACTCGCAATGTTTCGTGGGGCGATATTTTATTTGGGGTAAGCTGGTTGACAGACACTTTACCTCTTAACTGCGTCGACCGCTTATACTCGTCAACCTGTGTTTTCAGTGGATGCTTGTGAACTGCTTTTAAGCTTCGTAGTGTATTTCTTTTGCTCTCAGCTGGTTACTCTAACCGGTTACACAGGTTGAACTTACCTATTACATATTAACACCTATTGGTGTCCGAGTTGTATTATCTGATGTATGCTTGAACATTTTCCTACAAAAATATTAGGTATTCTCCGTGATCGTGTTGATTTTGCACATAAATATCGCTTTTACGAGTATTAGGCTTTCTTCTAACAAGCGGAAATCTTTGGTTAATATTAACGTTGTTGACATTTTAGCTGGCAAAAAATGAAACCTCTAATGAGTGTTGACTGCAGCAAAGGGATGGGACGAGTCAAATTGCAGACCAGTGCATCGTCACCTACTCTACTGCCAGGAAGACACCAAAAATATTACGTGAAAATGTTTCACCATTTATTGGATATAACAATTTTATTGCAAACTAGCTTTGCCCGCGCAGAACATCTGCGCGCTAGTCTAACTTTATTGCTCAGTATCATAAATTTCTTTATACACACAATTTTCGATCTCTTGAATTGCAGATGCAATAATCTTACGTAGCACACGATAACATTGTATTGCTGCAACTTCTGTTTTTAAAGTAGGTGCGTTATCTCTTCTTATGTCTAACATAAGTTCGGATATTCCATAAAAACCATTATAACTTTTACTGTTAGATTAGATTGTGTTATCGTATGCATTTGATTGTAAGACTCAGCAAACGGATTTATTTGTCGTAACATCGTATCTAATCTCTCCGTTACAATTCGTGAACAGCCTTGGCTATAATCCATACGTTTGTTTGTTGCTTCACCCGAATCAAATATATACAGCTGTTTGTTCTGTTCGATGGTGAACAGTGGAGAAACGTTATAGTAAATACGAAAACAGTAAGGTCCTATTCCTGGAGGTGCTTTGATTTCGGCACCCAATGAAGCGAAAGCTAAATTAGCGTTATATTCTCTGATATGTTCTCGATAATTTTTAGCTTCAGTTGAGTTTGTTGTTAATAATTCTTTTAGTAAACCTGGCGTTTCAGATATATCTTCGAGGGAGTCTTTTCCGTCGTGACAGCATTTGGTGTATTTTTTAGACGTGTTGAGTTCATTCGGCCAGTAAAGCGCACCACAGTAATTGCAAGTCTTGAGTCATATTTCCACAGTTATGTTCTTCAATGGCAACGTCAAGTTGAGAATTGTCTGCATCAGTAGCACGTTCATTTAATCTATGTACGTTGTTTTGCTTGCCTTCTCTTGCGTAGTCGATTTTCTCTCGATTCCAAACTCAGATCAGCCCGTCTTCTTCTTTGTTTTTGATTACGTTGTTCTCGTTGTTGTTCATCTTCAATGGCTCTTCGATCTCTGTCGGTTTGATTTCTTTCAATTCTTCTTCGATTTGCTTCTTCAACAGATTGAATGGCTCGTTCCGCCCTTCTTCTCGCATTATAATTAGCGTAACATGGTGCTCTTGAAGCCATTACTTTTATTCTGAGCATACAATTTAAATATTAATAAAATTAATTAATATATAGTTGCATATAAACAGTATCTAAATGGTTTCAACTTTATATTGTATTTCAATGCGATATACAGAAGCTGTTTATCACGTTGCTAGAGACATTGAGTATATAAACATTAGACATTCTTATTTGGTTGCGATATTAATACGGAAAAGTATTATCATATATTACTTCTAAAATGGTAAATGTTTTGTTTTTATTTAAATTGACGTAGTTCTACTTAGTTGTTATGTATATATATATATATCGAATGATATACATTTAAAAATAAATAATTATTGTTATTAATAATTTAACACGTAAGATTTGGCTAAATGTGATACATTCTGATGTACCTCTGCCGAAATTGTAAGTATAGATAGTGTGGTCATAGTGTTTATTTAAATTGATGTAGTTGTTGATAATTTGTTTTGTAGAAGAAAAGTAATGATAGCGTTCAATTCCGCTTATTCATTGAAATGCTAATAGATAGAATTTATTTCCGTGTTATAAATCCTCATTAAACAAAACTGTCTCTGACCAACCAAGAGAGATTCGGGTTATTAAGTAGATGAAAATGTTTAATCATTTAAGTTCCGTAATTTTTTACGGGCTTATGATATACTATAGGTAATCTACCATATAAGATTTTACGCAAATTAATTTAAACAAGTTAGGAAAGTGTACAACGTATCACAAATGGGCGCGTTTCGTGCAATGGAGTATTAGAAAGCAATTACATACCTGTACGTAAAGGAAATAGCGGTTTAAAGTTCTTTTCTTCATCATAAATAATTTATTTTCTTCCTATTTAATAATATTACATGCACACGTAAGGAAATTAAACGTTTGTTTGGGAGATTGTTTATGTTAGCAACGATGAAGAAATAACCATGCAAGAAATTTTCAAGAAAGTTCAACTCGATATAAGAGTTTCTTGTTTGATTTTCTCGATAACGGCTACTCCTACGATAAAAAAGTATGGGAAAGGAAATACTCCTCTTTTCCAGTTCTACAACTTTTATTTGAAAAATATTTTGGTATGTGCAATACCTTACGAGATATGATGAAAATTAATTTTTTGTCCCCAGTAAAGAGGTACCCCTGATTGGCGTACGTGATTCATTTTTGCGATTTTCTTATTATATTTGATTGAAAGACCTCAATATGAAATTTCATGAAAATCCGTCCTTTAGAAGCCGAGAACGAACATACGGACGGACGGACCGACCGACCGACGATAATAGACGCTCACGCTGTAAGCGAAACGCGCCTAAAAAGTAATATCTACTTAATAATAATAATCTTTAATAAAGATTTTGCAATACTATACTAACATTATTATACAAAGATCTGATATGATTCAGTGATAGCTGTTTCAGCAGTTCCAACTTCGTTTTTTACTTATTATATGTAGCGATGTTTATCCACATTCGTTTAATTCGTTATAATTTCTTTAATTTGAGGCTAATTGAGTTCCAACTTCGTTTTTTACTTATTATAAGTAGCGATGTTTATCCAAATTCGTATATTTCGTTATAATTTATTTAATTTGACGCTAATTGAGTTCCAACTTCGTTTTTTACTTATTATATGTAGCGATGTTTATCCACATTCGTATATTTTGTTATAATTTCTTTAATTTGACGCTAATTGAGTTCCAACTTCGTCTTTTACTTTTTATATGTAGCGATGTTTATCAAGATTCGTATATTTCGTTATAATTTCTTTAATTTGACGCTAATTGAGTGGAACTTCGTTTTTTACTTTATATATGTAGCGATGTTTATCAACATTCGTTTATTTCGTTATAATTTCTTTAATTTGACGCTAATTGAGTTCCAACTTCGTTTATTACTTTTTATATGTAGCGATGTTTATCCACATTCGTATATTTCGTTATAATTTCTTTAATTTGACGCTAATTGAGTTCCAACTTCGTTTTTTAAATATTATATGTAGCGATGTTTATCCACATTCGTTTAATTCGTTATAATTTCTTTAATTTGAGGCTAATTGAGTTCCAACTTCGTTTTTTACTTATTATAAGTAGCGATGTTTATCCAAATTCGTATATTTCGTTATAATTTCTTTAATTTGACGCTAATTAAGTTCCAACTTCGTTTTTTACTTATTATATGTAGCGATGTTTATCCACATTCGTATATTTTGTTATAATTTCTTTAATTTGACGCTAATTGAGTTCCAACTTCGTCTTTTACTTTTTATATGTAGCGATGTTTATCAAGATTCGTATATTTCGTTATAATTTCTTTAATTTGACGCTAATTGAGTGGAACTTCGTTTTTTACTTTTTATATGTAGCGATGTTTATCCACATTCGTATATTTCGTTATAATTTCTTTAATTTGACGCTAATTGAGTTCCAACTTCGTTTTTTACTTTTTATATGTAGCGATGTTTATCCACATTCGTATATTTCGTTATAATTTCTTTAATTTGACGCTAATTGATTTCCAACTTCGTTTTTTACTTTTTATATGTAGCGATGTTTATCCACATTCGTATATTTCGTTATAATTTCTTTAATTTGACGCTAATTGAGTTCCAACTTCGTTTTTCACTTTTTATATGTAGCGATGTTTATCAACATTAGTTTATTTCGTTATAATTTCTTTAATTTGACGCTAATTGAGTTCCAACTTCGTTTTTTACTTTTTATATGTAGCGATGTTTATCCACATTAGTTTATTTCGTTATAATTTCTTTAATTTGACGATAATTGAGTTCCAACTTCGTTTTGTACTTTTTATATGTAACGATGTTTATCAACATTCGTATATTTCGTTATAATTTCTTTAATTTGAGGCTAATTGAGTTCCAACTTCGTTTTTTACTTTTTATATGTAGCGATGTTTATCCACATTAGTTTATTTCGTTATAATTTCTTTAATTTGAGGCTAATTGAGATCCAACTTCGTTTTTACTTTTTATATGTAGCGATGTTTAACAACATTAGTTTATTTCGTTATAATTTCTATAATTTGACGCTAATTGAGTTCCAACTTCGTTTTTTACTTTTTATATGTAGCGAAGTTTATCAACATTCGTAGAGTTCGTTATAATTTCTTTAATTTGACGCTAATTGAGTTCCAACTTCGTTTTTTACTTTTTATATGTAGCGATGTTTATCAACATTCGTATATTTCGTTATAATTTCTTTAATTTGACGCTAATTGAGTTCCAACATCGTTTTTTACTTTTTATATGTAGCGATGTTTATCCACATTAGTTTATTTCGTTATAATTTCTTTAATTTGAGGCTAATTGAGTTCCAACTTCGTTTTTTACTTTTTATATGTAGCGAAGTTTATCAACATTCGTAGAGTTCGTTATAATTTCTTTAATTTGACGCTAATTGAGTTCCAACTTCGTTTTTTACTTTTTATATGTAGCGAAGTTTATCAACATTCGTAGAGCTCGTTATAATTTCTTTAATTTGACGCTAATTGAGTCCAACTTCGTTTTTTACTTTTTATATGTAGCGAAGTTTATCAACATTCGTAGAGTTCGTTATAATTTCTTTAATTGGACGCTAATTGAGTTCCAACTTCGTTTTTTACTTTTTATATGTAGCGAAGTTTATCAACATTCGTAGAGTTCGTTATAATTTCTTTAATTTGACGCTAATTGAGTTCCAACTTCGTTTTTTACTTTTTATATGTAGCGAAGTTTATCAACATTCGTAGAGTTCGTTATAATTTCTTTAATTTGACGCTAATTGAGTTCCAACTTCGTTTTTTACTTTTTATATGTAGCGAAGTTTATCAACATTCGTAGAGTTCGTTGTAATTTCTTTAATTTGACGCTAATTGAGTTCCAACTTCGTTTTTTACTTTTTATATGTAGCGAAGTTTATCAACATTCGTAGAGTTCGTTATAATTTCTTTAATTTGACGCTAATTGAATTCCAACTTCGTTTTTTACTTTTTATATGTAGCGAAGTTTATCAACATTCGTAGAGTTCGTTATAATTTCTTTAATTTGACGCTAATTGAGTTCCAACTTCGTTTTTTACTTTTTATATGTAGCGAAGTTTATCAACATTCGTAGAGTTCGTTATGATTTCTTTAATTTGACGCTAATTGAGTTCCAACTTCGTTTTTTACTTTTTATATGTAGCGAAGTTTATCAACATTCGTAGAGTTCGTTATAATTTCTTTAATTTGACGCTAATTGAGTTCCAACTTCGTTTTTTTACTTTTTATATGTAGCGAAGTTTATCAACATTCGTAGAGTTCGTTATAATTTCTTTAATTTGACGCTAATTGAGTTCCAATTTCGTGTTTTACTTTTTATATGTACCGATGTTTATCAACATTCGTTTATTTCGTTATAATTTCTTTAATTTGACGCTAATTGAGTTCCAACTTCGTTTTTTACTTTTTATATGTAGCGAAGTTTATCAACATTCGTAGAGTTCGTTATAATTTCTTTAATTTGACGCTAATTGAGTTCCAACTTCGTTTTTTACTTTTTATATGTAGCGAAGTTTATCAACATTCGTAGAGTTCGTTATAATTTCTTTAATTTGACGCTAATTGAGGTCCAACTTCGTTTTTTACTTTTTATATGTAGCGAAGTTTATCAACATTCGTAGAGCTCGTTATAATTTCTTTAATTTGACGCTAATTGAGTCCAACTTCGTTTTTTACTTTTTATATGTAGCGAAGTTTATCAACATTCGTAGAGTTCGTTATAATTTCTTTAATTGGACGCTAATTGAGTTCCAACTTCGTTTTTTACTTTTTATATGTAGCGAAGTTTATCAACATTCGTAGAGTTCGTTATAATTTCTTTAATTTGACACTAATTGAGTTCCAACTTAGTTTTTTACTTTTTATATGTAGCGAAGTTTATCAACATTCGTAGAGTTCGTTATAATTTCTTTAATTTGACGCTAATTGAGTTCCAACTTCGCCTTTTACTTTTTATATGTAGCGATGTTTATCAAGATTCGTATATTTCGTTATAATTTCTTTAATTTGACGCTAATTGAGTGGAACTTCGTTTTTTACTTTATATATGAAGCGATGTTTATCAACATTCGTTTATTTCGTTATAATTTCTTTAATTTGACGCTAATTGAGTTCCAACTTCGTTTATTACTTTCTATATGTAGCGATGTTTATCCACATTCGTGTATTTCGTTATAATTTCTTTAATTTTACGCTAATTGAGTTCCAACTTCGTTTTTTAAATATTATATGTAGCGATGTTTATCCACATTCGTTTAATTCGTTATAATTTCTTTAATTTGAGGCTAATTGAGTTCCAACTTCGTTTTTTACTTATTATAAGTAGCGATGTTTATCCAAATTCGTATATTTCGTTATAATTTCTTTAATTTGACGCTAATTAAGTTCCAACTTCGTTTTTTACTTATTATATGTAGCGATGTTTATCCACATTCGTATATTTTGTTATAATTTCTTTAATTTGACGCCAATTGAGTTCCAACTTCGTCTTTTACTTTTTATATGTAGCGATGTTTATCAAGATTCGTATATTTCGTTATAATTTCTTTAATTTGACGCTAATTGTGTGGAACTTCGTTTATTACTTTTTATATGTAGCGATGTTTATCCACATTCGTATATTTCGTTATAATTTCTTTAATTTGACGCTAATTGAGTTCCAACTTCGTTTTTTACTTTTTATATGTAGCGATGTTTATCCACATTCGTATATTTCGTTATAATTTCTTTAATTTGACGCTAATTGATTTCCAACTTCGTTTTTTACTTTTTATATGTAGCGATGTTTATCCACATTCGTATATTTCGTTATAATTTCTTTAATTTGACGCTAATTGAGTTCCAACTTCGTTTTTCACTTTTTATATGTAGCGATGTTTATATCATTAGTTTATTTCGTTATAATTTCTTTAATTTGACGCTAATTGAGTTCCAACTTCGTTTTTTACTTTTTATATGTAGCGATGTTTATCCACATTAGTTTATTTCGTTATAATTTCTTTAATTTGACGCTAATTGAGTTCCAACTTCGTTTTTTACTTTTTATATGTAACGATGTTTATCAACATTCGTATATTTCGTTATAATTTCTTTAATTTGAGGCTAATTGAGTTCCAACTTCGTTTTTTACTTTTTATATGTAACGATGTTTATCAACATTCGTATATTTCGTTATAATTTCTTTAATTTGAGGCTAATTGAGTTCCAACTTCGTTTTTTACTTTTTATATGTAGCGATGTTTATCCACATTAGTTTATTTCGTTATAATTTCTTTAATTTGAGGCTAATTGAGATCCATCTTCATTTTTACTTTTTATATGTAGCAATGTTTATCAACATTAGTTTATTTCGTTATAATTTCTTTAATTTGACGCTAATTGAGTTCCAACTTCGTTTTTTACTTTTTATATGTAGCGAAGTTTATCAACATTCGTAGAGTTCGTTATAATTTCTTTAATTTGACGCTAATTGAGTTCCAACTTCGTTTTTTACTTTTTATATGTAGCGATGTTTATCAACATTCGTATATTTCGTTATAATTTCTTTAATTTGACGCTAATTGAGTTCCAACTTCGTTTTTTACTTTTTATATGTAGCGATGTTTATCCACATTAGTTTATTTCGTTATAATTTCTTTAATTTGAGGCTAATTGAGTTCCAACGTCGTTTTTTACTTTTTATATGTAGCGATGTTTATCCATATTCGTATATTTCGTTATACTTTCTTTAATTTGACGCTAATTGTGTTCCAACTTCGTTTTTTACTTTTTATATGTAGGGATGTTTATCAACATTAGTTTATTTCGTTATAGTTTCTTTAATTTGACGCTAATTGAGTTCCAACTTCGTCATTTACTTTTTATATGTAGCGAAGTTTATCAACATTCGTAGAGTTCGTTATAATTTCTTTAATTTGACGCTAATTGAGTTCCAACTTCGTTTTTTACTTTTTATATGTAGCGAAGTTTATCAACATTCGTAGAGCTCGTTATAATTTCTTTAATTTGACGCTAATTGAGTCCAACTTCGTTTTTTACTTTTTATATGTAGCGAAGTTTATCAACATTCGTAGAGTTCGTTATAATTTCTTTAATTGGACGCTAATTGAGTTCCAACTTCGTTTTTTACTTTTTATATGTAGCGAAGTTTATCAACATTCGTAGAGTTCGTTATAATTTCTTTAATTTGACGCTAATTGAGTTTCAACTTCGTTTTTTACTTTTTATATGTAGCGAAGTTTATCAATATTCGTAGAGTTCGTTAAAATTTCTTTAATTTGACGCTAATTGAGTTCCAACTTCGTTTTTTACTTTTTATATGTAGCGAAGTTTATCAACATTCGTAGAGTTCGTTGTAATTTCTTTAATTTGACGCTAATTGAGTTCCAACTTCGTTTTTTACTTTTTATATGTAGCGAAGTTTATCAACATTCGTAGAGTTCGTTATAATTTCTTTAATTTGACGCTAATTGAATTCCAACTTCGTTTTTTACTTTTTATATGTAGCGAAGTTTATCAACATTCGTAGAGTTCGTTATGATTTCTTTAATTTGACGCTAATTGAGTTCCAACTTCGTTTTTTACTTTTTATATGTAGCGAAGTTTATCAACATTCGTAGAGTTCGTTATAATTTCTTTAATTTGACGCTAATTGAGTTCCAACTTCGTTTTTTTACTTTTTATATGTAGCGAAGTTTATCAACATTCGTAGAGTTCGTTATAATTTCTTTAATTTGACGCTAATTGAGTTCCAATTTCGTTTTTTACTTTTTATATGTAGCGATGTTTATCAACATTCGTTTATTTCGTTATAATTTCTTTAATTTTACGCTAATTGAGTTCCAACTTCGTTTTTTACTTTTTATATGTAGCGAAGTTTATCAACATTCGTAGAGTTCGTTATAATTTCTTTAATTTGACGCTAATTGAGTTCCAACTTCGTTTTTTACTTTTTATATGTAGCGAAGTTTATCAACATTCGTAGAGTTCGTTATAATTTCTTTAATTTGACGCTAATTGAGTTCCAACTTCGTTTTTTACTTTTTATATGTAGCGAAGTTTATCAACATTCGTAGAGTTCGTTATGATTTCTTTAATTTGACGCTAATTGAGTTCCAACTTCGTTTTTTACTTTTTATATGTAGCGAAGTTTATCAACATTCGTAGAGTTCGTTATAATTTCTTTAATTTGACGCTAATTGAGTTCCAACTTCGTTTTTTTACTTTTCATATGTAGCGAAGTTTATCAACATTCGTAGAGTTCGTTATAATTTCTTTAATTTGACGCTAATTGAGTTCCAATTTCGTTTTTTACTTTTTATATGTAGCGATGTTTATCAACATTCGTTTATTTCGTTATAATTTCTTTAATTTTACGCTAATTGAGTTCCAACTTCGTTTTTTACTTTTTATATGTAGCGAAGTTTATCAACATTCGTAGAGTTCGTTATAATTTCTTTAATTTGACGCTAATTGAGTTCCAACTTCGTTTTTTACTTTTTATATGTAGCGAAGTTTATCAACATTCGTAGAGTTCGTTATAATTTCTTTAATTTGACGCTAATTGAGTTCCAACTTCGTTTTTTACTTTTTATATGTAGCGAAGTTTATCAACATTCGTAGAGCTCGTTATAATTTCTTTAATTTGACGCTAATTGAGTCCAACTTCGTTTTTTACTTTTTATATGTAGCGAAGTTTTCAACATTCGTAGAGTTCGTTATAATTTCTTTAATTTGACGCTAATTGAGTTCCAACTTCGTTTTTTACTTTTTATATGTAGCGAAGTTTATCAACATTCGTAGAGTTCGTTATAATTTCTTTAATTTGACGCTAATTGAGTTCCAACTTCGTCTTTTACTTTTTATATGTAGCGATGTTTATCAAGATTCGTATATTTAGTTATAATTTCTTTAATTTGACGCTAATTGAGTGGAACTTCGCTTTTTACTTTATATATGTAGCGATGTTTATCAACATTCGTTTATTTCGTTATAATTTCTTTAATTTGACGCTAATTGAGTTCCAACTTCGTTTTTTTACTTTTTATATGTAGCGAAGTTTATCAACATTCGTAGAGTTCGTTATAATTTCTTTAATTTGACGCTAATTGAGTTCCAATTTCGTGTTTTACTTTTTATATGTAGCGATGTTTATCAACATTCGTTTATTTCGTTATAATTTCTTTAATTTGACGCTAATTGAGTTCCAACTTCGTTTTTTACTTTTTATATGTAGCGAAGTTTATCAACATTCGTAGAGTTCGTTATAATTTCTTTAATTTGACGCTAATTGAGTTCCAACTTCGTTTTTTACTTTTTATATGTAGCGAAGTTTATCAACATTCGTAGAGTTCGTTATAATTTCTTTAATTTGACGCTAATTGAGGTCCAACTTCGTTTTTTACTTTTTATATGTAGCGAAGTTTATCAACATTCGTAGAGCTCGTTATAATTTCTTTAATTTGACGCTAATTGAGTCCAACTTCGTTTTTTACTTTTTATATGTAGCGAAGTTTATCAACATTTGTAGAGTTCGTTATAATTTCTTTAATTGGACGCTAATTGAGTTCCAACTTCGTTTTTTACTTTTTATATGTAGCGAAGTTTATCAACATTCGTAGAGTTCGTTATAATTTCTTTAATTTGACACTAATTGAGTTCCAACTTAGTTTTTTACTTTTTATATGTAGCGAAGTTTATCAACATTCGTAGAGTTCGTTATAATTTCTTTAATTTGACGCTAATTGAGTTCCAACTTCGCCTTTTACTTTTTATATGTAGCGATGTTTATCAAGATTCGTATATTTCGTTATAATTTCTTTAATTTGACGCTAATTGAGTGGAACTTCGTTTTTTACTTTATATATGAAGCGATGTTTATCAACATTCGTTTATTTCGTTATAATTTCTTTAATTTGACGCTAATTGAGTTCCAACTTCGTTTATTACTTTCTATATGTAGCGATGTTTATCCACATTCGTGTATTTCGTTATAATTTCTTTAATTTTACGCTAATTGAGTTCCAACTTCGTTTTTTAAATATTATATGTAGCGATGTTTATCCACATTCGTTTAATTCGTTATAATTTCTTTAATTTGACGCTAATTAAGTTCCAACTTCGTTTTTTACTTATTATATGTAGCGATGTTTATCCACATTCGTATATTTTGTTATAATTTCTTTAATTTGACGCCAATTGAGTTCCAACTTCGTCTTTTACTTTTTATATGTAGCGATGTTTATCAAGATTCGTATATTTCGTTATAATTTCTTTAATTTGACGCTAATTGTGTGGAACTTCGTTTTTTACTTTTTATATGTAGCGTTGTTTATCCACATTCGTATATTTCGTTATAATTTCTTTAATTTGACGCTAATTGAGTTCCAACTTCGTTTTTTACTTTTTATATGTAGCGATGTTTATCCACATTCGTATATTTCGTTATAATTTCTTTAATTTGACGCTAATTGATTTCCAACTTCGTTTTTTACTTTTTATATGTAGCGATGTTTATCCACATTCGTATATTTCGTTATAATTTCTTTAATTTGACGCTAATTGAGTTCCAACTTCGTTTTTCACTTTTTATATGTAGCGATGTTTATCAACATTAGTTTATTTCGTTATAATTTCTTTAATTTGACGCTAATTGAGTTCCAACTTCGTTTTTTACTTTTTATATGTAGCGATGTTTATCCACATTAGTTTATTTCGTTATAATTTCTTTAATTTGACGCTAATTGAGTTCCAACTTCGTTTTTTACTTTTTATATGTAACGATGTTTATCAACATTCGTATATTTCGTTATAATTTCTTTAATTTGAGGCTAATTGAGTTCCAACTTCGTTTTTTACTTTTTATATGTAGCGATGTTTATCCACATTAGTTTATTTCGTTATAATTTCTTTAATTTGAGGCTAATTGAGATCCAACTTCATTTTTACTTTTTATATGTAGCGATGTTTATCAACATTAGTTTATTTCGTTATAATTTCTTTAATTTGACGCTAATTGAGTTCCAACTTCGTTTTTTACTTTTTATATGTAGCGAAGTTTATCAACATTCGTAGAGTTCGTTATAATTTCTTTAATTTGACGCTAATTGAGTTCCAACTTCGTTTTTTACTTTTTATATGTAGCGATGTTTATCAACATTCGTATATTTCGTTATAATTTCTTTAATTTGAGGCTAATTGAGTTCCAACTTCGTTTTTTACTTTTTATATGTAGCGATGTTTATCCACATTAGTTTATTTCGTTATAATTTCTTTAATTTGAGGCTAATTGAGTTCCAACTTCGTTTTTTACCTTTTATATGTAGCGATGTTTATCAACATTCGTATATTTCGTTATACTTTCTTTAATTTGACGCTAATTGAGTTCCAACGTCGTTTTTTACTTTTTATATGTAGCGATGTTTATCCATATTCGTATATTTCGTTATTCTTTCTTTAATTTGACGCTAATTGTGTTCCAACTTCGTTTTTTACTTTTTATATGTAGGGATGTTTATCAACATTAGTTTATTTCGTTATAGTTTCTTTAATTTGACGCTAATTGAGTTCCAACTTCGTCATTTACTTTTTATATGTAGCGAAGTTTATCAACATTCGTAGAGTTCGTTATAATTTCTTTAATTTGACGCTAATTGAGTTCCAACTTCGTTTTTTACTTTTTATATGTAGCGAAGTTTATCAACATTCGTAGAGCTCGTTATAATTTCTTTAATTTGACGCTAATTGAGTCCAACTTCGTTTTTTACTTTTTATATGTAGCGAAGTTTATCAACATTCGTAGAGTTCGTTATAATTTCTTTAATTGGACGCTAATTGAGTTCCAACTTCGTTTTTTACTTTTTATATGTAGCGAAGTTTATCAACATTCGTAGAGTTCGTTATAATTTCTTTAATTTGACGCTAATTGAGTTTCAACTTCGTTTTTTACTTTTTATATGTAGCGAAGTTTATCAATATTCGTAGAGTTCGTTAAAATTTCTTTAATTTGACGCTAATTGAGTTCCAACTTCGTTTTTTACTTTTTATATGTAGCGAAGTTTATCAACATTCGTAGAGTTCGTTGTAATTTCTTTAATTTGACGCTAATTGAGTTCCAACTTCGTTTTTTACTTTTTATATGTAGCGAAGTTTATCAACATTCGTAGAGTTCGTTATAATTTCTTTAATTTGACGCTAATTGAATTCCAACTTCGTTTTTTACTTTTTATATGTAGCGAAGTTTATCAACATTCGTAGAGTTCGTTATGATTTCTTTAATTTGACGCTAATTGAGTTCCAACTTCGTTTTTTACTTTTTATATGTAGCGAAGTTTATCAACATTCGTAGAGTTCGTTATAATTTCTTTAATTTGACGCTAATTGAGTTCCAACTTCGTTTTTTTACTTTTTATATGTAGCGAAGTTTATCAACATTCGTAGAGTTCGTTATAATTTCTTTAATTTGACGCTAATTGAGTTCCAATTTCGTTTTTTACTTTTTATATGTAGCGAAGTTTATCAATATTCGTAGAGTTCGTTAAAATTTCTTTAATTTTACGCTAATTGAGTTCCAACTTCGTTTTTTACTTTTTATATGTAGCGAAGTTTATCAACATTCGTAGAGTTCGTTGTAATTTCTTTAATTTGACGCTAATTGAGTTCCAACTTCGTTTTTTACTTTTTATATGTAGCGAAGTTTATCAACATTCGTAGAGTTCGTTATAATTTCTTTAATTTGACGCTAATTGAATTCCAACTTCGTTTTTTACTTTTTATATGTAGCGAAGTTTATCAACATTCGTAGAGTTCGTTATGATTTCTTTAATTTGACGCTAATTGAGTTCCAACTTCGTTTTTTACTTTTTATATGTAGCGAAGTTTATCAACATTCGTAGAGTTCGTTATAATTTCTTTAATTTGACGCTAATTGAGTTCCAACTTCGTTTTTTTACTTTTTATATGTAGCGAAGTTTATCAACATTCGTAGAGTTCGTTATAATTTCTTTAATTTGACGCTAATTGAGTTCCAATTTCGTTTTTTACTTTTTATATGTAGCGATGTTTATCAACATTCGTTTATTTCGTTATAATTTCTTTAATTTTACGCTAATTGAGTTCCAACTTCGTTTTTTACTTTTTATATGTAGCGAAGTTTATCAACATTCGTAGAGTTCGTTATAATTTCTTTAATTTGACGCTAATTGAGTTCCAACTTCGTTTTTTACTTTTTATATGTAGCGAAGTTTATCAACATTCGTAGAGTTCGTTATAATTTCCTTAATTTGACGCTAATTGAGTTCCAACTTCGTTTTTTACTTTTTATATGTAGCGAAGTTTATCAACATTCGTAGAGTTCGTTATGATTTCTTTAATTTGACGCTAATTGAGTTCCAACTTCGTTTTTTACTTTTTATATGTAGCGAAGTTTATCAACATTCGTAGAGTTCGTTATAATTTCTTTAATTTGACGCTAATTGAGTTCCAACTTCGTTTTTTTACTTTTTATATGTAGCGAAGTTTATCAACATTCGTAGAGTTCGTTATAATTTCTTTAATTTGACGCTAATTGAGTTCCAATTTCGTTTTTTACTTTTTATATGTAGCGATGTTTATCAACATTCGTTTATTTCGTTATAATTTCTTTAATTTTACGCTAATTGAGTTCCAACTTCGTTTTTTACTTTTTATATGTAGCGAAGTTTATCAACATTCGTAGAGTTCGTTATAATTTCTTTAATTTGACGCTAATTGAGTTCCAACTTCGTTTTTTACTTTTTATATGTAGCGAAGTTTATCAACATTCGTAGAGTTCGTTATAATTTCTTTAATTTGACGCTAATTGAGTTCCAACTTCGTTTTTTACTTTTTATATGTAGCGAAGTTTATCAACATTCGTAGAGCTCGTTATAATTTCTTTAATTTGACGCTAATTGAGTCCAACTTCGTTTTTTACTTTTTATATGTAGCGAAGTTTTCAACATTCGTAGAGTTCGTTATAATTTCTTTAATTGGACGCTAATTGAGTTCCAACTTCGTTTTTTACTTTTTATATGTAGCGAAGTTTATCAACATTCGTAGAGTTCGTTATAATTTCTTTAATTTGACGCTAATTGAGTTCCAACTTCGTCTTTTACTTTTTATATGTAGCGATGTTTATCAAGATTCGTATATTTCGTTATAATTTCTTTAATTTGACGCTAATTGAGTGGAACTTCGCTTTTTACTTTATATATGTAGCGATGTTTATCAACATTCGTTTATTTCGTTATAATTTCTTTAATTTGACGCTAATCGAGTTCCAACTTCGTTTATTACTTTTTATATGTAGCGATGTTTATCCACATTCGTATATTTCGTTATAATTTCTTTAATTTGACGCTAATTGAGTTCCAACTTCGTTTTTTAAATATTATATGTAGCGATGTTTATCCACATTCGTTTAATTCGTTATAATTTCTTTAATTTGAGGCTAATTGAGTTCCAACTTCGTTTTTTACTTATTATAAGTAGCGATGTTTATCCAAATTCGTATATTTCGTTATAATTTCTTTAATTTGACGCTAATTAAGTTCCAACTTCTTTTTTTACTTATTATATGTAGCGATGTTTATCCACATTCGTATATTTTGTTATAATTTCTTTAATTTGACGCTAATTGAGTTCCAACTTCGTTTTTTACTTTTTATATGTAGCGATGTTTATCAACATTCGTATATTTCGTTATAATTTCTTTAATTTGACGCTAATTGAGTTCCAACTTCGTTTTTTACTTTTTATATGTAGCGAAGTTTATCAACATTCGTAGAGTTCGTTATGATTTCTTTAATTTGACGCTAATTGAGTTCCAACTTCGTTTTTTACTTTTTATATGTAGTGAAGTTTATCAACATTCGTAGAGTTCGTTATGATTTCTTTAATTTGACGCTAATTGAGTTCCAACTTCGTTTTTTACTTTTTATATGTAGCGAAGTTTATCAACATTCGTAGAGTTCGTTATAATTTCTTTAATTTGACGCTAATTGAGTTCCAACTTCGTTTTTTACTTTTTATATGTAGCGAAGTTTCTCAACATTCGTAGAGTTCGTTATAATTTCTTTAATTTGACGCTAATTGAGTTCCAACTTCGTTTTTTACTTTTTATATGTAGCGAAGTTTATCAACATTCGTAGAGTTCGTTACAATTTCTTTAATTTGACGCTAATTGAGTTCCAACTTCGTTTTTTATTTTTTATATGTAGCGTAGTTTATCAACATTCGTAGAGTTCGTTATAATTTCTTTAATTTGACGCTAATTGAGTTCCAACTTCGTTTTTTACTTTTTATATGTAGCGAAGTTTATCAACATTCGTAGAGTTCGTTATAATTTCTTTAATTTGACGCTAATTGAGTTCCAACTTCGTTTTTTACTTTTTATATGTAGCGAAGTTTATCAACATTCGTAGAGTTCGTTATAATTTCTTTACTTTGACGCTAATTGAGTTCCAACTTCGTTTTTTACTTTTTATATGTAGCGAAGTTTATCAACATTCGTAGAATTCGTTATGATTTCTTTAATTTGACGCTAATTGAGTTCCAACTTCGTTTTTTACTTTTTATATGTAGCGAAGTTTATCAACATTCTTAGAGTTCGTTATGATTTCTTTAATTTGACGCTAATTGAGTTCCAACTTCGTTTTTTACTTTTTATATGTAGCGAAGTTTATCAATATTCGTAGAGTTCGTTATAATTTCTTTAATTTGACGCTAATTGAGTTCCAACTTCGTTTTTTACTTTTTATATGTAGCGAAGTTTATCAACATTCGTAGAGTTCGTTATAATTTCTTTAATTTGACGCTAATTGAGTTCCAACTTCGTTTTTTACTTTTTATATGTAGCGAAGTTTATCAATATTCGTAGAGATCGTTATAATTTCTTTAATTTGACGCTAATTGAGTTCCAACTTCGTTTTTTACTTTTTATATGTAGCGAAGTTTATCAACATTCGTAGAGTTCGTTATAATTTCTTTAATTTGACGCTAATTGAGTTCCAACTTCGTTTTTTACTTTTTATATGTAGCGAAGTTTATCAACATTCGTAGAGTTCGTTATAATTTCTTTAATTTGACGCTAATTGAGTTCCAACTTCGTTTTTTACTTTTTATATGTAGCGAAGTTTATCAACATTCGTAGAGTTCGTTATAATTTCTTTAATTTGACGCTAATTGAGTTCCAACTTCGTTTTTTACTTTTTATATGTAGCGAAGTTTATCAACATTCGTAGAGTTCGTTATGATTTCTTTAATTTGACGCTAATTGTGTTCCAACTTCGGTATTTACTTTTTATATGTAGCGAAGTTTATCAACATTCGTAGAGTTCGTTATAATTTCTTTAATTTGACGCTAATTGAGTTCCAACTTCGTTTTTTACTTTTTATATGTAGCGAAGTTTATCAACATTCGTAGAGTTCGTTATAATTTCTTTAATTTGACGCTAATTGAGTTCCAATTTCGTTTTTTACTTTTTATATGTAGCGATGTTTATCAACATTCGTTTATTTCGTTATAATTTCTTTAATTTGACGCTAATTGAGTTCCAACTTCGTTTTTTACTTTTTATATGTAGCGAAGTTTATCAACATTCGTAGAGTTCGTTATAATTTCTTTAATTTGACGCTAATTGAGTTCCAACTTCGTTTTTTACTTTTTATATGTAGCGAAGTTTATCAACATTCGTAGAGTTCGTTATAATTTCTTTAATTTGACGCTAATTGAGTTCCAACTTCGTTTTTTACTTTTTATATGTAGCGAAGTTTATCAACATTCGTAGAGCTCGTTATAATTTCTTTAATTTGACGCTAATTGAGTCCAACTTCGTTTTTTACTTTTTATATGTAGCGAAGTTTATCAACATTCGTAGAGTTCGTTATAATTTCTTTAATTGGACGCTAATTGAGTTCCAACTTCGTTTTTTACTTTTTATATGTAGCGAAGTTTATCAACATTCGTAGAGTTCGTTATAATTTCTTTAATTTGACGCTAATTGAGTTCCAACTTAGTTTTTTACTTTTTATATGTAGCGAAGTTTATCAAGATTCCTATATTTCGTTATAATTTCTTTAATTTGACGCTAATTGAGTGGAACTTCGTTTTTTACTTTTTATATGTAGCGAAGTTTATCAACATTCGTAGAGTTCGTTATAATTTCTTTAATTTGACGCTAATTGAGTCCAACTTCGTTTTTTACTTTTTATATGTAGCGAAGTTTATCACATTCGTAGAGTTCGTTATAATTTCTTTAATTTGACGCTAATTGAGTTGCAACTTCGTTTTTTACTTTTTATATGTAGCGATGTTTATCCACATTAGTTTATTTCGTTATAATTTCTTTAATTTGATGTTAATTGAGTTCCAACTTCGTTTTTTACTTTTTATATGTAGCGATGTTTATCAACATTCGTATATTTCGTTATACTTTCTTTAATTTGACGCTAATTGAGTTGCAACTTCGTTTTTTACTTTTTATATGTAGCGATGTTTATCCACATTCGTATATTTCGTTATAATTTCTTTAATTTGACGCTAATTGAGTTCCAACTTCGTTTTTTACTTTTTATATGTAGCGATGTTTATCAACATTCGTATATTTCGTTATAATTTTTTTAATTTGACGCTAATTGAGTTCCAACTTCGTTTTTACTTTTTATATGTAGCGATGTTTATCAACATTCGTATATTTCGTTATAATTTCTTTAATTTGACGCTAATTGAGTTCCAACTTCGTTTTTTACTTTTTATATGTAGCGAAGTTTATCAACATTCGTAGAGTTCGTTATGATTTCTTTAATTTAATTGAGTTCCAACTTCGTATTTTACTTTTTATATGTAGCGAAGTATATCAACATTCGTAGAGTTCGTTATAATTTCTTTAATTTGACGCTAATTGAGTTCCAACTTCGTTTTTTACTTTTTATATGTAGCGAAGTTTATCAACATTCGTAGAGTTCGTTATAATTTCTTTAATTTGACGCTAATTGAGTTCCAACTTCGTTTTTTACTTTTTATATGTAGCGAAGTTTATCAACATTCGTAGAGTTCGTTATAATTTCTTTAATTTGACGCTAATTGAGTTCCAACTTCGTTTTTTACTTTTTATATGTAAAGTAAAAAACGAACTTGGAATTCAATTATCGTCAAATTAAGGAAATTATAACGAACTCTACGAATGTTGATAAACTTCGCTACATATAAAAAGTAAAAAACGAAGTTGGAACTCAATTAGCGTCAAATTAAAGAACTTACAACGAACTCTACGAATGTTGATAAACTTCGCTACATATAAAAAGTAAAAAACGAAGTTGGAACTCAATTAGCGTCAAATTAAAGAAATTATAACGAACTCTACGAATGTTGATAAACTTCGCTACATATAAAAAGTAAAAAACGATGTTGGAACTCAATTAGCGTCAAATTAAAGAAATTATAACGAACTCTACGAATGTTGATAATCTTCGCTACATATAAAAAGTAAAAAACGAAGTTGGAACTCAATTACCCTCAAATTAAAGAAATTATAACGAAATATACGAATGTTGATAAACATCGCTACATATACATTCGTAGAGTTCGTTATAATTTCTTTAATTTGACGCTAATTGAGTTCCAACTTCGTTTTTTACTTTTTATATGTAGCGAAGTTTATCAACATTCGTAGAGTTCGTTATAATTTCTTTAATTTGACGCTAATTGAGTTCCAACTTCGTTTTTTACTTTTTATATGTAGCGAAGTTTATCAACATTCGTAGAGTTCGTTATAATTTCTTTAATTTGACGCTAATTGAGTTCCAACTTCGTTTTTTACTTTTTATATGTAGCGAAGTTTATCAAGATTCGTAGAGTTCGTTATAATTTCTTTAATTTGACGCTAATTGAGTTCCAACTTCGTTTTTTACTTTTTATATGTAGCGAAGTTTATCAATATTCGTAGAGTTCGTTAAAATTTCTTTAATTTGACGCTAATTGAGTTCCAACTTCGTTTTTTACTTTTTATATGTAGCGAAGTTTATCAACATTCGTAGAGTTCGTTATCATTTCTTTAATTTGACGCTAATTGAGTTCCAACTTCGTTTTTTACTTTTTATATGTAGCGAAGTTTATCAACATTCGTAGAGTTCGTTATAATTTCTTTAATTTGACGCTAATTGAGTTCCAACTTCGTTTTTTACTATTTATATGTAGCGAAGTTTATCAACATTCGTAGAGTTCGTTATAATTTCTTTAATTTGACGCTAATTGAGTTCCAACTTCGTTTTTTACTTTTTATATGTAGCGAAGTTTATCAACATTCGTAGAGTTCGTTGTAATTTCTTTAATTTGACGCTAATTGAGTTCCAACTTCGTTTTTTACTTTTTATATGTAGCGATGTTTATCCACATTCGTATATTTCGTTATAATTTCTTTAATTTGACGCTAATTGATTTCCAACTTCGTTTTTTACTTTTTATAAGTAGCGATGTTTATCCACATTCGTATATTTCGTTATAATTTCTTTAATTTGACGCTAATTGAGTTCCAACTTCGTTTTTTAAATATTATATGTAGCGATGTTTATCCACATTCGTTTAATTCGTTATAATTTCTTTAATTTGACGCTAATTGAGTTCCAACTTCGTTTTTTACTTATTATAAGTAGCGATGTTTATCCAAATTCGTATATTTCGTTATAATTTCTTTAATTTGACGCTAATTGAGTTCCAACTTCGTTTTTTACTTTTTATATGTAACGATGTTTATCAACATTCGTATATTTCGTTTTATTTTCTTTAATTTGAGGCTAATTGAGTTCCAACTTCGTTTTTTACTTTTTATATGTAGCGATGTTTATCCACATTAGTTTATTTCGTTATAATTTCTTTAATTTGAGGCTAATTGAGATCCAACTTCGTTTTTACTTTTTATATGTAGCGATGTTTATCAACATTAGTTTATTTCGTTATAATTTCATTAATTTGACGCTAATTGAGTTCCAACTTCGTTTTCTACTTTTTATATGTAGCGAAGTTTATCAACATTCGTAGAGTTCGTTATAATTTCTTTAATTTGACGCTAATTGAGTTCCAACTTCGTTTTTTACTTTTTATATGTAGCGATGTTTATCAACATTCGTATATTTCGTTATAATTTCTTTAATTTGACGCTAATTGAGTTCCAACTTCGTTTTTTACTTTTTATATGTAGCGATGTTTATCCACATTAGTTTATTTCGTTATAATTTCTTTAATTTGAGGCTAATTGAATTCCAACTTCGTTTTTTACCTTTTATATGTAGCGATGTTTATCAACATTCGTATATTTCGTTATACTTTCTTTAATTTGACGCTAATTGAGTTCCAACATCGTTTTTTACTTTTTATATGTAGCGATGTTTATCCATATTCGTATATTTCGTTATACTTTCTTTAATTTGACGCTAATTGTGTTCCAACTTCGTTTTTTACTTTTTATATGTAGGGATGTTTATCAACATTAGTTTATTTCGTTATAGTTTCTTTAATTTGACGCTAATTGAGTTCCAACTTAGTCATTTACTTTTTATATGTAGCGAAGTTTATCAACATTCGTAGAGTTCGTTATAATTTCTTTAATTTGACGCTAATTGAGTTCCAACTTCGTTTTTTACTTTTTATATTTAGCGAAGTTTATCAACATTCGTAGAGCTCGTTATAATTTCTTTAATTTGACGCTAATTGAGTCCAACTTCGTTTTTTACTTTTTATATGTAGCGAGGTTTATCAACATTCGTAGAGTTCGTTATAATTTCTTTAATTGGACGCTAATTGAGTTCCAACTTCGTTTTTTACTTTTTATATGTAGCGAAGTTTATCAACATTCGTAGAGTTCGTTATAATTTCTTTAATTTGACGCTAATTGAGTTCCAACTTCGTTTTTTACTTTTTATATGTAGCGAAGTTTATCAACATTCGTAGAGTTCGTTATAATTTCTTTAATTTGACGCTAATTGAGTTCCAACTTCGTTTTTTACTTTTTATATGTAGCGAAGTTTATCAACTTTCGTAGAGTACGTTATCATTTCTTTAATTTGACGCTAATTGAGTTCCAACTTCGTTTTTTACTTTTTATATGTTGCGAAGTTTATCAACATTCGTAGAGTTCGTTATAATTTCTTTAATTTGACGCTAATTGAGTTCCAACTTCGTTTTTTACTTTTTATATGTAGCGAAGTTAATCAACATTCCTAGAGTTCGTTATAATTTCTTTAATTTGACGCTAATTGAGTTCCAACTTCGTTTTTTACTTTTTATATGTAGCGAAGTTTATCAACATTCGTAGAGTTCGTTGTAATTTCTTTAATTTGACGCTAATTGAGTTCCAACTTCGTTTTTTACTTTTTATATGTAGCGAAGTTTATCAACATTCGTAGAGTTCGTTATAATTTCTTTAATTTGACGATAATTGAATTCCAAGTTCGTTTTTTACTTTTTATATGTAGCGATGTTTATCAACATTCGTATATTTCGTTATAATTTCTTTAATTTGACGCTAATTGAGTTCCAACTTCGTTTTTTACTTTTTATATGTAGCGAAGTTTATCAACATTCGTAGAGTTCGTTATGATTTCTTTAATTTGACGCTAATTGAGTTCCAACTTCGTTTTTTACTTTTTATATGTAGTGAAGTTTATCAACATTCGTAGAGTTCGTTATGATTTCTTTAATTTGACGCTAATTGAGTTCCAACTTCGTTTTTTACTTTTTATATGTAGCGAAGTTTATCAACATTCGTAGAGTTCGTTATAATTTCTTTAATTTGACGCTAATTGAGTTCCAACTTCGTTTTTTACTTTTTATATGTAGCGAAGTTTATCAACATTCGTAGAGTTCGTTATAATTTCTTTAATTTGAAGCTAATTGAGTTCCAATTTCGTTTTTTACTTTTTATATGTAGCGATGTTTATCAACATTCGTTTATTTCGTTATAATTTCTTTAATTTGACGCTAATTGAGTTCCAACTTCGTTTTTTACTTTTTATATTTAGCGAAGTTTATCAACATTCGTAGAGTTCGTTATAATTTCTTTAATTTGACGCTAATTGAGTTCCAACTTCGTTTTTTACTTTTTATATGTAGCGATGTTTATCCACATTCGTATATTTCGTTATAATTTCTTTAATTTGACGCTAATTGATTTCCAACTTCGTTTTTTACTTTTTATAAGTAGCGATGTTTATCCACATTCGTATATTTCGTTATAATTTCTTTAATTTGACGCTAATTGAGTTCCAACTTCGTTTTTTAAATATTATATGTAGCGATGTTTATCCACATTCGTTTAATTCGTTATGATTTCTTTAATTTGACGCTAATTGAGTTCCAACTTCGTTTTTTACTTATTATAAGTAGCGATGTTTATCCAAATTCGTATATTTCGTTATAATTTCTTTAATTTGACGCTAATTGAGTTCCAACTTCGTTTTTTACTTTTTATATGTAACGATGTTTATCAACATTCGTATATTTCGTTTTATTTTCTTTAATTTGAGGCTAATTGAGTTCCAACTTCGTTTTTTACTTTTTATATGTAGCGATGTTTATCCACATTAGTTTATTTCGTTATAATTTCTTTAATTTGAGGCTAATTGAGATCCAACTTCGTTTTTACTTTTTATATGTAGCGATGTTTATCAACATTAGTTTATTTCGTTATAATTTCTTTAATTTGACGCTAATTGAGTTCCAACTTCGTTTTCTACTTTTTATATGTAGCGAAGTTTATCAACATTCGTAGAGTTCGTTATAATTTCTTTAATTTGACGCTAATTGAGTTCCAACTTCGTTTTTTACTTTTTATATGTAGCGATGTTTATCAACATTCGTATATTTCGTTATAATTTCTTTAATTTGACGCTAATTGAGTTCCAACTTCGTTTTTTACTTTTTATATGTAGCGATGTTTATCCACATTAGTTTATTTCGTTATAATTTCTTTAATTTGAGGCTAATTGAATTCCAACTTCGTTTTTTACCTTTTATATGTAGCGATGTTTATCAACATTCGTATATTTCGTTATACTTTCTTTAATTTGACGCTAATTGAGTTCCAACATCGTTTTTTACTTTTTATATGTAGCGATGTTTATCCATATTCGTATATTTCGTTATACTTTCTTTAATTTGACGCTAATTGTGTTCCAACTTCGTTTTTTACTTTTTATATGTAGGGATGTTTATCAACATTAGTTTATTTCGTTATAGTTTCTTTAATTTGACGCTAATTGAGTTCCAACTTAGTCATTTACTTTTTATATGTAGCGAAGTTTATCAACATTCGTAGAGTTCGTTATAATTTCTTTAATTTGACGCTAATTGAGTTCCAACTTCGTTTTTTACTTTTTATATTTAGCGAAGTTTATCAACATTCGTAGAGCTCGTTATAATTTCTTTAATTTGACGCTAATTGAGTCCAACTTCGTTTTTTACTTTTTATATGTAGCGAGGTTTATCAACATTCGTAGAGTTCGTTATAATTTCTTTAATTGGACGCTAATTGAGTTCCAACTTCGTTTTTTACTTTTTATATGTAGCGAAGTTTATCAACATTCGTAGAGTTCGTTATAATTTCTTTAATTTGACGCTAATTGAGTTCCAACTTCGTTTTTTACTTTTTATATGTAGCGAAGTTTATCAACATTCGTAGAGTTCGTTATAATTTCTTTAATTTGACGCTAATTGAGTTCCAACTTCGTTTTTTACTTTTTATATGTAGCGAAGTTTATCAACTTTCGTAGAGTACGTTATCATTTCTTTAATTTGACGCTAATTGAGTTCCAACTTCGTTTTTTACTTTTTATATGTTGCGAAGTTTATCAACATTCGTAGAGTTCGTTATAATTTCTTTAATTTGACGCTAATTGAGTTCCAACTTCGTTTTTTACTTTTTATATGTAGCGAAGTTAATCAACATTCCTAGAGTTCGTTATAATTTCTTTAATTTGACGCTAATTGAGTTCCAACTTCGTTTTTTACTTTTTATATGTAGCGAAGTTTATCAACATTCGTAGAGTTCGTTGTAATTTCTTTAATTTGACGCTAATTGAGTTCCAACTTCGTTTTTTACTTTTTATATGTAGCGAAGTTTATCAACATTCGTAGAGTTCGTTATAATTTCTTTAATTTGACGATAATTGAATTCCAAGTTCGTTTTTTACTTTTTATATGTAGCGATGTTTATCAACATTCGTATATTTCGTTATAATTTCTTTAATTTGACGCTAATTGAGTTCCAACTTCGTTTTTTACTTTTTATATGTAGCGAAGTTTATCAACATTCGTAGAGTTCGTTATGATTTCTTTAATTTGACGCTAATTGAGTTCCAACTTCGTTTTTTACTTTTTATATGTAGTGAAGTTTATCAACATTCGTAGAGTTCGTTATGATTTCTTTAATTTGACGCTAATTGAGTTCCAACTTCGTTTTTTACTTTTTATATGTAGCGAAGTTTATCAACATTCGTAGAGTTCGTTATAATTTCTTTAATTTGACGCTAATTGAGTTCCAACTTCGTTTTTTACTTTTTATATGTAACGAAGTTTCTCAACATTCGTAGAGTTCGTTATAATTTCTTTAATTTGACGCTAATTGAGTTCCAACTTCGTTTTTTACTTTTTATATGTAGCGAAGTTTATCAACATTCGTAGAGTTCGTTACAATTTCTTTAATTTGACGCTAATTGAGTTCCAACTTCGTTTTTTATTTTTTATATGTAGCGTAGTTTATCAACATTCGTAGAGTTCGTTATAATTTCTTTAATTTGACGCTAATTGAGTTCCAACTTCGTTTTTTACTTTTTATATGTAGCGAAGTTTATCAACATTCGTTGAGTTCGTTATAATTTCTTTAATTTGACGCTAATTGAGTTCCAACTTCGTTTTTTACTTTTTATATGTAGCGAAGTTTATCAACATTCGTTGAGTTCGTTATAATTTCTTTACTTTGACGCTAATTGAGTTCCAACTTCGTTTTTTACTTTTTATATGTAGCGAAGTTTATCAACATTCGTAGAATTCGTTATGATTTCTTTAATTTGACGCTAATTGAGTTCCAACTTCGTTTTTTACTTTTTATATGTAGCGAAGTTTATCAACATTCTTAGAGTTCGTTATGATTTCTTTAATTTGACGCTAATTGAGTTCCAACTTCGTTTTTTACTTTTTATATGTAGCGAAGTTTATCAATATTCGTAGAGTTCGTTATAATTTCTTTAATTTGACGCTAATTGAGTTCCAACTTCGTTTTTTACTTTTTATATGTAGCGAAGTTTATCAACATTCGTAGAGTTCGTTATAATTTCTTTAATTTGACGCTAATTGAGTTCCAACTTCGTTTTTTACTTTTTATATGTAGCGAAGTTTATCAATATTCGTAGAGATCGTTATAATTTCTTTAATTTGACGCTAATTGAGTTCCAACTTCGTTTTTTACTTTTTATATGTAGCGAAGTTTATCAACATTCGTAGAGTTCGTTATAATTTCTTTAATTTGACGCTAATTGAGTTCCAACTTCGTTTTTTACTTTTTATATGTAGCGAAGTTTATCAACATTCGTAGAGTTCGTTATAATTTCTTTAATTTGACGCTAATTGAGTTCCAACTTCGTTTTTTACTTTTTATATGTAGCGAAGTTTATCAACATTCGTAGAGTTCGTTATAATTTCTTTAATTTGACGCTAATTGAGTTCCAACTTCGTTTTTTACTTTTTATATGTAGCGAAGTTTATCAACATTCGTAGAGTTCGTTATGATTTCTTTAATTTGGCGCTAATTGTGTTCCAACTTCGGTTTTTACTTTTTATATGTAGCGAAGTTTATCAACATTCGTAGAGTTCGTTATAATTTCTTTAATTTGACGCTAATTGAGTTCCAACTTCGTTTTTTACTTTTTATATGTAGCGAAGTTTATCAACATTCGTAGAGTTCGTTATAATTTCTTTAATTTGAAGCTAATTGAGTTCCAATTTCGTTTTTTACTTTTTATATGTAGCGATGTTTATCAACATTCGTTTATTTCGTTATAATTTCTTTAATTTGACGCTAATTGAGTTCCAACTTCGTTTTTTGCTTTTTATATGTAGCGAAGTTTATCAACTTTCGTAGAGTACGTTATCATTTCTTTAATTTGACGCTAATTGAGTTCCAACTTCGTTTTTTACTTTTTATATGTTGCGAAGTTTATCAACATTCGTAGAGTTCGTTATAATTTCTTTAATTTGACGCTAATTGAGTTCCAACTTCGTTTTTTACTTTTTATATGTAGCGATGTTTATCCACATTCGTATATTTCGTTATAATTTCTTTAATTTGACGCTAATTGATTTCCAACTTCGTTTTTTACTTTTTATAAGTAGCGATGTTTATCCACATTCGTATATTTCGTTATAATTTCTTTAATTTGACGCTAATTGAGTTCCAACTTCGTTTTTTAAATATTATATGTAGCGATGTTTATCCACATTCGTTTAATTCGTTATAATTTCTTTAATTTGACGCTAATTGAGTTCCAACTTCGTTTTTTACTTATTATAAGTAGCGATGTTTATCCAAATTCGTATATTTCGTTATAATTTCTTTAATTTGACGCTAATTGAGTTCCAACTTCGTTTTTTACTTTTTATATGTAACGATGTTTATCAACATTCGTATATTTCGTTTTATTTTCTTTAATTTGAGGCTAATTGAGTTCCAACTTCGTTTTTTACTTTTTATATGTAGCGATGTTTATCCACATTAGTTTATTTCGTTATAATTTCTTTAATTTGAGGCTAATTGAGATCCAACTTCGTTTTTACTTTTTATATGTAGCGATGTTTATCAACATTAGTTTATTTCGTTATAATTTCTTTAATTTGACGCTAATTGAGTTCCAACTTCGTTTTCTACTTTTTATATGTAGCGAAGTTTATCAACATTCGTAGAGTTCGTTATAATTTCTTTAATTTGACGCTAATTGAGTTCCAACTTCGTTTTTTACTTTTTATATGTAACGATGTTTATCAACATTCGTATATTTCGTTTTATTTTCTTTAATTTGAGGCTAATTGAGTTCCAACTTCGTTTTTTACTTTTTATATGTAGCGATGTTTATCCACATTAGTTTATTTCGTTATAATTTCTTTAATTTGAGGCTAATTGAGATCCAACTTCGTTTTTACTTTTTATATGTAGCGATGTTTATCAACATTAGTTTATTTCGTTATAATTTCTTTAATTTGACGCTAATTGAGTTCCAACTTCGTTTTCTACTTTTTATATGTAGCGAAGTTTATCAACATTCGTAGAGTTCGTTATAATTTCTTTAATTTGACGCTAATTGAGTTCCAACTTCGTTTTTTACTTTTTATATGTAGCGATGTTTATCAACATTCGTATATTTCGTTATAATTTCTTTAATTTGACGCTAATTGAGTTCCAACTTCGTTTTTTACTTTTTATATGTAGCGATGTTTATCCACATTAGTTTATTTCGTTATAATTTCTTTAATTTGAGGCTAATTGAATTCCAACTTCGTTTTTTACCTTTTATATGTAGCGATGTTTATCAACATTCGTATATTTCGTTATACTTTCTTTAATTTGACGCTAATTGAGTTCCAACATCGTTTTTTACTTTTTATATGTAGCGATGTTTATCCATATTCGTATATTTCGTTATACTTTCTTTAATTTGACGCTAATTGTGTTCCAACTTCGTTTTTTACTTTTTATATGTAGGGATGTTTATCAACATTAGTTTATTTCGTTATAGTTTCTTTAATTTGACGCTAATTGAGTTCCAACTTAGTCATTTACTTTTTATATGTAGCGAAGTTTATCAACATTCGTAGAGTTCGTTATAATTTCTTTAATTTGACGCTAATTGAGTTCCAACTTCGTTTTTTACTTTTTATATTTAGCGAAGTTTATCAACATTCGTAGAGCTCGTTATAATTTCTTTAATTTGACGCTAATTGAGTCCAACTTCGTTTTTTACTTTTTATATGTAGCGAGGTTTATCAACATTCGTAGAGTTCGTTATAATTTCTTTAATTGGACGCTAATTGAGTTCCAACTTCGTTTTTTACTTTTTATATGTAGCGAAGTTTATCAACATTCGTAGAGTTCGTTATAATTTCTTTAATTTGACGCTAATTGAGTTCCAACTTCGTTTTTTACTTTTTATATGTAGCGAAGTTTATCAACATTCGTAGAGTTCGTTATAATTTCTTTAATTTGACGCTAATTGAGTTCCAACTTCGTTTTTTACTTTTTATATGTAGCGAAGTTTATCAACTTTCGTAGAGTACGTTATCATTTCTTTAATTTGACGCTAATTGAGTTCCAACTTCGTTTTTTACTTTTTATATGTTGCGAAGTTTATCAACATTCGTAGAGTTCGTTATAATTTCTTTAATTTGACGCTAATTGAGTTCCAACTTCGTTTTTTACTTTTTATATGTAGCGAAGTTTATCAATATTCGTAGAGTTCGTTATAATTTCTTTAATTTGACGCTAATTGAGTTCCAACTTCGTTTTTTACTTTTTATATGTAGCGAAGTTTATCAACATTCGTAGAGTTCGTTATAATTTCTTTAATTTGACGCTAATTGAGTTCCAACTTCGTTTTTTACTTTTTATATGTAGCGAAGTTTATCAATATTCGTAGAGATCGTTATAATTTCTTTAATTTGACGCTAATTGAGTTCCAACTTCGTTTTTTACTTTTTATATGTAGCGAAGTTTATCAACATTCGTAGAGTTCGTTATAATTTCTTTAATTTGACGCTAATTGAGTTCCAACTTCGTTTTTTACTTTTTATATGTAGCGAAGTTTATCAACATTCGTAGAGTTCGTTATAATTTCTTTAATTTGACGCTAATTGAGTTCCAACTTCGTTTTTTACTTTTTATATGTAGCGAAGTTTATCAACATTCGTAGAGTTCGTTATAATTTCTTTAATTTGACGCTAATTGAGTTCCAACTTCGTTTTTTACTTTTTATATGTAGCGAAGTTTATCAACATTCGTAGAGTTCGTTATGATTTCTTTAATTTGGCGCTAATTGTGTTCCAACTTCGGTTTTTACTTTTTATATGTAGCGAAGTTTATCAACATTCGTAGAGTTCGTTATAATTTCTTTAATTTGACGCTAATTGAGTTCCAACTTCGTTTTTTACTTTTTATATGTAGCGAAGTTTATCAACATTCGTAGAGTTCGTTATAATTTCTTTAATTTGAAGCTAATTGAGTTCCAATTTCGTTTTTTACTTTTTATATGTAGCGATGTTTATCAACATTCGTTTATTTCGTTATAATTTCTTTAATTTGACGCTAATTGAGTTCCAACTTCGTTTTTTACTTTTTATATTTAGCGAAGTTTATCAACATTCGTAGAGTTCGTTATAATTTCTTTAATTTGACGCTAATTGAGTTCCAACTTCGTTTTTTACTTTTTATATGTAGCGATGTTTATCCACATTCGTATATTTCGTTATAATTTCTTTAATTTGACGCTAATTGATTTCCAACTTCGTTTTTTACTTTTTATAAGTAGCGATGTTTATCCACATTCGTATATTTCGTTATAATTTCTTTAATTTGACGCTAATTGAGTTCCAACTTCGTTTTTTAAATATTATATGTAGCGATGTTTATCCACATTCGTTTAATTCGTTATAATTTCTTTAATTTGACGCTAATTGAGTTCCAACTTCGTTTTTTACTTATTATAAGTAGCGATGTTTATCCAAATTCGTATATTTCGTTATAATTTCTTTAATTTGACGCTAATTGAGTTCCAACTTCGTTTTTTACTTTTTATATGTAACGATGTTTATCAACATTCGTATATTTCGTTTTATTTTCTTTAATTTGAGGCTAATTGAGTTCCAACTTCGTTTTTTACTTTTTATATGTAGCGATGTTTATCCACATTAGTTTATTTCGTTATAATTTCTTTAATTTGAGGCTAATTGAGATCCAACTTCGTTTTTACTTTTTATATGTAGCGATGTTTATCAACATTAGTTTATTTCGTTATAATTTCTTTAATTTGACGCTAATTGAGTTCCAACTTCGTTTTCTACTTTTTATATGTAGCGAAGTTTATCAACATTCGTAGAGTTCGTTATAATTTCTTTAATTTGACGCTAATTGAGTTCCAACTTCGTTTTTTACTTTTTATATGTAACGATGTTTATCAACATTCGTATATTTCGTTTTATTTTCTTTAATTTGAGGCTAATTGAGTTCCAACTTCGTTTTTTACTTTTTATATGTAGCGATGTTTATCCACATTAGTTTATTTCGTTATAATTTCTTTAATTTGAGGCTAATTGAGATCCAACTTCGTTTTTACTTTTTATATGTAGCGATGTTTATCAACATTAGTTTATTTCGTTATAATTTCTTTAATTTGACGCTAATTGAGTTCCAACTTCGTTTTCTACTTTTTATATGTAGCGAAGTTTATCAACATTCGTAGAGTTCGTTATAATTTCTTTAATTTGACGCTAATTGAGTTCCAACTTCGTTTTTTACTTTTTATATGTAGCGATGTTTATCAACATTCGTATATTTCGTTATAATTTCTTTAATTTGACGCTAATTGAGTTCCAACTTCGTTTTTTACTTTTTATATGTAGCGATGTTTATCCACATTAGTTTATTTCGTTATAATTTCTTTAATTTGAGGCTAATTGAATTCCAACTTCGTTTTTTACCTTTTATATGTAGCGATGTTTATCAACATTCGTATATTTCGTTATACTTTCTTTAATTTGACGCTAATTGAGTTCCAACATCGTTTTTTACTTTTTATATGTAGCGATGTTTATCCATATTCGTATATTTCGTTATACTTTCTTTAATTTGACGCTAATTGTGTTCCAACTTCGTTTTTTACTTTTTATATGTAGGGATGTTTATCAACATTAGTTTATTTCGTTATAGTTTCTTTAATTTGACGCTAATTTGTTCCAACTTAGTCATTTACTTTTTATATGTAGCGAAGTTTATCAACATTCGTAGAGTTCGTTATAATTTCTTTAATTTGACGCTAATTGAGTTCCAACTTCGTTTTTTACTTTTTATATTTAGCGAAGTTTATCAACATTCGTAGAGCTCGTTATAATTTCTTTAATTTGACGCTAATTGAGTCCAACTTCGTTTTTTACTTTTTATATGTAGCGAGGTTTATCAACATTCGTAGAGTTCGTTATAATTTCTTTAATTGGACGCTAATTGAGTTCCAACTTCGTTTTTTACTTTTTATATGTAGCGAAGTTTATCAACATTCGTAGAGTTCGTTATAATTTCTTTAATTTGACGCTAATTGAGTTCCAACTTCGTTTTTTACTTTTTATATGTAGCGAAGTTTATCAACATTCGTAGAGTTCGTTATAATTTCTTTAATTTGACGCTAATTGAGTTCCAACTTCGTTTTTTACTTTTTATATGTAGCGAAGTTTATCAACTTTCGTAGAGTACGTTATCATTTCTTTAATTTGACGCTAATTGAGTTCCAACTTCGTTTTTTACTTTTTATATGTTGCGAAGTTTATCAACATTCGTAGAGTTCGTTATAATTTCTTTAATTTGACGCTAATTGAGTTCCAACTTCGTTTTTTACTTTTTATATGTAGCGAAGTTTATCAATATTCGTAGAGTTCGTTATAATTTCTTTAATTTGACGCTAATTGAGTTCCAACTTCGTTTTTTACTTTTTATATGTAGCGAAGTTTATCAACATTCGTAGAGTTCGTTATAATTTCTTTAATTTGACGCTAATTGAGTTCCAACTTCGTTTTTTACTTTTTATATGTAGCGAAGTTTATCAATATTCGTAGAGATCGTTATAATTTCTTTAATTTGACGCTAATTGAGTTCCAACTTCGTTTTTTACTTTTTATATGTAGCGAAGTTTATCAACATTCGTAGAGTTCGTTATAATTTCTTTAATTTGAAGCTAATTGAGTTCCAATTTCGTTTTTTACTTTTTATATGTAGCGATGTTTATCAACATTCGTTTATTTCGTTATAATTTCTTTAATTTGACGCTAATTGAGTTCCAACTTCGTTTTTTACTTTTTATATGTAGCGATGTTTATCCACATTCGTAGAGTTCGTTATAATTTCTTTAATTGGACGCTAATTGAGTTCCAACTTCGTTTTTTACTTTTTATATGTAGCGAAGTTTATCAACATTCGTAGAGTTCGTTATAATTTCTTTAATTTGAAGCTAATTGAGTTCCAATTTCGTTTTTTACTTTTTATATGTAGCGATGTTTATCAACATTCGTTTATTTCGTTATAATTTCTTTAATTTGACGCTAATTGAGTTCCAACTTCGTTTTTTACTTTTTATATTTAGCGAAGTTTATCAACATTCGTAGAGCTCGTTATAATTTCTTTAATTTGACGCTAATTGAGTCCAACTTCGTTTTTTACTTTTTATATGTAGCGAGGTTTATCAACATTCGTAGAGTTCGTTATAATTTCTTTAATTGGACGCTAATTGAGTTCCAACTTCGTTTTTTACTTTTTATATGTAGCGAAGTTTATCAACATTCGTAGAGTTCGTTATAATTTCTTTAATTTGACGCTAATTGAGTTCCAACTTCGTTTTTTACTTTTTATATGTAGCGAAGTTTATCAACATTCGTAGAGTTCGTTATAATTTCTTTAATTTGACGCTAATTGAGTTCCAACTTCGTTTTTTACTTTTTATATGTAGCGAAGTTTATCAACTTTCGTAGAGTACGTTATCATTTCTTTAATTTGACGCTAATTGAGTTCCAACTTCGTTTTTTACTTTTTATATGTTGCGAAGTTTATCAACATTCGTAGAGTTCGTTATAATTTCTTTAATTTGACGCTAATTGAGTTCCAACTTCGTTTTTTACTTTTTATATGTAGCGAAGTTTATCAATATTCGTAGAGTTCGTTATAATTTCTTTAATTTGACGCTAATTGAGTTCCAACTTCGTTTTTTACTTTTTATATGTAGCGAAGTTTATCAACATTCGTAGAGTTCGTTATGATTTCTTTAATTTGGCGCTAATTGTGTTCCAACTTCGGTTTTTACTTTTTATATGTAGCGAAGTTTATCAACATTCGTAGAGTTCGTTATAATTTCTTTAATTTGACGCTAATTGAGTTCCAACTTCGTTTTTTACTTTTTATATGTAGCGAAGTTTATCAACATTCGTAGAGTTCGTTATAATTTCTTTAATTTGAAGCTAATTGAGTTCCAATTTCGTTTTTTACTTTTTATATGTAGCGATGTTTATCAACATTCGTTTATTTCGTTATAATTTCTTTAATTTGACGCTAATTGAGTTCCAACTTCGTTTTTTACTTTTTATATTTAGCGAAGTTTATCAACATTCGTAGAGTTCGTTATAATTTCTTTAATTTGACGCTAATTGAGTTCCAACTTCGTTTTTTACTTTTTATATGTAGCGAAGTTTATCAACATTCGTAGAGTTCGTTATAATTTCTTTAATTTGACGCTAATTGAGTTCCAACTTCGTTTTTTACTTTTTATATGTAGCGAAGTTTATCAACATTCGTAGAGCTCGTTATAATTTCTTTAATTTGACGCTAATTGAGTCCAACTTCGTTTTTTACTTTTTATATGTAGCGAAGTTTATCAACATTCGTAGAGTTCGTTATAATTTCTTTAATTGGACGCTAATTGAGTTCCAACTTCGTTTTTTACTTTTTATATGTAGCGAAGTTTATCAACATTCGTAGAGTTCGTTATAATTTCTTTAATTTGACGTTAATTGAGTTCCAACTTAGTTTTTTACTTTTTATATGTAGCGAAGTTTATCAAGATTCCTATATTTCGTTATAATTTCTTTAATTTGACGCTAATTGAGTGGAACTTCGTTTTTTACTTTTTATATGTAGCGAAGTTTATCAACATTCGTAGAGTTCGTTATAATTTCTTTAATTTGACGCTAATTGAGTCCAACTTCGTTTTTTACTTTTTATATGTAGCGAAGTTTATCACATTCGTAGAGTTCGTTATAATTTCTTTAATTTGACGCTAATTGAGTTCCAACTTCGTTTTTTACTTTTTATATGTAGCGATGTTTATCCACATTAGTTTATTTCGTTATACTTTCTTTAATTTGACGCTAATTGAGTTGCAACTTCGTTTTTTACTTTTTATATGTAGCGATGTTTATCCACATTCGTATATTTCGTTATAATTTCTTTAATTTGACGCTAATTGAGTTCCAACTTCGTTTTTTACTTTTTATATGTAGCGATGTTTATCAACATTCGTATATTTCGTTATAATTTTTTTAATTTGACGCTAATTGAGTTCCAACTTCGTTTTTACTTTTTATATGTAGCGATGTTTATCAACATTCGTATATTTCGTTATAATTTCTTTAATTTGACGCTAATTGAGTTCCAACTTCGTTTTTTACTTTTTATATGTAGCGAAGTTTATCAACATTCGTAGAGTTCGTTATGATTTCTTTAATTTAATTGAGTTCCAACTTCGTATTTTACTTTTTATATGTAGCGAAGTTTATCAACATTCGTAGAGTTCGTTATAATTTCTTTAATTTGACGCTAATTGAGTTCCAACTTCGTTTTTTACTTTTTATATGTAGCGAAGTTTATCAACATTCGTAGAGTTCGTTATAATTTCTTTAATTTGACGCTAATTGAGTTCCAACTTCGTTTTTTACTTTTTATATGTAGCGAAGTTTATCAACATTCGTAGAGTTCGTTATAATTTCTTTAATTTGACGCTAATTGAGTTCCAACTTCGTTTTTTACTTTTTATATGTAAAGTAAAAAACGAACTTGGAATTCAATTATCGTCAAATTAAGGAAATTATAACGAACTCTACGAATGTTGATAAACTTCGCTACATATAAAAAGTAAAAAACGAAGTTGGAACTCAATTAGCGTCAAATTAAAGAACTTACAACGAACTCTACGAATGTTGATAAACTTCGCTACATATAAAAAGTAAAAAACGAAGTTGGAACTCAATTAGCGTCAAATTAAAGAAATTATAACGAACTCTACGAATGTTGATAAACTTCGCTACATATAAAAAGTAAAAAACGATGTTGGAACTCAATTAGCGTCAAATTAAAGAAATTATAACGAACTCTACGAATGTTGATAATCTTCGCTACATATAAAAAGTAAAAAACGAAGTTTGAACTCAATTAGCCTCAAATTAAAGAAATTATAACGAAATATACGAATGTTGATAAACATCGCTACATATACATTCGTAGAGTTCGTTATAATTTCTTTAATTTGACGCTAATTGAGTTCCAACTTCGTTTTTTACTTTTTATATGTAGCGAAGTTTATCAACATTCGTAGAGTTCGTTATAATTTCTTTAATTTGACGCTAATTGAGTTCCAACTTCGTTTTTTACTTTTTATATGTAGCGAAGTTTATCAACATTCGTAGAGTTCGTTATAATTTCTTTAATTTGACGCTAATTGAGTTCCAACTTCGTTTTTTACTTTTTATATGTAGCGAAGTTTATCAAGATTCGTAGAGTTCGTTATAATTTCTTTAATTTGACGCTAATTGAGTTCCAACTTCGTTTTTTACTTTTTATATGTAGCGAAGTTTATCAATATTCGTAGAGTTCGTTAAAATTTCTTTAATTTGACGCTAATTGAGTTCCAACTTCGTTTTTTACTTTTTATATGTAGCGAAGTTTATCAACATTCGTAGAGTTCGTTATCATTTCTTTAATTTGACGCTAATTGAGTTCCAACTTCGTTTTTTACTTTTTATATGTAGCGAAGTTTATCAACATTCGTAGAGTTCGTTATAATTTCTTTAATTTGACGCTAATTGAGTTCCAACTTCGTTTTTTACTATTTATATGTAGCGAAGTTTATCAACATTCGTAGAGTTCGTTATAATTTCTTTAATTTGACGCTAATTGAGTTCCAACTTCGTTTTTTACTTTTTATATGTAGCGAAGTTTATCAACATTCGTAGAGTTCGTTGTAATTTCTTTAATTTGACGCTAATTGAGTTCCAACTTCGTTTTTTACTTTTTATATGTAGCGATGTTTATCCACATTCGTATATTTCGTTATAATTTCTTTAATTTGACGCTAATTGATTTCCAACTTCGTTTTTTACTTTTTATAAGTAGCGATGTTTATCCACATTCGTATATTTCGTTATAATTTCTTTAATTTGACGCTAATTGAGTTCCAACTTCGTTTTTTAAATATTATATGTAGCGATGTTTATCCACATTCGTTTAATTCGTTATAATTTCTTTAATTTGAGGCTAATTGAGTTCCAACTTCGTTTTTTACTTATTATAAGTAGCGATGTTTATCCAAATTCGTATATTTCGTTATAATTTCTTTAATTTGACGCTAATTGAGTTCCAACTTCGTTTTTTACTTTTTATATGTAACGATGTTTATCAACATTCGTATATTTCGTTTTAATTTCTTTAATTTGAGGCTAATTGAGTTCCAACTTCGTTTTTTACTTTTTATATGTAGCGAAGTTTATCAACATTCGTAGAGTTCGTTATAATTTCTTTAATTTGACGCTAATTGAGTTCCAACTTCGTTTTTTACTTTTTATATGTAGCGAAGTTTATCAACATTCGTAGAGTTCGTTATAATTTCTTTAATTTGACGCTAATTGAGTTCCAACTTCGTTTTTTACTTTTTATATGTAGCGAAGTTTATCAACATTCGTAGAGTTCGTTATGATTTCTTTAATTTGACGCTAATTGTGTTCCAACTTCGGTTTTTACTTTTTATATGTAGCGAAGTTTATCAACATTCGTAGAGTTCGTTATAATTTCTTTAATTTGACGCTAATTGAGTTCCAACTTCGTTTTTTACTTTTTATATGTAGCGAAGTTTATCAACATTCGTAGAGTTCGTTATAATTTCTTTAATTTGAAGCTAATTGAGTTCCAATTTCGTTTTTTACTTTTTATATGTAGCGATGTTTATCAACATTCGTTTATTTCGTTATAATTTCTTTAATTTGACGCTAATTGAGTTCCAACTTCGTTTTTTACTTTTTATATGTAGCGAAGTTTATCAACATTCGTAGAGTTCGTTATAATTTCTTTAATTTGACGCTAATTGAGTTCCAACTTCGTTTTTTACTTTTTATATGTAGCGAAGTTTATCAACATTCGTAGAGTTCGTTATAATTTCTTTAATTTGACGCTAATTGAGTTCCAACTTCGTTTTTTACTTTTTATATGTAGCGAAGTTTATCAACATTCGTAGAGCTCGTTATAATTTCTTTAATTTGACGCTAATTGAGTCCAACTTCGTTTTTTACTTTTTATATGTAGCGAAGTTTATCAACATTCGTAGAGTTCGTTATAATTTCTTTAATTGGACGCTAATTGAGTTCCAACTTCGTTTTTTACTTTTTATATGTAGCGAAGTTTATCAACATTCGTAGAGTTCGTTATAATTTCTTTAATTTGACGTTAATTGAGTTCCAACTTAGTTTTTTACTTTTTATATGTAGCGAAGTTTATCAAGATTCCTATATTTCGTTATAATTTCTTCAATTTGACGCTAATTGAGTGGAACTTCGTTTTTTACTTTTTATATGTAGCGAAGTTTATCAACATTCGTAGAGTTCGTTATAATTTCTTTAATTTGACGCTAATTGAGTCCAACTTCGTTTTTTACTTTTTATATGTAGCGAAGTTTATCACATTCGTAGAGTTCGTTATAATTTCTTTAATTTGACGCTAATTGAGTTCCAACTTCGTTTTTTACTTTTTATATGTAGCGATGTTTATCCACATTAGTTTATTTCGTTATACTTTCTTTAATTTGACGCTAATTGAGTTGCAACTTCGTTTTTTACTTTTTATATGTAGCGATGTTTATCCACATTCGTATATTTCGTTATAATTTCTTTAATTTGACGCTAATTGAGTTCCAACTTCGTTTTTTACTTTTTATATGTAGCGATGTTTATCAACATTCGTATATTTCGTTATAATTTTTTTAATTTGACGCTAATTGAGTTCCAACTTCGTTTTTACTTTTTATATGTAGCGATGTTTATCACCATTCGTATATTTCGTTATAATTTCTTTAATTTGACGCTAATTGAGTTCCAACTTCGTTTTTTACTTTTTATATGTAGCGAAGTTTATCAACATTCGTAGAGTTCGTTATGATTTCTTTAATTTAATTGAGTTCCAACTTCGTATTTTACTTTTTATATGTAGCGAAGTTTATCAACATTCGTAGAGTTCGTTATAATTTCTTTAATTTGACGCTAATTGAGTTCCAACTTCGTTTTTTACTTTTTATATGTAGCGAAGTTTATCAACATTCGTAGAGTTCGTTATAATTTCTTTAATTTTACGCTAATTGAGTTCCAACTTCGTTTTTTACTTTTTATATGTAAAGTAAAAAACGAACTTGGAATTCAATTATCGTCAAATTAAGGAAATTATAACGAACTCTACGAATGTTGATAAACTTCGCTACATATAAAAAGTAAAAAACGAAGTTGGAACTCAATTAGCGTCAAATTAAAGAACTTACAACGAACTCTACGAATGTTGATAAACTTCGCTACATATAAAAAGTAAAAAACGAAGTTGGAACTCAATTAGCGTCAAATTAAAGAAATTATAACGAACTCTACGAATGTTGATAAACTTCGCTACATATAAAAAGTAAAAAACGATGTTGGAACTCAATTAGCGTCAAATTAAAGAAATTATAACGAACTCTACGAATGTTGATAATCTTCGCTACATATAAAAAGTAAAAAACGAAGTTGGAACTCAATTAGCCTCAAATTAAAGAAATTATAACGAAATATACGAATGTTGATAAACATCGCTACATATACATTCGTAGAGTTCGTTATAATTTCTTTAATTTGACGCTAATTGAGTTCCAACTTCGTTTTTTACTTTTTATATGTAGCGAAGTTTATCAACATTCGTAGAGTTCGTTATAATTTCTTTAATTTGACGCTAATTGAGTTCCAACTTCGTTTTTTACTTTTTATATGTAGCGAAGTTTATCAACATTCGTAGAGTTCGTTATAATTTCTTTAATTTGACGCTAATTGAGTTCCAACTTCGTTTTTTACTTTTTATATGTAGCGAAGTTTATCAAGATTCGTAGAGTTCGTTATAATTTCTTTAATTTGACGCTAATTGAGTTCCAACTTCGTTTTTTACTTTTTATATGTAGCGAAGTTTATCAATATTCGTAGAGTTCGTTAAAATTTCTTTAATTTGACGCTAATTGAGTTCCAACTTCGTTTTTTACTTTTTATATGTAGCGAAGTTTATCAACATTCGTAGAGTTCGTTATCATTTCTTTAATTTGACGCTAATTGAGTTCCAACTTCGTTTTTTACTTTTTATATGTAGCGAAGTTTATCAACATTCGTAGAGTTCGTTATAATTTCTTTAATTTGACGCTAATTGAGTTCCAACTTCGTTTTTTACTATTTATATGTAGCGAAGTTTATCAACATTCGTAGAGTTCGTTATAATTTCTTTAATTTGACGCTAATTGAGTTCCAACTTCGTTTTTTACTTTTTATATGTAGCGAAGTTTATCAACATTCGTAGAGTTCGTTGTAATTTCTTTAATTTGACGCTAATTGAGTTCCAACTTCGTTTTTTACTTTTTATATGTAGCGATGTTTATCCACATTCGTATATTTCGTTATAATTTCTTTAATTTGACGCTAATTGATTTCCAACTTCGTTTTTTACTTTTTATAAGTAGCGATGTTTATCCACATTCGTATATTTCGTTATAATTTCTTTAATTTGACGCTAATTGAGTTCCAACTTCGTTTTTTAAATATTATATGTAGCGATGTTTATCCACATTCGTTTAATTCGTTATAATTTCTTTAATTTGAGGCTAATTGAGTTCCAACTTCGTTTTTTACTTATTATAAGTAGCGATGTTTATCCAAATTCGTATATTTCGTTATAATTTCTTTAATTTGACGCTAATTGAGTTCCAACTTCGTTTTTTACTTTTTATATGTAACGATGTTTATCAACATTCGTATATTTCGTTTTAATTTCTTTAATTTGAGGCTAATTGAGTTCCAACTTCGTTTTTTACTTTTTATATGTAGCGATGTTTATCCACATTAGTTTTTTTCGTTATAATTTCTTTAATTTGAGGCTAATTGAGATCCAACTTCGTTTTTACTTTTTATATGTAGCGATGTTTATCAACATTAGTTTATTTCGTTATAATTTCTTTAATTTGACGCTAATTGAGTTCCAACTTCGTTTTTTACTTTTTATATGTAGCGAAGTTTATCAACATTCGTAGAGTTCGTTATAATTTCTTTAATTTGACGCTAATTGAGTTCCAACTTCGTTTTTTACTTTTTATATGTAGCGATGTTTATCAACATTCGTATATTTCGTTATAATTTCTTTAATTTGACGCTAATTGAGTTCCAACTTCGTTTTTTACTTTTTATATGTAGCGATGTTTATCCACATTAGTTTATTTCGTTATAATTTCTTTAATTTGAGGCTAATTGAATTCCAACTTCGTTTTTTACCTTTTATATGTAGCGATGTTTATCAACATTCGTATATTTCGTTATACTTTCTTTAATTTGACGCTAATTGAGTTCCAACATCGTTTTTTACTTTTTATATGTAGCGATGTTTATCCATATTCGTATATTTCGTTATACTTTCTTTAATTTGACGCTAATTGTGTTCAAACTTCGTTTTTTACTTTTTATATGTAGGGATGTTTATCAACATTAGTTTATTTCGTTATAGTTTCTTTAATTTGACGCTAATTGAGTTCCAACTTAGTCATTTACTTTTTATATGTAGCGAAGTTTATCAACATTCGTAGAGTTCGTTATAATTTCTTTAATTTGACGCTAATTGAGTTCCAACTTCGTTTTTTACTTTTTATATTTAGCGAAGTTTATCAACATTCGTAGAGCTCGTTATAATTTCTTTAATTTGACGCTAATTGAGTCCAACTTCGTTTTTTACTTTTTATATGTAGCGAGGTTTATCAACATTCGTAGAGTTCGTTATAATTTCTTTAATTGGACGCTAATTGAGTTCCAACTTCGTTTTTTACTTTTTATATGTAGCGAAGTTTATCAACATTCGTAGAGTTCGTTATAATTTCTTTAATTTGACGCTAATTGAGTTCCAACTTCGTTTTTTACTTTTTATATGTAGCGAAGTTTATCAACATTCGTAGAGTTCGTTATAATTTCTTTAATTTGACGCTAATTGAGTTCCAACTTCGTTTTTTACTTTTTATATGTAGCGAAGTTTATCAACTTTCGTAGAGTACGTTATCATTTCTTTAATTTGACGCTAATTGAGTTCCAACTTCGTTTTTTACTTTTTATATGTTGCGAAGTTTATCAACATTCGTAGAGTTCGTTATAATTTCTTTAATTTGACGCTAATTGAGTTCCAACTTCGTTTTTTACTTTTTATATGTAGCGAAGTTAATCAACATTCCTAGAGTTCGTTATAATTTCTTTAATTTGACGCTAATTGAGTTCCAACTTCGTTTTTTACTTTTTATATGTAGCGAAGTTTATCAACATTCGTAGAGTTCGTTGTAATTTCTTTAATTTGACGCTAATTGAGTTCCAACTTCGTTTTTTACTTTTTATATGTAGCGAAGTTTATCAACATTCGTAGAGTTCGTTATAATTTCTTTAATTTGACGATAATTGAATTCCAAGTTCGTTTTTTACTTTTTATATGTAGCGAAGTTTGTCAACATTCGTAGAGTTCGTTATAATTTCTTTAATTTGACGCTAATTGAGTTCCAACTTCGTTTTTTACTTTTTATATGTAGCGAAGTTTATCAACATTCGTAGAGTTCGTTATAATTTCTTTAATTTGACGCTAATTGAGTCCAACTTCGTTTTTTACTTTTTATATGTAGCGAAGTTTATCAACATTCGTAGAGTTCGTTATCATTTCTTTAATTTGACGCTAATTGAGTTCCAACTTCGTTTTTTACTTTTTATATGTAGCGAAGTTTATCAACATTCGTAGAGTTCGTTGTAATTTCTTTAATTTGACGCTAATTGAGTTCCAACTTCGTTTTTTACTTTTTATATGTAGCGAAGTTTATCAACATTCGTAGAGTTCGTTGTAATTTCTTTAATTTGACGCTAATTGAGTTCCAACTTCGTTTTTTACTTTTTATATGTAGCGAAGTTTATCAACATTCGTAGAGTACGTTGTAATTTCTTTAATTTGACGCTAATTGAGTTCCAACTTCGTTTTTTACTTTTTATATGTAGCGAAGTTTATCAACATTCGTAGAGTTCGTTATAATTTCTATAATTTGACGATAATTGAATTCCAAGTTCGTTTTTTACTTTTTATATGTAGCGAAGTTTATCAACATTCGTAGAGTTCGTTACAATTTCTTTAATTTGACGCTAATTGAGTTCCAACTTCGTTTTTTACTTTTTATATGTAGCGAAGTTTATCAACATTCGTAGAGTTCGTTATAATTTCTTTAATTTGACGCTAATTGAGTTCCAACTTCGTTTTTTACTTTTTATATGTAGCGAAGTTTATCAACATTCGTAGAGTTCGTTATAATTTCTTTAATTTGACGCTAATTGAGTTCCAACTTCGTTTTTTACTTTTTATATGTAGCGAAGTTTATCAACATTCGTAGAGTTCGTTATAATTTCTTTAATTTGACGCTAATTGAGTTCCAACTTCGTTTTTTACTTTTTATATGTAGCGAAGTTTATCAACATTCGTAGAGTTCGTTATAATTTCTTTAATTTGACGCTAATTGAGTTCCAACTTCGTTTTTTACTTTTTATATGTAGCGAAGTTTATCAACATTCGTAGAGTTCGTTATAATTTCTTTAATTTGAAGCTAATCGAGTTCCAACTTCGTTTTTTACTTTTTATATGTAGCGAAGTTTATCAACATTCGTAGAGTTCGTTATCATTTCTTTAATTTGACGCTAATTGAGTTCCAACTTCGTTTTTTACTTTTTATATGTAGCGAAGTTTATCAACATTCGTAGAGTTCGTTATAATTTCTTTAATTTGACGCTAATTGAGTTTCAACTTCGTTTTTTACTTTTTATATGTAGCGAAGTTTATCAATATTCGTAGAGTTCGTTAAAATTTCTTTAATTTGACGCTAATTGAGTTCCAACTTCGTTTTTTACTTTTTATATGTAGCGAAGTTTATCAATATTCGTAGACTTCGTTATCATTTCTTTAATTTGACGCTAATTGAGTTCCAACTTCGTTTTTTACTTTTTATATGTAGCGAAGTTTATCAACATTCGTAGAGTTCGTTATAATTTCTTTAATTTGACGCTAATTGAGTTCCAACTTCGTTTTTTACTTTTTATATGTAGCGAAGTTTATCAACATTCGTAGAGTTCGTTATAATTTCTTTAATTTGACGCTAATTGAGTTCCAACTTCGTTTTTTACTTTTTATATGTAGCGAAGTTTATCAACATTCGTAGAGTTCGTTGTAATTTCTTTAATTTGACGCTAATTGAGTTCCAACTTCGTTTTTTACTTTTTATATGTAGCGAAGTTTATCAACATTCGTAGAGTTCGTTATAATTTCTTTAATTTAACGCTAATTGAGTTCCAACTTCGTTTTTTACTTTTTATATGTAGCGAAGTTTATCAACATTCGTAGAGTTCGTTATAACTTCTTTAATTTGACGCTAATTGAGTTCCAACTTCGTTTTTTACTTTTTATATGTAGCGAAGTTTATCAACATTCGTAGAGTTCGTTATAATTTCTTTAATTTGACGCTAATTGAGTTTCAACTTCGTTTTTTACTTTTTATATTTAGCGAAGTTTATCAATATTCGTAGAGTTCGTTAAAATTTCTTTAATTTGACGCTAATTGAGTTCCAACTTCGTTTTTTACTTTTTATATGTAGCGAAGTTTATCAACATTCGTAGAGTTCGTTATCATTTCTTTAATTTGACGCTAATTGAGTTCCAACTTCGTTTTTTACTTTTTATATGTAGCGAAGTTTATCAACATTTGTAGAGTTCGTTATAATTTCTTTAATTTGACGCTAATTGAGTTCCAACTTCGTTTTTTACTTTTTATATGTAGCGAAGTTTATCAACATTCGTAGAGTTCGTTATAATTTCTTTAATTTGACGCTAATTGAGTTCCAACTTCGTTTTTTACTTTTTATATGTAGCGAAGTTTATCAACATTCTTAGAGTTCGTTGTAATTTCTTTAATTTGACGCTAATTGAGTTCCAACTTCGTTTTTTACTTTTTATATGTAGCGAAGTTCATCAACATTCGTAAAGTTCGTTATAATTTCTTTAATTTGACGATAATTGAATTCCAAGTTCGTTTTTTACTTTTTATATGTAGCGAAGTTTATCAACATTCGTAGAGTTCGTTATAATTTCTTTAATTTGACGCTAATTGAGTTCCAACTTCGTTTTTTACTTTTTATATGTAGCGAAGTTTATCAACATTCGTAGAGTTCGTTGTGATTTCTTTAATTTGACGCTAATTGAGTTCCAACTTCGTTTTTTACTTTTTATATGTAGCGAAGTTTATCAACATTCGTAGAGTTCGTTATAATTTCTTTAATTTGACGCTAATTGAGTTCCAACTTCGTTTTTTACTTTTTATATGTAGCGAAGTTTATCAACATTGGTAGAGTTCGTTATAATTTCTTTAATTTGACGCTAATTGAGTCCAACTTCGTTTTTTACTTTTTATATGTAGCGAAGTTTATCAACATTCGTAGAGTTCGTTACAATTTCTTTAATTTGACGCTAATTGAGTTCCAACTTCGTTTTTTACTTTTTATATGTAGCAAAGTTTATCAACATTCGTAGAGTTCGTTATAATTTCTTTAATTTGACGCTAATTGAGTTCCAACTTCGTTTTTTACTTTTTATATGTAGTGAAGTTTATCAACATTCGTAGTGTTCGTTATAATTTCTTTAATTTGACGCTAATTGAGTTCCAACTTCGTTTTTTACTTTTTATATGTAGCGAAGTTTATCAACATTCGTAGAGTTCGTTATAATTTCTTTAATTTGACGCTAATTGAGTTCCAACTTCGTTTTTTACTTTTTATATGTAGCGAAGTTTATCAACATTCGTAGAGTTCGTTATCATTTCTTTAATTTGACGCTAATTGAGTTCCAACTTCGTTTTTTACTTTTTATATGTAGCGAAGTTTATCAACATTCGTAGAGTTCGTTATAATTTCTTTAATTTGACGCTAATTGAGTTTCAACTTCGTTTTTTACTTTTTATATGTAGCGAAGTTTATCAATATTCGTAGAGTTCGTTAAAATTTCTTTAATTTGACGCTAATTGAGTTCCAACTTCGTTTTTTACTTTTTATATGTAGCGAAGTTTATCAACATTCGTAGAGTTCGTTATAATTTCTTTAATTTGACGCTAATTGAGTTCCAACTTCGTTTTTTACTATTTATATGTAGCGAAGTTTATCAACATTCGTAGAGTTCGTTATAATTTCTTTAATTTGACGCTAATTGAGTTCCAACTTCGTTTTTTACTTTTTATATGTAGCGAAGTTTATCAACATTCGTAGAGTTCGTTGTAATTTCTTTAATTTGACGCTAATTGAGTTCCAACTTCGTTTTTTACTTTTTATATGTAGCGATGTTTATCCACATTCGTATATTTCGTTATAATTTCTTTAATTTGACGCTAATTGATTTCCAACTTCGTTTTTTACTTTTTATATGTAGCGATGTTTATCCACATTCGTATATTTCGTTATAATTTCTTTAATTTGACGCTAATTGAGTTCCAACTTCGTTTTTTAAATATTATATGTAGCGATGTTTATCCACATTCGTTTAATTCGTTATAATTTCTTTAATTTGAGGCTAATTGAGTTCCAACTTCGTTTTTTACTTATTATAATTAGCGATGTTTATCCAAATTCGTATATTTCGTTATAATTTCTTTAATTTGACGCTAATTGAGTTCCAACTTCGTTTTTTACTTTTTATATGTAACGATGTTTATCAACATTCGTATATTTCGTTTTAATTTCTTTAATTTGAGGCTAATTGAGTTCCAACTTCGTTTTTTACTTTTTAATGTAGCGATGTTTATCCACATTAGTTTATTTCGTTATAATTTCTTTAATTTGAGGCTAATTGAGATCCAACTTCGTTTTTACTTTTTATATGTAGCGATGTTTATCAACATTAGTTTATTTCGTTATAATTTCTTTAATTTGACGCTAATTGAGTTCCAACTTCGTTTTTTACTTTTTATATGTAGCGAAGTTTATCAACATTCGTAGAGTTCGTTATAATTTCTTTAATTTGACGCTAATTGAGTTCCAACTTCGTTTTTTACTTTTTATATGTAGCGATGTTTATCAACATTCGTATATTTCGTTATAATTTCTTTAATTTGACGCTAATTGAGTTCCAACTTCGTTTTTTACTTTTTATATGTAGCGATGTTTATCCACATTAGTTTATTTCGTTATAATTTCTTTAATTTGAGGCTAATTGAGTTCCAACTTCGTTTTTTACCTTTTATATGTAGCGATGTTTATCAACATTCGTATATTTCGTTATACTTTCTTTAATTTGACGCTAATTGAGTTCCAACATCGTTTTTTACTTTTTATATGTAGCGATGTTTATCCATATTCGTATATTTCGTTATACTTTCTTTAATTTGACGCTAATTGTGTTCCAACTTAGTTTTTTACTTTTTATATGTAGGGATGTTTATCAACATTAGTTTATTTCGTTATAGTTTCTTTAATTTGACGCTAATTGAGTTCCAACTTAGTCATTTACTTTTTATATGTAGCGAAGTTTATCAACATTCGTAGAGTTCGTTGTAATTTCTTTAATTTGACGCTAATTGAGTTCCAACTTCGTTTTTTACTTTTTATATGTATCGAAGTTTATCAACATTCGTAGAGTTCGTTATAATTTCTTTCATTTGACGATAATTGAATTCCAAGTTCGTTTTTTACTTTTTATATGTAGCGAAGTTTATCAACATTCGTAGAGTTCGTTATAATTTCTTTAATTTGACGGTAATTGAGTTCCAACTTCGTTTATTACTATTTTTAAATGTAGCGAAGTTTATCAACATTCGTAGAGTTCGTTATAATTTCTTTAATTTGACGCTAATTGAGTCCAACTTCGTTTTTTACTTTTTATATGTAGCGAAGTTTATCAACATTCGTAGAGTTCGTTATAATTTCTTTAATTTGACGCTAATTGAGTTCCAACTTCGTTTTTTACTTTTTATATGTAGCGAAGTTTATCAACATTCGTAGAGTGCGTTATAATTTCTTTAATTTGACGCTAATTGAGTTCCAACTTCGTTTTTTACTTTTTATATGTAGCGAAGTTTATCAACATTCGTAGAGTTCGTTGTAATTTCTTTAATTTGACGCTAATTGAGTTCCAACTTCGTTTTTTACTTTTTATATGTAGCGAAGTTTATCAACATTCGTAGAGTTCGTTGTAATTTCTTTAATTTGACGCTAATTGAGTTCCAACTTCGTTTTTTACTTTTTATATGTAGCGAAGTTTATCAACATTCGTAGAGTTCGTTATCATTTCTTTAATTTGACGCTAATTGAGTTCCAACTTCGTTTTTTACTTTTTATATGTAGCGAAGTTTATCAACATTCGTAGAGTTTGCTATAATTTCTTTAATTTGACGCTAATTGAGTTTCAACTTCGTTTTTTACTTTTTATATGTAGCGAAGTTTATCAATATTCGTAGAGTTCGTTAAAATTTCTTTAATTTGACGCTAATTGAGTTCCAACTTCGTTTTTTACTTTTTATATGTAGCGAAGTTTATCAACATTCGTAGAGTTCGTTATCATTTCTTTAATTTGACGCTAATTGAGTTCCAACTTCGTTTTTTACTTTTTATATGTAGCGAAGTTTATCAACATTCGTAGAGTTCGTTATAATTTCTTTAATTTGACGCTAATTGAGTTCCAACTTCGTTTTTTACTTTTTATATGTAGCGAAGTTTATCAACATTCGTAGAGTTCGTTATAATTTCTTTAATTTGACGCTAATTGAGTTTCAACTTCGTTTTTTACTTTTTATATGTAGCGAAGTTTATCAATATTCGTAGAGTTCGTTAAAATTTCTTTAATTTGACGCTAATTGAGTTCCAACTTCGTTTTTTACTTTTTATATGTAGCGAAGTTTATCAACATTCGTAGAGATCGTTATCATTTCTTTAATTTGACGCTAATTGAGTTCCAACTTCGTTTTTTACTTTTTATATGTAGCGAAGTTTATCAACATTCGTAGAGTTCGTTATAATTTCTTTAATTTGACGCTAATTGAGTTCCAACTTCGTTTTTTACTTTTTATATGTAGCGAAGTTTATCAACATTCGTAGAGTTCGTTATAATTTCTTTAATTTGACGCTAATTGAGTCCAACTTCGTTTTTTACTTTTTATATGTAGCGAAGTTTATCAACATTCGTAGAGTTCGTTATCATTTCTTTAATTTGACGCTAATTGAGTTCCAACTTCGTTTTTTACTTTTTATATGTAGCGAAGTTTATCAACATTCGTAGAGTTCGTTGTAATTTCTTTAATTTGACGCTAATTGAGTTCCAACTTCGTTTTTTACTTTTTATATGTAGCGAAGTTTATCAACATTCGTAGAGTTCGTTGTAATTTCTTTAATTTGACGCTAATTGAGTTCCAACTTCGTTTTTTACTTTTTATATGTAGCGAAGTTTATCAACATTCGTAGAGTTCGTTGTAATTTCTTTAATTTGACGCTAATTGAGTTCCAACTTCGTTTTTTACTTTGTATATGTAGCGAAGTTTATCAACATTCGTAGAGTTCGTTATAATTTCTATAATTTGACGATAATTGAATTCCAAGTTCGTTTTTTACTTTTTATATGTAGCGAAGTTTATCAACATTCGTAGAGTTCGTTACAATTTCTTTAATTTGACGCTAATTGAGTTCCAACTTCGTTTTTTACTTTTTATATGTAGCGAAGTTTATCAACATTCGTAGAGTTCGTTATAATTTCTTTAATTTGACGCTAATTGAGTTCCAACTTCGTTTTTTACTTTTTATATGTAGCGAAGTTTATCAACATTCGTAGAGTTCGTTATAATTTCTTTAATTTGACGCTAATTGAGTTCCAACTTCGTTTTTTACTTTTTATATGTAGCGAAGTTTATCAACATTCGTAGAGTTCGTTATAATTTCTTTAATTTGACGCTAATTGAGTTCCAACTTCGTTTTTTACTTTTTATATGTAGCGAAGTTTATCAACATTCGTAGAGTTCGTTATAATTTCTTTAATTTGACGCTAATTGAGTTCCAACTTCGTTTTTTACTTTTTATATGTAGCGAAGTTTATCAACATTCGTAGAGTTCGTTATAATTTCTTTAATTTGAAGCTAATTGAGTTCCAACTTCGTTTTTTACTTTTTATATGTAGCGAAGTTTATCAACATTCGTAGAGTTCGTTATCATTTCTTTAATTTGACGCTAATTGAGTTCCAACTTCGTTTTTTACTTTTTATATGTAGCGAAGTTTATCAACATTCGTAGAGTTCGTTATAATTTCTTTAATTTGACGGTAATTGAGTTTCAACTTCGTTTTTTACTTTTTATATGTAGCGAAGTTTATCAATATTCGTAGAGTTCGTTAAAATTTCTTTAATTTGACGCTAATTGAGTTCCAACTTCGTTTTTTACTTTTTATATGTAGCGAAGTTTATCAACATTCGTAGAGTTCGTTATAATTTCTTTAATTTGACGCTAATTGAGTTCCAACTTCGTTTTTTACTTTTTATATGTAGCGAAGTTTATCAACATTCGTAGAGTTCGTTATAATTTCTTTAATTTGACGCTAATTGAGTTCCAACTGCGTTTTTTACTTTTTATATGTAGCGAAGTTTATCAACATTCGTAGAGTTCGTTATAATTTCTTTAATTTGACGCTAATTGAGTTCCAACTTCGTTTTTTACTTTTTATATGTAGCGAAGTTTATCAACATTCGTAGAGTTCGTTATCATTTCTTTAATTTGACGCTAATTGAGTTCCAACTTCGTTTTTTACTTTTTATATGTAGCGAAGTTTATCAACATTCGTAGAGTTCGTTATAATTTCTTTAATTTGACGCTAATTGAGTCCAACTTCGTTTTTTACTTTTTATATGTAGCGAAGTTTATCAACATTCGTAGAGTTCGTTATAATTTCTTTAATTTGACGCTAATTGAGTTCCAACTTCGTTTTTTACTTTTTATATGTAGCGAAGTTTATCAACATTCGTAGAGTGCGTTATAATTTCTTTAATTTGACGCTAATTGAGTTCCAACTTCGTTTTTTACTTTTTATATGTAGCGAAGTTTATCAACATTCGTAGAGTTCGTTACAATTTCTTTAATTTGACGCTAATTGAGTTCCAACTTCGTTTTTTACTTTTTATATGTAGCGAAGTTTATCAACATTCGTAGAGTTCGTTATAATTTCTTTAATTTGACGCTAATTGAGTTCCAACTTCGTTTTTTACTTTTTATATGTAGCGAAGTTTATCAACATTCGTAGTGTTCGTTATAATTTCTTTAATTTGACGCTAATTGAGTTCCAACTTCGTTTTTTACTTTTTATATGTAGCGAAGTTTATCAACATTCGTAGAGTTCGTTATAATTTCTTTAATTTGACGCTAATTGAGTTTCAACTTCGATTTTTACTTTTTATATGTAGCGAAGTTTATCAATATTCGTAGAGTTCGTTAAAATTTCTTTAATTTGACGCTAATTGAGTTCCAACTTCGTTTTTTACTTTTTATATGTAGCGAAGTTTATCAACATTCGTAGAGTTCGTTATAATTTCTTTAATTTGACGCTAATTGAGTTCCAACTTCGTTTTTTACTTTTTATATGTAGCGAAGTTTATCAACATTCGTAGAGTTCGTTATAATTTCTTTAATTTGACGCTAATTGAGTTCCAACTTCGTTTTTTACTTTTTATATGTAGCGAAGTTTATCAACATTCGTAGAGTTCGTTATAATTTCTTTAATTTGACGCTAATTGAGTTCCAACTTCGTTTTTTACTTTTTATATGTAGCGAAGTTTATCAACATTCGTAGAGTTCGCTATAATTTCTTTAATTTGACGCTAATTGAGTTTCAACTTCGTTTTTTACTTTTTATATGTAGCGAAGTTTATCAATATTCGTAGAGTTCGTTAAAATTTCTTTAATTTGACGCTAATTGAGTTCCAACTTCGTTTTTTACTTTTTATATGTAGCGAAGTTTATCAACATTCGTAGAGTTCGTTATCATTTCTTTAATTTGACGCTAATTGAGTTCCAACTTCGTTTTTTACTTTTTATATGTAGCGAAGTTTATCAACATTCGTAGAGTTCGTTATAATTTCTTTAATTTGACGCTAATTGAGTTCCAACTTCGTTTTTTACTTTTTATATGTAGCGAAGTTTATCAACATTCGTAGAGTTCGTTATAATTTCTTTAATTTGACGCTAATTGAGTTCCAACTTCGTTTTTTACTTTTTATATGTAGCGAAGTTTATCAACATTCGTAGAGTTCGTTGTAATTTCTTTAATTTGACGCTAATTGAGTTCCAACTTCGTTTTTTACTTTTTATATGTAGCGAAGTTTATCAACATTCGTAGAGTTCGTTATCATTTCTTTAATTTGACGCTAATTGAGTTCAAAACTTCGTTTTTTACTTTTTATATGTAGCGAAGTTTATCAACATTCGTAGAGTTCGTTATAATTTCTTTAATTTGACGCTAATTGAGTTCCAACTTCGTTTTTTACTTTTTATATGTAGCGAAGTTTATCAACATTCGTAGAGTTCGTTATAATTTCTTTAATTTGACGCTAATTGAGTTTCAACTTCGTTTTTTACTTTTTATATGTAGCGAAGTTTATCAATATTCGTAGAGTTCGTTAAAATTTCTTTAATTTGACGTTAATTGAGTTCCAACTTCGTTTTTTACTTTTTATATGTAGCGAAGTTTATCAACATTCGTAGAGTTCGTTATCATTTCTTTAATTTGACGCTAATTGAGTTCCAACTTCGTTTTTTACTTTTTATATGTAGCGAAGTTTATCAACATTCGTAGAGTTCGTTATAATTTCTTTAATTTGACGCTAATTGAGTTCCAACTTCGTTTTTTACTTTTTATATGTAGCGAAGTTAATCAACATTCCTAGAGTTCGTTATAATTTCTTTAATTTGACGCTAATTGAGTTCCAACTTCGTTTTTTACTTTTTATATGTAGCGAAGTTTATCAACATTCGTAGAGTTCGTTGTAATTTCTTCAATTTGACGCTAATTGAGTTCCAACTTCGTTTTTTACTTTTTATATGTAGCGAAGTTTATCAACATTCGTAGAGTTCGTTATAATTTCTTTAATTTGACGATAATTGAATTCCAAGTTCGTTTTTTACTTTTTATATGTAGCGAAGTTTATCAACATTCGTAGAGTTCGTTATAATTTCTTTAATTTGACGCTAATTGAGTTCCAACTTCGTTTATTACTATTTTTAAATGTAGCGAAGTTTATCAACATTCGTAGAGTTCGTTATAATTTCTTTAATTTGACGCTAATTGAGTCCAACTTCGTTTTTTACTTTTTATATGTAGCGAAGTTTATCAACATTCGTAGAGTTCGTTATCATTTCTTTAATTTGACGCTAATTGAGTTCCAACTTCGTTTTTTACTTTTTATATGTAGCGAAGTTTATCAACATTCGTAGAGTTCGTTGTAATTTCTTTAATTTGACGCTAATTGAGTTCCAACTTCGTTTTTTACTTTTTATATGTAGCGAAGTTTATCAACATTCGTAGAGTTCGTTGTAATTTCTTTAATTTGACGCTAATTGAGTTCCAACTTCGTTTTTTACTTTTTATATGTAGCGAAGTTTATCAACATTCGTAGAGTTCGTTGTAATTTCTTTAATTTGACGCTAATTGAGTTCCAACTTCGTTTTTTACTTTTTATATGTAGCGAAGTTTATCAACATTCGTAGAGTTCGTTATCATTTCTTTAATTTGACGCTAATTGAGTTCCAACTTCGTTTTTTACTTTTTATATGTAGCGAAGTTTATCAACATTCGTAGAGTTCGCTATAATTTCTTTAATTTGACGCTAATTGAGTTTCAACTTCGTTTTTTACTTTTTATATGTAGCGAAGTTTATCAATATTCGTAGAGTTCGTTAAAATTTCTTTAATTTGACGCTAATTGAGTTCCAACTTCGTTTTTTACTTTTTATATGTAGCGAAGTTTATCAACATTCGTAGAGTTCGTTATCATTTCTTTAATTTGACGCTAATTGAGTTCCAACTTCGTTTTTTACTTTTTATATGTAGCGAAGTTTATCAACATTCGTAGAGTTCGTTATAATTTCTTTAATTTGACGCTAATTGAGTTCCAACTTCGTTTTTTACTTTTTATATGTACCGAAGTTTATCAACATTCGTAGAGTTCGTTATAATTTCTTTAATTTGACGCTAATTGAGTTCCAACTTCGTTTTTTACTTTTTATATGTAGCGAAGTTTATCAACATTCGTAGAGTTCGTTGTAATTTCTTTAATTTGACGTTAATTGAGTTCCAACTTCGTTTTTTACTTTTTATATGTAGCGAAGTTTATCAACATTCGTAGAGTTCGTTATAATTTCTTTAATTTGACGCTAATTGAGTTCCAACTTCGTTTTTTACTTTTTATATGTAGCGAAGTTTATCAACATTCGTAGAGTTCGTTGTAATTTCTTTAATTTGTCGCTAATTGAGTTCCAACTTCGTTTTTTACTTTTTATATGTAGCGAAGTTTATCAACATTCGTAGAGTTCGTTATAATTTCTTTAATTTGACGATAATTGAATTCCAAGTTCGTTTTTTACTTTTTATATGTAGCGAAGTTTATCAACATTCGTAGAGTTCGTTATAATTTCTTTAATTTGACGCTAATTGAGTTCCAACTTCGTTTATTACTATTTTTAAATGTAGCGAAGTTTATCAACATTCGTAGAGTTCGTTATAATTTCTTTAATTTGACGCTAATTGAGTCCAACTTCGTTTTTTACTTTTTATATGTAGCGAAGTTTATCAACATTCGTAGAGTTCGTTATCATTTCTTTAATTTGACGCTAATTGAGTTCCAACTTCGTTTTTTACTTTTTATATGTAGCGAAGTTTATCAACATTCGTAGAGTTCGTTGTAATTTCTTTAATTTGACGCTAATTGAGTTCCAACTTCGTTTTTTACTTTTTATATGTAGCGAAGTTTATCAACATTCGTAGAGTTCGTTATAATTTCTTTAATTTGACGCTAATTGAGTTTCAACTTCGTTTTTTACTTTTTATATGTAGCGAAGTTTATCAATATTCGTAGAGTTCGTTAAAATTTCTTTAATTTGACGCTAATTGAGTTCCAACTTCGTTTTTTACTTTTTATATGTAGCGAAGTTTATCAACATTCGTAGAGTTCGTTATAATTTCTTTAATTTGACGCTAATTGAGTTCCAACTTCGTTTTTTACTTTTTATATGTAGCGAAGTTAATCAACATTCCTAGAGTTCGTTATAATTTCTTTAATTTGACGCTAATTGAGTTTCAACTTCGTTTTTTACTTTTTATATGTAGCGAAGTTTATCAATATTCGTAGAGTTCGTTAAAATTTCTTTAATTTGACGCTAATTGAGTTCCAACTTCGTTTTTTACTTTTTATATGTAGCGAAGTTTATCAACATTCGTAGAGTTCGTTATAACTTCTTTAATTTGACGCTAATTGAGTTCCAACTTCGTTTTTTACTTTTTATATGTAGCGAAGTTTATCAACATTCGTAGAGTTCGTTATAATTTCTTTAATTTGACGCTAATTGAGTTTCAACTTCGTTTTTTAATTTTTATATTTAGCGAAGTTTATCAATATTCGTAGAGTTCGTTAAAATTTCTTTAATTTGACGCTAATTGAGTTCCAACTTCGTTTTTTACTTTTTATATGTAGCGAAGTTTATCAACATTCGTAGAGTTCGTTATCATTTCTTTAATTTGACGCTAATTGAGTTCCAACTTCGTTTTTTACTTTTTATATGTAGCGAAGTTTATCAACATTCGTAGAGTTCGTTATAATTTCTTTAATTTGACGCTAATTGAGTTCCAACTTCGTTTTTTACTTTTTATATGTAGCGAAGTTTATCAACATTCGTAGAGTTCGTTATAATTTCTTTAATTTGACGCTAATTGAGTTCCAACTTCGTTTTTTACTTTTTATATGTAGCGAAGTTTATCAACATTCTTAGAGTTCGTTATAATTTCTTTAATTTGACGCTAATTGAGTTCCAACTTCGTTTTTTACTTTTTATATGTAGCGAAGTTCATCAACATTCGTAAAGTTCGTTATAATTTCTTTAATTTGACGATAATTGAATTCCAAGTTCGTTTTTTACTTTTTATATGTAGCGAAGTTTATCAACATTCGTAGAGTTCGTTATAATTTCTTTAATTTGACGCTAATTGAGTTCCAACTTCGTTTTTTACTTTTTATATGTAGCGAAGTTTATCAACATTCGTAGAGTTCGTTGTGATTTCTTTAATTTGACGCTAATTGAGTTCCAACTTCGTTTTTTACTTTTTATATGTAGCGAAGTTTATCAACATTCGTAGAGTTCGTTATAATTTCTTTAATTTGACGCTAATTGAGTTCCAACTTCGTTTTTTACTTTTTATATGTAGCGAAGTTTATCAACATTGGTAGAGTTCGTTATAATTTCTTTAATTTGACGCTAATTGAGTCCAACTTCGTTTTTTACTTTTTATATGTAGCGAAGTTTATCAACATTCGTAGAGTTCGTTACAATTTCTTTAATTTGACGCTAATTGAGTTCCAACTTCGTTTTTTACTTTTTATATGTAGCGTAGTTTATCAACATTCGTAGAGTTCGTTATAATTTCTTTAATTTGACGCTAATTGAGTACTAACTTCGTTTTTTACTTTTTATATGTAGTGAAGTTTATCAACATTCGTAGTGTTCGTTATAATTTCTTTAATTTGACGCTAATTGAGTTCCAACTTCGTTTTTTACTTTTTATATGTAGCGAAGTTTATCAACATTCGTAGAGTTCGTTATAATTTCTTTAATTTGACGCTAATTGAGTTCCAACTTCGTTTTTTACTTTTTATATGTAGCGAAGTTTATCAACATTCGTAGAGTTCGTTATCATTTCTTTAATTTGACGCTAATTGAGTTCCAACTTCGTTTTTTACTTTTTATATGTAGCGAAGTTTATCAACATTCGTAGAGTTCGTTATAATTTCTTTAATTTGACGCTAATTGAGTTTCAACTTCGTTTTTTACTTTTTATATGTAGCGAAGTTTATCAATATTCGTAGAGTTCGTTAAAATTTCTTTAATTTGACGCTAATTGAGTTCCAACTTCGTTTTTTACTTTTTATATGTAGCGAAGTTTATCAACATTCGTAGAGTTCGTTATAATTTCTTTAATTTGACGATAATTGAATTCCAAGTTCGTTTTTTACTTTTTATATGTAGCGAAGTTTATCAACATTCGTAGAGTTCGTTATAATTTCTTTAATTTGACGCTAATTGAGTTCCAACTTCGTTTATTACTATTTTTAAATGTAGCGAAGTTTATCAACATTCGTAGAGTTCGTTATAATTTCTTTAATTTGACGCTAATTGAGTCCAACTTCGTTTTTTACTTTTTATATGTAGCGAAGTTTATCAACATTCGTAGAGTTCGTATAATTTCTTTAATTTGACGCTAATTGAGTTCCAACTTCGTTTTTTACTTTTTATATGTAGCGAAGTTTATCAACATTCGTAGAGTTCGTTATAATTTCTTTAATTTGACGCTAATTGAGTTCCAACTTCGTATTTTACTTTTTATATGTAGCGAAGTTTATCAACATTCGTAGAGTTCGTTATAATTTCTTTAATTTGAAGCTAATCGAGTTCCAACTTCGTTTTTTACTTTTTATATGTAGCGAAGTTTATCAACATTCGTAGAGTTCGTTATCATTTCTTTAATTTGACGCTAATTGAGTTCCAACTTCGTTTTTTACTTTTTATATGTAGCGAAGTTTATCGACATTCGTAGAGTTCGTTATAATTTCTTTAATTTGACGCTAATTGAGTTTCAACTTCGTTTTTTACTTTTTATATGTAGCGAAGTTTATCAATATTCGTAGAGTTCGTTAAAATTTCTTTAATTTGACGCTAATTGAGTTCCAACTTCGTTTTTTACTTTTTATATGTAGCGAAGTTTATCAATATTCGTAGACTTCGTTATCATTTCTTTAATTTGACGCTAATTGAGTTCCAACTTCGTTTTTTACTTTTTATATGTAGCGAAGTTAATCAACATTCCTAGAGTTCGTTATAATTTCTTTAATTTGACGCTAATTGAGTTCCAACTTCGTTTTTTACTTTTTATATGTAGCGAAGTTTATCAACATTCGTAGAGTTCGTTGTAATTTCTTTAATTTGTCGCTAATTGAGTTCCAACTTCGTTTTTTACTTTTTATATGTAGCGAAGTTTATCAACATTCGTAGAGTTCGTTATAACTTCTTTAATTTGACGCTAATTGAGTTCCAACTTCGTTTTTTACTTTTTATATGTAGCGAAGTTTATCAACATTCGTAGAGTTCGTTATAATTTCTTTAATTTGACGCTAATTGAGTTTCAACTTCGTTTTTTAATTTTTATATTTAGCGAAGTTTATCAATATTCGTAGAGTTCGTTAAAATTTCTTTAATTGACGCTAATTGAGTTCCAACTTCGTTTTTTACTTTTTATATGTAGCGAAGTTTATCAACATTCGTAGAGTTCGTTATCATTTCTTTAATTTGACGCTAATTGAGTTCCAACTTCGTTTTTTACTTTTTATATGTAGCGAAGTTTATCAACATTCGTAGAGTTCGTTATAATTTCTTTAATTTGACGCTAATTGAGTTCCAACTTCGTTTTTTACTTTTTATATGTAGCGAAGTTTATCAACATTCGTAGAGTTCGTTATAATTTCTTTAATTTGACGCTAATTGAGTTCCAACTTCGTTTTTTACTTTTTATATGTAGCGAAGTTTATCAACATTCTTAGAGTTCGTTGTAATTTCTTTAATTTGACGCTAATTGAGTTCCAACTTCGTTTTTTACTTTTTATATGTAGCGAAGTTCATCAACATTCGTAAAGTTCGTTATAATTTCTTTAATTTGACGATAATTGAATTCCAAGTTCGTTTTTTACTTTTTATATGTAGCGAAGTTTATCAACATTCGTAGAGTTCGTTATAATTTCTTTAATTTGACGCTAATTGAGTTCCAACTTCGTTTTTTACTTTTTATATGTAGCGAAGTTTATCAACATTCGTAGAGTTCGTTGTGATTTCTTTAATTTGACGCTAATTGAGTTCCAACTTCGTTTTTTACTTTTTATATGTAGCGAAGTTTATCAACATTCGTAGAGTTCGTTATAATTTCTTTAATTTGACGCTAATTGAGTTCCAACTTCGTTTTTTACTTTTTATATGTAGCGAAGTTTATCAACATTGGTAGAGTTCGTTATAATTTCTTTAATTTGACGCTAATTGAGTCCAACTTCGTTTTTTACTTTTTATATGTAGCGAAGTTTATCAACATTCGTAGAGTTCGTTACAATTTCTTTAATTTGACGCTAATTGAGTTCCAACTTCGTTTTTTACTTTTTATATGTAGCGTAGTTTATCAACATTCGTAGAGTTCGTTATAATTTCTTTAATTTGACGCTAATTGAGTTCTAACTTCGTTTTTTACTTTTTATATGTAGTGAAGTTTATCAACATTCGTAGTGTTCGTTATAATTTCTTTAATTTGACGCTAATTGAGTTCCAACTTCGTTTTTTACTTTTTATATGTAGCGAAGTTTATCAACATTCGTAGAGTTCGTTATAATTTCTTTAATTTGACGCTAATTGAGTTCCAACTTCGTTTTTTACTTTTTATATGTAGCGAAGTTTATCAACATTCGTAGAGTTCGTTATCATTTCTTTAATTTGACGCTAATTGAGTTCCAACTTCGTTTTTTACTTTTTATATGTAGCGAAGTTTATCAACATTCGTAGAGTTCGTTATAATTTCTTTAATTTGACGCTAATTGAGTTTCAACTTCGTTTTTTACTTTTTATATGTAGCGAAGTTTATCAATATTCGTAGAGTTCGTTAAAATTTCTTTAATTTGACGCTAATTGAGTTCCAACTTCGTTTTTTACTTTTTATATGTAGCGAAGTTTATCAACATTCGTAGAGTTCGTTATAATTTCTTTAATTTGACGATAATTGAATTCCAAGTTCGTTTTTTACTTTTTATATGTAGCGAAGTTTATCAACATTCGTAGAGTTCGTTATAATTTCTTTAATTTGACGCTAATTGAGTTCCAACTTCGTTTATTACTATTTTTAAATGTAGCGAAGTTTATCAACATTCGTAGAGTTCGTTATAATTTCTTTAATTTGACGCTAATTGAGTCCAACTTCGTTTTTTACTTTTTATATGTAGCGAAGTTTATCAACATTCGTAGAGTTCGTTATAATTTCTTTAATTTGACGCTAATTGAGTTCCAACTTCGTTTTTTACTTTTTATATGTAGCGAAGTTTATCAACATTCGTAGAGTTCGTTATCATTTCTTTAATTTGACGCTAATTGAGTTCCAACTTCGTTTTTTACTTTTTATATGTAGCGAAGTTTATCAACATTCGTAGAGTTCGCTATAATTTCTTTAATTTGACGCTAATTGAGTTTCAACTTCGTTTTTTACTTTTTATATGTAGCGAAGTTTATCAATATTCGTAGAGTTCGTTAAAATTTCTTTAATTTGACGCTAATTGAGTTCCAACTTCGTTTTTCACTTTTTATATGTAGCGAAGTTTATCAACATTCGTAGAGTTCGTTATCATTTCTTTATTTAGACGCTAATTGAGTTCCAACTTCGTTTTTTACTTTTTATATGTAGCGAAGTTTATCAACATTCGTAGAGTTCGTTATAATTTCTTTAATTTGACGCTAATTGAGTTCCAACTTCGTTTTTTACTTTTTATATGTACCGAAGTTTATCAACATTCGTAGAGTTCGTTATAATTTCTTTAATTTGACGCTAATTGAGTTCCAACTTCGTTTTTTACTTTTTATATGTAGCGAAGTTTATCAACATTCGTAGAGTTCGTTGTAATTTCTTTAATTTGACGCTAATTGAGTTCCAACTTCGTTTTTTACTTATTATATGTAGCGAAGTTTATCAACATTCGTAGAGTTCGTTATCATTTCTTTAATTTGACGCTAATTGAGTTCCAACTTCGTTTTTTCCTTTTTATATGTAGCGAAGTTTATCAACATTCGTAGAGTTCGTTATAATTTCTTTAATTTGACGCTAATTGAGTTCCAACTTCGTTTTTTACTTTTTATATGTAGCGAAGTTTATCAACATTCGTAGAGTTCGTTATAATTTCTTTAATTTGACGCTAATTGAGTTTCAACTTCGTTTTTTACTTTTTATATGTAGCGAAGTTTATCAATATTCGTAGAGTTCGTTAAAATTTCTTTAATTTGACGCTAATTGAGTTCCAACTTCGTTTTTTACTTTTTATATGTAGCGAAGTTTATCAACATTCGTAGAGATCGTTATCATTTCTTTAATTTGACGCTAATTGAGTTCCAACTTCGTTTTTTACTTTTTATATGTAGCGAAGTTTATCAACATTCGTAGAGTTCGTTATAATTTCTTTAATTTGACGCTAATTGAGTTCCAACTTCGTTTTATAGTTTTTATATGTAGCGAAGTTTATCAACATTCGTAGAGTTCGTTATAATTTCTTTAATTTGACGCTAATTGAGTCCAACTTCGTTTTTTACTTTTTATATGTAGCGAAGTTTATCAACATTCGTAGAGTTCGTTATCATTTCTTTAATTTGACGCTAATTGAGTTCCAACTTCGTTTTTTACTTTTTATATGTAGCGAAGTTTATCAACATTCGTAGAGTTCGTTGTAATTTCTTTAATTTGACGCTAATTGAGTTCCAACTTCGTTTTTTACTTTTTATATGTAGCGAAGTTTATCAACATTCGTAGAGTTCGTTGTAATTTCTTTAATTTGACGCTAATTGAGTTCCAACTTCGTTTTTTACTTTTTATATGTAGCGAAGTTTATCAACATTCGTAGAGTTCGTTGTAATTTCTTTAATTTGACGCTAATTGAGTTCCAACTTCGTTTTTTACTTTTTATATGTAGCGAAGTTTATCAACATTCGTAGAGTTCGTTATAATTTCTATAATTTGACGATAATTGAATTCCAAGTTCGTTTTTTACTTTTTATATGTAGCGAAGTATATCAACATTCGTAGAGTTCGTTACAATTTCTTTAATTTGACGCTAATTGAGTTCCAACTTCGTTTTTTACTTTTTATATGTAGCGAAGTTTATCAACATTCGTAGAGTTCGTTATAATTTCTTTAATTTGACGCTAATTGAGTTCCAACTTCGTTTTTTACTTTTTATATGTAGCGAAGTTTATCAACATTCGTAGAGTTCGTTATAATTTCTTTAATTTGACGCTAATTGAGTTCCAACTTCGTTTTTTACTTTTTATATGTAGCGAAGTTTATCAACATTCGTAGAGTTCGTTATAATTTCTTTAATTTGACGCTAATTGAGTTCCAACTTCGTTTTTTACTTTTTATATGTAGCGAAGTTTATCAACATTCGTAGAGTGCGTTATAATTTCTTTAATTTGACGCTAATTGAGTTCCAACTTCGTTTTTTACTTTTTATATGTAGCGAAGTTTATCAACATTCGTAGAGTTCGTTACAATTTCTTTAATTTGACGCTAATTGAGTTCCAACTTCGTTTTTTAATTTTTATATGTAGCGAAGTTTATCAACATTCGTAGAGTTCGTTATAATTTCTTTAATTTGACGCTAATTGAGTTCCAACTTCGTTTTTTACTTTTTATATGTAGCGAAGTTTATCAACATTCGTAGAGTTCGTTATAATTTCTTTAATTTGTCGCTAATTGAGTTCCAACTTCGTTTTTTACTTTTTATATGTAGCGAAGTTTATCAACATTCGTAGAGTTCGTTGTAATTTCTTTAATTTGACGCTAATTGAGTTCCAACTTCGTTTTTTACTTTGTATATGTAGCGAAGTTTATCAACATTCGTAGAGTTCGTTATAATTTCTATAATTTGACGATAATTGAATTCCAAGTTCGTTTTTTACTTTTTATATGTAGCGAAGTATATCAACATTCGTAGAGTTCGTTACAATTTCTTTAATTTGACGCTAATTGAGTTCCAACTTCGTTTTTTACTTTTTATATGTAGCGAAGTTTATCAACATTCGTAGAGTTCGTTATAATTTCTTTAATTTGACGCTAATTGAGTTCCAACTTCGTTTTTTACTTTTTATATGTAGCGAAGTTTATCAACATTCGTAGAGTTCGTTATAATTTCTTTAATTTGACGCTAATTGAGTTCCAACTTCGTTTTTTACTTTTTATATGTAGCGAAGTTTATCAACATTCGTAGAGTTCGTTATAATTTCTTTAATTTGACGCTAATTGAGTTCCAACTTCGTTTTTTACTTTTTATATGTAGCGAAGTTTATCAACATTCGTAGAGTTCGTTATAATTTCTTTAATTTGACGCTAATTGAGTTCCAACTTCGTTTTTTACTTTTTATATGTAGCGAAGTTTATCAACATTCGTAGAGTTCGTTATAATTTCTTTAATTTGACGCTAATTGAGTTCCAACTTCGTTTTTTACTTTTTATATGTAGCGAAGTTAATCAACATTCCTAGAGTTCGTTATAATTTCTTTAATTTGACGCTAATTGAGTTCCAACTTCGTTTTTTACTTTTTATATGTAGCGAAGTTTATCAACATTCGTAGAGTTCGTTGTAATTTCTTTAATTTGTCGCTAATTGAGTTCCAACTTCGTTTTTTACTTTTTATATGTAGCGAAGTTTATCAACATTCGTAGAGTTCGTTATCATTTCTTTAATTTGACGCTAATTGAGTTCCAACTTCGTTTATTACTATTTTTAAATGTAGCGAAGTTTATCAACATTCGTAGAGTTCGTTAAAATTTCTTTAATTTGACGCTAATTGAGTTCCAACTTCGTTTTTTACTTTTTATATGTAGCGAAGTTTATCAACATTCGTAGAGTTCGTTATCATTTCTTTAATTTGACGCTAATTGAGTTCCAACTTCGTTTTTTACTTTTTATATGTAGCGAAGTTTATCAACATTCGTAGAGTTCGTTATAATTTCTTTAATTTGACGCTAATTGAGTTCCAACTTCGTTTTTTACTTTTTATATGTACCGAAGTTTATCAACATTCGTAGAGTTCGTTATAATTTCTTTAATTTGACGCTAATTGAGTTCCAACTTCGTTTTTTACTTTTTATATGTAGCGAAGTTTATCAACATTCGTAGAGTTCGTTGTAATTTCTATAATTTGACGCTAATGGAGTTCCAACTTCTTTTTTTACTTATTATATGTAGCGAAGTTTATCAACATTCGTAGAGTTCGTTATAATTTCTTTAATTTGACGCTAATTGAGTTCCAACTTCGTTTTTTACTTTTTATATGTAGCGAAGTTTATCAACATTCGTAGAGTTCGTTATAATTTCTTTAATTTGACGCTAATTGAGTTCCAACTTCGTTTTTTACTTTTTATATGTAGCGAAGTTTATCAACATTCGTAGAGTTCGTTGTAATTTCTTTAATTTGACGCTAATTGAGTTTCAACTTCGTTTTTTACTTTTTATATGTAGCGAAGTTTATCAATATTCGTAGAGTTCGTTAAAATTTCTTTAATTTGACGCTAATTGAGTTCCAACTTCGTTTTTTACTTTTTATATGTAGCGAAGTTTATCAACATTCGTAGAGTTCGTTATCATTTCTTTAATTTGACGCTAATTGAGTTCCAACTTCGTTTTTTACTTTTTATATGTAGCGAAGTTTATCAACATTCGTAGAGTTCGTTATAATTTCTTTAATTTGACGCTAATTGAGTTCCAACTTCGTTTTTTACTTTTTATATGTAGCGAAGTTAATCAACATTGCTAGAGTTCGTTATAATTTCTTTAATTTGACGCTAATTGAGTTCCAACTTCGTTTTTTACTTTTTATATGTAGCGAAGTTTATCAACATTCGTAGAGTTCGTTGTAATTTCTTTAATTTGTCGCTAATTGAGTTCCAACTTCGTTTTTTACTTTTTATATGTAGCGAAGTTTATCAACATTCGTAGAGTTCGTTATAATTTCTTTAATTTGACGATAATTGAATTCCAAGTTCGTTTTTTACTTTTTATATGTAGCGAAGTTTATCAACATTCGTAGAGTTCGTTATAATTTCTTTAATTTGACGCTAATTGAGTTCCAACTTCGTTTATTACTATTTTTAAATGTAGCGAAGTTTATCAACATTCGTAGAGTTCGTTATAATTTCTTTAATTTGACGATAATTGAATTCCAAGTTCGTTTTTTACTTTTTATATGTAGCGAAGTTTATCAACATTCGTAGAGTTCGTTATCATTTCTTTAATTTGACGCTAATTGAGTTCCAACTTCGTTTTTTACTTTTTATATGTAGCGAAGTTTATCAACATTCGTAGAGTTCGTTGTAATTTCTTTAATTTGACGCTAATTGAGTTCCAACTTCGTTTTTTACTTTTTATATGTAGCGAAGTTTATCAACATTCGTAGAGTTCGTTGTAATTTCTTTAATTTGACGCTAATTGAGTTCCAACTTCGTTTTTTACTTTTTATATGTAGCGAAGTTTATCAACATTCGTAGAGTTCGTTGTAATTTCTTTAATTTGACGCTAATTGACTTCCAACTTCGTTTTTTACTTTTTATATGTAGCGAAGTTTATCAACATTCGTAGAGTTCGTTGTAATTTCTTTAATTTGACGCTAATTGAGTTCCAACTTCGTTTTTTACTTTTTATATGTAGCGAAGTTTATCAACATTCGTAGAGTTCGTTATAATTTCTATAATTTGACGATAATTGAATTCCAAGTTCGTTTTTTACTTTTTATATGTAGCGAAGTATATCAACATTCGTAGAGTTCGTTACAATTTCTTTAATTTGACGCTAATTGAGTTCCAACTTCGTTTTTTACTTTTTATATGTAGCGAAGTTTATCAACATTCGTAGAGTTCGTTATAATTTCTTTAATTTGACGCTAATTGAGTTCCAACTTCGTTTTTTACTTTTTATATGTAGCGAAGTTTATCAACATTCGTAGAGTTCGTTATAATTTCTTTAATTTGACGCTAATTGAGTTCCAACTTCGTTTTTTACTTTTTATATGTAGCGAAGTTTATCAACATTCGTAGAGTTCGTTATAATTTCTTTAATTTGACGCTAATTGAGTTCCAACTTCGTTTTTTACTTTTTATATGTAGCGAAGTTTATCAACATTCGTAGAGTTCGTTATAATTTCTTTAATTTGAAGCTAATCGAGTTCCAACTTCGTTTTTTACTTTTTATATGTAGCGAAGTTTATCAACATTCGTAGAGTTCGTTATCATTTCTTTAATTTGACGCTAATTGAGTTCCAACTTCGTTTTTTACTTTTTATATGTAGCGAAGTTTATCGACATTCGTAGAGTTCGTTATAATTTCTTTAATTTGACGCTAATTGAGTTTCAACTTCGTTTTTTACTTTTTATATGTAGCGAAGTTTATCAATATTCGTAGAGTTCGTTAAAATTTCTTTAATTTGACGCTAATTGAGTTCCAACTTCGTTTTTTACTTTTTATATGTAGCGAAGTTTATCAATATTCGTAGACTTCGTTATCATTTCTTTAATTTGACGCTAATTGAGTTCCAACTTCGTTTTTTACTTTTTATATGTAGCGAAGTTTATCAACATTCGTAGAGTTCGTTATAATTTCTTTAATTTGACGCTAATTGAGTTCCAACTTCGTTTTTTACTTTTTATATGTAGCGAAGTTTATCAACATTCGTAGAGTTCGTTATAATTTCTTTAATTTGACGCTAATTGAGTTCCAACTTCGTTTTTTACTTTTTATATGTAGCGAAGTTAATCAACATTCGTAGAGTTCGTTATAATTTCTTTAATTTGACGCTAATTGAGTTCCAACTTCGTTTTTTACTTTTTATATGTAGCGAAGTTTATCAACATTCGTAGATTTCGTTGTAATTTCTTTAATTTGTCGCTAATTGAGTTCCAACTTCGTTTTTTACTTTTTATATGTAGCGAAGTTTATCAACATTCGTAGAGTTCGTTATAACTTCTTTAATTTGACGCTAATTGAGTTCCAACTTCGTTTTTTACTTTTTATATGTAGCGAAGTTTATCAACATTCGTAGAGTTCGTTATAATTTCTTTAATTTGACGCTAATTGAGTTTCAACTTCGTTTTTTAATTTTTATATTTAGCGAAGTTTATCAATATTCGTAGAGTTCGTTAAAATTTCTTTCATTTGACGCTAATTGAGTTCCAACTTCGTTTTTTACTTTTTATATGTAGCGAAGTTTATCAACATTCGTAGAGTTCGTTATCATTTCTTTAATTTGACGCTAATTGAGTTCCAACTTCGTTTTTTACTTTTTATATGTAGCGAAGTTTATCAACATTCGTAGAGTTCGTTATAATTTCTTTAATTTGACGCTATTTGAGTTCCAACTTCGTTTTTTACTTTTTATATGTAGCGAAGTTTATCAACATTCTTAGAGTTCGTTGTAATTTCTTTAATTTGACGCTAATTGAGTTCCAACTTCGTTTTTTACTTTTTATATGTAGCGAAGTTCATCAACATTCGTAAAGTTCGTTATAATTTCTTTAATTTGACGATAATTGAATTCCAAGTTCGTTTTTTACTTTTTATATGTAGCGAAGTTTATCAACATTCGTAGAGTTCGTTATAATTTCTTTAATTTGACGCTAATTGAGTTCCAACTTCGTTTTTTACTTTTTATATGTAGCGAAGTTTATCAACATTCGTAGAGTTCGTTGTGATTTCTTTAATTTGACGCTAATTGAGTTCCAACTTTGTTTTTTACTTTTTATATGTAGCGAAGTTTATCAACATTCGTAGAGTTCGTTATAATTTCTTTAATTTGACGCTAATTGAGTTCCAACTTCGTTTTTTACTTTTTATATGTAGCGAAGTTTATCAACATTGGTAGAGTTCGTTATAATTTCTTTAATTTGACGCTAATTGAGTCCAACTTCGTTTTTTACTTTTTATATGTAGCGAAGTTTATCAACATTCGTAGAGTTCGTTACAATTTCTTTAATTTGACGCTAATTGAGTTCCAACTTCGTTTTTTACTTTTTATATGTAGCGTAGTTTATCAACATTCGTAGAGTTCGTTATAATTTCTTTAATTTGACGCTAATTGAGTTCCAACTTCGTTTTTTACTTTTTATATGTAGTGAAGTTTATCAACATTCGTAGTGTTCGTTATAATTTCTTTAATTTGACGCTAATTGAGTTCCAACTTCGTTTTTTACTTTTTATATGTAGCGAAGTTTATCAACATTCGTAGAGTTCGTTATAATTTCTTTAATTTGACGCTAATTGAGTTCCAACTTCGTTTTTTACTTTTTATATGTAGCGAAGTTTATCAACATTCGTAGAGTTCGTTATCATTTCTTTAATTTGACGCTAATTGAGTTCCAACTTCGTTTTTTACTTTTTATATGTAGCGAAGTTTATCAACATTCGTAGAGTTCGTTATAATTTCTTTAATTTGACGCTAATTGAGTTTCAACTTCGTTTTTTACTTTTTATATGTAGCGAAGTTTATCAATATTCGTAGAGTTCGTTAAAATTTCTTTAATTTGACGCTAATTGAGTTCCAACTTCGTTTTTTACTTTTTATATGTAGCGAAGTTTATCAACATTCGTAGAGTTCGTTATAATTTCTTTAATTTGACGATAATTGAATTCCAAGTTCGTTTTTTACTTTTTATATGTAGCGAAGTTTATCAACATTCGTAGAGTTCGTTATAATTTCTTTAATTTGACGCTAATTGAGTTCCAACTTCGTTTATTACTATTTTTAAATATAGCGAAGTTTATCAACATTCGTAGAGTTCGTTATAATTTCTTTAATTTGACGCTAATTGAGTCCAACTTCGTTTTTTACTTTTTATATGTAGCGAAGTTTATCAACATTCGTAGAGTTCGTTATAATTTCTTTAATTTGACGCTAATTGAGTTCCAACTTCGTTTTTTACTTTTTATATGTAGCGAAGTTTATCAACATTCGTAGAGTTCGTTGTAATTTCTTTAATTTGACGCTAATTGAGTTCCAACTTCGTTTTTTACTTTTTATATGTAGCGACGTTTATCAACATTCGTAGAGTTCGTTGTAATTTCTTTAATTTGACGCTAATTGAGTTCCAACTTCGTTTTTTACTTTTTATATGTAGCGAAGTTTATCAACATTCGTAGAGTTCGTTGTAATTTCTTTAATTTGACGCTAATTGAGTTCCAACTTCGTTTTTTACTTTTTATATGTAGCGAAGTTTATCAACATTCGTAGAGTTCGTTATCATTTCTTTAATTTGACGCTAATTGAGTTCCAACTTCGTTTTTTACTTTTTATATGTAGCGAAGTTTATCAACATTCGTAGAGTTCGCTATAATTTCTTTAATTTGACGCTAATTGAGTTCCAACTTCGTTTTTTACTTTTTATATGTAGCGAAGTTTATCAATATTCGTAGAGTTCGTTAAAATTTCTTTAATTTGACGCTAATTGAGTTCCAACTTCGTTTTTCACTTTTTATATGTAGCGAAGTTAATCAACATTCCTAGAGTTCGTTATAATTTCTTTAATTTGACGCTAATTGAGTTCCAACTTCGTTTTTTACTTTTTATATGTAGCGAAGTTTATCAACATTCGTAGAGTTCGTTATAATTTCTTTAATTTGACGCTAATTGAGTTCCAACTTCGTTTTTTACTTTTTATATGTACCGAAGTTTATCAACATTCGTAGAGTTCGTTATAATTTCTTTAATTTGACGCTAATTGAGTTCCAACTTCGTTTTTTACTTTTTATATGTAGCGAAGTTTATCAACATTCGTAGAGTTCGTTGTAATTTCTTTAATTTGACGCTAATTGAGTTCCAACTTCGTTTTTTACTTATTATATGTAGCGAAGTTTATCAACATTCGTAGAGTTCGTTATCATTTCTTTAATTTGACGCTAATTGAGTTCCAACTTCGTTTTTTCCTTTTTATATGTAGCGAAGTTTATCAACATTCGTAGAGTTCGTTATAATTTCTTTAATTTGACGCTAATTGAGTTCCAACTTCGTTTTTTACTTTTTATATGTAGCGAAGTTTATCAACATTCGTAGAGTTCGTTATAATTTCTTTAATTTGACGCTAATTGAGTTTCAACTTCGTTTTTTACTTTTTATATGTAGCGAAGTTTATCAATATTCGTAGAGTTCGTTAAAATTTCTTTAATTTGACGCTAATTGAGTTCCAACTTCGTTTTTTACTTTTTATATGTAGCGAAGTTTATCAACATTCGTAGAGATCGTTATCATTTCTTTAATTTGACGCTAATTGAGTTCCAACTTCGTTTTTTACTTTTTATATGTAGCGAAGTTTATCAACATTCGTAGAGTTCGTTATAATTTCTTTAATTTGACGCTAATTGAGTTCCAACTTCGTTTTATAGTTTTTATATGTAGCGAAGTTTATCAACATTCGTAGAGTTCGTTATAATTTCTTTAATTTGACGCTAATTGAGTCCAACTTCGTTTTTTACTTTTTATATGTAGCGAAGTTTATCAACATTCGTAGAGTTCGTTATCATTTCTTTAATTTGACGCTAATTGAGTTCCAACTTCGTTTTTTCCTTTTTATATGTAGCGAAGTTTATCAACATTCGTAGAGTTCGTTATAATTTCTTTAATTTGACGCTAATTGAGTTCCAACTTCGTTTTTTACTTTTTATATGTACCGAAGTTTATCAACATTCGTAGAGTTCGTTATAATTTCTTTAATTTGACGCTAATTGAGTTCCAACTTCGTTTTTTACTTTTTATATGTAGCGAAGTTTATCAACATTCGTAGAGTTCGTTGTAATTTCTTTAATTTGACGCTAATTGAGTTCCAACTTCGTTTTTTACTTATTATATGTAGCGAAGTTTATCAACATTCGTAGAGTTCGTTATCATTTCTTTAATTTGACGCTAATTGAGTTCCAACTTCGTTTTTTCCTTTTTATATGTAGCGAAGTTTATCAACATTCGTAGAGTTCGTTATAATTTCTTTAATTTGACGCTAATTGAGTTCCAACTTCGTTTTTTACTTTTTATATGTAGCGAAGTTTATCAACATTCGTAGAGTTCGTTATAATTTCTTTAATTTGACGCTAATTGAGTTTCAACTTCGTTTTTTACTTTTTATATGTAGCGAAGTTTATCAATATTCGTAGAGTTCGTTAAAATTTCTTTAATTTGACGCTAATTGAGTTCCAACTTCGTTTTTTACTTTTTATATGTAGCGAAGTTTATCAACATTCGTAGAGATCGTTATCATTTCTTTAATTTGACGCTAATTGAGTTCCAACTTCGTTTTTTACTTTTTATATGTAGCGAAGTTTATCAACATTCGTAGAGTTCGTTATAATTTCTTTAATTTGACGCTAATTGAGTTCCAACTTCGTTTTATAGTTTTTATATGTAGCGAAGTTTATCAACATTCGTAGAGTTCGTTATAATTTCTTTAATTTGACGCTAATTGAGTCCAACTTCGTTTTTTACTTTTTATATGTAGCGAAGTTTATCAACATTCGTAGAGTTCGTTATCATTTCTTTAATTTGACGCTAATTGAGTTCCAACTTCGTTTTTTACTTTTTATATGTAGCGAAGTTTATCAACATTCGTAGAGTTCGTTGTAATTTCTTTAATTTGACGCTAATTGAGTTCCAACTTCGTTTTTTACTTTTTATATGTAGCGAAGTTTATCAACATTCGTAGAGTTCGTTGTAATTTCTTTAATTTGACGCTAATTGAGTTCCAACTTCGTTTTTTACTTTTTATATGTAGCGAAGTTTATCAACATTCGTAGAGTTCGTTGTAATTTCTTTAATTTGACGCTAATTGAGTTCCAACTTCGTTTTTTACTTTTTATATGTAGCGAAGTTTATCAACATTCGTAGAGTTCGTTATAATTTCTATAATTTGACGATAATTGAATTCCAAGTTCGTTTTTTACTTTTTATATGTAGCGAAGTATATCAACATTCGTAGAGTTCGTTATAATTTCTTTAATTTGACGCTAATTGAGTTCCAACTTCGTTTTTTACTTTTTATATGTAGCGAAGTTTATCAACATTCGTAGAGTTCGTTATAATTTCTTTAATTTGACGCTAATTGAGTTCCAACTGCGTTTTTTACTTTTTATATGTAGCGAAGTTTATCAACATTCGTAGAGTTCGTTATAATTTCTTTAATTTGACGCTAATTGAGTTCCAACTTCGTTTTTTACTTTTTATATGTAGCGAAGTTTATCAACATTCGTAGAGTTCGTTATCATTTCTTTAATTTGACGCTAATTGAGTTCCAACTTCGTTTTTTACTTTTTATATGTAGCGAAGTTTATCAACATTCGTAGAGTTCGTTATAATTTCTTTAATTTGACGCTAATTGAGTTTCAACTTCGTTTTTTACTTTTTATATGTAGCGAAGTTTATCAACATTCGTAGAGTTCGTTATAATTTCTTTAATTTGACGCTAATTGAGTCCAACTTCGTTTTTTACTTTTTATATGTAGCGAAGTTTATCAACATTCGTAGAGTTCGTTATAATTTCTTTAATTTGACGCTAATTGAGTTCCAACTTCGTTTTTTACTTTTTATATGTAGCGAAGTTTATCAACATTCGTAGAGTGCGTTATAATTTCTTTAATTTGACGCTAATTGAGTTCCAACTTCGTTTTTTACTTTTTATATGTAGCGAAGTTTATCAACATTCGTAGAGTTCGTTACAATTTCTTTAATTTGACGCTAATTGAGTTCCAACTTCGTTTTTTAATTTTTATATGTAGCGAAGTTTATCAACATTCGTAGAGTTCGTTATAATTTCTTTAATTTGACGCTAATTGAGTTCCAACTTCGTTTTTTACTTTTTATATGTAGCGAAGTTTATCAACATTCGTAGAGTTCGTTATAATTTCTTTAATTTGTCGATAATTGAGTTCCAACTTCGTTTTTTACTTTTTATATGTAGCGAAGTTTATCAACATTCGTAGAGTTCGTTGTAATTTCTTTAATTTGACGCTAATTGAGTTCCAACTTCGTTTTTTACTTTGTATATGTAGCGAAGTTTATCAACATTCGTAGAGTTCGTTATAATTTCTATAATTTGACGATAATTGAATTCCAAGTTCGTTTTTTACTTTTTATATGTAGCGAAGTATATCAACATTCGTAGAGTTCGTTACAATTTCTTTAATTTGACGCTAATTGACTTCCAACTTCGTTTTTTACTTTTTATATGTAGCGAAGTTTATCAACATTCGTAGAGTTCGTTATAATTTCTTTAATTTGACGCTAATTGAGTTCCAACTTCGTTTTTTACTTTTTATATGTAGCGAAGTTTATCAACATTCGTAGAGTTCGTTATAATTTCTTTAATTTGACGCTAATTGAGTTCCAACTTCGTTTTTTACTTTTTATATGTAGCGAAGTTTATCAACATTCGTAGAGTTCGTTATAATTTCTTTAATTTGACGCTAATTGAGTTCCAACTTCGTTTTTTACTTTTTATATGTAGCGAAGTTTATCAACATTCGTAGAGTTCGTTATAATTTCTTTAATTTGACGCTAATTGAGTTCCAACTTCGTTTTTTACTTTTTATATGTAGCGAAGTTTATCAACATTCGTAGAGTTCGTTATAATTTCTTTAATTTGACGCTAATTGAGTTCCAACTTCGTTTTTTACTTTTTATATGTAGCGAAGTTTATCAACATTCGTAGAGTTCGTTATAATTTCTTTAATTTGACGCTAATTGAGTTCCAACTGCGTTTTTTACTTTTTATATGTAGCGAAGTTTATCAACATTCGTAGAGTTCGTTATAATTTCTTTAATTTGACGCTAATTGAGTTCCAACTTCGTTTTTTACTTTTTATATGTAGCGAAGTTTATCAACATTCGTAGAGTTCGTTATCATTTCTTTAATTTGACGCTAATTGAGTTCCAACTTCGTTTTTTACTTTTTATATGTAGCGAAGTTTATCAACATTCGTAGAGTTCGTTATAATTTCTTTAATTTGACGCTAATTGAGTTTCAACTTCGTTTTTTACTTTTTATATGTAGCGAAGTTTATCAACATTCGTAGAGTTCGTTATAATTTCTTTAATTTGACGCTAATTGAGTCCAACTTCGTTTTTTACTTTTTATATGTAGCGAAGTTTATCAACATTCGTAGAGTTCGTTATAATTTCTTTAATTTGACGCTAATTGAGTTCCAACTTCGTTTTTTACTTTTTATATGTAGCGAAGTTTATCAACATTCGTAGAGTGCGTTATAATTTCTTTAATTTGACGCTAATTGAGTTCCAACTTCGTTTTTTACTTTTTATATGTAGCGAAGTTTATCAACATTCGTAGAGTTCGTTACAATTTCTTTAATTTGACGCTAATTGAGTTCCAACTTCGTTTTTTAATTTTTATATGTAGCGAAGTTTATCAACATTCGTAGAGTTCGTTATAATTTCTTTAATTTGACGCTAATTGAGTTCCAACTTCGTTTTTTACTTTTTATATGTAGCGAAGTTTATCAACATTCGTAGAGTTCGTTATAATTTCTTTAATTTGTCGATAATTGAGTTCCAACTTCGTTTTTTACTTTTTATATGTAGCGAAGTTTATCAACATTCGTAGAGTTCGTTGTAATTTCTTTAATTTGACGCTAATTGAGTTCCAACTTCGTTTTTTACTTTGTATATGTAGCGAAGTTTATCAACATTCGTAGAGTTCGTTATAATTTCTATAATTTGACGATAATTGAATTCCAAGTTCGTTTTTTACTTTTTATATGTAGCGAAGTATATCAACATTCGTAGAGTTCGTTACAATTTCTTTAATTTGACGCTAATTGAGTTCCAACTTCGTTTTTTACTTTTTATATGTAGCGAAGTTTATCAACATTCGTAGAGTTCGTTATAATTTCTTTAATTTGACGCTAATTGAGTTCCAACTTCGTTTTTTACTTTTTATATGTAGCGAAGTTTATCAACATTCGTAGAGTTCGTTATAATTTCTTTAATTTGACGCTAATTGAGTTCCAACTTCGTTTTTTACTTTTTATATGTAGCGAAGTTTATCAACATTCGTAGAGTTCGTTATAATTTCTTTAATTTGACGCTAATTGAGTTCCAACTTCGTTTTTTACTTTTTATATGTAGCGAAGTTTATCAACATTCGTAGAGTTCGTTATAATTTCTTTAATTTGACGCTAATTGAGTTCCAACTTCGTTTTTTACTTTTTATATGTAGCGAAGTTTATCAACATTCGTAGAGTTCGTTATAATTTCTTTAATTTGAAGCTAATTGAGTTCCAACTTCGTTTTTTACTTTTTATATGTAGTGAAGTTTATCAACATTCGTAGAGTTCGTTATCATTTCTTTAATTTGACGCTAATTGAGTTCCAACTTCGTTTTTTACTTTTTATATGTAGCGAAGTTTATCAACATTCGTAGAGTTCGTTATAATTTCTTTAATTTGACGCTAATTGAGTTTCAACTTCGTTTTTTACTTTTTATATGTAGCGAAGTTTATCAATATTCGTAGAGTTCGTTAAAATTTCTTTAATTTGACGCTAATTGAGTTCCAACTTCGTTTTTTACTTTTTATATGTAGCGAAGTTTATCAACATTCGTAGAGTTCGTTATAATTTCTTTAATTTGACGCTAATTGAGTTCCAACTTCGTTTTTTACTTTTTATATGTAGCGAAGTTTATCAACATTCGTAGAGTTCGTTATAATTTCTTTAATTTGACGCTAATTGAGTTTCAACTTCGTTTTTTACTTTTTATATGTAGCGAAGTTTATCAATATTCGTAGAGTTCGTTAAAATTTCTTTAATTTGACGCTAATTGAGTTCCAACTTCGTTTTTTACTTTTTATATGTAGCGAAGTTTATCAACATTCGTAGAGTTCGTTATAATTTCTTTAATTTGACGCTAATTGAGTTCCAACTTCGTTTTTTACTTTTTATATGTAGCGAAGTTCATCAACATTCGTAGAGTTCGTTATAATTTCTTTAATTTGACGATAATTGAATTCCAAGTTCGTTTTTTACTTTTTATATGTAGCGAAGTTTATCAACATTCGTAGAGTTCGTTATAATTTCTTTAATTTGACGCTAATTGAGTTCCAACTTTGTTTTTTACTTTTTATATGTAGCGAAGTTTATCAACATTCGTAGAGTTCTTTGTGATTTCTTTAATTTGACGCTAATTGAGTTCCAACTTCGTTTTTTACTTTTTATATGTAGCGAAGTTTATCAACATTCGTAGAGTTCGTTATAATTTCTTTAATTTGACGCTAATTGAGTTCCAACTTCGTTTTTTACTTTTTATATGTAGCGAAGTTTATCAACATTCGTAGAGTTCGTTATAATTTCTTTAATTTGACGCTAATTGAGTCCAACTTCGTTTTTTACTTTTTATATGTAGCGAAGTTTATCAACATTCGTAGAGTTCGTTATAATTTCTTTAATTTGACGCTAATTGAGTTCCAACTTCGTTTTTTACTTTTTATATGTAGCGAAGTTTATCAACATTCGTAGAGTGCGTTATAATTTCTTTAATTTGACGCTAATTGAGTTCCAACTTCGTGTTTTACTTTTTATATGTAGCGAAGTTTATCAACATTCGTAGAGTTCGTTACAATTTCTTTAATTTGACGCTAATTGAGTTCCAACTTCGTTTTTTACTTTTTATATGTAGCGAAGTTTATCAACATTCGTAGAGTTCGTTATAATTTCTTTAATTTGACGCTAATTGAGTTCCAACTTCGTTTTTTACTTTTTATATGTAGCGAAGTTTATCAACATTCGTAGTGTTCGTTATAATTTCTTTAATTTGACGCTAATTGAGTTCCAACTTCGTTTTTTACTTTTTATATGTAGCGAAGTTTATCAACATTCGTAGAGTTCGTTATAATTTCTTTAATTTGACGCTAATTGAGTTCCAACTTCGTTTTTTACTTTTTATATGTAGGGAAGTTTATCAACATTCGTAGAGTTCGTTATCATTTCTTTAATTTGACGCTAATTGAGTTCCAACTTCGTTTTTTACTTTTTATATGTAGCGAAGTTTATCAACATTCGTAGAGTTCGTTATAATTTCTTTAATTTGACGCTAATTGAGTTTCAACTTCGATTTTTACTTTTTATATGTAGCGAAGTTTATCAATATTCGTAGAGTTCGTTAAAATTTCTTTAATTTGACGCTAATTGAGTTCCAACTTCGTTTTTTACTTTTTATATGTAGCGAAGTTTATCAACATTCGTAGAGTTCGTTATAATTTCTTTAATTTGACGCTAATTGAGTTCCAACTTCGTTTTTTACTTTTTATATGTAGCGAAGTTTATCAACATTCGTAGAGTTCGTTATAATTTCTTTAATTTGACGCTAATTGAGTTCCAACTTCGTTTTTTACTTTTTATATGTAGCGAAGTTTATCAACATTCGTAGAGTTCGTTATAATTTCTTTAATTTGACGCTAATTGAGTTCCAACTTCGTTTTTTACTTTTTATATGTAGCGAAGTTTATCAACATTCGTAGAGTTCGCTATAATTTCTTTAATTTGACGCTAATTGAGTTTCAACTTCGTTTTTTACTTTTTATATGTAGCGAAGTTTATCAATATTCGTAGAGTTCGTTAAAATTTCTTTAATTTGACGCTAATTGAGTTCCAACTTCGTTTTTTACTTTTTATATGTAGCGAAGTTTATCAACATTCGTAGAGTTCGTTATCATTTCTTTAATTTGACGCTAATTGAGTTCCAACTTCGTTTTTTACTTTTTATATGTAGCGAAGTTTATCAACATTCGTAGAGTTCGTTATAATTTCTTTAATTTGACGCTAATTGAGTTCCAACATCGTTTTTTACTTTTTATATGTAGCGAAGTTTATCAACATTCGTAGAGTTCGTTATAATTTCTCTAATTTGACGCTAATTGAGTTCCAACTTCGTTTTTTACTTTTTATATGTAGCGAAGTTTATCAACATTCGTAGAGTTCGTTATAATTTCTTTAATTTGACGCTAATTGAGTTTCAACTTCGTTTTTTACTTTTTATATGTAGCGAAGTTTATCAATATTCGTAGAGTTCGTTAAAATTTCTTTAATTTGACGTTAATTGAGTTCCAACTTCGTTTTTTACTTTTTATATGTAGCGAAGTTTATCAACATTCGTAGAGTTCGTTATCATTTCTTTAATTTGACGCTAATTGAGTTCCAACTTCGTTTTTTACTTTTTATATGTAGCGAAGTTTATCAACATTCGTAGAGTTCGTTATAATTTCTTTAATTTGACGCTAATTGAGTTCCAACTTCGTTTTTTACTTTTTATATGTAGCGAAGTTAATCAACATTCCTAGAGTTCGTTATAATTTCTTTAATTTGACGCTAATTGAGTTCCAACTTCGTTTTTTACTTTTTATATGTAGCGAAGTTTATCAACATTCGTAGAGTTCGTTGTAATTTCTTTAATTTGACGCTAATTGAGTTCCAACTTCGTTTTTTACTTTTTATATGTAGCGAAGTTTATCAACATTCATAGAGTTCGTTATAATTTCTTTAATTTGACGATAATTGAATTCCAAGTTCGTTTTTTACTTTTTATATGTAGCGAAGTTTATCAACATTCGTAGAGTTCGTTATAATTTCTTTAATTTGACGCTAATTGAGTTCCAACTTCGTTTATTACTATTTTTAAATGTAGCGAAGTTTATCAACATTCGTAGAGTTCGTTATAATTTCTTTAATTTGACGCTAATTGAGTCCAACTTCGTTTTTTACTTTTTATATGTAGCGAAGTTTATCAACATTCGTAGAGTTCGTTATAATTTCTTTAATTTGACGCTAATTGAGTTCCAACTTCGTTTTTTACTTTTTATATGTAGCGAAGTTTATCAACATTCGTAGAGTTCGTTGTAATTTCTTTAATTTGACGCTAATTGAGTTCCAACTTCGTTATTTACTTTTTATATGTAGCGAAGTTTATCAACATTCGTAGAGTTCGTTGTAATTTCTTTAATTTGACGCTAATTGAGTTCCAACTTCGTTTTTTACTTTTTATATGTAGCGAAGTTTATCAACATTCGTAGAGTTCGTTGTAATTTCTTTAATTTGACGCTAATTGAGTTCCAACTTCGTTTTTTACTTTTTATATGTAGCGAAGTTTATCAACATTCGTAGAGTTCGTTATCATTTCTTTAATTTGACGCTAATTGAGTTCCAACTTCGTTTTTTACTTTTTATATGTAGCGAAGTTTATCAACATTCGTAGAGTTCGCTATAATTTCTTTAATTTGACGCTAATTGAGTTTCAACTTCGTTTTTTACTTTTTATATGTAGCGAAGTTTATCAATATTCGTAGAGTTCGTTAAAATTTCTTTAATTTGACGCTAATTGAGTTCCAACTTCGTTTTTTACTTTTTATATGTAGCGAAGTTTATCAACATTCGTAGAGTTCGTTATCATTTCTTTAATTTGACGCTAATTGAGTTCCAACTTCGTTTTTTACTTTTTATATGTAGCGAAGTTTATCAACATTCGTAGAGTTCGTTATAATTTCTTTAATTTGACGCTAATTGAGTTCCAACTTCGTTTTTTACTTTTTATATGTAGCGAAGTTTATCAACATTCGTAGAGTTCGTTGTAATTTCTTTAATTTGACGCTAATTGAGTTCCAACTTCGTTTTTTACTTTTTATATGTAGCGAAGTTTATCAACATTCGTAGAGTTCGTTATAATTTCTTTAATTTGACGCTAATTGAGTTCCAACTTCGTTTTTTACTTTTTATATGTAGCGAAGTTTATCAACATTCGTAGAGTTCGTTATAATTTCTTTAATTTGACGCTAATTGAGTTTCAACTTCGTTTTTTACTTTTTATATGTAGCGAAGTTTATCAATATTCGTAGAGTTCGTTAAAATTTCTTTAATTTGACGCTAATTGAGTTCCAACTTCGTTTTTTACTTTTTATATGTAGCGAAGTTTATCAACATTCGTAGAGTTCGTTATCATTTCTTTAATTTGACGCTAATTGAGTTCCAACTTCGTTTTTTACTTTTTATATGTAGCGAAGTTTATCAACATTCGTAGAGTTCGTTATAATTTCTTTAATTTGACGCTAATTGAGTTCCAACTTCGTTTTTTACTTTTTATATGTAGCGAAGTTAATCAACATTCCTAGAGTTCGTTATAATTTCTTTAATTTGACGCTAATTGAGTTCCAACTTCGTTTTTTACTTTTTATATGTAGCGAAGTTTATCAACATTCGTAGAGTTCGTTGTAATTTCTTTAATTTGTCGCTAATTGAGTTCCAACTTCGTTTTTTACTTTTTATATGTAGCGAAGTTTATCAACATTCGTAGAGTTCGTTATAATTTCTTTAATTTGACGATAATTGAATTCCAAGTTCGTTTTTTACTTTTTATATGTAGCGAAGTTTATCAACATTCGTAGAGTTCGTTATAATTTCTTTAATTTGACGCTAATTGAGTTCCAACTTCGTTTATTACTATTTTTAAATGTAGCGAAGTTTATCAACATTCGTAGAGTTCGTTATAATTTCTTTAATTTGACGCTAATTTAGTCCAACTTCGTTTTTTACTTTTTATATGTAGCGAAGTTTATCAACATTCGTAGAGTTCGTTATCATTTCTTTAATTTGACGCTAATTGAGTTCCAACTTCGTTTTTTACTTTTTATATGTAGCGAAGTTTATCAACATTCGTAGAGTTCGTTGTAATTTCTTTAATTTGACGCTAATTGAGTTCCAACTTCGTTTTTTACTTTTTATATGTAGCGAAGTTTATCAACATTCGTAGAGTTCGTTGTAATTTCTTTAATTTGACGCTAATTGAGTTCCAACTTCGTTTTTTACTTTTTATATGTAGCGAAGTTTATCAACATTCGTAGAGTTCGTTGTAATTTCTTTAATTTGACGCTAATTGAGTTCCAACTTCGTTTTTTACTTTTTATATGTAGCGAAGTTTATCAACATTCGTAGAGTTCGTTATCATTTCTTTAATTTGACGCTAATTGAGTTCCAACTTCGTTTTTTACTTTTTATATGTAGCGAAGTTTATCAACATTCGTAGAGTTCGCTATAATTTCTTTAATTTGACGCTAATTGAGTTCCAACTTCGTTTTTTACTTTTTATATGTAGCGAAGTTTATCAACATTCGTAGAGTTCGTTATAATTTCTTTAATTTGACGATAATTGAATTCCAAGTTCGTTTTTTACTTTTTATATGTAGCGAAGTTTATCAACATTCGTAGAGTTCGTTATAATTTCTTTAATTTGACGCTAATTGAGTTCCAACTTCGTTTATTACTATTTTTAAATGTAGCGAAGTTTATCAACATTCGTAGAGTTCGTTATAATTTCTTTAATTTGACGCTAATTGAGTCCAACTTCGTTTTTTACTTTTTATATGTAGCGAAGTTTATCAACATTCGTAGAGTTCGTTATAATTTCTTTAATTTGACGCTAATTGAGTTCCAACTTCGTTTTTTACTTTTTATATGTAGCGAAGTTTATCAACATTCGTAGAGTTCGTTGTAATTTCTTTAATTTGACGCTAATTGAGTTCCAACTTCGTTTTTTACTTTTTATATGTAGCGACGTTTATCAACATTCGTAGAGTTCGTTGTAATTTCTTTAATTTGACGCTAATTGAGTTCCAACTTCGTTTTTTACTTTTTATATGTAGCGAAGTTTATCAACATTCGTAGAGTTCGTTGTAATTTCTTTAATTTGACGCTAATTGAGTTCCAACTTCGTTTTTTACTTTTTATATGTAGCGAAGTTTATCAACATTCGTAGAGTTCGTTATCATTTCTTTAATTTGACGCTAATTGAGTTCCAACTTCGTTTTTTACTTTTTATATGTAGCGAAGTTTATCAACATTCGTAGAGTTCGCTATAATTTCTTTAATTTGACGCTAATTGAGTTTCAACTTCGTTTTTTACTTTTTATATGTAGCGAAGTTTATCAATATTCGTAGAGTTCGTTAAAATTTCTTTAATTTGACGCTAATTGAGTTCCAACTTCGTTTTTCACTTTTTATATGTAGCGAAGTTTATCAACATTCGTAGAGTTCGTTATCATTTCTTTAATTTGACGCTAATTGAGTTCCAACTTCGTTTTTTACTTTTTATATGTAGCGAAGTTTATCAACATTCGTAGAGTTCGTTATAATTTCTTTAATTTGACGCTAATTGAGTTCCAACTTCGTTTTTTACTTTTTATATGTACCGAAGATTATCAACATTCGTAGAGTTCGTTATAATTTCTTTAATTTGACGCTAATTGAGTTCCAACTTCGTTTTTTACTTTTTATATGTAGCGAAGTTTATCAACATTCGTAGAGTTCGTTGTAATTTCTTTAATTTGACGCTAATTGAGTTCCAACTTCGTTTTTTACTTATTATATGTAGCGAAGTTTATCAACATTCGTAGAGTTCGTTATCATTTCTTTAATTTGACGCTAATTGAGTTCCAACTTCGTTTTTTCCTTTTTATATGTAGCGAAGTTTATCAACATTCGTAGAGTTCGTTATAATTTCTTTAATTTGACGCTAATTGAGTTCCAACTTCGTTTTTTACTTTTTATATGTAGCGAAGTTTATCAACATTCGTAGAGTTCGTTATAATTTCTTTAATTTGACGCTAATTGAGTTTCAACTTCGTTTTTTACTTTTTATATGTAGCGAAGTTTATCAATATTCGTAGAGTTCGTTAAAATTTCTTTAATTTGACGCTAATTGAGTTCCAACTTCGTTTTTTACTTTTTATATGTAGCGAAGTTTATCAACATTCGTAGAGATCGTTATCATTTCTTTTATTTGACGCTAATTGAGTTCCAACTTCGTTTTTTACTTTTTATATGTAGCGAAGTTTATCAACATTCGTAGAGTTCGTTATAATTTCTTTAATTTGACGCTAATTGAGTTCCAACTTCGTTTTATAGTTTTTATATGTAGCGAAGTTTATCAACATTCGTAGAGTTCGTTATAATTTCTTTAATTTGACGCTAATTGAGTCCAACTTCGTTTTTTACTTTTTATATGTAGCGAAGTTTATCAACATTCGTAGAGTTCGTTATCATTTCTTTAATTTGACGCTAATTGAGTTCCAACTTCGTTTTTTACTTTTTATATGTAGCGAAGTTTATCAACATTCGTAGAGTTCGCTATAATTTCTTTAATTTGACGCTAATTGAGTTCCAACTTCGTTTTTTACTTTTTATATGTAGCGAAGTTTATCAACATTCGTAGAGTTCGTTATAATTTCTTTAATTTGACGATAATTGAATTCCAAGTTCGTTTTTTACTTTTTATATGTAGCGAAGTTTATCAACATTCGTAGAGTTCGTTATAATTTCTTTAATTTGACGCTAATTGAGTTCCAACTTCGTTTATTACTATTTTTAAATGTAGCGAAGTTTATCAACATTCGTAGAGTTCGTTATAATTTCTTTAATTTGACGCTAATTGAGTCCAACTTCGTTTTTTACTTTTTATATGTAGCGAAGTTTATCAACATTCGTAGAGTTCGTTATAATTTCTTTAATTTGACGCTAATTGAGTTCCAACTTCGTTTTTTACTTTTTATATGTAGCGAAGTTTATCAACATTCGTAGAGTTCGTTGTAATTTCTTTAATTTGACGCTAATTGAGTTCCAACTTCGTTTTTTACTTTTTATATGTAGCGACGTTTATCAACATTCGTAGAGTTCGTTGTAATTTCTTTAATTTGACGCTAATTGAGTTCCAACTTCGTTTTTTACTTTTTATATGTAGCGAAGTTTATCAACATTCGTAGAGTTCGTTATAATTTCTTTAATTTGACGATAATTGAATTCCAAGTTCGTTTTTTACTTTTTATATGTAGCGAAGTTTATCAACATTCGTAGAGTTCGTTATCATTTCTTTAATTTGACGCTAATTGAGTTCCAACTTCGTTTTTTACTTTTTATATGTAGCGAAGTTTATCAACATTCGTAGAGTTCGTTATAATTTCTTTAATTTGACGCTAATTGAGTTTCAACTTCGTTTTTTAATTTTTATATTTAGCGAAGTTTATCAATATTCGTAGAGTTCGTTAAAATTTCTTTCATTTGACGCTAATTGAGTTCCAACTTCGTTTTTTACTTTTTATATGTAGCGAAGTTTATCAACATTCGTAGAGTTCGTTATCATTTCTTTAATTTGACGCTAATTGAGTTCCAACTTCGTTTTTTACTTTTTATATGTAGCGAAGTTTATCAACATTCGTAGAGTTCGTTATAATTTCTTTAATTTGACGCTAATTGAGTTCCAACTTCGTTTTTTACTTTTTATATGTAGCGAAGTTTATCAACATTCGTAGAGTTCGTTATAATTTCTTTAATTTGACGCTAATTGAGTTCCAACTTCGTTTTTTACTTTTTATATGTAGCGAAGTTTATCAACATTCTTAGAGTTCGTTGTAATTTCTTTAATTTGACGCTAATTGAGTTCCAACTTCGTTTTTTACTTTTTATATGTAGCGAAGTTCATCAACATTCGTAAAGTTCGTTATAATTTCTTTAATTTGACGATAATTGAATTCCAAGTTCGTTTTTTACTTTTTATATGTAGCGAAGTTTATCAACATTCGTAGAGTTCGTTATAATTTCTTTAATTTGACGCTAATTGAGTTCCAACTTCGTTTTTTACTTTTTATATGTAGCGAAGTTTATCAACATTCGTAGAGTTCGTTGTGATTTCTTTAATTTGACGCTAATTGAGTTCCAACTTTGTTTTTTACTTTTTATATGTAGCGAAGTTTATCAACATTCGTAGAGTTCGTTATAATTTCTTTAATTTGACGCTAATTGAGTTCCAACTTCGTTTTTTACTTTTTATATGTAGCGAAGTTTATCAACATTGGTAGAGTTCGTTATAATTTCTTTAATTTGACGCTAATTGAGTCCAACTTCGTTTTTTACTTTTTATATGTAGCGAAGTTTATCAACATTCGTAGAGTTCGTTACAATTTCTTTAATTTGACGCTAATTGAGTTCCAACTTCGTTTTTTACTTTTTATATGTAGCGTAGTTTATCAACATTCGTAGAGTTCGTTATAATTTCTTTAATTTGACGCTAATTGAGTTCCAACTTCGTTTTTTACTTTTTATATGTAGTGAAGTTTATCAACATTCGTAGTGTTCGTTATAATTTCTTTAATTTGACGCTAATTGAGTTCCAACTTCGTTTTTTACTTTTTATATGTAGCGAAGTTTATCAACATTCGTAGAGTTCGTTATAATTTCTTTAATTTGACGCTAATTGAGTTCCAACTTCGTTTTTTACTTTTTATATGTAGCGAAGTTTATCAACATTCGTAGAGTTCGTTATCATTTCTTTAATTTGACGCTAATTGAGTTCCAACTTCGTTTTTTACTTTTTATATGTAGCGAAGTTTATCAACATTCGTAGAGTTCGTTATAATTTCTTTAATTTGACGCTAATTGAGTTTCAACTTCGTTTTTTACTTTTTATATGTAGCGAAGTTTATCAATATTCGTAGAGTTCGTTAAAATTTCTTTAATTTGACGCTAATTGAGTTCCAACTTCGTTTTTTACTTTTTATATGTAGCGAAGTTTATCAACATTCGTAGAGTTCGTTATAATTTCTTTAATTTGACGATAATTGAATTCCAAGTTCGTTTTTTACTTTTTATATGTAGCGAAGTTTATCAACATTCGTAGAGTTCGTTATAATTTCTTTAATTTGACGCTAATTGAGTTCCAACTTCGTTTATTACTATTTTTAAATGTAGCGAAGTTTATCAACATTCGTAGAGTTCGTTATAATTTCTTTAATTTGACGCTAATTGAGTCCAACTTCGTTTTTTACTTTTTATATGTAGCGAAGTTTATCAACATTCGTAGAGTTCGTTATAATTTCTTTAATTTGACGCTAATTGAGTTCCAACTTCGTTTTTTACTTTTTATATGTAGCGAAGTTTATCAACATTCGTAGAGTTCGTTGTAATTTCTTTAATTTGACGCTAATTGAGTTCCAACTTCGTTTTTTACTTTTTATATGTAGCGACGTTTATCAACATTCGTAGAGTTCGTTGTAATTTCTTTAATTTGACGCTAATTGAGTTCCAACTTCGTTTTTTACTTTTTATATGTAGCGAAGTTTATCAACATTCGTAGAGTTCGTTGTAATTTCTTTAATTTGACGCTAATTGAGTTCCAACTTCGTTTTTTACTTTTTATATGTAGCGAAGTTTATCAACATTCGTAGAGTTCGTTATCATTTCTTTAATTTGACGCTAATTGAGTTCCAACTTCGTTTTTTACTTTTTATATGTAGCGAAGTTTATCAACATTCGTAGAGTTCGCTATAATTTCTTTAATTTGACGCTAATTGAGTTTCAACTTCGTTTTTTACTTTTTATATGTAGCGAAGTTTATCAATATTCGTAGAGTTCGTTAAAATTTCTTTAATTTGACGCTAATTGAGTTCCAACTTCGTTTTTTACTTTTTATATGTAGCGAAGTTTATCAACATTCGTAGAGATCGTTATCATTTCTTTAATTTGACGCTAATTGAGTTCCAACTTCGTTTTTTACTTTTTATATGTAGCGAAGTTTATCAACATTCGTAGAGTTCGTTATAATTTCTTTAATTTGACGCTAATTGAGTTCCAACTTCGTTTTTTACTTTTTATATGTACCGAAGTTTATCAACATTCGTAGAGTTCGTTATAATTTCTTTAATTTGAAGCTAATTGAGTTCCAACTTCGTTTTTTACTTTTTATATGTAGTGAAGTTTATCAACATTCGTAGAGTTCGTTATCATTTCTTTAATTTGACGCTAATTGAGTTCCAACTTCGTTTTTTACTTTTTATATGTAGCGAAGTTTATCAACATTCGTAGAGTTCGTTATAATTTCTTTAATTTGACGCTAATTGAGTTTCAACTTCGTTTTTTACTTTTTATATGTAGCGAAGTTTATCAATATTCGTAGAGTTCGTTAAAATTTCTTTAATTTGACGCTAATTGAGTTCCAACTTCGTTTTTTACTTTTTATATGTAGCGAAGTTTATCAACATTCGTAGAGTTCGTTATAATTTCTTTAATTTGACGCTAATTGAGTTCCAACTTCGTTTTTTACTTTTTATATGTAGCGAAGTTTATCAACATTCGTAGAGTTCGTTATAATTTCTTTAATTTGATGCTAATTGAGTTCCAACTGCGTTTTTTACTTTTTATATGTAGCGAAGTTTATCAACATTCGTAGAGTTCGTTATAATTTCTTTAATTTGACGCTAATTGAGTTCCAACTTCGTTTTTTACTTTTTATATGTAGCGAAGTTTATCAACATTCGTAGAGTTCGTTATCATTTCTTTAATTTGACGCTAATTGAGTTCCAACTTCGTTTTTTACTTTTTATATGTAGCGAAGTTTATCAACATTCGTAGAGTTCGTTATAATTTCTTTAATTTGACGCTAATTGAGTTTCAACTTCGTTTTTTACTTTTTATATGTAGCGAAGTTTATCAACATTCGTAGAGTTCGTTATAATTTCTTTAATTTGACGCTAATTGAGTCCAACTTCGTTTTTTACTTTTTATATGTAGCGAAGTTTATCAACATTCGTAGAGTTCGTTATAATTTCTTTAATTTGACGCTAATTGAGTTCCAACTTCGTTTTTTACTTTTTATATGTAGTGAAGTTTATCAACATTCGTAGAGTGCGTTATAATTTCTTTAATTTGACGCTAATTGAGTTCCAACTTCGTTTTTTACTTTTTATATGTAGCGAAGTTTATCAACATTCGTAGAGTTCGTTACAATTTCTTTAATTTGACGCTAATTGAGTTCCAACTTCGTTTTTTAATTTTTATATGTAGCGAAGTTTATCAACATTCGTAGAGTTCGTTATAATTTCTTTAATTTGACGCTAATTGAGTTCCAACTTCGTTTTTTACTTTTTATATGTAGCGAAGTTTATCAACATTCGTAGAGTTCGTTATAATTTCTTTAATTTGTCGATAATTGAGTTCCAACTTCGTTTTTTACTTTTTATATGTAGCGAAGTTTATCAACATTCGTAGAGTTCGTTGTAATTTCTTTAATTTGACGCTAATTGAGTTCCAACTTCGTTTTTTACTTTGTATATGTAGCGAAGTTTATCAACATTCGTAGAGTTCGTTATAATTTCTATAATTTGACGATAATTGAATTCCAAGTTCGTTTTTTACTTTTTATATGTAGCGAAGTATATCAACATTCGTAGAGTTCGTTACAATTTCTTTAATTTGACGCTAATTGAGTTCCAACTTCGTTTTTTACTTTTTATATGTAGCGAAGTTTATCAACATTCGTAGAGTTTGTTATAATTTCTTTAATTTGACGCTAATTGAGTTCCAACTTCGTTTTTTACTTTTTATATGTAGCGAAGTTTATCAACATTCGTAGAGTTCGTTATAATTTCTTTAATTTGACGCTAATTGAGTTCCAACTTCGTTTTTTACTTTTTATATGTAGCGAAGTTTATCAACATTCGTAGAGTTCGTTATAATTTCTTTAATTTGACGCTAATTGAGTTCCAACTTCGTTTTTTACTTTTTATATGTAGCGAAGTTTATCAACATTCGTAGAGTTCGTTATAATTTCTTTAATTTGACGCTAATTGAGTTCCAACTTCGTTTTTTACTTTTTATATGTAGCGAAGTTTATCAACATTCGTAGAGTTCGTTATAATTTCTTTAATTTGAAGCTAATTGAGTTCCAACTTCGTTTTTTACTTTTTATATGTAGTGAAGTTTATCAACATTCGTAGAGTTCGTTATCATTTCTTTAATTTGACGCTAATTGAGTTCCAACTTCGTTTTTTACTTTTTATATGTAGCGAAGTTTATCAACATTCGTAGAGTTCGTTATAATTTCTTTAATTTGACGCTAATTGAGTTTCAACTTCGTTTTTTACTTTTTATATGTAGCGAAGTTTATCAATATTCGTAGAGTTCGTTAAAATTTCTTTAATTTGACGCTAATTGAGTTCCAACTTCGTTTTTTACTTTTTATATGTAGCGAAGTTTATCAACATTCGTAGAGTTCGTTATAATTTCTTTAATTTGACGCTAATTGAGTTCCAACTTCGTTTTTTACTTTTTATATGTAGCGAAGTTTATCAACATTCGTAGAGTTCGTTATAATTTCTTTAATTTGACGCTAATTGAGTTTCAACTTCGTTTTTTACTTTTTATATGTAGCGAAGTTTATCAATATTCGTAGAGTTCGTTAAAATTTCTTTAATTTGACGCTAATTGAGTTCCAACTTCGTTTTTTACTTTTTATATGTAGCGAAGTTTATCAACATTCGTAGAGTTCGTTATAATTTCTTTAATTTGACGCTAATTGAGTTCCAACTTCGTTTTTTACTTTTTATATGTAGCGAAGTTCATCAACATTCGTAGAGTTCGTTATAATTTCTTTAATTTGACGATAATTGAATTCCAAGTTCGTTTTTTACTTTTTATATGTAGCGAAGTTTATCAACATTCGTAGAGTTCGTTATAATTTCTTTAATTTGACGCTAATTGAGTTCCAACTTCGTTTTTTACTTTTTATATGTAGCGAAGTTTATCAACATTCGTAGAGTTCATTGTGATTTCTTTAATTTGACGCTAATTGAGTTCCAACTTCGTTTTTTACTTTTTATATGTAGCGAAGTTTATCAACATTCGTAGAGTTCGTTATAATTTCTTTAATTTGACGCTAATTGAGTTCCAACTTCGTTTTTTACTTTTTATATGTAGCGAAGTTTATCAACATTCGTAGAGTTCGTTATAATTTCTTTAATTTGACGCTAATTGAGTCCAACTTCGTTTTTTACTTTTTATATGTAGCGAAGTTTATCAACATTCGTAGAGTTCGTTATAATTTCTTTAATTTGACGCTAATTGAGTTCCAACTTCGTTTTTTACTTTTTATATGTAGCGAAGTTTATCAACATTCGTAGAGTGCGTTATAATTTCTTTAATTTGACGCTAATTGAGTTCCAACTTCGTGTTTTACTTTTTATATGTAGCGAAGTTTATCAACATTCGTAGAGTTCGTTACAATTTCTTTAATTTGACGCTAATTGAGTTCCAACTTCGTTTTTTACTTTTTATATGTAGCGAAGTTTATCAACATTCGTAGAGTTCGTTATAATTTCTTTAATTTGACGCTAATTGAGTTCCAACTTCGTTTTTTACTTTTTATATGTAGCGAAGTTTATCAACATTCGTAGTGTTCGTTATAATTTCTTTAATTTGACGCTAATTGAGTTCCAACTTCGTTTTTTACTTTTTATATGTAGCGAAGTTTATCAACATTCGTAGAGTTCGTTATAATTTCTTTAATTTGACGCTAATTGAGTTCCAACTTCGTTTTTTACTTTTTATATGTAGCGAAGTTTATCAACATTCGTAGAGTTCGTTATCATTTCTTTAATTTGACGCTAATTGAGTTCCAACTTCGTTTTTTACTTTTTATATGTAGCGAAGTTTATCAACATTCGTAGAGTTCGTTATAATTTCTTTAATTTGACGCTAATTGAGTTTCAACTTCGATTTTTACTTTTTATATGTAGCGAAGTTTATCAATATTCGTAGAGTTCGTTAAAATTTCTTTAATTTGACGCTAATTGAGTTCCAACTTCGTTTTTTACTTTTTATATGTAGCGAAGTTTATCAACATTCGTAGAGTTCGTTATAATTTCTTTAATTTGACGCTAATTGAGTTCCAACTTCGTTTTTTACTTTTTATATGTAGCGAAGTTTATCAACATTCGTAGAGTTCGTTATAATTTCTTTAATTTGACGCTAATTGAGTTCCAACTTCGTTTTTTACTTTTTATATGTAGCGAAGTTTATCAACATTCGTAGAGTTCGTTATAATTTCTTTAATTTGACGCTAATTGAGTTCCAACTTCGTTTTTTACTTTTTATATGTAGCGAAGTTTATCAACATTCGTAGAGTTCGCTATAATTTCTTTAATTTGACGCTAATTGAGTTTCAACTTCGTTTTTTACTTTTTATATGTAGCGAAGTTTATCAATATTCGTAGAGTTCGTTAAAATTTCTTTAATTTGACGCTAATTGAGTTCCAACTTCGTTTTTTACTTTTTATATGTAGCGAAGTTTATCAACATTCGTAGAGTTCGTTATCATTTCTTTAATTTGACGCTAATTGAGTTCCAACTTCGTTTTTTACTTTTTATATGTAGCGAAGTTTATCAACATTCGTAGAGTTCGTTATAATTTCTTTAATTTGACGCTAATTGAGTTCCAACTTCGTTTTTTACTTTTTATATGTAGCGAAGTTTATCAACATTCGTAGAGTTCGTTATAATTTCTCTAATTTGACGCTAATTGAGTTCCAACTTCGTTTTTTACTTTTTATATGTAGCGAAGTTTATCAACATTCGTAGAGTTCGTTATAATTTCTTTAATTTGACGCTAATTGAGTTTCAACTTCGTTTTTTACTTTTTATATGTAGCGAAGTTTATCAATATTCGTAGAGTTCGTTAAAATTTCTTTAATTTGACGTTAATTGAGTTCCAACTTCGTTTTTTACTTTTTATATGTAGCGAAGTTTATCAACATTCGTAGAGTTCGTTATCATTTCTTTAATTTGACGCTAATTGAGTTCCAACTTCGTTTTTTACTTTTTATATGTAGCGAAGTTTATCAACATTCGTAGAGTTCGTTATAATTTCTTTAATTTGACGCTAATTGAGTTCCAACTTCGTTTTTTACTTTTTATATGTAGCGAAGTTAATCAACATTCCTAGAGTTCGTTATAATTTCTTTAATTTGACGCTAATTGAGTTCCAACTTCGTTTTTTACTTTTTATATGTAGCGAAGTTTATCAACATTCGTAGAGTTCGTTGTAATTTCTTTAATTTGACGCTAATTGAGTTCCAACTTCGTTTTTTACTTTTTATATGTAGCGAAGTTTATCAACATTCATAGAGTTCGTTATAATTTCTTTAATTTGACGATAATTGAATTCCAAGTTCGTTTTTTACTTTTTATATGTAGCGAAGTTTATCAACATTCGTAGAGTTCGTTATAATTTCTTTAATTTGACGCTAATTGAGTTCCAACTTCGTTTATTACTATTTTTAAATGTAGCGAAGTTTATCAACATTCGTAGAGTTCGTTATAATTTCTTTAATTTGACGCTAATTGAGTCCAACTTCGTTTTTTACTTTTTATATGTAGCGAAGTTTATCAACATTCGTAGAGTTCGTTATAATTTCTTTAATTTGACGCTAATTGAGTTCCAACTTCGTTTTTTACTTTTTATATGTAGCGAAGTTTATCAACATTCGTAGAGTTCGTTGTAATTTCTTTAATTTGACGCTAATTGAGTTCCAACTTCGTTATTTACTTTTTATATGTAGCGAAGTTTATCAACATTCGTAGAGTTCGTTGTAATTTCTTTAATTTGACGCTAATTGAGTTCCAACTTCGTTTTTTACTTTTTATATGTAGCGAAGTTTATCAACATTCGTAGAGTTCGTTGTAATTTCTTTAATTTGACGCTAATTGAGTTCCAACTTCGTTTTTTACTTTTTATATGTAGCGAAGTTTATCAACATTCGTAGAGTTCGTTATCATTTCTTTAATTTGACGCTAATTGAGTTCCAACTTCGTTTTTTACTTTTTATATGTAGCGAAGTTTATCAACATTCGTAGAGTTCGCTATAATTTCTTTAATTTGACGCTAATTGAGTTTCAACTTCGTTTTTTACTTTTTATATGTAGCGAAGTTTATCAATATTCGTAGAGTTCGTTAAAATTTCTTTAATTTGACGCTAATTGAGTTCCAACTTCGTTTTTTACTTTTTATATGTAGCGAAGTTTATCAACATTCGTAGAGTTCGTTATCATTTCTTTAATTTGACGCTAATTGAGTTCCAACTTCGTTTTTTACTTTTTATATGTAGCGAAGTTTATCAACATTCGTAGAGTTCGTTATAATTTCTTTAATTTGACGCTAATTGAGTTCCAACTTCGTTTTTTACTTTTTATATGTAGCGAAGTTTATCAACATTCGTAGAGTTCGTTGTAATTTCTTTAATTTGACGCTAATTGAGTTCCAACTTCGTTTTTTACTTTTTATATGTAGCGAAGTTTATCAACATTCGTAGAGTTCGTTATAATTTCTTTAATTTGACGCTAATTGAGTTCCAACTTCGTTTTTTACTTTTTATATGTAGCGAAGTTTATCAACATTCGTAGAGTTCGTTATAATTTCTTTAATTTGACGCTAATTGAGTTTCAACTTCGTTTTTTACTTTTTATATGTAGCGAAGTTTATCAATATTCGTAGAGTTCGTTAAAATTTCTTTAATTTGACGCTAATTGAGTTCCAACTTCGTTTTTTACTTTTTATATGTAGCGAAGTTTATCAACATTCGTAGAGTTCGTTATCATTTCTTTAATTTGACGCTAATTGAGTTCCAACTTCGTTTTTTACTTTTTATATGTAGCGAAGTTTATCAACATTCGTAGAGTTCGTTATAATTTCTTTAATTTGACGCTAATTGAGTTCCAACTTCGTTTTTTACTTTTTATATGTAGCGAAGTTAATCAACATTCCTAGAGTTCGTTATAATTTCTTTAATTTGACGCTAATTGAGTTCCAACTTCGTTTTTTACTTTTTATATGTAGCGAAGTTTATCAACATTCGTAGAGTTCGTTGTAATTTCTTTAATTTGTCGCTAATTGAGTTCCAACTTCGTTTTTTACTTTTTATATGTAGCGAAGTTTATCAACATTCGTAGAGTTCGTTATAATTTCTTTAATTTGACGATAATTGAATTCCAAGTTCGTTTTTTACTTTTTATATGTAGCGAAGTTTATCAACATTCGTAGAGTTCGTTATAATTTCTTTAATTTGACGCTAATTGAGTTCCAACTTCGTTTATTACTATTTTTAAATGTAGCGAAGTTTATCAACATTCGTAGAGTTCGTTATAATTTCTTTAATTTGACGCTAATTTAGTCCAACTTCGTTTTTTACTTTTTATATGTAGCGAAGTTTATCAACATTCGTAGAGTTCGTTATCATTTCTTTAATTTGACGCTAATTGAGTTCCAACTTCGTTTTTTACTTTTTATATGTAGCGAAGTTTATCAACATTCGTAGAGTTCGTTGTAATTTCTTTAATTTGACGCTAATTGAGTTCCAACTTCGTTTTTTACTTTTTATATGTAGCGAAGTTTATCAACATTCGTAGAGTTCGTTGTAATTTCTTTAATTTGACGCTAATTGAGTTCCAACTTCGTTTTTTACTTTTTATATGTAGCGAAGTTTATCAACATTCGTAGAGTTCGTTGTAATTTCTTTAATTTGACGCTAATTGAGTTCCAACTTCGTTTTTTACTTTTTATATGTAGCGAAGTTTATCAACATTCGTAGAGTTCGTTATCATTTCTTTAATTTGACGCTAATTGAGTTCCAACTTCGTTTTTTACTTTTTATATGTAGCGAAGTTTATCAACATTCGTAGAGTTCGCTATAATTTCTTTAATTTGACGCTAATTGAGTTCCAACTTCGTTTTTTACTTTTTATATGTAGCGAAGTTTATCAACATTCGTAGAGTTCGTTATAATTTCTTTAATTTGACGATAATTGAATTCCAAGTTCGTTTTTTACTTTTTATATGTAGCGAAGTTTATCAACATTCGTAGAGTTCGTTATAATTTCTTTAATTTGACGCTAATTGAGTTCCAACTTCGTTTATTACTATTTTTAAATGTAGCGAAGTTTATCAACATTCGTAGAGTTCGTTATAATTTCTTTAATTTGACGCTAATTGAGTCCAACTTCGTTTTTTACTTTTTATATGTAGCGAAGTTTATCAACATTCGTTGAGTTCGTTATAATTTCTTTAATTTGACGCTAATTGAGTTCCAACTTCGTTTTTTACTTTTTATATGTAGCGAAGTTTATCAACATTCGTAGAGTTCGTTGTAATTTCTTTAATTTGACGCTAATTGAGTTCCAACTTCGTTTTTTACTTTTTATATGTAGCGACGTTTATCAACATTCGTAGAGTTCGTTGTAATTTCTTTAATTTGACGCTAATTGAGTTTCAACTTCGTTTTTTACTTTTTATATGTAGCGAAGTTTATCAATATTCGTAGAGTTCGTTAAAATTTCTTTAATTTGACGCTAATTGAGTTCCAACTTCGTTTTTCACTTTTTATATGTAGCGAAGTTTATCAACATTCGTAGAGTTCGTTATCATTTCTTTAATTTGACGCTAATTGAGTTCCAACTTCGTTTTTTACTTTTTATATGTAGCGAAGTTTATCAACATTCGTAGAGTTCGTTATAATTTCTTTAATTTGACGCTAATTGAGTTCCAACTTCGTTTTTTACTTTTTATATGTACCGAAGTTTATCAACATTCGTAGAGTTCGTTATAATTTCATTAATTTGACGCTAATTGAGTTCCAACTTCGTTTTTTACTTTTTATATGTAGCGAAGTTTATCAACATTCGTAGAGTTCGTTGTAATTTCTTTAATTTGACGCTAATTGAGTTCCAACTTCGTTTTTTACTTATTATATGTAGCGAAGTTTATCAACATTCGTAGAGTTCGTTATCATTTCTTTAATTTGACGCTAATTGAGTTCCAACTTCGTTTTTTCCTTTTTATATGTAGCGAAGTTTATCAACATTCGTAGAGTTCGTTATAATTTCTTTAATTTGACGCTAATTGAGTTCCAACTTCGTTTTTTACTTTTTATATGTAGCGAAGTTTATCAACATTCGTAGAGTTCGTTATAATTTCTTTAATTTGACGCTAATTGAGTTTCAACTTCGTTTTTTACTTTTTATATGTAGCGAAGTTTATCAATATTCGTAGAGTTCGTTAAAATTTCTTTAATTTGACGCTAATTGAGTTCCAACTTCGTTTTTTACTTTTTATATGTAGCGAAGTTTATCAACATTCGTAGAGATCGTTATCATTTCTTTAATTTGACGCTAATTGAGTTCCAACTTCGTTTTTTACTTTTTATATGTAGCGAAGTTTATCAACATTCGTAGAGTTCGTTATAATTTCTTTTTTTTGACGCTAATTGAGTTCCAACTTCGTTTTATAGTTTTTATATGTAGCGAAGTTTATCAACATTCGTAGAGTTCGTTATAATTTCTTTAATTTGACGCTAATTGAGTCCAACTTCGTTTTTTACTTTTTATATGTAGCGAAGTTTATCAACATTCGTAGAGTTCGTTATCATTTCTTTAATTTGACGCTAATTGAGTTCCAACTTCGTTTTTTACTTTTTATATGTAGCGAAGTTTATCAACATTCGTAGAGTTCGCTATAATTTCTTTAATTTGACGCTAATTGAGTTCCAACTTCGTTTTTTACTTTTTATATGTAGCGAAGTTTATCAACATTCGTAGAGTTCGTTATAATTTCTTTAATTTGACGATAATTGAATTCCAAGTTCGTTTTTTACTTTTTATATGTAGCGAAGTTTATCAACATTCGTAGAGTTCGTTATAATTTCTTTAATTTGACGCTAATTGAGTTCCAACTTCGTTTATTACTATTTTTAAATGTAGCGAAGTTTATCAACATTCGTAGAGTTCGTTATAATTTCTTTAATTTGACGCTAATTGAGTCCAACTTCGTTTTTTACTTTTTATATGTAGCGAAGTTTATCAACATTCGTAGAGTTCGTTATAATTTCTTTAATTTGACGCTAATTGAGTTCCAACTTCGTTTTTTACTTTTTATATGTAGCGAAGTTTATCAACATTCGTAGAGTTCGTTGTAATTTCTTTAATTTGACGCTAATTGAGTTCCAACTTCGTTTTTTACTTTTTATATGTAGCGACGTTTATCAACATTCGTAGAGTTCGTTGTAATTTCTTTAATTTGACGCTAATTGAGTTCCAACTTCGTTTTTTACTTTTTATATGTAGCGAAGTTTATCAACATTCGTAGAGTTCGTTGTAATTTCTTTAATTTGACGCTAATTGAGTTCCAACTTCGTTTTTTACTTTTTATATGTAGCGAAGTTTATCAACATTCGTAGAGTTCGTTATCATTTCTTTAATTTGACGCTAATTGAGTTCCAACTTCGTTTTTTACTTTTTATATGTAGCGAAGTTTATCAGCATTCGTAGAGTTCGCTATAATTTCTTTAATTTGACGCTAATTGAGTTTCAACTTCGTTTTTTACTTTTTATATGTAGCGAAGTTTATCAATATTCGTAGAGTTCGTTAAAATTTCTTTAATTTGACGCTAATTGAGTTCCAACTTCGTTTTTCACTTTTTATATGTAGCGAAGTTTATCAACATTCGTAGAGTTCGTTATCATTTCTTTAATTTGACGCTAATTGAGTTCCAACTTCGTTTTTTACTTTTTATATGTAGCGAAGTTTATCAACATTCGTAGAGTTCGTTATAATTTCTTTAATTTGACGCTAATTGAGTTCCAACTTCGTTTTTTACTTTTTATATGTACCGAAGTTTATCAACATTCGTAGAGTTCGTTATAATTTCTTTAATTTGACGCTAATTGAGTTCCAACTTCGTTTTTTACTTTTTATATGTAGCGAAGTTTATCAACATTCGTAGAGTTCGTTGTAATTTCTTTAATTTGACGCTAATTGAGTTCCAACTTCGTTTTTTACTTATTATATGTAGCGAAGTTTATCAACATTCGTAGAGTTCGTTATCATTTCTTTAATTTGACGCTAATTGAGTTCCAACTTCGTTTTTTCCTTTTTATATGTAGCGAAGTTTATCAACATTCGTAGAGTTCGTTATAATTTCTTTAATTTGACGCTAATTGAGTTCCAACTTCGTTTTTTACTTTTTATATGTAGCGAAGTTTATCAACATTCGTAGAGTTCGTTATAATTTCTTTAATTTGACGCTAATTGAGTTTCAACTTCGTTTTTTACTTTTTATATGTAGCGAAGTTTATCAATATTCGTAGAGTTCGTTAAAATTTCTTTAATTTGACGCTAATTGAGTTCCAACTTCGTTTTTTACTTTTTATATGTAGCGAAGTTTATCAACATTCGTAGAGATCGTTATCATTTCTTTAATTTGACGCTAATTGAGTTCCAACTTCGTTTTTTACTTTTTATATGTAGCGAAGTTTATCAACATTCGTAGAGTTCGTTATAATTTCTTTAATTTGACGCTAATTGAGTTCCAACTTCGTTTTATAGTTTTTATATGTAGCGAAGTTTATCAACATTCGTAGAGTTCGTTATAATTTCTTTAATTTGACGCTAATTGAGTCCAACTTCGTTTTTTACTTTTTATATGTAGCGAAGTTTATCAACATTCGTAGAGTTCGTTATCATTTCTTTAATTTGACGCTAATTGAGTTCCAACTTCGTTTTTTACTTTTTATATGTAGCGAAGTTTATCAACATTCGTAGAGTTCGTTGTAATTTCTTTAATTTGACGCTAATTGAGTTCCAACTTCGTTTTTTACTTTTTATATGTAGCGAAGTTTATCAACATTCGTAGAGTTCGTTGTAATTTCTTTAATTTGACGCTAATTGAGTTCCAACTTCGTTTTTTACTTTTTATATGTAGCGAAGTTTATCAACATTCGTAGAGTTCGTTGTAATTTCTTTAATTTGACGCTAATTGAGTTCCAACTTCGTTTTTTACTTTTTATATGTAGCGAAGTTTATCAACATTCGTAGAGTTCGTTATAATTTCTATAATTTGACGATAATTGAATTCCAAGTTCGTTTTTTACTTTTTATATGTAGCGAAGTATATCAACATTCGTAGAGTTCGTTACAATTTCTTTAATTTGACGCTAATTGAGTTCCAACTTCGTTTTTTACTTTTTATATGTAGCGAAGTTTATCAACATTCGTAGAGTTCGTTATAATTTCTTTAATTTGACGCTAATTGAGTTCCAACTTCGTTTTGTACTTTTTATATGTAGCGAAGTTTATCAACATTCGTAGAGTTCGTTATAATTTCTTTAATTTGACGCTAACTGAGTTCCAACTTCGTTTTTTACTTTTTATATGTAGCGAAGTTTATCAACATTCGTAGAGTTCGTTATCATTTCTTTAATTTGACGCTAATTGAGTTCCAACTTCGTTTTTTACTTTTTATATGTAGCGAAGTTTATCAACATTCGTAGAGTTCGCTATAATTTCTTTAATTTGACGCTAATTGAGTTTCAACTTCGTTTTTTACTTTTTATATGTAGCGAAGTTTATCAATATTCGTAGAGTTCGTTAAAATTTCTTTAATTTGACGCTAATTGAGTTCCAACTTCGTTTTTTACTTTTTATATGTAGCGAAGTTTATCAACATTCGTAGAGTTCGTTATCATTTCTTTAATTTGACGCTAATTGAGTTCCAACTTCGTTTTTTACTTTTTATATGTAGCGAAGTTTATCAACATTCGTAGAGTTCGTTATAATTTCTTTAATTTGACGCTAATTGAGTTCCAACTTCGTTTTTTACTTTTTATATGTAGCGAAGTTTATCAACATTCGTAGAGTTCGTTGTAATTTCTTTAATTTGACGCTAATTGAGTTCCAACTTCGTTTTTTACTTTTTATATGTAGCGAAGTTTATCAACATTCGTAGAGTTCGTTATAATTTCTTTAATTTGACGCTAATTGAGTTCCAACTTCGTTTTTTACTTTTTATATGTAGCGAAGTTTATCAACATTCGTAGAGTTCGTTATAATTTCTTTAATTTGACGCTAATTGAGTTTCAACTTCGTTTTTTACTTTTTATATGTAGCGAAGTTTATCAATATTCGTAGAGTTCGTTAAAATTTCTTTAATTTGACGCTAATTGAGTTCCAACTTCGTTTTTTACTTTTTATATGTAGCTAAGTTTATCAACATTCGTAGAGTTCGTTATCATTTCTTTAATTTGACGCTAATTGAGTTCCAACTTCGTTTTTTACTTTTTATATGTAGCGAAGTTTATCAACATTCGTAGAGTTCGTTATAATTTCTTTAATTTGACGCTAATTGAGTTCCAACTTCGTTTTTTACTTTTTATATGTAGCGAAGTTAATCAACATTCCTAGAGTTCGTTATAATTTCTTTAATTTGACGCTAATTGAGTTCCAACTTCGTTTTTTACTTTTTATATGTAGCGAAGTTTATCAACATTCGTAGAGTTCGTTGTAATTTCTTTAATTTGTCGCTAATTGAGTTCCAACTTCGTTTTTTACTTTTTATATGTAGCGAAGTTTATCAACATTCGTAGAGTTCGTTATAATTTCTTTAATTTGACGATAATTGAATTCCAAGTTCGTTTTTTACTTTTTATATGTAGCGAAGTTTATCAACATTCGTAGAGTTCGTTATAATTTCTTTAATTTGACGCTAATTGAGTTCCAACTTCGTTTTTTACTTTTTATATGTAGCGAAGTTTATCAACATTCGTAGAGTTCGTTATAATTTCTTTAATTTGACGCTAATTGAGTCCAACTTCGTTTTTTACTTTTTATATGTAGCGAAGTTTATCAACATTCGTAGAGTTCGTTATCATTTCTTTAATTTGACGCTAATTGAGTTCCAACTTCGTTTTTTACTTTTTATATGTAGCGAAGTTTATCAACATTCGTAGAGTTCGTTGTAATTTCTTTAATTTGACGCTAATTGAGTTCCAACTTCGTTTTTTACTTTTTATATGTAGCGAAGTTTATCAACATTCGTAGAGTTCGTTGTAATTTCTTTAATTTGACGCTAATTGAGTTCCAACTTCGTTTTTTACTTTTTATATGTAGCGAAGTTTATCAACATTCGTAGAGTTCGTTGTAATTTCTTTAATTTGACGCTAATTGAGTTCCAACTTCGTTTTTTACTTTTTATATGTAGCGAAGTTTATCAACATTCGTAGAGTTCGTTATCATTTCTTTAATTTGACGCTAATTGAGTTCCAACTTCGTTTTTTACTTTTTATATGTAGCGAAGTTTATCAACATTCGTAGAGTTCGCTATAATTTCTTTAATTTGACGCTAATTGAGTTCCAACTTCGTTTTTTACTTTTTATATGTAGCGAAGTTTATCAACATTCGTAGAGTTCGTTATAATTTCTTTAATTTGACGATAATTGAATTCCAAGTTCGTTTTTTACTTTTTATATGTAGCGAAGTTTATCAACATTCGTAGAGTTCGTTATAATTTCTTTAATTTGACGCTAATTGAGTTCCAACTTCGTTTATTACTATTTTTAAATGTAGCGAAGTTTATCAACATTCGTAGAGTTCGTTATAATTTCTTTAATTTGACGCTAATTGAGTCCAACTTCGTTTTTTACTTTTTATATGTAGCGAAGTTTATCAACATTCGTAGAGTTCGCTATAATTTCTTTAATTTGACGCTAATTGAGTTTCAACTTCGTTTTTTACTTTTTATATGTAGCGAAGTTTATCAATATTCGTAGAGTTCGTTAAAATTTCTTTAATTTGACGCTAATTGAGTTCCAACTTCGTTTTTCACTTTTTATATGTAGCGAAGTTTATCAACATTCGTAGAGTTCGTTATCATTTCTTTAATTTGACGCTAATTGAGTTCCAACTTCGTTTTTTACTTTTTATATGTAGCGAAGTTTATCAACATTCGTAGAGTTCGTTATAATTTCTTTAATTTGACGCTAATTGAGTTCCAACTTCGTTTTTTACTTTTTATATGTACCGAAGTTTATCAACATTCGTAGAGTTCGTTATAATTTCTTTAATTTGACGCTAATTGAGTTCCAACTTCGTTTTTTACTTTTTATATGTAGCGAAGTTTATCAACATTCGTAGAGTTCGTTGTAATTTCTTTAATTTGACGCTAATTGAGTTCCAACTTCGTTTTTTACTTATTATATGTAGCGAAGTTTATCAACATTCGTAGAGTTCGTTATCATTTCTTTAATTTGACGCTAATTGAGTTCCAACTTCGTTTTTTCCTTTTTATATGTAGCGAAGTTTATCAACATTCGTAGAGTTCGTTATAATTTCTTTAATTTGACGCTAATTGAGTTCCAACTTCGTTTTTTACTTTTTATATGTAGCGAAGTTTATCAACATTCGTAGAGTTCGTTATAATTTCTTTAATTTGACGCTAATTGAGTTTCAACTTCGTTTTTTACTTTTTATATGTAGCGAAGTTTATCAATATTCGTAGAGTTCGTTAAAATTTCTTTAATTTGACGCTAATTGAGTTCCAACTTCGTTTTTTACTTTTTATATGTAGCGAAGTTTATCAACATTCGTAGAGATCGTTATCATTTCTTTAATTTGACGCTAATTGAGTTCCAACTTCGTTTTTTACTTTTTATATGTAGCGAAGTTTATCAACATTCGTAGAGTTCGTTATAATTTCTTTAATTTGACGCTAATTGAGTTCCAACTTCGTTTTATAGTTTTTATATGTAGCGAAGTTTATCAACATTCGTAGAGTTCGTTATAATTTCTTTAATTTGACGCTAATTGAGTCCAACTTCGTTTTTTACTTTTTATATGTAGCGAAGTTTATCAACATTCGTAGAGTTCGTTATCATTTCTTTAATTTGACGCTAATTGAGTTCCAACTTCGTTTTTTACTTTTTATATGTAGCGAAGTTTATCAACATTCGTAGAGTTCGTTGTAATTTCTTTAATTTGACGCTAATTGAGTTCCAACTTCGTTTTTTACTTTTTATATGTAGCGAAGTTTATCAACATTCGTAGAGTTCGTTGTAATTTCTTTAATTTGACGCTAATTGAGTTCCAACTTCGTTTTTTACTTTTTATATGTAGCGAAGTTTATCAACATTCGTAGAGTTCGTTGTAATTTCTTTAATTTGACGCTAATTGAGTTCCAACTTCGTTTTTTACTTTTTATATGTAGCGAAGTTTATCAACATTCGTAGAGTTCGTTATAATTTCTATAATTTGACGATAATTGAATTCCAAGTTCGTTTTTTACTTTTTATATGTAGCGAAGTATATCAACATTCGTAGAGTTCGTTACAATTTCTTTAATTTGACGCTAATTGAGTTCCAACTTCGTTTTTTACTTTTTATATGTAGCGAAGTTTATCAACATTCGTAGAGTTCGTTATAATTTCTTTAATTTGACGCTAATTGAGTTCCAACTTCGTTTTTTACTTTTTATATGTAGCGAAGTTTATCAACATTCGTAGAGTTCGTTATAATTTCTTTAATTTGACGATAATTGAATTCCAAGTTCGTTTTTTACTTTTTATATGTAGCGAAGTTTATCAACATTCGTAGAGTTCGTTATAATTTCTTTAATTTGACGCTAATTGAGTTCCAACTTCGTTTATTACTATTTTTAAATGTAGCGAAGTTTATCAACATTCGTAGAGTTCGTTATAATTTCTTTAATTTGACGCTAATTGAGTCCAACTTCGTTTTTTACTTTTTATATGTAGCGAAGTTTATCAACATTCGTAGAGTTCGCTATAATTTCTTTAATTTGACGCTAATTGAGTTTCAACTTCGTTTTTTACTTTTTATATGTAGCGAAGTTTATCAATATTCGTAGAGTTCGTTAAAATTTCTTTAATTTGACGCTAATTGAGTTCCAACTTCGTTTTTCACTTTTTATATGTAGCGAAGTTTATCAACATTCGTAGAGTTCGTTATCATTTCTTTAATTTGACGCTAATTGAGTTCCAACTTCGTTTTTTACTTTTTATATGTAGCGAAGTTTATCAACATTCGTAGAGTTCGTTATAATTTCTTTAATTTGACGCTAATTGAGTTCCAACTTCGTTTTTTACTTTTTATATGTACCGAAGTTTATCAACATTCGTAGAGTTCGTTATAATTTCTTTAATTTGACGCTAATTGAGTTCCAACTTCGTTTTTTACTTTTTATATGTAGCGAAGTTTATCAACATTCGTAGAGTTCGTTGTAATTTCTTTAATTTGACGCTAATTGAGTTCCAACTTCGTTTTTTACTTATTATATGTAGCGAAGTTTATCAACATTCGTAGAGTTCGTTATCATTTCTTTAATTTGACGCTAATTGAGTTCCAACTTCGTTTTTTCCTTTTTATATGTAGCGAAGTTTATCAACATTCGTAGAGTTCGTTATAATTTCTTTAATTTGACGCTAATTGAGTTCCAACTTCGTTTTTTACTTTTTATATGTAGCGAAGTTTATCAACATTCGTAGAGTTCGTTATAATTTCTTTAATTTGACGCTAATTGAGTTTCAACTTCGTTTTTTACTTTTTATATGTAGCGAAGTTTATCAATATTCGTAGAGTTCGTTAAAATTTCTTTAATTTGACGCTAATTGAGTTCCAACTTCGTTTTTTACTTTTTATATGTAGCGAAGTTTATCAACTTTCGTAGAGATCGTTATCATTTCTTTAATTTGACGCTAATTGAGTTCCAACTTCGTTTTTTACTTTTTATATGTAGCGAAGTTTATCAACATTCGTAGAGTTCGTTATAATTTCTTTAATTTGACGCTAATTGAGTTCCAACTTCGTTTTATAGTTTTTATATGTAGCGAAGTTTATCAACATTCGTAGAGTTCGTTATAATTTCTTTAATTTGACGCTAATTGAGTCCAACTTCGTTTTTTACTTTTTATATGTAGCGAAGTTTATCAACATTCGTAGAGTTCGTTATCATTTCTTTAATTTGACGCTAATTGAGTTCCAACTTCGTTTTTTACATTTTATATGTAGCGAAGTTTATCAACATTCGTAGAGTTCGTTGTAATTTCTTTAATTTGACGCCAATTGAGTTCCAACTTCGTTTTTTACTTTTTATATGTAGCGAAGTTTATCAACATTCGTAGAGTTCGTTGTAATTTCTTTAATTTGACGCTAATTGAGTTCCAACTTCGTTTTTTACTTTTTATATGTAGCGAAGTTTATCAACATTCGTAGAGTTCGTTGTAATTTCTTTAATTTGACGCTAATTGAGTTCCAACTTCGTTTTTTACTTTTTATATGTAGCGAAGTTTATCAACATTCGTAGAGTTCGTTATAATTTCTATAATTTGACGATAATTGAATTCCAAGTTCGTTTTTTACTTTTTATATGTAGCGAAGTATATCAACATTCGTAGAGTTCGTTACAATTTCTTTAATTTGACGCTAATTGAGTTCCAACTTCGTTTTTTACTTTTTATATGTAGCGAAGTTTATCAACATTCGTAGAGTTCGTTATAATTTCTTTAATTTGACGCTAATTGAGTTCCAACTTCGTTTTTTACTTTTTATATGTAGCGAAGTTTATCAACATTCGTAGAGTTCGTTATAATTTCTTTAATTTGACGCTAATTGAGTTCCAACTTCGTTTTTTACTTTTTATATGTAGCGAAGTTTATCAACATTCGTAGAGTTCGTTATAATTTCTTTAATTTGACGCTAATTGAGTTCCAACTTCGTTTTTTACTTTTTATATGTAGCGAAGTTTATCAACATTCGTAGAGTTCGTTATAATTTCTTTAATTTGACGCTAATTGAGTTCCAACTTCGTTTTTTACTTTTTATATGTAGCGAAGTTTATCAACATTCGTAGAGTTCGTTATAATTTCTTTAATTTGAAGCTAATTGAGTTCCAACTTCGTTTTTTACTTTTTATATGTAGTGAAGTTTATCAACATTCGTAGAGTTCGTTATCATTTCTTTAATTTGACGCTAATTGAGTTCCAACTTCGTTTTTTACTTTTTATATGTAGCGAAGTTTATCAACATTCGTAGAGTTCGTTATAATTTCTTTAATTTGACGCTAATTGAGTTTCAACTTCGTTTTTTACTTTTTATATGTAGCGAAGTTTATCAATATTCGTAGAGTTCGTTAAAATTTCTTTAATTTGACGCTAATTGAGTTCCAACTTCGTTTTTTACTTTTTATATGTAGCGAAGTTTATCAACATTCGTAGAGTTCGTTATAATTTCTTTAATTTGACGCTAATTGAGTTCCAACTTCGTTTTTTACTTTTTATATGTAGCGAAGTTTATCAACATTCGTAGAGTTCGTTATAATTTCTTTAATTTGATGCTAATTGAGTTCCAACTGCGTTTTTTACTTTTTATATGTAGCGAAGTTTATCAACATTCGTAGAGTTCGTTATAATTTCTTTAATTTGACGCTAATTGAGTTCCAACTTCGTTTTTTACTTTTTATATGTAGCGAAGTTTATCAACATTCGTAGAGTTCGTTATAATTTCTTTAATTTGACGCTAATTGAGTTCCAACTTCGTTTTTTACTTTTTATATGTAGCGAAGTTTATCAACATTCGTAGAGTTCGTTATAATTTCTTTCATTTGACGCTAATTGAGTTTCAACTTCGTTTTTTACTTTTTATATGTAGCGAAGTTTATCAACATTCGTAGAGTTCGTTATAATTTCTTTAATTTGACGCTAATTGAGTCCAACTTCGTTTTTTACTTTTTATATGTAGCGAAGTTTATCAACATTCGTAGAGTTCGTTATAATTTCTTTAATTTGACGCTAATTGAGTTCCAACTTCGTTTTTTACTTTTTATATGTAGCGAAGTTTATCAACATTCGTAGAGTGCGTTATAATTTCTTTAATTTGACGCTAATTGAGTTCCAACTTCGTTTTTTACTTTTTATATGTAGCGAAGTTTATCAACATTCGTAGAGTTCGTTACAATTTCTTTAATTTGACGCTAATTGAGTTCCAACTTCGTTTTTTAATTTTTATATGTAGCGAAGTTTATCAACATTCGTAGAGTTCGTTATAATTTCTTTAATTTGACGCTAATTGAGTTCCAACTTCGTTTTTTACTTTTTATATGTAGCGAAGTTTATCAACATTCGTAGAGTTCGTTATAATTTCTTTAATTTGTCGATAATTGAGTTCCAACTTCGTTTTTTACTTTTTATATGTAGCGAAGTTTATCAACATTCGTAGAGTTCGTTGTAATTTCTTTAATTTGACGCTAATTGAGTTCCAACTTCGTTTTTTACTTTGTATATGTAGCGAAGTTTATCAACATTCGTAGAGTTCGTTATAATTTCTATAATTTGACGATAATTGAATTCCAAGTTCGTTTTTTACTTTTTATATGTAGCGAAGTATATCAACATTCGTAGAGTTCGTTACAATTTCTTTAATTTGACGCTAATTGAGTTCCAACTTCGTTTTTTACTTTTTATATGTAGCGAAGTTTATCAACATTCGTAGAGTTCGTTATAATTTCTTTAATTTGACGCTAATTGAGTTCCAACTTCGTTTTTTACTTTTTATATGTAGCGAAGTTTATCAACATTCGTAGAGTTCGTTATAATTTCTTTAATTTGACGCTAATTGAGTTCCAACTTCGTTTTTTACTTTTTATATGTAGCGAAGTTTATCAACATTCGTAGAGTTCGTTATAATTTCTTTAATTTGACGCTAATTGAGTTCCAACTTCGTTTTTTACTTTTTATATGTAGCGAAGTTTATCAACATTCGTAGAGTTCGTTATAATTTCTTTAATTTGACGCTAATTGAGTTCCAACTTCGTTTTTTACTTTTTATATGTAGCGAAGTTTATCAACATTCGTAGAGTTCGTTATAATTTCTTTAATTTGAAGCTAATTGAGTTCCAACTTCGTTTTTTACTTTTTATATGTAGTGAAGTTTATCAACATTCGTAGAGTTCGTTATCATTTCTTTAATTTGACGCTAATTGAGTTCCAACTTCGTTTTTTACTTTTTATATGTAGCGAAGTTTATCAACATTCGTAGAGTTCGTTATAATTTCTTTAATTTGACGCTAATTGAGTTTCAACTTCGTTTTTTACTTTTTATATGTAGCGAAGTTTATCAATATTCGTAGAGTTCGTTAAAATTTCTTTAATTTGACGCTAATTGAGTTCCAACTTCGTTTTTTACTTTTTATATGTAGCGAAGTTTATCAACATTCGTAGAGTTCGTTATAATTTCTTTAATTTGACGCTAATTGAGTTCCAACTTCGTTTTTTACTTTTTATATGTAGCGAAGTTTATCAACATTCGTAGAGTTCGTTATAATTTCTTTAATTTGATGCTAATTGAGTTCCAACTGCGTTTTTTACTTTTTATATGTAGCGAAGTTTATCAACATTCGTAGAGTTCGTTATAATTTCTTTAATTTGACGCTAATTGAGTTCCAACTTCGTTTTTTACTTTTTATATGTAGCGAAGTTTATCAACATTCGTAGAGTTCGTTATCATTTCTTTAATTTGACGCTAATTGAGTTCCAACTTCGTTTTTTACTTTTTATATGTAGCGAAGTTTATCAACATTCGTAGAGTTCGTTATAATTTCTTTAATTTGACGCTAATTGAGTTTCAACTTCGTTTTTTACTTTTTATATGTAGCGAAGTTTATCAATATTCGTAGAGTTCGTTAAAATTTCTTTAATTTGACGCTAATTGAGTTCCAACTTCGTTTTTTACTTTTTATATGTAGCGAAGTTTATCAACATTCGTAGAGTTCGTTATAATTTCTTTAATTTGACGCTAATTGAGTTCCAACTTCGTTTTTTACTTTTTATATGTAGCGAAGTTCATCAACATTCGTAGAGTTCGTTATAATTTCTTTAATTTGACGATAATTGAATTCCAAGTTCGTTTTTTACTTTTTATATGTAGCGAAGTTTATCAACATTCGTAGAGTTCGTTATAATTTCTTTAATTTGACGCTAATTGAGTTCCAACTTCGTTTTTTACTTTTTATATGTAGCGAAGTTTATCAACATTCGTAGAGTTCGTTGTGATTTCTTTAATTTGACGCTAATTGAGTTCCAACTTCGTTTTTTACTTTTTATATGTAGCGAAGTTTATCAACATTCGTAGAGTTCGTTATAATTTCTTTAATTTGACGCTAATTGAGTTCCAACTTCGTTTTTTACTTTTTATATGTAGCGAAGTTTATCAACATTCGTAGAGTTCGTTATAATTTCTTTAATTTGACGCTAATTGAGTCCAACTTCGTTTTTTACTTTTTATATGTAGCGAAGTTTATCAACATTCGTAGAGTTCGTTATAATTTCTTTAATTTGACGCTAATTGAGTTCCAACTTCGTTTTTTACTTTTTATATGTAGCGAAGTTTATCAACATTCGTAGAGTGCGTTATAATTTCTTTAATTTGACGCTAATTGAGTTCCAACTTCGTTTTTTACTTTTTATATGTAGCGAAGTTTATCAACATTCGTAGAGTTCGTTACAATTTCTTTAATTTGACGCTAATTGAGTTCCAACTTCGTTTTTTACTTTTTATATGTAGCGAAGTTTATCAACATTCGTAGAGTTCGTTATAATTTCTTTAATTTGACGCTAATTGAGTTCCAACTTCGTTTTTTACTTTTTATATGTAGCGAAGTTTATCAACATTCGTAGTGTTCGTTATAATTTCTTTAATTTGACGCTAATTGAGTTCCAACTTCGTTTTTTACTTTTTATATGTAGCGAAGTTTATCAACATTCGTAGAGTTCGTTATAATTTCTTTAATTTGACGCTAATTGAGTTCCAACTTCGTTTTTTACTTTTTATATGTAGCGAAGTTTATCAACATTCGTAGAGTTCGTTATCATTTCTTTAATTTGACGCTAATTGAGTTCCAACTTCGTTTTTTACTTTTTATATGTAGCGAAGTTTATCAACATTCGTAGAGTTCGTTATAATTTCTTTAATTTGACGCTAATTGAGTTTCAACTTCGATTTTTACTTTTTATATGTAGCGAAGTTTATCAATATTCGTAGAGTTCGTTAAAATTTCTTTAATTTGACGCTAATTGAGTTCCAACTTCGTTTTTTACTTTTTATATGTAGCGAAGTTTATCAACATTCGTAGAGTTCGTTATAATTTCTTTAATTTGACGCTAATTGAGTTCCAACTTCGTTTTTTACTTTTTATATGTAGCGAAGTTTATCAACATTCGTAGAGTTCGTTATAATTTCTTTAATTTGACGCTAATTGAGTTCCAACTTCGTTTTTTACTTTTTATATGTAGCGAAGTTTATCAACATTCGTAGAGTTCGTTATAATTTCTTTAATTTGACGCTAATTGAGTTCCAACTTCGTTTTTTACTTTTTATATGTAGCGAAGTTTATCAACATTCGTAGAGTTCGCTATAATTTCTTTAATTTGACGCTAATTGAGTTTCAACTTCGTTTTTTACTTTTTATATGTAGCGAAGTTTATCAATATTCGTAGAGTTCGTTAAAATTTCTTTAATTTGACGCTAATTGAGTTCCAACTTCGTTTTTTACTTTTTATATGTAGCGAAGTTTATCAACATTCGTAGAGTTCGTTATCATTTCTTTAATTTGACGCTAATTGAGTTCCAACTTCGTTTTTTACTTTTTATATGTAGCGAAGTTTATCAACATTCGTAGAGTTCGTTATAATTTCTTTAATTTGACGCTAATTGAGTTCCAACTTCGTTTTTTACTTTTTATATGTAGCGAAGTTTATCAACATTCGTAGAGTTCGTTATAATTTCTCTAATTTGACGCTAATTGAGTTCCAACTTCGTTTTTTACTTTTTATATGTAGCGAAGTTTATCAACATTCGTAGAGTTCGTTATAATTTCTTTAATTTGACGCTAATTGAGTCCAACTTCGTTTTTTACTTTTTATATGTAGCGAAGTTTATCAACATTCGTAGAGTTCGTTATAATTTCTTTAATTTGACGCTAATTGAGTTCCAACTTCGTTTTTTACTTTTTATATGTAGCGAAGTTTATCAACATTCGTAGAGTTCGTTGTAATTTCTTTAATTTGACGCTAATTGAGTTCCAACTTCGTTATTTACTTTTTATATGTAGCGAAGTTTATCAACATTCGTAGAGTTCGTTGTAATTTCTTTAATTTGACGCTAATTGAGTTCCAACTTCGTTTTTTACTTTTTATATGTAGCGAAGTTTATCAACATTCGTAGAGTTCGTTGTAATTTCTTTAATTTGACGCTAATTGAGTTCCAACTTCGTTTTTTACTTTTTATATGTAGCGAAGTTTATCAACATTCGTAGAGTTCGTTATCATTTCTTTAATTTGACGCTAATTGAGTTCCAACTTCGTTTTTTACTTTTTATATGTAGCGAAGTTTATCAACATTCGTAGAGTTCGCTATAATTTCTTTAATTTGACGCTAATTGAGTTTCAACTTCGTTTTTTACTTTTTATATGTAGCGAAGTTTATCAATATTCGTAGAGTTCGTTAAAATTTCTTTAATTTGACGCTAATTGAGTTCCAACTTCGTTTTTTACTTTTTATATGTAGCGAAGTTTATCAACATTCGTAGAGTTCGTTATCATTTCTTTAATTTGACGCTAATTGAGTTCCAACTTCGTTTTTTACTTTTTATATGTACCGAAGTTTATCAACATTCGTAGAGTTCGTTATAATTTCTTTAATTTGACGCTAATTGAGTTCCAACTTCGTTTTTTACTTTTTATATGTAGCGAAGTTTATCAACATTCGTAGAGTTCGTTGTAATTTCTTTAATTTGACGCTAATTGAGTTCCAACTTCGTTTTTTACTTATTATATGTAGCGAAGTTTATCAACATTCGTAGAGTTCGTTATAATTTCTTTAATTTGACGCTAATTGAGTTCCAACTTCGTTTTTTACTTTTTATATGTAGCGAAGTTTATCAACATTCGTAGAGTTCGTTATAATTTCTTTAATTTTACGCTAATTGAGTTCCAACTTCGTTTTTTACTTTTTATATGTAGCGAAGTTTATCAACATTCGTAGAGTTCGTTATAATTTCTTTAATTTGACGCTAATTGAGTTTCAACTTCGTTTTTTACTTTTTATATGTAGCGAAGTTTATCAATATTCGTAGAGTTCGTTAAAATTTCTTTAATTTGACGCTAATTGAGTTCCAACTTCGTTTTTTACTTTTTATATGTAGCGAAGTTTATCAACATTCGTAGAGTTCGTTATCATTTCTTTAATTTGACGCTAATTGAGTTCCAACTTCGTTTTTTACTTTTTATATGTAGCGAAGTTTATCAACATTCGTAGAGTTCGTTATAATTTCTTTAATTTGACGCTAATTGAGTTCCAACTTCGTTTTTTACTTTTTATATGTAGCGAAGTTAATCAACATTCCTAGAGTTCGTTATAATTTCTTTAATTTGACGCTAATTGAGTTCCAACTTCGTTTTTTACTTTTTATATGTAGCGAAGTTTATCAACATTCGTAGAGTTCGTTGTAATTTCTTTAATTTGTCGCTAATTGAGTTCCAACTTCGTTTTTTACTTTTTATATGTAGCGAAGTTTATCAACATTCGTAGAGTTCGTTATAATTTCTTTAATTTGACGATAATTGAATTCCAAGTTCGTTTTTTACTTTTTATATGTAGCGAAGTTTATCAACATTCGTAGAGTTCGTTATAATTTCTTTAATTTGACGCTAATTGAGTTCCAACTTCGTTTATTACTATTTTTAAATGTAGCGAAGTTTATCAACATTCGTAGAGTTCGTTATAATTTCTTTAATTTGACGCTAATTGAGTCCAACTTCGTTTTTTACTTTTTATATGTAGCGAAGTTTATCAACATTCGTAGAGTTCGTTATCATTTCTTTAATTTGACGCTAATTGAGTTCCAACTTCGTTTTTTACTTTTTATATGTAGCGAAGTTTATCAACATTCGTAGAGTTCGTTGTAATTTCTTTAATTTGACGCTAATTGAGTTCCAACTTCGTTTTTTACTTTTTATATGTAGCGAAGTTTATCAACATTCGTAGAGTTCGTTGTAATTTCTTTAATTTGACGCTAATTGAGTTCCAACTTCGTTTTTTACTTTTTATATGTAGCGAAGTTTATCAACATTCGTAGAGTTCGTTGTAATTTCTTTAATTTGACGCTAATTGAGTTCCAACTTCGTTTTTTACTTTTTATATGTAGCGAAGTTTATCAACATTCGTAGAGTTCGTTATCATTTCTTTAATTTGACGCTAATTGAGTTCCAACTTCGTTTTTTACTTTTTATATGTAGCGAAGTTTATCAACATTCGTAGAGTTCGCTATAATTTCTTTAATTTGACGCTAATTGAGTTTCAACTTCGTTTTTTACTTTTTATATGTAGCGAAGTTTATCAATATTCGTAGAGTTCGTTAAAATTTCTTTAATTTGACGCTAATTGAGTTCCAACTTCGTTTTTTACTTTTTATATGTAGCGAAGTTTATCAACATTCGTAGAGTTCGTTATCATTTCTTTAATTTGACGCTAATTGAGTTCCAACTTCGTTTTTTACTTTTTATATGTAGCGAAGTTTATCAAAATTCGTAGAGTTCGTTATAATTTCTTTAATTTGACGCTAATTGAGTTCCAACTTCGTTTTTTACTTTTTATATGTAGCGAAGTTTATCAACATTCGTAGAGTTCGTTATAATTTCTTTAATTTGACGCTAATTGAGTTCCAACTTCGTTTTTTACTTTTTATATGTAGCGAAGTTTATCAACATTCGTAGAGTTCGTTGTAATTTCTATAATTTGACGCTAATTGAGTTCCAACTTCGTTTTTTACTTATTATATGTAGCGAAGTTTATCAACATTCGTAGAGTTCGTTATAATTTCTTTAATTTGACGCTAATTGAGTTCCAACATCGTTTTTTACTTTTTATATGTAGCGAAGTTTATCAATATTCGTAGAGTTCGTTAAAATTTCTTTAATTTGACGCTAATTGAGTTCCAACTTCGTTTTTTACTTTTTATATGTAGCGAAGTTTATCAACATTCGTAGAGTTCGTTATCATTTCTTTAATTTGACGCTAATTGAGTTCCAACTTCGTTTTTTACTTTTTATATGTAGCGAAGTTTATCAACATTCGTAGAGTTCGTTATAATTTCTTTAATTTGACGCTAATTGAGTTCCAACTTCGTTTTTTACTTTTTATATGTAGCGAAGTTAATCAACATTCCTAGAGTTCGTTATAATTTCTTTAATTTGACGCTAATTGAGTTCCAACTTCGTTTTTTACTTTTTATATGTAGCGAAGTTTATCAACATTCGTAGAGTTCGTTGTAATTTCTTTAATTTGTCGCTAATTGAGTTCCAACTTCGTTTTTTACTTTTTATATGTAGCGAAGTTTATCAACATTCGTAGAGTTCGTTATAATTTCTTTAATTTGACGATAATTGAATTCCAAGTTCGTTTTTTACTTTTTATATGTAGCGAAGTTTATCAACTTTCGTAGAGTTCGTTATAATTTCTTTAATTTGACGCTAATTGAGTTCCAACTTCGTTTATTACTATTTTTAAATGTAGCGAAGTTTATCAACATTCGTAGAGTTCGTTATAATTTCTTTAATTTGACGCTAATTGAGTCCAACTTCTTTTTTTACTTTTTATATGTAGCGAAGTTTATCAACATTCGTAGAGTTCGTTATCATTTCTTTAATTTGACGCTAATTGAGTTCCAACTTCGTTTTTTACTTTTTATATGTAGCGAAGTTTATCAACATTCGTAAAGTTCGTTGTAATTTCTTTAATTTGACGCTAATTGAGTTCCAACTTCGTTTTTTACTTTTTATATGTAGCGAAGTTTATCAACATTCGTAGAGTTCGTTGTAATTTCTTTAATTTGACGCTAATTGAGTTCCAACTTCGTTTTTTACTTTTTATATGTAGCGAAGTTTATCAACATTCGTAGAGTTCGTTGTAATTTCTTTAATTTGACGCTAATTGAGTTCCAACTTCGTTTTTTACTTTTTATATGTAGCGAAGTTTATCAACATTCGTAGAGTTCGTTATAATTTCTATAATTTGACGATAATTGAATTCCAAGTTCGTTTTTTACTTTTTATATGCAGCGAAGTTTATCAACATTCGTAGAGTTCGTTACAATTTCTTTAATTTGACGCTAATTGAGTTCCAACTTCGTTTTTTACTTTTTATATGTAGCAAAGTTTATCAACATTCGTAGAGTTCGTTGTAATTTCTTTAATTTGACGCTAATTGAGTTCCAACTTCGTTTTTTACTTTTTATATGTAGCGAAGTTTATCAACATTCGTAGAGTTCGTTATAATTTCTTTAATTTGACGCTAATTGAGTTCCAACTTCGTTTTTTACTTTTTATATGTAGCGAAGTTTATCAACATTCGTAGAGTTCGTTATAATTTCTTTAATTTGACGCTAATTGAGTTCCAACTTCGTTTTTTACTTTTTATATGTAGCGAAGTTTATCAACATTCGTAGAGTTCGTTATAATTTCTTTAATTTGACGCTAATTGAGTTCCAACTTCGTTTTTTACTTTTTATATGTAGCGAAGTTTATCAACATTCGTAGAGTTCGTTATAATTTCTTTAATTTGACGCTAATTGAGTTCCAACTTCGTTTTTTACTTTTTATATGTAGCGAAGTTTATCAACATTCGTAGAGTTCCTTATCATTTCTTTAATTTGACGCTAATTGAGTTCCAACTTCGTTTTTTACTTTTTATATGTAGCGAAGTTTATCAACATTCGTAGAGTTCGTTATAATTTCTTTAATTTGACGCTAATTGAGTTTCAACTTCGTTTTTTACTTTTTATATGTAGCGAAGTTTATCAATATTCGTAGAGTTCGTTAAAATTTCTTTAATTTGACGCTAATTGAGTTACAACTTCGTTTTTTACTTTTTATATGTAGCGAAGTTTATCAACATTCGTAGAGTTCGTTATCATTTCTTTAATTTGACGCTAATTGAGTTCCAACTTCGTTCTTACTTTTTATATGTAGCGAAGTTTATCAACATTCGTAGAGTTCGTTATAATTTCTTTAATTTGACGCTAATTGAGTTCCAACTTCGTTTTTTACTTTTTATATGTAGCGAAGTTTATCAACATTCGTAGAGTTCGTTATAATTTCTTTAATTTGACGCTAATTGAGTTCCAACTTCGTTTTTTACTTTTTATATGTAGCGAAGTTTATCAACATTCGTAGAGTTCGTTGTAATTTCTTTAATTTGACGCTAATTGAGTTCCAACTTCGTTTTTTACTTTTTATATGTAGCGAAGTTTATCAACATTCGTAGAGTTCGTTATAATTTCTTTAATTTGACGCTAATTGAGTTCCAACTTCGTTTTTTACTTTTTATATGTAGCGAAGTTTATTAACATTCGTAGAGTTCGTTATAACTTCTTTAATTTGACGCTAATTGCGTTCCAACTTCGTTTTTGACTTTTTATATGTAGCGAAGTTTATCAACATTCGTAAAGTTCGTTATAATTTCTTTAATTTGACGCTAATTGAGTTCCAACTTCGTTTTTTACTTTTTATATGTAGCGAAGTTTATCAATATTCGTAGAGTTCGTTAAAATTTCTTTAATTTGACGCTAATTGAGTTCCAACTTCGTTTTTTACTTTTTATATGTAACGATGTTTATCAACATTCGTATATTTCGTTATAATTTCTTTAATTTGAGGCTAATTGAGTTCCAACTTCGTTTTTTACTTTTTATATGTAGCGATGTTTATCCACATTAGTTTATTTCGTTATAATTTCTTTAATTTGAGGCTAATTGAGATCCAACTTCGTTTTTACTTTTTATATGTAGCGATGTTTATCAACATTAGTTTATTTCGTTATAATTTCTTTAATTTGACGCTAATTGAGTTCCAACTTCGTTTTTTACTTTTTATATGTAGCGAAGTTTATCAACATTCGTAGAGTTCGTTATAATTTCTTTAATTTGACGCTAATTGAGATCCAACTTCGTTTTTTACTTTTCATTTGTAGCGATGTTTATCAACATTCGTATATTTCGTTATAATTTCTTTAATTTGACGCTAATTGAGTTCCAACTTCGTTTTTTACTTTTTATATGTAGCGATGTTTATCCACATTAGTTTATTTCGTTATAATTTCTTTAATTTGAGGCTAATTGAGTTCCAACTTCGTTTTTTACCTTTTATATGTAGCGATGTTTATCAACATTCGTATATTTCGTATTACTTTCTTTAATTTGACGCTAATTGAGTTCAACATCGTTTTTTACTTTTTATATGTAGCGATGTTTATCCATATTCGTATATTTCGTTATACTTTCTTTAATTTGACGCTAATTGTGTTCCAACTTCGTTTTTTACTTTTTATATGTAGGGATGTTTATCAACATTAGTTTATTTCGTTATAGTTTCTTTAATTTGACGCTAATTGAGTCCAACTTCGTTTTTTACTTTTTATATGTAGCGAAGTTTATCAACATTCGTAGAGTTCGTTATAATTTCTTTAATTTGACGCTAATTGAGTTCCAACTTCGTTTTTTACTTTTTATATGTAGCGAAGTTTATCAACATTCGTAGAGTTCGTTATAATTTCTTTAATTTGACGCTAATTGAGTTTCAACTTCGTTTTTTACTTTTTATATGTAGCGAAGTTTATCAATATTCGTAGAGTTCGTTATAATTTCTTTAATTTGACGCTAATTGAGTTCCAACTTCGTTTTTTACTTTTTATATGTAGCGAAGTTTATCAACATTCGTAGAGTTCGTTATAATTTCTTTAATTTGACGCTAATTGAGTTCCAACTTCGTTTTTTACATTTTATATGTAGCGAAGTTTATCAACATTCGTAGAGTTCGTTATAATTTCTTTAATTTGACGCTAATTGAGTTCCAACTGCGTTTTTTACTTTTTATATGTAGCGAAGTTTATCAACATTCGTAGAGTTCGTTATAATTTCTTTAATTTGACGCTAATTGAGTTCCAACTTCGTTTTTTACTTTTTATATGTAGCGAAGTTTATCAACATTCGTAGAGTTCGTTATCATTTCTTTAATTTGACGCTAATTGAGTTCCAACTTCGTTTTTTACTTTTTATATGTAGCGAAGTTTATCAACATTCGTAGAGTTCGTTATAATTTCTTTAATTTGACGCTAATTGAGTTTCAACTTCGTTTTTTACTTTTTATATGTAGCGAAGTTTATCAATATTCGTAGAGTTCGTTAAAATTTCTTTAATTTGACGCTAATTGAGTTCCAACTTCGTTTTTTACTTTTTATATGTAGCGAAGTTTATCAACATTCGTAGAGTTCGTTATAATATCTTTAATTTGACGCTAATTGAGTTCCAACTTCGTTTTTTACTTTTTATATGTAGCGAAGTTCATCAACATTCGTAGAGTTCGTTATAATTTCTTTAATTTGACGATAATTGAATTCCAAGTTCGTTTTTTAATTTTTATATGTAGCGAAGTTTATCAACATTCGTAGAGTTCGTTATAATTTTTTTAATTTGACGCTAATTGAGTTCCAACTTCGTTTTTTACTTTTTATATGTAGCGAAGTTTATCAACATTCGTAGAGTTCGTTGTGATTTCTTTAATTTGACGCTAATTGAGTTCCAACTTCGTTTTTTACTTTTTATATGTAGCGAAGTTTATCAACATTCGTAGAGTTCGTTATAATTTCTTTAATTTGACGCTAATTGAGTTCCAACTTCGTTTTTTACTTTTTATATGTAGCGAAGTTTATCAACATTCGTAGAGTTCGTTATAATTTCTTTAATTTGACGCTAATTGAGTCCAACTTCGTTTTTTACTTTTTATATGTAGCGAAGTTTATCAACATTCGTAGAGTTCGTTATAATTTCTTTAATTTGAAGCTAATTGAGTTCCAACTTCGTTTTTTACTTTTTATATGTAGTGAAGTTTATCAACATTCGTAGAGTTCGTTATCATTTCTTTAATTTGACGCTAATTGAGTTCCAACTTCGTTTTTTACTTTTTATATGTAGCGAAGTTTATCAACATTCGTAGAGTTCGTTATAATTTCTTTAATTTGACGCTAATTGAGTTTCAACTTCGTTTTTTACTTTTTATATGTAGCGAAGTTTATCAATATTCGTAGAGTTCGTTAAAATTTCTTTAATTTGACGCTAATTGAGTTCCAACTTCGTTTTTTACTTTTTATATGTAGCGAAGTTTATCAACATTCGTAGAGTTCGTTATAATTTCTTTAATTTGACGCTTATTGAGTTCCAACTTCGTTTTTTACTTTTTATATGTAGCGAAGTTTATCAACATTCGTAGAGTTCGTTATAATTTCTTTAATTTGATGCTAATTGAGTTCCAACTGCGTTTTTTACTTTTTATATGTAGCGAAGTTTATCAACATTCGTAGAGTTCGTTATAATTTCTTTAATTTGACGCTAATTGAGTTCCAACTTCGTTTTTTACTTTTTATATGTAGCGAAGTTTATCAACATTCGTAGAGTTCGTTATCATTTCTTTAATTTGACGCTAATTGAGTTCCAACTTCGTTTTTTACTTTTTATATGTAGCGAAGTTTATCAACATTCGTAGAGTTCGTTATAATTTCTTTCATTTGACGCTAATTGAGTTTCAACTTCGTTTTTTACTTTTTATATGTAGCGAAGTTTATCAACATTCGTAGAGTTCGTTATAATTTCTTTAATTTGACGCTAATTGAGTCCAACTTCGTTTTTTACTTTTTATATGTAGCGAAGTTTATCAACATTCGTAGAGTTCGTTATAATTTCTTTAATTTGACGCTAATTGAGTTCCAACTTCGTTTTTTACTTTTTATATGTAGCGAAGTTTATCAACATTCGTAGAGTGCGTTATAATTTCTTTAATTTGACGCTAATTGAGTTCCAACTTCGTTTTTTACTTTTTATATGTAGCGAAGTTTATCAACATTCGTAGAGTTCGTTACAATTTCTTTAATTTGACGCTAATTGAGTTCCAACTTCGTTTTTTAATTTTTATATGTAGCGAAGTTTATCAACATTCGTAGAGTTCGTTATAATTTCTTTAATTTGACGCTAATTGAGTTCCAACTTCGTTTTTTACTTTTTATATGTAGCGAAGTTTATCAACATTCGTAGAGTTCGTTATAATTTCTTTAATTTGTCGATAATTGAGTTCCAACTTCGTTTTTTACTTTTTATATGTAGCGAAGTTTATCAACATTCGTAGAGTTCGTTGTAATTTCTTTAATTTGACGCTAATTGAGTTCCAACTTCGTTTTTTACTTTGTATATGTAGCGAAGTTTATCAACATTCGTAGAGTTCGTTATAATTTCTATAATTTGACGATAATTGAATTCCAAGTTCGTTTTTTACTTTTTATATGTAGCGAAGTATATCAACATTCGTAGAGTTCGTTACAATTTCTTTAATTTGACGCTAATTGAGTTCCAACTTCGTTTTTTACTTTTTATATGTAGCGAAGTTTATCAACATTCGTAGAGTTCGTTATAATTTCTTTAATTTGACGCTAATTGAGTTCCAACTTCGTTTTTTACTTTTTATATGTAGCGAAGTTTATCAACATTCGTAGAGTTCGTTATAATTTCTTTAATTTGACGCTAATTGAGTTCCAACTTCGTTTTTTACTTTTTATATGTAGCGAAGTTTATCAACATTCGTAGAGTTCGTTATAATTTCTTTAATTTGACGCTAATTGAGTTCCAACTTCGTTTTTTACTTTTTATATGTAGCGAAGTTTATCAACATTCGTAGAGTTCGTTATAATTTCTTTAATTTGACGCTAATTGAGTTCCAACTTCGTTTTTTACTTTTTATATGTAGCGAAGTTTATCAACATTCGTAGAGTTCGTTATAATTTCTTTAATTTGAAGCTAATTGAGTTCCAACTTCGTTTTTTACTTTTTATATGTAGTGAAGTTTATCAACATTCGTAGAGTTCGTTATCATTTCTTTAATTTGACGCTAATTGAGTTCCAACTTCGTTTTTTACTTTTTATATGTAGCGAAGTTTATCAACATTCGTAGAGTTCGTTATAATTTCTTTAATTTGACGCTAATTGAGTTTCAACTTCGTTTTTTACTTTTTATATGTAGCGAAGTTTATCAATATTCGTAGAGTTCGTTAAAATTTCTTTAATTTGACGCTAATTGAGTTCCAACTTCGTTTTTTACTTTTTATATGTAGCGAAGTTTATCAACATTCGTAGAGTTCGTTATAATTTCTTTAATTTGACGCTAATTGAGTTCCAACTTCGTTTTTTACTTTTTATATGTAGCGGAGTTTATCAACATTCGTAGAGTTCGTTATAATTTCTTTAATTTGATGCTAATTGAGTTCCAACTGCGTTTTTTACTTTTTATATGTAGCGAAGTTTATCAACATTCGTAGAGTTCGTTATAATTTCTTTAATTTGACGCTAATTGAGTTCCAACTTCGTTTTTTACTTTTTATATGTAGCGAAGTTTATCAACATTCGTAGAGTTCGTTATCATTTCTTTAATTTGACGCTAATTGAGTTCCAACTTCGTTTTTTACTTTTTATATGTAGCGAAGTTTATCAACATTCGTAGAGTTCGTTATAATTTCTTTAATTTGACGCTAATTGAGTTTCAACTTCGTTTTTTACTTTTTATATGTAGCGAAGTTTATCAATATTCGTAGAGTTCGTTAAAATTTCTTTAATTTGACGCTAATTGAGTTCCAACTTCGTTTTTTACTTTTTATATGTAGCGAAGTTTATCAACATTCGTAGAGTTCGTTATAATTTCTTTAATTTGACGCTAATTGAGTTCCAACTTCGTTTTTTACTTTTTATATGTAGCGAAGTTCATCAACATTCGTAGAGTTCGTTATAATTTCTTTAATTTGACGATAATTGAATTCCAAGTTCGTTTTTTACTTTTTATATGTAGCGAAGTTTATCAACATTCGTAGAGTTCGTTATAATTTCTTTAATTTGACGCTAATTGAGTTCCAACTTCGTTTTTTACTTTTTATATGTAGCGAAGTTTATCAACATTCGTAGAGTTCGTTGTGATTTCTTTAATTTGACGCTAATTGAGTTCCAACTTCGTTTTTTACTTTTTATATGTAGCGAAGTTTATCAACATTCGTAGAGTTCGTTATAATTTCTTTAATTTGACGCTAATTGAGTTCCAACTTCGTTTTTTACTTTTTATATGTAGCGAAGTTTATCAACATTCGTAGAGTTCGTTATAATTTCTTTAATTTGACGCTAATTGAGTCCAACTTCGTTTTTTACTTTTTATATGTAGCGAAGTTTATCAACATTCGTAGAGTTCGTTATAATTTCTTTAATTTGACGCTAATTGAGTTCCAACTTCGTTTTTTACTTTTTATATGTAGCGAAGTTTATCAACATTCGTAGAGTGCGTTATAATTTCTTTAATTTGACGCTAATTGAGTTCCAACTTCGTTTTTTACTTTTTATATGTAGCGAAGTTTATCAACATTCGTAGAGTTCGTTACAATTTCTTTAATTTGACGCTAATTGAGTTCCAACTTCGTTTTTTACTTTTTATATGTAGCGAAGTTTATCAACATTCGTAGAGTTCGTTATAATTTCTTTAATTTGACGCTAATTGAGTTCCAACTTCGTTTTTTACTTTTTATATGTAGCGAAGTTTATCAACATTCGTAGTGTTCGTTATAATTTCTTTAATTTGACGCTAATTGAGTTCCAACTTCGTTTTTTACTTTTTATATGTAGCGAAGTTTATCAACATTCGTAGAGTTCGTTATAATTTCTTTAATTTGACGCTAATTGAGTTCCAACTTCGTTTTTTACTTTTTATATGTAGCGAAGTTTATCAACATTCGTAGAGTTCGTTATCATTTCTTTAATTTGACGCTAATTGAGTTCCAACTTCGTTTTTTACTTTTTATATGTAGCGAAGTTTATCAACATTCGTAGAGTTCGTTATAATTTCTTTAATTTGACGCTAATTGAGTTTCAACTTCGATTTTTACTTTTTATATGTAGCGAAGTTTATCAATATTCGTAGAGTTCGTTAAAATTTCTTTAATTTGACGCTAATTGAGTTCCAACTTCGTTTTTTACTTTTTATATGTAGCGAAGTTTATCAACATTCGTAGAGTTCGTTATAATTTCTTTAATTTGACGCTAATTGAGTTCCAACTTCGTTTTTTACTTTTTATATGTAGCGAAGTTTATCAACATTCGTAGAGTTCGTTATAATTTCTTTAATTAGACGCTAATTGAGTTACAACTTCGTTTTTTACTTTTTATATGTAGCGAAGTTTATCAACATTCGTAGAGTTCGTTATAATTTCTTTAATTTGACGCTAATTGAGTTCCAACTTCGTTTTTTACTTTTTATATGTAGCGAAGTTTATCAACATTCGTAGAGTTCGCTATAATTTCTTTAATTTGACGCTAATTGAGTTTCAACTTCGTTTTTTACTTTTTATATGTAGCGAAGTTTATCAATATTCGTAGAGTTCGTTAAAATTTCTTTAATTTGACGCTAATTGAGTTCCAACTTCGTTTTTTACTTTTTATATGTAGCGAAGTTTATCAACATTCGTAGAGTTCGTTATCATTTCTTTAATTTGACGCTAATTGAGTTCCAACTTCGTTTTTTACTTTTTATATGTAGCGAAGTTTATCAACATTCGTAGAGTTCGTTATAATTTCTTTAATTTGACGCTAATTGAGTTCCAACTTCGTTTTTTACTTTTTATATGTAGCGAAGTTTATCAACATTCGTAGAGTTCGTTATAATTTCTCTAATTTGACGCTAATTGAGTTCCAACTTCGTTTTTTACTTTTTATATGTAGCGAAGTTTATCAACATTCGTAGAGTTCGTTATAATTTCTTTAATTTGACGCTAATTGAGTTTCAACTTCGTTTTTTACTTTTTATATGTAGCGAAGTTTATCAATATTCGTAGAGTTCGTTAAAATTTCTTTAATTTGACGTTAATTGAGTTCCAACTTCGTTTTTTACTTTTTATATGTAGCGAAGTTTATCAACATTCGTAGAGTTCGTTATCATTTCTTTAATTTGACGCTAATTGAGTTCCAACTTCGTTTTTTACTTTTTATATGTAGCGAAGTTTATCAACATTCGTAGAGTTCGTTATAATTTCTTTAATTTGACGCTAATTGAGTTCCAACTTCGTTTTTTACTTTTTATATGTAGCGAAGTTAATCAACATTCCTAGAGTTCGTTATAATTTCTTTAATTTGACGCTAATTGAGTTCCAACTTCGTTTTTTACTTTTTATATGTAGCGAAGTTTATCAACATTCGTAGAGTTCGTTGTAATTTCTTTAATTTGACGCTAATTGAGTTCCAACTTCGTTTTTTACTTTTTATATGTAGCGAAGTTTATCAACATTCATAGAGTTCGTTATAATTTCTTTAATTTGACGATAATTGAATTCCAAGTTCGTTTTTTACTTTTTATATGTAGCGAAGTTTATCAACATTCGTAGAGTTCGTTATAATTTCTTTAATTTGACGCTAATTGAGTTCCAACTTCGTTTATTACTATTTTTAAATGTAGCGAAGTTTATCAACATTCGTAGAGTTCGTTATAATTTCTTTAATTTGACGCTAATTGAGTCCAACTTCGTTTTTTACTTTTTATATGTAGCGAAGTTTATCAACATTCGTAGAGTTCGTTATAATTTCTTTAATTTGACGCTAATTGAGTTCCAACTTCGTTTTTTACTTTTTATATGTAGCGAAGTTTATCAACATTCGTAGAGTTCGTTGTAATTTCTTTAATTTGACGCTAATTGAGTTCCAACTTCGTTATTTACTTTTTATATGTAGCGAAGTTTATCAACATTCGTAGAGTTCGTTGTAATTTCTTTAATTTGACGCTAATTGAGTTCCAACTTCGTTTTTTACTTTTTATATGTAGCGAAGTTTATCAACATTCGTAGAGTTCGTTGTAATTTCTTTAATTTGACGCTAATTGAGTTCCAACTTCGTTTTTTACTTTTTATATGTAGCGAAGTTTATCAACATTCGTAGAGTTCGTTATCATTTCTTTAATTTGACGCTAATTGAGTTCCAACTTCGTTTTTTACTTTTTATATGTAGCGAAGTTTATCAACATTCGTAGAGTTCGCTATAATTTCTTTAATTTGACGCTAATTGAGTTTCAACTTCGTTTTTTACTTTTTATATGTAGCGAAGTTTATCAATATTCGTAGAGTTCGTTAAAATTTCTTTAATTTGACGCTAATTGAGTTCCAACTTCGTTTTTTACTTTTTATATGTAGCGAAGTTTATCAACATTCGTAGAGTTCGTTATCATTTCTTTAATTTGACGCTAATTGAGTTCCAACTTCGTTTTTTACTTTTTATATGTACCGAAGTTTATCAACATTCGTAGAGTTCGTTATAATTTCTTTAATTTGACGCTAATTGAGTTCCAACTTCGTTTTTTACTTTTTATATGTAGCGAAGTTTATCAACATTCGTAGAGTTCGTTGTAATTTCTTTAATTTGACGCTAATTGAGTTCCAACTTCGTTTTTTACTTATTATATGTAGCGAAGTTTATCAACATTCGTAGAGTTCGTTATAATTTCTTTAATTTGACGCTAATTGAGTTCCAACTTCGTTTTTTACTTTTTATATGTAGCGAAGTTTATCAACATTCGTAGAGTTCGTTATAATTTCTTTAATTTTACGCTAATTGAGTTCCAACTTCGTTTTTTACTTTTTATATGTAGCGAAGTTTATCAACATTCGTAGAGTTCGTTATAATTTCTTTAATTTGACGCTAATTGAGTTTCAACTTCGTTTTTTACTTTTTATATGTAGCGAAGTTTATCAATATTCGTAGAGTTCGTTAAAATTTCTTTAATTTGACGCTAATTGAGTTCCAACTTCGTTTTTTACTTTTTATATGTAGCGAAGTTTATCAACATTCGTAGAGTTCGTTATCATTTCTTTAATTTGACGCTAATTGAGTTCCAACTTCGTTTTTTACTTTTTATATGTAGCGAAGTTTATCAACATTCGTAGAGTTCGTTATAATTTCTTTAATTTGACGCTAATTGAGTTCCAACTTCGTTTTTTACTTTTTATATGTAGCGAAGTTAATCAACATTCCTAGAGTTCGTTATAATTTCTTTAATTTGACGCTAATTGAGTTCCAACTTCGTTTTTTACTTTTTATATGTAGCGAAGTTTATCAACATTCGTAGAGTTCGTTGTAATTTCTTTAATTTGTCGCTAATTGAGTTCCAACTTCGTTTTTTACTTTTTATATGTAGCGAAGTTTATCAACATTCGTAGAGTTCGTTATAATTTCTTTAATTTGACGATAATTGAATTCCAAGTTCGTTTTTTACTTTTTATATGTAGCGAAGTTTATCAACATTCGTAGAGTTCGTTATAATTTCTTTAATTTGACGCTAATTGAGTTCCAACTTCGTTTATTACTATTTTTAAATGTAGCGAAGTTTATCAACATTCGTAGAGTTCGTTATAATTTCTTTAATTTGACGCTAATTGAGTCCAACTTCGTTTTTTACTTTTTATATGTAGCGAAGTTTATCAACATTCGTAGAGTTCGTTATCATTTCTTTAATTTGACGCTAATTGAGTTCCAACTTCGTTTTTTACTTTTTATATGTAGCGAAGTTTATCAACATTCGTAGAGTTCGTTGTAATTTCTTTAATTTGACGCTAATTGAGTTCCAACTTCGTTTTTTACTTTTTATATGTAGCGAAGTTTATCAACATTCGTAGAGTTCGTTGTAATTTCTTTAATTTGACGCTAATTGAGTTCCAACTTCGTTTTTTACTTTTTATATGTAGCGAAGTTTATCAACATTCGTAGAGTTCGTTGTAATTTCTTTAATTTGACGCTAATTGAGTTCCAACTTCGTTTTTTACTTTTTATATGTAGCGAAGTTTATCAACATTCGTAGAGTTCGTTATCATTTCTTTAATTTGACGCTAATTGAGTTCCAACTTCGTTTTTTACTTTTTATATGTAGCGAAGTTTATCAACATTCGTAGAGTTCGCTATAATTTCTTTAATTTGACGCTAATTGAGTTTCAACTTCGTTTTTTACTTTTTATATGTAGCGAAGTTTATCAATATTCGTAGAGTTCGTTAAAATTTCTTTAATTTGACGCTAATTGAGTTCCAACTTCGTTTTTTACTTTTTATATGTAGCGAAGTTTATCAACATTCGTAGAGTTCGTTATCATTTCTTTAATTTGACGCTAATTGAGTTCCAACTTCGTTTTTTACTTTTTATATGTAGCGAAGTTTATCAACATTCGTATAGTTCGTTATAATTTCTTTAATTTGACGCTAATTGAGTTCCAACTTCGTTTTTTACTTTTTATATGTAGCGAAGTTTATCAACATTCGTAGAGTTCGTTATAATTTCTTTAATTTGACGCTAATTGAGTTCCAACTTCGTTTTTTACTTTTTATATGTAGCGAAGTTTATCAACATTCGTAGAGTTCGTTGTAATTTCTATAATTTGACGCTAATTGAGTTCCAACTTCGTTTTTTACTTATTATATGTAGCGAAGTTTATCAACATTCGTAGAGTTCGTTATAATTTCTTTAATTTGACGCTAATTGAGTTCCAACTTCGTTTTTTACTTTTTATATGTAGCGAAGTTTATCAACATTCGTAGAGTTCGTTATAATTTCTTTAATTTGACGCTAATTGAGTTCCAACTTCGTTTTTTACTTTTTATATGTAGCGAAGTTTATCAACATTCGTAGAGTTCGTTATAATTTCTTTAATTTGACGCTAATTGAGTTTCAACTTCGTTTTTTACTTTTTATATGTAGCGAAGTTTATCAATATTCGTAGAGTTCGTTAAAATTTCTTTAATTTGACGCTAATTGAGTTCCAACTTCGTTTTTTACTTATTATATGTAGCGAAGTTTATCAACATTCGTAGAGTTCGTTATAATTTCTTTAATTTGACGCTAATTGAGTTCCAACTTCGTTTTTTACTTTTTATATGTAGCGAAGTTTATCAACATTCGTAGAGTTCGTTATAATTTCTTTAATTTTACGCTAATTGAGTTCCAACTTCGTTTTTTACTTTTTATATGTAGCGAAGTTAATCAACATTCCTAGAGTTCGTTATAATTTCTTTAATTTGACGCTAATTGAGTTCCAACTTCGTTTTTTACTTTTTATATGTAGCGAAGTTTATCAACATTCGTAGAGTTCGTTGTAATTTCTTTAATTTGTCGCTAATTGAGTTCCAACTTCGTTTTTTACTTTTTATATGTAGCGAAGTTTATCAACATTCGTAGAGTTCGTTATAATTTCTTTAATTTGACGATAATTGAATTCCAAGTTCGTTTTTTACTTTTTATATGTAGCGAAGTTTATCAACTTTCGTAGAGTTCGTTATAATTTCTTTAATTTGACGCTAATTGAGTTCCAACTTCGTTTATTACTATTTTTAAATGTAGCGAAGTTTATCAACATTCGTAGAGTTCGTTATAATTTCTTTAATTTGACGCTAATTGAGTCCAACTTCTTTTTTTACTTTTTATATGTAGCGAAGTTTATCAACATTCGTAGAGTTCGTTATCATTTCTTTAATTTGACGCTAATTGAGTTCCAACTTCGTTTTTTACTTTTTATATGTAGCGAAGTTTATCAACATTCGTAAAGTTCGTTGTAATTTCTTTAATTTGACGCTAATTGAGTTCCAACTTCGTTTTTTACTTTTTATATGTAGCGAAGTTTATCAACATTCGTAGAGTTCGTTGTAATTTCTTTAATTTGACGCTAATTGAGTTCCAACTTCGTTTTTTACTTTTTATATGTAGCGAAGTTTATCAACATTCGTAGAGTTCGTTGTAATTTCTTTAATTTGACGCTAATTGAGTTCCAACTTCGTTTTTTACTTTTTATATGTAGCGAAGTTTATCAACATTCGTAGAGTTCGTTATAATTTCTATAATTTGACGATAATTGAATTCCAAGTTCGTTTTTTACTTTTTATATGCAGCGAAGTTTATCAACATTCGTAGAGTTCGTTACAATTTCTTTAATTTGACGCTAATTGAGTTCCAACTTCGTTTTTTACTTTTTATATGTAGCGAAGTTTATCAACATTCGTAGAGTTCGTTATCATTTCTTTAATTTGACGCTAATTGAGTTCCAACTTCGTTTTTTACTTTTTATATGTAGCGAAGTTTATCAACATTCGTAGAGTTCGTTATAATTTCTTTAATTTGACGCTAATTGAGTTCCAACTTCGTTTTTTACTTTTTATATGTAGCGAAGTTTATCAACATTCGTAGAGTTCGTTATAATTTCTTTAATTTGACGCTAATTGAGTTCCAACTTCGTTTTTTACTTTTTATATGTAGCGAAGTTTATCAACATTCGTAGAGTTCGTTATAATTTCTTTAATTTGACGCTAATTGAGTTCCAACTTCGTTTTTTACTTTTTATATGTAGCGAAGTTTATCAACATTCGTAGAGTTCGTTATAATTTCTTTAATTTGACGCTAATTGAGTTCCAACTTCGTTTTTTACTTTTTATATGTAGCGAAGTTTATCAACATTCGTAGAGTTCGTTATCATTTCTTTAATTTGACGCTAATTGAGTTCCAACTTCGTTTTTTACTTTTTATATGTAGCGAAGTTTATCAACATTCGTAGAGTTCGTTATAATTTCTTTAATTTGACGCTAATTGAGTTTCAACTTCGTTTTTTACTTTTTATATGTAGCGAAGTTTATCAATATTCGTAGAGTTCGTTAAAATTTCTTTAATTTGACGCTAATTGAGTTCCAACTTCGTTTTTTACTTTTTATATGTAGCGAAGTTTATCAACATTCGTAGAGTTCGTTATCATTTCTTTAATTTGACGCTAATTGAGTTCCAACTTCGTTTTTTACTTTTTATATGTAGCGAAGTTTATCAACATTCGTAGAGTTCGTTATAATTTCTTTAATTTGACGCTAATTGAGTTCCAACTTCGTTTTTTACTTTTTATATGTAGCGAAGTTTATCAACATTCGTAGAGTTCGTTATAATTTCTTTAATTTGACGCTAATTGAGTTCCAACTTCGTTTTTTACTTTTTATATGTAGCGAAGTTTATCAACATTCGTAGAGTTCGTTGTAATTTCTTTAATTTGACGCTAATTGAGTTCCAACTTCGTTTTTTACTTTTTATATGTAGCGAAGTTTATCAACATTCGTAGAGTTCGTTATAATTTCTTTAATTTGACGCTAATTGAGTTCCAACTTCGTTTTTTACTTTTTATATGTAGCGAAGTTTATCAACATTCGTAGAGTTCGTTATAACTTCTTTAATTTGACGCTAAATGCGTTCCAACTTCGTTTTTGACTTTTTATATGTAGCGAAGTTTATCAACATTCGTAAAGTTCGTTATAATTTCTTTAATTTGACGCTAATTGAGTTCCAACTTCGTTTTTTACTTTTTATATGTAGCGAAGTTTATCAATATTCGTAGAGTTCGTTAAAATTTCTTTAATTTGACGCTAATTGAGTTCCAACTTCGTTTTTTACTTTTTATATGTAACGATGTTTATCAACATTCGTATATTTCGTTATAATTTCTTTAATTTGAGGCTAATTGAGTTCCAACTTCGTTTTTTACTTTTTATATGTAGCGATGTTTATCCACATTAGTTTATTTCGTTATAATTTCTTTAATTTGAGGCTAATTGAGATCCAACTTCGTTTTTACTTTTTATATGTAGCGATGTTTATCAACATTAGTTTATTTCGTTATAATTTCTTTAATTTGACGCTAATTGAGTTCCAACTTCGTTTTTTACTTTTTATATGTAGCGAAGTTTATCAACATTCGTAGAGTTCGTTATAATTTCTTTAATTTGACGCTAATTGAGATCCAACTTCGTTTTTTACTTTTCATTTGTAGCGATGTTTATCAACATTCGTATATTTCGTTATAATTTCTTTAATTTGACGCTAATTGAGTTCCAACTTCGTTTTTTACTTTTTATATGTAGCGATGTTTATCCACATTAGTTTATTTCGTTATAATTTCTTTAATTTGAGCCTAATTGAGTTCCAACTTCGTTTTTTACCTTTTATATGTAGCGATGTTTATCAACATTCGTATATTTCGTATTACTTTCTTTAATTTGACGCTAATTGAGTTCAACATCGTTTTTTACTTTTTATATGTAGCGATGTTTATCCATATTCGTATATTTCGTTATACTTTCTTTAATTTGACGCTAATTGTGTTCCAACTTCGTTTTTTACTTTTTATATGTAGGGATGTTTATCAACATTAGTTTATTTCGTTATAGTTTCTTTAATTTGACGCTAATTGAGTCCAACTTCGTTTTTTACTTTTTATATGTAGCGAAGTTTATCAACATTCGTAGAGTTCGTTATAATTTCTTTAATTTGACGCTAATTGAGTTCCAACTTCGTTTTTTACTTTTTATATGTAGCGAAGTTTATCAACATTCGTAGAGTTCGTTATAATTTCTTTAATTTGACGCTAATTGAGTTTCAACTTCGTTTTTTACTTTTTATATGTAGCGAAGTTTATCAATATTCGTAGAGTTCGTTATAATTTCTTTAATTTGACGCTAATTGAGTTCCAACTTCGTTTTTTACTTTTTATATGTAGCGAAGTTTATCAACATTCGTAGAGTTCGTTATAATTTCTTTAATTTGACGCTAATTGAGTTCCAACTTCGTTTTTTACATTTTATATGTAGCGAAGTTTATCAACATTCGTAGAGTTCGTTATAATTTCTTTAATTTGACGCTAATTGAGTTCCAACTGCGTTTTTTACTTTTTATATGTAGCGAAGTTTATCAACATTCGTAGAGTTCGTTATAATTTCTTTAATTTGACGCTAATTGAGTTCCAACTTCGTTTTTTACTTTTTATATGTAGCGAAGTTTATCAACATTCGTAGAGTTCGTTATCATTTCTTTAATTTGACGCTAATTGAGTTCCAACTTCGTTTTTTACTTTTTATATGTAGCGAAGTTTATCAACATTCGTAGAGTTCGTTATAATTTCTTTAATTTGACGCTAATTGAGTTTCAACTTCGTTTTTTACTTTTTATATGTAGCGAAGTTTATCAATATTCGTAGAGTTCGTTAAAATTTCTTTAATTTGACGCTAATTGAGTTCCAACTTCGTTTTTTACTTTTTATATGTAGCGAAGTTTATCAACATTCGTAGAGTTCGTTATAATATCTTTAATTTGACGCTAATTGAGTTCCAACTTCGTTTTTTACTTTTTATATGTAGCGAAGTTCATCAACATTCGTAGAGTTCGTTATAATTTCTTTAATTTGACGATAATTGAATTCCAAGTTCGTTTTTTACTTTTTATATGTAGCGAAGTTTATCAACATTCGTAGAGTTCGTTATAATTTTTTTAATTTGACGCTAATTGAGTTCCAACTTCGTTTTTTACTTTTTATATGTAGCGAAGTTTATCAACATTCGTAGAGTTCGTTGTGATTTCTTTAATTTGACGCTAATTGAGTTCCAACTTCGTTTTTTACTTTTTATATGTAGCGAAGTTTATCAACATTCGTAGAGTTCGTTATAATTTCTTTAATTTGACGCTAATTGAGTTCCAACTTCGTTTTTTACTTTTTATATGTAGCGAAGTTTATCAACATTCGTAGAGTTCGTTATAATTTCTTTAATTTGACGCTAATTGAGTCCAACTTCGTTTTTTACTTTTTATATGTAGCGAAGTTTATCAACATTCGTAGAGTTCGTTATAATTTCTTTAATTTGACGCTAATTGAGTTCCAACTTCGTTTTTTACTTTTTATATGTAGCGAAGTTTATCAACATTCGTAGAGTGCGTTATAATTTCTTTAATTTGACGCTAATTGAGTTCCAACTTCGTTTTTTACTTTTTATATGTAGCGAAGTTTATCAACATTCGTAGAGTTCGTTACAATTTCTTTAATTTGACGCTAATTGAGTTCCAACTTCGTTTTTTACTTTTTATATGTAGCGAAGTTTATCAACATTCGTAGAGTTCGTTATAATTTCTTTAATTTGACGCTAATTGAGTTCCAACTTCGTTTTTTACTTTTTGTATGTAGCGAAGTTTATCAACATTCGTAGTGTTCGTTATAATTTCTTTAATTTGACGCTAATTGAGTTCCAACTTCGTTTTTTACTTTTTATATGTAGCGAAGTTTATCAACATTCGTAGAGTTCGTTATAATTTCTTTAATTTGACGCTAATTGAGTTTCAACTTCGATTTTTACTTTTTATATGTAGCGAAGTTTATCAATATTCGTAGAGTTCGTTAAAATTTCTTTAATTTGACGCTAATTGAGTTCCAACTTCGTTTTTTACTTTTTATATGTAGCGAAGTTTATCAACATTCGTAGAGTTCGTTATAATTTCTTTAATTTGACGCTAATTGAGTTCCAACTTCGTTTTTTACTTTTTATATGTAGCGAAGTTTATCAACATTCGTGGAGTTCGTTATAATTTCTTTAATTTGACGCTAATTGAGTTCCAACTTCGTTTTTTACTTTTTATATGTAGCGAAGTTTATCAACATTCGTAGAGTTCGTTATCATTTCTTTAATTTGACGCTAATTGAGTTCCAACTTCGTTTTTTACTTTTTATATGTAGCGAAGTTTATCAACATTCGTAGAGTTCGCTATAATTTCTTTAATTTGACGCTAATTGAGTTTCAACTTCGTTTTTTACTTTTTATATGTAGCGAAGTTTATCAATATTCGTAGAGTTCGTTAAAATTTCTTTAATTTGACGCTAATTGAGTTCCAACTTCGTTTTTTACTTTTTATATGTAGCGAAGTTTATCAACATTCGTAGAGTTCGTTATAATTTCTTTAATTTGACGCTAATTGAGTTCCAACTTCGTTTTTTACTTTTTATATGTAGCGAAGTTTATCAACATTCGTAGAGTTCGTTATAATTTCTTTAATTTGACGCTAATTGAGTTCCAACTTCGTTTTTTACTTTTTATATGTACCGAAGTTTATCAACATTCGTAGAGTTCGTTATAATTTCTTTAATTTGACGCTAATTGAGTTCCAACTTCGTTTTTTACTTTTTATATGTAGCGAAGTTTATCAACATTCGTAGAGTTCGTTGTAATTTCTTTAATTTGACGCTAATTGAGTTCCAACTTCGTTTTATAGTTTTTATATGTAGCGAAGTTTATCAACATTCGTAGAGTTCGTTATAATTTCTTTAATTTGACGCTAATTGAGTTCCAACTTCGTTTTTTACTTTTTATATGTAGCGAAGTTTATCAACATTCGTAGAGTTCGTTATAATTTCTTTAATTTGACGCTAATTGAGTTCCAACTTCGTTTTTTACTTTTTATATGTAGCGAAGTTTATCAACATTCGTAGAGTTCGTTATAATTTCTTTAATTTGACGCTAATTGAGTTTCAACTTCGTTTTTTACTTTTTATATGTAGCGAAGTTTATCAATATTCGTAGAGTTCGTTAAAATTTCTTTAATTTGACGCTAATTGAGTTCCAACTTCGTTTTTTACTTTTTATATGTAGCGAAGTTTATCAACATTCGTAGAGTTCGTTATAATTTCTTTAATTTGACGATAATTGAATTCCAAGTTCGTTTTTTACTTTTTATATGTAGCGAAGTTTATCAACATTCGTAGAGTTCGTTATAATTTCTTTAATTTGACGCTAATTGAGTTCCAACTTCGTTTTTTACTTTTTATATGTAGCGAAGTTAATCAACATTCCTAGAGTTCGTTATAATTTCTTTAATTTGACGCTAATTGAGTTCCAACTTCGTTTTTTACTTTTTATATGTAGCGAAGTTTATCAACATTCGTAGAGTTCGTTGTAATTTCTTTAATTTGACGCTAATTGAGTTCCAACTTCGTTTTTTACTTTTTATATGTAGCGAAGTTTATCAACATTCGTAGAGTTCGTTATAATTTCTTTAATTTGACGATAATTGAATTCCAAGTTCGTTTTTTACTTTTTATATGTAGCGAAGTTTATCAACATTCGTAGAGTTCGTTATAATTTCTTTAATTTGACGCTAATTGAGTTCCAACTTCGTTTATTACTATTTTTAAATGTAGCGAAGTTTATCAACATTCGTAGAGTTCGTTATAATTTCTTTAATTTGACGCTAATTGAGTCCAACTTCGTTTTTTACTTTTTATATGTAGCGAAGTTTATCAACATTCGTAGAGTTCGTTATCATTTCTTTAATTTGACGCTAATTGAGTTCCAACTTCGTTTTTTACTTTTTATATGTAGCGAAGTTTATCAACATTCGTAGAGTTCGTTGTAATTTCTTTAATTTGACGCTAATTGAGTTCCAACTTCGTTTTTTACTTTTTATATGTAGCGAAGTTTATCAACATTCGTAGAGTTCGTTGTAATTTCTTTAATTTGACGCTAATTGAGTTCCAACTTCGTTTTTTACTTTTTATATGTAGCGAAGTTTATCAACATTCGTAGAGTTCGTTGTAATTTCTTTAATTTGACGCTAATTGAGTTCCAACTTCGTTTTTTACTTTTTATATGTAGCGAAGTTTATCAACATTCGTAGAGTTCGTTATCATTTCTTTAATTTGACGCTAATTGAGTTCCAACTTCGTTTTTTACTTTTTATATGTAGCGAAGTTTATCAACATTCGTAGAGTTCGCTATAATTTCTTTAATTTGACGCTAATTGAGTTTCAACTTCGTTTTTTACTTTTTATATGTAGCGAAGTTTATCAATATTCGTAGAGTTCGTTAAAATTTCTTTAATTTGACGCTAATTGAGTTCCAACTTCGTTTTTTACTTTTTATATGTAGCGAAGTTTATCAACATTCGTAGAGTTCGTTATAATTTCTTTAATTTGACGCTAATTGAGTTCCAACTTCGTTTTTTACTTTTTATATGTAGCGAAGTTTATCAACATTCGTAGAGTTCGTTATAATTTCTTTAATTTGACGCTAATTGAGTTCCAACTTCGTTTTTTACTTTTTATATGTAGCGAAGTTTATCAACATTCGTAGAGTTCGTTATAATTTCTTTAATTTGACGCTAATTGAGTTTCAACTTCGTTTTTTACTTTTTATATGTAGCGAAGTTTATCAATATTCGTAGAGTTCGTTAAAATTTCTTTAATTTGACGCTAATTGAGTTCCAACTTCGTTTTTTACTTTTTATATGTAGCGAAGTTTATCAACATTCGTAGAGTTCGTTATCATTTCTTTAATTTGACGCTAATTGAGTTCCAACTTCGTTTTTTACTTTTTATATGTAGCGAAGTTTATCAACATTCGTAGAGTTCGTTATAATTTCTTTAATTTGACGCTAATTGAGTTCCAACTTCGTTTTTTACTTTTTATATGTAGCGAAGTTAATCAACATTCCTAGAGTTCGTTATAATTTCTTTAATTTGACGCTAATTGAGTTCCAACTTCGTTTTTTAGTTTTTATATGTAGCGAAGTTTATCAACATTCGTAGAGTTCGTTGTAATTTCTTTAATTTGTCGCTAATTGAGTTCCAACTTCGTTTTTTACTTTTTATATGTAGCGAAGTTTATCAACATTCGTAGAGTTCGTTATAATTTCTTTAATTTGACGATAATTGAATTCCAAGTTCGTTTTTTACTTTTTATATGTAGCGAAGTTTATCAACATTCGTAGAGTTCGTTATAATTTCTTTAATTTGACGCTAATTGAGTTCCAACTTCGTTTATTACTATTTTTAAATGTAGCGAAGTTTATCAACATTCGTAGAGTTCGTTATAATTTCTTTAATTTGACGCTAATTGAGTCCAACTTCGTTTTTTACTTTTTATATGTAGCGAAGTTTATCAACATTCGTAGAGTTCGTTATCATTTCTTTAATTTGACGCTAATTGAGTTCCAACTTCGTTTTTTACTTTTTATATGTAGCGAAGTTTATCAACATTCGTAGAGTTCGTTGTAATTTCTTTAATTTGACGCTAATTGAGTTCCAACTTCGTTTTTTACTTTTTATATGTAGCGAAGTTTATCAACATTCGTAGAGTTCGTTGTAATTTCTTTAATTTGACGCTAATTGAGTTCCAACTTCGTTTTTTACTTTTTATATGTAGCGAAGTTTATCAACATTCGTAGAGTTCGTTATCATTTCTTTAATTTGACGCTAATTGAGTTCCAACTTCGTTTTTTACTTTTTATATGTAGCGAAGTTTATCAACATTCGTAGAGTTCGCTATAATTTCTTTAATTTGACGCTAATTGAGTTTCAACTTCGTTTTTTACTTTTTATATGTAGCGAAGTTTATCAATATTCGTAGAGTTCGTTAAAATTTCTTTAATTTGACGCTAATTGAGTTCCAACTTCGTTTTTACTTTTTATATGTAGCGAAGTTTATCAACATTCGTAGAGTTCGTTATCATTTCTTTAATTTGACGCTAATTGAGTTCCAACTTCGTTTTTTACTTTTTATATGTAGCGAAGTTTATCAACATTCGTAGAGTTCGTTATAATTTCTTTAATTTGACGCTAATTGAGTTCCAACTTCGTTTTTTACTTTTTATATGTACCTAAGTTTATCAACATTCGTAGAGTTCGTTATAATTTCTTTAATTTGACGCTAATTGAGTTCCAACTTCGTTTTTTACTTTTTATATGTAGCGAAGTTTATCAACATTCGTAGAGTTCGTTGTAATTTCTATAATTTGACGCTAATGGAGTTCCAACTTCTTTTTTTACTTATTATATGTAGCGAAGTTTATCAACATTCGTAGAGTTCGTTATAATTTCTTTAATTTGACGCTAATTGAGTTCCAACTTCGTTTTTTACTTTTTATATGTAGCGAAGTTTATCAACATTCGTAGAGTTCGTTATAATTTCTTTAATTTGACGCTAATTGAGTTCCAACTTCGTTTTTTACTTTTTATATGTAGCGAAGTTTATCAACATTCGTAGAGTTCGTTATAATTTCTTTAATTTGACGCTAATTGAGTTTCAACTTCGTTTTTTACTTTTTATATGTAGCTAAGTTTATCAATATTCGTAGAGTTCGTTAAAATTTCTTTAATTTGACGCTAATTGAGTTCCAACTTCGTTTTTTACTTTTTATATGTAGCGAAGTTTATCAACATTCGTAGAGTTCGTTATCATTTCTTTAATTTGACGCTAATTGAGTTCCAACTTCGTTTTTTACTTTTTATATGTAGCGAAGTTTATCAACATTCGTAGAGTTCGTTATAATTTCTTTAATTTGACGCTAATTGAGTTCCAACTTCGTTTTTTACTTTTTATATGTAGCGAAGTTAATCAACATTCCTAGAGTTCGTTATAATTTCTTTAATTTGACGCTAATTGAGTTCCAACTTCGTTTTTTACTTTTTATATGTAGCGAAGTTTATCAACATTCGTAGAGTTCGTTGTAATTTCTTTAATTTGTCGCTAATTGAGTTCCAACTTCGTTTTTTACTTTTTATATGTAGCGAAGTTTATCAACATTCGTAGAGTTCGTTATAATTTCTTTAATTTGACGATAATTGAATTCCAAGTTCGTTTTTTACTTTTTATATGTAGCGAAGTTTATCAACATTCGTAGAGTTCGTTATAATTTCTTTAATTTGACGCTAATTGAGTTCCAACTTCGTTTATTACTATTTTTAAATGTAGCGAAGTTTATCAACATTCGTAGAGTTCGTTATAATTTCTTTAATTTGACGCTAATTGAGTCCAACTTCGTTTTTTACTTTTTATATGTAGCGAAGTTTATCAACATTCGTAGAGTTCGTTATCATTTCTTTAATTTGACGCTAATTGAGTTCCAACTTCGTTTTTTACTTTTTATATGTAGCGAAGTTTATCAACATTCGTAGAGGTCGTTGTAATTTCTTTAATTTGACGCTAATTGAGTTCCAACTTCGTTTTTTACTTTTTATATGTAGCGAAGTTTATCAACATTCGTAGAGTTCGTTGTAATTTCTTTAATTTGACGCTAATTGAGTTCCAACTTCGTTTTTTACTTTTTATATGTAGCGAAGTTTATCAACATTCGTAGAGTTCGTTGTAATTTCTTTAATTTGACGCTAATTGAGTTCCAACTTCGTTTTTTACTTTTTATATGTAGCGAAGTTTATCAACATTCGTAGAGTTCGTTATAATTTCTATAATTTGACGATAATTGAATTCCAAGTTCGTTTTTTACTTTTTATATGTAGCGAAGTTTATCAACATTCGTAGAGTTCGTTACAATTTCTTTAATTTGACGCTAATTGAGTTCCAACTTCGTTTTTTACTTTTTATATGTAGCGAAGTTTATCAACATTCGTAGAGTTCGTTATAATTTCTTTAATTTGACGCTAATTGAGTTCCAACTTCGTTTATTACTATTTTTAAATGTAGCGAAGTTTATCAACATTCGTAGAGTTCGTTATAATTTCTTTAATTTGACGCTAATTGAGTCCAACTTCGTTTTTTACTTTTTATATGTAGCGAAGTTTATCAACATTCGTAGAGTTCGTTATCATTTCTTTAATTTGACGCTAATTGAGTTCCAACTTCGTTTTTTACTTTTTATATGTAGCGAAGTTTATCAACATTCGTAGAGGTCGTTGTAATTTCTTTAATTTGACGCTAATTGAGTTCCAACTTCGTTTTTTACTTTTTATATGTAGCGAAGTTTATCAACATTCGTAGAGTTCGTTGTAATTTCTTTAATTTGACGCTAATTGAGTTCCAACTTCGTTTTTTACTTTTTATATGTAGCGAAGTTTATCAACATTCGTAGAGTTCGTTGTAATTTCTTTAATTTGACGCTAATTGAGTTCCAACTTCGTTTTTTACTTTTTATATGTAGCGAAGTTTATCAACATTCGTAGAGTTCGTTATAATTTCTATAATTTGACGATAATTGAATTCCAAGTTCGTTTTTTACTTTTTATATGTAGCGAAGTTTATCAACATTCGTAGAGTTCGTTACAATTTCTTTAATTTGACGCTAATTGAGTTCCAACTTCGTTTTTTACTTTTTATATGTAGCGAAGTTTATCAACATTCGTAGAGTTCGTTATAATTTCTTTAATTTGACGCTAATTGAGTTCCAACTTCGTTTTTTACTTTTTATATGTAGCGAAGTTTATCAACATTCGTAGAGTTCGTTATAATTTCTTTAATTTGACGCTAATTGAGTTCCAACTTCGTTTTTTACTTTTTATATGTAGCGAAGTTTATCAACATTCGTAGAGTTCGTTATAATTTCTTTAATTTGAAGCTAATCGAGTTCCAACTTCGTTTTTTACTTTTTATATGTAGCGAAGTTTATCAACATTCGTAGAGTTCGTTATAATTTCTTTAATTTGACGCTAATCGAGTTCCAACTTCGTTTTTTACTTTTTATATGTAGCGAAGTTTATCGACATTCGTAGAGTTCGTTATCATTTCTTTAATTTGACGCTAATTGAGTTTCAACTTCGTTTTTTACTTTTTATATGTAGCGAAGTTTATCAATATTCGTAGAGTTTGTTAAAATTTCTTTAATTTGACGCTAATTGAGTTCCAACTTCGTTTTTTACTTTTTATATGTAGCGAAGTTTATCAATATTCGTAGACTTCGTTATCATTTCTTTAATTTGACGCTAATTGAGTTCCAACTTCGTTTTTTACTTTTTATATGTAGCGAAGTTTATCAACATTCGTAGAGTTCGTTATAATTTCTTTAATTTGACGCTAATTGAGTTCCAACTTCGTTTTTTACTTTTTATATGTAGCGAAGTTTATCAACATTCGTAGAGTTCGTTATAATTTCTTTAATTTGACGCTAATTGAGTTCCAACTTCGTTTTTTACTTTTTATATGTAGCGAAGTTTATCAACATTCGTAGAGTTCGTTGTAATTTCTTTAATTTGACGCTAATTGAGTTCCAACTTCGTTTTTTACTTTTTATATGTAGCGAAGTTTATCAACATTCGTAGAGTTCGTTATAATTTCTTTAATTTGACGCTAATTGAGTTCCAACTTCGTTTTTTACTTTTTATATGTAGCGAAGTTTATCAACATTCGTAGAGTTCGTTATAACTTCTTTAATTTGACGCTAATTGAGTTCCAACTTCGTTTTTTACTTTTTATATGTAGCGAAGTTTATCAACATTCGTAGAGTTCGTTATAATTTCTTTAATTTGACGCTAATTGAGTTTCAACTTCGTTTTTTACTTTTTATATTTAGCGAAGTTTATCAATATTCGTAGAGTTCGTTAAAATTTCTTTAATTTGACGCTAATTGAGTTCCAACTTCGTTTTTTACTTTTTATATGTAGCGAAGTTTATCAACATTCGTAGAGTTCGTTATCATTTCTTTAATTTGACGCTAATTGAGTTCCAACTTCGTTTTTTACTTTTTATATGTAGCGAAGTTTATCAACATTCGTAGAGTTCGTTATAATTTCTTTAATTTGACGCTAATTGAGTTCCAACTTCGTTTTTTACTTTTTATATGTAGCGAAGTTTATCAACATTCGTAGAGTTCGTTATAATTTCTTTAATTTGACGCTAATTGAGTTCCAACTTCGTTTTTTACTTTTTATATGTAGCGAAGTTTATCTACATTCTTAGAGTTCGTTGTAATTTCTTTAATTTGACGCTAATTGAGTTCCAACTTCGTTTTTTACTTTTTATATGTAGCGAAGTTCATCAACATTCGTAAAGTTCGTTATAATTTCTTTAATTTGACGATAATTGAATTCCAAGTTCGTTTTTTACTTTTTATATGTAGCGAAGTTTATCAACATTCGTAGAGTTCGTTATAATTTCTTTAATTTGACGCTAATTGAGTTCCAACTTCGTTTTTTACTTTTTATATGTAGCGAAGTTTATCAACATTCGTAGAGTTCGTTGTGATTTCTTTAATTTGACGCTAATTGAGTTCCAACTTCGTTTTTTACTTTTTATATGTAGCGAAGTTTATCAACATTCGTAGAGTTCGTTATAATTTCTTTAATTTGACGCTAATTGAGTTCCAACTTCGTTTTTTACTTTTTATATGTAGCGAAGTTTATCAACATTGGTAGAGTTCGTTATAATTTCTTTAATTTGACGCTAATTGAGTCCAACTTCGTTTTTTACTTTTTATATGTAGCGAAGTTTATCAACATTCGTAGAGTTCGTTATAATTTCTTTAATTTGACGCTAATTGAGTTCCAACTTCGTTTTTTACTTTTTATATGTAGCGAAGTTTATCAACATTCGTAGAGTTCGTTATCATTTCTTTAATTTGACGCTAATTGAGTTCCAACTTCGTTTTTTACTTTTTATATGTAGCGAAGTTTATCAACATTCGTAGAGTTCGTTATAATTTCTTTAATTTGACGCTAATTGAGTTTCAACTTCGTTTTTTACTTTTTATATGTAGCGAAGTTTATCAATATTCGTAGAGTTCGTTAAAATTTCTTTAATTTGACGCTAATTGAGTTCCAACTTCGTTTTTTACTTTTTATATGTAGCGAAGTTTATCAACATTCGTAGAGTTCGTTATCATTTCTTTAATTTGACGCTAATTGAGTTCCAACTTCGTTTTTTACTTTTTATATGTAGCGAAGTTTATCAACATTCGTAGAGTTCGTTATAATTTCTTTAATTTGACGCTAATTGAGTTCCAACTTCGTTTTTTACTTTTTATATGTAGCGAAGTTTATCAACATTCGTAGAGTTCGTTATCATTTCTTTAATTTGACGCTAATTGAGTTCCAACTTCGTTTTTTACTTTTTATATATAGCGAAGTTTATCAACATTCGTAGAGTTCGCTATAATTTCTTTAATTTGACGCTAATTGAGTTTCAACTTCGCTTTTTACTTTTTATATGTAGCGAAGTTTATCAATATTCGTAGAGTTCGTTAAAATTTCTTTAATTTGACGCTAATTGAGTTCCAACTTCGTTTTTTACTTTTTATATGTAGCGAAGTTTATCAACATTCGTAGAGTTCGTTATCATTTCTTTAATTTGACGCTAATTGAGTTCCAACTTCGTTTTTTACTTTTTATATGTAGCGAAGTTTATCAACATTCGTAGAGTTCGTTACAATTTCTTTAATTTGACGCTAATTGAGTTCCAACTTCGTTTTTTACTTTTTATATGTACCGAAGTTTATCAACATTCGTAGAGTTCGTTATAATTTCTTTAATTTGACGCTAATTGAGTTCCAACTTCGTTTTTTACTTTTTATATGTAGCGAAGTTTATCAACATTCGTAGAGTTCGTTGTAATTTCTTTAATTTGACGCTAATTGAGTTCCAACTTCGTTTTTTACTTTTTATATGTAGCGAAGTTTATCAACATTCGTAGAGTTCGTTATAATTTCTTTAATTTGACGCTAATTGAGTTCCAACTTCGTTTTTTACTTTTTATATGTAGCGAAGTTTATCAACATTCGTAGAGTTCGTTATAATTTCTTTAATTTGACGCTAATTGAGTTCCAACTTCGTTTTTTACTTTTTATATGTAGCGAAGTTTATCAACATTCGTAGAGTTCGTTATAATTTCTTTAATTTGACGCTAATTGAGTTTCAACTTCGTTTTTTACTTTTTATATGTAGCGAAGTTTATCAATATTCGTAGAGTTCGTTAAAATTTCTTTAATTTGACGCTAATTGAGTTCCAACTTCGTTTTTTACTTTTTATATGTAGCGAAGTTTATCAACATTCGTAGAGTTCGTTATAATTTCTTTAATTTGACGATAATTGAATTCCAAGTTCGTTTTTTACTTTTTATATGTAGCGAAGTTTATCAACATTCGTAGAGTTCGTTATAATTTCTTTAATTTGACGCTAATTGAGTTCCAACTTCGTTTATTACTATTTTTAAATGTAGCGAAGTTTATCAACATTCGTAGAGTTCGTTATAATTTCTTTAATTTGACGCTAATTGAGTTCCAACTTCGTTTTTTACTTTTTATATGTAGCGAAGTTTATCAACATTCGTAGAGTTCGTTATAATTTCTTTAATTTGACGCTAATTGAGTTCCAACTTCGTTTTTTACTTTTTATATGTAGCGAAGTTTATCAACATTCGTAGAGTTCGTTATAATTTCTTTAATTTGACGCTAATTGAGTCCAACTTCGTTTTTTACTTTTTATATGTAGCGAAGTTTATCAACATTCGTAGAGTTCGTTACAATTTCTTTAATTTGACGCTAATTGAGTTCCAACTTCGTTTTTTACTTTTTATATGTAGCGTAGTTTATCAACATTCGTAGAGTTCGTTATAATTTCTTTAATTTGACGCTAATTGAGTTCCAACTTCGTTTTTTACTTTTTATATGTAGTGAAGTTTATCAACATTCGTAGTGTTCGTTATAATTTCTTTAATTTGACGCTAATTGAGTTCCAACTTCGTTTTTTACTTTTTATATGTAGCGAAGTTTATCAACATTCGTAGAGTTCGTTATAATTTCTTTAATTTGACGCTAATTGAGTTCCAACTTCGTTTTTTACTTTTTATATGTAGCGAAGTTTATCAACATTCGTAGAGTTCGTTATCATTTCTTTAATTTGACGCTAATTGAGTTCCAACTTCGTTTTTTACTTTTTATATGTAGCGAAGTTTATCAACATTCGTAGAGTTCGTTATAATTTCTTTAATTTGACGCTAATTGAGTTTCAACTTCGTTTTTTACTTTTTATATGTAGCGAAGTTTATCAATATTCGTAGAGTTCGTTAAAATTTCTTTAATTTGACGCTAATTGAGTTCCAACTTCGTTTTTTACTTTTTATATGTAGCGAAGTTTATCAACATTCGTAGAGTTCGTTATCATTTCTTTAATTTGACGCTAATTGAGTTCCAACTTCGTTTTTTACTTTTTATATGTAGCGAAGTTTATCAACATTCGTAGAGTTCGTTATAATTTCTTTAATTTGACGCTAATTGAGTTCCAACTTCGTTTTTTACTTTTTATATGTAGCGAAGTTTATCAACATTCGTAGAGTTCGTTATCATTTCTTTAATTTGACGCTAATTGAGTTCCAACTTCGTTTTTTACTTTTTATATATAGCGAAGTTTATCAACATTCGTAGAGTTCGCTATAATTTCTTTAATTTGACGCTAATTGAGTTTCAACTTCGTTTTTTACTTTTTATATGTAGCGAAGTTTATCAATATTCGTAGAGTTCGTTAAAATTTCTTTAATTTGACGCTAATTGAGTTCCAACTTCGTTTTTTACTTTTTATATGTAGCGAAGTTTATCAACATTCGTAGAGTTCGTTATAATTTCTTTAATTTGACGCTAATTGAGTTCCAACTTCGTTTTTTACTTTTTATATGTAGCGAAGTTTATCAACATTCGTAGAGTTCGTTATAATTTCTTTAATTTGACGCTAATTGAGTTCCAACTTCGTTTTTTACTTTTTATATGTACCGAAGTTTATCAACATTCGTAGAGTTCGTTATAATTTCTTTAATTTGACGCTAATTGAGTTCCAACTTCGTTTTTTACTTTTTATATGTAGCGAAGTTTATCAACATTCGTAGAGTTCGTTGTAATTTCTTTAATTTGACGCTAATTGAGTTCCAACTTCGTTTTTTACTTTTTATATGTAGCGAAGTTTATCAACATTCGTAGAGTTCGTTATAATTTCTTTAATTTGACGCTAATTGAGTTCCAACTTCGTTTTTTACTTTTTATATGTAGCGAAGTTTATCAACATTCGTAGAGTTCGTTATAATTTCTTTAATTTGACGCTAATTGAGTTCCAACTTCGTTTTTTACTTTTTATATGTAGCGAAGTTTATCAACATTCGTAGAGTTCGTTATAATTTCTTTAATTTGACGCTAATTGAGTTTCAACTTCGTTTTTTACTTTTTATATGTAGCGAAGTTTATCAATATTCGTAGAGTTCGTTAAAATTTCTTTAATTTGACGCTAATTGAGTTCCAACTTCGTTTTTTACTTTTTATATGTAGCGAAGTTTATCAACATTCGTAGAGTTCGTTATAATTTCTTTAATTTGACGATAATTGAATTCCAAGTTCGTTTTTTACTTTTTATATGTAGCGAAGTTTATCAACATTCGTAGAGTTCGTTATAATTTCTTTAATTTGACGCTAATTGAGTTCCAACTTCGTTTATTACTATTTTTAAATGTAGCGAAGTTTATCAACATTCGTAGAGTTCGTTATAATTTCTTTAATTTGACGCTAATTGAGTTCCAACTTCGTTTTTTACTTTTTATATGTAGCGAAGTTTATCAACATTCGTAGAGTTCGTTATAATTTCTTTAATTTGACGCTAATTGAGTTCCAACTTCGTTTTTTACTTTTTATATGTAGCGAAGTTTATCAACATTCGTAGAGTTCGTTGTAATTTCTTTAATTTGACGCTAATTGAGTTCCAACTTCGTTTTTTACTTTTTATATGTAGCGACGTTTATCAACATTCGTAGAGTTCGTTGTAATTTCTTTAATTTGACGCTAATTGAGTTCCAACTTCGTTTTTTACTTTTTATATGTAGCGAAGTTTATCAACATTCGTAGAGTTCGTTGTAATTTCTTTAATTTGACGCTAATTGAGTTCCAACTTCGTTTTTTACTTTTTATATGTAGCGAAGTTTATCAACATTCGTAGAGTTCGTTATCATTTCTTTAATTTGACGCTAATTGAGTTCCAACTTCGTTTTTTACTTTTTATATGTAGCGAAGTTTATCAACATTCGTAGAGTTCGCTATAATTTCTTTAATTTGACGCTAATTGAGTTTCAACTTCGTTTTTTACTTTTTATATGTAGCGAAGTTTATCAATATTCGTAGAGTTCGTTAAAATTTCTTTAATTTGACGCTAATTGAGTTCCAACTTCGTTTTTTACTTTTTATATGTAGCGAAGTTTATCAACATTCGTAGAGTTCGTTATCATTTCTTTAATTTGACGCTAATTGAGTTCCAACTTCGTTTTTTACTTTTTATATGTAGCGAAGTTTATCAACATTCGTAGAGTTCGTTATAATTTCTTTAATTTGACGCTAATTGAGTTCCAACTTCGTTTTTTACTTTTTATATGTACCGAAGTTTATCAACATTCGTAGAGTTCGTTATAATTTCTTTAATTTGACGCTAATTGAGTTCCAACTTCGTTTTTTACTTTTTATATGTAGCGAAGTTTATCAACATTCGTAGAGTTCGTTGTAATTTCTTTAATTTGACGCTAATTGAGTTCCAACTTCGTTTTTTACTTATTATATGTAGCGAAGTTTATCAACATTCGTAGAGTTCGTTATAATTTCTTTAATTTGACGCTAATTGAGTTCCAACTTCGTTTTTTACTTTTTATATGTAGCGAAGTTTATCAACATTCGTAGAGTTCGTTATAATTTCTTTAATTTGACGCTAATTGAGTTCCAACTTCGTTTTTTACTTTTTATATGTAGCGAAGTTTATCAACATTCGTAGAGTTCGTTATAATTTCTTTAATTTGACGCTAATTGAGTTCCAACTTCGTTTTTTACTTTTTATATGTAGCGAAGTTTATCAACATTCGTAGAGTTCGTTATAATTTCTTTAATTTGACGCTAATTGAGTTCCAACTTCGTTTTTTACTTTTTATATGTAGCGAAGTTTATCAACATTCGTAGAGTTCGTTATAATTTCTTTAATTTGACGCTAATTGAGTTCCAACTTCGTTTTTTACTTTTTATATGTAGCGAAGTTTATCAACATTCGTAGAGTTCGTTATAATTTCTTTAATTTGACGCTAATTGAGTTCCAACTTCGTTTTTTACTTTTTATATGTAGCGAAGTTTATCAACATTCGTAGAGTTCGTTATAATTTCTTTAATTTGAAGCTAATTGAGTTCCAACTTCGTTTTTTACTTTTTATATGTAGTGAAGTTTATCAACATTCGTAGAGTTCGTTATCATTTCTTTAATTTGACGCTAATTGAGTTCCAACTTCGTTTTTTACTTTTTATATGTAGCGAAGTTTATCAACATTCGTAGAGTTCGTTATAATTTCTTTAATTTGACGCTAATTGAGTTTCAACTTCGTTTTTTACTTTTTATATGTAGCGAAGTTTATCAATATTCGTAGAGTTCGTTAAAATTTCTTTAATTTGACGCTAATTGAGTTCCAACTTCGTTTTTTACTTTTTATATGTAGCGAAGTTTATCAACATTCGTAGAGTTCGTTATAATTTCTTTAATTTGACGCTAATTGAGTTCCAACTTCGTTTTTTACTTTTTATATGTAGCGAAGTTTATCAACATTCGTAGAGTTCGTTATAATTTCTTTAATTTGATGCTAATTGAGTTCCAACTGCGTTTTTTACTTTTTATATGTAGCGAAGTTTATCAACATTCGTAGAGTTCGTTATAATTTCTTTAATTTGACGCTAATTGAGTTCCAACTTCGTTTTTTACTTTTTATATGTAGCGAAGTTTATCAACATTCGTAGAGTTCGTTATCATTTCTTTAATTTGACGCTAATTGAGTTCCAACTTCGTTTTTTACTTTTTATATGTAGCGAAGTTTATCAACATTCGTAGAGTGCGTTATAATTTCTTTAATTTGACGCTAATTGAGTTCCAACTTCGTTTTTTACTTTTTATATGTAGCGAAGTTTATCAACATTCGTAGAGTTCGTTACAATTTCTTTAATTTGACGCTAATTGAGTTCCAACTTCGTTTTTTAATTTTTATATGTAGCGAAGTTTATCAACATTCGTAGAGTTCGTTATCATTTCTTTAATTTGACGCTAATTGAGTTCCAACTTCGTTTTTTACTTTTTATATGTAGCGAAGTTTATCAACATTCGTAGAGTTCGTTATAATTTCTTTAATTTGACGCTAATTGAGTTCCAACTTCGTTTTTTACTTTTTATATGTACCGAAGTTTATCAACATTCGTAGAGTTCGTTATAATTTCTTTAATTTGACGCTAATTGAGTTCCAACTTCGTTTTTTACTTTTTATATGTAGCGAAGTTTATCAACATTCGTAGAGTTCGTTGTAATTTCTTTAATTTGACGCTAATTGAGTTCCAACTTCGTTTTTTACTTATTATATGTAGCGAAGTTTATCAACATTCGTAGAGTTCGTTATCATTTCTTTAATTTGTCGCTAATTGAGTTCCAACTTCGTTTTTTCCTTTTTATATGTAGCGAAGTTTATCAACATTCGTAGAGTTCGTTATAATTTCTTTAATTTGACGCTAATTGAGTTTCAACTTCGTTTTTTACTTTTTATATGTAGCGAAGTTTATCAATATTCGTAGAGTTCGTTAAAATTTCTTTAATTTGACGCTAATTGAGTTTCAACTTCGTTTTTTACTTTTTATATGTAGCGAAGTTTATCAATATTCGTAGAGTTCGTTAAAATTTCTTTAATTTGACGCTAATTGAGTTCCAACTTCGTTTTTTACTTTTTATATGTAGCGAAGTTTATCAACATTCGTAGAGATCGTTATCATTTCTTTAATTTGACGCTAATTGAGTTCCAACTTCGTTTTTTACTTTTTATATGTAGCGAAGTTTATCAACATTCGTAGAGTTCGTTATAATTTCTTTAATTTGACGCTAATTGAGTTCCAACTTCGTTTTATAGTTTTTATATGTAGCGAAGTTTATCAACATTCGTAGAGTTCGTTATAATTTCTTTAATTTGACGCTAATTGAGTTCCAACTTCGTTTTTTACTTTTTATATGTAGCGAAGTTTATCAACATTCGTAGAGTTCGTTATCATTTCTTTAATTTGACGCTAATTGAGTTCCAACTTCGTTTTTTACTTTTTATATGTAGCGAAGTTTATCAACATTCGTAGAGTTCGTTGTAATTTCTTTAATTTGACGCTAATTGAGTTCCAACTTCGTTTTTTACTTTTTATATGTAGCGAAGTTTATCAACATTCGTAGAGTTCGTTGTAATTTCTTTAATTTGACGCTAATTGAGTTCCAACTTCGTTTTTTACTTTTTATATGTAGCGAAGTTTATCAACATTCGTAGAGTTCGTTGTAATTTCTTTAATTTGACGCTAATTGAGTTCCAACTTCGTTTTTTACTTTTTATATGTAGCGAAGTTTATCAACATTCGTAGAGTTCGTTATAATTTCTATAATTTGACGATAATTGAATTCCAAGTTCGTTTTTTACTTTTTATATGTAGCGAAGTATATCAACATTCGTAGAGTTCGTTACAATTTCTTTAATTTGACGCTAATTGAGTTCCAACTTCGTTTTTTACTTTTTATATGTAGCGAAGTTTATCAACATTCGTAGAGTTCGTTATAATTTCTTTAATTTGACGCTAATTGAGTTCCAACTTCGTTTTTTACTTTTTATATGTAGCGAAGTTTATCAACATTCGTAGAGTTCGTTATAATTTCTTTAATTTGACGCTAATTGAGTTCCAACTTCGTTTTTTACTTTTTATATGTAGCGAAGTTTATCAACATTCGTAGAGTTCGTTATAATTTCTTTAATTTGACGCTAATTGAGTTCCAACTTCGTTTTTTACTTTTTATATGTAGCGAAGTTTATCAACATTCGTAGAGTTCGTTATAATTTCTTTAATTTGACGCTAATTGAGTTCCAACTTCGTTTTTTACTTTTTATATGTAGCGAAGTTTATCAACATTCGTAGAGTGCGTTATAATTTCTTTAATTTGACGCTAATTGAGTTCCAACTTCGTTTTTTACTTTTTATATGTAGCGAAGTTTATCAACATTCGTAGAGTTCGTTACAATTTCTTTAATTTGACGCTAATTGAGTTCCAACTTCGTTTTTTAATTTTTATATGTAGCGAAGTTTATCAACATTCGTAGAGTTCGTTATAATTTCTTTAATTTGACGCTAATTGAGTTCCAACTTCGTTTTTTACTTTTTATATGTAGCGAAGTTTATCAACATTCGTAGAGTTCGTTATAATTTCTTTAATTTGTCGCTAATTGAGTTCCAACTTCGTTTTTTACTTTTTATATGTAGCGAAGTTTATCAACATTCGTAGAGTTCGTTGTAATTTCTTTAATTTGACGCTAATTGAGTTCCAACTTCGTTTTTTACTTTGTATATGTAGCGAAGTTTATCAACATTCGTAGAGTTCGTTATAATTTCTATAATTTGACGATAATTGAATTCCAAGTTCGTTTTTTACTTTTTATATGTAGCGAAGTATATCAACATTCGTAGAGTTCGTTACAATTTCTTTAATTTGACGCTAATTGAGTTCCAACTTCGTTTTTTACTTTTTATATGTAGCGAAGTTTATCAACATTCGTAGAGTTCGTTATAATTTCTTTAATTTGACGCTAATTGAGTTCCAACTTCGTTTTTTACTTTTTATATGTAGCGAAGTTTATCAACATTCGTAGAGTTCGTTATAATTTCTTTAATTTGACGCTAATTGAGTTCCAACTTCGTTTTTTACTTTTTATATGTAGCGAAGTTTATCAACATTCGTAGAGTTCGTTATAATTTCTTTAATTTGACGCTAATTGAGTTCCAACTTCGTTTTTTACTTTTTATATGTAGCGAAGTTTATCAACATTCGTAGAGTTCGTTATAATTTCTTTAATTTGACGCTAATTGAGTTCCAACTTCGTTTTTTACTTTTTATATGTAGCGAAGTTTATCAACATTCGTAGAGTTCGTTATAATTTCTTTAATTTGACGCTAATTGAGTTCCAACTTCGTTTTTTACTTTTTATATGTAGCGAAGTTTATCAACATTCGTAGAGTTCGTTGTAATTTCTTTAATTTGTCGCTAATTGAGTTCCAACTTCGTTTTTTACTTTTTATATGTAGCGAAGTTTATCAACATTCGTAGAGTTCGTTATAATTTCTTTAATTTGACGATAATTGAATTCCAAGTTCGTTTTTTACTTTTTATATGTAGCGAAGTTTATCAACATTCGTAGAGTTCGTTATAATTTCTTTAATTTGACGCTAATTGAGTTCCAACTTCGTTTATTACTATTTTTAAATGTAGCGAAGTTTATCAACATTCGTAGAGTTCGTTAAAATTTCTTTAATTTGACGCTAATTGAGTTCCAACTTCGTTTTTTACTTTTTATATGTAGCGAAGTTTATCAACATTCGTAGAGTTCGTTATCATTTCTTTAATTTGACGCTAATTGAGTTCCAACTTCGTTTTTTACTTTTTATATGTAGCGAAGTTTATCAACATTCGTAGAGTTCGTTATAATTTCTTTAATTTGACGCTAATTGAGTTCCAACTTCGTTTTTTACTTTTTATATGTACCGAAGTTTATCAACATTCGTAGAGTTCGTTATAATTTCTTTAATTTGACGCTAATTGAGTTCCAACTTCGTTTTTTACTTTTTATATGTAGCGAAGTTTATCAACATTCGTAGAGTTCGTTGTAATTTCTATAATTTGACGCTAATGGAGTTCCAACTTCTTTTTTTACTTATTATATGTAGCGAAGTTTATCAACATTCGTAGAGTTCGTTATAATTTCTTTAATTTGACGCTAATTGAGTTCCAACTTCGTTTTTTACTTTTTATATGTAGCGAAGTTTATCAACATTCGTAGAGTTCGTTATAATTTCTTTAATTTGACGCTAATTGAGTTCCAACTTCGTTTTTTACTTTTTATATGTAGCGAAGTTTATCAACATTCGTAGAGTTCGTTATAATTTCTTTAATTTGACGCTAATTGAGTTTCAACTTCGTTTTTTACTTTTTATATGTAGCGAAGTTTATCAATATTCGTAGAGTTCGTTAAAATTTCTTTAATTTGACGCTAATTGAGTTCCAACTTCGTTTTTTACTTTTTATATGTAGCGAAGTTTATCAACATTCGTAGAGTTCGTTATCATTTCTTTAATTTGACGCTAATTGAGTTCCAACTTCGTTTTTTACTTTTTATATGTAGCGAAGTTTATCAACATTCGTAGAGTTCGTTATAATTTCTTTAATTTGACGCTAATTGAGTTCCAACTTCGTTTTTTACTTTTTATATGTAGCGAAGTTAATCAACATTCCTAGAGTTCGTTATAATTTCTTTAATTTGACGCTAATTGAGTTCCAACTTCGTTTTTTACTTTTTATATGTAGCGAAGTTTATCAACATTCGTAGAGTTCGTTGTAATTTCTTTAATTTGTCGCTAATTGAGTTCCAACTTCGTTTTTTACTTTTTATATGTAGCGAAGTTTATCAACATTCGTAGAGTTCGTTATAATTTCTTTAATTTGACGATAATTGAATTCCAAGTTCGTTTTTTACTTTTTATATGTAGCGAAGTTTATCAACATTCGTAGAGTTCGTTATAATTTCTTTAATTTGACGCTAATTGAGTTCCAACTTCGTTTATTACTATTTTTAAATGTAGCGAAGTTTATCAACATTCGTAGAGTTCGTTATAATTTCTTTAATTTGACGCTAATTGAGTCCAACTTCGTTTTTTACTTTTTATATGTAGCGAAGTTTATCAACATTCGTAGAGTTCGTTATCATTTCTTTAATTTGACGCTAATTGAGTTCCAACTTCGTTTTTTACTTTTTATATGTAGCGAAGTTTATCAACATTCGTAGAGTTCGTTGTAATTTCTTTAATTTGACGCTAATTGAGTTCCAACTTCGTTTTTTACTTTTTATATGTAGCGAAGTTTATCAACATTCGTAGAGTTCGTTGTAATTTCTTTAATTTGACGCTAATTGAGTTCCAACTTCGTTTTTTACTTTTTATATGTAGCGAAGTTTATCAACATTCGTAGAGTTCGTTGTAATTTCTTTAATTTGACGCTAATTGAGTTCCAACTTCGTTTTTTACTTTTTATATGTAGCGAAGTTTATCAACATTCGTAGAGTTCGTTGTAATTTCTTTAATTTGACGCTAATTGAGTTCCAACTTCGTTTTTTACTTTTTATATGTAGCGAAGTTTATCAACATTCGTAGAGTTCGTTATAATTTCTATAATTTGACGATAATTGAATTCCAAGTTCGTTTTTTACTTTTTATATGTAGCGAAGTATATCAACATTCGTAGAGTTCGTTACAATTTCTTTAATTTGACGCTAATTGAGTTCCAACTTCGTTTTTTACTTTTTATATGTAGCGAAGTTTATCAACATTCGTAGAGTTCGTTATAATTTCTTTAATTTGACGCTAATTGAGTTCCAACTTCGTTTTTTACTTTTTATATGTAGCGAAGTTTATCAACATTCGTAGAGTTCGTTATAATTTCTTTAATTTGACGCTAATTGAGTTCCAACTTCGTTTTTTACTTTTTATATGTAGCGAAGTTTATCAACATTCGTAGAGTTCGTTATAATTTCTTTAATTTGACGCTAATTGAGTTCCAACTTCGTTTTTTACTTTTTATATGTAGCGAAGTTTATCAACATTCGTAGAGTTCGTTATAATTTCTTTAATTTGAAGCTAATCGAGTTCCAACTTCGTTTTTTACTTTTTATATGTAGCGAAGTTTATCAACATTCGTAGAGTTCGTTATCATTTCTTTAATTTGACGCTAATTGAGTTCCAACTTCGTTTTTTACTTTTTATATGTAGCGAAGTTTATCGACATTCGTAGAGTTCGTTATAATTTCTTTAATTTGACGCTAATTGAGTTTCAACTTCGTTTTTTACTTTTTATATGTAGCGAAGTTTATCAATATTCGTAGAGTTCGTTAAAATTTCTTTAATTTGACGCTAATTGAGTTCCAACTTCGTTTTTTACTTTTTATATGTAGCGAAGTTTATCAATATTCGTAGACTTCGTTATCATTTCTTTAATTTGACGCTAATTGAGTTCCAACTTCGTTTTTTACTTTTTATATGTAGCGAAGTTTATCAACATTCGTAGAGTTCGTTATAATTTCTTTAATTTGACGCTAATTGAGTTCCAACTTCGTTTTTTACTTTTTATATGTAGCGAAGTTTATCAACATTCGTAGAGTTCGTTATAATTTCTTTAATTTGACGCTAATTGAGTTCCAACTTCGTTTTTTACTTTTTATATGTAGCGAAGTTAATCAACATTCCTAGAGTTCGTTATAATTTCTTTAATTTGACGCTAATTGAGTTCCAACTTCGTTTTTTACTTTTTATATGTAGCGAAGTTTATCAACATTCGTAGAGTTCGTTGTAATTTCTTTAATTTGTCGCTAATTGAGTTCCAACTTCGTTTTTTACTTTTTATATGTAGCGAAGTTTATCAACATTCGTAGAGTTCGTTATAACTTCTTTAATTTGACGCTAATTGAGTTCCAACTTCGTTTTTTACTTTTTATATGTAGCGAAGTTTATCAACATTCGTAGAGTTCGTTATAATTTCTTTAATTTGACGCTAATTGAGTTTCAACTTCGTTTTTTAATTTTTATATTTAGCGAAGTTTATCAATATTCGTAGAGTTCGTTAAAATTTCTTTAATTTGACGCTAATTGAGTTCCAACTTCGTTTTTTACTTTTTATATGTAGCGAAGTTTATCAACATTCGTAGAGTTCGTTATCATTTCTTTAATTTGACGCTAATTGAGTTCCAACTTCGTTTTTTACTTTTTATATGTAGCGAAGTTTATCAACATTCGTAGAGTTCGTTATAATTTCTTTAATTTGACGCTAATTGAGTTCCAACTTCGTTTTTTACTTTTTATATGTAGCGAAGTTTATCAACATTCGTAGAGTTCGTTATAATTTCTTTAATTTGACGCTAATTGAGTTCCAACTTCGTTTTTTACTTTTTATATGTAGCGAAGTTTATCAACATTCTTAGAGTTCGTTGTAATTTCTTTAATTTGACGCTAATTGAGTTCCAACTTCGTTTTTTACTTTTTATATGTAGCGAAGTTCATCAACATTCGTAAAGTTCGTTATAATTTCTTTAATTTGACGATAATTGAATTCCAAGTTCGTTTTTTACTTTTTATATGTAGCGAAGTTTATCAACATTCGTAGAGTTCGTTATAATTTCTTTAATTTGACGCTAATTGAGTTCCAACTTCGTTTTTTACTTTTTATATGTAGCGAAGTTTATCAACATTCGTAGAGTTCGTTGTGATTTCTTTAATTTGACGCTAATTGAGTTCCAACTTCGTTTTTTACTTTTTATATGTAGCGAAGTTTATCAACATTCGTAGAGTTCGTTATAATTTCTTTAATTTGACGCTAATTGAGTTCCAACTTCGTTTTTTACTTTTTATATGTAGCGAAGTTTATCAACATTGGTAGAGTTCGTTATAATTTCTTTAATTTGACGCTAATTGAGTCCAACTTCGTTTTTTACTTTTTATATGTAGCGAAGTTTATCAACATTCGTAGAGTTCGTTACAATTTCTTTAATTTGACGCTAATTGAGTTCCAACTTCGTTTTTTACTTTTTATATGTAGCGTAGTTTATCAACATTCGTAGAGTTCGTTATAATTTCTTTAATTTGACGCTAATTGAGTTCCAACTTCGTTTTTTACTTTTTATATGTAGTGAAGTTTATCAACATTCGTAGTGTTCGTTATAATTTCTTTAATTTGACGCTAATTGAGTTCCAACTTCGTTTTTTACTTTTTATATGTAGCGAAGTTTATCAACATTCGTAGAGTTCGTTATAATTTCTTTAATTTGACGCTAATTGAGTTCCAACTTCGTTTTTTACTTTTTATATGTAGCGAAGTTTATCAACATTCGTAGAGTTCGTTATCATTTCTTTAATTTGACGCTAATTGAGTTCCAACTTCGTTTTTTACTTTTTATATGTAGCGAAGTTTATCAACATTCGTAGAGTTCGTTATAATTTCTTTAATTTGACGCTAATTGAGTTTCAACTTCGTTTTTTACTTTTTATATGTAGCGAAGTTTATCAATATTCGTAGAGTTCGTTAAAATTTCTTTAATTTGACGCTAATTGAGTTCCAACTTCGTTTTTTACTTTTTATATGTAGCGAAGTTTATCAACATTCGTAGAGTTCGTTATAATTTCTTTAATTTGACGATAATTGAATTCCAAGTTCGTTTTTTACTTTTTATATGTAGCGAAGTTTATCAACATTCGTAGAGTTCGTTATAATTTCTTTAATTTGACGCTAATTGAGTTCCAACTTCGTTTATTACTATTTTTAAATGTAGCGAAGTTTATCAACATTCGTAGAGTTCGTTATAATTTCTTTAATTTGACGCTAATTGAGTCCAACTTCGTTTTTTACTTTTTATATGTAGCGAAGTTTATCAACATTCGTAGAGTTCGTTATAATTTCTTTAATTTGACGCTAATTGAGTTCCAACTTCGTTTTTTACTTTTTATATGTAGCGAAGTGAATCAACATTCGTAGAGTTCGTTGTAATTTCTTTAATTTGACGCTAATTGAGTTCCAACTTCGTTTTTTACTTTTTATATGTAGCGACGTTTATCAACATTCGTAGAGTTCGTTGTAATTTCTTTAATTTGACGCTAATTGAGTTCCAACTTCGTTTTTTACTTTTTATATGTAGCGAAGTTTATCAACATTCGTAGAGTTCGTTGTAATTTCTTTAATTTGACGCTAATTGAGTTCCAACTTCGTTTTTTACTTTTTATATGTAGCGAAGTTTATCAACATTCGTAGAGTTCGTTATCATTTCTTTAATTTGACGCTAATTGAGTTCCAACTTCGTTTTTTACTTTTTATATGTAGCGAAGTTTATCAACATTCGTAGAGTTCGCTATAATTTCTTTAATTTGACGCTAATTGAGTTTCAACTTCGTTTTTTACTTTTTATATGTAGCGAAGTTTATCAATATTCGTAGAGTTCGTTAAAATTTCTTTAATTTGACGCTAATTGAGTTCCAACTTCGTTTTTCACTTTTTATATGTAGCGAAGTTTATCAACATTCGTAGAGTTCGTTATCATTTCTTTAATTTGACGCTAATTGAGTTCCAACTTCGTTTTTTACTTTTTATATGTAGCGAAGTTTATCAACATTCGTAGAGTTCGTTATAATTTCTTTAATTTGACGCTAATTGAGTTCCAACTTCGTTTTTTACTTTTTATATGTACCGAAGTTTATCAACATTCGTAGAGTTCGTTATAATTTCTTTAATTTGACGCTAATTGAGTTCCAACTTCGTTTTTTACTTTTTATATGTAGCGAAGTTTATCAACATTCGTAGAGTTCGTTGTAATTTCTTTAATTTGACGCTAATTGAGTTCCAACTTCGTTTTTTACTTATTATATGTAGCGAAGTTTATCAACATTCGTAGAGTTCGTTATCATTTCTTTAATTTGACGCTAATTGAGTTCCAACTTCGTTTTTTCCTTTTTATATGTAGCGAAGTTTATCAACATTCGTAGAGTTCGTTATAATTTCTTTAATTTGACGCTAATTGAGTTCCAACTTCGTTTTTTACTTTTTATATGTAGCGAAGTTTATCAACATTCGTAGAGTTCGTTATAATTTCTTTAATTTGACGCTAATTGAGTTTCAACTTCGTTTTTTACTTTTTATATGTAGCGAAGTTTATCAATATTCGTAGAGTTCGTTAAAATTTCTTTAATTTGACGCTAATTGAGTTCCAACTTCGTTTTTTACTTTTTATATGTAGCGAAGTTTATCAACATTCGTAGAGATCGTTATCATTTCTTTAATTTGACGCTAATTGAGTTCCAACTTCGTTTTTTACTTTTTATATGTAGCGAAGTTTATCAACATTCGTAGAGTTCGTTATAATTTCTTTAATTTGACGCTAATTGAGTTCCAACTTCGTTTTATAGTTTTTATATGTAGCGAAGTTTATCAACATTCGTAGAGTTCGTTATAATTTCTTTAATTTGACGCTAATTGAGTCCAACTTCGTTTTTTACTTTTTATATGTAGCGAAGTTTATCAACATTCGTAGAGTTCGTTATCATTTCTTTAATTTGACGCTAATTGAGTTCCAACTTCGTTTTTTACTTTTTATATGTAGCGAAGTTTATCAACATTCGTAGAGTTCGTTGTAATTTCTTTAATTTGACGCTAATTGAGTTCCAACTTCGTTTTTTACTTTTTATATGTAGCGAAGTTTATCAACATTCGTAGAGTTCGTTGTAATTTCTTTAATTTGACGCTAATTGAGTTCCAACTTCGTTTTTTACTTTTTATATGTAGCGAAGTTTATCAACATTCGTAGAGTTCGTTGTAATTTCTTTAATTTGACGCTAATTGAGTTCCAACTTCGTTTTTTACTTTTTATATGTAGCGAAGTTTATCAACATTCGTAGAGTTCGTTATAATTTCTATAATTTGACGATAATTGAATTCCAAGTTCGTTTTTTACTTTTTATATGTAGCGAAGTATATCAACATTCGTAGAGTTCGTTACAATTTCTTTAATTTGACGCTAATTGAGTTCCAACTTCGTTTTTTACTTTTTATATGTAGCGAAGTTTATCAACATTCGTAGAGTTCGTTATAATTTCTTTAATTTGACGCTAATTGAGTTCCAACTTCGTTTTTTACTTTTTATATGTAGCGAAGTTTATCAACATTCGTAGAGTTCGTTATAATTTCTTTAATTTGAAGCTAATTGAGTTCCAACTTCGTTTTTTACTTTTTATATGTAGTGAAGTTTATCAACATTCGTAGAGTTCGTTATCATTTCTTTAATTTGACGCTAATTGAGTTCCAACTTCGTTTTTTACTTTTTATATGTAGCGAAGTTTATCAACATTCGTAGAGTTCGTTATAATTTCTTTAATTTGACGCTAATTGAGTTTCAACTTCGTTTTTTACTTTTTATATGTAGCGAAGTTTATCAATATTCGTAGAGTTCGTTAAAATTTCTTTAATTTGACGCTAATTGAGTTCCAACTTCGTTTTTTACTTTTTATATGTAGCGAAGTTTATCAACATTCGTAGAGTTCGTTATAATTTCTTTAATTTGATGCTAATTGAGTTCCAACTGCGTTTTTTACTTTTTATATGTAGCGAAGTTTATCAACATTCGTAGAGTTCGTTATAATTTCTTTAATTTGACGCTAATTGAGTTCCAACTTCGTTTTTTACTTTTTATATGTAGCGAAGTTTATCAACATTCGTAGAGTTCGTTATCATTTCTTTAATTTGACGCTAATTGAGTTCCAACTTCGTTTTTTACTTTTTATATGTAGCGAAGTTTATCAACATTCGTAGAGTTCGTTATAATTTCTTTAATTTGACGCTAATTGAGTTTCAACTTCGTTTTTTACTTTTTATATGTAGCGAAGTTTATCAACATTCGTAGAGTTCGTTATAATTTCTTTAATTTGACGCTAATTGAGTCCAACTTCGTTTTTTACTTTTTATATGTAGCGAAGTTTATCAACATTCGTAGAGTTCGTTATAATTTCTTTAATTTGACGCTAATTGAGTTCCAACTTCGTTTTTTACTTTTTATATGTAGCGAAGTTTATCAACATTCGTAGAGTGCGTTATAATTTCTTTAATTTGACGCTAATTGAGTTCCAACTTCGTTTTTTACTTTTTATATGTAGCGAAGTTTATCAACATTCGTAGAGTTCGTTACAATTTCTTTAATTTGACGCTAATTGAGTTCCAACTTCGTTTTTTAATTTTTATATGTAGCGAAGTTTATCAACATTCGTAGAGTTCGTTATAATTTCTTTAATTTGACGCTAATTGAGTTCCAACTTCGTTTTTTAATTTTTATATGTAGCGAAGTTTATCAACATTCGTAGAGTTCGTTATAATTTCTTTAATTTGTCGATAATTGAGTTCCAACTTCGTTTTTTACTTTTTATATGTAGCGAAGTTTATCAACATTCGTAGAGTTCGTTGTAATTTCTTTAATTTGACGCTAATTGAGTTCCAACTTCGTTTTTTACTTTGTATATGTAGCGAAGTTTATCAACCTTCGTAGAGTTCGTTATAATTTCTATAATTTGACGATAATTGAATTCCAAGTTCGTTTTTTACTTTTTATATGTAGCGAAGTATATCAACATTCGTAGAGTTCGTTACAATTTCTTTAATTTGACGCTAATTGAGTTCCAACTTCGTTTTTTACTTTTTATATGTAGCGAAGTTTATCAACATTCGTAGAGTTCGTTATAATTTCTTTAATTTGACGCTAATTGAGTTCCAACTTCGTTTTTTACTTTTTATATGTAGCGAAGTTTATCAACATTCGTAGAGTTCGTTATAATTTCTTTAATTTGACGCTAATTGAGTTCCAACTTCGTTTTTTACTTTTTATATGTAGCGAAGTTTATCAACATTCGTAGAGTTCGTTATAATTTCTTTAATTTGACGCTAATTGAGTTCCAACTTCGTTTTTTACTTTTTATATGTAGCGAAGTTTATCAACATTCGTAGAGTTCGTTATAATTTCTTTAATTTGACGCTAATTGAGTTCCAACTTCGTTTTTTACTTTTTATATGTAGCGAAGTTTATCAACATTCGTAGAGTTCGTTATAATTTCTTTAATTTGAAGCTAATTGAGTTCCAACTTCGTTTTTTACTTTTTATATGTAGTGAAGTTTATCAACATTCGTAGAGTTCGTTATCATTTCTTTAATTTGACGCTAATTGAGTTCCAACTTCGTTTTTTACTTTTTATATGTAGCGAAGTTTATCAACATTCGTAGAGTTCGTTATAATTTCTTTAATTTGACGCTAATTGAGTTTCAACTTCGTTTTTTACTTTTTATATGTAGCGAAGTTTATCAACATTCGTAGAGTTCGTTATAATTTCTTTAATTTGACGCTAATTGAGTTCCAACTTCGTTTTTTACTTTTTATATGTAGCGAAGTTTATCAACATTCGTAGAGTGCGTTATAATTTCTTTAATTTGACGCTAATTGAGTTCCAACTTCGTTTTTTACTTTTTATATGTAGCGAAGTTTATCAACATTCGTAGAGTTCGTTACAATTTCTTTAATTTGACGCTAATTGAGTTCCAACTTCGTTTTTTAATTTTTATATGTAGCGAAGTTTATCAACATTCGTAGAGTTCGTTATAATTTCTTTAATTTGACGCTAATTGAGTTCCAACTTCGTTTTTTACTTTTTATATGTAGCGAAGTTTATCAACATTCGTAGAGTTCGTTATAATTTCTTTAATTTGTCGCTAATTGAGTTCCAACTTCGTTTTTTACTTTTTATATGTAGCGAAGTTTATCAACATTCGTAGAGTTCGTTGTAATTTCTTTAATTTGACGCTAATTGAGTTCCAACTTCGTTTTTTACTTTGTATATGTAGCGAAGTTTATCAACATTCGTAGAGTTCGTTATAATTTCTATAATTTGACGATAATTGAATTCCAAGTTCGTTTTTTACTTTTTATATGTAGCGAAGTATATCAACATTCGTAGAGTTCGTTACAATTTCTTTAATTTGACGCTAATTGAGTTCCAACTTCGTTTTTTACTTTTTATATGTAGCGAAGTTTATCAACATTCGTAGAGTTCGTTATAATTTCTTTAATTTGACGCTAATTGAGTTCCAACTTCGTTTTTTACTTTTTATATGTAGCGAAGTTTATCAACATTCGTAGAGTTCGTTATAATTTCTTTAATTTGACGCTAATTGAGTTCCAACTTCGTTTTTTACTTTTTATATGTAGCGAAGTTTATCAACATTCGTAGAGTTCGTTATAATTTCTTTAATTTGACGCTAATTGAGTTCCAACTTCGTTTTTTACTTTTTATATGTAGCGAAGTTTATCAACATTCGTAGAGTTCGTTATAATTTCTTTAATTTGACGCTAATTGAGTTCCAACTTCGTTTTTTACTTTTTATATGTAGCGAAGTTTATCAACATTCGTAGAGTTCGTTATAATTTCTTTAATTTGACGCTAATTGAGTTCCAACTTCGTTTTTTACTTTTTATATGTAGCGAAGTTTATCAACATTCGTAGAGTTCGTTGTAATTTCTTTAATTTGTCGCTAATTGAGTTCCAACTTCGTTTTTTACTTTTTATATGTAGCGAAGTTTATCAACATTCGTAGAGTTCGTTATAATTTCTTTAATTTGACGATAATTGAATTCCAAGTTCGTTTTTTACTTTTTATATGTAGCGAAGTTTATCAACATTCGTAGAGTTCGTTATAATTTCTTTAATTTGACGCTAATTGAGTTCCAACTTCGTTTATTACTATTTTTAAATGTAGCGAAGTTTATCAACATTCGTAGAGTTCGTTAAAATTTCTTTAATTTGACGCTAATTGAGTTCCAACTTCGTTTTTTACTTTTTATATGTAGCGAAGTTTATCAACATTCGTAGAGTTCGTTATCATTTCTTTAATTTGACGCTAATTGAGTTCCAACTTCGTTTTTTACTTTTTATATGTAGCGAAGTTTATCAACATTCGTAGAGTTCGTTATAATTTCTTTAATTTGACGCTAATTGAGTTCCAACTTCGTTTTTTACTTTTTATATGTACCGAAGTTTATCAACATTCGTAGAGTTCGTTATAATTTCTTTAATTTGACGCTAATTGAGTTCCAACTTCGTTTTTTACTTTTTATATGTAGCGAAGTTTATCAACATTCGTAGAGTTCGTTGTAATTTCTATAATTTGACGCTAATGGAGTTCCAACTTCTTTTTTTACTTATTATATGTAGCGAAGTTTATCAACATTCGTAGAGTTCGTTATAATTTCTTTAATTTGACGCTAATTGAGTTCCAACTTCGTTTTTTACTTTTTATATGTAGCGAAGTTTATCAACATTCGTAGAGTTCGTTATAATTTCTTTAATTTGACGCTAATTGAGTTCCAACTTCGTTTTTTACTTTTTATATGTAGCGAAGTTTATCAACATTCGTAGAGTTCGTTATAATTTCTTTAATTTGACGCTAATTGAGTTTCAACTTCGTTTTTTACTTTTTATATGTAGCGAAGTTTATCAATATTCGTAGAGTTCGTTAAAATTTCTTTAATTTGACGCTAATTGAGTTCCAACTTCGTTTTTTACTTTTTATATGTAGCGAAGTTTATCAACATTCGTAGAGTTCGTTATCATTTCTTTAATTTGACGCTAATTGAGTTCCAACTTCGTTTTTTACTTTTTATATGTAGCGAAGTTTATCAACATTCGTAGAGTTCGTTATAATTTCTTTAATTTGACGCTAATTGAGTTCCAACTTCGTTTTTTACTTTTTATATGTAGCGAAGTTAATCAACATTCCTAGAGTTCGTTATAATTTCTTTAATTTGACGCTAATTGAGTTCCAACTTCGTTTTTTACTTTTTATATGTAGCGAAGTTTATCAACATTCGTAGAGTTCGTTGTAATTTCTTTAATTTGTCGCTAATTGAGTTCCAACTTCGTTTTTTACTTTTTATATGTAGCGAAGTTTATCAACATTCGTAGAGTTCGTTATAATTTCTTTAATTTGACGATAATTGAATTCCAAGTTCGTTTTTTACTTTTTATATGTAGCGAAGTTTATCAACATTCGTAGAGTTCGTTATAATTTCTTTAATTTGACGCTAATTGAGTTCCAACTTCGTTTATTACTATTTTTAAATGTAGCGAAGTTTATCAACATTCGTAGAGTTCGTTATAATTTCTTTAATTTGACGCTAATTGAGTCCAACTTCGTTTTTTACTTTTTATATGTAGCGAAGTTTATCAACATTCGTAGAGTTCGTTATCATTTCTTTAATTTGACGCTAATTGAGTTCCAACTTCGTTTTTTACTTTTTATATGTAGCGAAGTTTATCAACATTCGTAGAGTTCGTTGTAATTTCTTTAATTTGACGCTAATTGAGTTCCAACTTCGTTTTTTACTTTTTATATGTAGCGAAGTTTATCAACATTCGTAGAGTTCGTTGTAATTTCTTTAATTTGACGCTAATTGAGTTCCAACTTCGTTTTTTACTTTTTATATGTAGCGAAGTTTATCAACATTCGTAGAGTTCGTTGTAATTTCTTTAATTTGACGCTAATTGAGTTCCAACTTCGTTTTTTACTTTTTATATGTAGCGAAGTTTATCAACATTCGTAGAGTTCGTTGTAATTTCTTTAATTTGACGCTAATTGAGTTCCAACTTCGTTTTTTACTTTTTATATGTAGCGAAGTTTATCAACATTCGTAGAGTTCGTTATAATTTCTATAATTTGACGATAATTGAATTCCAAGTTCGTTTTTTACTTTTTATATGTAGCGAAGTATATCAACATTCGTAGAGTTCGTTACAATTTCTTTAATTTGACGCTAATTGAGTTCCAACTTCGTTTTTTACTTTTTATATGTAGCGAAGTTTATCAACATTCGTAGAGTTCGTTATAATTTCTTTAATTTGACGCTAATTGAGTTCCAACTTCGTTTTTTACTTTTTATATGTAGCGAAGTTTATCAACATTCGTAGAGTTCGTTATAATTTCTTTAATTTGACGCTAATTGAGTTCCAACTTCGTTTTTTACTTTTTATATGTAGCGAAGTTTATCAACATTCGTAGAGTTCGTTATAATTTCTTTAATTTGACGCTAATTGAGTTCCAACTTCGTTTTTTACTTTTTATATGTAGCGAAGTTTATCAACATTCGTAGAGTTCGTTATAATTTCTTTAATTTGAAGCTAATCGAGTTCCAACTTCGTTTTTTACTTTTTATATGTAGCGAAGTTTATCAACATTCGTAGAGTTCGTTATCATTTCTTTAATTTGACGCTAATTGAGTTCCAACTTCGTTTTTTACTTTTTATATGTAGCGAAGTTTATCGACATTCGTAGAGTTCGTTATAATTTCTTTAATTTGACGCTAATTGAGTTTCAACTTCGTTTTTTACTTTTTATATGTAGCGAAGTTTATCAATATTCGTAGAGTTCGTTAAAATTTCTTTAATTTGACGCTAATTGAGTTCCAACTTCGTTTTTTACTTTTTATATGTAGCGAAGTTTATCAATATTCGTAGACTTCGTTATCATTTCTTTAATTTGACGCTAATTGAGTTCCAACTTCGTTTTTTACTTTTTATATGTAGCGAAGTTTATCAACATTCGTAGAGTTCGTTATAATTTCTTTAATTTGACGCTAATTGAGTTCCAACTTCGTTTTTTACTTTTTATATGTAGCGAAGTTTATCAACATTCGTAGAGTTCGTTATAATTTCTTTAATTTGACGCTAATTGAGTTCCAACTTCGTTTTTTACTTTTTATATGTAGCGAAGTTAATCAACATTCCTAGAGTTCGTTATAATTTCTTTAATTTGACGCTAATTGAGTTCCAACTTCGTTTTTTACTTTTTATATGTAGCGAAGTTTATCAACATTCGTAGAGTTCGTTGTAATTTCTTTAATTTGTCGCTAATTGAGTTCCAACTTCGTTTTTTACTTTTTATATGTAGCGAAGTTTATCAACATTCGTAGAGTTCGTTATAACTTCTTTAATTTGACGCTAATTGAGTTCCAACTTCGTTTTTTACTTTTTATATGTAGCGAAGTTTATCAACATTCGTAGAGTTCGTTATAATTTCTTTAATTTGACGCTAATTGAGTTTCAACTTCGTTTTTTAATTTTTATATTTAGCGAAGTTTATCAATATTCGTAGAGTTCGTTAAAATTTCTTTAATTTGACGCTAATTGAGTTCCAACTTCGTTTTTTACTTTTTATATGTAGCGAAGTTTATCAACATTCGTAGAGTTCGTTATCATTTCTTTAATTTGACGCTAATTGAGTTCCAACTTCGTTTTTTACTTTTTATATGTAGCGAAGTTTATCAACATTCGTAGAGTTCGTTATAATTTCTTTAATTTGACGCTAATTGAGTTCCAACTTCGTTTTTTACTTTTTATATGTAGCGAAGTTTATCAACATTCGTAGAGTTCGTTATAATTTCTTTAATTTGACGCTAATTGAGTTCCAACTTCGTTTTTTACTTTTTATATGTAGCGAAGTTTATCAACATTCTTAGAGTTCGTTGTAATTTCTTTAATTTGACGCTAATTGAGTTCCAACTTCGTTTTTTACTTTTTATATGTAGCGAAGTTCATCAACATTCGTAAAGTTCGTTATAATTTCTTTAATTTGACGATAATTGAATTCCAAGTTCGTTTTTTACTTTTTATATGTAGCGAAGTTTATCAACATTCGTAGAGTTCGTTATAATTTCTTTAATTTGACGCTAATTGAGTTCCAACTTCGTTTTTTACTTTTTATATGTAGCGAAGTTTATCAACATTCGTAGAGTTCGTTGTGATTTCTTTAATTTGACGCTAATTGAGTTCCAACTTCGTTTTTTACTTTTTATATGTAGCGAAGTTTATCAACATTCGTAGAGTTCGTTATAATTTCTTTAATTTGACGCTAATTGAGTTCCAACTTCGTTTTTTACTTTTTATATGTAGCGAAGTTTATCAACATTGGTAGAGTTCGTTATAATTTCTTTAATTTGACGCTAATTGAGTCCAACTTCGTTTTTTACTTTTTATATGTAGCGAAGTTTATCAACATTCGTAGAGTTCGTTACAATTTCTTTAATTTGACGCTAATTGAGTTCCAACTTCGTTTTTTACTTTTTATATGTAGCGTAGTTTATCAACATTCGTAGAGTTCGTTATAATTTCTTTAATTTGACGCTAATTGAGTTCCAACTTCGTTTTTTACTTTTTATATGTAGTGAAGTTTATCAACATTCGTAGTGTTCGTTATAATTTCTTTAATTTGACGCTAATTGAGTTCCAACTTCGTTTTTTACTTTTTATATGTAGCGAAGTTTATCAACATTCGTAGAGTTCGTTATAATTTCTTTAATTTGACGCTAATTGAGTTCCAACTTCGTTTTTTACTTTTTATATGTAGCGAAGTTTATCAACATTCGTAGAGTTCGTTATCATTTCTTTAATTTGACGCTAATTGAGTTCCAACTTCGTTTTTTACTTTTTATATGTAGCGAAGTTTATCAACATTCGTAGAGTTCGTTATAATTTCTTTAATTTGACGCTAATTGAGTTTCAACTTCGTTTTTTACTTTTTATATGTAGCGAAGTTTATCAATATTCGTAGAGTTCGTTAAAATTTCTTTAATTTGACGCTAATTGAGTTCCAACTTCGTTTTTTACTTTTTATATGTAGCGAGGTTTATCAACATTCGTAGAGTTCGTTATAATTTCTTTAATTTGACGATAATTGAATTCCAAGTTCGTTTTTTACTTTTTATATGTAGCGAAGTTTATCAACATTCGTAGAGTTCGTTATAATTTCTTTAATTTGACGCTAATTGAGTTCCAACTTCGTTTATTACTATTTTTAAATGTAGCGAAGTTTATCAACATTCGTAGAGTTCGTTATAATTTCTTTAATTTGACGCTAATTGAGTCCAACTTCGTTTTTTACTTTTTATATGTAGCGAAGTTTATCAACATTCGTAGAGTTCGTTATAATTTCTTTAATTTGACGCTAATTGAGTTCCAACTTCGTTTTTTACTTTTTATATGTAGCGAAGTTTATCAACATTCGTAGAGTTCGTTGTAATTTCTTTAATTTGACGCTAATTGAGTTCCAACTTCGTTTTTTACTTTTTATATGTAGCGACGTTTATCAACATTCGTAGAGTTCGTTGTAATTTCTTTAATTTGACGCTAATTGAGTTCCAACTTCGTTTTTTACTTTTTATATGTAGCGAAGTTTATCAACATTCGTAGAGTTCGTTGTAATTTCTTTAATTTGACGCTAATTGAGTTCCAACTTCGTTTTTTACTTTTTATATGTAGCGAAGTTTATCAACATTCGTAGAGTTCGTTATCATTTCTTTAATTTGACGCTAATTGAGTTCCAACTTCGTTTTTTACTTTTTATATGTAGCGAAGTTTATCAACATTCGTAGAGTTCGCTATAATTTCTTTAATTTGACGCTAATTGAGTTTCAACTTCGTTTTTTACTTTTTATATGTAGCGAAGTTTATCAATATTCGTAGAGTTCGTTAAAATTTCTTTAATTTGACGCTAATTGAGTTCCAACTTCGTTTTTCACTTTTTATATGTAGCGAAGTTTATCAACATTCGTAGAGTTCGTTATCATTTCTTTAATTTGACGCTAATTGAGTTCCAACTTCGTTTTTTACTTTTTATATGTAGCGAAGTTTATCAACATTCGTAGAGTTCGTTATAATTTCTTTAATTTGACGCTAATTGAGTTCCAACTTCGTTTTTTACTTTTTATATGTACCGAAGTTTATCAACATTCGTAGAGTTCGTTATAATTTCTTTAATTTGACGCTAATTGAGTTCCAACTTCGTTTTTTACTTTTTATATGTAGCGAAGTTTATCAACATTCGTAGAGTTCGTTGTAATTTCTTTAATTTGACGCTAATTGAGTTCCAACTTCGTTTTTTACTTATTATATGTAGCGAAGTTTATCAACATTCGTAGAGTTCGTTATCATTTCTTTAATTTGACGCTAATTGAGTTCCAACTTCGTTTTTTCCTTTTTATATGTAGCGAAGTTTATCAACATTCGTAGAGTTCGTTATAATTTCTTTAATTTGACGCTAATTGAGTTCCAACTTCGTTTTTTACTTTTTATATGTAGCGAAGTTTATCAACATTCGTAGAGTTCGTTATAATTTCTTTAATTTGACGCTAATTGAGTTTCAACTTCGTTTTTTACTTTTTATATGTAGCGAAGTTTATCAATATTCGTAGAGTTCGTTAAAATTTCTTTAATTTGACGCTAATTGAGTTCCAACTTCGTTTTTTACTTTTTATATGTAGCGAAGTTTATCAACATTCGTAGAGATCGTTATCATTTCTTTAATTTGACGCTAATTGAGTTCCAACTTCGTTTTTTACTTTTTATATGTAGCGAAGTTTATCAACATTCGTAGAGTTCGTTATAATTTCTTTAATTTGACGCTAATTGAGTTCCAACTTCGTTTTATAGTTTTTATATGTAGCGAAGTTTATCAACATTCGTAGAGTTCGTTATAATTTCTTTAATTTGACGCTAATTGAGTCCAACTTCGTTTTTTACTTTTTATATGTAGCGAAGTTTATCAACATTCGTAGAGTTCGTTATCATTTCTTTAATTTGACGCTAATTGAGTTCCAACTTCGTTTTTTACTTTTTATATGTAGCGAAGTTTATCAACATTCGTAGAGTTCGTTGTAATTTCTTTAATTTGACGCTAATTGAGTTCCAACTTCGTTTTTTACTTTTTATATGTAGCGAAGTTTATCAACATTCGTAGAGTTCGTTGTAATTTCTTTAATTTGACGCTAATTGAGTTCCAACTTCGTTTTTTACTTTTTATATGTAGCGAAGTTTATCAACATTCGTAGAGTTCGTTGTAATTTCTTTAATTTGACGCTAATTGAGTTCCAACTTCGTTTTTTACTTTTTATATGTAGCGAAGTTTATCAACATTCGTAGAGTTCGTTATAATTTCTATAATTTGACGATAATTGAATTCCAAGTTCGTTTTTTACTTTTTATATGTAGCGAAGTATATCAACATTCGTAGAGTTCGTTACAATTTCTTTAATTTGACGCTAATTGAGTTCCAACTTCGTTTTTTACTTTTTATATGTAGCGAAGTTTATCAACATTCGTAGAGTTCGTTATAATTTCTTTAATTTGACGCTAATTGAGTTCCAACTTCGTTTTTTACTTTTTATATGTAGCGAAGTTTATCAACATTCGTAGAGTTCGTTATAATTTCTTTAATTTGAAGCTAATTGAGTTCCAACTTCGTTTTTTACTTTTTATATGTAGTGAAGTTTATCAACATTCGTAGAGTTCGTTATCATTTCTTTAATTTGACGCTAATTGAGTTCCAACTTCGTTTTTTACTTTTTATATGTAGCGAAGTTTATCAACATTCGTAGAGTTCGTTATAATTTCTTTAATTTGACGCTAATTGAGTTTCAACTTCGTTTTTTACTTTTTATATGTAGCGAAGTTTATCAATATTCGTAGAGTTCGTTAAAATTTCTTTAATTTGACGCTAATTGAGTTCCAACTTCGTTTTTTACTTTTTATATGTAGCGAAGTTTATCAACATTCGTAGAGTTCGTTATAATTTCTTTAATTTGATGCTAATTGAGTTCCAACTGCGTTTTTTACTTTTTATATGTAGCGAAGTTTATCAACATTCGTAGAGTTCGTTATAATTTCTTTAATTTGACGCTAATTGAGTTCCAACTTCGTTTTTTACTTTTTATATGTAGCGAAGTTTATCAACATTCGTAGAGTTCGTTATCATTTCTTTAATTTGACGCTAATTGAGTTCCAACTTCGTTTTTTACTTTTTATATGTAGCGAAGTTTATCAACATTCGTAGAGTTCGTTATAATTTCTTTAATTTGACGCTAATTGAGTTTCAACTTCGTTTTTTACTTTTTATATGTAGCGAAGTTTATCAACATTCGTAGAGTTCGTTATAATTTCTTTAATTTGACGCTAATTGAGTCCAACTTCGTTTTTTACTTTTTATATGTAGCGAAGTTTATCAACATTCGTAGAGTTCGTTATAATTTCTTTAATTTGACGCTAATTGAGTTCCAACTTCGTTTTTTACTTTTTATATGTAGCGAAGTTTATCAACATTCGTAGAGTGCGTTATAATTTCTTTAATTTGACGCTAATTGAGTTCCAACTTCGTTTTTTACTTTTTATATGTAGCGAAGTTTATCAACATTCGTAGAGTTCGTTACAATTTCTTTAATTTGACGCTAATTGAGTTCCAACTTCGTTTTTTAATTTTTATATGTAGCGAAGTTTATCAACATTCGTAGAGTTCGTTATAATTTCTTTAATTTGACGCTAATTGAGTTCCAACTTCGTTTTTTAATTTTTATATGTAGCGAAGTTTATCAACATTCGTAGAGTTCGTTATAATTTCTTTAATTTGTCGATAATTGAGTTCCAACTTCGTTTTTTACTTTTTATATGTAGCGAAGTTTATCAACATTCGTAGAGTTCGTTGTAATTTCTTTAATTTGACGCTAATTGAGTTCCAACTTCGTTTTTTACTTTGTATATGTAGCGAAGTTTATCAACCTTCGTAGAGTTCGTTATAATTTCTATAATTTGACGATAATTGAATTCCAAGTTCGTTTTTTACTTTTTATATGTAGCGAAGTATATCAACATTCGTAGAGTTCGTTACAATTTCTTTAATTTGACGCTAATTGAGTTCCAACTTCGTTTTTTACTTTTTATATGTAGCGAAGTTTATCAACATTCGTAGAGTTCGTTATAATTTCTTTAATTTGACGCTAATTGAGTTCCAACTTCGTTTTTTACTTTTTATATGTAGCGAAGTTTATCAACATTCGTAGAGTTCGTTATAATTTCTTTAATTTGACGCTAATTGAGTTCCAACTTCGTTTTTTACTTTTTATATGTAGCGAAGTTTATCAACATTCGTAGAGTTCGTTATAATTTCTTTAATTTGACGCTAATTGAGTTCCAACTTCGTTTTTTACTTTTTATATGTAGCGAAGTTTATCAACATTCGTAGAGTTCGTTATAATTTCTTTAATTTGACGCTAATTGAGTTCCAACTTCGTTTTTTACTTTTTATATGTAGCGAAGTTTATCAACATTCGTAGAGTTCGTTATAATTTCTTTAATTTGAAGCTAATTGAGTTCCAACTTCGTTTTTTACTTTTTATATGTAGTGAAGTTTATCAACATTCGTAGAGTTCGTTATCATTTCTTTAATTTGACGCTAATTGAGTTCCAACTTCGTTTTTTACTTTTTATATGTAGCGAAGTTTATCAACATTCGTAGAGTTCGTTATAATTTCTTTAATTTGACGCTAATTGAGTTTCAACTTCGTTTTTTACTTTTTATATGTAGCGAAGTTTATCAATATTCGTAGAGTTCGTTAAAATTTCTTTAATTTGACGCTAATTGAGTTCCAACTTCGTTTTTTACTTTTTATATGTAGCGAAGTTTATCAACATTCGTAGAGTTCGTTATAATTTCTTTAATTTGACGCTAATTGAGTTCCAACTTCGTTTTTTACTTTTTATATGTAGCGAAGTTTATCAACATTCGTAGAGTTCGTTATAATTTCTTTAATTTGACGCTAATTGAGTTTCAACTTCGTTTTTTACTTTTTATATGTAGCGAAGTTTATCAATATTCGTAGAGTTCGTTAAAATTTCTTTAATTTGACGCTAATTGAGTTCCAACTTCGTTTTTTACTTTTTATATGTAGCGAAGTTTATCAACATTCGTAGAGTTCGTTATAATTTCTTTAATTTGACGCTAATTGAGTTCCAACTTCGTTTTTTACTTTTTATATGTAGCGAAGTTCATCAACATTCGTAGAGTTCGTTATAATTTCTTTAATTTGACGATAATTGAATTCCAAGTTCGTTTTTTACTTTTTATATGTAGCGAAGTTTATCAACATTCGTAGAGTTCGTTATAATTTCTTTAATTTGACGCTAATTCAGTTCCAACTTCGTTTTTTACTTTTTATATGTAGCGAAGTTTATCAACATTCGTAGAGTTCGTTGTGATTTCTTTAATTTGACGCTAATTGAGTTCCAACTTCGTTTTTTACTTTTTATATGTAGCGAAGTTTATCAACATTCGTAGAGTTCGTTATAATTTCTTTAATTTGACGCTAATTGAGTTCCAACTTCGTTTTTTACTTTTTATATGTAGCGAAGTTTATCAACATTCGTAGAGTTCGTTATAATTTCTTTAATTTGACGCTAATTGAGTCCAACTTCGTTTTTTACTTTTTATATGTAGCGAAGTTTATCAACATTCGTAGAGTGCGTTATAATTTCTTTAATTTGACGCTAATTGAGTTCCAACTTCGTGTTTTACTTTTTATATGTAGCGAAGTTTATCAACATTCGTAGAGTTCGTTACAATTTCTTTAATTTGACGCTAATTGAGTTCCAACTTCGTTTTTTACTTTTTATATGTAGCGAAGTTTATCAACATTCGTAGAGTTCGTTATAATTTCTTTAATTTGACGCTAATTGAGTTCCAACTTCGTTTTTTACTTTTTATATGTAGCGAAGTTTATCAACATTCGTAGTGTTCGTTATAATTTCTTTAATTTGACGCTAATTGAGTTCCAACTTCGTTTTTTACTTTTTATATGTAGCGAAGTTTATCAACATTCGTAGAGTTCGTTATAATTTCTTTAATTTGACGCTAATTGAGTTCCAACTTCGTTTTTTACTTTTTATATGTAGCGAAGTTTATCAACATTCGTAGAGTTCGTTATCATTTCTTTAATTTGACGCTAATTGAGTTCCAACTTCGTTTTTTACTTTTTATATGTAGCGAAGTTTATCAACATTCGTAGAGTTCGTTATAATTTCTTTAATTTGACGCTAATTGAGTTTCAACTTCGATTTTTACTTTTTATATGTAGCGAAGTTTATCAATATTCGTAGAGTTCGTTAAAATTTCTTTAATTTGACGCTAATTGAGTTCCAACTTCGTTTTTTACTTTTTATATGTAGCGAAGTTTATCAACATTCGTAGAGTTCGTTATAATTTCTTTAATTTGACGCTAATTGAGTTCCAACTTCGTTTTTTACTTTTTATATGTAGCGAAGTTTATCAACATTCGTAGAGTTCGTTATAATTTCTTTAATTTGACGCTAATTGAGTTCCAACTTCGTTTTTTACTTTTTATATGTAGCGAAGTTTATCAACATTCGTAGAGTTCGTTATAATTTCTTTAATTTGACGCTAATTGAGTTCCAACTTCGTTTTTTACTTTTTATATGTAGCGAAGTTTATCAACATTCGTAGAGTTCGCTATAATTTCTTTAATTTGACGCTAATTGAGTTTCAACTTCGTTTTTTACTTTTTATATGTAGCGAAGTTTATCAATATTCGTAGAGTTCGTTAAAATTTCTTTAATTTGACGCTAATTGAGTTCCAACTTCGTTTTTTACTTTTTATATGTAGCGAAGTTTATCAACATTCGTAGAGTTCGTTATCATTTCTTTAATTTGACGCTAATTGAGTTCCAACTTCGTTTTTTACTTTTTATATGTAGCGAAGTTTATCAACATTCGTAGAGTTCGTTATAATTTCTTTAATTTGACGCTAATTGAGTTCCAACTTCGTTTTTTACTTTTTATATGTAGCGAAGTTTATCAACATTCGTAGAGTTCGTTATAATTTCTCTAATTTGACGCTAATTGAGTTCCAACTTCATTTTTTACTTTTTATATGTAGCGAAGTTTATCAACATTCGTAGAGTTCGTTATAATTTCTTTAATTTGACGCTAATTGAGTTTCAACTTCGTTTTTTACTTTTTATATGTAGCGAAGTTTATCAATATTCGTAGAGTTCGTTAAAATTTCTTTAATTTGACGTTAATTGAGTTCCAACTTCGTTTTTTACTTTTTATATGTAGCGAAGTTTATCAACATTCGTAGAGTTCGTTATCATTTCTTTAATTTGACGCTAATTGAGTTCCAACTTCGTTTTTTACTTTTTATATGTAGCGAAGTTTATCAACATTCGTAGAGTTCGTTATAATTTCTATAATTTGACGCTAATTGAGTTCCAACTTCGTTTTTTACTTTTTATATGTAGCGAAGTTAATCAACATTCCTAGAGTTCGTTATAATTTCTTTAATTTGACGATAATTGAGTTCCAACTTCGTTTTTTACTTTTTATATGTAGCGAAGTTTATCAACATTCGTAGAGTTCGTTGTAATTTCTTTAATTTGACGCTAATTGAGTTCCAACTTCGTTTTTTACTTTTTATATGTAGCGAAGTTTATCAACATTCATAGAGTTCGTTATAATTTCTTTAATTTGACGATAATTGAATTCCAAGTTCGTTTTTTACTTTTTATATGTAGCGAAGTTTATCAACATTCGTAGAGTTCGTTATAATTTCTTTAATTTGACGCTAATTGAGTTCCAACTTCGTTTATTACTATTTTTAAATGTAGCGAAGTTTATCAACATTCGTAGAGTTCGTTATAATTTCTTTAATTTGACGCTAATTGAGTCCAACTTCGTTTTTTACTTTTTATATGTAGCGAAGTTTATCAACATTCGTAGAGTTCGTTATAATTTCTTTAATTTGACGCTAATTGAGTTCCAACTTCGTTTTTTACTTTTTATATGTAGCGAAGTTTATCAACATTCGTAGAGTTCGTTGTAATTTCTTTAATTTGACGCTAATTGAGTTCCAACTTCGTTATTTACTTTTTATATGTAGCGAAGTTTATCAACATTCGTAGAGTTCGTTGTAATTTCTTTAATTTGACGCTAATTGAGTTCCAACTTCGTTTTTTACTTTTTATATGTAGCGAAGTTTATCAACATTCGTAGAGTTCGTTGTAATTTCTTTAATTTGACGCTAATTGAGTTCCAACTTCGTTTTTTACTTTTTATATGTAGCGAAGTTTATCAACATTCGTAGAGTTCGTTATCATTTCTTTAATTTGACGCTAATTGAGTTCCAACTTCGTTTTTTACTTTTTATATGTAGCGAAGTTTATCAACATTCGTAGAGTTCGCTATAATTTCTTTAATTTGACGCTAATTGAGTTTCAACTTCGTTTTTTACTTTTTATATGTAGCGAAGTTTATCAATATTCGTAGAGTTCGTTAAAATTTCTTTAATTTGACGCTAATTGAGTTCCAACTTCGTTTTTTACTTTTTATATGTAGCGAAGTTTATCAACATTCGTAGAGTTTGTTGTAATTTCTTTAATTTGACGCTAATTGAGTTCCAACTTCGTTTTTTACTTTTTATATGTAGCGAAGTATATCAACATTCGTAGAGTTCGTTATAATTTCTTTAATTTGACGCTAATTGAGTTCCAACTTCGTTTTTTACTTTTTATATGTAGCGAAGTTTATCAACATTCGTAGAGTTCGCTATAATTTCTTTAATTTGACGCTAATTGAGTTTCAACTTCGTTTTTTACTTTTTATATGTAGCGAAGTTTATCAATATTCGTAGAGTTCGTTAAAATTTCTTTAATTTGACGCTAATTGAGTTCCAACTTCGTTTTTCACTTTTTATATGTAGCGAAGTTTATCAACATTCGTAGAGTTCGTTATCATTTCTTTAATTTGACGCTAATTGAGTTCCAACTTCGTTTTTTACTTTTTATATGTAGCGAAGTTTATCAACATTCGTAGAGTTCGTTATAATTTCTTTAATTTGACGCTAATTGAGTTCCAACTTCGTTTTTTACTTTTTATATGTACCGAAGTTTATCAACATTCGTAGAGTTCGTTATAATTTCTTTAATTTGACGCTAATTGAGTTCCAACTTCGTTTTTTACTTTTTATATGTAGCGAAGTTTATCAACATTCGTAGAGTTCGTTGTAATTTCTTTAATTTGACGCTAATTGAGTTCCAACTTCGTTTTTTACTTATTATATGTAGCGAAGTTTATCAACATTCGTAGAGTTCGTTATCATTTCTTTAATTTGACGCTAATTGAGTTCCAACTTCGTTTTTTACTTTTTATATGTAGCGAAGTTTATCAACATTCGTAGAGTTCGTTATAATTTCTTTAATTTGACGCTAATTGAGTTCCAACTTCGTTTTTTACTTTTTATATGTAGCGAAGTTTATCAACATTCGTAGAGTTCGTTATAATTTCTTTAATTTGACGCTAATTGAGTTTCAACTTCGTTTTTTACTTTTTATATGTAGCGAAGTTTATCAATATTCGTAGAGTTCGTTAAAATTTCTTTAATTTGACGCTAATTGAGTTCCAACTTCGTTTTTTACTTTTTATATGTAGCGAAGTTTATCAACATTCGTAGAGATCGTTATCATTTCTTTAATTTGACGCTAATTGAGTTCCAACTTCGTTTTTTACTTTTTATATGTAGCGAAGTTTATCAACATTCGTAGAGTTCGTTATAATTTCTTTAATTTGACGCTAATTGAGTTCCAACTTCGTTTTATAGTTTTTATATGTAGCGAAGTTTATCAACATTCGTAGAGTTCGTTATAATTTCTTTAATTTGACGCTAATTGAGTCCAACTTCGTTTTTTACTTTTTATATGTAGCGAAGTTTATCAACATTCGTAGAGTTCGTTATCATTTCTTTAATTTGACGCTAATTGAGTTCCAACTTCGTTTTTTACTTTTTATATGTAGCGAAGTTTATCAACATTCGTAGAGTTCGTTGTAATTTCTTTAATTTGACGCTAATTGAGTTCCAACTTCGTTTTTTACTTTTTATATGTAGCGAAGTTTATCAACATTCGTAGAGTTCGTTGTAATTTCTTTAATTTGACGCTAATTGAGTTCCAACTTCGTTTTTTACTTTTTATATGTAGCGAAGTTTATCAACATTCGTAGAGTTCGTTGTAATTTCTTTAATTTGACGCTAATTGAGTTCCAACTTCGTTTTTTACTTTTTATATGTAGCGAAGTTTATCAACATTCGTAGAGTTCGTTATAATTTCTATAATTTGACGATAATTGAATTCCAAGTTCGTTTTTTACTTTTTATATGTAGCGAAGTATATCAACATTCGTAGAGTTCGTTACAATTTCTTTAATTTGACGCTAATTGAGTTCCAACTTCGTTTTTTACTTTTTATATGTAGCGAAGTTTATCAACATTCGTAGAGTTCGTTATAATTTCTTTAATTTGACGCTAATTGAGTTCCAACTTCGTTTTTTACTTTTTATATGTAGCGAAGTTTATCAACATTCGTAGAGTTCGTTATAATTTCTTTAATTTGACGCTAACTGAGTTCCAACTTCGTTTTTTACTTTTTATATGTAGCGAAGTTTATCAACATTCGTAGAGTTCGTTATCATTTCTTTAATTTGACGCTAATTGAGTTCCAACTTCGTTTTTTACTTTTTATATGTAGCGAAGTTTATCAACATTCGTAGAGTTCGCTATAATTTCTTTAATTTGACGCTAATTGAGTTTCAACTTCGTTTTTTACTTTTTATATGTAGCGAAGTTTATCAATATTCGTAGAGTTCGTTAAAATTTCTTTAATTTGACGCTAATTGAGTTCCAACTTCGTTTTTTACTTTTTATATGTAGCGAAGTTTATCAACATTCGTAGAGTTCGTTATCATTTCTTTAATTTGACGCTAATTGAGTTCCAACTTCGTTTTTTACTTTTTATATGTAGCGAAGTTTATCAACATTCGTAGAGTTCGTTATAATTTCTTTAATTTGACGCTAATTGAGTTCCAACTTCGTTTTTTACTTTTTATATGTAGCGAAGTTTATCAACATTCGTAGAGTTCGTTGTAATTTCTTTAATTTGACGCTAATTGAGTTCCAACTTCGTTTTTTACTTTTTATATGTAGCGAAGTTTATCAACATTCGTAGAGTTCGTTATAATTTCTTTAATTTGACGCTAATTGAGTTCCAACTTCGTTTTTTACTTTTTATATGTAGCGAAGTTTATCAACATTCGTAGAGTTCGTTATAATTTCTTTAATTTGACGCTAATTGAGTTTCAACTTCGTTTTTTACTTTTTATATGTAGCGAAGTTTATCAATATTCGTAGAGTTCGTTAAAATTTCTTTAATTTGACGCTAATTGAGTTCCAACTTCGTTTTTTACTTTTTATATGTAGCGAAGTTTATCAACATTCGTAGAGTTCGTTATAATTTCTTTAATTTGACGCTAATTGAGTTCCAACTTCGTTTTTTACTTTTTATATGTAGCGAAGTTTATCAACATTCGTAGAGTTCGTTATAATTTCTTTAATTTGACGCTAATTGAGTTCCAACTTCGTTTTTTACTTTTTATATGTAGCGAAGTTAATCAACATTCCTAGAGTTCGTTATAATTTCTTTAATTTGACGCTAATTGAGTTCCAACTTCGTTTTTTACTTTTTATATGTAGCGAAGTTTATCAACATTCGTAGAGTTCGTTGTAATTTCTTTAATTTGTCGCTAATTGAGTTCCAACTTCGTTTTTTACTTTTTATATGTAGCGAAGTTTATCAACATTCGTAGAGTGCGTTATAATTTCTTTAATTTGACGCTAATTGAGTTCCAACTTCGTTTTTTACTTTTTATATGTAGCGAAGTTTATCAACATTCGTAGAGTTCGTTATAATTTCTTTAATTTGACGCTAATTGAGTTCCAACTTCGTTTTTTACTTTTTATATGTAGCGAAGTTTATCAACATTCGTAGAGTTCGTTATAATTTCTTTAATTTGACGCTAATTGAGTCCAACTTCGTTTTTTACTTTTTATATGTAGCGAAGTTTATCAACATTCGTAGAGTTCGTTATCATTTCTTTAATTTGACGCTAATTGAGTTCCAACTTCGTTTTTTACTTTTTATATGTAGCGAAGTTTATCAACATTCGTAGAGTTCGTTGTAATTTCTTTAATTTGACGCTAATTGAGTTCCAACTTCGTTTTTTACTTTTTATATGTACCGAAGTTTATCAACATTCGTAGAGTTCGTTGTAATTTCTTTAATTTGACGCTAATTGAGTTCCAACTTCGTTTTTTACTTTTTATATGTAGCGAAGTTTATCAACATTCGTAGAGTTCGTTGTAATTTCTTTAATTTGACGCTAATTGAGTTCCAACTTCGTTTTTTACTTTTTATATGTAGCGAAGTTTATCAACATTCGTAGAGTTCGTTATCATTTCTTTAATTTGACGCTAATTGAGTTCCAACTTCGTTTTTTACTTTTTATATGTAGCGAAGTTTATCAACATTCGTAGAGTTCGCTATAATTTCTTTAATTTGACGCTAATTGAGTTCCAACTTCGTTTTTTACTTTTTATATGTAGCGAAGTTTATCAACATTCGTAGAGTTCGTTATAATTTCTTTAATTTGACGATAATTGAATTCCAAGTTCGTTTTTTACTTTTTATATGTAGCGAAGTTTATCAACATTCGTAGAGTTCGTTATAATTTCTTTAATTTGACGCTAATTGAGTTCCAACTTCGTTTATTACTATTTTTAAATGTAGCGAAGTTTATCAACATTCGTAGAGTTCGTTATAATTTCTTTAATTTGACGCTAATTGAGTCCAACTTCGTTTTTTACTTTTTATATGTAGCGAAGTTTATCAACATTCGTAGAGTTCGTTATAATTTCTTTAATTTGACGCTAATTGAGTTCCAACTTCGTTTTTTACTTTTTATATGTAGCGAAGTTTATCAACATTCGTAGAGTTCGTTGTAATTTCTTTAATTTGACGCTAATTGAGTTCCAACTTCGTTTTTTACTTTTTATATGTAGCGACGTTTATCAACATTCGTAGAGTTCGTTGTAATTTCTTTAATTTGACGCTAATTGAGTTCCAACTTCGTTTTTTACTTTTTATATGTAGCGAAGTTTATCAACATTCGTAGAGTTCGTTGTAATTTCTTTAATTTGACGCTAATTGAGTTCCAACTTCGTTTTTTACTTTTTATATGTAGCGAAGTTTATCAACATTCGTAGAGTTCGTTATCATTTCTTTAATTTGACGCTAATTGAGTTCCAACTTCGTTTTTTACTTTTTATATGTAGCGAAGTTTATCAACATTCGTAGAGTTCGCTATAATTTCTTTAATTTGACGCTAATTGAGTTTCAACTTCGTTTTTTACTTTTTATATGTAGCGAAGTTTATCAATATTCGTAGAGTTCGTTAAAATTTCTTTAATTTGACGCTAATTGAGTTCCAACTTCGTTTTTCACTTTTTATATGTAGCGTAGTTTATCAACATTCGTAGAGTTCGTTATCATTTCTTTAATTTGACGCTAATTGAGTTCCAACTTCGTTTTTTACTTTTTATATGTAGCGAAGTTTATCAACATTCGTAGAGTTCGTTATAATTTCTTTAATTTGACGCTAATTGAGTTCCAACTTCGTTTTTTACTTTTTATATGTACCGAAGTTTATCAACATTCGTAGAGTTCGTTATAATTTCTTTAATTTGACGCTAATTGAGTTCCAACTTCGTTTTTTACTTTTTATATGTAGCGAAGTTTATCAACATTCGTAGAGTTCGTTGTAATTTCTTTAATTTGACGCTAATTGAGTTCCAACTTCGTTTTTTACTTATTATATGTAGCGAAGTTTATCAACATTCGTAGAGTTCGTTATAATTTCTTTAATTTGACGCTAATTGAGTTCCAACTTCGTTTTTTCCTTTTTATATGTAGCGAAGTTTATCAACATTCGTAGAGTTCGTTATAATTTCTTTAATTTGACGCTAATTGAGTTCCAACTTCGTTTTTTACTTTTTATATGTAGCGAAGTTTATCAGCATTCGTAGAGTTCGTTATAATTTCTTTAATTTGACGCTAATTGAGTTTCAACTTCGTTTTTTACTTTTTATATGTAGCGAAGTTTATCAATATTCGTAGAGTTCGTTAAAATTTCTTTAATTTGACGCTAATTGAGTTCCAACTTCGTTTTTTACTTTTTATATGTAGCGAAGTTTATCAACATTCGTAGAGATCGTTATCATTTCTTTAATTTGACGCTAATTGAGTTCCAACTTCGTTTTTTACTTTTTATATGTAGCGAAGTTTATCAACATTCGTAGAGTTCGTTATAATTTCTTTAATTTGACGCTAATTGAGTTCCAACTTCGTTTTATAGTTTTTATATGTAGCGAAGTTTATCAACATTCGTAGAGTTCGTTATAATTTCTTTAATTTGACGCTAATTGAGTCCAACTTCGTTTTTTACTTTTTATATGTAGCGAAGTTTATCAACATTCGTAGAGTTCGTTATCATTTCTTTAATTTGACGCTAATTGAGTTCCAACTTCGTTTTTTACTTTTTATATGTAGCGAAGTTTATCAACATTCGTAGAGTTCGTTGTAATTTCTTTAATTTGACGCTAATTGAGTTCCAACTTCGTTTTTTACTTTTTATATGTAGCGAAGTTTATCAACATTCGTAGAGTTCGTTGTAATTTCTTTAATTTGACGCTAATTGAGTTCCAACTTCGTTTTTTACTTTTTATATGTAGCGAAGTTTATCAACATTCGTAGAGTTCGTTGTAATTTCTTTAATTTGACGCTAATTGAGTTCCAACTTCGTTTTTTACTTTTTATATGTAGCGAAGTTTGTCAACATTCGTAGAGTTCGTTATAATTTCTATAATTTGACGATAATTGAATTCCAAGTTCGTTTTTTACTTTTTATATGTAGCGAAGTATATCAACATTCGTAGAGTTCGTTACAATTTCTTTAATTTGACGCTAATTGAGTTCCAACTTCGTTTTTTACTTTTTATATGTAGCGAAGTTTATCAACATTCGTAGAGTTCGTTATAATTTCTTTAATTTGACGCTAATTGAGTTCCAACTTCGTTTTTTACTTTTTATATGTAGCGAAGTTTATCAACATTCGTAGAGTTCGTTATAATTTCTTTAATTTGACGCTAATTGAGTTCCAACTTCGTTTTTTACTTTTTATATGTAGCGAAGTTTATCAACATTCGTAGAGTTCGTTATAATTTCTTTAATTTGACGCTAATTGAGTTCCAACTTCGTTTTTTACTTTTTATATGTAGCGAAGTTTATCAACATTCGTAGAGTTCGTTATAATTTCTTTAATTTGACGCTAATTGAGTTCCAACTTCGTTTTTTACTTTTTATATGTAGCGAAGTTTATCAACATTCGTAGAGTTCGTTATAATTTCTTTAATTTGAAGCTAATTGAGTTCCAACTTCGTTTTTTACTTTTTATATGTAGTGAAGTTTATCAACATTCGTAGAGTTCGTTATCATTTCTTTAATTTGACGCTAATTGAGTTCCAACTTCGTTTTTTACTTTTTATATGTAGCGAAGTTTATCAACATTCGTAGAGTTCGTTATAATTTCTTTAATTTGACGCTAATTGAGTTTCAACTTCGTTTTTTACTTTTTATATGTAGCGAAGTTTATCAATATTCGTAGAGTTCGTTAAAATTTCTTTAATTTGACGCTAATTGAGTTCCAACTTCGTTTTTTACTTTTTATATGTAGCGAAGTTTATCAACATTCGTAGAGTTCGTTATAATTTCTTTAATTTGACGCTAATTGAGTTCCAACTTCGTTTTTTACTTTTTATATGTAGCGAAGTTTATCAACATTCGTAGAGTTCGTTATAATTTCTTTAATTTGATGCTAATTGAGTTCCAACTGCGTTTTTTACTTTTTATATGTAGCGAAGTTTATCAACATTCGTAGAGTTCGTTATAATTTCTTTAATTTGACGCTAATTGAGTTCCAACTTCGTTTTTTACTTTTTATATGTAGCGAAGTTTATCAACATTCGTAGAGTTCGTTATCATTTCTTTAATTTGACGCTAATTGAGTTCCAACTTCGTTTTTTACTTTTTATATGTAGCGAAGTTTATCAACATTCGTAGAGTTCGTTATAATTTCTTTAATTTGACGCTAATTGAGTTTCAACTTCGTTTTTTACTTTTTATATGTAGCGAAGTTTATCAACATTCGTAGAGTTCGTTATAATTTCTTTAATTTGACGCTAATTGAGTCCAACTTCGTTTTTTACTTTTTATATGTAGCGAAGTTTATCAACATTCGTAGAGTTCGTTATAATTTCTTTAATTTGACGCTAATTGAGTTCCAACTTCGTTTTTTACTTTTTATATGTAGCGAAGTTTATCAACATTCGTAGAGTGCGTTATAATTTCTTTAATTTGACGCTAATTGAGTTCCAACTTCGTTTTTTACTTTTTATATGTAGCGAAGTTTATCAACATTCGTAGAGTTCGTTACAATTTCTTTAATTTGACGCTAATTGAGTTCCAACTTCGTTTTTTAATTTTTATATGTAGCGAAGTTTATCAACATTCGTAGAGTTCGTTATAATTTCTTTAATTTGACGCTAATTGAGTTCCAACTTCGTTTTTTACTTTTTATATGTAGCGAAGTTTATCAACATTCGTAGAGTTCGTTATAATTTCTTTAATTTGTCGATAATTGAGTTCCAACTTCGTTTTTTACTTTTTATATGTAGCGAAGTTTATCAACATTCGTAGAGTTCGTTGTAATTTCTTTAATTTGACGCTAATTGAGTTCCAACTTCGTTTTTTACTTTGTATATGTAGCGAAGTTTATCAACATTCGTAGAGTTCGTTATAATTTCTATAATTTGACGATAATTGAATTCCAAGTTCGTTTTTTACTTTTTATATGTAGCGAAGTATATCAACATTCGTAGAGTTCGTTACAATTTCTTTAATTTGACGCTAATTGAGTTCCAACTTCGTTTTTTACTTTTTATATGTAGCGAAGTTTATCAACATTCGTAGAGTTCGTTATAATTTCTTTAATTTGACGCTAATTGAGTTCCAACTTCGTTTTTTACTTTTTATATGTAGCGAAGTTTATCAACATTCGTAGAGTTCGTTATAATTTCTTTAATTTGACGCTAATTGAGTTCCAACTTCGTTTTTTACTTTTTATATGTAGCGAAGTTTATCAACATTCGTAGAGTTCGTTATAATTTCTTTAATTTGACGCTAATTGAGTTCCAACTTCGTTTTTTACTTTTTATATGTAGCGAAGTTTATCAACATTCGTAGAGTTCGTTATAATTTCTTTAATTTGACGCTAATTGAGTTCCAACTTCGTTTTTTACTTTTTATATGTAGCGAAGTTTATCAACATTCGTAGAGTTCGTTATAATTTCTTTAATTTGAAGCTAATTGAGTTCCAACTTCGTTTTTTACTTTTTATATGTAGTGAAGTTTATCAACATTCGTAGAGTTCGTTATCATTTCTTTAATTTGACGCTAATTGAGTTCCAACTTCGTTTTTTACTTTTTATATGTAGCGAAGTTTATCAACATTCGTAGAGTTCGTTATAATTTCTTTAATTTGACGCTAATTGAGTTTCAACTTCGTTTTTTACTTTTTATATGTAGCGAAGTTTATCAATATTCGTAGAGTTCGTTAAAATTTCTTTAATTTGACGCTAATTGAGTTCCAACTTCGTTTTTTACTTTATATATGTAGCGAAGTTTATCAACATTCGTAGAGTTCGTTATAATTTCTTTAATTTGACGCTAATTGAGTTCCAACTTCGTTTTTTACTTTTTATATGTAGCGAAGTTTATCAACATTCGTAGAGTTCGTTATAATTTCTTTAATTTGATGCTAATTGAGTTCCAACTGCGTTTTTTACTTTTTATATGTAGCGAAGTTTATCAACATTCGTAGAGTTCGTTATAATTTCTTTAATTTGACGCTAATTGAGTTCCAACTTCGTTTTTTACTTTTTATATGTAGCGAAGTTTATCAACATTCGTAGAGTTCGTTATCATTTCTTTAATTTGACGCTAATTGAGTTCCAACTTCGTTTTTTACTTTTTATATGTAGCGAAGTTTATCAACATTCGTAGAGTTCGTTATAATTTCTTTAATTTGACGCTAATTGAGTTTCAACTTCGTTTTTTACTTTTTATATGTAGCGAAGTTTATCAATATTCGTAGAGTTCGTTAAAATTTCTTTAATTTGACGCTAATTGAGTTCCAACTTCGTTTTTTACTTTTTATATGTAGCGAAGTTTATCAACATTCGTAGAGTTCGTTATAATTTCTTTAATTTGACGCTAATTGAGTTCCAACTTCGTTTTTTACTTTTTATATGTAGCGAAGTTCATCAACATTCGTAGAGTTCGTTATAATTTCTTTAATTTGACGATAATTGAATTCCAAGTTCGTTTTTTACTTTTTATATGTAGCGAAGTTTATCAACATTCGTAGAGTTCGTTATAATTTCTTTAATTTGACGCTAATTGAGTTCCAACTTCGTTTTTTACTTTTTATATGTAGCGAAGTTTATCAACATTCGTAGAGTTCGTTGTGATTTCTTTAATTTGACGCTAATTGAGTTCCAACTTCGTTTTTTACTTTTTATATGTAGCGAAGTTTATCAACATTCGTAGAGTTCGTTATAATTTCTTTAATTTGACGCTAATTGAGTTCCAACTTCGTTTTTTACTTTTTATATGTAGCGAAGTTTATCAACATTCGTAGAGTTCGTTATAATTTCTTTAATTTGACGCTAATTGAGTCCAACTTCGTTTTTTACTTTTTATATGTAGCGAAGTTTATCAACATTCGTAGAGTTCGTTATAATTTCTTTAATTTGACGCTAATTGAGTTCCAACTTCGTTTTTTACTTTTTATATGTAGCGAAGTTTATCAACATTCGTAGAGTGCGTTATAATTTCTTTAATTTGACGCTAATTGAGTTCCAACTTCGTTTTTTACTTTTTATATGTAGCGAAGTTTATCAACATTCGTAGAGTTCGTTACAATTTCTTTAATTTGACGCTAATTGAGTTCCAACTTCGTTTTTTACTTTTTATATGTAGCGAAGTTTATCAACATTCGTAGAGTTCGTTATAATTTCTTTAATTTGACGCTAATTGAGTTCCAACTTCGTTTTTTACTTTTTATATGTAGCGAAGTTTATCAACATTCGTAGTGTTCGTTATAATTTCTTTAATTTGACGCTAATTGAGTTCCAACTTCGTTTTTTACTTTTTATATGTAGCGAAGTTTATCAACATTCGTAGAGTTCGTTATAATTTCTTTAATTTGACGCTAATTGAGTTCCAACTTCGTTTTTTACTTTTTATATGTAGCGAAGTTTATCAACATTCGTAGAGTTCGTTATCATTTCTTTAATTTGACGCTAATTGAGTTCCAACTTCGTTTTTTACTTTTTATATGTAGCGAAGTTTATCAACATTCGTAGAGTTCGTTATAATTTCTTTAATTTGACGCTAATTGAGTTTCAACTTCGATTTTTACTTTTTATATGTAGCGAAGTTTATCAATATTCGTAGAGTTCGTTAAAATTTCTTTAATTTGACGCTAATTGAGTTCCAACTTCGTTTTTTACTTTTTATATGTAGCGAAGTTTATCAACATTCGTAGAGTTCGTTATAATTTCTTTAATTTGACGCTAATTGAGTTCCAACTTCGTTTTTTACTTTTTATATGTAGCGAAGTTTATCAACATTCGTAGAGTTCGTTATAATTTCTTTAATTTGACGCTAATTGAGTTCCAACTTCGTTTTTTACTTTTTATATGTAGCGAAGTTTATCAACATTCGTAGAGTTCGTTATAATTTCTTTAATTTGATGCTAATTGAGTTCCAACTGCGTTTTTTACTTTTTATATGTAGCGAAGTTTATCAACATTCGTAGAGTTCGTTATAATTTCTTTAATTTGACGCTAATTGAGTTCCAACTTCGTTTTTTACTTTTTATATGTAGCGAAGTTTATCAACATTCGTAGAGTTCGTTATCATTTCTTTAATTTGACGCTAATTGAGTTCCAACTTCGTTTTTTACTTTTTATATGTAGCGAAGTTTATCAACATTCGTAGAGTTCGTTATAATTTCTTTAATTTGACGCTAATTGAGTTTCAACTTCGTTTTTTACTTTTTATATGTAGCGAAGTTTATCAACATTCGTAGAGTTCGTTATAATTTCTTTAATTTGACGCTAATTGAGTCCAACTTCGTTTTTTACTTTTTATATGTAGCGAAGTTTATCAACATTCGTAGAGTTCGTTATAATTTCTTTAATTTGACGCTAATTGAGTTCCAACTTCGTTTTTTACTTTTTATATGTAGCGAAGTTTATCAACATTCGTAGAGTGCGTTATAATTTCTTTAATTTGACGCTAATTGAGTTCCAACTTCGTTTTTTACTTTTTATATGTAGCGAAGTTTATCAACATTCGTAGAGTTCGTTACAATTTCTTTAATTTGACGCTAATTGAGTTCCAACTTCGTTTTTTAATTTTTATATGTAGCGAAGTTTATCAACATTCGTAGAGTTCGTTATAATTTCTTTAATTTGACGCTAATTGAGTTCCAACTTCGTTTTTTACTTTTTATATGTAGCGAAGTTTATCAACATTCGTAGAGTTCGTTATAATTTCTTTAATTTGTCGATAATTGAGTTCCAACTTCGTTTTTTACTTTTTATATGTAGCGAAGTTTATCAACATTCGTAGAGTTCGTTGTAATTTCTTTAATTTGACGCTAATTGAGTTCCAACTTCGTTTTTTACTTTGTATATGTAGCGAAGTTTATCAACATTCGTAGAGTTCGTTATAATTTCTATAATTTGACGATAATTGAATTCCAAGTTCGTTTTTTACTTTTTATATGTAGCGAAGTATATCAACATTCGTAGAGTTCGTTACAATTTCTTTAATTTGACGCTAATTGAGTTCCAACTTCGTTTTTTACTTTTTATATGTAGCGAAGTTTATCAACATTCGTAGAGTTCGTTATAATTTCTTTAATTTGACGCTAATTGAGTTCCAACTTCGTTTTTTACTTTTTATATGTAGCGAAGTTTATCAACATTCGTAGAGTTCGTTATAATTTCTTTAATTTGACGCTAATTGAGTTCCAACTTCGTTTTTTACTTTTTATATGTAGCGAAGTTTATCAACATTCGTAGAGTTCGTTATAATTTCTTTAATTTGACGCTAATTGAGTTCCAACTTCGTTTTTTACTTTTTATATGTAGCGAAGTTTATCAACATTCGTAGAGTTCGTTATAATTTCTTTAATTTGACGCTAATTGAGTTCCAACTTCGTTTTTTACTTTTTATATGTAGCGAAGTTTATCAACATTCGTAGAGTTCGTTATAATTTCTTTAATTTGAAGCTAATTGAGTTCCAACTTCGTTTTTTACTTTTTATATGTAGTGAAGTTTATCAACATTCGTAGAGTTCGTTATCATTTCTTTAATTTGACGCTAATTGAGTTCCAACTTCGTTTTTTACTTTTTATATGTAGCGAAGTTTATCAACATTCGTAGAGTTCGTTATAATTTCTTTAATTTGACGCTAATTGAGTTTCAACTTCGTTTTTTACTTTTTATATGTAGCGAAGTTTATCAATATTCGTAGAGTTCGTTAAAATTTCTTTAATTTGACGCTAATTGAGTTCCAACTTCGTTTTTTACTTTATATATGTAGCGAAGTTTATCAACATTCGTAGAGTTCGTTATAATTTCTTTAATTTGACGCTAATTGAGTTCCAACTTCGTTTTTTACTTTTTATATGTAGCGAAGTTTATCAACATTCGTAGAGTTCGTTATAATTTCTTTAATTTGATGCTAATTGAGTTCCAACTGCGTTTTTTACTTTTTATATGTAGCGAAGTTTATCAACATTCGTAGAGTTCGTTATAATTTCTTTAATTTGACGCTAATTGAGTTCCAACTTCGTTTTTTACTTTTTATATGTAGCGAAGTTTATCAACATTCGTAGAGTTCGTTATCATTTCTTTAATTTGACGCTAATTGAGTTCCAACTTCGTTTTTTACTTTTTATATGTAGCGAAGTTTATCAACATTCGTAGAGTTCGTTATAATTTCTTTAATTTGACGCTAATTGAGTTTCAACTTCGTTTTTTACTTTTTATATGTAGCGAAGTTTATCAATATTCGTAGAGTTCGTTAAAATTTCTTTAATTTGACGCTAATTGAGTTCCAACTTCGTTTTTTACTTTTTATATGTAGCGAAGTTTATCAACATTCGTAGAGTTCGTTATAATTTCTTTAATTTGACGCTAATTGAGTTCCAACTTCGTTTTTTACTTTTTATATGTAGCGAAGTTCATCAACATTCGTAGAGTTCGTTATAATTTCTTTAATTTGACGATAATTGAATTCCAAGTTCGTTTTTTACTTTTTATATGTAGCGAAGTTTATCAACATTCGTAGAGTTCGTTATAATTTCTTTAATTTGACGCTAATTGAGTTCCAACTTCGTTTTTTACTTTTTATATGTAGCGAAGTTTATCAACATTCGTAGAGTTCGTTGTGATTTCTTTAATTTGACGCTAATTGAGTTCCAACTTCGTTTTTTACTTTTTATATGTAGCGAAGTTTATCAACATTCGTAGAGTTCGTTATAATTTCTTTAATTTGACGCTAATTGAGTTCCAACTTCGTTTTTTACTTTTTATATGTAGCGAAGTTTATCAACATTCGTAGAGTTCGTTATAATTTCTTTAATTTGACGCTAATTGAGTCCAACTTCGTTTTTTACTTTTTATATGTAGCGAAGTTTATCAACATTCGTAGAGTTCGTTATAATTTCTTTAATTTGACGCTAATTGAGTTCCAACTTCGTTTTTTACTTTTTATATGTAGCGAAGTTTATCAACATTCGTAGAGTGCGTTATAATTTCTTTAATTTGACGCTAATTGAGTTCCAACTTCGTTTTTTACTTTTTATATGTAGCGAAGTTTATCAACATTCGTAGAGTTCGTTACAATTTCTTTAATTTGACGCTAATTGAGTTCCAACTTCGTTTTTTACTTTTTATATGTAGCGAAGTTTATCAACATTCGTAGAGTTCGTTATAATTTCTTTAATTTGACGCTAATTGAGTTCCAACTTCGTTTTTTACTTTTTATATGTAGCGAAGTTTATCAACATTCGTAGTGTTCGTTATAATTTCTTTAATTTGACGCTAATTGAGTTCCAACTTCGTTTTTTACTTTTTATATGTAGCGAAGTTTATCAACATTCGTAGAGTTCGTTATAATTTCTTTAATTTGACGCTAATTGAGTTCCAACTTCGTTTTTTACTTTTTATATGTAGCGAAGTTTATCAACATTCGTAGAGTTCGTTATCATTTCTTTAATTTGACGCTAATTGAGTTCCAACTTCGTTTTTTACTTTTTATATGTAGCGAAGTTTATCAACATTCGTAGAGTTCGTTATAATTTCTTTAATTTGACGCTAATTGAGTTTCAACTTCGATTTTTACTTTTTATATGTAGCGAAGTTTATCAATATTCGTAGAGTTCGTTAAAATTTCTTTAATTTGACGCTAATTGAGTTCCAACTTCGTTTTTTACTTTTTATATGTAGCGAAGTTTATCAACATTCGTAGAGTTCGTTATCATTTCTTTAATTTGACGCTAATTGAGTTCCAACTTCGTTTTTTACTTTTTATATGTAGCGAAGTTTATCAACATTCGTAGAGTTCGTTATAATTTCTTTAATTTGACGCTAATTGAGTTCCAACTTCGTTTTTTACTTTTTATATGTAGCGAAGTTAATCAACATTCCTAGAGTTCGTTATAATTTCTTTAATTTGACGCTAATTGAGTTCCAACTTCGTTTTTTACTTTTTATATGTAGCGAAGTTTATCAACATTCGTAGAGTTCGTTGTAATTTCTTTAATTTGTCGCTAATTGAGTTCCAACTTCGTTTTTTACTTTTTATATGTAGCGAAGTTTATCAACATTCGTAGAGTTCGTTATAATTTCTTTAATTTGACGATAATTGAATTCCAAGTTCGTTTTTTACTTTTTATATGTAGCGAAGTTTATCAACATTCGTAGAGTTCGTTATAATTTCTTTAATTTGACGCTAATTGAGTTCCAACTTCGTTTATTACTATTTTTAAATGTAGCGAAGTTTATCAACATTCGTAGAGTTCGTTATAATTTCTTTAATTTGACGCTAATTGAGTCCAACTTCGTTTTTTACTTTTTATATGTAGCGAAGTTTATCAACATTCGTAGAGTTCGTTATCATTTCTTTAATTTGACGCTAATTGAGTTGCAACTTCGTTTTTTACTTTTTATATGTAGCGAAGTTTATCAACATTCGTAGAGTTCGTTGTAATTTCTTTAATTTGACGCTAATTGAGTTCCAACTTCGTTTTTTACTTTTTATATGTAGCGAAGTTTATCAACATTCGTAGAGTTCGTTGTAATTTCTTTAATTTGACGCTAATTGAGTTCCAACTTCGTTTTTTACTTTTTATATGTAGCGAAGTTTATCAACATTCGTAGAGTTCGTTGTAATTTCTTTAATTTGACGCTAATTGAGTTCCAACTTCGTTTTTTACTTTTTATATGTAGCGAAGTTTATCAACATTCGTAGAGTTCGTTATCATTTCTTTAATTTGACGCTAATTGAGTTCCAACTTCGTTTTTTACTTTTTATATGTAGCGAAGTTTATCAACATTCGTAGAGTTCGCTATAATTTCTTTAATTTGACGCTAATTGAGTTTCAACTTCGTTTTTTACTTTTTATATGTAGCGAAGTTTATCAATATTCGTAGAGTTCGTTAAAATTTCTTTAATTTGACGCTAATTGAGTTCCAACTTCGTTTTTTACTTTTTATATGTAGCGAAGTTTATCAACATTCGTAGAGTTCGTTATCATTTCTTTAATTTGACGCTAATTGAGTTCCAACTTCGTTTTTTACTTTTTATATGTAGCGAAGTTTATCAACATTCGTAGAGTTCGTTATAATTTCTTTAATTTGACGCTAATTGAGTTCCAACTTCGTTTTTTACTTTTTATATGTAGCGAAGTTTATCAACATTCGTAGAGTTCGTTATAATTTCTTTAATTTGACGCTAATTGAGTTCCAACTTCGTTTTTTACTTTTTATATGTAGCGAAGTTTATCAACATTCGTAGAGTTCGTTGTAATTTCTATAATTTGACGCTAATTGAGTTCCAACTTCGTTTTTTACTTATTATATGTAGCGAAGTTTATCAACATTCGTAGAGTTCGTTATAATTTCTTTAATTTGACGCTAATTGAGTTCCAACTTCGTTTTTTACTTTTTATATGTAGCGAAGTTTATCAACATTCGTAGAGTTCGTTATAATTTCTTTAATTTGACGCTAATTGAGTTCCAACTTCGTTTTTTACTTTTTATATGTAGCGAAGTTTATCAACATTCGTAGAGTTCGTTATAATTTCTTTAATTTGACGCTAATTGAGTTTCAACTTCGTTTTTTACTTTTTATATGTAGCGAAGTTTATCAATATTCGTAGAGTTCGTTAAAATTTCTTTAATTTGACGCTAATTGAGTTCCAACTTCGTTTTTTACTTTTTATATGTAGCGAAGTTTATCAACATTCGTAGAGTTCGTTATCATTTCTTTAATTTGACGCTAATTGAGTTCCAACTTCGTTTTTTACTTTTTATATGTAGCGAAGTTTATCAACATTCGTAGAGTTCGTTATAATTTCTTTAATTTGACGCTAATTGAGTTCCAACTTCGTTTTTTACTTTTTATATGTAGCGAAGTTAATCAACATTCCTAGAGTTCGTTATAATTTCTTTAATTTGACGCTAATTGAGTTCCAACTTCGTTTTTTACTTTTTATATGTAGCGAAGTTTATCAACATTCGTAGAGTTCGTTGTAATTTCTTTAATTTGTCGCTAATTGAGTTCCAACTTCGTTTTTTACTTTTTATATGTAGCGAAGTTTATCAACATTCGTAGAGTTCGTTATAATTTCTTTAATTTGACGATAATTGAATTCCAAGTTCGTTTTTTACTTTTTATATGTAGCGAAGTTTATCAACTTTCGTAGAGTTCGTTATAATTTCTTTAATTTGACGCTAATTGAGTTCCAACTTCGTTTATTACTATTTTTAAATGTAGCGAAGTTTATCAACATTCGTAGAGTTCGTTATAATTTCTTTAATTTGACGCTAATTGAGTCCAACTTCTTTTTTTACTTTTTATATGTAGCGAAGTTTATCAACATTCGTAGAGTTCGTTATCATTTCTTTAATTTGACGCTAATTGAGTTCCAACTTCGTTTTTTACTTTTTATATGTAGCGAAGTTTATCAACATTCGTAAAGTTCGTTGTAATTTCTTTAATTTGACGCTAATTGAGTTCCAACTTCGTTTTTTACTTTTTATATGTAGCGAAGTTTATCAACATTCGTAGAGTTCGTTGTAATTTCTTTAATTTGACGCTAATTGAGTTCCAACTTCGTTTTTTACTTTTTATATGTAGCGAAGTTTATCAACATTCGTAGAGTTCGTTGTAATTTCTTTAATTTGACGCTAATTGAGTTCCAACTTCGTTTTTTACTTTTTATATGTAGCGAAGTTTATCAACATTCGTAGAGTTCGTTATAATTTCTATAATTTGACGATAATTGAATTCCAAGTTCGTTTTTTACTTTTTATATGCAGCGAAGTTTATCAACATTCGTAGAGTTCGTTACAATTTCTTTAATTTGACGCTAATTGAGTTCCAACTTCGTTTTTTACTTTTTATATGTAGCGAAGTTTATCAACATTCGTAGAGTTCGTTGTAATTTCTTTAATTTGACGCTAATTGAGTTCCAACTTCGTTTTTTACTTTTTATATGTAGCGAAGTTTATCAACATTCGTAGAGTTCGTTATAATTTCTTTAATTTGACGCTAATTGAGTTCCAACTTCGTTTTTTACTTTTTATATGTAGCGAAGTTTATCAACATTCGTAGAGTTCGTTATAATTTCTTTAATTTGACGCTAATTGAGTTCCAACTTCGTTTTTTACTTTTTATATGTAGCGAAGTTTATCAACATTCGTAGAGTTCGTTATAATTTCTTTAATTTGACGCTAATTGAGTTCCAACTTCGTTTTTTACTTTTTATATGTAGCGAAGTTTATCAACATTCGTAGAGTTCGTTATAATTTCTTTAATTTGACGCTAATTGAGTTCCAACTTCGTTTTTTACTTTTTATATGTAGCGAAGTTTATCAACATTCGTAGAGTTCGTTATCATTTCTTTAATTTGACGCTAATTGAGTTCCAACTTCGTTTTTTACTTTTTATATGTAGCGAAGTTTATCAACATTCGTAGAGTTCGTTATAATTTCTTTAATTTGACGCTAATTGCGTTCCAACTTCGTTTTTGACTTTTTATATGTAGCGAAGTTTATCAACATTCGTAAAGTTCGTTATAATTTCTTTAATTTGACGCTAATTGAGTTCCAACTTCGTTTTTTACTTTTTATATGTAGCGAAGTTTATCAATATTCGTAGAGTTCGTTAAAATTTCTTTAATTTGACGCTAATTGAGTTCCAACTTCGTTTTTTACTTTTTATATGTAACGATGTTTATCAACATTCGTATATTTCGTTATAATTTCTTTAATTTGAGGCTAATTGAGTTCCAACTTCGTTTTTTACTTTTTATATGTAGCGATGTTTATCCACATTAGTTTATTTCGTTATAATTTCTTTAATTTGAGGCTAATTGAGATCCAACTTCGTTTTTACTTTTTATATGTAGCGATGTTTATCAACATTAGTTTATTTCGTTATAATTTCTTTAATTTGACGCTAATTGAGTTCCAACTTCGTTTTTTACTTTTTATATGTAGCGAAGTTTATCAACATTCGTAGAGTTCGTTATAATTTCTTTAATTTGACGCTAATTGAGATCCAACTTCGTTTTTTACTTTTCATTTGTAGCGATGTTTATCAACATTCGTATATTTCGTTATAATTTCTTTAATTTGACGCTAATTGAGTTCCAACTTCGTTTTTTACTTTTTATATGTAGCGATGTTTATCCACATTAGTTTATTTCGTTATAATTTCTTTAATTTGAGGCTAATTGAGTTCCAACTTCGTTTTTTACCTTTTATATGTAGCGATGTTTATCAACATTCGTATATTTCGTATTACTTTCTTTAATTTGACGCTAATTGAGTTCAACATCGTTTTTTCCTTTTATATGTAGCGATGTTTATCCATATTCGTATATTTCGTTATACTTTCTTTAATTTGACGCTAATTGTGTTCCAACTTCGTTTTTTACTTTTTATATGTAGGGATGTTTATCAACATTAGTTTATTTCGTTATAGTTTCTTTAATTTGACGCTAATTGAGTCCAACTTCGTTTTTTACTTTTTATATGTAGCGAAGTTTATCAACATTCGTAGAGTTCGTTATAATTTCTTTAATTTGACGCTAATTGAGTTCCAACTTCGTTTTTTACTTTTTATATGTAGCGAAGTTTATCAACATTCGTAGAGTTCGTTATAATTTCTTTAATTTGACGCTAATTGAGTTCCAACTTCGTTTTTTACTTTTTATATGTAGCGAAGTTTATCAACATTCGTAGAGTTCGTTATAATTTCTTTAATTTGACGCTAATTGAGTTTCAACTTCGTTTTTTACTTTTTATATGTAGCGAAGTTTATCAATATTCGTAGAGTTCGTTATAATTTCTTTAATTTGACGCTAATTGAGTTCCAACTTCGTTTTTTACTTTTTATATGTAGCGAAGTTTATCAACATTCGTAGAGTTCGTTATAATTTCTTTAATTTGACGCTAATTGAGTTCCAACTTCGTTTTTTACATTTTATATGTAGCGAAGTTTATCAACATTCGTAGAGTTCGTTATAATTTCTTTAATTTGACGCTAATTGAGTTCCAACTGCGTTTTTTACTTTTTATATGTAGCGAAGTTTATCAACATTCGTAGAGTTCGTTATAATTTCTTTAATTTGACGCTAATTGAGTTCCAACTTCGTTTTTTACTTTTTATATGTAGCGAAGTTTATCAACATTCGTAGAGTTCGTTATCATTTCTTTAATTTGACGCTAATTGAGTTCCAACTTCGTTTTTTACTTTTTATATGTAGCGAAGTTTATCAACATTCGTAGAGTTCGTTATAATTTCTTTAATTTGACGCTAATTGAGTTTCAACTTCGTTTTTTACTTTTTATATGTAGCGAAGTTTATCAATATTCGTAGAGTTCGTTAAAATTTCTTTAATTTGACGCTAATTGAGTTCCAACTTCGTTTTTTACTTTTTATATGTAGCGAAGTTTATCAACATTCGTAGAGTTCGTTATAATATCTTTAATTTGACGCTAATTGAGTTCCAACTTCGTTTTTTACTTTTTATATGTAGCGAAGTTCATCAACATTCGTAGAGTTCGTTATAATTTCTTTAATTTGACGATAATTGAATTCCAAGTTCGTTTTTTACTTTTTATATGTAGCGAAGTTTATCAACATTCGTAGAGTTCGTTATAATTTTTTTAATTTGACGCTAATTGAGTTCCAACTTCGTTTTTTACTTTTTATATGTAGCGAAGTTTATCAACATTCGTAGAGTTCGTTGTGATTTCTTTAATTTGACGCTAATTGAGTTCCAACTTCGTTTTTTACTTTTTATATGTAGCGAAGTTTATCAACATTCGTAGAGTTCGTTATAATTTCTTTAATTTGACGCTAATTGAGTTCCAACTTCGTTTTTTACTTTTTATATGTAGCGAAGTTTATCAACATTCGTAGAGTTCGTTATAATTTCTTTAATTTGACGCTAATTGAGTCCAACTTCGTTTTTTACTTTTTATATGTAGCGAAGTTTATCAACATTCGTAGAGTTCGTTATAATTTCTTTAATTTGACGCTAATTGAGTTCCAACTTCGTTTTTTACTTTTTATATGTAGCGAAGTTTATCAACATTCGTAGAGTGCGTTATAATTTCTTTAATTTGACGCTAATTGAGTTCCAACTTCGTTTTTTACTTTTTATATGTAGCGAAGTTTATCAACATTCGTAGAGTTCGTTACAATTTCTTTAATTTGACGCTAATTGAGTTCCAACTTCGTTTTTTACTTTTTATATGTAGCGAAGTTTATCAACATTCGTAGAGTTCGTTATAATTTCTTTAATTTGACGCTAATTGAGTTCCAACTTCGTTTTTTACTTTTTATATGTAGCGAAGTTTATCAACATTCGTAGTGTTCGTTATAATTTCTTTAATTTGACGCTAATTGAGTTCCAACTTCGTTTTTTACTTTTTATATGTAGCGAAGTTTATCAACATTCGTAGAGTTCGTTATAATTTCTTTAATTTGACGCTAATTGAGTTTCAACTTCGATTTTTACTTTTTATATGTAGCGAAGTTTATCAATATTCGTAGAGTTCGTTAAAATTTCTTTAATTTGACGCTAATTGAGTTCCAACTTCGTTTTTTACTTTTTATATGTAGCGAAGTTTATCAACATTCGTAGAGTTCGTTATAATTTCTTTAATTTGACGCTAATTGAGTTCCAACTTCGTTTTTTACTTTTTATATGTAGCGAAGTTTATCAACATTCGTAGAGTTCGTTATAATTTCTTTAATTTGACGCTAATTGAGTTCCAACTTCGTTTTTTACTTTTTATATGTAGCGAAGTTTATCAACATTCGTAGAGTTCGTTATCATTTCTTTAATTTGACGCTAATTGAGTTCCAACTTCGTTTTTTACTTTTTATATGTAGCGAAGTTTATCAACATTCGTAGAGTTCGCTATAATTTCTTTAATTTGACGCTAATTGAGTTTCAACTTCGTTTTTTACTTTTTATATGTAGCGAAGTTTATCAATATTCGTAGAGTTCGTTAAAATTTCTTTAATTTGACGCTAATTGAGTTCCAACTTCGTTTTTTACTTTTTATATGTAGCGAAGTTTATCAACATTCGTAGAGTTCGTTATCATTTCTTTAATTTGACGCTAATTGAGTTCCAACTTCGTTTTTTACTTTTTATATGTAGCGAAGTTTATCAACATTCGTAGAGTTCGTTATAATTTCTTTAATTTGACGCTAATTGAGTTCCAACTTCGTTTTTTACTTTTTATATGTACCGAAGTTTATCAACATTCGTAGAGTTCGTTATAATTTCTTTAATTTGACGCTAATTGAGTTCCAACTTCGTTTTTTACTTTTTATATGTAGCGAAGTTTATCAACATTCGTAGAGTTCGTTGTAATTTCTTTAATTTGACGCTAATTGAGTTCCAACTTCGTTTTTTACTTTTTATATGTAGCGAAGTTTATCAACATTCGTAGAGTTCGTTATAATTTCTTTAATTTGACGCTAATTGAGTTCCAACTTCGTTTTTTACTTTTTATATGTAGCGAAGTTTATCAACATTCGTAGAGTTCGTTATAATTTCTTTAATTTGACGCTAATTGAGTTCCAACTTCGTTTTTTACTTTTTATATGTAGCGAAGTTTATCAACATTCGTAGAGTTCGTTATAATTTCTTTAATTTGACGCTAATTGAGTTTCAACTTCGTTTTTTACTTTTTATATGTAGCGAAGTTTATCAATATTCGTAGAGTTCGTTAAAATTTCTTTAATTTGACGCTAATTGAGTTCCAACTTCGTTTTTTACTTTTTATATGTAGCGAAGTTTATCAACATTCGTAGAGTTCGTTATAATTTCTTTAATTTGACGATAATTGAATTCCAAGTTCGTTTTTTACTTTTTATATGTAGCGAAGTTTATCAACATTCGTAGAGTTCGTTATAATTTCTTTAATTTGACGCTAATTGAGTTCCAACTTCGTTTTTTACTTTTTATATGTAGCGATGTTTATCCATATTCGTATATTTCGTTATACTTTCTTTAATTTGACGCTAATTGTGTTCCAACTTCGTTTTTTACTTTTTATATGTAGGGATGTTTATCAACATTAGTTTATTTCGTTATAGTTTCTTTAATTTGACGCTAATTGAGTCCAACTTCGTTTTTTACTTTTTATATGTAGCGAAGTTTATCAACATTCGTAGAGTTCGTTATAATTTCTTTAATTTGACGCTAATTGAGTTCCAACTTCGTTTTTTACTTTTTATATGTAGCGAAGTTTATCAACATTCGTAGAGTTCGTTATAATTTCTTTAATTTGACGCTAATTGAGTTCCAACTTCGTTTTTTACTTTTTATATGTAGCGAAGTTTATCAACATTCGTAGAGTTCGTTATAATTTCTTTAATTTGACGCTAATTGAGTTTCAACTTCGTTTTTTACTTTTTATATGTAGCGAAGTTTATCAATATTCGTAGAGTTCGTTATAATTTCTTTAATTTGACGCTAATTGAGTTCCAACTTCGTTTTTTACTTTTTATATGTAGCGAAGTTTATCAACATTCGTAGAGTTCGTTATAATTTCTTTAATTTGACGCTAATTGAGTTCCAACTTCGTTTTTTACATTTTATATGTAGCGAAGTTTATCAACATTCGTAGAGTTCGTTATAATTTCTTTAATTTGACGCTAATTGAGTTCCAACTGCGTTTTTTACTTTTTATATGTAGCGAAGTTTATCAACATTCGTAGAGTTCGTTATAATTTCTTTAATTTGACGCTAATTGAGTTCCAACTTCGTTTTTTACTTTTTATATGTAGCGAAGTTTATCAACATTCGTAGAGTTCGTTATCATTTCTTTAATTTGACGCTAATTGAGTTCCAACTTCGTTTTTTACTTTTTATATGTAGCGAAGTTTATCAACATTCGTAGAGTTCGTTATAATTTCTTTAATTTGACGCTAATTGAGTTTCAACTTCGTTTTTTACTTTTTATATGTAGCGAAGTTTATCAATATTCGTAGAGTTCGTTAAAATTTCTTTAATTTGACGCTAATTGAGTTCCAACTTCGTTTTTTACTTTTTATATGTAGCGAAGTTTATCAACATTCGTAGAGTTCGTTATAATATCTTTAATTTGACGCTAATTGAGTTCCAACTTCGTTTTTTACTTTTTATATGTAGCGAAGTTCATCAACATTCGTAGAGTTCGTTATAATTTCTTTAATTTGACGATAATTGAATTCCAAGTTCGTTTTTTACTTTTTATATGTAGCGAAGTTTATCAACATTCGTAGAGTTCGTTATAATTTTTTTAATTTGACGCTAATTGAGTTCCAACTTCGTTTTTTACTTTTTATATGTAGCGAAGTTTATCAACATTCGTAGAGTTCGTTGTGATTTCTTTAATTTGACGCTAATTGAGTTCCAACTTCGTTTTTTACTTTTTATATGTAGCGAAGTTTATCAACATTCGTAGAGTTCGTTATAATTTCTTTAATTTGACGCTAATTGAGTTCCAACTTCGTTTTTTACTTTTTATATGTAGCGAAGTTTATCAACATTCGTAGAGTTCGTTATAATTTCTTTAATTTGACGCTAATTGAGTCCAACTTCGTTTTTTACTTTTTATATGTAGCGAAGTTTATCAACATTCGTAGAGTTCGTTATAATTTCTTTAATTTGACGCTAATTGAGTTCCAACTTCGTTTTTTACTTTTTATATGTAGCGAAGTTTATCAACATTCGTAGAGTGCGTTATAATTTCTTTAATTTGACGCTAATTGAGTTCCAACTTCGTTTTTTACTTTTTATATGTAGCGAAGTTTATCAACATTCGTAGAGTTCGTTACAATTTCTTTAATTTGACGCTAATTGAGTTCCAACTTCGTTTTTTACTTTTTATATGTAGCGAAGTTTATCAACATTCGTAGAGTTCGTTATAATTTCTTTAATTTGACGCTAATTGAGTTCCAACTTCGTTTTTTACTTTTTATATGTAGCGAAGTTTATCAACATTCGTAGTGTTCGTTATAATTTCTTTAATTTGACGCTAATTGAGTTCCAACTTCGTTTTTTACTTTTTATATGTAGCGAAGTTTATCAACATTCGTAGAGTTCGTTATAATTTCTTTAATTTGACGCTAATTGAGTTCCAACTTCGTTTTTTACTTTTTATATGTAGCGAAGTTTATCAACATTCGTAGAGTTCGTTATAATTTCTTTAATTTGACGCTAATTGAGTTTCAACTTCGTTTTTTACTTTTTATATGTAGCGAAGTTTATCAATATTCGTAGAGTTCGTTATAATTTCTTTAATTTGACGCTAATTGAGTTCCAACTTCGTTTTTTACTTTTTATATGTAGCGAAGTTTATCAACATTCGTAGAGTTCGTTATAATTTCTTTAATTTGACGCTAATTGAGTTCCAACTTCGTTTTTTACATTTTATATGTAGCGAAGTTTATCAACATTCGTAGAGTTCGTTATAATTTCTTTAATTTGACGCTAATTGAGTTCCAACTGCGTTTTTTACTTTTTATATGTAGCGAAGTTTATCAACATTCGTAGAGTTCGTTATAATTTCTTTAATTTGACGCTAATTGAGTTCCAACTTCGTTTTTTACTTTTTATATGTAGCGAAGTTTATCAACATTCGTAGAGTTCGTTATCATTTCTTTAATTTGACGCTAATTGAGTTCCAACTTCGTTTTTTACTTTTTATATGTAGCGAAGTTTATCAACATTCGTAGAGTTCGTTATAATTTCTTTAATTTGACGCTAATTGAGTTTCAACTTCGTTTTTTACTTTTTATATGTAGCGAAGTTTATCAATATTCGTAGAGTTCGTTAAAATTTCTTTAATTTGACGCTAATTGAGTTCCAACTTCGTTTTTTACTTTTTATATGTAGCGAAGTTTATCAACATTCGTAGAGTTCGTTATAATATCTTTAATTTGACGCTAATTGAGTTCCAACTTCGTTTTTTACTTTTTATATGTAGCGAAGTTCATCAACATTCGTAGAGTTCGTTATAATTTCTTTAATTTGACGATAATTGAATTCCAAGTTCGTTTTTTACTTTTTATATGTAGCGAAGTTTATCAACATTCGTAGAGTTCGTTATAATTTTTTTAATTTGACGCTAATTGAGTTCCAACTTCGTTTTTTACTTTTTATATGTAGCGAAGTTTATCAACATTCGTAGAGTTCGTTGTGATTTCTTTAATTTGACGCTAATTGAGTTCCAACTTCGTTTTTTACTTTTTATATGTAGCGAAGTTTATCAACATTCGTAGAGTTCGTTATAATTTCTTTAATTTGACGCTAATTGAGTTCCAACTTCGTTTTTTACTTTTTATATGTAGCGAAGTTTATCAACATTCGTAGAGTTCGTTATAATTTCTTTAATTTGACGCTAATTGAGTCCAACTTCGTTTTTTACTTTTTATATGTAGCGAAGTTTATCAACATTCGTAGAGTTCGTTATAATTTCTTTAATTTGACGCTAATTGAGTTCCAACTTCGTTTTTTACTTTTTATATGTAGCGAAGTTTATCAACATTCGTAGAGTGCGTTATAATTTCTTTAATTTGACGCTAATTGAGTTCCAACTTCGTTTTTTACTTTTTATATGTAGCGAAGTTTATCAACATTCGTAGAGTTCGTTACAATTTCTTTAATTTGACGCTAATTGAGTTCCAACTTCGTTTTTTACTTTTTATATGTAGCGAAGTTTATCAACATTCGTAGAGTTCGTTATAATTTCTTTAATTTGACGCTAATTGAGTTCCAACTTCGTTTTTTACTTTTTATATGTAGCGAAGTTTATCAACATTCGTAGTGTTCGTTATAATTTCTTTAATTTGACGCTAATTGAGTTCCAACTTCGTTTTTTACTTTTTATATGTAGCGAAGTTTATCAACATTCGTAGAGTTCGTTATAATTTCTTTAATTTGACGCTAATTGAGTTTCAACTTCGATTTTTACTTTTTATATGTAGCGAAGTTTATCAATATTCGTAGAGTTCGTTAAAATTTCTTTAATTTGACGCTAATTGAGTTCCAACTTCGTTTTTTACTTTTTATATGTAGCGAAGTTTATCAACATTCGTAGAGTTCGTTATAATTTCTTTACTTTGACGCTAATTGAGTTCCAACTTCGTTTTTTACTTTTTATATGTAGCGAAGTTTATCAACATTCGTAGAGTTCGTTATAATTTCTTTAATTTGACGCTAATTGAGTTCCAACTTCGTTTTTTACTTTTTATATGTAGCGAAGTTTATCAACATTCGTAGAGTTCGTTATCATTTCTTTAATTTGACGCTAATTGAGTTCCAACTTCGTTTTTTACTTTTTATATGTAGCGAAGTTTATCAACATTCGTAGAGTTCGCTATAATTTCTTTAATTTGACGCTAATTGAGTTTCAACTTCGTTTTTTACTTTTTATATGTAGCGAAGTTTATCAATATTCGTAGAGTTCGTTAAAATTTCTTTAATTTGACGCTAATTGAGTTCCAACTTCGTTTTTTACTTTTTATATGTAGCGAAGTTTATCAACATTCGTAGAGTTCGTTATCATTTCTTTAATTTGACGCTAATTGAGTTCCAACTTCGTTTTTTACTTTTTATATGTAGCGAAGTTTATCAACATTCGTAGAGTTCGTTATAATTTCTTTAATTTGACGCTAATTGAGTTCCAACTTCGTTTTTTACTTTTTATATGTACCGAAGTTTATCAACATTCGTAGAGTTCGTTATAATTTCTTTAATTTGACGCTAATTGAGTTCCAACTTCGTTTTTTACTTTTTATATGTAGCGAAGTTTATCAACATTCGTAGAGTTCGTTGTAATTTCTTTAATTTGACGCTAATTGAGTTCCAACTTCGTTTTTTACTTTTTATATGTAGCGAAGTTTATCAACATTCGTAGAGTTCGTTATAATTTCTTTAATTTGACGCTAATTGAGTTCCAACTTCGTTTTTTACTTTTTATATGTAGCGAAGTTTATCAACATTCGTAGAGTTCGTTATAATTTCTTTAATTTGACGCTAATTGAGTTCCAACTTCGTTTTTTACTTTTTATATGTAGCGAAGTTTATCAACATTCGTAGAGTTCGTTATAATTTCTTTAATTTGACGCTAATTGAGTTTCAACTTCGTTTTTTACTTTTTATATGTAGCGAAGTTTATCAATATTCGTAGAGTTCGTTAAAATTTCTTTAATTTGACGCTAATTGAGTTCCAACTTCGTTTTTTACTTTTTATATGTAGCGAAGTTTATCAACATTCGTAGAGTTCGTTATAATTTCTTTAATTTGACGATAATTGAATTCCAAGTTCGTTTTTTACTTTTTATATGTAGCGAAGTTTATCAACATTCGTAGAGTTCGTTATAATTTCTTTAATTTGACGCTAATTGAGTTCCAACTTCGTTTTTTACTTTTTATATGTAGCGAAGTTAATCAACATTCCTAGAGTTCGTTATAATTTCTTTAATTTGACGCTAATTGAGTTCCAACTTCGTTTTTTACTTTTTATATGTAGCGAAGTTTATCAACATTCGTAGAGTTCGTTGTAATTTCTTTAATTTGACGCTAATTGAGTTCCAACTTCGTTTTTTACTTTTTATATGTAGCGAAGTTTATCAACATTCGTAGAGTTCGTTATAATTTCTTTAATTTGACGATAATTGAATTCCAAGTTCGTTTTTTACTTTTTATATGTAGCGAAGTTTATCAACATTCGTAGAGTTCGTTATAATTTCTTTAATTTGACGCTAATTGAGTTCCAACTTCGTTTATTACTATTTTTAAATGTAGCGAAGTTTATCAACATTCGTAGAGTTCGTTATAATTTCTTTAATTTGACGCTAATTGAGTCCAACTTCGTTTTTTACTTTTTATATGTAGCGAAGTTTATCAACATTCGTAGAGTTCGTTATCATTTCTTTAATTTGACGCTAATTGAGTTCCAACTTCGTTTTTTACTTTTTATATGTAGCGAAGTTTATCAACATTCGTAGAGTTCGTTGTAATTTCTTTAATTTGACGCTAATTGAGTTCCAACTTCGTTTTTTACTTTTTATATGTAGCGAAGTTTATCAACATTCGTAGAGTTCGTTGTAATTTCTTTAATTTGACGCTAATTGAGTTCCAACTTCGTTTTTTACTTTTTATATGTAGCGAAGTTTATCAACATTCGTAGAGTTCGTTGTAATTTCTTTAATTTGACGCTAATTGAGTTCCAACTTCGTTTTTTACTTTTTATATGTAGCGAAGTTTATCAACATTCGTAGAGTTCGTTATCATTTCTTTAATTTGACGCTAATTGAGTTCCAACTTCGTTTTTTACTTTTTATATGTAGCGAAGTTTATCAACATTCGTAGAGTTCGCTATAATTTCTTTAATTTGACGCTAATTGAGTTTCAACTTCGTTTTTTACTTTTTATATGTAGCGAAGTTTATCAATATTCGTAGAGTTCGTTAAAATTTCTTTAATTTGACGCTAATTGAGTTCCAACTTCGTTTTTTACTTTTTATATGTAGCGAAGTTTATCAACATTCGTAGAGTTCGTTATAATTTCTTTAATTTGACGCTAATTGAGTTCCAACTTCGTTTTTTACTTTTTATATGTAGCGAAGTTTATCAACATTCGTAGAGTTCGTTATAATTTCTTTAATTTGACGCTAATTGAGTTCCAACTTCGTTTTTTACTTTTTATATGTAGCGAAGTTTATCAACATTCGTAGAGTTCGTTATAATTTCTTTAATTTGACGCTAATTGAGTTTCAACTTCGTTTTTTACTTTTTATATGTAGCGAAGTTTATCAATATTCGTAGAGTTCGTTAAAATTTCTTTAATTTGACGCTAATTGAGTTCCAACTTCGTTTTTTACTTTTTATATGTAGCGAAGTTTATCAACATTCGTAGAGTTCGTTATCATTTCTTTAATTTGACGCTAATTGAGTTCCAACTTCGTTTTTTACTTTTTATATGTAGCGAAGTTTATCAACATTCGTAGAGTTCGTTATAATTTCTTTAATTTGACGCTAATTGAGTTCCAACTTCGTTTTTTACTTTTTATATGTAGCGAAGTTAATCAACATTCCTAGAGTTCGTTATAATTTCTTTAATTTGACGCTAATTGAGTTCCAACTTCGTTTTTTAGTTTTTATATGTAGCGAAGTTTATCAACATTCGTAGAGTTCGTTGTAATTTCTTTAATTTGTCGCTAATTGAGTTCCAACTTCTTTTTTTACTTTTTATATGTAGCGAAGTTTATCAACATTCGTAGAGTTCGTTATAATTTCTTTAATTTGACGCTAATTGAGTTCCAACTTCGTTTATTACTATTTTTAAATGTAGCGAAGTTTATCAACATTCGTAGAGTTCGTTATAATTTCTTTAATTTGACGCTAATTGAGTCCAACTTCGTTTTTTACTTTTTATATGTAGCGAAGTTTATCAACATTCGTAGAGTTCGTTATCATTTCTTTAATTTGACGCTAATTGAGTTCCAACTTCGTTTTTTACTTTTTATATGTAGCGAAGTTTATCAACATTCGTAGAGTTCGTTGTAATTTCTTTAATTTGACGCTAATTGAGTTCCAACTTCGTTTTTTACTTTTTATATGTAGCGAAGTTTATCAACATTCGTAGAGTTCGTTGTAATTTCTTTAATTTGACGCTAATTGAGTTCCAACTTCGTTTTTTACTTTTTATATGTAGCGAAGTTTATCAACATTCGTAGAGTTCGTTGTAATTTCTTTAATTTGACGCTAATTGAGTTCCAACTTCGTTTTTTACTTTTTATATGTAGCGAAGTTTATCAACATTCGTAGAGTTCGTTATCATTTCTTTAATTTGACGCTAATTTAGTTCCAACTTCGTTTTTTACTTTTTATATGTAGCGAAGTTTATCAACATTCGTAGAGTTCGCTATAATTTCTTTAATTTGACGCTAATTGAGTTTCAACTTCGTTTTTTACTTTTTATATGTAGCGAAGTTTATCAATATTCGTAGAGTTCGTTAAAATTTCTTTAATTTGACGCTAATTGAGTTCCAACTTCGTTTTTTACTTTTTATATGTAGCGAAGTTTATCAACATTCGTAGAGTTCGTTATAATTTCTTTAATTTGACGCTAATTGAGTTCCAACTTCGTTTTTTACTTTTTATATGTAGCGAAGTTTATCAACATTCGTAGAGTTCGTTATAATTTCTTTAATTTGACGCTAATTGAGTTCCAACTTCGTTTTTTACTTTTTATATGTAGCGAAGTTTATCAACATTCGTAGAGTTCGTTATAATTTCTTTAATTTGACGCTAATTGAGTTTCAACTTCGTTTTTTACTTTTTATATGTAGCGAAGTTTATCAATATTCGTAGAGTTCGTTAAAATTTCTTTAATTTGACGCTAATTGAGTTCCAACTTCGTTTTTTACTTTTTATATGTAGCGAAGTTTATCAACATTCGTAGAGTTCGTTATCATTTCTTTAATTTGACGCTAATTGAGTTCCAACTTCGTTTTTTACTTTTTATATGTAGCGAAGTTTATCAACATTCGTAGAGTTCGTTATAATTTCTTTAATTTGACGCTAATTGAGTTCCAACTTCGTTTTTTACTTTTTATATGTAGCGAAGTTAATCAACATTCCTAGAGTTCGTTATAATTTCTTTAATTTGACGCTAATTGAGTTCCAACTTCGTTTTTTAGTTTTTATATGTAGCGAAGTTTATCAACATTCGTAGAGTTCGTTGTAATTTCTTTAATTTGTCGCTAATTGAGTTCCAACTTCTTTTTTTACTTTTTATATGTAGCGAAGTTTATCAACATTCGTAGAGTTCGTTATAATTTCTTTAATTTGACGATAATTGAATTCCAAGTTCGTTTTTTACTTTTTATATGTAGCGAAGTTTATCAACATTCGTAGAGTTCGTTATAATTTCTTAAATTTGACGCTAATTGAGTTCCAACTTCGTTTATTACTATTTTTAAATGTAGCGAAGTTTATCAACATTCGTAGAGTTCGTTATAATTTCTTTAATTTGACGCTAATTGAGTCCAACTTCGTTTTTTACTTTTTATATGTAGCGAAGTTTATCAACATTCGTAGAGTTCGTTATCATTTCTTTAATTTGACGCTAATTGAGTTCCAACTTCGTTTTTTACTTTTTATATGTAGCGAAGTTTATCAACATTCGTAGAGTTCGTTGTAATTTCTTTAATTTGACGCTAATTGAGTTCCAACTTCGTTTTTTACTTTTTATATGTAGCGAAGTTTATCAACATTCGTAGAGTTCGTTGTAATTTCTTTAATTTGACGCTAATTGAGTTCCAACTTCGTTTTTTACTTTTTATATGTAGCGAAGTTTATCAACATTCGTAGAGTTCGTTATCATTTCTTTAATTTGACGCTAATTGAGTTCCAACTTCGTTTTTTACTTTTTATATGTAGCGAAGTTTATCAACATTCGTAGAGTTCGCTATAATTTCTTTAATTTGACGCTAATTGAGTTTCAACTTCGTTTTTTACTTTTTATATGTAGCGAAGTTTATCAATATTCGTAGAGTTCGTTAAAATTTCTTTAATTTGACGCTAATTGAGTTCCAACTTCGTTTTTTACTTTTTATATGTAGCGAAGTTTATCAACATTCGTAGAGTTCGTTATCATTTCTTTAATTTGACGCTAATTGAGTTCCAACTTCGTTTTTTACTTTTTATATGTAGCGAAGTTTATCAACATTCGTAGAGTTCGTTATAATTTCTTTAATTTGACGCTAATTGAGTTCCAACTTCGTTTTTTACTTTTTATATGTACCTAAGTTTATCAACATTCGTAGAGTTCGTTATAATTTCTTTAATTTGACGCTAATTGAGTTCCAACTTCGTTTTTTACTTTTTATATGTAGCGAAGTTTATCAACATTCGTAGAGTTCGTTGTAATTTCTATAATTTGACGCTAATGGAGTTCCAACTTCTTTTTTTACTTATTATATGTAGCGAAGTTTATCAACATTCGTAGAGTTCGTTATAATTTCTTTAATTTGACGCTAATTGAGTTCCAACTTCGTTTTTTACTTTTTATATGTAGCGAAGTTTATCAACATTCGTAGAGTTCGTTATAATTTCTTTAATTTGACGCTAATTGAGTTCCAACTTCGTTTTTTACTTTTTATATGTAGCGAAGTTTATCAACATTCGTAGAGTTCGTTATAATTTCTTTAATTTGACGCTAATTGAGTTTCAACTTCGTTTTTTACTTTTTATATGTAGCGAAGTTTATCAATATTCGTAGAGTTCGTTAAAATTTCTTTAATTTGACGCTAATTGAGTTCCAACTTCGTTTTTTACTTTTTATATGTAGCGAAGTTTATCAACATTCGTAGAGTTCGTTATCATTTCTTTAATTTGACGCTAATTGAGTTCCAACTTCGTTTTTTACTTTTTATATGTAGCGAAGTTTATCAACATTCGTAGAGTTCGTTATAATTTCTTTAATTTGACGCTAATTGAGTTCCAACTTCGTTTTTTACTTTTTATATGTAGCGAAGTTAATCAACATTCCTAGAGTTCGTTATAATTTCTTTAATTTGACGCTAATTGAGTTCCAACTTCGTTTTTTACTTTTTATATGTAGCGAAGTTTATCAACATTCGTAGAGTTCGTTGTAATTTCTTTAATTTGTCGCTAATTGAGTTCCAACTTCGTTTTTTACTTTTTATATGTAGCGAAGTTTATCAACATTCGTAGAGTTCGTTATAATTTCTTTAATTTGACGATAATTGAATTCCAAGTTCGTTTTTTACTTTTTATATGTAGCGAAGTTTATCAACATTCGTAGAGTTCGTTATAATTTCTTTAATTTGACGCTAATTGAGTTCCAACTTCGTTTTTTACTTTTTATATGTACCTAAGTTTATCAACATTCGTAGAGTTCGTTATAATTTCTTTAATTTGACGCTAATTGAGTTCCAACTTCGTTTTTTACTTTTTATATGTAGCGAAGTTTATCAACATTCGTAGAGTTCGTTGTAATTTCTATAATTTGACGCTAATGGGGTTCCAACTTCTTTTTTTACTTATTATATGTAGCGAAGTTTATCAACATTCGTAGAGTTCGTTATAATTTCTTTAATTTGACGCTAATTGAGTTCCAACTTCGTTTTTTACTTTTTATATGTAGCGAAGTTTATCAACATTCGTAGAGTTCGTTATAATTTCTTTAATTTGACGCTAATTGAGTTCCAACTTCGTTTTTTACTTTTTATATGTAGCGAAGTTTATCAACATTCGTAGAGTTCGTTATAATTTCTTTAATTTGACGCTAATTGAGTTTCAACTTCGTTTTTTACTTTTTATATGTAGCGAAGTTTATCAATATTCGTAGAGTTCGTTAAAATTTCTTTAATTTGACGCTAATTGAGTTCCAACTTCGTTTTTTACTTTTTATATGTAGCGAAGTTTATCAACATTCGTAGAGTTCGTTATCATTTCTTTAATTTGACGCTAATTGAGTTCCAACTTCGTTTTTTACTTTTTATATGTAGCGAAGTTTATCAACATTCGTAGAGTTCGTTATAATTTCTTTAATTTGACGCTAATTGAGTTCCAACTTCGTTTTTTACTTTTTATATGTAGCGAAGTTAATCAACATTCCTAGAGTTCGTTATAATTTCTTTAATTTGACGCTAATTGAGTTCCAACTTCGTTTTTTACTTTTTATATGTAGCGAAGTTTATCAACATTCGTAGAGTTCGTTGTAATTTCTTTAATTTGTCGCTAATTGAGTTCCAACTTCGTTTTTTACTTTTTATATGTAGCGAAGTTTATCAACATTCGTAGAGTTCGTTATAATTTCTTTAATTTGACGATAATTGAATTCCAAGTTCGTTTTTTACTTTTTATATGTAGCGAAGTTTATCAACATTCGTAGAGTTCGTTATAATTTCTTTAATTTGACGCTAATTGAGTTCCAACTTCGTTTATTACTATTTTTAAATGTAGCGAAGTTTATCAACATTCGTAGAGTTCGTTATAATTTCTTTAATTTGACGCTAATTTAGTCCAACTTCGTTTTTTACTTTTTATATGTAGCGAAGTTTATCAACATTCGTAGAGTTCGTTATCATTTCTTTAATTTGACGCTAATTGAGTTCCAACTTCGTTTTTTACTTTTTATATGTAGCGAAGTTTATCAACATTCGTAGAGGTCGTTGTAATTTCTTTAATTTGACGCTAATTGAGTTCCAACTTCGTTTTTTACTTTTTATATGTAGCGAAGTTTATCAACATTCGTAGAGTTCGTTGTAATTTCTTTAATTTGACGCTAATTGAGTTCCAACTTCGTTTTTTACTTTTTATATGTAGCGAAGTTTATCAACATTCGTAGAGTTCGTTGTAATTTCTTTAATTTGACGCTAATTGAGTTCCAACTTCGTTTTTTACTTTTTATATGTAGCGAAGTTTATCAACATTCGTAGAGTTCGTTATAATTTCTATAATTTGACGATAATTGAATTCCAAGTTCGTTTTTTACTTTTTATATGTAGCGAAGTTTATCAACATTCGTAGAGTTCGTTACAATTTCTTTAATTTGACGCTAATTGAGTTCCAACTTCGTTTTTTACTTTTTATATGTAGCGAAGTTTATCAACATTCGTAGAGTTCGTTATAATTTCTTTAATTTGACGCTAATTGAGTTCCAACTTCGTTTTTTACTTTTTATATGTAGCGAAGTTTATCAACATTCGTAGAGTTCGTTATAATTTCTTTAATTTGACGCTAATTGAGTTCCAACTTCGTTTTTTACTTTTTATATGTAGCGAAGTTTATCAACATTCGTAGAGTTCGTTATAATTTCTTTAATTTGAAGCTAATCGAGTTCCAACTTCGTTTTTTACTTTTTATATGTAGCGAAGTTTATCAACATTCGTAGAGTTCGTTATCATTTCTTTAATTTGACGCTAATTGAGTTCCAACTTCGTTTTTTACTTTTTATATGTAGCGAAGTTTATCGACATTCGTAGAGTTCGTTATAATTTCTTTAATTTGACGCTAATTGAGTTTCAACTTCGTTTTTTACTTTTTATATGTAGCGAAGTTTATCAATATTCGTAGAGTTCGTTAAAATATCTTTAATTTGACGCTAATTGAGTTCCAACTTCGTTTTTAACTTTTTATATGTAGCGAAGTTTATCAATATTCGTAGACTTCGTTATCATTTCTTTAATTTGACGCTAATTGAGTTCCAACTTCGTTTTTTACTTTTTATATGTAGCGAAGTTTATCAACATTCGTAGAGTTCGTTATAATTTCTTTAATTTGACGCTAATTGAGTTCCAACTTCGTTTTTTACTTTTTATATGTAGCGAAGTTTATCAACATTCGTAGAGTTCGTTATAATTTCTTTAATTTGACGCTAATTGAGTTCCAACTTCGTTTTTTACTTTTTATATGTAGCGAAGTTTATCAACATTCGTTGAGTTCGTTGTAATTTCTTTAATTTGACGCTAATTGAGTTCCAACTTCGTTTTTTACTTTTTATATGTAGCGAAGTTTATCAACATTCGTAGAGTTCGTTATAATTTCTTTAATTTGACGCTAATTGAGTTCCAACTTCGTTTTTTACTTTTTATATGTAGCGAAGTTTATCAACATTCGTAGAGTTCGTTATAACTTCTTTAATTTGACGCTAATTGAGTTCCAACTTCGTTTTTTACTTTTTATATGTAGCGAAGTTTATCAACATTCGTAGAGTTCGTTATAATTTCTTTAATTTGACGCTAATTGAGTTTCAACTTCGTTTTTTACTTTTTATATTTAGCGAAGTTTATCAATATTCGTAGAGTTCGTTAAAATTTCTTTAATTTGACGCTAATTGAGTTCCAACTTCGTTTTTTACTTTTTATATGTAGCGAAGTTTATCAACATTCGTAGAGTTCGTTATCATTTCTTTAATTTGACGCTAATTGAGTTCCAACTTCGTTTTTTACATTTTATATGTAGCGAAGTTTATCAACATTCGTAGAGTTCGTTATAATTTCTTTAATTTGACGCTAATTGAGTTCCAACTTCGTTTTTTACTTTTTATATGTAGCGAAGTTTATCAACATTCGTAGAGTTCGTTATAATTTCTTTAATTTGACGCTAATTGAGTTCCAACTTCGTTTTTTACTTTTTATATGTAGCGAAGTTTATCTACATTCTTAGAGTTCGTTGTAATTTCTTTAATTTGACGCTAATTGAGTTCCAACTTCGTTTTTTACTTTTTATATGTAGCGAAGTTCATCAACATTCGTAAAGTTCGTTATAATTTCTTTAATTTGACGATAATTGAATTCCAAGTTCGTTTTTTACTTTTTATATGTAGCGAAGTTTATCAACATTCGTAGAGTTCGTTATAATTTCTTTAATTTGACGCTAATTGAGTTCCAACTTCGTTTTTTACTTTTTATATGTAGCGAAGTTTATCAACATTCGTAGAGTTCGTTGTGATTTCTTTAATTTGACGCTAATTGAGTTCCAACTTCGTTTTTTACTTTTTATATGTAGCGAAGTTTATCAACATTCGTAGAGTTCGTTATAATTTCTTTAATTTGACGCTAATTGAGTCCAACTTCGTTTTTTACTTTTTATATGTAGCGAAGTTTATCAACATTCGTAGAGTTCGTTATCATTTCTTTAATTTGACGCTAATTGAGTTCCAACTTCGTTTTTTACTTTTTATATGTAGCGAAGTTTATCAACATTCGTAGAGTTCGTTGTAATTTCTTTAATTTGACGCTAATTGAGTTCCAACTTCGTTTTTTACTTTTTATATGTAGCGAAGTTTATCAACATTCGTAGAGTTCGTTGTAATTTCTTTAATTTGACGCTAATTGAGTTCCAACTTCGTTTTTTACTTTTTATATGTAGCGAAGTTTATCAACATTCGTAGAGTTCGTTATCATTTCTTTAATTTGACGCTAATTGAGTTCCAACTTCGTTTTTTACTTTTTATATGTAGCGAAGTTTATCAACATTCGTAGAGTTCGCTATAATTTCTTTAATTTGACGCTAATTGAGTTTCAACTTCGTTTTTTACTTTTTATATGTAGCGAAGTTTATCAATATTCGTAGAGTTCGTTAAAATTTCTTTAATTTGACGCTAATTGAGTTCCAACTTCGTTTTTTACTTTTTATATGTAGCGAAGTTTATCAACATTCGTAGAGTTCGTTATCATTTCTTTAATTTGACGCTAATTGAGTTCCAACTTCGTTTTTTACTTTTTATATGTAGCGAAGTTTATCAACATTCGTAGAGTTCGTTATAATTTCTTTAATTTGACGCTAATTGAGTTCCAACTTCGTTTTTTACTTTTTATATGTACCTAAGTTTATCAACATTCGTAGAGTTCGTTATAATTTCTTTAATTTGACGCTAATTGAGTTCCAACTTCGTTTTTTACTTTTTATATGTAGCGAAGTTTATCAACATTCGTAGAGTTCGTTGTAATTTCTATAATTTGACGCTAATGGAGTTCCAACTTCTTTTTTTACTTATTATATGTAGCGAAGTTTATCAACATTCGTAGAGTTCGTTATAATTTCTTTAATTTGACGCTAATTGAGTTCCAACTTCGTTTTTTACTTTTTATATGTAGCGAAGTTTATCAACATTCGTAGAGTTCGTTATAATTTCTTTAATTTGACGCTAATTGAGTTCCAACTTCGTTTTTTACTTTTTATATGTAGCGAAGTTTATCAACATTCCTAGAGTTCGTTATAATTTCTTTAATTTGACGCTAATTGAGTTTCAACTTCGTTTTTTACTTTTTATATGTAGCGAAGTTTATCAATATTCGTAGAGTTCGTTAAAATTTCTTTAATTTGACGCTAATTGAGTTCCAACTTCGTTTTTTACTTTTTATATGTAGCGAAGTTTATCAACATTCGTAGAGTTCGTTATCATTTCTTTAATTTGACGCTAATTGAGTTCCAACTTCGTTTTTTACTTTTTATATGTAGCGAAGTTTATCAACATTCGTAGAGTTCGTTATAATTTCTTTAATTTGACGCTAATTGAGTTCCAACTTCGTTTTTTACTTTTTATATGTAGCGAAGTTAATCAACATTCCTAGAGTTCGTTATAATTTCTTTAATTTGACGCTAATTGAGTTCCAACTTCGTTTTTTACTTTTTATATGTAGCGAAGTTTATCAACATTCGTAGAGTTCGTTGTAATTTCTTTAATTTGTCGCTAATTGAGTTCCAACTTCGTTTTTTACTTTTTATATGTAGCGAAGTTTATCAACATTCGTAGAGTTCGTTATAATTTCTTTAATTTGACGATAATTGAATTCCAAGTTCGTTTTTTACTTTTTATATGTAGCGAAGTTTATCAACATTCGTAGAGTTCGTTATAATTTCTTTAATTTGACGCTAATTGAGTTCCAACTTCGTTTTTTACTTTTTATATGTACCTAAGTTTATCAACATTCGTAGAGTTCGTTATAATTTCTTTAATTTGACGCTAATTGAGTTCCAACTTCGTTTTTTACTTTTTATATGTAGCGAAGTTTATCAACATTCGTAGAGTTCGTTGTAATTTCTATAATTTGACGCTAATGGGGTTCCAACTTCTTTTTTTACTTATTATATGTAGCGAAGTTTATCAACATTCGTAGAGTTCGTTATAATTTCTTTAATTTGACGCTAATTGAGTTCCAACTTCGTTTTTTACTTTTTATATGTAGCGAAGTTTATCAACATTCGTAGAGTTCGTTATAATTTCTTTAATTTGACGCTAATTGAGTTCCAACTTCGTTTTTTACTTTTTATATGTAGCGAAGTTTATCAACATTCGTAGAGTTCGTTATAATTTCTTTAATTTGACGCTAATTGAGTTTCAACTTCGTTTTTTACTTTTTATATGTAGCGAAGTTTATCAATATTCGTAGAGTTCGTTAAAATTTCTTTAATTTGACGCTAATTGAGTTCCAACTTCGTTTTTTACTTTTTATATGTAGCGAAGTTTATCAACATTCGTAGAGTTCGTTATCATTTCTTTAATTTGACGCTAATTGAGTTCCAACTTCGTTTTTTACTTTTTATATGTAGCGAAGTTTATCAACATTCGTAGAGTTCGTTATAATTTCTTTAATTTGACGCTAATTGAGTTCCAACTTCGTTTTTTACTTTTTATATGTAGCGAAGTTAATCAACATTCCTAGAGTTCGTTATAATTTCTTTAATTTGACGCTAATTGAGTTCCAACTTCGTTTTTTACTTTTTATATGTAGCGAAGTTTATCAACATTCGTAGAGTTCGTTGTAATTTCTTTAATTTGTCGCTAATTGAGTTCCAACTTCGTTTTTTACTTTTTATATGTAGCGAAGTTTATCAACATTCGTAGAGTTCGTTATAATTTCTTTAATTTGACGATAATTGAATTCCAAGTTCGTTTTTTACTTTTTATATGTAGCGAAGTTTATCAACATTCGTAGAGTTCGTTATAATTTCTTTAATTTGACGCTAATTGAGTTCCAACTTCGTTTATTACTATTTTTAAATGTAGCGAAGTTTATCAACATTCGTAGAGTTCGTTATAATTTCTTTAATTTGACGCTAATTTAGTCCAACTTCGTTTTTTACTTTTTATATGTAGCGAAGTTTATCAACATTCGTAGAGTTCGTTATCATTTCTTTAATTTGACGCTAATTGAGTTCCAACTTCGTTTTTTACTTTTTATATGTAGCGAAGTTTATCAACATTCGTAGAGGTCGTTGTAATTTCTTTAATTTGACGCTAATTGAGTTCCAACTTCGTTTTTTACTTTTTATATGTAGCGAAGTTTATCAACATTCGTAGAGTTCGTTGTAATTTCTTTAATTTGACGCTAATTGAGTTCCAACTTCGTTTTTTACTTTTTATATGTAGCGAAGTTTATCAACATTCGTAGAGTTCGTTGTAATTTCTTTAATTTGACGCTAATTGAGTTCCAACTTCGTTTTTTACTTTTTATATGTAGCGAAGTTTATCAACATTCGTAGAGTTCGTTATAATTTCTATAATTTGACGATAATTGAATTCCAAGTTCGTTTTTTACTTTTTATATGTAGCGAAGTTTATCAACATTCGTAGAGTTCGTTACAATTTCTTTAATTTGACGCTAATTGAGTTCCAACTTCGTTTTTTACTTTTTATATGTAGCGAAGTTTATCAACATTCGTAGAGGTCGTTATAATTTCTTTAATTTGACGCTAATTGAGTTCCAACTTCGTTTTTTACTTTTTATATGTAGCGAAGTTTATCAACATTCGTAGAGTTCGTTATAATTTCTTTAATTTGACGCTAATTGAGTTCCAACTTCGTTTTTTACTTTTTATATGTAGCGAAGTTTATCAACATTCGTAGAGTTCGTTATAATTTCTTTAATTTGAAGCTAATCGAGTTCCAACTTCGTTTTTTACTTTTTATATGTAGCGAAGTTTATCAACATTCGTAGAGTTCGTTATCATTTCTTTAATTTGACGCTAATTGAGTTCCAACTTCGTTTTTTACTTTTTATATGTAGCGAAGTTTATCGACATTCGTAGAGTTCGTTATAATTTCTTTAATTTGACGCTAATTGAGTTTCAACTTCGTTTTTTACTTTTTATATGTAGCGAAGTTTATCAATATTCGTAGAGTTCGTTAAAATATCTTTAATTTGACGCTAATTGAGTTCCAACTTCGTTTTTAACTTTTTATATGTAGCGAAGTTTATCAATATTCGTAGACTTCGTTATCATTTCTTTAATTTGACGCTAATTGAGTTCCAACTTCGTTTTTTACTTTTTATATGTAGCGAAGTTTATCAACATTCGTAGAGTTCGTTATAATTTCTTTAATTTGACGCTAATTGAGTTCCAACTTCGTTTTTTACTTTTTATATGTAGCGAAGTTTATCAACATTCGTAGAGTTCGTTATAATTTCTTTAATTTGACGCTAATTGAGTTCCAACTTCGTTTTTTACTTTTTATATGTAGCGAAGTTTATCAACATTCGTTGAGTTCGTTGTAATTTCTTTAATTTGACGCTAATTGAGTTCCAACTTCGTTTTTTACTTTTTATATGTAGCGAAGTTTATCAACATTCGTAGAGTTCGTTATAATTTCTTTAATTTGACGCTAATTGAGTTCCAACTTCGTTTTTTACTTTTTATATGTAGCGAAGTTTATCAACATTCGTAGAGTTCGTTATAACTTCTTTAATTTGACGCTAATTGAGTTCCAACTTCGTTTTTTACTTTTTATATGTAGCGAAGTTTATCAACATTCGTAGAGTTCGTTATAATTTCTTTAATTTGACGCTAATTGAGTTTCAACTTCGTTTTTTACTTTTTATATTTAGCGAAGTTTATCAATATTCGTAGAGTTCGTTAAAATTTCTTTAATTTGACGCTAATTGAGTTCCAACTTCGTTTTTTACTTTTTATATGTAGCGAAGTTTATCAACATTCGTAGAGTTCGTTATCATTTCTTTAATTTGACGCTAATTGAGTTCCAACTTCGTTTTTTACATTTTATATGTAGCGAAGTTTATCAACATTCGTAGAGTTCGTTATAATTTCTTTAATTTGACGCTAATTGAGTTCCAACTTCGTTTTTTACTTTTTATATGTAGCGAAGTTTATCAACATTCGTAGAGTTCGTTATAATTTCTTTAATTTGACGCTAATTGAGTTCCAACTTCGTTTTTTACTTTTTATATGTAGCGAAGTGTATCTACATTCTTAGAGTTCGTTGTAATTTCTTTAATTTGACGCTAATTGAGTTCCAACTTCGTTTTTTACTTTTTATATGTAGCGAAGTTCATCAACATTCGTAAAGTTCGTTATAATTTCTTTAATTTGACGATAATTGAATTCCAAGTTCGTTTTTTACTTTTTATATGTAGCGAAGTTTATCAACATTCGTAGAGTTCGTTATAATTTCTTTAATTTGACGCTAATTGAGTTCCAACTTCGTTTTTTACTTTTTATATGTAGCGAAGTTTATCAACATTCGTAGAGTTCGTTGTGATTTCTTTAATTTGACGCTAATTGAGTTCCAACTTCGTTTTTTACTTTTTATATGTAGCGAAGTTTATCAACATTCGTAGAGTTCGTTATAATTTCTTTAATTTGACGCTAATTGAGTCCAACTTCGTTTTTTACTTTTTATATGTAGCGAAGTTTATCAACATTCGTAGAGTTCGTTATCATTTCTTTAATTTGACGCTAATTGAGTTCCAACTTCGTTTTTTACTTTTTATATGTAGCGAAGTTTATCAACATTCGTAGAGTTCGTTGTAATTTCTTTAATTTGACGCTAATTGAGTTCCAACTTCGTTTTTTACTTTTTATATGTAGCGAAGTTTATCAACATTCGTAGAGTTCGTTGTAATTTCTTTAATTTGACGCTAATTGAGTTCCAACTTCGTTTTTTACTTTTTATATGTAGCGAAGTTTATCAACATTCGTAGAGTTCGTTATCATTTCTTTAATTTGACGCTAATTGAGTTCCAACTTCGTTTTTTACTTTTTATATGTAGCGAAGTTTATCAACATTCGTAGAGTTCGCTATAATTTCTTTAATTTGACGCTAATTGAGTTTCAACTTCGTTTTTTACTTTTTATATGTAGCGAAGTTTATCAATATTCGTAGAGTTCGTTAAAATTTCTTTAATTTGACGCTAATTGAGTTCCAACTTCGTTTTTTACTTTTTATATGTAGCGAAGTTTATCAACATTCGTAGAGTTCGTTATCATTTCTTTAATTTGACGCTAATTGAGTTCCAACTTCGTTTTTTACTTTTTATATGTAGCGAAGTTTATCAACATTCGTAGAGTTCGTTATAATTTCTTTAATTTGACGCTAATTGAGTTCCAACTTCGTTTTTTACTTTTTATATGTACCTAAGTTTATCAACATTCGTAGAGTTCGTTATAATTTCTTTAATTTGACGCTAATTGAGTTCCAACTTCGTTTTTTACTTTTTATATGTAGCGAAGTTTATCAACATTCGTAGAGTTCGTTGTAATTTCTATAATTTGACGCTAATGGAGTTCCAACTTCTTTTTTTACTTATTATATGTAGCGAAGTTTATCAACATTCGTAGAGTTCGTTATAATTTCTTTAATTTGACGCTAATTGAGTTCCAACTTCGTTTTTTACTTTTTATATGTAGCGAAGTTTATCAACATTCGTAGAGTTCGTTATAATTTCTTTAATTTGACGCTAATTGAGTTCCAACTTCGTTTTTTACTTTTTATATGTAGCGAAGTTTATCAACATTCGTAGAGTTCGTTATAATTTCTTTAATTTGACGCTAATTGAGTTTCAACTTCGTTTTTTACTTTTTATATGTAGCGAAGTTTATCAATATTCGTAGAGTTCGTTAAAATTTCTTTAATTTGACGCTAATTGAGTTCCAACTTCGTTTTTTACTTTTTATATGTAGCGAAGTTTATCAACATTCGTAGAGTTCGTTATCATTTCTTTAATTTGACGCTAATTGAGTTCCAACTTCGTTTTTTACTTTTTATATGTAGCGAAGTTTATCAACATTCGTAGAGTTCGTTATAATTTCTTTAATTTGACGCTAATTGAGTTCCAACTTCGTTTTTTACTTTTTATATGTAGCGAAGTTAATCAACATTCCTAGAGTTCGTTATAATTTCTTTAATTTGACGCTAATTGAGTTCCAACTTCGTTTTTTACTTTTTATATGTAGCGAAGTTTATCAACATTCGTAGAGTTCGTTGTAATTTCTTTAATTTGTCGCTAATTGAGTTCCAACTTCGTTTTTTACTTTTTATATGTAGCGAAGTTTATCAACATTCGTAGAGTTCGTTATAATTTCTTTAATTTGACGATAATTGAATTCCAAGTTCGTTTTTTACTTTTTATATGTAGCGAAGTTTATCAACATTCGTAGAGTTCGTTATAATTTCTTTAATTTGACGCTAATTGAGTTCCAACTTCGTTTATTACTATTTTTAAATGTAGCGAAGTTTATCAACATTCGTAGAGTTCGTTATAATTTCTTTAATTTGACGCTAATTGAGTCCAACTTCGTTTTTTACTTTTTATATGTAGCGAAGTTTATCAACATTCGTAGAGTTCGTTATCATTTCTTTAATTTGACGCTAATTGAGTTCCAACTTCGTTTTTTACTTTTTATATGTAGCGAAGTTTATCAACATTCGTAGAGGTCGTTGTAATTTCTTTAATTTGACGCTAATTGAGTTCCAACTTCGTTTTTTACTTTTTATATGTAGCGAAGTTTATCAACATTCGTAGAGTTCGTTGTAATTTCTTTAATTTGACGCTAATTGAGTTCCAACTTCGTTTTTTACTTTTTATATGTAGCGAAGTTTATCAACATTCGTAGAGTTCGTTGTAATTTCTTTAATTTGACGCTAATTGAGTTCCAACTTCGTTTTTTACTTTTTATATGTAGCGAAGTTTATCAACATTCGTAGAGTTCGTTATAATTTCTATAATTTGACGATAATTGAATTCCAAGTTCGTTTTTTACTTTTTATATGTAGCGAAGTTTATCAACATTCGTAGAGTTCGTTACAATTTCTTTAATTTGACGCTAATTGAGTTCCAACTTCGTTTTTTAATTTTTATATGTAGCGAAGTTTATCAACATTCGTAGAGTTCGTTAAAATTTCTTTAATTTGACGCTAATTGAGTTCCAACTTCGTTTTTTACTTTTTATATGTAGCGAAGTTTATCAACATTCGTAGAGTTCGTTATAATTTCTTTAATTTGACGCTAATTGAGTTCCAACTTCGTTTTTTACTTTTTATATGTAGCGAAGTTTATCAACATTCGTAGAGTTCGTTATAATTTCTTTACTTTGAAGCTAATCGAGTTCCAACTTCGTTTTTTACTTTTTATATGTAGGGAAGTTTATCAACATTCGTAGAGTTCGTTATCATTTCTTTAATTTGACGCTAATTGAGTTCCAACTTCGTTTTTTACTTTTTATATGTAGCGAAGTTTATCGACATTCGTAGAGTTCGTTATAATTTCTTTAATTTGACGCTAATTGAGTTTCAACTTCGTTTTTTACTTTTTATATGTAGCGAAGTTTATCAATATTCGTAGAGTTCGTTAAAATTTCTTTAATTTGACGCTAATTGAGTTCCAACTTCGTTTTTTACTTTTTATATGTAGCGAAGTTTATCAATATTCGTAGACTTCGTTATCATTTCTTTAATTTGACGCTAATTGAGTTCCAACTTCGTTTTTTACTTTTTATATGTAGCGAAGTTTATCAACATTCGTAGAGTTCGTTATAATTTCTTTAATTTGACGCTAATTGAGTTCCAACTTCGTTTTTTACTTTTTATATGTAGCGAAGTTTATCAACATTCGTAGAGTTCGTTATAATTTCTTTAATTTGACGCTAATTGAGTTCCAACTTCGTTTTTTACTTTTTATATGTAGCGAAGTTTATCAACATTCGTAGAGTTCGTTATAATTTCTTTAATTTGACGCTAATTGAGTTCCAACTTCGTTTTTTACTTTTTATATGTAGCGAAGTTTATCAACATTCGTAGAGTTCGTTATAATTTCTTTAATTTCACGCTAATTGAGTTCCAACTTCGTTTTTTACTTTTTATATGTAGCGAAGTTTATCAACATTCGTAGAGTTCGTTATAATTTCTTTAATTTGACGCTAATTGAGTTCCAACTTCGTTTTTTAATTTTTATATGTAGCGAAGTTTATCAACATTCGTAGAGTTCGTTATAATTTCTTTAATTTGACGCTAATTGCGTTCCAACTTCGTTTTTTACTTTTTATATGTAGCGAAGTTTATCAACATTCGTAGAGTTCGTTATAATTTCTTTAATTTGACGCTAATTGAGTTCCAACTTCGTTTTTTACTTTTTATATGTAGCGAAGTTTATCAACATTCGTAGAGTTCGTTGTAATTTCTTTAATTTGACGCTAATTGAGTTCCAACTTCGTTTTTTACTTTTTATATGTAGCGAAGTTTATCAACATTCGTAGAGTTCGTTATGATTTCTTGAATTTGACGCTAATTGAGTTCCAACTTCGTTTTTTACTTTTTATATGTAGCGAAGTTTATCAACATTCGTAGAGTTCGTTATAATTTCTTTAATTTGACGCTAATTGAGTTCCAACTTCGTTTTTTACTTTTTATATGTAGCGAAGTTTATCAACATTCGTAGAGTTCGTTATAATTTCTTTAATTTGACGCTAATTGAGTTCCAACTTCGTTTTTTACTTTTTATATGTAGCGAAGTTTATCAACATTCGTAGAGTTCGTTAAAATTTCTTTAATTTGACGCTAATTGAGTTCCAACTTCGTTTTTTACTTTGTATATGTAGCGAAGTTTATCAACATTCGTAGAGTTCGTTATGATTTCTTTAATTTGACGCTAATTGAGTTCCAACTTCGTTTTTTACTTTTTATATGTAGCGAAGTTTATCAACATTCGTAGAGTTCGTTATAATTTCTTTAATTTGACGCTAATTGAGTTCCAACTTCGTTTTTTACTTTTTATATGTAGCGAAGTTTATCAACATTCGTAGAGTTCGTTATAATTTCTTTAATTTGACGCTAATTGAGTTCCAACTTCGTTTTTTACTTTTTATATGTAGCGAAGTTTATCAACATTCGTAGAGTTCGTTATAATTTCTTTAATTTGACGCTAATTGAGTTCCAACTTCGTTGTTTACTATTTATATGTAGCGAAGTTTATCAACATTCGTAGAGTTCGTTATGATTTCTTTAATTTGACGCTAATTGAGTTCCAACTTCGTTTTTTACTTTTTATATGTAGCGAAGTTTATCAACATTCGTAGAGTTCGTTATAATTTCTTTAATTTGACGCTAATTGAGTTCCAACTTCGTTTTTTACTTTTTATATGTAGCGAAGTTTATCAACATTCGTAGAGTTCGTTATAATTTCTTTAAGTTGACGCTAATTGAGTTCCAACTTCGTTTTTTACTTTTTATATGTAGCGAAGTTTATCAACATTCGTAGAGTTCGTTATAATTTCTTTAATTTGACGCTAATTGAGTTCCAACTTCGTTTTTTACTTTTTATATGTAGCGAAGTTTATCAACATTCGTAGAGTTCGTTATAATTTCTTTAATTTGACGCTAATTTAGTTCCAACTTCGTTTTTTACTTTTTATATGTAGCGAAGTTTATCAACATTCGTAGAGTTCGTTATAATTTCTTTAATTTGACGCTAATTGAGTTCCAACTTCGTTTTTTACTTTTTATATGTAGCGAAGTTAACAACCTTCGTAGAGTTCGTTATGATTTCTTTAATTTGACGCTAATTGAGTTCCAACTTCGTTTTATACTTTTTATATGTAGCGAAGTTTATCAACATTCGTAGAGTTCGTTATGATTTCTTTAATTTGACGCTAATTGAGTTCCAACTTCGTTTTTTACTTTTTATATGTAGCGAAGTTTATCAACATTCGTAGAGTTCGTTATAATTTATTTAATTTGACGCTAATTGAGTTCCAACTTCGTTTTTTACTTTTTATATGTAGCGAAGTTTATCAACATTCGTAGAGTTCGTTATAATTTCTTTAAGTTGACGCTAATTGAGTTCCAACTTCGTTTTTTACTTTTTATATGTAGCGAAGTTTATCAACATTCGTAGAGTTCGTTATAATTTCTTTAATTTGACGCTAATTGAGTTCCAACTTCGTTTTTTACTTTTTATATGTAGCGAAGTTTATCAACATTCGTAGAGTTCGTTATAATTTCTTTAATTTGACGCTAATTTAGTTCCAACTTCGTTTTTTACTTTTTATATGTAGCGAAGTTTATCAACATTCGTAGAGTTCGTTATAATTTCTTTAATTTGACGCTAATTGAGTTCCAACTTCGTTTTTTACTTTTTATATGTAGCGAAGTTAACAACCTTCGTAGAGTTCGTTATGATTTCTTTAATTTGACGCTAATTGAGTTCCAACTTCGTTTTATACTTTTTATATGTAGCGAAGTTTATCAACATTCGTAGAGTTCGTTATAATTTCTTTAATTTGACGCTAATTGAGTTCCAACATCGTTTTTTACTTTTTATATGTAGCGAAGTTTATCAACATTCGTAGAGTTCGTTATAATTTCTTTAAATTGACGCTAATTGAGTTCCAACTTCGTTTTTTACTTTTTATATGTAACGAAGTTTATCAACATTCGTAGAGTTCGTTATGATTTCTTTAATTTGACGCTAATTGAGTTCCAACTTCGTTTTTTACTTTTTATATGTAGCGAAGTTTATCAACATTCGTAGAGTTCGTTATAATTTCTTTAATTTGACGCTAATTGAGTTCCAACTTCGTTTTTTACTTTTTATATGTAGCGAAGTTTATCAACATTCGTAGAGTTCGTTATAATATCTTTAAATTGACGCCAATTGAGTTCCAACTTCGTTTTTTACTTTTTATATGTAGCGAAGTTTATCAACATTCGTAGAGTTCGTTGTAATTTCTTTAATTTGACGCTAATTGAGTTCCAACTTCGTTTTTTACTTTTTATATGTAGCGAAGTTTATCAACATTCGTAGAGTTCGTTATAATTTCTTTAATTTGACGCTAATTGAGTTCCAACTTCGTTTTTTACTTTTTATATATAGCGAAGTTTATCAACATTCGTATATTTCGTTGTAATTTCTTTAATTTGACGCTAATTGAGTTCCAACTTCGTTTTTTACTTTTTATATGTAGCGATGTTTATCAACATTCGTAGAGTTCGTTATGATTTCTTTAATTTGACGTTAATTGAGTTCCAACTTCGTTTTTTACTTTTTATATGTAGCGAAGTTTATCAACATTGGTAGAGTTCGTTATAATTTCTTTAATTTGACGCTAATTGAGTTCCAACTTCGTTTTTTACTTTTTATATGTAGCGAAGTTTATCAACATTCGTATATTTCGTTGTAATTTCTTTAATTTGACGCTAATTAAGTACCAACTTCGTTTTTTACTTTTTATATGTAGCGAAGTTTATCAACATTCGTAGAGTTCGTTATAATTTCTTTAATTTGACGCTTATTGAGTTCCAACTTCGTTTTTTACTTTTTATATGTAGCGAAGTTTATCAACATTCGTAGAGTTCGTTATAATTTCTTTAATTTGACGCTAATTGAGTTCCAACTTCGTTTTTTACTTTTTATATGTAGCGAAGTTTATCAACATTCGTAGAGTTCGTTATAATTTCTTTAATTTGACGCTAATTGAGTTCCAACTTCGTTTTTTACTTTTCATATGTAGCGAAGTTTATCAACATTCGTATATTTCGTTGTAATTTCTTTAATTTGACGATAATTGAGTTCCAACATCTGTTTTTTACTTTTTATATGTAGCGAAGTTTATCAACATTCGTAGAGTTCGTTATAATTTCTTTAATTTGACGCTAATTGAGTTCCAACTTCGTTTTTTACTTTTTATATGTAGCGAAGTTTATCAACATTCGTATATTTCGTTATAATTTCTTTAATTTGACGATAATTGAGTTCCAACTTCGTTTTTTACTTTTATATGTAGCGAAGTTTATCAACATTCGTAGAGTTCGTTATGATTTCTTTAATTTGACGCTAATTGAGTTCCAACTTCGTTTTTTACTTTTTATATGTAGCGAAGCTTATCAACATTCGCAGAGTTCGTTATAATTTCTTTAATTTGACGCTAATTGAGTTCCAACTTCGTTTTTTACTTTTTATATGTAGCGAAGTTTATCAACATTCTTAGAGTTCGTTATAAATTCTTTAATTTGACGCTAATTGAGTTCCAACTTCGTTTTTTACTTTTTATATGTAGCGAAGTTTATCAACATTCGTAGAGTGTGTTATAATTTTTTTAATTTGACGCTAATTGAGTTCCAACTTCGTTTTTTACTTTTTATATGTAGCGAAGTTTATCAACATTCGTAGAGTTCGTTATAATTTCTTTAACTTGACGCTAATTGAGTTCCAACTTCGTTTTTTACTTTTTATATGTAGCGAAGTTTATCAACATTCGTAGAGTTCGTTATGATTTCTTTAATTTGACGCTAATTAAGTTCCAACTTCGTTTTTTACTTTTTATATGTAGCGAAGTTTATCAACATTCGTAGAGTTCGTTATAATTTCTTTAATTTCCGCTAATTGAGTTCCAACTTCGTTTTTTACTTTTTATATGTAGCGAAGTTTATCAACATTCGTAGAGTTCGTTATAATTTCTTTAATTTGACGCTAATTGAGTTCCAACTTCGTTTTTTAATTTTTATATGTAGCGAAGTTTATCAACATTCGTAGAGTTCGTTATAATTTCTTTAATTTGACGCTAATTGAGTTCCAACTTCGTTTTTTACTTTTTATATGTAGCGAAGTTTATCAACATTCGTAGAGTTCGTTATGATTTCTTGAATTTGACGCTAATTGAGTTCCAACTTCGTTTTTTACTTTTTATATGTAGCGAAGTTTATCAACATTCGTAGAGTTCGTTATAATTTCTTTAATTTGACGCTAATTGAGTTCCAACTTCGTTTTTTACTTTTTATATGTAGCGAAGTTTATCAACATTCGTAGAGTTCGTTATAATTTCTTTAATTTGACGCTAATTGAGTTCCAACTTCGTTTTTTACTTTGTATATGTAGCGAAGTTTATCAACATTCGTAGAGTTCGTTATGATTTCTTTAATTTGACGCTAATTGCGTTCCAACTTCGTTTTTTACTTTTTATATGTAGCGAAGTTTATCAACATTCGTAGAGTTCGTTATAATTTCTTTAATTTGACGCTAATTGAGTTCCAACTTCGTTTTTTACTTTTTATATGTAGCGAAGTTTATCAACATTCGTAGAGTTCGTTATAATATCTTTAAATTGACGCCAATTGAGTTCCAACTTCGTTTTTTACTTTTTATATGTAGCGAAGTTTATCAACATTCGTAGAGTTCGTTGTAATTTCTTTAATTTGACGCTAATTGAGTTCCAACTTCGTTTTTTACTTTTTATATGTAGCGAAGTTTATCAACATTCGAAGAGTTCATTATAATTTCTTTAATTTGACGCTAATTGAGTTCCAACTTCGTTTTTTACTTTTTATATGTAGCGAAGTTTATCAACATTCGTAGAGTTCGTTATAATTTCTTTAATTTGACGCTAATTGAGTTCCAACTTCGTTGTTTACTTTTTATATGTAGCGAAGTTTATCAACATTCGTAGAGTTCGTTATGATTTCTTTAATTTGACGCTAATTGAGTTCCAACTTCGTTTTTTACTTGTTATATGTAGCGAAGTTTATCAACATTCGTAGAGTTCGTTATAATTTCTTTAATTTGACGCTAATTGAGTTCCAACTTCGTTTTTTACTTTTTATATGTAGCGAAGTTTATCAACATTCGTAGAGTTCGTTATAATTTCTTTAATTTGACGCTAATTGAGTTCCAACTTCGTTTTTTACTTTTTATATGTAGCGAAGTTTATCAACATTCGTAGAGTTCGTTATAATTTCTTTAATTTGACGCTAATTGAGTTCCAACTTCGTTTTTTACTTTTTATATGTAGCGAAGTTTATCAACATTCGTAGAGTTCGTTATGATTTCTTTAAATTGACGCCAATTGAGTTCCAACTTCGTTTTTTACTTTTTATATGTAGCGAAGTTTATCAACATTCGTAGAGTTCGTTGTAATTTCTTTACTTTGACGCTAATTGAGTTCCAACTTCGTTTTTTACTTTTTATATGTAGCGAAGTTTATCAACATTCGTAGAGTTCGTTATAATTTCTTTAATTTGACGCTTATTGAGTTCCAACTTCGTTTTTTACTTTTTATATGTAGCGAAGTTTATCAACATTCGTAGAGTTCGTTATAATTTCTTTAATTTGACGCTAATTGAGTTCCAACTTCGTTTTTTACTTTTTATATGTAGCGAAGTTTATCAACATTCGTAGAGTTCGTTATAATTTCTTTAATTTGACGCTAATTGAGTTCCAACTTCGTTTTTTACTTTTCATATGTAGCGAAGTTTATCAACATTCGTATATTTCGTTGTAATTTCTTTAATTTGACGATAATTGAGTTCCAACATCTGTTTTTTACTTTTTATATGTAGCGAAGTTTATCAACATTCGTAGAGTTCGTTATAATTTCTTTAATTTGACGCTAATTGAGTTCCAACTTCGTTTTTTACTTTTTATATGTAGCGAAGTTTATCAACATTCGTATATTTCGTTATAATTTCTTTAATTTGACGATAATTGAGTTCCAACTTCGTTTTTTACTTTTATATGTAGCGAAGTTTATCAACATTCGTAGAGTTCGTTATGATTTCTTTAATTTGACGCTAATTGAGTTCCAACTTCGTTTTTTACTTTTTATATGTAGCGAAGCTTATCAACATTCGCAGAGTTCGTTATAATTTCTTTAATTTGACGCTAATTGAGTTCCAACTTCGTTTTTTACTTTTTATATGTAGCGAAGTTTATCAACATTCTTAGAGTTCGTTATAAATTCTTTAATTTGACGCTAATTGAGTTCCAACTTCGTTTTTTACTTTTTATATGTAGCGAAGTTTATCAACATTCGTAGAGTGTGTTATAATTTTTTTAATTTGACGCTAATTGAGTTCCAACTTCGTTTTTTACTTTTTATATGTAGCGAAGTTTATCAACATTCGTAGAGTTCGTTATAATTTCTTTAACTTGACGCTAATTGAGTTCCAACTTCGTTTTTTACTTTTTATATGTAGCGAAGTTTATCAACATTCGTAGAGTTCGTTATGATTTCTTTAATTTGACGCTAATTAAGTTCCAACTTCGTTTTTTACTTTTTATATGTAGCGAAGTTTATCAACATTCGTAGAGTTCGTTATAATTTCTTTAATTTCCGCTAATTGAGTTCCAACTTCGTTTTTTACTTTTTATATGTAGCGAAGTTTATCAACATTCGTAGAGTTCGTTATAATTTCTTTAATTTGACGCTAATTGAGTTCCAACTTCGTTTTTTAATTTTTATATGTAGCGAAGTTTATCAACATTCGTAGAGTTCGTTATAATTTCTTTAATTTGACGCTAATTGAGTTCCAACTTCGTTTTTTACTTTTTATATGTAGCGAAGTTTATCAACATTCGTAGAGTTCGTTATGATTTCTTGAATTTGACGCTAATTGAGTTCCAACTTCGTTTTTTACTTTTTATATGTAGCGAAGTTTATCAACATTCGTAGAGTTCGTTATAATTTCTTTAATTTGACGCTAATTGAGTTCCAACTTCGTTTTTTACTTTTTATATGTAGCGAAGTTTATCAACATTCGTAGAGTTCGTTATAATTTCTTTAATTTGACGCTAATTGAGTTCCAACTTCGTTTTTTACTTTGTATATGTAGCGAAGTTTATCAACATTCGTAGAGTTCGTTATGATTTCTTTAATTTGACGCTAATTGCGTTCCAACTTCGTTTTTTACTTTTTATATGTAGCGAAGTTTATCAACATTCGTAGAGTTCGTTATAATTTCTTTAATTTGACGCTAATTGAGTTCCAACTTCGTTTTTTACTTTTTATATGTAGCGAAGTTTATCAACATTCGTAGAGTTCGTTATAATATCTTTAAATTGACGCCAATTGAGTTCCAACTTCGTTTTTTACTTTTTATATGTAGCGAAGTTTATCAACATTCGTAGAGTTCGTTGTAATTTCTTTAATTTGACGCTAATTGAGTTCCAACTTCGTTTTTTACTTTTTATATGTAGCGAAGTTTATCAACATTCGTAGAGTTCATTATAATTTCTTTAATTTGACGCTAATTGAGTTCCAACTTCGTTTTTTACTTTTTATATGTAGCGAAGTTTATCAACATTCGTAGAGTTCGTTATAATTTCTTTAATTTGACGCTAATTGAGTTCCAACTTCGTTGTTTACTTTTTATATGTAGAGAAGTTTATCAACATTCGTAGAGTTCGTTATGATTTCTTTAATTTGACGCTAATTGAGTTCCAACTTCGTTTTTTACTTTTTATATGTAGCGAAGTTTATCAACATTCGTAGAGTTCGTTATAATTTCTTTAATTTGACGCTAATTGAGTTCCAACTTCGTTTTTTACTTTTTATATGTAGCGAAGTTTATCAACATTCGTAGAGTTCGTTATAATTTCTTTAATTTGACGCTAATTGAGTTCCAACTTCGTTTTTTACTTTTTATATGTAGCGAAGTTTATCAACATTCGTAGAGTTCGTTATAATTTCTTTAATTTGACGCTAATTGAGTTCCAACTTCGTTTTTTACTTTTTATATGTAGCGAAGTTTATCAACATTCGTAGAGTTCGTTATGATTTCTTTAAATTGACGCCAATTGAGTTCCAACTTCGTTTTTTACTTTTTATATGTAGCGAAGTTTATCAACATTCGTAGAGTTCGTTGTAATTTCTTTACTTTGACGCTAATTGAGTTCCAACTTCGTTTTTTACTTTTTATATGTAGCGAAGTTTATCAACATTCGTAGAGTTCGTTATAATTTCTTTAATTTGACGCTAATTGAGTTCCAACTTCGTTTTTTACTTTTTATATGTAGCGAAGTTTATCAACATTCGTGGAGTTCGTTATAGTTTCTTTAATTTGACGCTAATTGAGTTCCAACTTTGTTTTTTACTTTTTATATGTAGCGAAGTTTATCAACATTCGTAGAGTTCGTTATAATTTCTTTAATTTGACGCTAATTGAGTTCCAACTTCGTTTTTTACTTTTTATATGTAGCGAAGTTTATCAACATTCGTAGAGTTCGTTATAATTTATTTAATTTGACGCTAATTGAGTTCCAACTTCGTTTTTTACTTTGTATATGTAGCGAAGTTTATCAACATTCGTAGAGTTCGTTATGATTTCTTTAATTTGACGCTAATTGCGTTCCAACTTCGTTTTTTACTTTTTATATGTAGCGAAGTTTATCAACATTCGTAGAGTTCGTTATAATTTCTTTAATTTGACGCTAATTGAGTTCCAACTTCGTTTTTTACTTTTTATATGTAGCGAAGTTTATCAACATTCGTAGAGTTCGTTATAATATCTTTAATTTGACGCTAATTGAGTTCCAACTTCGTTTTTTACTTTTTATATGTAGCGAAGTTTATCAACATTCGTAGAGTTCGTTATAATTTCTTTAACTTGACGCTAATTGAGTTCCAACTTCGTTTTTTACTTTTTATATGTAGCGAAGTTTATCAACATTCGTAGAGTTCGTTATGATTTCTTTAATTTGACGCTAATTAAGTTCCAACTTCGTTTTTTACTTTTTATATGTAGCGAAGTTTATCAACATTCGTAGAGTTCGTTATAATTTCTTTAATTTCACGCTAATTGAGTTCCAACTTCGTTTTTTACTTTTTATATGTAGCGAAGTTTATCAACATTCGTAGAGTTCGTTATAATTTCTTTAATTTGACGCTAATTGAGTTCCAACTTCGTTTTTTACTTTTTATATGTAGCGAAGTTTATCAACATTCGTAGAGTTCGTTATGATTTCTTGAATTTGACGCTAATTGAGTTCCAACTTCGTTTTTTACTTTTTATATGTAGCGAAGTTTATCAACATTCGTAGAGTTCGTTATAATTTCTTTAATTTGACGCTAATTGAGTTCCAACTTCGTTTTTTACTTTTTATATGTAGCGACGTTTATCAACATTCGTAGAGTTCGTTATAATTTCTTTAATTTGACGCTAATTGAGTTCCAACTTCGTTTTTTACTTTGTATATGTAGCGAAGTTTATCAACATTCGTAGAGTTCGTTATGATTTCTTTAATTTGACGCTAATTGCGTTCCAACTTCGTTTTTTACTTTTTATATGTAGCGAAGTTTATCAACATTCGTAGAGTTCGTTATAATTTCTTTAATTTGACGCTAATTGAGTTCCAACTTCGTTTTTTACTTTTTATATGTAGCGAAGTTTATCAACATTCGTAGAGTTCGTTATAATATCTTTAAATTGACGCCAATTGAGTTCCAACTTCGTTTTTTACTTTTTATATGTAGCGAAGTTTATCAACATTCGTAGAGTTCGTTATAATTTCTTTAATTTGACGCTAATTGAGTTCCAACTTCGTTTTTTACTTTTTATATGTAGCGAAGTTTATCAACATTCGTAGAGTTCGTTATAATTTCTTTAATTTGACGCTAATTGAGTTCCAACTTCGTTTTTTACTTTTTATATGTAGCGAAGTTTATCAACATTCGTAGAGTTCGTTATAATTTCTTTAATTTGACGCTAATTGCGTTCCAACTTCGTTTTTTACTTTTTATATGTAGCGAAGTTTATCAACATTCGTAGAGTTCGTTATAATTTTTTTAATTTGGCGCTAATTGAGTTCCAACTTCGTTTTTTACTTTTTATATGTAGCGAAGTTTATCAACATTCGTAGAGTTCGTTATAATTTCTTTAATTTGACGCTAATTGAGTTCCAACTTCGTTTTTTACTTTTTATATGTAGCGAAGTTTATCAACATTCGTATATTTCGTTATAATTTCTTTAATTTGACGATAATTGAGTTCCTACTTCGTTTTTTACTTTTATATGTAGCGAAGTTTATCAACATTCGTAGAGTTCGTTATGATTTCTTTAATTTGACGCTAATTGAGTTCCAACTTCGTTTTTTACTTTTTATATGTAGCGAAGCTTATCAACATTCGCAGAGTTCGTTATAATTTCTTTAATTTGACGCTAATTGAGTTCCAACTTCGTTTTTTACTTTTTATATGTAGCGAAGTTTATCAACATTCTTAGAGTTCGTTATAAATTCTTTAATTTGACGCTAATTGAGTTCCAACTTCGTTTTTTACTTTTTATATGTAGCGAAGTTTATCAACATTCGTAGAGTGTGTTATAATTTTTTTAATTTGACGCTAATTGAGTTCCAACTTCGTTTTTTACTTTTTATATGTAGCGAAGTTTATCAACATTCGTAGAGTTCGTTATAATTTCTTTAACTTGACGCTAATTGAGTTCCAACTTCGTTTTTTACTTTTTATATGTAGCGAAGTTTATCAACATTCGTAGAGTTCGTTATGATTTCTTTAATTTGACGCTAATTAAGTTCCAACTTCGTTTTTTACTTTTTATATGTAGCGAAGTTTATCAACATTCGTAGAGTTCGTTATAATTTCTTTAATTTCCGCTAATTGAGTTCCAACTTCGTTTTTTACTTTTTATATGTAGCGAAGTTTATCAACATTCGTAGAGTTCGTTATAATTTCTTTAATTTGACGCTAATTGAGTTCCAACTTCGTTTTTTAATTTTTATATGTAGCGAAGTTTATCAACATTCGTAGAGTTCGTTATAATTTCTTTAATTTGACGCTAATTGAGTTCCAACTTCGTTTTTTACTTTTTATATGTAGCGAAGTTTATCAACATTCGTAGAGTTCGTTATGATTTCTTGAATTTGACGCTAATTGAGTTCCAACTTCGTTTTTTACTTTTTATATGTAGCGAAGTTTATCAACATTCGTAGAGTTCGTTATAATTTCTTTAATTTGACGCTAATTGAGTTCCAACTTCGTTTTTTACTTTTTATATGTAGCGAAGTTTATCAACATTCGTAGAGATCGTTATAATTTCTTTAATTTGACGCTAATTGAGTTCCAACTTCGTTTTTTACTTTGTATATGTAGCGAAGTTTATCAACATTCGTAGAGTTCGTTATGATTTCTTTAATTTGACGCTAATTGCGTTCCAACTTCGTTTTTTACTTTTTATATGTAGCGAAGTTTATCAACATTCGTAGAGTTCGTTATAATTTCTTTAATTTGACGCTAATTGAGTTCCAACTTCGTTTTTTACTTTTTATATGTAGCGAAGTTTATCAACATTCGTAGAGTTCGTTATAATATCTTTAAATTGACGCCAATTGAGTTCCAACTTCGTTTTTTACTTTTTATATGTAGCGAAGTTTATCAACATTCGTAGAGTTCGTTATAATTTCTTTAATTTGACGCTAATTGAGTTCCAACTTCGTTTTTTACTTTTTATATGTAGCGAAGTTTATCAACATTCGTAGAGTTCGTTATAATTTCTTTAATTTGACGCTAATTGAGTTCCAACTTCGTTTTTTACTTTTTATATGTAGCGAAGTTTATCAACATTCGTAGAGTTCGTTATAATTTCTTTAATTTGACGCTAATTGAGTTCCAACTTCGTTTTTTACTTTTTATATGTAGCGAAGTTTATCAACATTCGTAGAGTTCGTTATGATTTCTTTAAATTGACGCCAATTGAGTTCCAACTTCGTTTTTTACTTTTTATATGTAGCGAAGTTTATCAACATTCGTAGAGTTCGTTGTAATTTCTTTACTTTGACGCTAATTGAGTTCCAACTTCGTTTTTTACTTTTTATATGTAGCGAAGTTTATCAACATTCGTAGAGTTCGTTATAATTTCTTTAATTTGACGCTAATTGAGTTCCAACTTCGTTTTTTACTTTTTATATGTAGCGAAGTTTATCAACATTCGTGGAGTTCGTTATAATTTCTTTAATTTGACGCTAATTGAGTTCCAACTTTGTTTTTTACTTTTTATATGTAGCGAAGTTTATCAACATTCGTAGAGTTCGTTATAATTTCTTTAATTTGACGCTAATTGAGTTCCAACTTCGTTTTTTACTTTTTATATGTAGCGAAGTTTATCAACATTCGTAGAGTTCGTTATAATTTATTTAATTTGACGCTAATTGAGTTCCAACTTCGTTTTTTACTTTTTATATGTAGCGAAGTTTATCAACATTCGTAGAGTTCGTTATAATTTCTTTAATTTGACGCTAATTGAGTTCCAACTTCGTTTTTTACTTTTTATATGTAGCGAAGTTTATCAACATTCGTAGAGTTCGTTATAATTTCTTTAATTTGACGCTAATTGAGTTCCAACTTCGTTTTTTACTTTTTATATGTAGCGAAGTTTATCAACATTCGTAGAGTTCGTTATAATTTCTTTAATTTGACGCTAATTGAGTTCCAACTTCGTTTTTTACTTTTTATATGTAGCGAAGCTTATCAACATTCGTAGAGTTCGTTATAATTTCTTTAAATTGACGCTAATTGAGTTTCAACTTCGTTTTTTACTTTTTATATGTAACGAAGTTTATCAACATTCGTAGAGTTCGTTATGATTTCTTTAATTTGACGCTAATTGAGTTCCAACTTCGTTTTTTACTTTTTATATGTAGCGAAGTTTATCAACATTCGTAGAGTTCGTTATAATTTCTTTAATTTGACGCTAATTGAGTTCCAACTTCGTTTTTTACTTTTTATATGTAGCGAAGTTTATCAACATTCGTAGAGTTCGTTATAATTTCTTTAATTTGACGCTAATTGAGTTCCAACTTCGTTTTTTACTTTTTATATGTAGCGAAGTTTATCAACATTCGTAGAGTTCGTTATAATTTCTTTAATTTGACGCTAATTGAGTTCCAACTTCGTTTTTTACTTTTTATATGTAGCGAAGTTTATCAACATTCGTAGAGTTCGTTATAATTTCTTTAATTTGACGCTAATTGAGTTCCAACTTCGTTTTTTACTTTTTATATGTAGCGAAGTTTATCAACATTCTTAGAGTTCGTTATAATTTCTTTAATTTGACGCTAATTGAGTTCCAACTTCGTTTTTTACTTTTTACATGCAGCGAAGTTTATCAACATTCGTAGAGTTCGTTATAATTTCTTTAATTTGACGCTAATTGAGTTCCAACTTCGTTTTTTACTTTTTATATGTTGCGAAGTTTATCAACATTCGTAGAGTTCGTTATGATTTCTTTAATTTGACGCTAATTGCGTTCCAACTTCGTTTTTTACTTTTTATATGTAGCGAAGTTTATCAACATTCGTAGAGTTCGTTATAATTTCTTTAATTTGACGCTAATTGAGTTCCAACTTCGTTTTTTACTTTTTATATGTAGCGAAGTTTATCAACATTCGTAGAGTTCGTTATAATTTCTTTAATTTGACGCTAATTGAGTTCCAACTTCGTTTTTTACTTTTTATATGTAGCGAAGTTTATCAACATTCGTAGAGTTCGTTATAATTTCTTTAATTTGACGCTAATTGAGTTCCAACTTCGTTTTTTACTTTTTATATGTAGCGAAGTTTATCATCATTCGTAGAGTTCGTTATAATTTCTTTAATTTGACGCTAATTGAGTTCCAACTTCGTTTTTTACTTTTTATATGTAGCGAAGTTTATCAACATTCGTAGAGTTCGTTATAATTTCTTTAATTTGACGCTAATTGAGTTCCAACTTCGTTTTTTACTTTTTATATGTAGCGAAGTTTATCAACATTCGTAGAGTTCGTTATAATTTCTTTAATTTGACGCTAATTGAGTTCCAACTTCGTTTTTTACTTTTTATATGTAGCGAAGTTTATCAACATTCGTAGAGTTCGTTATGATTTCTTTAATTTGACGCTAATTGAGTTCCAACTTCGTTTTTTACTTTTTATATGTAGCGAAGTTTATCAACATTCGTAGAGTTCGTTATAATTTCTTTAATTTGACGCTAATTGAGTTCCAACTTCGTTTTTTACTTTTTATATGTAGCGAAGTTTATCAACATTCGTAGAGTTCGTTATAATTTCTTTAATTTGACGCTAATTGAGTTCCAACTTCGTTTTTTACTTTTTATATGTAGCGAAGTTTATCAACATTCGTAGAGTTCGTTATAATTTCTTTAATTTGACGCTAATTGAGTTCCAACTTCGTTTTTTACTTTTTATATGTAGCGAAGTTTATCAACATTCGTAGAGTTCGTTATAATTTCTTTAATTTGACGCTAATTGAGTTCCAACTTCGTTTTTTACTTTTTATATGTAGCGAAGTTTATCAACATTCGTAGAGTTCGTTATAATTTCTTTAATTTGACGCTAATTGCGTTCCAACTTCGTTTTTTACTTTTTATATGTAGCGAAGTTTATCAACATTCGTAGAGTTCGTTATAATTTCTTTAATTTGGCGCTAATTGAGTTCCAACTTCGTTTTTTACTTTTTATATGTAGCGAAGTTTATCAACATTCGTAGAGTTCGTTATAATTTCTTTAATTTGACGCTAATTGAGTTCCAACTTCGTTTTTTACTTTTTATATGTAGCGAAGTTTATCAACATTCGTATATTTCGTTATAATTTCTTTAATTTGACGATAATTGAGTTCCAACTTCGTTTTTTACTTTTATATGTAGCGAAAATTATCAACATTCGTAGAGTTCGTTATGATTTCTTTAATTTGACGCTAATTGAGTTCCAACATCGTTTTTTACTTTTTATATGTAGCGAAGCTTATCAACATTCGCAGAGTTCGTTATAATTTCTTTAATTTGACGCTAATTGAGTTCCAACTTCGTTTTTTACTTTTTATATGTAGCGAAGTTTATCAACATTCTTAGAGTTCGTTATAAATTCTTTAGTTTGACGCTAATTGAGTTCCAACTTCGTTTTTTACTTTTTATATGTAGCGAAGTTTATCAACATTCGTAGAGTGTGTTATAATTTTTTTAATTTGACGCTAATTGAGTTCCAACTTCGTTTTTTACTTTTTATATGTAGCGAAGTTTATCAACATTCGTAGAGTTCGTTATAATTTCTTTAACTTGACGCTAATTGAGTTCCAACTTCGTTTTTTACTTTTTATATGTAGCGAAGTTTATCAACATTCGTAGAGTTCGTTATGATTTCTTTAATTTGACGCTAATTAAGTTCCAACTTCGTTTTTTACTTTTTATATGTAGCGAAGTTTATCAACATTCGTAGAGTTCGTTATAATTTCTTTAATTTCACGCTAATTGAGTTCCAACTTCGTTTTTTACTTTTTATATGTAGCGAAGTTTATCAACATTCGTAGAGTTCGTTATGATTTCTTGAATTTGACGCTAATTGAGTTCCAACTTCGTTTTTTACTTTTTATATGTAGCGAAGTTTATCAACATTCGTAGAGTTCGTTATAATTTCTTTAATTTGACGCTAATTGAGTTCCAACTTCGTTTTTTACTTTTTATATGTAGCGAAGTTTATCAACATTCGTAGAGATCGTTATAATTTCTTTAATTTGACGCTAATTGAGTTCCAACTTCGTTTTTTACTTTGTATATGTAGCGAAGTTTATCAACATTCGTAGAGTTCGTTATGATTTCTTTAATTTGACGCTAATTGCGTTCCAACTTCGTTTTTTACTTTTTATATGTAGCGAAGTTTATCAACATTCGTAGAGTTCGTTATAATTTCTTTAATTTGACGCTAATTGAGTTCCAACTTCGTTTTTTACTTTTTATATGTAGCGAAGTTTATCAACATTCGTAGAGTTCGTTATAATATCTTTAAATTGACGCCAATTGAGTTCCAACTTCGTTTTTTACTTTTTATATGTAGCGAAGTTTATCAACATTCGTAGAGTTCGTTATAATTTCTTTAATTTGACGCTAATTGAGTTCCAACTTCGTTTTTTACTTTTTATATGTAGCGAAGTTTATCAACATTCGTAGAGTTCGTTATAATTTCTTTAATTTGACGCTAATTGAGTTCCAACTTCGTTTTTTACTTTTTATATGTAGCGAAGTTTATCAACATTCGTAGAGTTCGTTATAATTTCTTTAATTTGACGCTAATTGAGTTCCAACTTCGTTTTTTACTTTTTATATGTAGCGAAGTTTATCAACATTCGTAGAGTTCGTTATGATTTCTTTAAATTGACGCCAATTGAGTTCCAACTTCGTTTTTTACTTTTTATATGTAGCGAAGTTTATCAACATTCGTAGAGTTCGTTGTAATTTCTTTACTTTGACGCTAATTGAGTTCCAACTTCGTTTTTTACTTTTTATATGTAGCGAAGTTTATCAACATTCGTAGAGTTCGTTATAATTTCTTTAATTTGACGCTAATTGAGTTCCAACTTCGTTTTTTACTTTTTATATGTAGCGAAGTTTATCAACATTCGTGGAGTTCGTTATAATTTCTTTAATTTGACGCTAATTGAGTTCCAACTTTGTTTTTTACTTTTTATATGTAGCGAAGTTTATCAACATTCGTAGAGTTCGTTATAATTTCTTTAATTTGACGCTAATTGAGTTCCAACTTCGTTTTTTACTTTTTATATGTAGCGAAGTTTATCAACATTCGTAGAGTTCGTTATAATTTATTTAATTTGACGCTAATTGAGTTCCAACTTCGTTTTTTACTTTTTATATGTAGCGAAGTTTATCAACATTCGTAGAGTTCGTTATAATTTCTTTAATTTGACGCTAATTGAGTTCCAACTTCGTTTTTTACTTTTTATATGTAGCGAAGTTTATCAACATTCGTAGAGTTCGTTATAATTTCTTTAATTTGACGCTAATTGAGTTCCAACTTCGTTTTTTACTTTTTATATGTAGCGAAGTTTATCAACATTCGTAGAGTTCGTTATAATTTCTTTAATTTGACGCTAATTGAGTTCCAACTTCGTTTTTTACTTTTTATATGTAGCGAAGCTTATCAACATTCGTAGAGTTCGTTATAATTTCTTTAAATTGACGCTAATTGAGTTTCAACTTCGTTTTTTACTTTTTATATGTAACGAAGTTTATCAACATTCGTAGAGTTCGTTATGATTTCTTTAATTTGACGCTAATTGAGTTCCAACTTCGTTTTTTACTTTTTATATGTAGCGAAGTTTATCAACATTCGTAGAGTTCGTTATAATTTCTTTAATTTGACGCTAATTGAGTTCCAACTTCGTTTTTTACTTTTTATATGTAGCGAAGTTTATCAACATTCGTAGAGTTCGTTATAATTTCTTTAATTTGACGCTAATTGAGTTCCAACTTCGTTTTTTACTTTTTATATGTAGCGAAGTTTATCAACATTCGTAGAGTTCGTTATAATTTCTTTAATTTGACGCTAATTGAGTTCCAACTTCGTTTTTTACTTTTTATATGTAGCGAAGTTTATCAACATTCGTAGAGTTCGTTATAATTTCTTTAATTTGACGCTAATTGAGTTCCAACTTCGTTTTTTACTTTTTATATGTAGCGAAGTTTATCAACATTCTTAGAGTTCGTTATAATTTCTTTAATTTGACGCTAATTGAGTTCCAACTTCGTTTTTTACTTTTTACATGCAGCGAAGTTTATCAACATTCGTAGAGTTCGTTATAATTTCTTTAATTTGACGCTAATTGAGTTCCAACTTCGTTTTTTACTTTTTATATGTTGCGAAGTTTATCAACATTCGTAGAGTTCGTTATGATTTCTTTAATTTGACGCTAATTGCGTTCCAACTTCGTTTTTTACTTTTTATATGTAGCGAAGTTTATCAACATTCGTAGAGTTCGTTATAATTTCTTTAATTTGACGCTAATTGAGTTCCAACTTCGTTTTTTACTTTTTATATGTAGCGAAGTTTATCAACATTCGTAGAGTTCGTTATAATTTCTTTAATTTGACGCTAATTGAGTTCCAACTTCGTTTTTTACTTTTTATATGTAGCGAAGTTTATCAACATTCGTAGAGTTCGTTATAATTTCTTTAATTTGACGCTAATTGAGTTCCAACTTCGTTTTTTACTTTTTATATGTAGCGAAGTTTATCATCATTCGTAGAGTTCGTTATAATTTCTTTAATTTGACGCTAATTGAGTTCCAACTTCGTTTTTTACTTTTTATATGTAGCGAAGTTTATCAACATTCGTAGAGTTCGTTATAATTTCTTTAATTTGACGCTAATTGAGTTCCAACTTCGTTTTTTACTTTTTATATGTAGCGAAGTTTATCAACATTCGTAGAGTTCGTTATAATTTCTTTAATTTGACGCTAATTGAGTTCCAACTTCGTTTTTTACTTTTTATATGTAGCGAAGTTTATCAACATTCGTAGAGTTCGTTATGATTTCTTTAATTTGACGCTAATTGAGTTCCAACTTCGTTTTTTACTTTTTATATGTAGCGAAGTTTATCAACATTCGTAGAGTTCGTTATAATTTCTTTAATTTGACGCTAATTGAGTTCCAACTTCGTTTTTTACTTTTTATATGTAGCGAAGTTTATCAACATTCGTAGAGTTCGTTATAATTTCTTTAATTTGACGCTAATTGAGTTCCAACTTCGTTTTTTACTTTTTATATGTAGCGAAGTTTATCAACATTCGTAGAGTTCGTTATAATTTCTTTAATTTGACGCTAATTGAGTTCCAACTTCGTTTTTTACTTTTTATATGTAGCGAAGTTTATCAACATTCGTAGAGTTCGTTATAATTTCTTTAATTTGACGCTAATTGAGTTCCAACTTCGTTTTTTACTTTTTATATGTAGCGAAGTTTATCAACATTCGTAGAGTTCGTTATAATTTCTTTAATTTGACGCTAATTGCGTTCCAACTTCGTTTTTTACTTTTTATATGTAGCGAAGTTTATCAACATTCGTAGAGTTCGTTATAATTTCTTTAATTTGGCGCTAATTGAGTTCCAACTTCGTTTTTTACTTTTTATATGTAGCGAAGTTTATCAACATTCGTAGAGTTCGTTATAATTTCTTTAATTTGACGCTAATTGAGTTCCAACTTCGTTTTTTACTTTTTATATGTAGCGAAGTTTATCAACATTCGTATATTTCGTTATAATTTCTTTAATTTGACGATAATTGAGTTCCAACTTCGTTTTTTACTTTTATATGTAGCGAAAATTATCAACATTCGTAGAGTTCGTTATGATTTCTTTAATTTGACGCTAATTGAGTTCCAACATCGTTTTTTACTTTTTATATGTAGCGAAGCTTATCAACATTCGCAGAGTTCGTTATAATTTCTTTAATTTGACGCTAATTGAGTTCCAACTTCGTTTTTTACTTTTTATATGTAGCGAAGTTTATCAACATTCTTAGAGTTCGTTATAAATTCTTTAGTTTGACGCTAATTGAGTTCCAACTTCGTTTTTTACTTTTTATATGTAGCGAAGTTTATCAACATTCGTAGAGTGTGTTATAATTTTTTTAATTTGACGCTAATTGAGTTCCAACTTCGTTTTTTACTTTTTATATGTAGCGAAGTTTATCAACATTCGTAGAGTTCGTTATAATTTCTTTAACTTGACGCTAATTGAGTTCCAACTTCGTTTTTTACTTTTTATATGTAGCGAAGTTTATCAACATTCGTAGAGTTCGTTATGATTTCTTTAATTTGACGCTAATTAAGTTCCAACTTCGTTTTTTACTTTTTATATGTAGCGAAGTTTATCAACATTCGTAGAGTTCGTTATAATTTCTTTAATTTCACGCTAATTGAGTTCCAACTTCGTTTTTTACTTTTTATATGTAGCGAAGTTTATCAACATTCGTAGAGTTCGTTATAATTTCTTTAATTTGACGCTAATTGAGTTCCAACTTCGTTTTTTAATTTTTATATGTAGCGAAGTTTATCAACATTCGTAGAGTTCGTTATAATTTCTTTAATTTGACGCTAATTGAGTTCCAACTTCGTTTTTTACTTTTTATATGTAGCGAAGTTTATCAACATTCGTAGAGTTCGTTATGATTTCTTGAATTTGACGCTAATTGAGTTCCAACTTCGTTTTTTACTTTTTATATGTAGCGAAGTTTATCAACATTCGTAGAGTTCGTTATAATTTCTTTAATTTGACGCTAATTGAGTTCCAACTTCGTTTTTTACTTTTTATATGTAGCGAAGTTTATCAACATTCGTAGAGTTCGTTATAATTTCTTTAATTTGACGCTAATTGAGTTCCAACTTCGTTTTTTACTTTGTATATGTAGCGAAGTTTATCAACATTCGTAGAGTTCGTTATGATTTCTTTAATTTGACGCTAATTGCGTTCCAACTTCGTTTTTTACTTTTTATATGTAGCGAAGTTTATCAACATTCGTAGAGTTCGTTATAATTTCTTTAATTTGACGCTAATTGAGTTCCAACTTCGTTTTTTACTTTTTATATGTAGCGAAGTTTATCAACATTCGTAGAGTTCGTTATAATATCTTTAAATTGACGCCAATTGAGTTCCAACTTCGTTTTTTACTTTTTATATGTAGCGAAGTTTATCAACATTCGTAGAGTTCGTTGTAATTTCTTTAATTTGACGCTAATTGAGTTCCAACTTCGTTTTTTACTTTTTATATGTAGCGAAGTTTATCAACATTCGTAGAGTTCGTTATAATTTCTTTAATTTGACGCTAATTGAGTTCCAACTTCGTTTTTTACTTTTTATATGTAGCGAAGTTTATCAACATTCGTAGAGTTCGTTATAATTTCTTTAATTTGACGCTAATTGAGTTCCAACTTCGTTGTTTACTTTTTATATGTAGCGAAGTTTATCAACATTCGTAGAGTTCGTTATGATTTCTTTAATTTGACGCTAATTGAGTTCCAACTTCGTTTTTTACTTTTTATATGTAGCGAAGTTTATCAACATTCGTAGAGTTCGTTATAATTTCTTTAATTTGACGCTAATTGAGTTCCAACTTCGTTTTTTACTTTTTATATGTAGCGAAGTTTATCAACATTCGTAGAGTTCGTTATAATTTCTTTAATTTGACGCTAATTGAGTTCCAACTTCGTTTTTTACTTTTTATATGTAGCGAAGTTTATCAACATTCGTAGAGTTCGTTATAATTTCTTTAATTTGACGCTAATTGAGTTCCAACTTCGTTTTTTACTTTTTATATGTAGCGAAGTTTATCAACATTCGTAGAGTTCGTTATGATTTCTTTAAATTGACGCCAATTGAGTTCCAACTTCGTTTTTTACTTTTTATATGTAGCGAAGTTTATCAACATTCGTAGAGTTCGTTGTAATTTCTTTACTTTGACGCTAATTGAGTTCCAACTTCGTTTTTTACTTTTTATATGTAGCGAAGTTTATCAACATTCGTAGAGTTCGTTATAATTTCTTTAATTTGACGCTAATTGAGTTCCAACTTCGTTTTTTACTTTTTATATGTAGCGAAGTTTATCAACATTCGTGGAGTTCGTTATAATTTCTTTAATTTGACGCTAATTGAGTTCCAACTTTGTTTTTTACTTTTTATATGTAGCGAAGTTTATCAACATTCGTAGAGTTCGTTATAATTTCTTTAATTTGACGCTAATTGAGTTCCAACTTCGTTTTTTACTTTTTATATGTAGCGAAGTTTATCAACATTCGTAGAGTTCGATATAATTTATTTAATTTGACGCTAATTGAGTTCCAACTTCGTTTTTTACTTTTTATATGTAGCGAAGTTTATCAACATTCGTAGAGTTCGTTATAATTTCTTTAATTTGACGCTAATTGAGTTCCAACTTCGTTTTTTACTTTTTATATGTAGCGAAGTTTATCAACATTCGTAGAGTTCGTTATAATTTCTTTAATTTGACGCTAATTGAGTTCCAACTTCGTTTTTTACTTTTTATATGTAGCGAAGTTTATCAACATTCGTAGAGTTCGTTATAATTTCTTTAATTTGACGCTAATTGAGTTCCAACTTCGTTTTTTACTTTTTATATGTAGCGAAGCTTATCAACATTCGTAGAGTTCGTTATAATTTCTTTAAATTGACGCTAATTGAGTTCCAACTTCGTTTTTTACTTTTTATATGTAACGAAGTTTATCAACATTCGTAGAGTTCGTTATGATTTCTTTAATTTGACGCTAATTGAGTTCCAACTTCGTTTTTTACTTTTTATATGTAGCGAAGTTTATCAACATTCGTAGAGTTCGTTATAATTTCTTTAATTTGACGCTAATTGAGTTCCAACTTCGTTTTTTACTTTTTATATGTAGCGAAGTTTATCAACATTCGTAGAGTTCGTTATAATTTCTTTAATTTGACGCTAATTGAGTTCCAACTTCGTTTTTTACTTTTTATATGTAGCGAAGTTTATCATCATTCGTAGAGTTCGTTATAATTTCTTTAATTTGACGCTAATTGAGTTCCAACTTCGTTTTTTACTTTTTATATGTAGCGAAGTTTATCAACATTCGTAGAGTTCGTTATAATTTCTTTAATTTGACGCTAATTGAGTTCCAACTTCGTTTTTTACTTTTTATATGTAGCGAAGTTTATCAACATTCGTAGAGTTCGTTATAATTTCTTTAATTTGACGCTAATTGAGTTCCAACTTCGTTTTTTACTTTTTATATGTAGCGAAGTTTATCAACATTCGTAGAGTTCGTTATAATTTCTTTAATTTGACGCTAATTGAGTTCCAACTTCGTTTTTTACTTTTTATATGTAGCGAAGTTTATCAACATTCGTATATTTCGTTATAATTTCTTTAATTTGACGATAATTGAGTTCCAACTTCGTTTTTTACTTTTATATGTAGCGAAGTTTATCAACATTCGTAGAGTTCGTTATGATTTCTTTAATTTGACGCTAATTGAGTTCCAACTTCGTTTTTTACTTTTTATATGTAGCGAAGCTTATCAACATTCGCAGAGTTCGTTATAATTTCTTTAATTTGACGCTAATTGAGTTCCAACTTCGTTTTTTACTTTTTATATGTAGCGAAGTTTATCAACATTCTTAGAGTTCGTTATAAATTCTTTAATTTGACGCTAATTGAGTTCCAACTTCGTTTTTTACTTTTTATATGTAGCGAAGTTTATCAACATTCGTAGAGTGTGTTATAATTTTTTTTAATTTGACGCTAATTGAGTTCCAACTTCGTTTTTTACTTTTTATATGTAGCGAAGTTTATCAACATTCGTAGAGTTCGTTATAATTTCTTTAACTTGACGCTAATTGAGTTCCAACTTCGTTTTTTACTTTTTATATGTAGCGAAGTTTATCAACATTCGTAGAGTTCGTTATGATTTCTTTAATTTGACGCTAATTAAGTTCCAACTTCGTTTTTTACTTTTTATATGTAGCGAAGTTTATCAACATTCGTAGAGTTCGTTATAATTTCTTTAATTTCCGCTAATTGAGTTCCAACTTCGTTTTTTACTTTTTATATGTAGCGAAGTTTATCAACATTCGTAGAGTTCGTTATAATTTCTTTAATTTGACGCTAATTGAGTTCCAACTTCGTTTTTTAATTTTTATATGTAGCGAAGTTTATCAACATTCGTAGAGTTCGTTATAATTTCTTTAATTTGACGCTAATTGAGTTCCAACTTCGTTTTTTACTTTTTATATGTAGCGAAGTTTATCAACATTCGTAGAGTTCGTTATGATTTCTTGAATTTGACGCTCATTGAGTTCCAACTTCGTTTTTTACTTTTTATATGTAGCGAAGTTTATCAACATTCGTAGAGTTCGTTATAATTTCTTTAATTTGACGCTAATTGAGTTCCAACTTCGTTTTTTACTTTTTATATGTAGCGAAGTTTATCAACATTCGTAGAGTTCGTTATAATTTCTTTAATTTGACGCTAATTGAGTTCCAACTTCGTTTTTTACTTTGTATATGTAGCGAAGTTTATCAACATTCGTAGAGTTCGTTATGATTTCTTTAATTTGACGCTAATTGCGTTCCAACTTCGTTTTTTACTTTTTATATGTAGCGAAGTTTATCAACATTCGTAGAGTTCGTTATAATTTCTTTAATTTGACGCTAATTGAGTTCCAACTTCGTTTTTTACTTTTTATATGTAGCGAAGTTTATCAACATTCGTAGAGTTCGTTATAATATCTTTAAATTGACGCCAATTGAGTTCCAACTTCGTTTTTTACTTTTTATATGTAGCGAAGTTTATCAACATTCGTAGAGTTCGTTGTAATTTCTTTAATTTGACGCTAATTGAGTTCCAACTTCGTTTTTTACTTTTTATATGTAGCGAAGTTTATCAACATTCGTAGAGTTCATTATAATTTCTTTAATTTGGCGCTAATTGAGTTCCAACTTCGTTTTTTACTTTTTATATGTAGCGAAGTTTATCAACATTCGTAGAGTTCGTTATAATTTCTTTAATTTGACGCTAATTGAGTTCCAACTTCGTTTTTTACTTTTTATATGTAGCGAAGTTTATCAACATTCGTATATTTCGTTATAATTTCTTTAATTTGACGATAATTGAGTTCCAACTTCGTTTTTTACTTTTATATGTAGCGAAAATTATCAACATTCGTAGAGTTCGTTATGATTTCTTTAATTTGACGCTAATTGAGTTCCAACATCGTTTTTTACTTTTTATATGTAGCGAAGCTTATCAACATTCGCAGAGTTCGTTATAATTTCTTTAATTTGACGCTAATTGAGTTCCAACTTCGTTTTTTACTTTTTATATGTAGCGAAGTTTATCAACATTCTTAGAGTTCGTTATAAATTCTTTAGTTTGACGCTAATTGAGTTCCAACTTCGTTTTTTACTTTTTATATGTAGCGAAGTTTATCAACATTCGTAGAGTGTGTTATAATTTTTTTAATTTGACGCTAATTGAGTTCCAACTTCGTTTTTTACTTTTTATATGTAGCGAAGTTTATCAACATTCGTAGAGTTCGTTATAATTTCTTTAACTTGACGCTAATTGAGTTCCAACTTCGTTTTTTACTTTTTATATGTAGCGAAGTTTATCAACATTCGTAGAGTTCGTTATGATTTCTTTAATTTGACGCTAATTAAGTTCCAACTTCGTTTTTTACTTTTTATATGTAGCGAAGTTTATCAACATTCGTAGAGTTCGTTATAATTTCTTTAATTTCACGCTAATTGAGTTCCAACTTCGTTTTTTACTTTTTATATGTAGCGAAGTTTATCAACATTCGTAGAGTTCGTTATAATTTCTTTAATTTGACGCTAATTGAGTTCCAACTTCGTTTTTTACTTTTTATATGTAGCGAAGTTTATCAACATTCGTAGAGTTCGTTATAATTTCTTTAATTTGACGCTAATTGAGTTCCAACTTCGTTTTTTACTTTGTATATGTAGCGAAGTTTATCAACATTCGTAGAGTTCGTTATGATTTCTTTAATTTGACGCTAATTGCGTTCCAACTTCGTTTTTTACTTTTTATATGTAGCGAAGTTTATCAACATTCGTAGAGTTCGTTATAATTTCTTTAATTTGACGCTAATTGAGTTCCAACTTCGTTTTTTACTTTTTATATGTAGCGAAGTTTATCAACATTCGTAGAGTTCGTTATAATATCTTTAAATTGACGCCAATTGAGTTCCAACTTCGTTTTTTACTTTTTATATGTAGCGAAGTTTATCAACATTCGTAGAGTTCGTTGTAATTTCTTTAATTTGACGCTAATTGAGTTCCAACTTCGTTTTTTACTTTTTATATGTAGCGAAGTTTATCAACATTCGTAGAGTTCGTTATAATTTCTTTAATTTGACGCTAATTGAGTTCCAACTTCGTTTTTTACTTTTTATATGTAGCGAAGTTTATCAACATTCGTAGAGTTCGTTATAATTTCTTTAATTTGACGCTAATTGAGTTCCAACTTCGTTGTTTACTTTTTATATGTAGCGAAGTTTATCAACATTCGTAGAGTTCGTTATGATTTCTTTAATTTGACGCTAATTGAGTTCCAACTTCGTTTTTTACTTTTTATATGTAGCGAAGTTTATCAACATTCGTAGAGTTCGTTATAATTTCTTTAATTTGACGCTAATTGAGTTCCAACTTCGTTTTTTACTTTTTATATGTAGCGAAGTTTATCAACATTCGTAGAGTTCGTTATAATTTCTTTAATTTGACGCTAATTGAGTTCCAACTTCGTTTTTTACTTTTTATATGTAGCGAAGTTTATCAACATTCGTAGAGTTCGTTATAATTTCTTTAATTTGACGCTAATTGAGTTCCAACTTCGTTTTTTACTTTTTATATGTAGCGAAGTTTATCAACATTCGTAGAGTTCGTTATGATTTCTTTAAATTGACGCCAATTGAGTTCCAACTTCGTTTTTTACTTTTTATATGTAGCGAAGTTTATCAACATTCGTAGAGTTCGTTGTAATTTCTTTACTTTGACGCTAATTGAGTTCCAACTTCGTTTTTTACTTTTTATATGTAGCGAAGTTTATCAACATTCGTAGAGTTCGTTATAATTTCTTTAATTTGACGCTAATTGAGTTCCAACTTCGTTTTTTACTTTTTATATGTAGCGAAGTTTATCAACATTCGTGGAGTTCGTTATAATTTCTTTAATTTGACGCTAATTGAGTTCCAACTTTGTTTTTTACTTTTTATATGTAGCGAAGTTTATCAACATTCGTAGAGTTCGTTATAATTTCTTTAATTTGACGCTAATTGAGTTCCAACTTCGTTTTTTACTTTTTATATGTAGCGAAGTTTATCAACATTCGTAGAGTTCGTTATAATTTATTTAATTTGACGCTAATTGAGTTCCAACTTCGTTTTTTACTTTTTATATGTAGCGAAGTTTATCAACATTCGTAGAGTTCGTTATAATTTCTTTAATTTGACGCTAATTGAGTTCCAACTTCGTTTTTTACTTTTTATATGTAGCGAAGTTTATCAACATTCGTAGAGTTCGTTATAATTTCTTTAATTTGACGCTAATTGAGTTCCAACTTCGTTTTTTACTTTTTATATGTAGCGAAGTTTATCAACATTCGTAGAGTTCGTTATAATTTCTTTAATTTGACGCTAATTGAGTTCCAACTTCGTTTTTTACTTTTTATATGTAGCGAAGCTTATCAACATTCGTAGAGTTCGTTATAATTTCTTTAAATTGACGCTAATTGAGTTCCAACTTCGTTTTTTACTTTTTATATGTAACGAAGTTTATCAACATTCGTAGAGTTCGTTATGATTTCTTTAATTTGACGCTAATTGAGTTCCAACTTCGTTTTTTACTTTTTATATGTAGCGAAGTTTATCAACATTCGTAGAGTTCGTTATAATTTCTTTAATTTGACGCTAATTGAGTTCCAACTTCGTTTTTTACTTTTTATATGTAGCGAAGTTTATCAACATTCGTAGAGTTCGTTATAATTTCTTTAATTTGACGCTAATTGAGTTCCAACTTCGTTTTTTACTTTTTATATGTAGCGAAGTTTATCATCATTCGTAGAGTTCGTTATAATTTCTTTAATTTGACGCTAATTGAGTTCCAACTTCGTTTTTTACTTTTTATATGTAGCGAAGTTTATCAACATTCGTAGAGTTCGTTATAATTTCTTTAATTTGACGCTAATTGAGTTCCAACTTCGTTTTTTACTTTTTATATGTAGCGAAGTTTATCAACATTCGTAGAGTTCGTTATAATTTCTTTAATTTGACGCTAATTGAGTTCCAACTTCGTTTTTTACTTTTTATATGTAGCGAAGTTTATCAACATTCGTAGAGTTCGTTATAATTTCTTTAATTTGACGCTAATTGAGTTCCAACTTCGTTTTTTACTTTTTATATGTAGCGAAGTTTATCAACATTCGTATATTTCGTTATAATTTCTTTAATTTGACGATAATTGAGTTCCAACTTCGTTTTTTACTTTTATATGTAGCGAAGTTTATCAACATTCGTAGAGTTCGTTATGATTTCTTTAATTTGACGCTAATTGAGTTCCAACTTCGTTTTTTACTTTTTATATGTAGCGAAGCTTATCAACATTCGCAGAGTTCGTTATAATTTCTTTAATTTGACGCTAATTGAGTTCCAACTTCGTTTTTTACTTTTTATATGTAGCGAAGTTTATCAACATTCTTAGAGTTCGTTATAAATTCTTTAATTTGACGCTAATTGAGTTCCAACTTCGTTTTTTACTTTTTATATGTAGCGAAGTTTATCAACATTCGTAGAGTGTGTTATAATTTTTTTAATTTGACGCTAATTGAGTTCCAACTTCGTTTTTTACTTTTTATATGTAGCGAAGTTTATCAACATTCGTAGAGTTCGTTATAATTTCTTTAACTTGACGCTAATTGAGTTCCAACTTCGTTTTTTACTTTTTATATGTAGCGAAGTTTATCAACATTCGTAGAGTTCGTTATGATTTCTTTAATTTGACGCTAATTAAGTTCCAACTTCGTTTTTTACTTTTTATATGTAGCGAAGTTTATCAACATTCGTAGAGTTCGTTATAATTTCTTTAATTTGACGCTAATTGAGTTCCAACTTCGTTTTTTACTTTTTATATGTAGCGAAGTTTATCAACATTCGTAGAGTTCGTTATAATTTCTTTAATTTGACGCTAATTGAGTTCCAACTTCGTTTTTTAATTTTTATATGTAGCGAAGTTTATCAACATTCGTAGAGTTCGTTATAATTTCTTTAATTTGACGCTAATTGAGTTCCAACTTCGTTTTTTACTTTTTATATGTAGCGAAGTTTATCAACATTCGTAGAGTTCGTTATGATTTCTTGAATTTGACGCTCATTGAGTTCCAACTTCGTTTTTTACTTTTTATATGTAGCGAAGTTTATCAACATTCGTAGAGTTCGTTATAATTTCTTTAATTTGACGCTAATTGAGTTCCAACTTCGTTTTTTACTTTTTATATGTAGCGAAGTTTATCAACATTCGTAGAGTTCGTTATAATTTCTTTAATTTGACGCTAATTGAGTTCCAACTTCGTTTTTTACTTTGTATATGTAGCGAAGTTTATCAACATTCGTAGAGTTCGTTATGATTTCTTTAATTTGACGCTAATTGCGTTCCAACTTCGTTTTTTACTTTTTATATGTAGCGAAGTTTATCAACATTCGTAGAGTTCGTTATAATTTCTTTAATTTGACGCTAATTGAGTTCCAACTTCGTTTTTTACTTTTTATATGTAGCGAAGTTTATCAACATTCGTAGAGTTCGTTATAATATCTTTAAATTGACGCCAATTGAGTTCCAACTTCGTTTTTTACTTTTTATATGTAGCGAAGTTTATCAACATTCGTAGAGTTCGTTGTAATTTCTTTAATTTGACGCTAATTGAGTTCCAACTTCGTTTTTTACTTTTTATATGTAGCGAAGTTTATCAACATTCGTAGAGTTCATTATAATTTCTTTAATTTGACGCTAATTGAGTTCCAACTTCGTTTTTTACTTTTTATATGTAGCGAAGTTTATCAACATTCGTAGAGTTCGTTATAATTTCTTTAATTTGACGCTAATTGAGTTCCAACTTCGTTGTTTACTTTTTATATGTAGCGAAGTTTATCAACATTCGTAGAGTTCGTTATGATTTCTTTAATTTGACGTTAATTGAGTTCCAACTTCGTTTTTTACTTTTTATATGTAGCGAAGTTTATCAACATTCGTAGAGTTCGTTATAATTTCTTTAATTTGACGCTAATTGAGTTCCAACTTCGTTTTTTACTTTTTATATGTAGCGAAGTTTATCAACATTCGTAGAGTTCGTTATAATTTCTTTAATTTGACGCTAATTGAGTTCCAACTTCGTTTTTTACTTTTTATATGTAGCGAAGTTTATCAACATTCGTAGAGTTCGTTATAATTTCTTTAATTTGACGCTAATTGAGTTCCAACTTCGTTTTTTACTTTTTATATGTAGCGAAGTTTATCAACATTCGTAGAGTTCGTTATGATTTCTTTAAATTGACGCCAATTGAGTTCCAACTTCGTTTTTTACTTTTTATATGTAGCGAAGTTTATCAACATTCGTAGAGTTCGTTGTAATTTCTTTACTTTGACGCTAATTGAGTTCCAACTTCGTTTTTTACTTTTTATATGTAGCGAAGTTTATCAACATTCGTAGAGTTCGTTATAATTTCTTTAATTTGACGCTAATTGAGTTCCAACTTCGTTTTTTACTTTTTATATGTAGCGAAGTTTATCAACATTCGTGGAGTTCGTTATAATTTCTTTAATTTGACGCTAATTGAGTTCCAACTTTGTTTTTTACTTTTTATATGTAGCGAAGTTTATCAACATTCGTAGAGTTCGTTATAATTTCTTTAATTTGACGCTAATTGAGTTCCAACTTCGTTTTTTACTTTTTATATGTAGCGAAGTTTATCAACATTCGTAGAGTTCGTTATAATTTATTTAATTTGACGCTAATTGAGTTCCAACTTCGTTTTTTACTTTTTATATGTAGCGAAGTTTATCAACATTCGTAGAGTTCGTTATAATTTCTTTAATTTGACGCTAATTGAGTTCCAACTTCGTTTTTTACTTTTTATATGTAGCGAAGTTTATCAACATTCGTAGAGTTCGTTATAATTTCTTTAATTTGACGCTAATTGAGTTCCAACTTCGTTTTTTACTTTTTATATGTAGCGAAGTTTATCAACATTCGTAGAGTTCGTTATAATTTCTTTAATTTGACGCTAATTGAGTTCCAACTTCGTTTTTTACTTTTTATATGTAGCGAAGCTTATCAACATTCGTAGAGTTCGTTATAATTTCTTTAAATTGACGCTAATTGAGTTCCAACTTCGTTTTTTACTTTTTATATGTAACGAAGTTTATCAACATTCGTAGAGTTCGTTATGATTTCTTTAATTTGACGCTAATTGAGTTCCAACTTCGTTTTTTACTTTTTATATGTAGCGAAGTTTATCAACATTCGTAGAGTTCGTTATAATTTCTTTAATTTGACGCTAATTGAGTTCCAACTTCGTTTTTTACTTTTTATATGTAGCGAAGTTTATCAACATTCGTAGAGTTCGTTATAATTTCTTTAATTTGACGCTAATTGAGTTCCAACTTCGTTTTTTACTTTTTATATGTAGCGAAGTTTATCAACATTCGTAGAGTTCGTTATAATTTCTTTAATTTGACGCTAATTGAGTTCCAACTTCGTTTTTTACTTTTTATATGTAGCGAAGTTTATCAACATTCGTAGAGTTCGTTATAATTTCTTTAATTTGACGCTAATTGAGTTCCAACTTCGTTTTTTACTTTTTATATGTAGCGAAGTTTATCAACATTCTTAGAGTTCGTTATAATTTCTTTAATTTGACGCTAATTGAGTTCCAACTTCGTTTTTTACTTTTTACATGCAGCGAAGTTTATCAACATTCGTAGAGTTCGTTATAATTTCTTTAATTTGACGCTAATTGAGTTCCAACTTCGTTTTTTACTTTTTATATGTTGCGAAGTTTATCAACATTCGTAGAGTTCGTTATGATTTCTTTAATTTGACGCTAATTGCGTTCCAACTTCGTTTTTTACTTTTTATATGTAGCGAAGTTTATCAACATTCGTAGAGTTCGTTATAATTTCTTTAATTTGACGCTAATTGAGTTCCAACTTCGTTTTTTACTTTTTATATGTAGCGAAGTTTATCAACATTCGTAGAGTTCGTTATAATTTCTTTAATTTGACGCTAATTGAGTTCCAACTTCGTTTTTTACTTTTTATATGTAGCGAAGTTTATCAACATTCGTAGAGTTCGTTATAATTTCTTTAATTTGACGCTAATTGAGTTCCAACTTCGTTTTTTACTTTTTATATGTAGCGAAGTTTATCATCATTCGTAGAGTTCGTTATAATTTCTTTAATTTGACGCTAATTGAGTTCCAACTTCGTTTTTTACTTTTTATATGTAGCGAAGTTTATCAACATTCGTAGAGTTCGTTATAATTTCTTTAATTTGACGCTAATTGAGTTCCAACTTCGTTTTTTACTTTTTATATGTAGCGAAGTTTATCAACATTCGTAGAGTTCGTTATAATTTCTTTAATTTGACGCTAATTGAGTTCCAACTTCGTTTTTTACTTTTTATATGTAGCGAAGTTTATCAACATTCGTAGAGTTCGTTATGATTTCTTTAATTTGACGCTAATTGAGTTCCAACTTCGTTTTTTACTTTTTATATGTAGCGAAGTTTATCAACATTCGTAGAGTTCGTTATAATTTCTTTAATTTGACGCTAATTGAGTTCCAACTTCGTTTTTTACTTTTTATATGTAGCGAAGTTTATCAACATTCGTAGAGTTCGTTATAATTTCTTTAATTTGACGCTAATTGAGTTCCAACTTCGTTTTTTACTTTTTATATGTAGCGAAGTTTATCAACATTCGTAGAGTTCGTTATAATTTCTTTAATTTGACGCTAATTGAGTTCCAACTTCGTTTTTTACTTTTTATATGTAGCGAAGTTTATCAACATTCGTAGAGTTCGTTATAATTTCTTTAATTTGACGCTAATTGAGTTCCAACTTCGTTTTTTACTTTTTATATGTAGCGAAGTTTATCAACATTCGTAGAGTTCGTTATAATTTCTTTAATTTGACGCTAATTGCGTTCCAACTTCGTTTTTTACTTTTTATATGTAGCGAAGTTTATCAACATTCGTAGAGTTCGTTATAATTTCTTTAATTTGGCGCTAATTGAGTTCCAACTTCGTTTTTTACTTTTTATATGTAGCGAAGTTTATCAACATTCGTAGAGTTCGTTATAATTTCTTTAATTTGACGCTAATTGAGTTCCAACTTCGTTTTTTACTTTTTATATGTAGCGAAGTTTATCAACATTCGTATATTTCGTTATAATTTCTTTAATTTGACGATAATTGAGTTCCAACTTCGTTTTTTACTTTTATATGTAGCGAAAATTATCAACATTCGTAGAGTTCGTTATGATTTCTTTAATTTGACGCTAATTGAGTTCCAACTTCGTTTTTTACTTTTTATATGTAGCGAAGCTTATCAACATTCGCAGAGTTCGTTATAATTTCTTTAATTTGACGCTAATTGAGTTCCAACTTCGTTTTTTACTTTTTATATGTAGCGAAGTTTATCAACATTCTTAGAGTTCGTTATAAATTCTTTAGTTTGACGCTAATTGAGTTCCAACTTCGTTTTTTACTTTTTATATGTAGCGAAGTTTATCAACATTCGTAGAGTGTGTTATAATTTTTTTAATTTGACGCTAATTGAGTTCCAACTTCGTTTTTTACTTTTTATATGTAGCGAAGTTTATCAACATTCGTAGAGTTCGTTATAATTTCTTTAACTTGACGCTAATTGAGTTCCAACTTCGTTTTTTACTTTTTATATGTAGCGAAGTTTATCAACATTCGTAGAGTTCGTTATGATTTCTTTAATTTGACGCTAATTAAGTTCCAACTTCGTTTTTTACTTTTTATATGTAGCGAAGTTTATCAACATTCGTAGAGTTCGTTATAATTTCTTTAATTTCACGCTAATTGAGTTCCAACTTCGTTTTTTACTTTTTATATGTAGCGAAGTTTATCAACATTCGTAGAGTTCGTTATAATTTCTTTAATTTGACGCTAATTGAGTTCCAACTTCGTTTTTTAATTTTTATATGTAGCGAAGTTTATCAACATTCGTAGAGTTCGTTATAATTTCTTTAATTTGACGCTAATTGAGTTCCAACTTCGTTTTTTACTTTTTATATGTAGCGAAGTTTATCAACATTCGTAGAGTTCGTTATGATTTCTTGAATTTGACGCTAATTGAGTTCCAACTTCGTTTTTTACTTTTTATATGTAGCGAAGTTTATCAACATTCGTAGAGTTCGTTATAATTTCTTTAATTTGACGCTAATTGAGTTCCAACTTCGTTTTTTACTTTTTATATGTAGCGAAGTTTATCAACATTCGTAGAGTTCGTTATAATTTCTTTAATTTGACGCTAATTGAGTTCCAACTTCGTTTTTTACTTTGTATATGTAGCGAAGTTTATCAACATTCGTAGAGTTCGTTATGATTTCTTTAATTTGACGCTAATTGCGTTCCAACTTCGTTTTTTACTTTTTATATGTAGCGAAGTTTATCAACATTCGTAGAGTTCGTTATAATTTCTTTAATTTGACGCTAATTGAGTTCCAACTTCGTTTTTTACTTTTTATATGTAGCGAAGTTTATCAACATTCGTAGAGTTCGTTATAATATCTTTAAATTGACGCCAATTGAGTTCCAACTTCGTTTTTTACTTTTTATATGTAGCGAAGTTTATCAACATTCGTAGAGTTCGTTGTAATTTCTTTAATTTGACGCTAATTGAGTTCCAACTTCGTTTTTTACTTTTTATATGTAGCGAAGTTTATCAACATTCGTAGAGTTCGTTATAATTTCTTTAATTTGACGCTAATTGAGTTCCAACTTCGTTTTTTACTTTTTATATGTAGCGAAGTTTATCAACATTCGTAGAGTTCGTTATAATTTCTTTAATTTGACGCTAATTGAGTTCCAACTTCGTTGTTTACTTTTTATATGTAGCGAAGTTTATCAACATTCGTAGAGTTCGTTATGATTTCTTTAATTTGACGCTAATTGAGTTCCAACTTCGTTTTTTACTTTTTATATGTAGCGAAGTTTATCAACATTCGTAGAGTTCGTTATAATTTCTTTAATTTGACGCTAATTGAGTTCCAACTTCGTTTTTTACTTTTTATATGTAGCGAAGTTTATCAACATTCGTAGAGTTCGTTATAATTTCTTTAATTTGACGCTAATTGAGTTCCAACTTCGTTTTTTACTTTTTATATGTAGCGAAGTTTATCAACATTCGTAGAGTTCGTTATAATTTCTTTAATTTGACGCTAATTGAGTTCCAACTTCGTTTTTTACTTTTTATATGTAGCGAAGTTTATCAACATTCGTAGAGTTCGTTATGATTTCTTTAAATTGACGCCAATTGAGTTCCAACTTCGTTTTTTACTTTTTATATGTAGCGAAGTTTATCAACATTCGTAGAGTTCGTTGTAATTTCTTTACTTTGACGCTAATTGAGTTCCAACTTCGTTTTTTACTTTTTATATGTAGCGAAGTTTATCAACATTCGTAGAGTTCGTTATAATTTCTTTAATTTGACGCTAATTGAGTTCCAACTTCGTTTTTTACTTTTTATATGTAGCGAAGTTTATCAACATTCGTGGAGTTCGTTATAATTTCTTTAATTTGACGCTAATTGAGTTCCAACTTTGTTTTTTACTTTTTATATGTAGCGAAGTTTATCAACATTCGTAGAGTTCGTTATAATTTCTTTAATTTGACGCTAATTGAGTTCCAACTTCGTTTTTTACTTTTTATATGTAGCGAAGTTTATCAACATTCGTAGAGTTCGTTATAATTTATTTAATTTGACGCTAATTGAGTTCCAACTTCGTTTTTTACTTTTTATATGTAGCGAAGTTTATCAACATTCGTAGAGTTCGTTATAATTTCTTTAATTTGACGCTAATTGAGTTCCAACTTCGTTTTTTACTTTTTATATGTAGCGAAGTTTATCAACATTCGTAGAGTTCGTTATAATTTCTTTAATTTGACGCTAATTGAGTTCCAACTTCGTTTTTTACTTTTTATATGTAGCGAAGTTTATCAACATTCGTAGAGTTCGTTATAATTTCTTTAATTTGACGCTAATTGAGTTCCAACTTCGTTTTTTACTTTTTATATGTAGCGAAGCTTATCAACATTCGTAGAGTTCGTTATAATTTCTTTAAATTGACGCTAATTGAGTTCCAACTTCGTTTTTTACTTTTTATATGTAACGAAGTTTATCAACATTCGTAGAGTTCGTTATGATTTCTTTAATTTGACGCTAATTGAGTTCCAACTTCGTTTTTTACTTTTTATATGTAGCGAAGTTTATCAACATTCGTAGAGTTCGTTATAATTTCTTTAATTTGACGCTAATTGAGTTCCAACTTCGTTTTTTACTTTTTATATGTAGCGAAGTTTATCAACATTCGTAGAGTTCGTTATAATTTCTTTAATTTGACGCTAATTGAGTTCCAACTTCGTTTTTTACTTTTTATATGTAGCGAAGTTTATCAACATTCGTAGAGTTCGTTATAATTTCTTTAATTTGACGCTAATTGAGTTCCAACTTCGTTTTTTACTTTTTATATGTAGCGAAGTTTATCAACATTCGTAGAGTTCGTTATAATTTCTTTAATTTGACGCTAATTGAGTTCCAACTTCGTTTTTTACTTTTTATATGTAGCGAAGTTTATCAACATTCTTAGAGTTCGTTATAATTTCTTTAATTTGACGCTAATTCAGTTCCAACTTCGTTTTTTACTTTTTACATGCAGCGAAGTTTATCAACATTCGTAGAGTTCGTTATAATTTCTTTAATTTGACGCTAATTGAGTTCCAACTTCGTTTTTTACTTTTTATATGTTGCGAAGTTTATCAACATTCGTAGAGTTCGTTATGATTTCTTTAATTTGACGCTAATTGCGTTCCAACTTCGTTTTTTACTTTTTATATGTAGCGAAGTTTATCAACATTCGTAGAGTTCGTTATAATTTCTTTAATTTGACGCTAATTGAGTTCCAACTTCGTTTTTTACTTTTTATATGTAGCGAAGTTTATCAACATTCGTAGAGTTAGTTATAATTTCTTTAATTTGACGCTAATTGAGTTCCAACTTCGTTTTTTACTTTTTATATGTAGCGAAGTTTATCAACATTCGTAGAGTTCGTTATAATTTCTTTAATTTGACGCTAATTGAGTTCCAACTTCGTTTTTTACTTTTTATATGTAGCGAAGTTTATCATCATTCGTAGAGTTCGTTATAATTTCTTTAATTTGACGCTAATTGAGTTCCAACTTCGTTTTTTACTTTTTATATGTAGCGAAGTTTATCAACATTCGTAGAGTTCGTTATAATTTCTTTAATTTGACGCTAATTGAGTTCCAACTTCGTTTTTTACTTTTTATATGTAGCGAAGTTTATCAACATTCGTAGAGTTCGTTATAATTTCTTTAATTTGACGCTAATTGAGTTCCAACTTCGTTTTTTACTTTTTATATGTAGCGAAGTTTATCAACATTCGTAGAGTTCGTTATGATTTCTTTAATTTGACGCTAATTGAGTTCCAACTTCGTTTTTTACTTTTTATATGTAGCGAAGTTTATCAACATTCGTAGAGTTCGTTATAATTTCTTTAATTTGACGCTAATTGAGTTCCAACTTCGTTTTTTACTTTTTATATGTAGCGAAGTTTATCAACATTCGTAGAGTTCGTTATAATTTCTTTAATTTGACGCTAATTGAGTTCCAACTTCGTTTTTTACTTTTTATATGTAGCGAAGTTTATCAACATTCGTAGAGTTCGTTATAATTTCTTTAATTTGACGCTAATTGAGTTCCAACTTCGTTTTTTACTTTTTATATGTAGCGAAGTTTATCAACATTCGTAGAGTTCGTTATAATTTCTTTAATTTGACGCTAATTGAGTTCCAACTTCGTTTTTTACTTTTTATATGTAGCGAAGTTTATCAACATTCGTAGAGTTCGTTATAATTTCTTTAATTTGACGCTAATTGCGTTCCAACTTCGTTTTTTACTTTTTATATGTAGCGAAGTTTATCAACATTCGTAGAGTTCGTTATAATTTCTTTAATTTGGCGCTAATTGAGTTCCAACTTCGTTTTTTACTTTTTATATGTAGCGAAGTTTATCAACATTCGTAGAGTTCGTTATAATTTCTTTAATTTGACGCTAATTGAGTTCCAACTTCGTTTTTTACTTTTTATATGTAGCGAAGTTTATCAACATTCGTATATTTCGTTATAATTTCTTTAATTTGACGATAATTGAGTTCCAACTTCGTTTTTTACTTTTATATGTAGCGAAGTTTATCAACATTCGTAGAGTTCGTTATGATTTCTTTAATTTGACGCTAATTGAGTTCCAACTTCGTTTTTTACTTTTTATATGTAGCGAAGCTTATCAACATTCGCAGAGTTCGTTATAATTTCTTTAATTTGACGCTAATTGAGTTCCAACTTCGTTTTTTACTTTTTATATGTAGCGAAGTTTATCAACATTCTTAGAGTTCGTTATAAATTCTTTAATTTGACGCTAATTGAGTTCCAACTTCGTTTTTTACTTTTTATATGTAGCGAAGTTTATCAACATTCGTAGAGTGTGTTATAATTTTTTTAATTTGACGCTAATTGAGTTCCAACTTCGTTTTTTACTTTTTATATGTAGCGAAGTTTATCAACATTCGTAGAGTTCGTTATAATTTCTTTAACTTGACGCTAATTGAGTTCCAACTTCGTTTTTTACTTTTTATATGTAGCGAAGTTTATCAACATTCGTAGAGTTCGTTATGATTTCTTTAATTTGACGCTAATTAAGTTCCAACTTCGTTTTTTACTTTTTATATGTAGCGAAGTTTATCAACATTCGTAGAGTTCGTTATAATTTCTTTAATTTCACGCTAATTGAGTTCCAACTTCGTTTTTTACTTTTTATATGTAGCGAAGTTTATCAACATTCGTAGAGTTCGTTATAATTTCTTTAATTTGACGCTAATTGAGTTCCAACTTCGTTTTTTAATTTTTATATGTAGCGAAGTTTATCAACATTCGTAGAGTTCGTTATAATTTCTTTAATTTGACGCTAATTGAGTTCCAACTTCGTTTTTTACTTTTTATATGTAGCGAAGTTTATCAACATTCGTAGAGTTCGTTATGATTTCTTGAATTTGACGCTAATTGAGTTCCAACTTCGTTTTTTACTTTTTATATGTAGCGAAGTTTATCAACATTCGTAGAGTTCGTTATAATTTCTTTAATTTGACGCTAATTGAGTTCCAACTTCGTTTTTTACTTTTTATATGTAGCGAAGTTTATCAACATTCGTAGAGTTCGTTATAATTTCTTTAATTTGACGCTAATTGAGTTCCAACTTCGTTTTTTACTTTGTATATGTAGCGAAGTTTATCAACATTCGTAGAGTTCGTTATGATTTCTTTAATTTGACGCTAATTGCGTTCCAACTTCGTTTTTTACTTTTTATATGTAGCGAAGTTTATCAACATTCGTAGAGTTCGTTATAATTTCTTTAATTTGACGCTAATTGAGTTCCAACTTCGTTTTTTACTTTTTATATGTAGCGAAGTTTATCAACATTCGTAGAGTTCGTTATAATATCTTTAAATTGACGCCAATTGAGTTCCAACTTCGTTTTTTACTTTTTATATGTAGCGAAGTTTATCAACATTCGTAGAGTTCGTTGTAATTTCTTTAATTTGACGCTAATTGAGTTCCAACTTCGTTTTATACTTTTTATATGTAGCGAAGTTTATCAACATTCGTAGAGTTCGTTATAATTTCTTTAATTTGACGCTAATTGAGTTCCAACTTCGTTTTTTACTTTTTATATGTAGCGAAGTTTATCAACATTCGTAGAGTTCGTTATAATTTCTTTAATTTGACGCTAATTGAGTTCCAACTTCGTTGTTTACTTTTTATATGTAGCGAAGTTTATCAACATTCGTAGAGTTCGTTATGATTTCTTTAATTTGACGCTAATTGAGTTCCAACTTCGTTTTTTACTTTTTATATGTAGCGAAGTTTATCAACATTCGTAGAGTTCGTTATAATTTCTTTAATTTGACGCTAATTGAGTTCCAACTTCGTTTTTTACTTTTTATATGTAGCGAAGTTTATCAACATTCGTAGAGTTCGTTATGATTTCTTTAATTTGACGCTAATTGAGTTCCAACTTCGTTTTTTACTTTTTATATGTAGCGAAGTTTATCAACATTCGTAGAGTTCGTTATAATTTCTTTAATTTGACGCTAATTGAGTTCCAACTTCGTTTTTTACTTTTTATATGTAGCGAAGTTTATCAACATTCGTAGAGTTCGTTATAATTTCTTTAATTTGACGCTAATTGAGTTCCAACTTCGTTTTTTACTTTTTATATGTAGCGAAGTTTATCAACATTCGTAGAGTTCGTTATAATTTCTTTAATTTGACGCTAATTGAGTTCCAACTTCGTTTTTTACTTTTTATATGTAGCGAAGTTTATCAACATTCGTAGAGTTCGTTATGATTTCTTTAATTTGACGCTAATTGCGTTCCAACTTCGTTTTTTACTTTTTATATGTAGCGAAGTTTATCAACATTCGTAGAGTTCGTTATAATTTCTTTAATTTGACGCTAATTGAGTTCCAACTTCGTTTTTTACTTTTTATATGTAGCGAAGTTTATCAACATTCGTAGAGTTCGTTATAATTTCTTTAATTTGACGCTAATTGAGTTCCAACTTCGTTTTTTACTTTTTATATGTAGCGAAGTTTATCAACATTCGTAGAGTTCGTTATAATTTCTTTAATTTGACGCTAATTGAGTTCCAACTTCGTTTTTTACTTTTTATATGTAGCGAAGTTTATCAACATTCGTAGAGTTCGTTATAATTTCTTTAATTTGACGCTAATTGAGTTCCAACTTCGTTTTTTACTTTTTATATGTAGCGAAGTTTATCAACATTCGTAGAGTTCGTTATAATTTCTTTAATTTGACGCTAATTGAGTTCCAACTTCGTTTTTTACTTTTCATATGTAGCGAAGTTTATCAACATTCGTAGAGTTCGTTATAATTTCTTTAATTTGACGCTAATTGAGTTCCAACTTCGTTTTTTACTTTTTATATGTAGCGAAGTTTATCAACATTCGTAGAGTTCGTTATGATTTCTTTAATTTGACGCTAATTGAGTTCCAACTTCGTTTTTTACTTTTTATATGTAGCGAAGTTTATCAACATTGGTAGAGTTCGTTATAATTTCTTTAATTTGACGCTAATTGAGTTCCAACTTCGTTTTTTACTTTTTATATGTGGCGAAGTTTATCAACATTCGTAGAGTTCGTTATAATTTCTTTAATTTGACGCTAATTGAGTTCCAACTTCGTTTTTTACTTTTTATATGTAGCGAAGTTTATCAACATTCGTAGAGTTCGTTATAATTTCTTTAATTTGACGATAATTGAGTTCCAACTTCGTTTTTTACTTTTTATATGTAGCGAAGTTTATCAACATTCGTAGAGTTCGTTATAATTTCTTTAATTTGACGCTAATTGAGTTCCAACTTCGTTTTTTACTTTTTATATGTAGCGAAGTTTATCAACATTCGTAGAGTTCGTTATAATTTCTTTAATTTGACGCTAATTGCGTTCCAACTTCGTTTTTTACTTTTTATATGTAGCGAAGTTTATCAACATTCGTAGAGTTCGTTATAATTTCTTTAATTTGGCGCTAATTGAGTTCCAACTTCGTTTTTTACTTTTTATATGTAGCGAAGTTTATCAACATTCGTAGAGTTCGTTATAATTTCTTTAATTTGACGCTAATTGAGTTCCAACTTCGTTTTTTACTTTTTATATGTAGCGAAGTTTATCAACATTCGTATATTTCGTTATAATTTCTTTAATTTGACGATAATTGAGTTCCAACTTCGTTTTTTACTTTTATATGTAGCGAAGTTTATCAACATTCGTAGAGTTCGTTATGATTTCTTTAATTTGACGCTAATTGAGTTCCAACTTCGTTTTTTACTTTTTATATGTAGCGAAGCTTATCAACATTCGTAGAGTTCGTTATAATTTCTTTAATTTGACGCTAATTGAGTTCCAACTTCGTTTTTTACTTTTTATATGTAGCGAAGTTTATCAACATTCGTAGAGTTCGTTATAAATTCTTTAATTTGACGCTAATTGAGTTCCAACTTCGTTTTTTACTTTTTATATGTAGCGAAGTTTATCAACATTCGTAGAGTGTGTTATAATTTCTTTAATTTGACGCTAATTGAGTTCCAACTTCGTTTTTTACTTTTTATATGTAGCGAAGTTTATCAACATTCGTAGAGTTCGTTATAATTTCTTTAACTTGACGCTAATAGAGTTCCAACTTCGTTTTTTACTTTTTATATGTAGCGAAGTTTATCAACATTCGTAGAGTTCGTTATGATTTCTTTAATTTGACGCTAATTAAGTTCCAACTTCGTTTTTTACTTTTTATATGTAGCGAAGTTTATCAACATTCGTAGAGTTCGTTATAATTTCTTTAATTTCACGCTAATTGAGTTCCAACTTCGTTTTTTACTTTTTATATGTAGCGAAGTTTATCAACATTCGTAGAGTTCGTTATAATTTCTTTAATTTGACGCTAATTGAGTTCCAACTTCGTTTTTTAATTTTTATATGTAGCGAAGTTTATCAACATTCGTAGAGTTCGTTATAATTTCTTTAATTTGACGCTAATTGAGTTCCAACTTCGTTTTTTACTTTTTATATGTAGCGAAGTTTATCAACATTCGTAGAGTTCGTTATGATTTCTTGAATTTGACGCTAATTGAGTTCCAAATTCGTTTTTTACTTTTTATATGTAGCGAAGTTTATCAACATTCGTAGAGTTCGTTATAATTTCTTTAATTTGACGCTAATTGAGTTCCAACTTCGTTTTTTACTTTTTATATGTAGCGAAGTTTATCAACATTCGTAGAGTTCGTTATGATTTCTTGAATTTGACGCTAATTGAGTTCCAACTTCGTTTTTTATTTTTTATGTAGCGAAGTTTATCAACATTCGTAGAGTTCGTTATAATTTACTTAATTTGACGCTAATTGAGTTCCAACGTCGTTTTTTACTTTTTATATGTAGCGAAGTTTATCAACATTCGTAGAGTTCGTTATAATTTCTTTAATTGACGCTAATTGAATTCCAACTTCGTTTTTTACTTTTTATATGTAGCGAAGTTTATCAACATTCTTAGAGTTCGTTATAATTTCTTTAATTTGACGCTAATTGAGTTCCAACTTCGTTTTTTACTTTTTATATGTAGCGAAGTTTATCAACATTCGTAGAGTTCGTTATAATTTCTTTAATTTGACGCTAATTTAGTTCCAACTTCGTTTTTTACTTTTTATATGTAGCGAAGTTTATCAACATTCGTAGAGTTCGTTATAATTTCTTTAATTTGACGCTAATTGAGTTCCAACTTCGTTTTTTACTTTTTATATGTAGCGAAGTTTATCAACATTCGTAGAGTTCGTTATAATTTCTTTAATTTGACGCTAATTGAGTTCCAACTTCGTTTTTTACTTTTTATATGTAGCGAAGTTTATCAACATTCGTAGAGTTCGTTATAATTTCTTTAATTTGACGCTAATTGAGTTCCAACTTCGTTTTTTACTTTTTATATGTAGCGAAGTTTATCAACATTCGTAGAGTTCGTTATAATTTCTTTAATTTGACGCTAATTGAGTTCCAACTTCGTTGTTTACTTTTTATATGTAGCGAAGTTTATCAACATTCGTAGAGTTCGTTATGATTTCTTTAATTTGACGCTAATTGAGTTCCAACTTCGTTTTTTACTTTTTATATGTAGCGAAGTTTATCAACATTCGTAGAGTTCGTTATAATTTCTTTAATTTGACGCTAATTGAGTTCCAACTTCGTTTTTTACTTTTTATATGTAGCGAAGTTTATCAACATTCGTAGAGTTCGTTATAATTTCTTTAATTTGACGCTAATTGAGTTCCAACTTCGTTTTTTACTTTTTATATGTAGCGAAGTTTATCAACATTCGTAGAGTTCGTTATAATTTCTTTAATTTGACGCTAATTGAGTTCCAACTTCGTTTTTTACTTTTTATATGTAGCGAAGTTTATCAACATTCGTAGAGTTCGTTATAATTTCTTTAATTTGACGCTAATTGAGTTCCAACTTCGTTTTTTAATTTTTATATGTAGCGAAGTTTATCAACATTCGTAGAGTTCGTTATAATTTCTTTAATTTGACGCTAATTGAGTTCCAACTTCGTTTTTTACTTTTTATATGTAGCGAAGTTTATCAACATTCGTAGAGTTCGTTATGATTTCTTGAATTTGACGCTCATTGAGTTCCAACTTCGTTTTTTACTTTTTATATGTAGCGAAGTTTATCAACATTCGTAGAGTTCGTTATAATTTCTTTAATTTGACGCTAATTGAGTTCCAACTTCGTTTTTTACTTTTTATATGTAGCGAAGTTTATCAACATTCGTAGAGTTCGTTATAATTTCTTTAATTTGACGCTAATTGAGTTCCAACTTCGTTTTTTACTTTGTATATGTAGCGAAGTTTATCAACATTCGTAGAGTTCGTTATGATTTCTTTAATTTGACGCTAATTGCGTTCCAACTTCGTTTTTTACTTTTTATATGTAGCGAAGTTTATCAACATTCGTAGAGTTCGTTATAATTTCTTTAATTTGACGCTAATTGAGTTCCAACTTCGTTTTTTACTTTTTATATGTAGCGAAGTTTATCAACATTCGTAGAGTTCGTTATAATATCTTTAAATTGACGCCAATTGAGTTCCAACTTCGTTTTTTACTTTTTATATGTAGCGAAGTTTATCAACATTCGTAGAGTTCGTTGTAATTTCTTTAATTTGACGCTAATTGAGTTCCAACTTCGTTTTTTACTTTTTATATGTAGCGAAGTTTATCAACATTCGTAGAGTTCATTATAATTTCTTTAATTTGGCGCTAATTGAGTTCCAACTTCGTTTTTTACTTTTTATATGTAGCGAAGTTTATCAACATTCGTAGAGTTCGTTATAATTTCTTTAATTTGACGCTAATTGAGTTCCAACTTCGTTTTTTACTTTTTATATGTAGCGAAGTTTATCAACATTCGTATATTTCGTTATAATTTCTTTAATTTGACGATAATTGAGTTCCAACTTCGTTTTTTACTTTTATATGTAGCGAAAATTATCAACATTCGTAGAGTTCGTTATGATTTCTTTAATTTGACGCTAATTGAGTTCCAACATCGTTTTTTACTTTTTATATGTAGCGAAGCTTATCAACATTCGCAGAGTTCGTTATAATTTCTTTAATTTGACGCTAATTGAGTTCCAACTTCGTTTTTTACTTTTTATATGTAGCGAAGTTTATCAACATTCTTAGAGTTCGTTATAAATTCTTTAGTTTGACGCTAATTGAGTTCCAACTTCGTTTTTTACTTTTTATATGTAGCGAAGTTTATCAACATTCGTAGAGTGTGTTATAATTTTTTTAATTTGACGCTAATTGAGTTCCAACTTCGTTTTTTACTTTTTATATGTAGCGAAGTTTATCAACATTCGTAGAGTTCGTTATAATTTCTTTAACTTGACGCTAATTGAGTTCCAACTTCGTTTTTTACTTTTTATATGTAGCGAAGTTTATCAACATTCGTAGAGTTCGTTATGATTTCTTTAATTTGACGCTAATTAAGTTCCAACTTCGTTTTTTACTTTTTATATGTAGCGAAGTTTATCAACATTCGTAGAGTTCGTTATAATTTCTTTAATTTCACGCTAATTGAGTTCCAACTTCGTTTTTTACTTTTTATATGTAGCGAAGTTTATCAACATTCGTAGAGTTCGTTATAATTTCTTTAATTTGACGCTAATTGAGTTCCAACTTCGTTTTTTACTTTTTATATGTAGCGAAGTTTATCAACATTCGTAGAGTTCGTTATAATTTCTTTAATTTGACGCTAATTGAGTTCCAACTTCGTTTTTTACTTTGTATATGTAGCGAAGTTTATCAACATTCGTAGAGTTCGTTATGATTTCTTTAATTTGACGCTAATTGCGTTCCAACTTCGTTTTTTACTTTTTATATGTAGCGAAGTTTATCAACATTCGTAGAGTTCGTTATAATTTCTTTAATTTGACGCTAATTGAGTTCCAACTTCGTTTTTTACTTTTTATATGTAGCGAAGTTTATCAACATTCGTAGAGTTCGTTATAATATCTTTAAATTGACGCCAATTGAGTTCCAACTTCGTTTTTTACTTTTTATATGTAGCGAAGTTTATCAACATTCGTAGAGTTCGTTGTAATTTCTTTAATTTGACGCTAATTGAGTTCCAACTTCGTTTTTTACTTTTTATATGTAGCGAAGTTTATCAACATTCGTAGAGTTCGTTATAATTTCTTTAATTTGACGCTAATTGAGTTCCAACTTCGTTTTTTACTTTTTATATGTAGCGAAGTTTATCAACATTCGTAGAGTTCGTTATAATTTCTTTAATTTGACGCTAATTGAGTTCCAACTTCGTTGTTTACTTTTTATATGTAGCGAAGTTTATCAACATTCGTAGAGTTCGTTATGATTTCTTTAATTTGACGCTAATTGAGTTCCAACTTCGTTTTTTACTTTTTATATGTAGCGAAGTTTATCAACATTCGTAGAGTTCGTTATAATTTCTTTAATTTGACGCTAATTGAGTTCCAACTTCGTTTTTTACTTTTTATATGTAGCGAAGTTTATCAACATTCGTAGAGTTCGTTATAATTTCTTTAATTTGACGCTAATTGAGTTCCAACTTCGTTTTTTACTTTTTATATGTAGCGAAGTTTATCAACATTCGTAGAGTTCGTTATAATTTCTTTAATTTGACGCTAATTGAGTTCCAACTTCGTTTTTTACTTTTTATATGTAGCGAAGTTTATCAACATTCGTAGAGTTCGTTATGATTTCTTTAAATTGACGCCAATTGAGTTCCAACTTCGTTTTTTACTTTTTATATGTAGCGAAGTTTATCAACATTCGTAGAGTTCGTTGTAATTTCTTTACTTTGACGCTAATTGAGTTCCAACTTCGTTTTTTACTTTTTATATGTAGCGAAGTTTATCAACATTCGTAGAGTTCGTTATAATTTCTTTAATTTGACGCTAATTGAGTTCCAACTTCGTTTTTTACTTTTTATATGTAGCGAAGTTTATCAACATTCGTGGAGTTCGTTATAATTTCTTTAATTTGACGCTAATTGAGTTCCAACTTTGTTTTTTACTTTTTATATGTAGCGAAGTTTATCAACATTCGTAGAGTTCGTTATAATTTCTTTAATTTGACGCTAATTGAGTTCCAACTTCGTTTTTTACTTTTTATATGTAGCGAAGTTTATCAACATTCGTAGAGTTCGTTATAATTTATTTAATTTGACGCTAATTGAGTTCCAACTTCGTTTTTTACTTTTTATATGTAGCGAAGTTTATCAACATTCGTAGAGTTCGTTATAATTTCTTTAATTTGACGCTAATTGAGTTCCAACTTCGTTTTTTACTTTTTATATGTAGCGAAGTTTATCAACATTCGTAGAGTTCGTTATAATTTCTTTAATTTGACGCTAATTGAGTTCCAACTTCGTTTTTTACTTTTTATATGTAGCGAAGTTTATCAACATTCGTAGAGTTCGTTATAATTTCTTTAATTTGACGCTAATTGAGTTCCAACTTCGTTTTTTACTTTTTATATGTAGCGAAGCTTATCAACATTCGTAGAGTTCGTTATAATTTCTTTAAATTGACGCTAATTGAGTTCCAACTTCGTTTTTTACTTTTTATATGTAACGAAGTTTATCAACATTCGTAGAGTTCGTTATGATTTCTTTAATTTGACGCTAATTGAGTTCCAACTTCGTTTTTTACTTTTTATATGTAGCGAAGTTTATCAACATTCGTAGAGTTCGTTATAATTTCTTTAATTTGACGCTAATTGAGTTCCAACTTCGTTTTTTACTTTTTATATGTAGCGAAGTTTATCAACATTCGTAGAGTTCGTTATAATTTCTTTAATTTGACGCTAATTGAGTTCCAACTTCGTTTTTTACTTTTTATATGTAGCGAAGTTTATCATCATTCGTAGAGTTCGTTATAATTTCTTTAATTTGACGCTAATTGAGTTCCAACTTCGTTTTTTACTTTTTATATGTAGCGAAGTTTATCAACATTCGTAGAGTTCGTTATAATTTCTTTAATTTGACGCTAATTGAGTTCCAACTTCGTTTTTTACTTTTTATATGTAGCGAAGTTTATCAACATTCGTAGAGTTCGTTATAATTTCTTTAATTTGACGCTAATTGAGTTCCAACTTCGTTTTTTACTTTTTATATGTAGCGAAGTTTATCAACATTCGTAGAGTTCGTTATAATTTCTTTAATTTGACGCTAATTGAGTTCCAACTTCGTTTTTTACTTTTTATATGTAGCGAAGTTTATCAACATTCGTAGAGTTCGTTATGATTTCTTTAATTTGACGCTAATTGAGTTCCAACTTCGTTTTTTACTTTTATATGTAGCGAAGTTTATCAACATTCGTAGAGTTCGTTATGATTTCTTTAATTTGACGCTAATTGAGTTCCAACTTCGTTTTTTACTTTTTATATGTAGCGAAGCTTATCAACATTCGCAGAGTTCGTTATAATTTCTTTAATTTGACGCTAATTGAGTTCCAACTTCGTTTTTTACTTTTTATATGTAGCGAAGTTTATCAACATTCTTAGAGTTCGTTATAAATTCTTTAATTTGACGCTAATTGAGTTCCAACTTCGTTTTTTACTTTTTATATGTAGCGAAGTTTATCAACATTCGTAGAGTGTGTTATAATTTTTTTAATTTGACGCTAATTGAGTTCCAACTTCGTTTTTTACTTTTTATATGTAGCGAAGTTTATCAACATTCGTAGAGTTCGTTATAATTTCTTTAACTTGACGCTAATTGAGTTCCAACTTCGTTTTTTACTTTTTATATGTAGCGAAGTTTATCAACATTCGTAGAGTTCGTTATGATTTCTTTAATTTGACGCTAATTAAGTTCCAACTTCGTTTTTTACTTTTTATATGTAGCGAAGTTTATCAACATTCGTAGAGTTCGTTATAATTTCTTTAATTTGACGCTAATTGAGTTCCAACTTCGTTTTTTACTTTTTATATGTAGCGAAGTTTATCAACATTCGTAGAGTTCGTTATAATTTCTTTAATTTGACGCTAATTGAGTTCCAACTTCGTTTTTTAATTTTTATATGTAGCGAAGTTTATCAACATTCGTAGAGTTCGTTATAATTTCTTTAATTTGACGCTAATTGAGTTCCAACTTCGTTTTTTACTTTTTATATGTAGCGAAGTTTATCAACATTCGTAGAGTTCGTTATGATTTCTTGAATTTGACGCTCATTGAGTTCCAACTTCGTTTTTTACTTTTTATATGTAGCGAAGTTTATCAACATTCGTAGAGTTCGTTATAATTTCTTTAATTTGACGCTAATTGAGTTCCAACTTCGTTTTTTACTTTTTATATGTAGCGAAGTTTATCAACATTCGTAGAGTTCGTTATAATTTCTTTAATTTGACGCTAATTGAGTTCCAACTTCGTTTTTTACTTTGTATATGTAGCGAAGTTTATCAACATTCGTAGAGTTCGTTATGATTTCTTTAATTTGACGCTAATTGCGTTCCAACTTCGTTTTTTACTTTTTATATGTAGCGAAGTTTATCAACATTCGTAGAGTTCGTTATAATTTCTTTAATTTGACGCTAATTGAGTTCCAACTTCGTTTTTTACTTTTTATATGTAGCGAAGTTTATCAACATTCGTAGAGTTCGTTATAATATCTTTAAATTGACGCCAATTGAGTTCCAACTTCGTTTTTTACTTTTTATATGTAGCGAAGTTTATCAACATTCGTAGAGTTCGTTGTAATTTCTTTAATTTGACGCTAATTGAGTTCCAACTTCGTTTTTTACTTTTTATATGTAGCGAAGTTTATCAACATTCGTAGAGTTCATTATAATTTCTTTAATTTGACGCTAATTGAGTTCCAACTTCGTTTTTTACATTTTATATGTAGCGAAGTTTATCAACATTCGTAGAGTTCGTTATAATTTCTTTAATTTGACGCTAATTGAGTTCCAACTTCGTTGTTTACTTTTTATATGTAGCGAAGTTTATCAACATTCGTAGAGTTCGTTATGATTTCTTTAATTTGACGCTAATTGAGTTCCAACTTCGTTTTTTACTTTTTATATGTAGCGAAGTTTATCAACATTCGTAGAGTTCGTTATAATTTCTTTAATTTGACGCTAATTGAGTTCCAACTTCGTTTTTTACTTTTTATATGTAGCGAAGTTTATCAACATTCGTAGAGTTCGTTATAATTTCTTTAATTTGACGCTAATTGAGTTCCAACTTCGTTTTTTACTTTTTATATGTAGCGAAGTTTATCAACATTCGTAGAGTTCGTTATAATTTCTTTAATTTGACGCTAATTGAGTTCCAACTTCGTTTTTTACTTTTTATATGTAGCGAAGTTTATCAACATTCGTAGAGTTCGTTATGATTTCTTTAAATTGACGCCAATTGAGTTCCAACTTCGTTTTTTACTTTTTATATGTAGCGAAGTTTATCAACATTCGTAGAGTTCGTTGTAATTTCTTTACTTTGACGCTAATTGAGTTCCAACTTCGTTTTTTACTTTTTATATGTAGCGAAGTTTATCAACATTCGTAGAGTTCGTTATAATTTCTTTAATTTGACGCTAATTGAGTTCCAACTTCGTTTTTTACTTTTTATATGTAGCGAAGTTTATCAACATTCGTGGAGTTCGTTATAATTTCTTTAATTTGACGCTAATTGAGTTCCAACTTTGTTTTTTACTTTTTATATGTAGCGAAGTTTATCAACATTCGTAGAGTTCGTTATAATTTCTTTAATTTGACGCTAATTGAGTTCCAACTTCGTTTTTTACTTTTTATATGTAGCGAAGTTTATCAACATTCGTAGAGTTCGTTATAATTTATTTAATTTGACGCTAATTGAGTTCCAACTTCGTTTTTTACTTTTTATATGTAGCGAAGTTTATCAACATTCGTAGAGTTCGTTATAATTTCTTTAATTTGACGCTAATTGAGTTCCAACTTCGTTTTTTACTTTTTATATGTAGCGAAGTTTATCAACATTCGTAGAGTTCGTTATAATTTCTTTAATTTGACGCTAATTGAGTTCCAACTTCGTTTTTTACTTTTTATATGTAGCGAAGTTTATCAACATTCGTAGAGTTCGTTATAATTTCTTTAATTTGACGCTAATTGAGTTCCAACTTCGTTTTTTACTTTTTATATGTAGCGAAGCTTATCAACATTCGTAGAGTTCGTTATAATTTCTTTAAATTGACGCTAATTGAGTTCCAACTTCGTTTTTTACTTTTTATATGTAACGAAGTTTATCAACATTCGTAGAGTTCGTTATGATTTCTTTAATTTGACGCTAATTGAGTTCCAACTTCGTTTTTTACTTTTTATATGTAGCGAAGTTTATCAACATTCGTAGAGTTCGTTATAATTTCTTTAATTTGACGCTAATTGAGTTCCAACTTCGTTTTTTACTTTTTATATGTAGCGAAGTTTATCAACATTCGTAGAGTTCGTTATAATTTCTTTAATTTGACGCTAATTGAGTTCCAACTTCGTTTTTTACTTTTTATATGTAGCGAAGTTTATCAACATTCGTAGAGTTCGTTATAATTTCTTTAATTTGACGCTAATTGAGTTCCAACTTCGTTTTTTACTTTTTATATGTAGCGAAGTTTATCAACATTCGTAGAGTTCGTTATAATTTCTTTAATTTGACGCTAATTGAGTTCCAACTTCGTTTTTTACTTTTTATATGTAGCGAAGTTTATCAACATTCTTAGAGTTCGTTATAATTTCTTTAATTTGACGCTAATTGAGTTCCAACTTCGTTTTTTACTTTTTACATGCAGCGAAGTTTATCAACATTCGTAGAGTTCGTTATAATTTCTTTAATTTGACGCTAATTGAGTTCCAACTTCGTTTTTTACTTTTTATATGTTGCGAAGTTTATCAACATTCGTAGAGTTCGTTATGATTTCTTTAATTTGACGCTAATTGCGTTCCAACTTCGTTTTTTACTTTTTATATGTAGCGAAGTTTATCAACATTCGTAGAGTTCGTTATAATTTCTTTAATTTGACGCTAATTGAGTTCCAACTTCGTTTTTTACTTTTTATATGTAGCGAAGTTTATCAACATTCGTAGAGTTCGTTATAATTTCTTTAATTTGACGCTAATTTAGTTCCAACTTCGTTTTTTACTTTTTATATGTAGCGAAGTTTATCAACATTCGTAGAGTTCGTTATAATTTCTTTAATTTGACGCTAATTGAGTTCCAACTTCGTTTTTTACTTTTTATATGTAGCGAAGTTTATCATCATTCGTAGAGTTCGTTATAATTTCTTTAATTTGACGCTAATTGAGTTCCAACTTCGTTTTTTACTTTTTATATGTAGCGAAGTTTATCAACATTCGTAGAGTTCGTTATAATTTCTTTAATTTGACGCTAATTGAGTTCCAACTTCGTTTTTTACTTTTTATATGTAGCGAAGTTTATCAACATTCGTAGAGTTCGTTATAATTTCTTTAATTTGACGCTAATTGAGTTCCAACTTCGTTTTTTACTTTTTATATGTAGCGAAGTTTATCAACATTCGTAGAGTTCGTTATGATTTCTTTAATTTGACGCTAATTGAGTTCCAACTTCGTTTTTTACTTTTTATATGTAGCGAAGTTTATCAACATTCGTAGAGTTCGTTATAATTTCTTTAATTTGACGCTAATTGAGTTCCAACTTCGTTTTTTACTTTTTATATGTAGCGAAGTTTATCAACATTCGTAGAGTTCGTTATAATTTCTTTAATTTGACGCTAATTGAGTTCCAACTTCGTTTTTTACTTTTTATATGTAGCGAAGTTTATCAACATTCGTAGAGTTCGTTATAATTTCTTTAATTTGACGCTAATTGAGTTCCAACTTCGTTTTTTACTTTTTATATGTAGCGAAGTTTATCAACATTCGTAGAGTTCGTTATAATTTCTTTAATTTGACGCTAATTGAGTTCCAACTTCGTTTTTTACTTTTTATATGTAGCGAAGTTTATCAACATTCGTAGAGTTCGTTATAATTTCTTTAATTTGACGCTAATTGCGTTCCAACTTCGTTTTTTACTTTTTATATGTAGCGAAGTTTATCAACATTCGTAGAGTTCGTTATAATTTCTTTAATTTGGCGCTAATTGAGTTCCAACTTCGTTTTTTACTTTTTATATGTAGCGAAGTTTATCAACATTCGTAGAGTTCGTTATAATTTCTTTAATTTGACGCTAATTGAGTTCCAACTTCGTTTTTTACTTTTTATATGTAGCGAAGTTTATCAACATTCGTATATTTCGTTATAATTTCTTTAATTTGACGATAATTGAGTTCCAACTTCGTTTTTTACTTTTATATGTAGCGAAAATTATCAACATTCGTAGAGTTCGTTATGATTTCTTTAATTTGACGCTAATTGAGTTCCAACTTCGTTTTTTACTTTTTATATGTAGCGAAGCTTATCAACATTCGCAGAGTTCGTTATAATTTCTTTAATTTGACGCTAATTGAGTTCCAACTTCGTTTTTTACTTTTTATATGTAGCGAAGTTTATCAACATTCTTAGAGTTCGTTATAAATTCTTTAGTTTGACGCTAATTGAGTTCCAACTTCGTTTTTTACTTTTTATATGTAGCGAAGTTTATCAACATTCGTAGAGTGTGTTATAATTTTTTTAATTTGACGCTAATTGAGTTCCAACTTCGTTTTTTACTTTTTATATGTAGCGAAGTTTATCAACATTCGTAGAGTTCGTTATAATTTCTTTAACTTGACGCTAATTGAGTTCCAACTTCGTTTTTTACTTTTTATATGTAGCGAAGTTTATCAACATTCGTAGAGTTCGTTATGATTTCTTTAATTTGACGCTAATTAAGTTCCAACTTCGTTTTTTACTTTTTATATGTAGCGAAGTTTATCAACATTCGTAGAGTTCGTTATAATTTCTTTAATTTCACGCTAATTGAGTTCCAACTTCGTTTTTTACTTTTTATATGTAGCGAAGTTTATCAACATTCGTAGAGTTCGTTATAATTTCTTTAATTTGACGCTAATTGAGTTCCAACTTCGTTTTTTAATTTTTATATGTAGCGAAGTTTATCAACATTCGTAGAGTTCGTTATAATTTCTTTAATTTGACGCTAATTGAGTTCCAACTTCGTTTTTTACTTTTTATATGTAGCGAAGTTTATCAACATTCGTAGAGTTCGTTATGATTTCTTGAATTTGACGCTAATTGAGTTCCAACTTCGTTTTTTACTTTTTATATGTAGCGAAGTTTATCAACATTCGTAGAGTTCGTTATAATTTCTTTAATTTGACGCTAATTGAGTTCCAACTTCGTTTTTTACTTTTTATATGTAGCGAAGTTTATCAACATTCGTAGAGTTCGTTATAATTTCTTTAATTTGACGCTAATTGAGTTCCAACTTCGTTTTTTACTTTGTATATGTAGCGAAGTTTATCAACATTCGTAGAGTTCGTTATGATTTCTTTAATTTGACGCTAATTGCGTTCCAACTTCGTTTTTTACTTTTTATATGTAGCGAAGTTTATCAACATTCGTAGAGTTCGTTATAATTTCTTTAATTTGACGCTAATTGAGTTCCAACTTCGTTTTTTACTTTTTATATGTAGCGAAGTTTATCAACATTCGTAGAGTTCGTTATAATATCTTTAAATTGACGCCAATTGAGTTCCAACTTCGTTTTTTACTTTTTATATGTAGCGAAGTTTATCAACATTCGTAGAGTTCGTTGTAATTTCTTTAATTTGACGCTAATTGAGTTCCAACTTCGTTTTTTACTTTTTATATGTAGCGAAGTTTATCAACATTCGTAGAGTTCGTTATAATTTCTTTAATTTGACGCTAATTGAGTTCCAACTTCGTTTTTTACTTTTTATATGTAGCGAAGTTTATCAACATTCGTAGAGTTCGTTATAATTTCTTTAATTTGACGCTAATTGAGTTCCAACTTCGTTGTTTACTTTTTATATGTAGCGAAGTTTATCAACATTCGTAGAGTTCGTTATGATTTCTTTAATTTGACGCTAATTGAGTTCCAACTTCGTTTTTTACTTTTTATATGTAGCGAAGTTTATC